>OZ021732.1:18397520-19781503 GCA_963978545.1 Linyphia triangularis | reverse complement strand
ATATGATGCTGTGTTAATGGGATATTAACAAAGTGTAGACCAATGTTATTCTAAACTGTATTAATAGACACACAATAAAATTGAAGACTAGAAATGAAAAACATCCTAAAGTACCAAAACAATCTAAAATCTTTTTTACGGAAAAAAAGTAGAGAATGCCCAAAGTGCGAACTCCAGTAGCAATAGTTCAAATTCAATCTGGTACCTACTCATAAAATTAAGTACCAGATGCGAGTGTTTTTCCTTTTTCGGCTCTCCTGAAAAATTTCCTTTTTTGGACTTAGGTCGTGTTCCATTTCTAGTCCGCAATTCTGTAGATAAGCAAAGCACTACAAATAATACTTGGTAAACATGAAAACTATTAGTAATCTAATTAAACGTAAATGAAAGAATATACTTATCCCAAAGACGCCTTTGTGGTAGAGATTTGAATGGAAAGTTGACTCTTGGCATCTATGAGATGAATTAGTTTGCAGGGTCTTTCAGAAAGGGCTCCATAATTTTGGAAATATGTAATTGCGAAATAGGGAGAGACAGAAAGAAGAGACAAGTGGAATGTTGGTTAGAAAGGAATGAAATTTGAAATACACTATTTAGCAAAATTAGCTACAATATTACATAGCGGTAACAAATTGTGGTAAACTCTAAATATAATAGAAAGAGTTCAACATTTCCGTCTTGAAAAAGTGTCCCTTTATTGGATTGTGCAGCCCAAACGGTCACCTTTCAGAACGCAGGGATTTTGCATAGTACACAGACGGTTTTTAGTACCTGACCCTCACCAGTTTTGTCCATTGCCAAATCCTTCGAAATGAAAATGGACACTTGCAGCCGTCATCAGATTTACCAAATCAATCAATTTTGTAAACCGGTGTACTTAAAATTCAATTCATATCTATCAATCAACCGCTTTCATCTTCCTTGTATCATTCCCTTTTTCGCAGTATTACTTACTCCTTATTTTTTCTGAATACTTCAGAAAATATTTCTTAACTTTTCAAAGTTAAGAAATCTTTTCTAAAATATCCAGTGCATGCCGATTACTAAAAGGAAAAAAAAATGTCCATAAACATATTCAACATGCTAAACATAGATCCCGGAACTGTGTTGCAAACAGTCTTGGAGCTCATTTTACCAGAAACTCTCACATGTATAAAATAAAAAATGACGTCTGGTTTCGATTATTGTCTAATTTTATTCAAGGTCAACAATTAGGTATTGCCTAAAACTCTACTCATGTTAAAGAATTGATAAAGCCATGAAACTTGTTTACCATTTACTTTGTTTATACGATGGCGAATGGTATGAAATTGCCAACGTACACATCATAGATGCTACTTTAATTCTGCTGGGCAATGGCAATCTCTTATGTCAGGGGGACTGATTAGAGTTGATTTACTGTCTCATTACGAGCCACCTTCCAACCGAAGAACTGAAAGGATTTTAGTACCTGCAAAATTCTATAGTACTTACTCCTTACTTAAACATATTAATTAACTCCATTTATCTTGAAGTTGCAGGTAATTGTTGTAATTTACAAAACTGTAATAGTTAATAATGTGTGAAACATCCAATATCCCTCAACTTTGTTTCTTAAACATTTTATTACTTCTATCAACAATGGCTGATTTCAACAGTGAATTCACTAAAACAATGCACCTAATCATAAATGTTCACACGTACCAGCACAAAGCAACTCAATTTTACAAAATTCTTTATAAATGGCCTAATAAAAATACAAACTGTATATAAACCAATTTCGAAGTGCAATTCGAAGTTATAATTCAATACAAATTCCGTGAGCAATTCGTGGCAATGCCGAAGAGCAGCATATTCTATATACAACTTCTAAGCATTATTTTAAAAATATATTCTGAGCGTCTTGATATTTTCCAGTAATTCTACTTTCCGCCAACACATAATGTTACATGATTTGTAAGAAATGGGCTTTGATCATATGCCAGCTCCGTAGAACGTACGTTACTTGATGTTTATTTTTTTCGAAGTTAGAAATTCCTGGATGCGTAATGCCATCAGAAATTATTTATTCATTTTAAGCTGTTAAAGCGTAAAACAAATTTGCCCGTTGAAAGTGTAGGGATATCCCATAAAAATATTTTCGACTGTCAGAGTAAATATTTAATAATTTATTGCCGGGTAAGTCATCGGAGGTGATGTAGTGTACTTCTTAAGCCAGAGTTTTCCCAATTTGTTCTCATAATACATCTGGAGTTAACTAAACATTTAGATTACAGTTTTAGAGTTTTTAATATTAAGATTAATTACTTCATGTAAGTTTATATGCTTAATGAAATTTGATGATATATTTTAATTCGGTAAAAGTTAACGCTTGGCAGTTAATACTCACTTGAAGTCGTTATTAATCAGTAAAATTACTTAAATTATTATACCTTTGCAAGTTCAGCAATTTCTTTTTCCAAAAGCTTTCAACAAAACGAATTAAAATTCAAGTTAGGTGAATTACAAGGCATTTTAATCATTCGATTTATTAATTGCTTACTACTTTGTTTTAATTTTTTTTTAATTATTGTTCAAATTCGTTACACTGTCAGAGTAAGGCTGAGAAGAGTAGTATAGCTTAAAGTAAACAATATAATAATAATAATACATTTTAAATTATTAATTTTTATAAAATTAATTATGATATTGTTAATTATTATTAATTGTTGTAGCTAAATAAGGGTCAAGAATATCACTCTTATACAAAGTTCTAACTTATCCCTGAAAACTTTCACTCAAGCTTATCAATCATATATCATTTTAATCTTATCACACTTAAAGACGTTCTAAGATATCACTCCCAAAGTTTAAATGTGTCTGTCTTAAACACCTGATCAATCTTCCCCCTGATCAATATTAAATTATTCCAAAGTTATCACTTTTAAAGACCTTCAAACATATCACTCCTTACCAAAGTTTGAAATTGTCGTTCTTGAACACTTCTAAGCTTATAAACCTTAAATATCAAACGTATCAGCCTTAAACACGTTTGAACATATTATCAAATACATTTCGAACTAGTCCCTTCTAAACATGCTCAAGCTTATCAACCTAATAATTTCAATCATATAACCATTACTAAGTCAATACGGAACGTTCAACCTTATCTGTCCTAAACACTTTTAAGCTCATCACTGCAACACCTCATTCTGACCAACCATGCCTCCACAACAGACTTTAACAACCACAGACCAACTACTTCCTAGGAATCCGGAAGCCATCTTGAACTCACAACAACCAGAGATCCAAGCGGGTCTGATTACCACGAATTTCATTAGAGTAGTTGAACAGAGGCCTGGAGACATGCCAGAATGCTTGAAGGAGATGATGTCTGTGTGGTCATTACGAAATTTCATATTCAGAGACATGGATATACTCACTAAAATGCAGTGGCGTAGAGACCAACCGCTGGGAAATGTTCCTCGCTTCATGAGATTTCATTAGAGTTACACGGTGTGGGGTAAGTGTTCTTAGGTTTAAGGTGGGCTAACTAAGAGGAAGGGATGGGGGAAGGTGAAATAATGCTAATTTGTAGATGTATAATGTAGCATAGAATTTATCAGGTGATGGGATATTATAATTTTTTTTTTTTTTTTTTTTTTTTTTTTTTAAAGTACGTTTGGAGCTGTTAACTTTGTGTTTGGGGAATCCTACGGGGTTTTGGATGGTATTTATCTGATTTTGATTGTAAAGATTTAAAAATGCGGTTTTTAATTTTTGAATTGCAATAAGCAGTATCAACAAATACTGGTGAAAGTTATGAAAAGTTCAGAATTATTTTAATTTAGAACCAAAAATGAACATTTTGTTTGGAAGTTTTTATTCTGAATTGTATTTTATCTACATTACATCTAATCGTACTTCACCTATTCTGAAGAAGAGTATAATTCAGTAAAATGACAATAAAATAGCCCACATCTTTGCATAGCATCTTCACTAATAGACGAGAAAAGTGAATGCCAAAAATTTTTTCAATGACATATCCAGCATTGGAACTAGTATATGATATAAAACCAGTAAAATAACTTTAATAAAGCAGTCTTTCCAGAAGGACAATCATTTCTGCCACGTCATTAAAGAAAGAAACACTTAAAGTTATCTCAACAGCATACATACAGAACACAAATCGAACTTGAAAATTTGAGTTTGAACAAAATCTTTAAAAATCAATTATCATTCAATCATACGTCATCTTTTGTTAAAAAGAAAAAGTGTTACAACCCCCTTAACTAGTACTTTAAAATAAAACGAATGACTGGCGGGAGTATCCCAGGTTTCCTCTTGTTAAAGATTCAAATATGGAGAAGTAACTTCTTAAAAAACTTCCTGAAATTCATTCTTCCCTTCACACAGATAATGACTCTAAGATATACAGCCACAGTATAGTCCAACTAAAGCTCTTGCGTAAAATCCTCAATAGAACCATTCTTCAGAATATGTGTTCTTGTTTGAAACACATGCTAATCTGTGGGTTCTTGTTTGGTCTGATAATGGTTTTTCCAGAGCATTATTATATGCTTTTAACAATAGTGGTCTAGTACAGGGGCTCATAAGCAAAATTATCGTGGTGAAATCTAGGTGAATCGGATTTCATTCCTAGCGAGTTGCGCCTTGATGAAAGTTTTTGCAATTTGATGAAAATTGTGGCTAAAAATGTGTGATATTACACAACTAAGCTTGTAAATACTAATAATCTGATAGTCAATTTTTTAAATACTTTGTATTCTGACGTTGTAGCTATATAAAAAAGAAGAATCACACACTAATAACTAGTTGCTAATAACTGTCAGCTAATATTTGAATACAGAAAGCAATCTCAAACTTGAGATTTTAACTTGAAACACGGGTGCTGATTTAAATACATTTTTAGATTTATAAAAGTATGGCCGTTGGCGTTGAATCGTATTCGAATGTTGGTTTATCTTTAATATTAACAAACATGCTGTTGCATGTTTTCAACTTTTCAAAAGTAATTTTGGGGGATATTCTAATTTTCATATATAAGTTAAATATATAATTATGTCATCTATAAAGTAAAATATACAAGACATGTTTGCGAAAAAATAAAAAAATATAAACATTTCAATCTAACATTGGAGCCATTTAAAAAAAAAAAAAAAAAAAAAAAAAAAAAAACACCCATAAATGGGAATAAGAGTAACCGTTCCATGAATATGAAATGTCATGTTTGACTGAAGGTTATTAGTATCCATTTGTTTGTTTAATTACAAATGTAAGACAAAAACTGTGTAAAAATGTAATATTTTTAACAAAAATGTTAATGTGTGTATTAGACAAGCTACTTTTTATTTTTACTTTTTGACATACATAACTATTTAACTTACATCTGGAAAATTAACTTCTACAAGCTTTATTATTTGACATCATACGTTTTGTAGACACAACTTTCATCAAAGTTTTTTGGGGGAGAGGAAGAAGATGGAACTTTGTTTTTCTCTTTTTTATTGTAGTGGGTGTAAAATGAAGGTTTTTAAGGAAAAAATAATAATTTTGTTTTATACTTCCGTAAAACGCACCATAATAGAAAATATTTACCACATCCTTATTATCTTTAATAAACTGTTTCATATTAGAAAAAGTTTACAAATGCATATAAATTTAATCTTAATAAATTTATATCATAAACGTTTTAATATTTGTAAACATATTTATTACGTCATGGTCGGCCAAATACAAGATAAAAAGATACAGAAATATTCGTAACATAATTATATATATATATATATATATATATATATATATATATATATATATATATATATATATATATATATATATATATATATATATATATATATATATATATATATATATATATATATATATATATATATATATATATATATATATATATATATATATATATATATATATATATATATATATATATAGAGAGAGAGAGAGAGAGAGAGAGAGAGAGAGAGAGAGAGAGAGAAAAAAAAAATTTAGTTCGAAATTATTTTTGAAATTTATTCAAAGTTGTAAAATAATCCTTTAAATCTTTTTTTAAAAAATTAAAAAGCATATAGTACACACAGTAGTATATAATCACTATTAGTTTAAGAAAAGAAAAATTCACCAAGCATTTGATTAAAAATAATGTGTTCTACCACATTAGGACGTTAATTACTCTTTTTTTCCAAAGTGTACCACGATTTTATACAACTTTGTTGGTTTTAATAATAGTCATTGAAGAGCTAACTCTAAATTTCAGTATTGGTGAGACAAACATTTCTTAAATAATTAAATCTGAAGTTGACACTACAGATTTTTTTGCTCCGAGAATATATTAATGTCAGTTAAATATTGATAAATAGTTAAACAACAGAAATCGTAAAAATTATCTGTAGCAGTGAATTAATTATCTCAGTCTTAGAAATGTGATTAATTATTTAGTTGTGCAAAACAGATTTTTTTAAATAAGATAGTAACTAAAAATTCTAAAATAAATTAACAGTACAGAGTTACTTCTTTTAATTCAATACTAATATACACATGAAACAAAAGCACAAATCTACTTCAAAGAAATGTCATTTTCAAATAAATTTTTATTCGTAAATATTTTGACTGGACAGAAAATTATTATTTTTTAAAATACGAAACTACATCTCGCCAGCTAAATATTACTTTCAGATGAAATCCACAATTTAACAAATGTTCTTTTGAATTACACTTGAGTATTTTGTTTGGTATTGTAAATCTATATTGTTTTCAATTTCAGTTACTTTTTCAGTTTACATTAACTATTACTCTTTGCTTTGGCTTCAAATACAACCCTGCATATATATATATATATATATATATATATATATATATATATATATATATATATATATATATATATATATATATATATATATATATATATATATATATATATATTAATGCACATTTTCCTTCGAATGTGCCCGTTTGATTTTTAAATGTTACCTTTTTATTTAAATTTTACTGGGTTTTTTTGTACATATTTATTTATAAACACATTTTACAAATTTTTAATCATTTTTTAAAATGATTAAAAATTCGAAACCAACATTTGATTTTTTGATATACATCATTGTTTGAAGGTTATATGCAATACAAACTCTACAGTCTTATTTATCGCATACTAAGTTTTTTAAAGTTTATATGTGTATAATTGATAAATTTTCTATTATTTCTCAAGGTTTTACGAATTATGAATCTAATTTTAATATCAATCAATCAATCAATAAAAAGCACATATTGATATTTATATGTCATTATACTAAATTGTTGATGTTGTTTGTTAACACCAATATTACATAACAAAACTAACATGCGTTTTGGAATGTGCATAGGTTGACTATTAAATTATACGTGAAAATGAAATTGACAAACTCATTATATTTCAATTCGAATTTGCAAAAGATTCTAACATGGTTTATTCGGGCCACCCTATCCAATAGGTGCAAATCTAACGTAATATTTCGCAATAGTATATATTATAAATATAATTCAAAAAGTAATTTTTATTCAATATTAAAACTTCTTAATTTTTAAAATTAGATTACGTTTCAGAATAAGAATTTTAAAATTAGATTACTTTTCAGAATAAGAATATATATTAATTTTCATCACTAAAGCTCAGAGCTCATGGTCATAAACTCTGCATATTAGTCAGGATCATCATATACCTAAAATATACTGTAAAATATTTTTTAACAAAATGTACTTAATCTCAATAAAACTGAAACTTAATAAATAATTACCATAAATCAACTACTTGTCGAGTACCATTTGCAAACCTACTATTCGGGCTACACAAGATGTTTCATATCTGACTAACACCTTCCCATTCGGGAAGACACACAAAAAAAAAAAGAAATTCTGAATCTTGAAACTAGATAAGAAACATTTCAAGAAAAGCTTTAATCATTAATGCGATTATTTATATTATGTTGAGTCAAAAGCAAAGCAAGTTTAGTAGAAGTCTATGGTTTGGAAAAAAAACCAAAAACATTCAGTATATATCCTGAGCTAGTAAACCATTTTTTTATGTTTTATTATGAGTTGGAGTCTCTGGAATACGTAGTTACTGACAATTAATTAGATTTATAATAAGTTTTCGTTATAAACCAGGGGTGGAATAACATTAACTGATAAATTTGTAATGACGTCAATGAGAATTTAATATATGCCTTGTTACTCCAATATGAGCCCTTCTACTACAGGAGATTTTTTTCACGAAACCTAATTAACTTTGTAAAGTTATTTAAAATAATAATAGATGATGCAATGAGGCTTCATCTTACTAGGTGCATGTAACAATAAGCTGTAGGCAACTCTTGACTACCTTAATATTCGTAAGCAATCACGCAATAAATAAAAATGATTTTATTTTGAAATGAACAAAACAAAATCTTTCTTCGTATTTCAAACAGTTATCACTTATAAAACTAGGGGCATGGAACATCGCACAACTTTCAATTACACTATAATACTGACGTGGATTTGTATCATCCTTATATTGTCCATTACTATAAGCGAAACTGAGAGGAGAAGAAAAAACGATCGTTGATGAGGTATGCTCAAGAAAAGAGAACTCTGTGTTGAAGGCATTCATTTTTCAACTTTTTAAGCCATTAAAACATTTTTACGGGAATTTCGAAGGTGGGGAACTTTAGAACAACATTAAGAGGCATTACCACCGCGATTTTTATCAAAATCGTTCGAGCCGTTCTTAAGCAATCATTGAAAAGGATTATTTTTTCAATGGCAACTACCTTATGCGCACCCGCGATTTCGACGAAAACCTTAACGGTAGGTCCCATGGCCGCCACTAACCCTCACACCAAATTTGATCATTGTAGGTCAATTTGTTCGGGAGTTATGCTGACCACAGACACACATACACACAGAGTGATACATTTTTTTCTAGATCACTTTTTTGAAATCGGGATGTTCCAAAACGTGGAGAAATGCAAAAAAAAAAAAAAAAAAAAAAAAAAAATCGATTTTTTTTTTTTGACCGTATGCTATACTTTCACTACCTTATGTATATACATATGGGTAATTGAAAGTAAAAAATAGTGTCCTAGAGAAATTCAATATAACGCAATGACTTGCATACTATAAAATATTTATTTGATAAAATGTGTAGTATAGTCAGGATAGATCTGTCAAAATTACCTCATCATGACCAATAATTATATGAACCTAACCTTATTGTGTTAAGATATATCTTAATGATTAATTAATGTTGTAAGTCATTTGCATTTAGTACAATTGAATGAAAATATATTCAGGTAATTTAAACAGTGAATTAAACATTAAACACGAATTCAATGCATTTTTACCTCAATAATTACACCTAATTCACATGAGTGTTAGAAAACATTTCTAATTACGTCTACGACACTTTAAAAGCCGAATAAATCATATGTATTACCAAAAATAATTTATTTAATTTATTATGAGCAACTATATATTTATTACAAAACTTTAAAAATTCATCATCAGTTGCCACATCAAGACCAGATAATTCAAAAGTGAGCTCCCTAATTTATGTTCAAAAATTCCACTCTACACTGGGAGATATCAGCATTCATCAATGTTCCACCAATCATAATTACCTACCGCAAATACAAACCCGCACAATTATATTTATAATTAAACCTTGAAGAACCTTTCTCAATAACCTCATCAAGACCGCATTCTCCCGAAGAAATCCCAAATTTGTATTCATAAATCCCAACTCGAAGATATCCACAATCCCCCACTCAACCCAATTTCCTTCGACGCTGCCCAAGATTTCCGCTGGGCTCATCTAAATAATCCCCGTAGCCCACCCTATCCCAGAGTAAGGACCTAAGCCCACTTAATTTGACCTTCCTCCTCCCCTCCAGACAAAGGCCGTGTCTGATTTCAGTGAGTTGCAGTCCACAATTAATTAGTTAATTAAAAGCGATTTTGTTCCGTGCTGGTACCTGATGCTGTACCATCCAAATGTACCAAAGTGAAGCCGACGTCATAGATCAACAGTACAGAGGGCATATATCAAATGGGGAGGGCGGAGTTAAATTAAGTTAAGGCTCAGTGTTGGTTGAGGATCTGTTGCTAGGTTTAATTACTGGTTAAACGAGTTTTGAAAGCGGGTTTAGTGTTGGATCTCTTTTATCTTTACGGTGGTCGGTTTGCATCTATCAAGCTTGAGGCGACGGGTTTGTTCCACAAAAATATTAGTAGGCTTGGGATGTATTATTTAATAGCCACATTGAATAGTTTAGTAACTTTTTTTTGCAATAATTTTCAGATTCAGGCTAATTTTTTACCCAATTGAATAATTGTTTTTTTGTAATAAGTGCAGTTGATTTATATATTAAATATGTTTCTATGGTATTATGTGTTTCACTAATACAGATATTGTCACAATGAATCCAGTTTGCAACTCTCGAGTTTCATAGTTTTCGTTGACAATTTGGTTTGAAAAAAAAAAAAAAAAAAAAAAAAAAACATTAGTTGGCACTTGAGATATATTTTTTTAATATTCCTATTGAAGAAGTTTAGCAATCAGAAAGAGCTTAGTCGCGGTTTCATAACTTCCAGTTCAGGTGATTTTTTAGCACAACTAAATCAATGTTTTTAGTGTTAGTTGAAGTGAAATGACAGATTAAACTATTTTTGAGTATTAGGTGTTTCACTAATATAGATGTTGCCACAATGAATACGGAAATAGTTACAAATAACAGTAAAATGTGTTGGTCGATAAATAATTAAAAAAAAATAATAATCAAATTTGGAATTTGTGTTTAACGAATAATTAAAGATTGATTTGATGAGATAATGACAATAATAACTTTATAAAAACTTTTACAATATATATATATATATATATATATATATATATATATATATATTCAAATATTTAAGAACTATTGAAAAAAGTTTATTCTTAAATAGAATTGTGTCCTCAAAACTGGACGACTCAATGCTCAACTTCATTTAGAAGTATCAAAGTAATTTATTTTTTACAAAGTAAATGAATTCAAAAAATAAACGGTGACAGCTAGAAGATGCAGAGCCCAACTTACTAAATCCATTATTATATATGGTTTTTATTGCTCTAAATTTTGAAAAATATCTTGGAAGTTTTAGCACTAAACTACACAAAGAGGGCAACACATATTATGAATAGGATTGTCCTAAACAACACCAACATTTTCTTGGAATGCGATGGTAGTTGAGAACTCAACTCAATAATCAATTTATAAATATTTAAGAGTAAGGTTCTTACTGAATATCACATTTAGAAAAAAAAATACTGTAGTCATGCAGTACAACTCTTTTTTCAATATCTTAAAGAGTTGGTAGGATATACTTTAAAGCTTTGTTATTCGTAAAATAATCAGTTCATTACATATTATTTGTCATGTAAAATAATTAATTACATATTTTTTGTTATGTAAAGTAATTAGTTCATTAGATAGTGTTTGTTAAATTGTTATTATATACTGTTTAATTGAAAGGATGAAGTGCGTTTCGAATGAAGCATTTTTTTAAGTAATGTATTCTAATTTGCCTCAGAATATGATGCAGTTAATATTTTAAATATATACTCTCAAAGAATAGTGAGATAATAAATTGACGTTTATAAAAATATGTATTTGAATTGCAAAATAAAAACATGCATTTAAATTGCAAAATAAAAACTTGTATAATGGCAGGTAAATTAATTAATTTATAAAATGAAATGTGATAAAATATTACAGTATCCTTAAGTATATCCGCAACATAAGTAATTAGCATGATATATTATTTTTTATCATAAATTGGAAATAAAATATTCCATAAATAGAACCTTATAATGACAAATATTGAAAAAAAAAACAAAAAAAAACAAAAACAAGATCATTAAAGCCTTTTTCAAAAGACTAGGAACAATTAAAATAAAGAAATAATAATATTGGGATTTTTTATTTCATGCTGTTTTGTTTTATTTTTATTTTCCCATTGATGCTTTTCTTTAGTTTTTTCTCAAATCAAAAGTATGTTTATTTTTCTTTAAAATACAAACTATCAATTATCTAAATAATAAAACAAGCTGTCTGCGTGTCTGTATGGCTCTATGGATCTATAGAAAGCTATTTAAAATTGGAGTAGAGCTCTGAAAATTTCAAAATAAGAAGTTTTGACCATCTAGTTTTAAGTATATCAAACAGAATGCTAAAATTTTAAGTAATTTTTTTTTTAATTAATATTTTTTTTTTTTTTTTACAAAGTGCCTTCAAATACAGATACTGCTCTGAAATTTTCAACATACGTAGTTTTTTACCCTTCTAATTGGCCATTTGAAAAACAAAATGTTATAATTTTAATCAATTATTTTTTAATTAATTTTCTTAATTAAATAACAATTTTTTTTGCAAAACGACTTCTAATAGTGTTACAGCACTGAAATTTTCAAATTAAGTAGTTTTGGCCTTCTTATTGAACTTATAAAAAAATGAATCCTAAATGTTGTGTTAGTTTTTTTTTAATTAATTAATAATATTTTACAAAACGGTTTCTAATAGGGCTACAGGTCTGAAATTTTCAACATAAGTGGTTTTATCCTTCTAACTGAACTTTTATAAAACAGAATTTCAAATGTTATTTAGTTCTTTTTAATTATGTTTTTTAATTAATTAATAATTATTTTACAAAATGATTTACAATTGTGCTACAGCTCTGACATTTTCAACATAAGAAGTTTTGACCTTTTAATTGGCCTTTTGAAAAACAGAATTTCAACTTTTTATTTAGTAATTTTTTAATTAATTTTTTATTATTTAATATATATTTAACAAAACGATATCTAATAGGGTTACAGCTCTGAAATTTTCAACAAAAGTAGTTGTGGCCTCCTA
This sequence comes from Linyphia triangularis, assembly GCA_963978545.1. NCBI lineage: Eukaryota > Metazoa > Arthropoda > Arachnida > Araneae > Linyphiidae > Linyphia > Linyphia triangularis. Next base: position 19,768,595 of record OZ021732.1, on the reverse strand, counting down.
ATTGGACTTTTGAGAAACAGAATTTGAATTTTTTATTTAATTATTTTTTAATTAATTTGTTTTAATTGATTAATAAATATTTTACAGAATGATTTCTATTAGGGCTACAACTCTGAAATGTTCAACGTAAGTAGTTTGGCCTTCTAATTGGGCTTTTGAAAAACAGAATTTAAAATTTTTATTTAGTTATTTTTTAATTATTTTTTTAATTAATTAACACATATTTTACAAAACGATTTATTCTTGGGCTACAGTTCTGAAATTTTCAACACAAGTAGTTTTGCATTCTAATTGCACTATTGACAAAAAGAATGTTAAAATTTTAATTTGTTTTTTAATTAATTTTTTCACAAAAGGCGACTTCTAATAGGCCTACATCTCAAAGTATCAACATAAGTAGTTTTGGCCTTCTAATTTTGCTTTGCACAAACACGTGTTAGTATAATTTTAAAGGGGTGTTGTATTATTATATTAACGGGGATTTTTTTAGTGTCTCGACAGGGCAGAGGCTTCTAATATTAAGACTTTACGTAGCAATTACATTTTAGTGAATGAAGCGAGCTTATACTTACGCAACAACGAACCTTTCAGCGAGAGAAGTGAGCCTATTCTTGCATAGTAATGAACCTTTCAACGAGTGAAGTACGCCTTTACTTATATGTCAATGAACTTTTCAGAGAATGAATCGAGCTCTATTTTGTTGTAATGAACCTTCCTGCGAGCGAAGCGCCAAAAACTGGGAACTATACACCAATGACGGATTTCCGCAACGCGAGACCTCACAGCTAGCTAAAATATTGCACATGTTAAAATTCCCTAGCGAAGAATGGGTATTCAGCTAGTCAACTATATAACAAATACTATGGCACTTAACATTGATTTTTTCTAAACGCGTGATGTTTTAAACTTTAATATACTTTCTCGAACAAATTAGTAAAGCTATACTATTAATTCTTTACGAAATTGTAGTACATAACCTACATATTAAAAAGAGGTATACGAATTTCCTGTTATTTTCACAACTATATATTTTAATATACCAAATATTTGTAAAAAAAAAAAAAATGATATTTTTTGCCAAACTAGAGCCTCTGTAGCTTAAATAAAATGTCTTTAAACTGCATGAACAATTTCTAACTTACTTTTATTTTGACTTTTCAAGAAAAGGTAATCAAAAATAGGAAATTTAACATTAAATGTACAGGAGGAACTTAGTTCCTTTCGAAGTTTTGAGTTCACATCGAAGTAATTTCAAGTGTACTGTTTACGAATAATGCATATACTTCATATTGTTTTTAACTTTGCCATACAATCATATGAAAAGTCAATTCCTCAGTGATCCAGTAATTAAATTTAACAATACAATTTATATTTGCAATTTTCTATTCAAGTATTTTTTTTATTTATAATTTGTTGCAATTATAATTAAAATTTAATTTCATATTCAATTCGTTTTTGCTTTATGTTTAGGAGTACTGAAAAATTTTACTTAACATTTTCACAAATAATTTTTTTTCAATGTTCATCTAAGTTTTTTAGATCATTTAAATAAGCAGAATTTATCTCGTTTATTGGAATACTCACTGGAAAAACTATATTGACTTCCTCATCATAGTAAAATGAAGAAAAAGTAACGTATCCCAAACTTCAATAACGATTTAAAATTAAATTAAAATGTTTTTTAATATCATGGAGGTTGGACTCTCAAGACATAAAAATTCTCTCCTCCGCTTGTGGTTTAATCAGGCGATTGTTGTTTTTGAAACAAAATACTTCACTTGAAAACCAACCCTGAAATAAGATCATTAATTCAGTGGCATTTCGTCAACTCGATACATAATAATATAACACATAAAAATGTTTTTAATATAAATTCTTTGTATGCATTGCCAATTTTTATATTCATTAACAAAAGGCCGTTTCTGTTGCCAGCGTGTGCTTGGTGATGGCATCTAATTTTAAATTTTAAAAATATCTCTCTCGGCAAAAAATGGCGTACTAATTTTGAAAATGTGTTAATTAAAAATTAATGTGAATTTATGCACTCACATCCAAGTATCTTTTCTTAATTATGATTAAAACTATTATTTATTTTTTAAAACAATATTGGCACCAGGAAAGAGTTTCTGCCATAATCGGTTAAATGCAATTTCATGTCGATTGGATGATTGCAAGTTGGTTTATTAGTATTCCGAAAAAAACGAAATTTTAGTGACAATGTCAACCCCCAAAATTTGATAGAATGCATTGTTATCAACATCGAATCTATCTACCAAGTTTCAGCCCGATTAGATAACGGAAACGAGGTTAATTAGGCCTCGGCAGATTTGCTCATCCATCGAAATATAAAATTCGGAACAACTGTCAACAAGGGCAAGAGTATATCAAATAAGCTATTCCGATTTTGATTAACTAAATTTTATTTATTGAAACGGGATTAAATGTCGGAAATGTGGAATTCATGACAGTTTTTTGATTGCCGAAATACACATGGTAAAACTTTGTAGCGAAGCAAGGGTTATTCAGTTAGTTTCTTAATAAAAGAAGAAGTAAATAAAAAAGAATCTGTCGTTTTACGGAATATTCTTCTATTAACTCTTTTATGGGCTGAAGCATTCCTCAAAATCTTCAACAATTCTGCTTTCTTCTTCGCCAGAGTGTTCCAGTTGGTAATTTATCTTTTTAAATTCCTCACCAATACAATCAGCACACATCAGTCTTTTCTTGCCCCAAATTTGGATTCCCATTGGTTTGTAATTGAAGATACTGTATGTCTAACAGAGGGAATACATTCGCAGATAAGCCAAGAAAAATGTAATGATTATAACTTTAATCAAGCCAGGATATTTTTTTTCCGGCGATAGAGGATTTGACGATAGAGGATAGAGACGAAGATTTGATCAAATACATATAAAAAGTTGCAAAGAAAAAGAAAACGAAGTAGTGAAACAAGATTTCCCACAATTTCGGAAGGGGTTTTATCCCGTCTCCCCCCTCCTCTGTCTACGGCCCTGACTTTAATGTATGTGATGATATCTGATTTTTGGTAAATAATGTTGAAAATTTAATTATATTTAATATTAGTTTTGCTGCAAGTTAACGTTGCATCTAAAAGCTGATTTATAAGAAATAAAAACTTGAGGAGATTCCTTATAACCAACTGACTCAACATTTTTTTTTTTTAACAACTACACTTCTACCTACGATAATCGCATAGAACAAAAACTGGGTTTTTTTTTAAGAATTTAACAAATTTACTCAAATTAAAACAAAAAATTGCTTTTATAAATTTATTTGCCTAAAATTGCAACATTGAGCATACTTCTTATTTACTGTATCGCTGAAGAGATGATTTGTCATGGGATCGCTACAGATGTCGCTACATATTTAATAAGAATTGAAGTGATTTATGCATGTTTTGTAAATAAATTTCCTAAATAGTTTACTTATCTTTTTTTTAATAAAATAAATCCAATGACACGATTTTAACCTTCTGAGGGTCACGGGCGTATATATCCGTCATTTGATCCCCAGTTTTTCCAGCAATACACAGCCTTTTTAAATTTATAAATAAAATGTAAAATAAAATATTTTTTTAATCTTTTTATTAGGATGATAGTTTAAAACCTACTTAAAACAAAACAAATAAAAAATAATTTTAAAAAATTATATATTTGGATCAGAAATAAAATTTAAAAATTATTGCAGGGAAAACAACTGTATAATTTCGCCCATTCCCTTGACGCTCAGAGGGTTAAATAATGATTTGACTTATAAAAGCTTATCACTCAACTTACGAATATTGGAATATAAATACATATTTTTATGAAAGTATTTTTGTGTTTTATGATAATTTATTACATAATAATTTAAAAGAATAAATATCCCGACTATTTATCTTTTGACATATACTTACAAAATTATAACATGATTTCATAAATATTGTATGTTATTTATAAAATGAAAACTGGGTTAAAATGTGACGTTTCTGACTTAAAAAAATGATGCATTGCTTTCCCAAATTTCCTATAATCCAATTAAATAGGAAACGGAATTTTCAAATTTGAAACTATAAGAAATATGTGTACAAAAAAAAAAAAAAAAAAAAAAAATTGTATCATAGTATTTTTATACAAAAAGCGACTGTTGCCAACTGTTATTTTTTAAAATTGTTATTGAAAAGAACAATCTTTATTGTTATATATCCTGTAAACGTGTAGGACGCCCGTCTACATTTAATTGAATTCTGGTATTCGAAGACATTTGTTTTCGGTATGAAAGCTCCGGTTTAATCCAATGGCTGTGAACTCCCCGGGTTTCTCTTTTTTTAAGAGGATTATATGCTATATGAAGAGATGATATATCCAGCGTAAGTATGTGCCACAACTCGAATGAAAGAATCGAGTTAAAAAATCGAGTTTCTTTTATCTTCTGAAAAGAAGCATTCGCTCCAACTGAAACTGGTAGATTTTGGTTTTGCTTCGTTTTTGCAGCGTGCGTTGATTGGTTCGATATATCAGACTTTCAATGCTCCTTGGATTTGAGGGTTCTTATGCACTTCGATGTGAAGAAATAAATATCTCTATAGATAGGAGCTCAGTTTCTCTGTTTGGGGAATAACTGTGAAGCGATATTGGACTTAAAAATTACTCATCTCTCTTCTAATGCTGGATAAAGGAAATGGTGATAGCTTGTTTATATGGTATTCTCAGGGGTGAATAGATGTCTATATTCTTGTAAAACTGGCATACTTTTTAACAATAATCCTCTAAAAAAAGTATGTTATATATGTATTTTATTTCTCATGATAAGTAATATATTTCACTCATTTTATATTTGCAATAAATATAAATTGAAGTACTTATTCTGTATGTAATCAGTATATCATATAATTTATAATACAAGTGATAGAAAAATATTAAAAAAATTTCATGATAAATTATTTTGTTATATTAAGTACGTATTCAAGTATCTTTATATTTTAAGGAAGTTTTAAACAAAAGAAATTTGAAAGAGAAAATTGTTAAGTTTGGGCAAACAGTTGTAAAAATATAAATCTTAATATAAATTCTTCCAAATTTTTAAATACAAATTATTTTTAAGTGATATTTAAAATACTTTTTATAATTAGGTGACATTATATGAAATTGGTAAACAATTTATATCATACTAAATTTTAATTAAAAAATATTTCTCCATACTTAAATACTCCTCCCACGTATTTTGAAATATTCTTTTTGGACAATACAAAAACTCAAGTCATTTGATAAGTATCTGTTGGGGATTTATAAATTTGTTTCAAATTGTAAAAACTAAAACCAAAAACCGTAGAAATATGCATTGCAACAATGATATATTTTTTAAAGCAATTAACTATCAAAAAGGTATAGATTTTATCATAATACCGTGAAAGTTTATTTTAAAGCTTACATTAGGAATAGATTTCCTTGGCTTATTTATAATCATATAAATAATTTATGAATTTTAGAACTAGAATGTTCTAGAAGTATTATTTTTCTGTGGTTCATTTACCAGAAAATTATCCTCCTGTTATACTTTTAAGAGGAAATGTAACTACCATTTTGAACCAATGAATAGAAAATATAATAATATATAAATTCATAATACATTTATGAAATGTTTTCTTCTTTCATAATACATTACATTTAATTTTGAATAAAAGACTATTTACCTTAAGTAAAAAAAAAAAAAAAAAAAATCATAATAAAAATTCTACAATGTTCTTCTCCTATATTAAATTGTTTCATAAATAGTTATTGTTTGAGTTTTGTTAGATCTCATTTAGGATATAAATGAGTGTATAAGTGGACAACATTGTTTGATTTTTTTTTAATAATTTTATTCTTTCAATTATATTGTGTCAATGTGTGTCAATTTTAATGTCTGGAAATTATAAAAAGTAAATGTTTAAAATATAAAATAAATGTTTGTCAGCTTTACATTATCTATTAAATTGGTTGTTTGGTTGATAAATGTTTCCATTTTTACAAATGTTACACGACTTTAAATTCAATATACTTTTGTGTCTCGTACTGGTCTGGTGCCATCTGTGTTAGTTAAACTGCAGACATGCCTCAGGTTCTTACATAAGTATGATTAAAACTCTTTAAAGGGTGAAATGTTTAGTAATTAAATCAGCCGAAATATCGCATAGTGGAACTCTTTTGATGAGTGTGGTTTGAAAAAGCTGTTCAATAAACATAACCAAAGTGATAACAAACAAATTTATTAAATACTAGGTTTACTTTACAGAATAGAATAGTACGTTTAACAATTAATGATCGCTTCTCGTTTACCAATTTAAATATTGAATCTACTTTATGAAGACGATCCTAAATGACCAATCCTATCAAGTTTATATTAAAACACCCAAAATCGGGTACTGCTTATACATATTCAAACACATTTCATTTAAATAGTCATTTTGGTTAGAATTCAGTTGCCCTCGCTACTTTGTGGTTAATATTTAATATTAAAATAACTCAAAAGTTAAAGTCAGAAAGATGGAAGATTAGATTAAAATGTGAATAATTGACATCACGGTACCTGGGGCCATACTCGTTATGGCGTATTCTGCAATCCTCGGGAAAACCTATAATCCAACTGGCCTGCGGCGTTTGCTAATTCCCTTCCACTCTCAACTTCAAGCAAAAACTCCGAATGTCTCCTCGGGCTCTCGGATCCCCCCTTTTTACGTCAAGACCAAGGCGGTGTCAAAATTCACGTCCAGCCAGTCCAGGAAACCGTAGGTTCAAATCTCTGGTTTTGAACTATAGCCAATCGTGAACCCTAACATCACTGAGCTCCCGCCTCTGATCCACAAGCGTCAGAGATTAGACTTGGACCTTCTGACGTCAATTCCGTGTACCGCCTAGAAATCTCAAAGCCCCCTTTCCCACACCTGCAAGACACCTGGACCTCAATAATTTTGAATCCCAGCTTGCTGTCAAGTTATTGTCAAGTTCGGCGCAAGTCTTTGTAAACCTCACCTAAAATTGAAAAGCCCCCGAGTATTTACGAGGTCTGGCCTCTCGCTCGATTCCTCCCTTTCTCGAAATAGTGAATGCAAGCTCCCCCTTTTCAAGTCTTCCTGCCTTTCCATACAATACTGAACCTCTTGACCCATACATTCATTGCATTCTCGGGCTTTTGAAAGTAACCCGCTAACATATGTTCCAAATGACAATTTTTTCGGGCCGAGACTTTGCGATAGTTTTAATTGACTTCCTTGCTTTTCTCTGGACTTTTCAAAAATCCTGATGTTCAGTTCAGCGGACTACTATCTCGCTTTTACATTGTTTAAAAATATCAGACAAGTTTAAACTAATTTGTAAATTTATTATGTTTTGTTATATAATACTAAGTAACCACATGCACAATATGGTAAAATTCTTACGAACTCTGAAACAAGTTAATAACATTAAACATAATATTTTAAGTATAACAATTTTAGAATTTGAAAATATATATATATATATATATATATATATATATATATTTAGTCTCATAAATTAAGGGGTTTATAAGGGGTCATAATTTAAGTGGTTTAAAATTTTATAAAATTCTCAAATTTTTTTTGTTTTTATTATTGTTGTAAAAAAATAATACAAATATTTTAAAACCAAAGTGGCATAAAATTTTTGTTCCTTTCTTGAATACAACATGAAATATTTAAGTTTTTGTTACATCACAACTATATCTCGGACATGCTATATTGAAACTTTGGAACTCTTTTTTTCGGTTATGGCTTTTTGACCTACTACAAAACTACTTCTTATAAATCTATGAATCTTTCCACAATTACTTTTCATACATATTTTGTACCTTCGTGAATTATGTTATTTCATTTAACTTTTTCTCAAAAAGTTTTGGGAGTTTAGCATAGAGTGGATTTTATACAGTTTTTGCACAAAATATTTTATTTTAAATTTTTTATAAATACTTTATAGAAAAATCTCGAAGACAATTATGAAATGAAATATAAGAAGTAATTTTATGTAAAATAGAAGTGATTTTTTTTTTAAAAAGTTTTTTTAGGTATAACATTATAAGAAAATATAAAAATTTTGAAGTTTTTAAAAGTTTTTAAAAAAAAATATTGTTTAAATTTGAAAATTAAAAATATTTTTTTATGATTTAAAGCATTATGCATTACTGCATAAAAAATTTCAGAAAAATAATTCTAAACATAAAGATTTTAGAATTTTGAATCCCAGATCCCCTTAAAAGTTATTTCAATACGTATTGAAAATTAAACTATTGTACTTATAACTATAAAATGTTATACAATACACGTGCACTTGCATTATATACACGTGCATTATATATTTAATAAATATGTATGAAATATAATAATGTTGTAACTCAATACGAATAACTTAAACTGCATGATTATTATATATTATTTATATTTATTATACTAAATATATGTAATAATAATATGCAACATTATTAGAAGTTTTTAAACAATTTTGAATACATTTCATGCATTAAAATCTGTGACTAAAGGCACAGTAAAAGTAATTGCAAATCAGCATATATATGTCTTACTTTAACAATACACCATTTTTCTACCATATGCCGTATGACGTTATTTTTTTCTTGAAACAAGAATTTAAGAAACCATATCACGCAGTGATGAAACATTTTATATTCATACAATTTTCGTTTGTACAACAAACTTCAAAGTATACTGTAGAACATAATGAATCGGACCGGAGAAAGTATATATTTAATCTCACAAAGAAAACAGTAAACTTCTGAGAAATCTCGATTTTTAAACTTCTTCAGGATCCAATTTTAGGTTGGTTCCGTGTTCCGAAAGAAAGTAGATTTAAAAAAAAAAAAAACTTCACGTTTCATTTTATAAAAAGTTAGTGTGCAGTTTATTCAAAGGAAAAACTTCAGCTGTGCATTTGGTATTAAAAAACCCTTTTTATAAAAAGTGTATCCATAACATTGGGCGAGTCTCCCCAAAAAGCACACTAAATAAAATGATATAACTTTTTCCCTTTTTATACAAGAATATAATATTTTCTTGAGTTTTCCTTTCGACGAATTTCGTTAGGAATTTATTCTAAAATTTCTATGTAAAATTTGTTTTAATATTTTTACTTATAACAACTTTATTGAAGACAAATATAAATTTAAATAATTTTAAAAATTATTAATCATACTGAAATAAAATGAAAGCCTAGGATATAGAATGGTTTAATTTTCTAGAAAAGTTTGTGCAAATAAAACTAATAGTTATAATCTGGTAGAAAGCAATGCAGTTCAGTACATAATTAACAAAGAAAAACTTAAAGTTTTTATGGAAACATTTTCAAACGTCTTTGAATTACAATACCACCGAATCGCTTCCAAGTGACTTTCATATAACTCTTTTCCCTTGGAATTCAAATATCTGTTAATCTTTATGTATGGAATACGCACTTTTCCTACATGTGAAACTATTTTTAAAATGTGGATGAAACTGCTTTTCAAGGAATATTGCATCAACGATCCTGCATACTTTATAATGTAGTATCTTTTATATCCAATATATATATATATATATATATATATATATATATATATATATCTCAAAAATACTATTTTATCGAGAAACGTCTATCTTGTTTTGTTTATGTAACGTATGCATTTTAAATAAAGAAAATATAAAATTTAAAAACTTATATTTTTCAATTAATGAAGTTATTTTTACTGAATGTGTTAAAGAGTGTAATTATTTATTTGTCTCAATCAAAATCTTTTGCGTAAACACACAACTATGCACGTTATTTGGCAGTTAAATATGTTAAACTCAACTAATCGGACCATTTAGGTAACGTATTTACATACGAGTTCAAATTAAAATTAAGGGTTTCCAGGTGTACAATAAAATATTTTAGAGTTATTAAGTTTGATCTGATCTTACTAAGAAAGAATTTCATTTCATCAAGATTATATGGAAATCCTGTCTTTATTTTATTATTATTATTATTATTGTTTTAATTTGCCTAAATTGAACAAATCTAGTTCATCTTCTAAGTAGTAAAGTTTTAATGAAATAAATGTTTAATTAATTTATTTAAAGTTACAATGAATTAAAAATATACATTTTGTTTATTTTTTAATAAATACTTCCAATTCGTTACCTGTAAAATAATACTATTTTCTTCCAGAAACTCAAAATACTTATTAAATTACTGTGAGGTTTTGCGAAATACTTTTTTGTATCACATTAATTACTATAATAAACTTTAAAGCTATTTTTTGGAGAAATACACTTTGGAATTAAATGACTTATTTCTTACAAACATAACTTCAATATGCATGGTCCTTCTTGTAACATTCAACTTATGTTCTGATGAAAATATTTGTAAATACGGTCTCACCCAGCAAATTTAAAATGCATAGTTATATACACATTTTTAAAACCCTTTTCATTTAGATTTATTCTAGTAATGTCCTATTAGCCATTTAAATTTAATTAATTAGAAAAGTAATACAGAAGAACTTTATGTTTAAAAGTGTTCATTTTTAGTTCTAATATGCTGCAAAAAATTAAATAAAAATAAAGAAAATCGTATTAAATGTATCTGTATACCTTAAGTTTATTTTATTTTTCCGATTCATTTATACAGCACTGATATTTTCTTCCATCAAATATCGTTATTTTTCACTTTTATTTTATTGAGTGAATGCTTATCTACATTTACTTTAGTCTCACCATTAAACGAGAATTGCACTGCAAGTGATACAATTTCTTTCAGGTCATCCGACTCAGTCTTTAAGTTCCATTTCTTTTTCTCCAATGAATTCATCTAAGTAACACCAAAGCCTAACATCGTGATGAACGAATGGATTCCTGAACCGGCACATCGTATATCTTGAGCATGTCACTTTTTATTCATTGCTCGACGAATCTCCAGAGCTTTTCCGTTCCTTCCGTTCCCTTGATTTGCTGGATTTATGCATATTTCTCGAGGCAAAACTCATTTGCCCTTTGTGCAGGGACTGTGAAATTGAAAATTTAGTCCGAGTCATTCGTTTTCCTCGTGGTTTACTTTGTCTTTTCTTCAAATGCTTTATTTCTTTAAGATTCATCAAGTTTCAAAACAATTTATCACCTGGAGCTTTTTCTTTTTTATATCTCTTCCGTGTTTACTTTTTCATTTTGAATTCACGTGTTGAGGAATGAGTATGGCTTATCTTAGAAAACCAAAGATGTGAAGGGACGCCTTGAGTAAATTGATGGTGTTAAAATGCTTATATTTATTGGTAATCTACTCCAGACTAGGCCACATTCAATTTATATAAGTGAATATTTGTTTGTGATTATGACAATAAAATCCAAATCCAAAAGGAAATCTGAAAGCTTCCTGATGCTCGTCTTAAAGAAGTATTATTTCTTATACCTTTTCTCATGATATAATTACATCCCAAAGTAAGTTTTCTTGAAGAAATATTTAAACTTCTCTACGTACAAATGCTTTGAAGAATAGTAAAATACATTTGAATTGCTTTTCTGAAAATAGAGCTTATTATAAAAATCTATACAAATTAGTTTTCTTTTTAATTTTATTTCAATATTTATTTCTATAAAAACGTGTTTTGATTTAAGTAAAAATATGTTACGAATATGTGCAAAATTTGGAAAGTAAGATGTAATAAAAAGTCAATCTAACTTTGCAATTCAGCAATTTGAGAAAACTGTCTTAAAATTATACTAATTCGTTATAACAAGAAAAGTATTTTTATAAAAATATAATCACTTCTGATAATTACATTATCTTCAACATCGTATCATTTTTAGGGAATTTTTCAGTAAGTCGGATAAGTTAAAAGAAACTATATATATATATATATATATATATATATATATATATATATATATATATATATATATATATATATATATATATATTAGTATTTTAAGTTACGGGAAGTACTAAAGAAAAATAATTGTGAAACTCGGGACAAATCAATGCCAATGATTTTTAGCTAAGGTAATGAGACACAGAAATGCGTCTTTAAAAAAACCTACTAAGAACTTCCAAAATGCTGACCTTTTACAAAATTTATTAAAGTCCTTATATGATTTGTATCCATAAAATTGTTGGCTATTAAAAGGCATGGGGTAGTTTTCCCATCTCTTTTTGAAATTGTAATGATTTTATCAGCAACGTCATGTTGTTTATTCTAGTTTCCATCCTCACTTATGTCAATTTCATTTTACTTATGGCACATAATCACCTCCTCTGTCAATTAATATAGTTTAGCTTATAACGTTCACCACGGTAGAATTTTCAAAGTAAAAAAAGAATCATTTATCTCATGTAGTACAATTTTTGGCAATTTAGTCTGGCATTGGTCGATCCCGATATGGTACGCTGTAAACCCGCCGTTGGACACGATTATGACCAATCTCGCCCAATTTTGGATAAAATACTTTGACAGTTTTTGAAATGTCGATGTACAGTTTTAAAAATGAATTATTGTATTTATATTAATGACGGAGGACAAATGACGGTAGGGAATTTGTGATGTTGTTGATATGTTTATTTTTTTTAAAATTGTATTTTGGAACAACGCTTGAGTTTCGGCCAGAACTGCCCAATCTTCCAGAATCTCTGTTTCCGATATTGTCCAATACTGCTGTACTGCCAGGGACTGATCATTTAAAATTAGTGAAAAATTATAGTTTTTAAATTTTAAAAACCTAAATAAACAACTAATTTTTCTTGTATGTTGTTTACAATCACTTCCAATTACAAGTAAAGGTTCCAGACGATATATTTTCAAATAGCTGTGCTTGACGTTGTCAATAATTTTCACGGTTATTTTACTGATATTGATTATTTAAGAAATTGGTCAACATTTGTGCGGATTAGGGGATGTATCCCATATCAATTTATATAATCAAACCGGTACTAATATTAATGCACAAATATTTCACTCAAAACAGATAATGAACTAATCACTAAAATTGCACTATTTAAAGAAACATAATAAAATAATCCATAAAAAAGTTTTTAATATAAATCCTTTATGAACATTGTCAATTTTTATATCCATTACCAAAGTGCTGTTTCTGTTGCCAGCGAGAGATTGGTGTTGGCATCTAAATTTTAAATACTAAAAGCATCTCTATCAGCAAAGTATACGGTAAACTATTTTTCAAAATTTATTCATTAAAAATGAATGCAAAATTATGCACTCACATCCAATATCTTTTATTTATTCTGATTATATATTTTTTTTATTATTTATTAAAACAGTTTAGGGAATAGTAAAAAGTTTCTTCAGTGATCTGTTAAATGCTATTTCAGCGCGATTGGATGATGGCAAATTAGATTATTAGAATTCCATAAAAGTGACCTTTTAGGGACAGAGACAGTCGCCAAAATTTTATAGAATACATTGTCATCGACATTGAGTCTATCTACCAATTTTCTTTCGATTGGATGATGGCAAAAGGGGTTAATTTGCCCGCCTTCGACATACCTAGCCAACCACCCGCCCTCCCACACACACACAAAATCGAAGTTAATATAAAGAATTTAAAAATACAAGTTTTTCCTGGAAATCAGGGAAAGTGTAGTTGCTGTCTTAAATAAGAAACTTACGCCAGTGTGTCAGTTACGTCAGAAATCTTTTAAGATGGTACTTATATCTTTAGTTGATGTTTTCGCTAATGAAATTCTACCATTGAACCACTTTCTTCAATAATGAATCCACGCATTGAACTGACAACAAGAAAGTAGACAACATAATTGTCTACCAGTCTACTATGGATTAGACATGTCTGATCTCACTAAGCTCTTTACGTCCCTAAACATAATCGTGTTGTGACAGCATAATACCCTTCAGAAAATTCTTATGTCTTACAAACGTACATCTCAGATCTGCGTGCATGATGTGTTTTTGATAGGGTGACAAGGGAGATTTTCTTGAAAAATATGAGCTCTACCAAAGAATTTGTACTCACATTAGTTTTATAATTGGCATGCCAAATATCAGGCTTATTAGTAAATTTAATTAAATATATTCTAAGTAATTTGTTATTCATTAAGCAATCTTGAGCAGTCAAATTAGTTTGAATTATTTTGCTAAGTCTATTAAGTCTATTGTAAAATTCATTATAAAATAAGAGGATGGTTAATCTTATATGTTCCACTCTTGAATACCCATGATTCAGGGCAGGGTTATAGACTGATATATCATGACAAATTATAAAAGCTTATTGAAAACTATTCAGCGTTTTTTACCATCTTCTAGTAGATGGATAGTTCATAGAAAATTCCTATTTGAATAATTTAAGATTTTATGAAACACTAGCTAAATACCCGTAATAAATATGATAAATTTATAATAAATATCAATAGTTTATTGGTTTTATTATCAGTGTTCATCATTTAAATATTTTCAAATATTATTTTCACCCCCTCGCTAAATTGTAAGGGGTATTTTTAAAATCCAAAGGATATTTTTTAAAAAACTAAAGCAAATAAATGTTTTTTTTTTCTTCAGTTTCTGACAAAACTAATAACTACAACAATAACAATGATGAACAATCGCGATTTCGAATATCAGAGCGGAAATATGCTTTTTAAATGCTTAGTAAAACACTAGATGGTTATAAACTTTAAACTAACTCTTAACACAATGCCGTTCGGTGACACCACGTGGGGACACATGGGACCACATGGGACACCACGTTGGTGTCCCATGAAACTATCCGACAAATGCTGGAGACACCTCGAAAACGATCGAGAAAATGACGGAGAAGTAAAACTTGACGATTTATGATATCCAGAAAATATCGAAAAAAACTTAGGCGAGAGACATAGGCGAAATGATTCGAACTTCTGAACCAGTCCGACCGGCACGGCGCAATATATATATATATATATATATATATATATATATATATATATATATATATATATATATATATATATATATATATATATATATATCCCGATTAAACGTGCGGACCACATAGCATTAATCTACTACGTTTTCCAAGAATTCTCCCATGAGGTAACCTTTTTACTAAATTTCGTGCAAGAAGGCATGATAAAAAGTCGTCAAAATACACTTAATTAAGGAATGTACGAAATTGCATTTGAAAATTGTGAGACCCCCCCCCCCCCTCATAATCCACCTACCAATGCCACGTGGTATCAGCAGCCTGTCAATGCCTTCAGTCAGTCACTAGTCTTTGCGATGCACGTTTGAATATGAATGGGCATGCGTAAGTGACGAATTCGGAGGGGTGATCCGTATACTGCATTCCATTTTAAAATAAAAGAAAATTTTGCATTTTTTTTCCAGAAAAAGAAGCTATTTTTAAAGAAAAGGACAGGAATGTAGCATTCCCTCTTCGAAAAACGGTTAAAATGGTCTCTGAATTTATAAAATGGAGAATTATTTCAAACATGATGTACCGATGCGGAAATTCACGCATGAGGTTAATTCTATGGGGTGAAATTGATTTTCAATGTGTGTTCACAGAGATTTCACGCATTTTGGTGAACTCTGGTGTTTATTATACAAGCATGTAGGTCAAAAGTATATAATAAACATGTAGCTGAGATAAATATAATAAAATAAATTAGTATGACTACTATAAAGAGAATAAAATTCTTATATAATAAATATATTTGTATACTAGCTGTGTGGCCCCGTTGAAGGACATCTATGAGTTCTGTGTTACATAGACTCGGAATTTCTTCGGATTAATAGTTGGTAATCAGCGTCCAATGTACTATAACAGATCC
This sequence comes from Linyphia triangularis, assembly GCA_963978545.1. Lineage (NCBI taxonomy): Eukaryota > Metazoa > Arthropoda > Arachnida > Araneae > Linyphiidae > Linyphia > Linyphia triangularis. The sequence continues at coordinate 19,752,804 of OZ021732.1, read as the reverse complement.
ATGTTTTCGTTCATTTTTCATCAACAGCGCTTGTTTATTCTCCAGTCGATGTTGTTTTTGCAGCTGTGATGCCCTTAGCTCCTTTTGGCGGCAGATGCTCTATACTTAGCATCTATATTCGTTCTTCTCTTTGGTGGCATTTTAGCAAATGTCGAAATGATTTGAAAGTTTTCAGTGAATTTCAATAATATTCGTCGAATCTACAACTGAGGCGGCAAATGATAAAGTCAAAGAGAGTCTAAATAATCCGTTTCTATGCTAGATACTATGTACATGTTAACTCACTCTAATGAAATGAAATTAAATTCATAATTTTAATTAATCCAGCTGGAAAAATTTAATGATTTAAAATTTTGAAAACATAGCAATAAATATCAATATATGCCTGGTGTCTATAGTGCAGCTCTAGCCTCTGTTTTAAAAATAATCATGAAAATATATTGTACCAAGTTCTTAATTTTTGCTTTAAAATGAAACAAAATCTGAACTAAGAGAAAAATTAGCAGGTATTGAAACGATAGCATTATCTACCAAATTGTTCGCCAACTGAAAAATTATCGCCAAGTGGCATGGATATAACGTAATAGTACAAGTATTGGTCAACGCAGTGCCACACTACACACATAATGATATACGTAGGTGTTTTACATCAGATGGACTTCTTACATTTGATCTTGTAATAGACCCATCCAGGAAAAAAAGATATAATAGATTTATCAAGTTGACCAAAACTCGACTGAAAACATCCCATAACGGCACCAACGTATTAGTGATAAATTAGGTTGGTAAACGAACTATTAGATGTCAGATATTTATGACAAGTGTAATTCAGAAGATATTTGCTAATAAAATACAAAGGAATTTAACGAATTTATTTTGTTTAAATGTTATTAATACTCATTAAATAAAATCAAAATGTCAATACCCGCTGAGCACAATACATCTTTGACGGCAACACAAAGTTAAAAAAACAGGATGAATTTAAAACTTAGAAAAACCAGAGGATGTACAAAAATATAATGCTTTAAAACTGCACATGCGTAGAAGATGTTTATGGTATCGACAGACAGTATAAATATATTGAAATATTACGATAAAATTCGAAGTTCCTGTCGGATAAAAATAGCCAGAAAAATAAGGAAGACACATTAAAATAACTTTTGGTTTTATTCTGATGTAATAAAAAAATATTGTTGCCATTCCAAGAATTTTTTTTAATGTCATTAAATTTTAATGAAAGCAACTTTTAATTGATTTTCAAAGTTTTTCACTACAATCTCCAAGCACTAAAGCTTCTATGTACCACATTTAGTACATCTAGGTGCAAAACTGGGGATTTGTATAAGGTTCAGACGTATAGACAACTCACTTTTATATAAATAGATTGAAAAAGGAAAACATGCCAAGAACCGGGGTGACTTTGGGCACTCGTGTAATTTTCGACTTTTGAATTACGTTTACATTAAAAATGTCATCTTCCTTCGAAAAATTGGTGAATTTTTCGACCGACAGGTATTATAAGTACGTTATTTGACATAAACTTCGAATGTTTTTATACTTTTTTATTCAGTTCTTTAATTTAATTACCTTAAAGTTGCAAATGTTTAGCACTTAGTGGGATAGCATTGAGACACCCAAGTAGGCCTACTGAGAAAGAAAAAAAAAAAAAAAGAAAAAAAAAAATGAAGAAGGAATAGTACCAAGTATGCACGTAGCAGTAGCGATAATGCAAATGTCAAGTTTATGCTAAAATACACCGTTGAGAGCAAAGCGTTCAAAAATTTGGAATAAAAGTTCTCTCGATCAACGCTTCCCCAACAATCTTCAAATTTCCTACAGAACCTTATAGTGGACGAATACGTTCTGTGAGATACCCAGCTTTACCAGGGACGAATTGTCGAGAGAAAAAAATGACAAGAAGTACTCAACTTTGCATTGCAGAAGTCAGCACAAAACTGGAAATGTCTATAGATTCTTTAATTTTTTTTTTTTTTTTATTTATTTTTTTTTTTTTTATTTTTTTTTAATTCAAAGGTTTGAATCGTTCAGAAAATCAACTAGTCTACTCATATTCACTTACAGGGAAGTTCAAAAATGAACAAATTTTAAATTTGTTGAAGTAATTAATGTATGTTAAAATGTTTCTTGCCACCCTAATACAATATGTCTATTCTTCCTAAGCAATCATTTTATTTTAAATTGAAATATTTTAAAACTATTACTGTAATTTGAAGAAAAAAATTCATATGAATTTGAAAGAAAAAAAAAAAAACTTTTCGAAAAAAAAATCCTTCCTCTTGACATTGGAGCTAATGGATTTTTCCCTGGTGTTTCTAAGAAAAAACAGTACTTTCGCAAAGTTAATCCAATTCAAGGGGTTGGATTGTGAAATAGATGAAGGATTTTTATGAGGGTATAATTAGTCATAGAGTTAAATAATGTCCATATTTTGAAAAAGAAAGGTTAACTTCATATAACACCATAATCTCAGCAACTTAGATTAATATATGTTGACAGGTCTATACGAAATATATTATAAATATAAGTAGTTAGTAATAAATAGAGTTAGTATATAGGAAACTGAATTAGTATGAAATCAATCTAGTTTGTATAAAATAAATAAAATATTAACCAATAAGAATTTAAAAAATAAAAATAGTATATTATAATTATAATTAGTACGTAATAAATATAATTACTATAAAATAAAGATAATTATTACATAGTAAGTAAACATTCCATAAGAATTTTAAAAGTAATATTAGTACACACTAATGATATAATAATTTCATTTTAAAAGTTTTTATCGGTCAAATACAAACTAAATATGAATCTTTGTTATCGTATTCTTTCAATACATTTCCCTTGATTTATTCTATAAAACCCTCTGAAAAGCAAGATAAAGAAGATGTCATCCAACCAAAAATTATCCGGACGACCGCCATTTTATTTTAGTTTTTACCTCTGCCAGAAAAATAAGTAGAGCATTTCTCTGAGGAAAAGCAAGAAGGAGATCGTGCAAGAGAATTTATTGCAGCCACAAAGAACCAAATTCCCTGAGTGAAATTTCACCGGAATCGCATCATTATTATGAAATCTTCTCATATTTTTATATTTTACGGAAAGAAACTATTTTTTTATCGTAGCATTTCTCTGGATTTTAAGGTATTTCTAATTTCTTCCTCCGAAAATGTGATTCCTCAGTCGTATTGGAAATTTTTCGGTTCATCTCGGGCATAAAATTTGCATAAGCCCCATAATCTGGTATTGGCTATCGATCAAAAATTTGAATAATGAACCGTATTTGAAATGCATTTTTTTTTTTTTTTTTTTTTTTTTTTTATCTTCTAAGGAATGTTCAGCTGCCTATCTTATCACTTCGCATTCCCTATATTTCTTTTCTCTATGAGTTATTTTTATGGGAAATAGTTAAAATTATTCTCATTTGAATGATAACTGTTATTTATGGGAAGTTTAGTTCCGAAGTTAATTGCCGTTTTAAAATACTTAAATGTTGAATTTATGTTATGCAACATTGTTAGGTTAAATCACAATTATTGTTATTAAAAAAAAATTATATTTTGGGGCATTAAATTATTTTAAGATATGAAACGAAATATTAATTAACCTTAAGTTCACCCTCTCATCTCCAAGAAAATGTTGGTGCATATTGTGTCGATATACCAAATATGCACAAAAAAAAAAAAAAAAAAACACAAAAAAACAGTTAAATATTTTTCTAGATATTTTTATATGAAAGATTGTTGTTTCTAAATATCCTTTTAAACATATACATTTAATATTTTTTTTAATTAATAGTGTAAATATTAACAAAATATTTTGAAACAAAACCGATGAGTTTACTTAATGTAATTTAAAATAACTGGTACTGAAAGGTTTAATGTGAATATATATTATAATTTACTCAATCTATTAAAAAAAACCACATCCGATAATTTTCTTTTATTTAACTAAATTATAATATTCAAATTCCAGAAAATATAGCAGTTGTATATAGTATTGCTATTTGTAAAATATCTAGTTTTTAGTTGTTTTATGATCTCAATTCTCATGGTTAGAAAGATCAGTATTACTTAGTAAATATAGTTTTTACGTAACTGTAAGATAGTGAAAAGATTACACAAAGACTTTGTTCGTTTGTTTCTTTTTCCGCATAATGTCAGCATTTCCATACATCGCTACAAATCTAGACTCGTGAATTACGTAAAAGGAAATGTCTAATTGAAACTAATTTGTATTATGCTAAAATTCAACTGAAAGTTACTACCCAAAGCACCTTAACAGTCAATAAAAAGTTTGTATTCAATTCATTAAGCCTAAGCTACAAATACTATGTATTGTTTTATTTTGAAAGTTCCGATAAAATTCAAATGAAGCTCTAAGCAGAAGTAATTAAAATTTTTCCTTGAAGAGTTCTTCCATTAAAAGAGCATCACATCTTGACTCAAAATAGAAATATCGGTTTAGAATTTAAGTATTTGATGATAAGTTTTTTCTCCAAATATGTTACCATATGCGATAGTTGTCACATTTATGGTCTGTAAAAAATTTCAAATTAGCAAGACCTTCACAATTTGAAAAGGGGACTAGGTTTTAGTTCTTAAAAGTTTTCAAAATATACAAATATGCTTTTTACTAGTCATCCGTGACTTTCAAAATTTAACTAGTTTGAAACAAAATTTTCCCAAAAATAACTAAGAACAATTGTACACGAATTATGATCGCATTATGAAGTATTAAAAAATACCTTATCATATCAGTTCACAGTACATATCTCTGATCCTATCAAATGTAAGAACACCTTACGAAGAAAGATTAATATTCCGAGTTTTATTTACAAAGGACTGAATTTCTTATTTAAGATAAATACATACAACACACAAAAAATAACGCTTTGCTGCATAGAGTCCCCATACATGTATTATTAATACCTCCAGAGTTAGATCAATCTTTTAGCTTTATTATTTAGAGAATCTCTGTGCAATGAGATGATTTATCTTATCCCAAAACTGATGTATTATCGCAAATGAAATAGGAAGTTATTTCTGCTTTATTGGACGAATTGATGCAGATAAAGATGATTATCCCCCGGGCTTTTCTCTCTTGATTTCTACAGCATAATAGTGATTAAACATCCTGCAAAGGTGCAATTAGTGTCGTTTCTCAAAGTATTTTAGTTGGAAGTCCTGTGTAAGATTCATGGGAAATTGTGTCAAAATGAATAATGAGCTAAAAGGTTATGATTGAAAAATTCATTTTACCTTCAAGTGGACATATTTGATAAATTTCATTTAGTCACTTTCACACATGGTTTTTTTTTAGAGAGATGTTTGAGATTTGCGACTGTGGATATTGAATTTTCTGATTTCTGGTCTTTTCCTTTCTCAATGTCGGAGTTCAATTTCAGCGTTTGGATTCTTTTTAATCCAGCACTTTTGAAGTATGTTGTTGGGAACGTATCCATCCTGATTAACTAGCTAATGAGATACGAATGGGAAGAAACTTTGAAAGGAGATCTTAAAACAGATATCGAACATTTTGATACCATGATTTATGTAATATGCCATTCAAGTACTGTCGGAAATCTTCTGATCTTTCTCTAATTATAAAACACCATATTTAGGCTAAATTTTGCTCAGCTAGGCTTGATGCCTTATTCGTCAAACGGGGTGAAGAGCCTAATAATAAGAAGAATACAAATACACTTGTTCAACAATAAATGTTTCGTTTGTTGAAATTATTATTTTTTGGCTCTGAGTAAAACTTATATAAAAGTTAAGTTATGTGTATATTAATCTGCATAAAACAAATCACACATGCTTATTAAATATTTTGTCATATTTTGTAAATTTAAATATTTTATTTTACATCTCTGAAAAATGTCTGATACTCTATAGAATTTCTTTTGAAATTTTAATTTTTGGTCACAAAAAAACTGTAATTTATGAAACACCTCAAATTGTGTAATATATTTCTAAGAACATACACTAAAAATTTGGGCATTTATCTTTCTTAGTTTTTAAATAAATATTCCTTACATATTCAGAATTCTGTTTTGAGACATTGGGCGTTAAAATTAAAAACGAAACGAACCATTAAGACACAATTTTTTTAAATAGAAAAATTACTTTTAAAATTGTTTCGACTGTAGCTTTAAAAATCTTTGCATTTTATATTAGAATAATCTCAAACTAAATTTGTGACGCTTTGAAACTCCGACCTCGTGTAATAGTAGAACTGTTTAGTAATTTATTTTTAGCTCTGGCCGAAAGTAGATGTATTTTATCACCAACTGTAAATGTGATCATTTTTCTCTGTTTATTTTATATACATTCTGCAACTAATGGGAACCTAATTATCTTTTGATCATCTGACGAGAAAGAGTGCTCACTTCAATTAATCAACTTGCTTTTCTAGCATATCTCGTACATTTCTTATTTTCCAGGGATTTACTTTCGAACATACACAAATTTCGTGTTTTTTATACGTATCAGTTAGAATTAAGTGTTTTGGAATAATAATTTTTAGAAATCTGTTTACTCGAATCTCGCTATTTTATTTTTGTTTTACGTTTTGATTTTTTTTTCCGTTTGTGCTAAACACCAAAGTAAATATTATTTTACTTTTTTTTTATTTATTGCATTTATATGTATATAATAACTAATTAATATATTTTTTTGTTAATATTTTATTAATAATATTTTTAAACTTACTGAAATTTTGTTATTGATATTAAATTAAGTAGTTTTTAGTATAACTAGGCTTGCTTAGCATTGCATGGCATTATATTTTTCTGTCTTTCTATTGTATAACTACGAGAATAAATTGTTTTGAATAACTTGAACTGAATAATTGCTTTCAAACATTTTTTAATGCGTATGTATTTCTGGGTATCTCACATCATTGAACTATTATTTTTAATAACTGTATTAGTACCTATTCAGTTGGTTGTTTTCAGATTATCTGGCGCCGTCAGCAACACGAGGGCTATAATGCGCCGAAAAATTCGTCATTAGACAAGCCAACATACATTTACAAACACCCATGCCTAACACGGGACTCGAACCAGCAACCTCGCGGTCTAGAAGCTAGTACGCTAACCACTATACCGTTTGGTCGGCAGTACCTATTCAGTATTTTTATGTGAGAAAGAAAACAACTAATTGCAGTCTGGCTTTAAAGAAGCTGGGATCAATCTAAATAGAAATAATATAATTTAAATAATTCCTAAATAGTTCATGAATGATTATAACTATATGACCAATATTCAAAACTTTATTGTGTCGGTTGTTTTAATTTTGGTGTAAGACTTAGTTTGTAAGTTTTCATAAAAGACGTGCGAGTGTTAACGTCAGCAAAAGACCTTTAAGTGTCATATCATGGTATAGGTTCTTTTCATTTTGTCGTAAGACTTAATTTGTAACTTTTTGTAAAAGTTTCAGCCTGCGAGTGTCAACGTCCGTAAAAGTCCTTAAAGTGTCATATTATTGTGTAGGTTGTTTTAATTTTGGTGTGAAACTTAATTTGTAACTTTTCATAAAATGTTCAATACGTGAGTGTTAAAAGTCCGCAAAATTCCTTTAAGTGTCATATTTCCATCAAGTTACGTAAATGTGATCTCTTTTGCACATAAAATTTTTAATCTGCTTTCCCATAAAAGGAACTCAAAATCACTCCCAATATAATTGTATTCAAAATCTAGAACGTGCAACTCTTTTGCATAAGTAAATTAAATAACTTTTTATTTTACTGCTAAAGACATGTCGTTGATAAATATTCAAATTTGGTAAAAAATACCTTCATCATCAGCAATTCACTAGGTATCTGTTATGCTAAATAATTCACCCATATTGAAGTAACAGACTTTAGACAGTCACTAATTGTGATTAACGCTCAACCATTACTTTAATTCTTCTTTTCATTTTTTTATTCTTTATTTAGTTGTAACTTCAAAACCGTAAAAGCTCAAGCAATAAAGAAAAGATGTATCTAGTAATCCTATAACAGTATACATTTTCTGTTTTCTCAAGACCTTTTAAGCGTTCTACTTAAAACAAACATAAGTCTAGTTTAAAATGTGTCTTGCCTTAAGGGTTTAGTTAAAAAGGATTTTCCTTCTTATCCACTATTTTTACATTTGATGTGACTTCAGCTTTCATAACTGATAAAATTCATCTTCAATTTATGATAATTAAATTTAACAGTCATGATAACGATCGGTATACTTATGATGATCATTCAATGGTATTTGAACTAGACAAGAATAATTTTGTGAAATCGTGGGAGATACTTGAACAAATTATGTGCGAGTACTAATACACCGAATGTTTCGAAATTCAGACTATCTAGGGGCGTGAGCAATCGCACACGAACGGATATTATTGTCAGTAAGAAGTGAAAAAATATTTAATTTATTATTTCTGTGTTTGTTGTGTTGTAATGCTAATATTTAATTTTATATGTATGTTTTTGATTTAAGTGTACTTTTCCTTCCTCTAAAATTTTTGGTACTTTGATCATCTTGACTTTTGCTCTCCACTAATATATTTCCTTTCTGGCGAATCTGTGGGTAGTCGGATTGCCTTTCCAATTGCGGATTTGACTTGCTTAAACTCTAACGGGGATTGGAGAACTGCTACGTCAGCTACCTGAGGGAGAAAACGTCTTTCTGGTGGCGAGCGGTGAGTGCCGCGATTTTTGTTTGTGTGAAAAGGAAGTGAAGGGAGAAAAAGCGAGACGGCGGTAGAAAAAAATAAGAATCTACGGGGGCCAAAGGAGTGGAAAAAAGAAAGAGAAACGGGGTAGCAGCGAGAGAGAGGTTTTTGAGAGCTTGGAGAGAAGAGATGAACGAACCGTGTGGCGGCTAGGATGGTTGGAAGACTTTGAAAACTCGAGATCGTGCAAGACTACTAAAGTAATCCCCGCCAACGCCTGAGACATCGTTGCATTATGCGGAGCCGGTACCTTCATCGGAAGCTGCGTTAATTCCTGACGCCGGAGCCGGTACCTTCATCGGAAGCTGTGACTACCTGTCGCCGGGACCTTCATCGGAAGCTGCGTTAATTCCTGACGCCGGAGCCGGTACCTTCATCGGAAGCTGTGACTACCTGTCGCCGGGACCTTCATCGGAAGCCGTGTTAATTCCTGACCCTGGAGCCTGCAACTTCTCCCGACGCTAGGACTTTACCTGATCCAGGAGCCTGAATCTTCATGTGCCGGTCAAACGCGCCTGGAATCTGAGACTCTCACAGATAAGCATTTCTAAAATTAACTAATACAAAATGTTCTTACTTCTCTGAATAATTACTATTTATCAAGCATTTAGTTAAGATCCTATGCCATTGCCATTTCCCCGCTCTGTATAAAATTTTGTTGTGTGCTCTGCGTGCAGGTTATATATATATAGATAACCTTGCTAAGCCATTACTAGGTTAATTTGAGTGTTTAGACGTTTTGCTAGACTTGAATATTTGTTGTTGTTAATTTTAATTAAATTCCTTTACTCAGCAAATCTACATGCTTGTCTTCTTTAACACATGTGACACATCATTAACACATCTGACTGCATCCATTATACCACAGTAGGGATGTAGCTGAATTTTGGGTTATGAATTAATGTTTAACACAGGCCTTTAACCTTTAGATTATTTTTGTTTGAAAGCTCTCAGGTGAATTTCACCACATAAATATTGGTGCCGTGACCTTTGCTGCATCTAATTTAAAAAACTTGGTGTAATGGTGGGTTGTTGATGATGTGTTATTTGTGGGATTGAATGTACAATATTTTAGTGACTTAGTCCATGTTGTGTAACCACGCATATATATTCGGGTGATTGCGTTCCCTAACACAGAGTCAGTAGTAAAAATGGATGACGAGCTGGGAGAACCACCTATAGGGGTAAATATGGATTTTAATCCACAAAACCTAGCAAATCCCTTTTTTCTCGCAAGTTTGCCTTCTCTAAATGGAAATAATTGTACTACTTTTTTCGAAAGTCTTGAGGCCATGGGTCAGTTGTCAAATTGGTCTCACCCACAAATGCTGGTAATTACAAAACTCAAAATTGAAGGACAGGCTAGGGATCTTGTAAAGAATACCCTAAATGGTAAAATCATAACATACACTGAGCTAAAAACCATTATAGTACAACACTTTTCACACACTGACACAGTGTCTACAAGCATTGCTAATTTAACTTCAGCTGCGCAAGGTCAAAATGAATCCTGCAGGGATTTTTCAGTTAGATTGGAGGGTCTTGCAAACAAAACTAATGCACCTGCAGAATTCAGGACACAATTAAAACTGTCTCAATTTATCATGGGTTTGAAACCTTATATTAAGTCGCAGGTACAGATTCAAAACCCTCCCTCTTTTGTAGAGGCGGTTCAATTGGCTCAGAGAGTGGAATTGTCTCTGGAATCCCTCCACTCAACTGTCAACACAGTCTCAACTCATACACAAATACAGGATTCTGCAAATGCTCATTTTGTCAAAGAGCTGGAAATTACCAGAGATACATATTTAAAATCATTCGAATTGTTGACAAAGCGAATTGAAGAACTCGCGCTAAGGGTGGACAACGCTCAGCAAATTAGACAAATTGATCGCAGTACAAACAGGGACATTACCTGTTTTTACTGTAATATTAGAGGTCATAGAATGAACGATTGCAGGAAAAGAGTGTCTGATCAGTCCAGGCAACTTAATGGACAGAACTGGATGACCAGTCAAAGAGGTCCTCGCCCACAAACAAACTGGAATAGGAATAACGGGGGTCAAACACAGAATCAAAACTTTCAAGGGTCTCGTCCACAACAAAACCGCGTTTTTAGAGATGGTTTTCCAGGCAACCATTTCAGTGCTAACTTTGTGGATCAAGAGCCATGGAGCTCAGCACAAACACAGCAGTTTAGTGGGCAAATTTGTCAAACCGCAAATCATGGGGAATTTTCAGGGGCTCAAAATACATACAATCACCCCAGAGGTGGAGGCACACAGAGATCCATGTCCTCCATAAATACCCAGTCTGATCCTACACTTCCAATATGGTCATTGCAAAACTTTCAACGAATAGACTTGCCTGTAATTGAGACACATTTAGGCAATATTCCTATTCTCAGCCTGCTCGATTCAGGTGCAGCTATTAATATGATGTCTGTGCATACTTTAAATAGGTTAAGCGATTACAGAAATCTAGAAAATCCAAACTTTTCTATTAAAACGATAACTGGAATTGAGTTATCTACCCAGAAAGCAATCCAATGTGAGGTAAAAATACAAAATCAAGTTTTCACAACAAATTTTGTTATTTCAAACACTACCTTGTCTTCTTCTTTTGACATTATTTTGGGTGTTCAATTCTTATGTTCTAACAATTTGACTCTGGACTGTGCAAATAAATTGTTGAGAGGTCCTGGAATTTCTTTACCCTGGAAAAGTTGCACAAATTTCTCAAACTTTCAATTACCTGAGGTACAAAGGGATAACTTGCAACACAAAGTTGAAGAAATTCATAACATAAATCTTGGTATTCAAATTGATAAAGTTACGATTCCCCCATTCTCACAACAAGTGGTCAGGATAAGAAGTAAAAATCCTGGACAGGTTGAGCCAGGACAAATTGTGCTAACACAACCAAACACGTATGCTGGAGACACAAAATATTTTGTGGCCAATGTTATTAGCCAAGTTTCAGATTTGCATTCTTGTAATGCACAGGTGTTAAACACTACAAGTGAAACCACACCCAAACACATTTATAACATTAATATGGACACTCAAAATTTTGGTTTTGGTGTTATGTCAGAAGCCATTATTATATCGAAACAAAAGCAAGATGATATGTGTAGGGAAATTGTAAAAAAAATAAACTCTAATTTCAAGTTCCCCCCTTCCTCACCACACTTCTACATACACAAGGATATTTTGGTTTGTAAAAACTTAAACAATGGGAGACACAATGGCCCAAGACTGGTTGTCCCAAAATCATTGGTACACCTGGTATTGCAATATTGTCATGACAACAATGCTGTTGCACATTCGGGTATAAGTAGAACATTACATAGAGTTAAACAAAATTTTTTTTGGATTGGTATGTATAAAATGTCAAAACAATATGTGGGTTCATGTCACTCATGTGTACAACGAAGGGGATTTTGCAAACCTGCAAAGGCCCCCTTACAGAAAATTCCCGTCCCTAGTCGACCCTTTGAGAAATGCAGTATTGATGCCGTTGGACCACTTGTCACTTCTAGACATTTAAACAAGTGGATTTTGGTGATTTGCGATTATTTTACAAGGTATCCAGAAGCTTACCCTGTTTCAGATATACAGAGTAACACTGTAGCAAGGGTATTGATTGATTTTATTTCCAGACATGGGCTAATGCAGGTCCTGTATTCTGACAGAGGCTCCAATTTTTTGTCGCAGGCCATGACACAGGTTTATAATATTTTGGGCATTGATAAACAACACACTGTTAGCTATAATCCAGGTGGAAATGGCATGTTGGAGCGTCTAAACAAAACTCTGATTGATACACTCAGTCATCTTGTTAGTGAAACCCAAGATGACTGGTGTGAACACATACCTTTAGCCTTGATGGCATTTAGAACAGCGTTTCATAGGACAATTCAGGAAACTCCAGCTTTCCTACTTTATGGTAGAGACATTGCCATGCCTTATGATCTAATTTTCTCTTCAAAATTTCGCACATACAATGACACTCCAACATATGCCCAGAACTTGGTGTCAAGGTTACAAACTACATTTGAAATCGTTAAGAAAAACCTGGAGAAGGCTGCTGACACACAGGTTGAGCAAAGCTTAGAGAAGCACTCATATAGAAAAATAGACGTAGGGGACACTGTATATTTACACACACCAAAAATAAAAATACACACGTCAAAGAAACTATCTAAACAGAACCAGGGTCCCTATAGAGTTATGAGGAAATCATCCCCTGTTCTGTTTGAAATTGTGTTGATTGCTGATCCCACAAAAATTCAAAAGGTGCATATGAATAGGTTGATAAAAGTTGAAATGCGCCAACCATTCCCATATCAAAATGATAACAATGAGGTTGATCTCCAGATTGCTGACTCTGTGGCTGGTGAACATGAGGAACAATGTAAAATATTATATCCTCCATTAATGTTGCCCATTGATTTGAACCATCCATGTTTATGGCATTGTATTGGGTCACATGTGAACGGGGTTGGCAACATAAGTAGTTATGATACATGTGGCTCCTTAAGTGAATCTCCAAACATGCTTGGTTTAAACCCTGAAAATGCACAGGTGACTGATGAAATTATAAACTTAAATGTCTCGCCTCAAGGAACTCTCCCACAAGCAAACCAAGCTTGTACTTCGAGTAGGGAACAAATTGGTGCCTCTGAAATTCCTGCGTCAAAACATGGTTATAATCTTAGAAGCAGGGATAACTGTGGTTTTGTTACCAAAATGTAAAATGCTGAGTTGATTATGTTGTGTTACTAAACTATATACTCTGGAAATTGCATAAATAATCCAAAATATTGTAAATGTGAAATTTTGTCTCTGTAATGTATTTATATCACTTTTGGAGTGGGGATTTTGGGAAAATGGGGTGAAGTGTTTAACTGCATTTTTCAGAAATGTTTTACTTTAGAAAAAGGTTGGTAAAATTGTATTTGAATTAAGGTAATTTATAATTGCTTGGTGGTAAAATTACACGAATCTTGGGGTCTCTTTTGAATCCTTCTGTTGTTACCTCACAAAGCTTCAGAATCATCTGATTGATATCGATATGTTATTCTTATTGTTTTGAGATTGGGTGTAATATGTGATTGTATGGATAAGTTTTTTTTTTTTACTGGTGATTAATTTCTCACATGAACCTGGAAAATTGTTTATAAACAGGCTCAGAGAAGTTGTTTTCTGGTAGTGTTTCGAATATGAAAATTTAGCTGCATTTGAATGTTTTATAAATTTGTGTCTGTAAAAGGAAAAAAAAAAAAAAAAAAATTCTTTGAAATTTTTTTTTTACAGGTACCAGGAAGGATATGTTGTAATGCTAATATTTAATTTTATATGTATGTTTTTGATTTAAGTGTACTTTTCCTTCCTCTAAAATTTTTGGTACTTTGATCATCTTGACTTTTGCTCTCCACTAATATATTTCCTTTCTGGCGAATCTGTGGGTAGTCGGATTGCCTTTCCAATTGCGGATTTGACTTGCTTAAACTCTAACGGGGATTGGAGAACTGCTACGTCAGCTACCTGAGGGAGAAAACGTCTTTCTGGTGGCGAGCGGTGAGTGCCGCGATTTTTGTTTGTGTGAAAAGGAAGTGAAGGGAGAAAAAGCGAGACGGCGGTAGAAAAAAATAAGAATCTACGGGGGCCAAAGGAGTGGAAAAAAGAAAGAGAAACGGGGTAGCAGCGAGAGAGAGGTTTTTGAGAGCTTGGAGAGAAGAGATGAACGAACCGTGTGGCGGCTAGGATGGTTGGAAGACTTTGAAAACTCGAGATCGTGCAAGACTACTAAAGTAATCCCCGCCAACGCCTGAGACATCGTTGCATTATGCGGAGCCGGTACCTTCATCGGAAGCTGCGTTAATTCCTGACGCCGGAGCCGGTACCTTCATCGGAAGCTGTGACTACCTGTCGCCGGGACCTTCATCGGAAGCCGTGTTAATTCCTGACCCTGGAGCCTGCAACTTCTCCCGACGCTAGGACTTTACCTGATCCAGGAGCCTGAATCTTCATGTGCCGGTCAAACGCGCCTGGAATCTGAGACTCTCACAGATAAGCATTTCTAAAATTAACTAATACAAAATGTTCTTACTTCTCTGAATAATTACTATTTATCAAGCATTTAGTTAAGATCCTATGCCATTGCCATTTCCCCGCTCTGTATAAAATTTTGTTGTGTGCTCTGCGTGCAGGTTATATATATATAGATAACCTTGCTAAGCCATTACTAGGTTAATTTGAGTGTTTAGACGTTTTGCTAGACTTGAATATTTGTTGTTGTTAATTTTAATTAAATTCCTTTACTCAGCAAATCTACATGCTTGTCTTCTTTAACACATGTGACACATCATTAACACATCTGACTGCATCCATTATACCACAGTAGGGATGTAGCTGAATTTTGGGTTATGAATTAATGTTTAACACAGGCCTTTAACCTTTAGATTATTTTTGTTTGAAAGCTCTCAGGTGAATTTCACCACATAAATATTGGTGCCGTGACCTTTGCTGCATCTAATTTAAAAAACTTGGTGTAATGGTGGGTTGTTGATGATGTGTTATTTGTGGGATTGAATGTACAATATTTTAGTGACTTAGTCCATGTTGTGTAACCACGCATATATATTCGGGTGATTGCGTTCCCTAACACAGAGTCAGTAGTAAAAATGGATGACGAGCTGGGAGAACCACCTATAGGGGTAAATATGGATTTTAATCCACAAAACCTAGCAAATCCCTTTTTTCTCGCAAGTTTGCCTTCTCTAAATGGAAATAATTGTACTACTTTTTTCGAAAGTCTTGAGGCCATGGGTCAGTTGTCAAATTGGTCTCACCCACAAATGCTGGTAATTACAAAACTCAAAATTGAAGGACAGGCTAGGGATCTTGTAAAGAATACCCTAAATGGTAAAATCATAACATACACTGAGCTAAAAACCATTATAGTACAACACTTTTCACACACTGACACAGTGTCTACAAGCATTGCTAATTTAACTTCAGCTGCGCAAGGTCAAAATGAATCCTGCAGGGATTTTTCAGTTAGATTGGAGGGTCTTGCAAACAAAACTAATGCACCTGCAGAATTCAGGACACAATTAAAACTGTCTCAATTTATCATGGGTTTGAAACCTTATATTAAGTCGCAGGTACAGATTCAAAACCCTCCCTCTTTTGTAGAGGCGGTTCAATTGGCTCAGAGAGTGGAATTGTCTCTGGAATCCCTCCACTCAACTGTCAACACAGTCTCAACTCATACACAAATACAGGATTCTGCAAATGCTCATTTTGTCAAAGAGCTGGAAATTACCAGAGATACATATTTAAAATCATTCGAATTGTTGACAAAGCGAATTGAAGAACTCGCGCTAAGGGTGGACAACGCTCAGCAAATTAGACAAATTGATCGCAGTACAAACAGGGACATTACCTGTTTTTACTGTAATATTAGAGGTCATAGAATGAACGATTGCAGGAAAAGAGTGTCTGATCAGTCCAGGCAACTTAATGGACAGAACTGGATGACCAGTCAAAGAGGTCCTCGCCCACAAACAAACTGGAATAGGAATAACGGGGGTCAAACACAGAATCAAAACTTTCAAGGGTCTCGTCCACAACAAAACCGCGTTTTTAGAGATGGTTTTCCAGGCAACCATTTCAGTGCTAACTTTGTGGATCAAGAGCCATGGAGCTCAGCACAAACACAGCAGTTTAGTGGGCAAATTTGTCAAACCGCAAATCATGGGGAATTTTCAGGGGCTCAAAATACATACAATCACCCCAGAGGTGGAGGCACACAGAGATCCATGTCCTCCATAAATACCCAGTCTGATCCTACACTTCCAATATGGTCATTGCAAAACTTTCAACGAATAGACTTGCCTGTAATTGAGACACATTTAGGCAATATTCCTATTCTCAGCCTGCTCGATTCAGGTGCAGCTATTAATATGATGTCTGTGCATACTTTAAATAGGTTAAGCGATTACAGAAATCTAGAAAATCCAAACTTTTCTATTAAAACGATAACTGGAATTGAGTTATCTACCCAGAAAGCAATCCAATGTGAGGTAAAAATACAAAATCAAGTTTTCACAACAAATTTTGTTATTTCAAACACTACCTTGTCTTCTTCTTTTGACATTATTTTGGGTGTTCAATTCTTATGTTCTAACAATTTGACTCTGGACTGTGCAAATAAATTGTTGAGAGGTCCTGGAATTTCTTTACCCTGGAAAAGTTGCACAAATTTCTCAAACTTTCAATTACCTGAGGTACAAAGGGATAACTTGCAACACAAAGTTGAAGAAATTCATAACATAAATCTTGGTATTCAAATTGATAAAGTTACGATTCCCCCATTCTCACAACAAGTGGTCAGGATAAGAAGTAAAAATCCTGGACAGGTTGAGCCAGGACAAATTGTGCTAACACAACCAAACACGTATGCTGGAGACACAAAATATTTTGTGGCCAATGTTATTAGCCAAGTTTCAGATTTGCATTCTTGTAATGCACAGGTGTTAAACACTACAAGTGAAACCACACCCAAACACATTTATAACATTAATATGGACACTCAAAATTTTGGTTTTGGTGTTATGTCAGAAGCCATTATTATATCGAAACAAAAGCAAGATGATATGTGTAGGGAAATTGTAAAAAAAATAAACTCTAATTTCAAGTTCCCCCCTTCCTCACCACACTTCTACATACACAAGGATATTTTGGTTTGTAAAAACTTAAACAATGGGAGACACAATGGCCCAAGACTGGTTGTCCCAAAATCATTGGTACACCTGGTATTGCAATATTGTCATGACAACAATGCTGTTGCACATTCGGGTATAAGTAGAACATTACATAGAGTTAAACAAAATTTTTTTTGGATTGGTATGTATAAAATGTCAAAACAATATGTGGGTTCATGTCACTCATGTGTACAACGAAGGGGATTTTGCAAACCTGCAAAGGCCCCCTTACAGAAAATTCCCGTCCCTAGTCGACCCTTTGAGAAATGCAGTATTGATGCCGTTGGACCACTTGTCACTTCTAGACATTTAAACAAGTGGATTTTGGTGATTTGCGATTATTTTACAAGGTATCCAGAAGCTTACCCTGTTTCAGATATACAGAGTAACACTGTAGCAAGGGTATTGATTGATTTTATTTCCAGACATGGGCTAATGCAGGTCCTGTATTCTGACAGAGGCTCCAATTTTTTGTCGCAGGCCATGACACAGGTTTATAATATTTTGGGCATTGATAAACAACACACTGTTAGCTATAATCCAGGTGGAAATGGCATGTTGGAGCGTCTAAACAAAACTCTGATTGATACACTCAGTCATCTTGTTAGTGAAACCCAAGATGACTGGTGTGAACACATACCTTTAGCCTTGATGGCATTTAGAACAGCGTTTCATAGGACAATTCAGGAAACTCCAGCTTTCCTACTTTATGGTAGAGACATTGCCATGCCTTATGATCTAATTTTCTCTTCAAAATTTCGCACATACAATGACACTCCAACATATGCCCAGAACTTGGTGTCAAGGTTACAAACTACATTTGAAATCGTTAAGAAAAACCTGGAGAAGGCTGCTGACACACAGGTTGAGCAAAGCTTAGAGAAGCACTCATATAGAAAAATAGACGTAGGGGACACTGTATATTTACACACACCAAAAATAAAAATACACACGTCAAAGAAACTATCTAAACAGAACCAGGGTCCCTATAGAGTTATGAGGAAATCATCCCCTGTTCTGTTTGAAATTGTGTTGATTGCTGATCCCACAAAAATTCAAAAGGTGCATATGAATAGGTTGATAAAAGTTGAAATGCGCCAACCATTCCCATATCAAAATGATAACAATGAGGTTGATCTCCAGATTGCTGACTCTGTGGCTGGTGAACATGAGGAACAATGTAAAATATTATATCCTCCATTAATGTTGCCCATTGATTTGAACCATCCATGTTTATGGCATTGTATTGGGTCACATGTGAACGGGGTTGGCAACATAAGTAGTTATGATACATGTGGCTCCTTAAGTGAATCTCCAAACATGCTTGGTTTAAACCCTGAAAATGCACAGGTGACTGATGAAATTATAAACTTAAATGTCTCGCCTCAAGGAACTCTCCCACAAGCAAACCAAGCTTGTACTTCGAGTAGGGAACAAATTGGTGCCTCTGAAATTCCTGCGTCAAAACATGGTTATAATCTTAGAAGCAGGGATAACTGTGGTTTTGTTACCAAAATGTAAAATGCTGAGTTGATTATGTTGTGTTACTAAACTATATACTCTGGAAATTGCATAAATAATCCAAAATATTGTAAATGTGAAATTTTGTCTCTGTAATGTATTTATATCACTTTTGGAGTGGGGATTTTGGGAAAATGGGGTGAAGTGTTTAACTGCATTTTTCAGAAATGTTTTACTTTAGAAAAAGGTTGGTAAAATTGTATTTGAATTAAGGTAATTTATAATTGCTTGGTGGTAAAATTACACGAATCTTGGGGTCTCTTTTGAATCCTTCTGTTGTTACCTCACAAAGCTTCAGAATCATCTGATTGATATCGATATGTTATTCTTATTGTTTTGAGATTGGGTGTAATATGTGATTGTATGGATAAGTTTTTTTTTTTTACTGGTGATTAATTTCTCACATGAACCTGGAAAATTGTTTATAAACAGGCTCAGAGAAGTTGTTTTCTGGTAGTGTTTCGAATATGAAAATTTAGCTGCATTTGAATGTTTTATAAATTTGTGTCTGTAAAAGGAAAAAAAAAAAAAAAAAAATTCTTTGAAATTTTTTTTTTACAGGTACCAGGAAGGATATGTTGTAATGCTAATATTTAATTTTATATGTATGTTTTTGATTTAAGTGTACTTTTCCTTCCTCTAAAATTTTTGGTACTTTGATCATCTTGACTTTTGCTCTCCACTAATATATTTCCTTTCTGGCGAATCTGTGGGTAGTCGGATTGCCTTTCCAATTGCGGATTTGACTTGCTTAAACTCTAACGGGGATTGGAGAACTGCTACGTCAGCTACCTGAGGGAGAAAACGTCTTTCTGGTGGCGAGCGGTGAGTGCCGCGATTTTTGTTTGTGTGAAAAGGAAGTGAAGGGAGAAAAAGCGAGACGGCGGTAGAAAAAAATAAGAATCTACGGGGGCCAAAGGAGTGGAAAAAAGAAAGAGAAACGGGGTAGCAGCGAGAGAGAGGTTTTTGAGAGCTTGGAGAGAAGAGATGAACGAACCGTGTGGCGGCTAGGATGGTTGGAAGACTTTGAAAACTCGAGATCGTGCAAGACTACTAAAGTAATCCCCGCCAACGCCTGAGACATCGTTGCATTATGCGGAGCCGGTACCTTCATCGGAAGCTGCGTTAATTCCTGACGCCGGAGCCGGTACCTTCATCGGAAGCTGTGACTACCTGTCGCCGGGACCTTCATCGGAAGCTGCGTTAATTCCTGACGCCGGAGCCGGTACCTTCATCGGAAGCTGTGACTACCTGTCGCCGGGACCTTCATCGGAAGCCGTGTTAATTCCTGACCCTGGAGCCTGCAACTTCTCCCGACGCTAGGACTTTACCTGATCCAGGAGCCTGAATCTTCATGTGCCGGTCAAACGCGCCTGGAATCTGAGACTCTCACAGATAAGCATTTCTAAAATTAACTAATACAAAATGTTCTTACTTCTCTGAATAATTACTATTTATCAAGCATTTAGTTAAGATCCTATGCCATTGCCATTTCCCCGCTCTGTATAAAATTTTGTTGTGTGCTCTGCGTGCAGGTTATATATATATAGATAACCTTGCTAAGCCATTACTAGGTTAATTTGAGTGTTTAGACGTTTTGCTAGACTTGAATATTTGTTGTTGTTAATTTTAATTAAATTCCTTTACTCAGCAAATCTACATGCTTGTCTTCTTTAACACATGTGACACATCATTAACACATCTGACTGCATCCATTATACCACAGTAGGGATGTAGCTGAATTTTGGGTTATGAATTAATGTTTAACACAGGCCTTTAACCTTTAGATTATTTTTGTTTGAAAGCTCTCAGGTGAATTTCACCACATAAATATTGGTGCCGTGACCTTTGCTGCATCTAATTTAAAAAACTTGGTGTAATGGTGGGTTGTTGATGATGTGTTATTTGTGGGATTGAATGTACAATATTTTAGTGACTTAGTCCATGTTGTGTAACCACGCATATATATTCGGGTGATTGCGTTCCCTAACACAGAGTCAGTAGTAAAAATGGATGACGAGCTGGGAGAACCACCTATAGGGGTAAATATGGATTTTAATCCACAAAACCTAGCAAATCCCTTTTTTCTCGCAAGTTTGCCTTCTCTAAATGGAAATAATTGTACTACTTTTTTCGAAAGTCTTGAGGCCATGGGTCAGTTGTCAAATTGGTCTCACCCACAAATGCTGGTAATTACAAAACTCAAAATTGAAGGACAGGCTAGGGATCTTGTAAAGAATACCCTAAATGGTAAAATCATAACATACACTGAGCTAAAAACCATTATAGTACAACACTTTTCACACACTGACACAGTGTCTACAAGCATTGCTAATTTAACTTCAGCTGCGCAAGGTCAAAATGAATCCTGCAGGGATTTTTCAGTTAGATTGGAGGGTCTTGCAAACAAAACTAATGCACCTGCAGAATTCAGGACACAATTAAAACTGTCTCAATTTATCATGGGTTTGAAACCTTATATTAAGTCGCAGGTACAGATTCAAAACCCTCCCTCTTTTGTAGAGGCGGTTCAATTGGCTCAGAGAGTGGAATTGTCTCTGGAATCCCTCCACTCAACTGTCAACACAGTCTCAACTCATACACAAATACAGGATTCTGCAAATGCTCATTTTGTCAAAGAGCTGGAAATTACCAGAGATACATATTTAAAATCATTCGAATTGTTGACAAAGCGAATTGAAGAACTCGCGCTAAGGGTGGACAACGCTCAGCAAATTAGACAAATTGATCGCAGTACAAACAGGGACATTACCTGTTTTTACTGTAATATTAGAGGTCATAGAATGAACGATTGCAGGAAAAGAGTGTCTGATCAGTCCAGGCAACTTAATGGACAGAACTGGATGACCAGTCAAAGAGGTCCTCGCCCACAAACAAACTGGAATAGGAATAACGGGGGTCAAACACAGAATCAAAACTTTCAAGGGTCTCGTCCACAACAAAACCGCGTTTTTAGAGATGGTTTTCCAGGCAACCATTTCAGTGCTAACTTTGTGGATCAAGAGCCATGGAGCTCAGCACAAACACAGCAGTTTAGTGGGCAAATTTGTCAAACCGCAAATCATGGGGAATTTTCAGGGGCTCAAAATACATACAATCACCCCAGAGGTGGAGGCACACAGAGATCCATGTCCTCCATAAATACCCAGTCTGATCCTACACTTCCAATATGGTCATTGCAAAACTTTCAACGAATAGACTTGCCTGTAATTGAGACACATTTAGGCAATATTCCTATTCTCAGCCTGCTCGATTCAGGTGCAGCTATTAATATGATGTCTGTGCATACTTTAAATAGGTTAAGCGATTACAGAAATCTAGAAAATCCAAACTTTTCTATTAAAACGATAACTGGAATTGAGTTATCTACCCAGAAAGCAATCCAATGTGAGGTAAAAATACAAAATCAAGTTTTCACAACAAATTTTGTTATTTCAAACACTACCTTGTCTTCTTCTTTTGACATTATTTTGGGTGTTCAATTCTTATGTTCTAACAATTTGACTCTGGACTGTGCAAATAAATTGTTGAGAGGTCCTGGAATTTCTTTACCCTGGAAAAGTTGCACAAATTTCTCAAACTTTCAATTACCTGAGGTACAAAGGGATAACTTGCAACACAAAGTTGAAGAAATTCATAACATAAATCTTGGTATTCAAATTGATAAAGTTACGATTCCCCCATTCTCACAACAAGTGGTCAGGATAAGAAGTAAAAATCCTGGACAGGTTGAGCCAGGACAAATTGTGCTAACACAACCAAACACGTATGCTGGAGACACAAAATATTTTGTGGCCAATGTTATTAGCCAAGTTTCAGATTTGCATTCTTGTAATGCACAGGTGTTAAACACTACAAGTGAAACCACACCCAAACACATTTATAACATTAATATGGACACTCAAAATTTTGGTTTTGGTGTTATGTCAGAAGCCATTATTATATCGAAACAAAAGCAAGATGATATGTGTAGGGAAATTGTAAAAAAAATAAACTCTAATTTCAAGTTCCCCCCTTCCTCACCACACTTCTACATACACAAGGATATTTTGGTTTGTAAAAACTTAAACAATGGGAGACACAATGGCCCAAGACTGGTTGTCCCAAAATCATTGGTACACCTGGTATTGCAATATTGTCATGACAACAATGCTGTTGCACATTCGGGTATAAGTAGAACATTACATAGAGTTAAACAAAATTTTTTTTGGATTGGTATGTATAAAATGTCAAAACAATATGTGGGTTCATGTCACTCATGTGTACAACGAAGGGGATTTTGCAAACCTGCAAAGGCCCCCTTACAGAAAATTCCCGTCCCTAGTCGACCCTTTGAGAAATGCAGTATTGATGCCGTTGGACCACTTGTCACTTCTAGACATTTAAACAAGTGGATTTTGGTGATTTGCGATTATTTTACAAGGTATCCAGAAGCTTACCCTGTTTCAGATATACAGAGTAACACTGTAGCAAGGGTATTGATTGATTTTATTTCCAGACATGGGCTAATGCAGGTCCTGTATTCTGACAGAGGCTCCAATTTTTTGTCGCAGGCCATGACACAGGTTTATAATATTTTGGGCATTGATAAACAACACACTGTTAGCTATAATCCAGGTGGAAATGGCATGTTGGAGCGTCTAAACAAAACTCTGATTGATACACTCAGTCATCTTGTTAGTGAAACCCAAGATGACTGGTGTGAACACATACCTTTAGCCTTGATGGCATTTAGAACAGCGTTTCATAGGACAATTCAGGAAACTCCAGCTTTCCTACTTTATGGTAGAGACATTGCCATGCCTTATGATCTAATTTTCTCTTCAAAATTTCGCACATACAATGACACTCCAACATATGCCCAGAACTTGGTGTCAAGGTTACAAACTACATTTGAAATCGTTAAGAAAAACCTGGAGAAGGCTGCTGACACACAGGTTGAGCAAAGCTTAGAGAAGCACTCATATAGAAAAATAGACGTAGGGGACACTGTATATTTACACACACCAAAAATAAAAATACACACGTCAAAGAAACTATCTAAACAGAACCAGGGTCCCTATAGAGTTATGAGGAAATCATCCCCTGTTCTGTTTGAAATTGTGTTGATTGCTGATCCCACAAAAATTCAAAAGGTGCATATGAATAGGTTGATAAAAGTTGAAATGCGCCAACCATTCCCATATCAAAATGATAACAATGAGGTTGATCTCCAGATTGCTGACTCTGTGGCTGGTGAACATGAGGAACAATGTAAAATATTATATCCTCCATTAATGTTGCCCATTGATTTGAACCATCCATGTTTATGGCATTGTATTGGGTCACATGTGAACGGGGTTGGCAACATAAGTAGTTATGATACATGTGGCTCCTTAAGTGAATCTCCAAACATGCTTGGTTTAAACCCTGAAAATGCACAGGTGACTGATGAAATTATAAACTTAAATGTCTCGCCTCAAGGAACTCTCCCACAAGCAAACCAAGCTTGTACTTCGAGTAGGGAACAAATTGGTGCCTCTGAAATTCCTGCGTCAAAACATGGTTATAATCTTAGAAGCAGGGATAACTGTGGTTTTGTTACCAAAATGTAAAATGCTGAGTTGATTATGTTGTGTTACTAAACTATATACTCTGGAAATTGCATAAATAATCCAAAATATTGTAAATGTGAAATTTTGTCTCTGTAATGTATTTATATCACTTTTGGAGTGGGGATTTTGGGAAAATGGGGTGAAGTGTTTAACTGCATTTTTCAGAAATGTTTTACTTTAGAAAAAGGTTGGTAAAATTGTATTTGAATTAAGGTAATTTATAATTGCTTGGTGGTAAAATTACACGAATCTTGGGGTCTCTTTTGAATCCTTCTGTTGTTACCTCACAAAGCTTCAGAATCATCTGATTGATATCGATATGTTATTCTTATTGTTTTGAGATTGGGTGTAATATGTGATTGTATGGATAAGTTTTTTTTTTTTACTGGTGATTAATTTCTCACATGAACCTGGAAAATTGTTTATAAACAGGCTCAGAGAAGTTGTTTTCTGGTAGTGTTTCGAATATGAAAATTTAGCTGCATTTGAATGTTTTATAAATTTGTGTCTGTAAAAGGAAAAAAAAAAAAAAAAAAATTCTTTGAAATTTTTTTTTTACAGGTACCAGGAAGGATATGTTGTAATGCTAATATTTAATTTTATATGTATGTTTTTGATTTAAGTGTACTTTTCCTTCCTCTAAAATTTTTGGTACTTTGATCATCTTGACTTTTGCTCTCCACTAATATATTTCCTTTCTGGCGAATCTGTGGGTAGTCGGATTGCCTTTCCAATTGCGGATTTGACTTGCTTAAACTCTAACGGGGATTGGAGAACTGCTACGTCAGCTACCTGAGGGAGAAAACGTCTTTCTGGTGGCGAGCGGTGAGTGCCGCGATTTTTGTTTGTGTGAAAAGGAAGTGAAGGGAGAAAAAGCGAGATGGCGGTAGAAAAAAATAAGAATCTACGGGGGCCAAAGGAGTGGAAAAAAGAAAGAGAAACGGGGTAGCAGCGAGAGAGAGGTTTTTGAGAGCTTGGAGAGAAGAGATGAACGAACCGTGTGGCGGCTAGGATGGTTGGAAGACTTTGAAAACTCGAGATCGTGCAAGACTACTAAAGTAATCCCCGCCAACGCCTGAGACATCGTTGCATTATGCGGAGCCGGTACCTTCATCGGAAGCTGCGTTAATTCCTGACGCCGGAGCCGGTACCTTCATCGGAAGCTGTGACTACCTGTCGCCGGGACCTTCATCGGAAGCTGCGTTAATTCCTGACGCCGGAGCCGGTACCTTCATCGGAAGCTGTGACTACCTGTCGCCGGGACCTTCATCGGAAGCCGTGTTAATTCCTGACCCTGGAGCCTGCAACTTCTCCCGACGCTAGGACTTTACCTGATCCAGGAGCCTGAATCTTCATGTGCCGGTCAAACGCGCCTGGAATCTGAGACTCTCACAGATAAGCATTTCTAAAATTAACTAATACAAAATGTTCTTACTTCTCTGAATAATTACTATTTATCAAGCATTTAGTTAAGATCCTATGCCATTGCCATTTCCCCGCTCTGTATAAAATTTTGTTGTGTGCTCTGCGTGCAGGTTATATATATATAGATAACCTTGCTAAGCCATTACTAGGTTAATTTGAGTGTTTAGACGTTTTGCTAGACTTGAATATTTGTTGTTGTTAATTTTAATTAAATTCCTTTACTCAGCAAATCTACATGCTTGTCTTCTTTAACACATGTGACACATCATTAACACATCTGACTGCATCCATTATACCACAGTAGGGATGTAGCTGAATTTTGGGTTATGAATTAATGTTTAACACAGGCCTTTAACCTTTAGATTATTTTTGTTTGAAAGCTCTCAGGTGAATTTCACCACATAAATATTGGTGCCGTGACCTTTGCTGCATCTAATTTAAAAAACTTGGTGTAATGGTGGGTTGTTGATGATGTGTTATTTGTGGGATTGAATGTACAATATTTTAGTGACTTAGTCCATGTTGTGTAACCACGCATATATATTCGGGTGATTGCGTTCCCTAACACAGAGTCAGTAGTAAAAATGGATGACGAGCTGGGAGAACCACCTATAGGGGTAAATATGGATTTTAATCCACAAAACCTAGCAAATCCCTTTTTTCTCGCAAGTTTGCCTTCTCTAAATGGAAATAATTGTACTACTTTTTTCGAAAGTCTTGAGGCCATGGGTCAGTTGTCAAATTGGTCTCACCCACAAATGCTGGTAATTACAAAACTCAAAATTGAAGGACAGGCTAGGGATCTTGTAAAGAATACCCTAAATGGTAAAATCATAACATACACTGAGCTAAAAACCATTATAGTACAACACTTTTCACACACTGACACAGTGTCTACAAGCATTGCTAATTTAACTTCAGCTGCGCAAGGTCAAAATGAATCCTGCAGGGATTTTTCAGTTAGATTGGAGGGTCTTGCAAACAAAACTAATGCACCTGCAGAATTCAGGACACAATTAAAACTGTCTCAATTTATCATGGGTTTGAAACCTTATATTAAGTCGCAGGTACAGATTCAAAACCCTCCCTCTTTTGTAGAGGCGGTTCAATTGGCTCAGAGAGTGGAATTGTCTCTGGAATCCCTCCACTCAACTGTCAACACAGTCTCAACTCATACACAAATACAGGATTCTGCAAATGCTCATTTTGTCAAAGAGCTGGAAATTACCAGAGATACATATTTAAAATCATTCGAATTGTTGACAAAGCGAATTGAAGAACTCGCGCTAAGGGTGGACAACGCTCAGCAAATTAGACAAATTGATCGCAGTACAAACAGGGACATTACCTGTTTTTACTGTAATATTAGAGGTCATAGAATGAACGATTGCAGGAAAAGAGTGTCTGATCAGTCCAGGCAACTTAATGGACAGAACTGGATGACCAGTCAAAGAGGTCCTCGCCCACAAACAAACTGGAATAGGAATAACGGGGGTCAAACACAGAATCAAAACTTTCAAGGGTCTCGTCCACAACAAAACCGCGTTTTTAGAGATGGTTTTCCAGGCAACCATTTCAGTGCTAACTTTGTGGATCAAGAGCCATGGAGCTCAGCACAAACACAGCAGTTTAGTGGGCAAATTTGTCAAACCGCAAATCATGGGGAATTTTCAGGGGCTCAAAATACATACAATCACCCCAGAGGTGGAGGCACACAGAGATCCATGTCCTCCATAAATACCCAGTCTGATCCTACACTTCCAATATGGTCATTGCAAAACTTTCAACGAATAGACTTGCCTGTAATTGAGACACATTTAGGCAATATTCCTATTCTCAGCCTGCTCGATTCAGGTGCAGCTATTAATATGATGTCTGTGCATACTTTAAATAGGTTAAGCGATTACAGAAATCTAGAAAATCCAAACTTTTCTATTAAAACGATAACTGGAATTGAGTTATCTACCCAGAAAGCAATCCAATGTGAGGTAAAAATACAAAATCAAGTTTTCACAACAAATTTTGTTATTTCAAACACTACCTTGTCTTCTTCTTTTGACATTATTTTGGGTGTTCAATTCTTATGTTCTAACAATTTGACTCTGGACTGTGCAAATAAATTGTTGAGAGGTCCTGGAATTTCTTTACCCTGGAAAAGTTGCACAAATTTCTCAAACTTTCAATTACCTGAGGTACAAAGGGATAACTTGCAACACAAAGTTGAAGAAATTCATAACATAAATCTTGGTATTCAAATTGATAAAGTTACGATTCCCCCATTCTCACAACAAGTGGTCAGGATAAGAAGTAAAAATCCTGGACAGGTTGAGCCAGGACAAATTGTGCTAACACAACCAAACACGTATGCTGGAGACACAAAATATTTTGTGGCCAATGTTATTAGCCAAGTTTCAGATTTGCATTCTTGTAATGCACAGGTGTTAAACACTACAAGTGAAACCACACCCAAACACATTTATAACATTAATATGGACACTCAAAATTTTGGTTTTGGTGTTATGTCAGAAGCCATTATTATATCGAAACAAAAGCAAGATGATATGTGTAGGGAAATTGTAAAAAAAATAAACTCTAATTTCAAGTTCCCCCCTTCCTCACCACACTTCTACATACACAAGGATATTTTGGTTTGTAAAAACTTAAACAATGGGAGACACAATGGCCCAAGACTGGTTGTCCCAAAATCATTGGTACACCTGGTATTGCAATATTGTCATGACAACAATGCTGTTGCACATTCGGGTATAAGTAGAACATTACATAGAGTTAAACAAAAATTTTTTTGGATTGGTATGTATAAAATGTCAAAACAATATGTGGGTTCATGTCACTCATGTGTACAACGAAGGGGATTTTGCAAACCTGCAAAGGCCCCCTTACAGAAAATTCCCGTCCCTAGTCGACCCTTTGAGAAATGCAGTATTGATGCCGTTGGACCACTTGTCACTTCTAGACATTTAAACAAGTGGATTTTGGTGATTTGCGATTATTTTACAAGGTATCCAGAAGCTTACCCTGTTTCAGATATACAGAGTAACACTGTAGCAAGGGTATTGATTGATTTTATTTCCAGACATGGGCTAATGCAGGTCCTGTATTCTGACAGAGGCTCCAATTTTTTGTCGCAGGCCATGACACAGGTTTATAATATTTTGGGCATTGATAAACAACACACTGTTAGCTATAATCCAGGTGGAAATGGCATGTTGGAGCGTCTAAACAAAACTCTGATTGATACACTCAGTCATCTTGTTAGTGAAACCCAAGATGACTGGTGTGAACACATACCTTTAGCCTTGATGGCATTTAGAACAGCGTTTCATAGGACAATTCAGGAAACTCCAGCTTTCCTACTTTATGGTAGAGACATTGCCATGCCTTATGATCTAATTTTCTCTTCAAAATTTCGCACATACAATGACACTCCAACATATGCCCAGAACTTGGTGTCAAGGTTACAAACTACATTTGAAATCGTTAAGAAAAACCTGGAGAAGGCTGCTGACACACAGGTTGAGCAAAGCTTAGAGAAGCACTCATATAGAAAAATAGACGTAGGGGACACTGTATATTTACACACACCAAAAATAAAAATACACACGTCAAAGAAACTATCTAAACAGAACCAGGGTCCCTATAGAGTTATGAGGAAATCATCCCCTGTTCTGTTTGAAATTGTGTTGATTGCTGATCCCACAAAAATTCAAAAGGTGCATATGAATAGGTTGATAAAAGTTGAAATGCGCCAACCATTCCCATATCAAAATGATAACAATGAGGTTGATCTCCAGATTGCTGACTCTGTGGCTGGTGAACATGAGGAACAATGTAAAATATTATATCCTCCATTAATGTTGCCCATTGATTTGAACCATCCATGTTTATGGCATTGTATTGGGTCACATGTGAACGGGGTTGGCAACATAAGTAGTTATGATACATGTGGCTCCTTAAGTGAATCTCCAAACATGCTTGGTTTAAACCCTGAAAATGCACAGGTGACTGATGAAATTATAAACTTAAATGTCTCGCCTCAAGGAACTCTCCCACAAGCAAACCAAGCTTGTACTTCGAGTAGGGAACAAATTGGTGCCTCTGAAATTCCTGCGTCAAAACATGGTTATAATCTTAGAAGCAGGGATAACTGTGGTTTTGTTACCAAAATGTAAAATGCTGAGTTGATTATGTTGTGTTACTAAACTATATACTCTGGAAATTGCATAAATAATCCAAAATATTGTAAATGTGAAATTTTGTCTCTGTAATGTATTTATATCACTTTTGGAGTGGGGATTTTGGGAAAATGGGGTGAAGTGTTTAACTGCATTTTTCAGAAATGTTTTACTTTAGAAAAAGGTTGGTAAAATTGTATTTGAATTAAGGTAATTTATAATTGCTTGGTGGTAAAATTACACGAATCTTGGGGTCTCTTTTGAATCCTTCTGTTGTTACCTCACAAAGCTTCAGAATCATCTGATTGATATCGATATGTTATTCTTATTGTTTTGAGATTGGGTGTAATATGTGATTGTATGGATAAGTTTTTTTTTTTTACTGGTGATTAATTTCTCACATGAACCTGGAAAATTGTTTATAAACAGGCTCAGAGAAGTTGTTTTCTGGTAGTGTTTCGAATATGAAAATTTAGCTGCATTTGAATGTTTTATAAATTTGTGTCTGTAAAAGGAAAAAAAAAAAAAAAAAAATTCTTTGAAATTTTTTTTTTACAGGTACCAGGAAGGATATGTTGTAATGCTAATATTTAATTTTATATGTATGTTTTTGATTTAAGTGTACTTTTCCTTCCTCTAAAATTTTTGGTACTTTGATCATCTTGACTTTTGCTCTCCACTAATATATTTCCTTTCTGGCGAATCTGTGGGTAGTCGGATTGCCTTTCCAATTGCGGATTTGACTTGCTTAAACTCTAACGGGGATTGGAGAACTGCTACGTCAGCTACCTGAGGGAGAAAACGTCTTTCTGGTGGCGAGCGGTGAGTGCCGCGATTTTTGTTTGTGTGAAAAGGAAGTGAAGGGAGAAAAAGCGAGACGACGGTAGAAAAAAATAAGAATCTACGGGGGCCAAAGGAGTGGAAAAAAGAAAGAGAAACGGGGTAGCAGCGAGAGAGAGGTTTTTGAGAGCTTGGAGAGAAGAGATGAACGAACCGTGTGGCGGCTAGGATGGTTGGAAGACTTTGAAAACTCGAGATCGTGCAAGACTACTAAAGTAATCCCCGCCAACGCCTGAGACATCGTTGCATTATGCGGAGCCGGTACCTTCATCGGAAGCTGCGTTAATTCCTGACGCCGGAGCCGGTACCTTCATCGGAAGCTGTGACTACCTGTCGCCGGGACCTTCATCGGAAGCTGCGTTAATTCCTGACGCCGGAGCCGGTACCTTCATCGGAAGCTGTGACTACCTGTCGCCGGGACCTTCATCGGAAGCCGTGTTAATTCCT
The DNA here is from genome assembly GCA_963978545.1 of Linyphia triangularis. NCBI lineage: Eukaryota > Metazoa > Arthropoda > Arachnida > Araneae > Linyphiidae > Linyphia > Linyphia triangularis. The sequence goes on along the minus strand of OZ021732.1, from coordinate 19,721,255 downwards.
GACCCTGGAGCCTGCAACTTCTCCCGACGCTAGGACTTTACCTGATCCAGGAGCCTGAATCTTCATGTGCCGGTCAAACGCGCCTGGAATCTGAGACTCTCACAGATAAGCATTTCTAAAATTAACTAATACAAAATGTTCTTACTTCTCTGAATAATTACTATTTATCAAGCATTTAGTTAAGATCCTATGCCATTGCCATTTCCCCGCTCTGTATAAAATTTTGTTGTGTGCTCTGCGTGCAGGTTATATATATATAGATAACCTTGCTAAGCCATTACTAGGTTAATTTGAGTGTTTAGACGTTTTGCTAGACTTGAATATTTGTTGTTGTTAATTTTAATTAAATTCCTTTACTCAGCAAATCTACATGCTTGTCTTCTTTAACACATGTGACACATCATTAACACATCTGACTGCATCCATTATACCACAGTAGGGATGTAGCTGAATTTTGGGTTATGAATTAATGTTTAACACAGGCCTTTAACCTTTAGATTATTTTTGTTTGAAAGCTCTCAGGTGAATTTCACCACAGTTGTTGTTGTTGTTGATCCTGTTTAGTACTTTGATACCAAACCAAAATGAATGAATGATATATCAATTAAAAAACTAAGACTTACGCTTCTGATGAATAGTTTATTCGCAACTAGTTGCGTGGCCCCACTTTGTGGAGACCCGTCATTGGTGTATAGTTCCCAGCTTTTGGCGCTTAGCTAACAGGCTTGCTTTTCTCACTGCACAAGCTCGATTCACTCGTTAAACGATTAATTGTTAATATTATGTTTGTAGAAAGTCCAAATAGAATGCCAAAACAACTCTTATTGTAAAGGTTCATTGCTAAGCAAACACAAGCTAGCTACTTTAGCAGAAAAACTTATCGCTACACAAGTACAGGCACGTTTCGCTCTCTCAAAAGTTCATCTCTGAGTACGCAGAAGCTCGACAAAACTACGTATATTGGAAATTTCAGAGCTCTATGCCTATTATAAGTCACTTTGTAAGATATTTAATTACAAAAAAAATTAATTAAAATTTAAAAATTATGTTTTCTCAAAAGTCTAATTAGAAGGCCAAAAATACTTATGTTGAAAATATCAGAGTTACAAGCCTATTAGAATTCGTTTCCTAAAAAATATTATTTTTTTTTTAAATTATAAAAAAAAATTAAATGTTAGTATTCTGTTTTTCAAAAGTTAAATTATAAGATAAAAACTACTTATGTTAAATATTTCAGAGACCTACACCAATTTTAAGTAGCTATTTATAGAGAGACCAACTGATAGACAGACTCTTTGCTATATTATTATAGATTGTGCATTGTGTTTTTCTTTTGAAAAATGAACTTAATTTTTTTTTTTTTTTTTAAATCTTTGAGAGAGAAAATCTCTATGTAGATTTGTGTGATCTCAAGCTGAATGTCAGCCACATTATGTATAAATTCACATGCTTGGTTTTGTCTGCGGAAAGTGGCAATAAGGTTTGCATTTATAATACTAGTTATTTATATAAATAGTTGGGAAAGTATTTTTTCACGTGTTGCATACAATATTTTCATAATCATGCACATTTTTTTTTATACATATATTTATTAAAGTTAGCAACTCCAGTTAAGTAATTTCTTCTAAAAATATATTGTAATACTAAAGCTGAGCTTTCGTTACGAGCAGAGCATAGTGGGTAAAATCTATCAAGAACGCTCTCAGCTTTGTACGTGTAGTTGACGTCCACTGTGAGTAGATCAGAACAGAGCGAGCTCATGCTACAGTGGACGTTGGCAGCCTTAGATCTGGCTCTAATCCTCTCCGCTCTGTTCTGCTCAGTCTACAGTGGACGCCTAGCTTTAGACTATATAATATTCGAGCACGAGGCGTGAGAGAAAGTATTTTTGCACACTAGTTACTTTTCCGTACTCTTCACAAGAAGCTACTACTTTCGCCACGATTTCTGATCAAAAATGATTAAGTAAAGTTTAATTTTTTTGTACGTTCTCATAAAAAGTAAGATAACAGTTCATTTTTAAACTTGATGAGTTTTATATGATTTTATTTCAAGAACAAAAAAGGAGCGACAGACATACTAGAATTGTGTTATATTTTAATTAAAAATAATTTTATTATAAAAGTTATTGTACCAAATGCTACATAAGTAAATTTAAGACTTTCCTTACAAAAGCATGCAAGTTCTGGGTTGGTTGTTTTGGATATTTTCAGGTTCAAAAGCTGTACGGGAGCATCAATGTACCAGGATATCGTTTTTTTTTTTTTTTTTTTTTTTTTTTTTTTTTTTTTTTTTATAATGAAGGGGGGAATGCTCACCCGGAGGTCTTTCAAGACCATATAAAAAAATCGCGTGAGCAGTTTTAAACTATACGCATTGTTTTTCCTGAAAAATAACAATTTGGGATATGGGAATCTCATCGGGGGTTCAACAGGTCAATGACCCAAAAGAAGGTGCTGCAGACAGAAGGGATAGCTGGAATATTTTTGCTAAACCATATCCCTGAACCCTGACTCATCCCGAAAAACATATGGTGAAAAGCGACAAAATAAGAAAAACTACAAATTCTAGAAATATGAAAGATACATATAATAAAACTCTGACTTCTATATTATGAATTTATGTTATCTTTTATACATATTAATTATTACATATATTATACTTTTAGTTATTAGTATGACTACACTCAATTATATTTTCCGATAGATCTTACAACGTTATAAGTAGGCTTCAAAATAATGTTAATTCAATTTTGACATTTTCCAGAATTGTCGTACACTTAACATAGACTTCTCGAATATAAGTATTATTTTAGAATGTGCTACATCGTAAAAATATATGATAAGTCTATAAAGTGAAGAACCTTTTAAAAGGCATAAAATATCATAATCGAGTAAACGATCAAACTTAGCAATTCTTTTTAACGTATTAATGTACGCATATTTCGATAGGTTATTATAGCTAGTGTCGCCATCTCAAACTTTATAGGGAAACTAAAACTAATTCTAAAAACATATTTTTTTTTAATTGTGCTTGCACTTTGCAGAGCAGCTTATTTAATGTTATTGCAATATGCCTTATCATATGATGTAGCAGTTTTAAAAAAAAAAAAAAAAAAAAAAAAAAACTTGTCCAGAACCAAATATTTCCCAGTGAATCCAAACTTATTGAACAAATACTTTATCTAATAAAGTAATAGGCATTGGAAGCCCACTTATCAACAAATTATTCCCTTCATTTTCAAGCTTTTCAATTTTAATGTTGCAAATACGTAATTAATTAAAAAAATTAACTAAATAGTTAAAACATGACATTGTTTTTAAAACTACTGATTACACTTTTTCAATAGTAAATTCACAACAATTTCTTTTGCAGTTTATACTAAGCACAAATTTTGATTTTCATCATTTATTCCATCCATTTTTCTTTGAGTAGTACATGAAAATAAAGACATTGCATAAGTTTAAAAATAGATACCATGTTTTAAGTGATACTTATGACTTTAGTGTTACAGAATATTATGCAATCTCCCATATCCCTAATTTTCTCGGTCAATCGATCATCCATAGTGACCGTATTTAAAACAATGTACTGTACTTGAGCTATGCCAAATTATCTGCATTAAAATACTTAAAAGTTATATAAGCCCTCATCTAAAAGTAATAAACAGGTGCCGTATTAATATTGTTTGACTTTTAAGGAAAATAATTATGGAATTTAAATAATCGTGTAACATATAGCTTATAAAAAGCATGTCCTGAAACATTGAAAATATTCCTCTTACTTATCGGTCAGAAATTCTATTAGTGAGATTTTCTTCAACATTAGAGCCGATCAAACGGTATAGTGGTTAGCGTACTAGCTTCTAGACCGCGAGGTTGCGGGTTCGAGTCCCGTGTTAGGCATGGGTGTTTGTAAATGTATGTTGGCTTGTCTAATGACGAATGTTTCGGCGCACTATAGCCCTCGTGTTGCTGACGGAGCCAGATAATCTGAAAACAACCAACCATCCTTCAACATTAGAAGTACAAAATATATGCCACTTAATTATATTGTTTTTCACTTATTTATAAGTTTCCTTTCAGATTTTAAAACAATTGTTTTCATTATTGCAATCCTACAGCTTGAAACATTTCATAGTACCCCAAAACTGAACTACATTTTTACATACCCTTGACAAAAAAAAAATTTCATATAAATTAAATGTGATTAACTCTCTTTGGATAAAATATATATTGCTAAATTTATCTACTAAAAATATTTACATTTCACTTTAAAAAAATATGTAGCAAGGTAACACTTTATACATAAAAAAAACAAAGAAATTTTGAAAACAAAGTGTCCCTCATCATTTCACATTATCCCTAAGTTTCCAACAAGAGTTAGTGTTGACACTAAGAGAAATGTGAGATCAACTGAAAAACATGTTGTGTGTCAATAATAGATTTCGGTCACGGAACAAGAAACTATTACGCCATGCTTTTAAAGCATATAGCAGATCTAATTAACTGTAACTGTAGTCTTTTTTTCTACTTGTAGTTCGGATTTCTAGTTTGAGTTTCAATTTGGAGAATGTTTTGTTTGCATTGGTTAGCTTCCTTTGTAGAAGGTGTGTTTTTTGGTGTTTTTGTGATGTCTCTATAAAGGTTGTCTAAAAATTAAATGGCTTTGTGTTAGTTACTGCGCTTAGTAAGAACTTGAATTTTAGGAAATCGCTATCACGCTAACTATCAAAATAACTATTAAAATAAAAATTACAAGTCTAGTATATAATAAATTATCAAATAAAAATTACAAGTCTAGTTCCATTGTTCCCTGAATTTTATAGTGCTTATATAAATGAGAATTAACAAAGAATTTCAAAAAAATTTACAAAGCCGAATAAGCTTTATCTATCCTCCTGTATTGTTAAAAATGTCTGTATTAATTTGTATTACTTAGTTCAAATGCAATCGACCATGTTCCAAATTGAAGTTTAAAAAGAAAATCCTTATTTTTCTCTTAGGAAGATAAATATATAAACTTTGTTCCATAAAGTTCTTCAACAATTTATTAAATAATATCTTAAAGTAACATTTTAGTTTTAGCGTGAATTCAGTAAAATCTCTTAAGACATTAAACAATTAAATATCCGAATATTCATTTCATTACAATGATAATAACATCAACAACCCGAAGTTTCTCGAAAAGTGTACCTAGAAAAATAATTTTCCGATGTTTATTAAGTTGAAGTGATAGCAAATTCTAAATAAATTTATGAGTAGCTATGGAAACAAAACATTTTTCGGAGAATCGAAATATCAAATTATTAGATTTTTCAATTCATTCGATAAATTTATCGTAGGTTTTATTAAATTTTAAAAGGTAACTCGGTTGCCTTGTATTTTGATGAAACACATGTGCTGTTGAATCTCAATTTTTGTGAATTGGGATTGCTTAACTTTCATTAATATTTCTTTTTTTAATCTCAAACAATAAAGTTTTAAAATATTAATAAAAGGATATGATTAAATTTGTAAACTTGTACTGCAGCAGTTAGAAAGGTTAGATAACATCGAAACAAAATGTACAAATTGTTACAAAGAAACACAATATTCATTCAAGTAATGTATATTTTTAAATAACGAGAAAAGATAACTTCTTTATAGAGATTGTTCGTGAAAGATAATAGTAATTTTATTTATCAGTAATTACCAAATTCCAAAATTTAATATTGAATTATTGTTGTAAATACATGATTTCGAGAGATTATTTTATGTTGAGTATTCTAATATGTATTTACAAAAGAGAATAATATACGATGTTGGAAAGTGTGAAAACAGGATGATATTAAAGTTAAGAGAAATCTTGGAAAACTTGATTATACGATAGCTATACACATTTGAATCATGCAGTTTTCATAGGAAAACACATGTAAAACTGTTGATTTTTTTATGTTGATAAACGAGAAAACTTACTGCACTGCTAAAATAGTTATTTGTCAGCAGATTCAAAAATATTAATGGTACTCATCGGAAATTTCTTGTTTCAATTTTTGAACTCTACACACATTTTTATTCCATTGATAAGTGTTAAAAAAGTAACGGAATTGCAAATATATCTCATTTAATGATATTTAATTGATTAATTGAAAATTAGTACTATAAATAGGATCAAACTGCATCAGGCATAATTCAATTTGTATTTTTTTTTTTTTTTTTTTTTTTTTTTTTTGAATTTTGATTGAAAATGATTTACAATGATTTTCTATAGAAAACCTACTAAAATTGTAATTCTAACTAACGGGTTCTCACAGAATTTGATTTTGAAAGTATTTAATACTACCAACTTCATAAAAATATATAAATTTGAAATAAAATTAAGATTCAACTTTGCATGAATGTGTTAGATCCTAGTAAGTCTTCTGCAATGCATTATACACTTAAAATTACATAAAAACATTTAATTGGTTGATTCTTTCTGGTAGTGAAAAAAAATTCTTACATTGACAAAACTATAGTTCCCCAGGTATAAAGTTTATCAAAGTTTGAATGTAGTTTAATAAACGTAGTTTTAGAAGTATTACAAATATCAAAAAGAACAAAGTACACTTTTAAATCTACCAAGTTCAAAAGTATTTTAAAGTAAAAAACAAAAATGGTTATTTTTATCAAATTTTCTAATTTCCAATCTATATTGGTATCGAATACTTCTGACTAAATTATAGAGTAGTTTATAAGCCTAGAACAAATGTGGGTCATTGCTAGTTTAAAAAACTCACCAAGCATGTGTTGTATAATAGTGGTGCAGATTGTGTGTTAAAGATAAGAGACCAAGTACATTATTTTGAAGATACAGCTACTAAAAACATTTAAAGTTCAAAAAGTAAGGATGCAAACTTTCCTTTTCAAATCCTTTACATTAACTTTTTGGTTTTACGTGTGGGTGGTTGGTTGGCTGTGTGTGTGTGTGTTTGTCGCTGCCGGGTAAATCTGCGGAGGCCTAATTACCCACTTGCCGTAATGCGATTGGGCTGAAATTTGGCAAGTTGATTTGATGTCGATGACAATGCATTCTATCAAATTTTGGGGGCTGTCACTCTCACTAAAAAGTCGCTTTTACATATGCTTCTTTAATCGCTTCGGAATGCTAATAAATCTCATTTAATCGATAATTGTTGAAATCCTTTCCTGCTGCCAAAATTGTCTTATTAAAATTAAATAAAAGATAATTGAACGTGCATGCAGGAATTCATTATGGAGTGAAGTCCAGTTAATTCAATTTTGAATAAATTTCTATAAATTTAATAATTTTAACCGATCATTATTGAAAGTCTTTCCTGTTGCCAAAATTGTTTTAATCAAAGTAAATAAAAGATATGTGTTTCTATTGCCTTACGTCAGACTTATCAGCTTTTACTCGCATTCTATTATCCAGATACTAAGCTTAATTCAAACATGTTCAATCTGACGATAAATAATGACTGAAACCATCCCATACTAAGGTTTACCAGGCAAAATCTTTAGAGGGCTAATTAACCCACTTTCCGTCTTCCAATCCAGCTGAATCTTAGCAGACTCGTTGTGGATGACAATGTGTTCAATCAAGTTTTGTCGGGGGGAAAAAATAGTAAATAGTTCGCAATGGATCTTTTGCACTTAGTCGTCAAACACTATGAAAATCGACCTAAGCTCAAGAAGTTTCAATTGCACGCATAAAAATTGGCAATGCATATAAAGGATTTATATTAAAAACTTTGTTTTATAGGTTATATTATTATGCCCTTATCTCCACTTTTGCATTACAATTTTCATTCTAAAATTCTTTAATGTTTTTCAAGTCAGTCAAAAGTATTTACCATATGGTAAAAGTATGCATTCTGAGGGGTTTCCTGGTTCATCGCGCAGCTGAGGCTTTCCACGGGAAATCCGCAAAGTAGATAAAGCCTCTCAGGCCCTCAACCGGTTCAAAAATTTTATGATCAACAAAAATGTCTCCAACTGTTGATGGGAAAATATGTAAGCACCTTTTATTTGATTCCCCATATGCTAGATTATATTTTTAAAAATATAATAATAATAATAATAATAATAAAAAACTAAAAAAAAACAACTAAAACTCAGTTTATCTTTAAAATTCTGTTAAGAATCTTACATAACTGTTGTTTTACTTTGTGAAAATATTTCCTATGTTTTAAAGCAGAACTTCGACAGATATTTATGCCAAACAAACGAAGCATTTGAATCGGTTGTTTTAGAAATCCCATAAGTTACTTTTTTATAGAAATCGAGTTTTCTGTAAAAATATATTCTTCAGAGGTAGATGCATCTTTTAGAAGTGCAAACTCACAAGTCGGGTCATTCTACACGGAGTTGACCCGTATGAAAATTTTTCTTTATTCTGGAAAGCCCACAAGTTAGTGGCATATGGGTTTCTTAAATACACGGGATTGATCAATCACTTACACATTTTCTCAGATGGGTGTGGGGCACAAAATAAGAATCGCATCCTAATGTGTTCGGCTTTAGTTTCCCTGAGAAAATTTGAATCAGTTGAACGACATTTCGCAGTCATTAAGAAAAAAAGAAAATTAGCGCATCTTCACTATCGAAGACTATTTTCTTCTACTAAAAAAGATCAGTTTGAGGTATTAACAGTAGAAACACACATTTTTATTAACTTCGCAGAGTGGTGACCCTCACCTTATTAAAAACAATGCTATCTATTAAGTAAAATAGGTGTAAAACCCCAAAGGATGAAAAAGTCGATTTTAAAACCTCACAGTTCATGCCGTTTTTACATTTTTAAAACATAATGATGTAGTAATTGCCAAACATTTTAATGATAAGTTGTGCAGTCACATTTTCGGTTAAACAACAATAAAAAGCTCCCATTATCACTCCCAAAAGGAAAAGTATATACAACTGGGAAAATTATTATCACTAAGAAAAATAAATGCGGGTATAAATGATTTGATGAAATACATTTAAGATTAAGAAAACATTCAAAGAATTCTGCATAGAGATAGTTCACCTGGTGCCTACTCCATTCTGAGATGCCAGAGAATTACGCCATAGCTGAATATATTTTATTTCGTCATTCTTATTTACAGAACTAAACAATATTGTTTGTGTTTAATATTTAGTTACTGTTTATACTTCTGTTAGAATACATTTTTGAGGTATACTAATTGCACTTTTTATTTTGTACAGTTTAGAATGCAATTACTATTTGCCAACCTCATTATTTGGAAAACCTCATAAGTCAACTGACTTTAAAAATCCATAATAATTTAATTACTTATTTTTTGAGACTTCTATTGAACACAAAGATTGTATTTGGCTTCAAACAATATATTTTATTGGAAAAGATAACATAGAAATTGGTGATTTGAAACAGATATTTTTTTTTCTTGATTTCCTAAAAGTGCTCGAATCTGACTTAGGTAATTTCTCAAACTAGCGATTAATTTGGTCTCTAGGGAGAAGGAAAAAGCTGATCCTTTTAAGGATGACTGAGAAAAAACCTACGCTAAAAATTAACCAACACGAATAACGAAATTAATAACTATTTTTTTATCAAATTATTTGCTCCATCCTCCTATTTTTTCTAGTTTTTTAATAAAAAGAATCATTAGGTGTCGATTTTATTTTATTTTGTTTTACCATTTTCTTTAATTTCATATATAAAAATACTGGGCACACGTTTTGGCCCATTTCATGATTTTGATCTGTAAACATTACCAAGTTTTATTTTCATTCGCAACTTATTTAAGTGATTCTGAGATCAACTTTTTATAGTATTTGATCAATACGAAATAAACCCCCATCAATTCCATGCCATGGACTAACTCGTTTTCTGCCTCAAAAATTTGATAGAAAGCATTGTTATCGACAACGAACCTATCAAACAAGTTTCAGATCGATTTGATGACAGCAATTGGGTTAACAACCCATCAGCAGTTTGTTTTTTATGTATATTTAGAAAACTAATTGAAGTTATTTTATCAATGCATTGCGTAGTATTATTTTAATCATTTGGGAATACACTTTCTTGCTTATATATGATGCATGTCAGATCGTCTTTTATGACTTAAGAATAAAGCCAGTATGTGTAGATTATCTACCATGAAAGGCAAAATATGTCATTTTCAAATATAAGAAAGAAAAAGAAAATGACAATTGATTATTTTGAAAACTGATTTTCTTACAAGTGACTACTTGTTGGTAACATATAGTTTGCAAATAACTAGTTTTAAAAATTTCCTACACCTTTTCTATCACTCAGCATAAATAATTCCAATACAATTTCAAATTAAAAAATTTCACTTTTGAAGTCTTTTGATACAAATACTGAAAACTAATTACTTTTGTGCTGATACTTTTCATAATGACTTAATCGTCTCTCACTAACTAAACTAACGAACTTGATAAATAGTACAGGCCGTGTAATTGATACATTGCTGCTGCCATCTAGGAAGCAACATTAGAAACAAAAATCGAATCTCAGTTTCGTTAAGTGGTAAATTCGGAAAATAGGCAACATTTCTATACTCACTTGGCAAACTTACTTCTAAATATTTCCAGACTCAATTGGAAGAACTTACTTCAATGTAAAATTTTGAAGAATTCTTCATAATTTTAATTAATATCAAAATTGCTTTTATGAGCTAACACTGCTACACTTTATTCTCTATCATCGCATTCATATTCATTTTAACTTTATCAAATATGCATCTTTGTATGTTAGCATTAATGAAAGATCATTCAATTATTTTAAATTATAAAAACTATGTTTTTATAACAATGTGCAAAAAAATAAACATTATTTAATCATTTTTAATATTAGTGGCGAAAGTAGCTCTTTACCGCTAGAAGTGCGGAATGTAACTTTTTCCAGTACTGTGAAAAATTACTTTCCAGCTCTGAAAATTTCATCACAAGTACTTTTGGCATTCTAATTGGACTGTTGACAAAAAGAATGTTACAATTTTAATTTGTTTTTTTTATTATTTTTTTTAATTAATATTTTCACAAAAAACGACTTTTAAGGGGCCTAGAACTCTGAAAGTTTCAACATAAGTAGTTTTGGCCTTCTAATTTTGCCTTCCCCAAAAACGTGTTAAAATAATCTTAAATGGGTGTCGTATTATTGTGTTAACGTTTTTTTTTTTTTTTTTTTTTTTCCTCGACAAGGCAGAGGCTTCCAATATTAAGGCTTTACGTAGCAATTAGATTTTAGTGAGTAAAGCGAGCTTATGCTTACGTAGTAATGAGCCTTTCAGCGAGTGAAGTAACCCTGTGTTTATGTTTTAATGAATTTTTCAGCGAATGAAGCGAGCTTGATTTTGCGTAGCTATGAACTTTCCTGCGAGCGAAGCGCCAAATCAAGGACCTATACACGAATGACAGATTTCCGCAACACGGGGACTCACAGCTAGCTAAAATATTGCACAGGTTAAAATTTCGTAGTGAAGCACAGGTATTCAGCTAGTTGTAAATATATGTGAAGAGTTTTAAGAAGCAGATGTGTATAATAAATCGATTTCATTGTCTAGGTAAGTAACTTATATTTTGTACTGCAAAATTTTGGTATATTTAATTTGGGTTTAATTCAGTAATTATGTTAACATTGTAAAATTAATTATCTTGTTATATTATGTAATTTGGAATTTTGTCGTTTTCTTTTTTGTATTCTGTAAATTTTATGTTTTCTATAATGTTATTCTGCAATTTCTATTATTTTATGTTATGTATGCAAATTCGATTTATATGTGTATATTTTATTCACCTAACCCTATTCGGCATTGAGCCTGCTGTCGGTCTTTAAATTTGTATTCGTATAAAATATAAACTTTTTACAAAAACAGCTTGCAAAACTAGATTTCTCACCTAACTGGAACTTACATGGGAATCCTTTATAACATTATTATCTTCAAGAAACTAAGATCCATACCAAGTAACATTGAGAGCATATACAATCAATTTTAAGGAAATTTTTCCTTTCAAAGTTTCTTTCTCATCCTATCCGCTACATACTAGAATATACGTCTGATAAGTACATATTTTAGACTTGCATTATATTTTATGTACATATGGAACGTTTACATATTCTGGTTGGCAAACTACTAAGCAACTCATCCATCGCTAAACTTAAAGCATTTTTAAAGAATGAAAAAGTTTTTCTGAAACGTAACTAATCTCTTCCAAACTTTAGCATCACGCAATGTGGGAAAATTAAGTAGACGAACCTGTTTCGTTCAAAAGAAACTTTGCTATTTTTAGATGGAATAGTTAAATTTTGAGCATGGCTATTTGCTAAGCTTGAAATCAAGTTGTCAAGCTTATCATAATATATCAAGTATGTTTAGTATTTTAAATGTAAAGTTTAAAAAAAAACAAAAAAAAACTCTGAATGATGGCTATATCTTAGGTTCTAATTATCGTAGAATCTTGCGGTTTGCACCAAAATGTTTTGTTTACGATTTTCTATACGTCTGATGCAATTTTTTTTTCTTAGGAGGCTGTATACTAAGTAAATTTTACTCTGAATTTAAAAATTTCAATACGAACCCTTATTTTTTATGTTTTCTTTCGATTTAAATACCTTGTTTATCTAAAATACCAAATTTCAGTTCATTATGTTGAGAAACACGTCACTTACGAGCGAAAGTGTTTTGGATGAATGTTTGATTGGTAAATTTCTTAATTGCGGGGAAGAATCGAACGATTTACATGCTTCAAGACGTAATCTATTTACGCGGTCCCTTAAAGAGAGCTTTTTTACATACTTGCTAAAATATCAAGAAAAAAAAGTTAAAATGGAATGAAAAAAAATTCTGGATGGGTTTTCGATCATGATAATTCTAATGGAAGCAAAAAAATAAAAATATGTATGTTTCTATTTAAAAAATTTAAAAACTTGTTTTATTAATTAATAATTGAATATTAAAAAACTGTTTAATACAAAAGTTGCATGTTATTTACGTTTGGCCTTAAACAAACTATCCTTTGAAATAAAAATTGCCAAAATATATTAACTATATAAGAATTTATGGGCAAAAAAAAATATTTTTAACATTAATATCTCATTATTTTGACATCATTTAAATTACTAACCACACACTAGAAAATTATGAAATTTGGTATTTAGACGTTTGTTTGGATTCTAAATCTAAATATGGTATAATATTACGGGGTTGACATTGAACTTTTTAAAGTTTGATTTAGATTTAATATGTAGATGACCCCTCATGTTAATATATATATATATATATATATATATATATTAAATTAATAAAGACCTTCCACTTTTTTTTTTTGCGTACTGTACTATTGTATGGATGAATTATTAGCGGGGTATTGTACCCCCTTAATAAGATAATCTCTTTCATACTTTAAAGAAACCGTAATATTGTGTAATTAAGAAATTGTTGCATATTTTAACTAGTTATAATTTAGTTAACTTTAGTCATAATTTAGAGGATAGTTATTATTTGACTCGACGGAAATACGATTATAAGTTTTGTTACCTTATCGATCTGCGTTCTGAACTTTCGAAGAATATAGAGGAATACAAGTAGTCTGCGAATGCACTGCTTTAGTGTGAGGAAAACTGTCAAAATTGTTCAATAACTTACTGCGAAGGAAATTAAAGCAAACCAATATCCAAATATCTCATTGCTAACCAAATAATCTGCATACACTTTTTTTTTAATTTAACTCAAATTTTTCAATCTCTGTGAGTAATGGATCAGACGATTTTACTCCCCTTGCGCCAAATGCTTCTTTTAAAAATGATACTAATTTTCAAAATTTGACATCATTAGCGGCGTAAATAAATGAAATATTACGTCGCTAATGATGTCATATTTAGAAGTGCAACAGAATTAGTTCACCAACAGGTGGCACTGTACACTAAGTTCTTATGAATAAAGAGTGCTTTGAAATTTAGAGCGGTTAGTCTTTGATCAGTTCCACGGTTTAAACGTGAAAGGAAATTTGTGTGATTGCAACGATTGGTTGCAGAGCATACATTCATACCACATTTCTAGATTTTTGTAACTACAGCTCCATCTGTTGGCAACATTTGTAACTAATTTTAAAACTTCAGTTTAAGATTTTTACTGCTTTCAAAATAACTCTACTTTTTATTTCATTCTTCTTTCGATCTTTGTTTTTGAGTCATTTAATTTAAACATCAGGGAGTCGCTCGCTAGATATCCTGTGTTTTATAAATAGGCCAGAATAATGTTCCGCTATGTACTAAAACTTGCAGTTGCATCCTTCTCAAAATGGAATGCTGCATTTTAATATCTAGCTGTTGTGTATAAGTACATGATGATTTTCCCGCAATGAGTTTTCCTAGTGGCTATAACGTTAGTCCGAGAGGCGACTGCAATTTTCAGATTCCATCGAACATTATTCTGAATTTTTTATAGAAATTGGAGAAAAGTGAGTAGATTACGAATCCAATGGTCTACCATGGCAAAAATGGCCGAAACTGATCTAAAATTGACTTGAAATGAGTTGAGCTAAAATCCGATTGACAAATATATCATAACTTGCCAAAAAGAGAGCAAACTTTTTCGTCTGGCAACCCACTGAATTTTGATATTCAATGACAAAAAGCTCAAACGATTTCTGATATCTGGCTCTGAAAACTTGTATCTTTTAAAAGTAAGCCAAATTGGCGACATTAGTTACGTCATCAGTGACGTAATGTTTATTGCCAATTTGACTCATTTGTGAAAGATGCAAGTAAGCTATAGCCACACATCCGAATCGTATGCAACCCTCTTAATTGAAAATTAAAGAGTGAGGGTTACCAAATAAAAAGAAAAAATGCTAATTATTTGGCAAGTTATGGCGCATTTGGCAATTGGATTTAGCTCAACTTATTAAAAGTCGACTTTTGACCAGTTTCGGCCATTTTTGTCTCGGCAGACTAGTAGATTCGTAATCTACTCACTTTTCTCCAATTTCTATAAAAAATTCAGAATGATGTTCGATGAGGTCCAAAAATTGCAGTCGCCTCTCAGTCTACATCAAATTCATATACCGGCGGTCACGAGATCGAGCCCTGCATTTGGGAACAGTGACAATTTCTTTCTAGTATTATTTCCAGTTCTTTCTAGAATATTCTAAAACGTCCCAACTGGATATTACATTGTTGAGTACTTCCTGCCAAAAAGTATAAATACCATTCCCCGAGTGTTGGGAGGTCGCTTGTCTACGAGATTTGTTCTAGTGTTTATAAAAGTATATTTCTTCCTAAAATGTATACGATAGTTGTGTCTTGTATACGTGACAATACTAATAATTTTGGTTCAATATTCTCAGAGTAAATGTGTCTAAATTTGTGAAACAGTAATTTATTAAATTTATCGAAAGGTTGAAGTTATATTAACTCCAAGTCGACAAAGTAATCAAAATATCAAAATTTTAATTTATTAGTTAAATAGATATAATATGACGTCATTACTAATGATTTGATGGTAATTTTTTGAAAAAAAAAAAAAAAAAAAAATACTAAGTAGTAGACAAATTAAAAAAAATAGAAATGTTAACAAATGTGCCACCCCCTCTTTTTGACAGTTGTCACTTTGGATCGATTTTCTTCATCTGAAAGCATAAAAAAAAAGTTTTCTTGTTTTTACTGGAAAAATCTGGTAAATTCCATTTTTATATTATATATTGTGTGGTTGTTAATGATTTAAAAATTTCTTTAATTTCTTTTTCCCCATTCTTATAATTTAGATAGGCCATAATTAGTGATTAATGAACATATTGATTTCAGTAAGACTTACTTTTATAGGTGTGTTTGATATTAAAAAAAGTGAAATCTATGGATGTGTTTGAAATTAAATGTGTGAATTTTGAAACACCGATTCCTCACCAAAAAATAGTGTTGCAAACAAATTTTGCCTCAATAAATCATTTCAAAGAATAAGCAAAGATGGCTTGTTTTTACTCATTTTTAGAATAATTTCGTTTAAGGAATAAAAATGATGATTTTTCGGGAAATAAAATGTCTTGCGAAAGTTATTATTTCAAATTAAAATGATCGTCTGATACTTTCAAAATTCTTCTTCTTTCAAAATGTGAATCAAACTTGTGGATCAAAATATACATTTTAGCATTTTCCGAGAAAAAATATTGTTATGCCTTAATTAAATTGGGTAAAAAGCAAAATAATTGACTTAGGGATGCTATATAGTTTACCCTGGGTCTCAAGTTCAAGTCAATTACAAAGTTTTTTCTTACTTGAGTTTTGTAAAACACCGATACTTCAATACAACTATACAAGCAGGCGGAACAGGCGTATGCTCACACAATGCCCTTCTTACGCCCCCAAATATTAAGCGGGGACGGACACCAGACCACACTTTTGACCAATTAAAAACAATTCACTTAAGTCCCAGGTTAATAACTTTATGAAACGCATGGTAAAAAAAATGACTAAGTGCAAAAAAAGCAATATTATTAAGCGAAAAGGGAAATCCCGTCAATCAGTACATTGAAAGTAAAATAATGTAGTAAAATTTTCCAGACATCTTTAGTAGTTGCACCCTTTTTTAAATGTAAATAATAAAAATTAGTTTTTGAGACTTCAGGAGATTTTTAAGGGCTGAAAAATTTGAGAACTGATTTAAGGGATATTTGGTGCTGCCATCTATTAGACATCGTGGAAAACATTTAATGCAAAATCCTAAAAGTAAGTGAAATGCATTCATCATTTTTCTACATCTAGATACAGTATTTTAAAATTATATCACATTTTATATTGAATGAAATATATAATATTTGAAACTTATGCGATGCTTTGAAAGCACTTGTCATAGAAAAATGATGATTGACTTATAAAAGATTTTAGTAAAGTAAAATATGTTTTCTTGTACTGCTTAGTATCTTTTACAGATAAAAATGTGTCATATATAGATATAATCATTCTAAAGTGCATGCAAAAATATTCTAATTTATAAAACATTTTAGCTGATTTTTTTTTTTTTTTACTAATCATAAATAACTTTCAAATACAAACAGGGCATTTGATAAAAAAAATGTATGCAATAGCATCAGTCTAATTATGCTCATCTGAATTAGAAAAACATAGAAAAAGATTTCTCCTTAAATAATAGGCTAAGAAAGTCAATGAATTATAATATGGTTGAAAGTGTTATGTTTCCTCCATAAGTTTACACTTTGTTCAGCATTCATTTAAATGCTATTGATCAATAAAATATATATCGTCTCCCTACATTCAAAATTAATGCAATAAATTGACACTAGCAGTATCAAAAAATGTGCATTATAATGATGACCGTCGGTAAAGTTACAAATATTTTGCTATACGTTATCTTCTTACAATGGCCATCCATTTTTTAAGAAACAAAATACCCATTTCGAATTGACAGTGTGTTCCAATAACTTACATTACTTTTTAAAAATCACTGTACGAAGGAAAAAAAAAAAGAAAAAAAAAAAAAATAACCCGAGGTCTTACTTAATATCACGTCAACCTTTGGGGAAGTAAAAAGTTCACCAAACGAATTATTTTAGTTCTCTAAATCGATAGGTCATGACAGATGCCCGATGCAGAAGCTGAAAATTTTTACGGAAAGCCACCTACCCTATATTAGAAGCAACTTGATTTGAGCTCACTCATTGCTTTACAGCCATAGGGGAACCGGTTCTTACAGCGTACTCAGTGAGCTCAATTCATCCTGTCCCCTAGTATAGTCAGAACTGAATCAAACCGCCTCGGAGGCACGTCGGCTCAAACTTTTTGACGTCAACAAAAAGTTCATCAAGTGTCGATGGAATAATACGAAAGTACCAATTCTACATATGACTCAGTCAATATGCTAAAACTTCATAAAAAAACAACTTAAAGTATAGTTTGAAAAAATAAATACGTTAAATTACAAACAATACGGGATTTCGTTGCCGTTAAAATAATTACTAAATACACAAATATAATGAGATGATATTAGCTTCAATAGAATATGTGCCAACTGATCATTTGAAGCTCAGCAGCAAATATATAGAAAATAAGGCACGATTCACTTTATCCAATGGGATTTTATATTTATTTTGATATTTTTATAATATTACGTTTAGTTGTTTTTTCTGGAAAGTGAATAAAACACAAAAATTTTTTAGATTGATACAATTCGCCAAGTTTATGTATTGTTGTTTTTTAGAAATGGAATTTCAGATTAATAGATATGAAAACGTAAAACATCTTTGCATTAACTAAAAGTATATTTTATTGTGGAAAAGTTTTAATTGGTTCAAGAATTTATGCAAATGAAAAAAAGAAATTGCTTGTCCCAAAACTAAAGAAACTGAGTCCTTTTTGTCGGATACAATTTGGTGTTATGCAAAATTTTCCAAGTGACATCAAAAACTCGAAATACAAAATGGAAGGTTTTATATAAACAATAGCATTTGACAACTCAAAGTTTAAAGAACTGTTCTGACGAAGTGCCAATTTTCAACAATAAAAATTGAAAATACCTTTTCAATATTGCTTGCTTTGAAGATACCAAAATGTATCATATAATATGAAATTAGTAACGTTGTATGAAAAAAACAAATTTCGCTATAGAAATAAAATTCAAATTGTATTAATCTTCTTGTTACCAAAGAATTCAATTGTCAGAGGAATAAAAAACATAAATATGATACTAACTGGGTAAAAATGTCACTGTAGAAATAACATTTAAATTGCATTAGACTTCTTGTTACCAAATAATTCAATTGTCAGAGGAATAAAAAAAATAAGTATGATCTAATTGGGGTTGAAACCGTGAGGAATATCTCAAAGATTAGAAGGTATAGAAACGCTATGCAATTTTACGGTATTTTGCAAAAAGTGTATACATTTATTTTTAAACCCGTTATATTAACTTAGATTTTGTGTGTGGTTGGGTACGTCGATGGCGGGCAAATCTGCGGAGGCTTAATTAACCTCCTTGCCGTCAACTTATCGGTCTGAAACATGCCAGAGAGATTTGAAAGAGGTGACAATGCATTCTATCAAATTTTGGTGGCTGTCACAAAAAGGCCGTATTTAGGGAATACTAATAAACCAACTTTCCGTCACCCGAATAGCATTTAAACGATCATTGAAATCTCTTCCCTGTTTTCAATTTTTTTAAAATAAATAAATAAAATTGTTTTAATCAGAATAAATAAAAGATATTTGGATGTTATTGCATAAATTCAGATTCGTTTTTAATGAATAAATTTTGAAAAGTAGTACCGCGTATTTTGCTGATAGAGATGTTTTTAATATTTAAAATTAGCCAAACACCAAGCACAAGTTGAAAACCGAAACGGCGCTTTGTTAATGAATGTAAAGATTGGCAATGCATATAACGGATTTATATTAATTTTTATTTTCATGGGTTGTATTATTAAAGTTCTATTTCCTTAAATTTATTCTGTAATAGAGACAAGACAGACTTGAAAAAGTTTGCTACACGGGAGTAAATCATGACATTTCGAAATGTTTTCCAGGGCTTGCTGATTGTCAGATAGCTTTGTATATGTATCTTTCGTGAAAGTTTTCACGGGAGGATATAGAAACCACCTGGAAATGCAATTCAAAGTTGAAGGTTTCGAGCTCTTTTGAAAGTATCTCAGCCGTTATTCTCTTGAATGTGAATTATCGCTATATCTGAACTTGTACACACTGAAACATTTGCTAAAACTTGATAACGAGTTAACTGCTGGTTAAAAAGTTTTTCGAGCCTCCAGAATCAAGAATATATTATCTTTTTTATTTAATAAAGTTGTGTCGTCATTTTCACTCGGGAAAATCGTAACAGTATTCATAGATCCTATATGATATGAAAGAAGTTATTGTCACGATCTTTAGTGTGTTATAAAGCACATTGTGTTTACCGTGTAAATATTGTATATTTGTAATCAGTCAACAGTTAAATACAAAGAATCAAAATAATTGATAACTTAAACAATAACCATTAAACTATAACCAGGCTGATATCTTAAGTATGTCCATTTATTCAAACATACTAAAATAGTATATACATTAGACAAGTAAACATCTTCAAATGACAAAATCTGAGCAACAAAGTCATGCACTACTGGATAAGTCGACGTGGATAAAAAATTGGATAGACTGCTTAAAGCTAGGAAAATGATGGCGTTGCCAGATCTCTGGGTGAACAAATAATACGGATTTCTGATAATTGGTTGTTTTGTTTTCAGATTATCTGGCGCCGTCAGCAACACGAGGGCTATAATGCGCCGAAACATTCGTCATTAGACAAGCCAACATACATTTACAAACATCCATGCCTATCACGGGATTCGAACCCGCAACCTCGCGGTCTAGAAGGCAGCACGCTAACCACTATACCGTTTGGTCAGCGATTTCTGATAATTGAAAAATATATATATATATCAAAATCTTCTAGTTGCACACTGCAGAACTGTCAATAGTAGACCTCAATAATAATCTGCATAAAAATATCTACTCGATATAGCACCTACCTACTCTAGCACCTATTTACTGTATATATCTACTCTAGAACCTAACAAGGTTTCCCTCAGTTCCACCCGACTATGGAAGTGAACCGTGATTGGATAATAGTCCACCCACTATAATCAAACCACCCACACATTTTTTCCTTGCACTGCCCATTGCCATTGGAGCAGTCTATTCTATCCAGTTGTTTATCTACAGAGTGGTTGTAAAGTCAGTACCTATGAGTAACAATGCATATTTCAACGAGTAAACATCAATTTTGCAGTTTTATTTCTTTTGAAAACATTATTAAGGTGTACCATTTGGTTATTAAGTTACATTTTAACGTATGCACCAGCATTTTCTACACATTTCTGAAATCTTTTAGGGACATAATCCACAGCTCTTCTTAATATCTCAACTGGAGCATTTGCAAACCCTTCATGGATACTTTGTTCAAGGTTATTAATATCCCTTGTACACTTGTTCATTAGCCCGTTCCCAAAGAAAAAAATTAGGTTGGGGTTTAATCAGGTCATTACGTTGGTCCACGGTGGCAAATCCATCTGCAAGGGAAATGGTCATCAGACCATGCCTTCACTGGAATTGCCTAGTGAGGCGGAGCTTCATTTTGCATAAACAGCAATTCTCTTCCATTTTCTCATTCCTGAATCACAGGCCATACATACGTTCGAAGCCGCTCTAAGTATCGTTCACCATCCATGGTGTTGCATAGCACATATGGACCAATGAATTTGGTTCCACACCTGACGGGATCGACAAGGTGGCATGCAAGCAGCCCCGATCTAATGATCGCCCCTTGCGCCTTGTTTCTTTGGGGTTGGGTTAAGGAATAAGTGTAGAAGTTAAAACAAAGGGATATTAACACAGCCTTGAACAAAGTATCCGTGAACTGTTTACATATGTTCCAGTTGAGGTGCTAAGGAGAGCTGTGAATTCTGTTCCGGAAAGATTCCAGAGATGCGTAAAAAAAAAACAGATTTGATGTAGAAGAAAATACATTCTAACAACCATTGGGGGATGTCTCTGTCACTAACCGCTTTTACAAATGCTTTTATTATTGCTTCGGATGACTAATCAACACACTTACCGTCATCTAATGGATCTGAAACTTAACAGATTGATTTGATGTAAATGACACTGAATTCTTTTAAGTTTCTTTTCTTTTTGGGGGGATAAATGCGGGAGTTGGGGGATGGTAGGAGAGATAAAGTTAGTAAATGATTCGGAATGGATGTTTTTGTAGTGGTCAAACACTATGAAAACTCGATCTAAGCCCAATTTGTTGCAATTTCACATAAAATTTAGCAGTGCGTGTAAAGGAATTCAAATTAAAAACTTTGTTATTATGGGTTATATTTTTAAGCATATTTATACAAGGTGCGGCTTTTAATTTCCAGGACTGACGTAACTGTAGGAGAACGAAAAGCCGGAAGATGGCGCTAATGATTGCATATTGAAGAGCGTTTTCTTGAGCATATGCAATGCAATCGGCGCCATTCTGAAGTAAGTGGTTCTCGTAGACAGACGCATTAAAACGTAGCTCTTTAATTCCTGTTGTCGAAGTGAAAATGGAGCAAAGAATTGCCATTAAATTTTGCTTCACATTGGGCAAGACAGCTGCGGAAACCTACGAAATGTTAAAACAAGTTTACGGCGAGGAAGCATTATCCCTCTCAAGAATTTTTGAATGGTTTAAACGTTTTCGGGACGGGCCCGAAAGCGTCGAAGAGGATCCATACACAGGTCGGCCGCAGTCCGTACGCACGCCGGAAGTAATTGAAAAAGTTCCCGATATGGTGAAATTTGATCGTCGATTGACTATTCGAGTGCTCGCCAATGAATTGAACATGGACAAAGAGACGGTTCGGCGAATTTTGGTGCAAGACCTAGGAAAACGCTTGATTTGTTCCAGATTCGTTCCTCACCATTTAAGGGACGAACAAAAGCAATTGAGACTGGACTCATGTGGCGAACTTATCGACAACGCTGATGCTGACCCTGTGTACCTGGATAGGATAAGCAATTTGAAGCAAAATTTAATGTTAATTATTTGCTCCATTTTCACTTCGACAACAGGAATTTAAGAGCTACACCTTTTAATGCGCCTTTCCACGAGAACCACTTACTTCAGAATGGCGCTGATTGCACTGCACATGCGCAAGAAAACGCTCTTCAATACGCAATCATTAGCGCCATCTTCCGGCTTTTCGTTCTCTTACAGTTACGTCAGTCCTGGAAATTAATAGCCGGACCTTGTATAAACTTTCGGTTCTGTATATTGTTTTGATATAATTTACAAATTACTGACTGCGGTGTATAATTTCTTAATGTTATAAGAAAGTAATGCGTGTGTGGTAATAAAAATTTAAAAGGATTTTAAAAATCTCTGACTTTTAAAGCACTTTTGTGCACATAAATACAGGGTGCCAGCATATCAGTCGGGCAATGGAGTTCAAATACATATGAATAACTCTTTATAACTAGGCCTTATAAACCATTCTTTTTCCTCAATTAATTTATGTTCACCATGTCATATTGTAAGCAAAAAAAAAATATATATATATATATATTTATTATGCTGCCTTGTTGTTATGAGTTATACAGATCTAATTGAGCTCCCCCCCATGGGTCAACTAATTTGTGGACACCCTGTGTAGCTACTTATATCCAAATAACTAATATCAATATATATATATATATTTTAAATATTAGTGTAATGTGATGCAAAGGTATCTCTGAGGCGTGAAAGTAACACAAGAATAATTATTCTAAGTTTGCAACGTTGATTAATATTACCACTGAAAACACTAGAACTAAATGATTAATTAATTACACTAAAATGTTTTGTTCGATAAAAACATGCTACAATCCCAAAATCATTCACTTTATTTCAATGTTGTAAAAAGGTACCAAATCCATACTCAATACTAGTGATCATTCATGAATGACAAAACTTTGTGGCGGAAATTGTTGGTTCATTTTTCACTTCGGAAGTGGAATATAAGAATAAAAAAATAATTCGAAGGTTGATGAATTAACATAAAAGCTTTTTCAGATTATCTAATTAATAATCATCTATTCAATCACTTAATATTTCTCACAGTGAGGAGATTTTCGGTGCATTGACATGATGCTTCCTGAAATCAGTCAAAATTAAAAATATTCATCTTTGTCATCCAAAAAGGAAAATACTATTCCAGTCAAAAATAGAAAGGAAGACATTTTGATAATCAATCAGTCCAGCGAACATTACTGTTATTTTTTTTTTAAAAAAACTGAATTGAAGAAAACTACAAATAATCAAAAGAACTGAGGCAATAAATCAAATTATACACTTGATTTAAGACGTTGAGTAGAAGAGGATTCTTCAAGTGATTTTGCAGAAAGGGCAAAAGAAATATTCGGTATTGAGATACGGCCATCAACATGGAGAAATGGCGTGGCAGCTCTCCAGTAAGGATACAAAATATACTATTGATTGCAATGCCGAGTTATTGTGATGTATACAGCCGGATGAATAAAATCAACTGATTTATTACATTCCTTTGTAATTTTATGAAGAATGCGCCAAAGTATAGAATGCTATTGCAGAGATTTATGCAATCGTAATTATTGATTGGAAGAAATCATTTTAATAACATTAATTTAAAAATGTATAATATGTAGGTTGTAAATTTATATGCAATAATAATATACGATGCATCAAATATATAATGTACTGATGTTTATGAATAAATAGAAATGTTGAATTGATATGATAGAAATGAAATGGAAGTAAAAATATTTAACTGATATCATGGGTATTTGTGTTATAATACTAACCCATTAAAGACAACTTTGAAATGGATAGACAGACATTGTTTTTAACTTTTATCTTCTTTATTTAGACCATTTAAGTTATATTTTGAATTTTTTGAGATTTTTTGGAAAATTATTTTTAGGATTTTTAAAAAACACTCAATGGAACCACAATTGCTATTTTTTAGCAAAGAAAACAACTGAAATTTCGATTGTCAAGTTTTCTTACCAACCTTCGTTAATGAGTTAATGTAGGATAATGATGCTGATATATATATTGTAAAAAAGTTTTAGTTTTGAAGCATAATGTCAGGAAGGTACTTACGGAATTATACGTTTATATAAAATAAAGTTATTGAATTAAGTTGATAATTTTGAAGTTTTGTAATTCATATTTATTCTGTTGTGTAACTGGTAAAAGTAAAAAAGTTTTTTAAAAAAAGTAAAAAGTTGTTTCCCTCACTTCATTCATTCCAACTAAATTGAAATGACGTACTACTGAATAAATAGAAATAAACAAAAAAAGGACCTTAATACATAAAACTATTTAACGCTATTAAGAAAAATTTTATCAATATTTACGATGTTGCATGATTAGAAATTTGTAGCAAAAATGCATTAACAAACATAGTACCATTTATCAAGGAATTCATAAAAGAAACCACACTGCATACCCATTGAAATTAATATACATGTTTTTTAATATATCTTATCATTATACACAATTAACCATCTAGAACCATTAGTAGGTTTTATCAAAAAAAATTCCGCAATGTGCTAACGAATGGTTTAAATAATTTTCAATAATAAAGTACATTTATATGAGAATAGTTTTATATTTTTTTTCTTTCTGTGTTACTTCTATAAATCGTCAAACGTTTCAGTAATCATAAATTTATTGAAGATTTCAGCATATTTCAATTGGTGTAAGCTAACGCCACCAGATGGCACTGAGACATGGCTTACCATTTGAATTGAAAAATGGAAGCAATTTATGTGCCTTGCCTTGTCAGTCCTTATTAAATTCTCCCATTAATTACAAACTACGAAAGTTCACAAATAAAGGAAGGATTTTTTTTAAAGCTTGTGAAAAGAAAATTAATAAAAGAGCTAAGTAAAAAAATGAAATTCATTTCTAACAAGATAGTATTTTAATTACTTATATTCAGCATAAAGACAATTTTTACAACTATTTATATTGTTTTGAATGAATTTAAAATAAGGTTATACTTTATGTTGCCTATGATATAATAGTTTATCCATGTACTCTTTTATAAAAGAAAGATTATGTCTGTCTGTGGGGTCACAGCCAAACTCCTGAACTCTATAGAGACGCGTAATTTGTAAAATTATTAGGCTTGGATTATTATTATATATATATACTAGCTGAATACCCGTGCTTCGCTTCGAAATTTTAACATGTGCAATATTTTAGCTAGCTGTGAGGCCTCGCGTTATGGAAATCTGTCATAGATGTATAGGTCTCAGTTATTGGCGCTTCGCTCGCAGGAAGGTTCATCGCAACACAAAATAGAGCTCGATTCGTTCACTGAAAAGTTAATTGACACATAAATAAAGGCTTACTTCACTCGTTGAAAGGTTCATTACTATACAAGAATAGGCTCGCTTCAATCTCTGAAAGGTTCATTTTTGCGTAAGCATAAGCTCGCTTCATTCACTAAAATTTAATTGCTACATAAATCTAATTACTACTAAAATCTAATTGCTACATAATCTATTGCTACATACATACATACATAGAAGCCTCTCCCCTGTCGAGACACAAAAAAATCTCCTTTAATATAAAAATACAACACCCCTTTATGATTATATTAACACGGGTTTGTGCAAATCAAAATTAGAAGGCCAAAACTACTTATGTTGATACCTTCAGAGCTCTAGGCCTATTAGAAGTCGCTTTTTATGAAAACATTAATTAAAAAACAAGCTAAAATTTTAAAATTCTGTTTTTTAAAAGTCCAATTAGAAGGCCAAAACTACTTATGTGGAACATTTCAGAGCTATAGTTCTATTATAAATCATTTTGAAAAAAAAATAACAATCAATTAAAAAAAAAAAAAAAAAAAAAAAAAAAAAGAACTAAATAAAATTTAAAATTCTGTTTTTCAAAAGTCTAATTAAAAGGGCAAAACTCCTTATGTTGAAAATTTCAAAGCTGAAGCCCTATTAGAAATCGTTTTGTAAAATATGTATTAATTATTAAAACAATTAATTAAAAAAAAACTAAATAAAAATTAAAATTTTGTTTTTCAAACATCCAATTAAAAGACCAAAACTACTTTTGTTGAAAATTTCAGAGCTGTAACCCTATTAGAAATTGTTTTTTAAATATTTATTAATTAATTAAACAAATAATTAAAAAATAACTAATTAAAATATTAACATTCTGTTTTTTAAAAGTCCAATTAAAAGGCTAAAACTACATGCGTTAAAAATTTCAGAGCTGTGTATCTATTTGAAGTCACTTTGTGAAAAATAAATTAATTAAAAAAATTAATTAAAAAAGAAATAATTAAAATTTTAGCATTCTGTTTGACATACGTAAAAGTAGAAGGCCAAAACTTCTTATGTTGATAATTTCAGTCTTTACTCCAAATTTAATTGGGTTTCTATAGTGTATATCCACACAGACAGCTCGTTTTATTATATATATATATATATATATATATATTACGAAATTTGGTATACAAAAGCTTTAGTACTTGGAGATTGTGGAGAACAACTTTTAAATTCGATTAAAACTTGTTTTTATTAAAATTTAATGATATTAAAAAAAGTTCTTGGAATTGCAACGATATTTTTTTATTGCATCAGAATAAAACCAAAAGTTATTTTAATGTGTCCTCCTTATTTTTCTGATTAATTTTATGTATTACAATCGTCT
Source organism: Linyphia triangularis (assembly GCA_963978545.1). Taxonomy (NCBI): domain Eukaryota; kingdom Metazoa; phylum Arthropoda; class Arachnida; order Araneae; family Linyphiidae; genus Linyphia; species Linyphia triangularis. Next base: position 19,694,050 of record OZ021732.1, on the reverse strand, counting down.
CTCCGATAAAGTTTTCGAATTTTATTGTAAAATTTCCATATATTTACTGTCATTCGATACCATATTCAACTTCTGAGAATGCGCGATTTAAAGCATTATTTCATTATGCATCGTTTTGTTTTCTACGTTTTAAATTCATCCTGTTTTATTTTACATTTTGTGTTGTCAAAAATGTATTGTGCTCAGCGGCTATTGACATTTTGATTTTATTTAATGAGTATTAATAACATTGAAACAAAATAAATTCGTTAAATTCCTTTGTATTTTATTAGCAAATATCTTATGCGCTACAGTTATTAAGTATCTAACTTCTAAAAATTCGTTTATCACCATAATTAATTTACCACTATACGTTCGGGCAGTTATGGGATGTTTTTGGTCGGATTTTGGCCAACTTATTAAATCTATGATATATTTTTTCAGGATGTTCATTACAAGATCAAATGTAAGAAGACTGTCTAATTTAAAACACCTACGTATATCATTATGTGTGTTGTGTGGCACCGCGTGGACCAATTTTGGTACTATTACGTTAAATGCATGCTTTGGTGTTGATTTTTCGTTTGGCAAACAATTTAGTAAATAATGCTATCGTTTAAATACCTGTTAATTTTTCTCTTGGTTCAGATTTTGTTTTATTTTAAAACAAAAATTAAGAACTTCTTACAACATATGTTCATGATTATTTTTAAAATAGGGGCTAGAACTGCACAATTGACACCAGGCGTATTTTGTTGAGTATGTCTACCTGTGCTTTGTACATAATAAAAAATATACAAATTTCTTTTTAGTATAAAAAGTAATAGAGTTAATACTATTTCGATGTTTACAAAATTTAAAATGGTCAAATTTTTCTAGCTGAAATAATTTAAAATATAAATCTGACTGAATTTGATGAGAGTGAGTCAAAACATACATAGAATTTAGCATAGCAACGGATTATTTACACTCAATTTGACTTCATCCCTTCAAACCTCAATCGTAGATTTGGCGAAGATTATTAAAATTCAATGAACACTTTCAAATCATTTCGGCATTTGTTAATATGCCGACAATATGTCTAAATGTAAAATATAGAGCACCTGCTGCCAAGAGAGCTAAGGATTCACCACTGCAAAGACATCATTGACTGGAGAATGATCGAACGCGCTATTACAATGAACGAAACCATGCATCTGTTATAGTAGATTGGAAGCTCATCACCAACAACTATTATTCCAGAAAATTCCGAGTCTATGTAATACATTACTGATAGATGTCCTTGAACGCAGTAGCGCGAGGCCACGCATCAAGTATATATATATATATATATATATATATAAAATCCAACTAAAGCACAGCCTCATTGTGTCTATAACTAACTTGCTGTCTATAATTTGGAGAAAATTTATGATATTTTGTTTGCTTACAACTTTCAACCTATCAAACTCTTAAACCAAATGAAGTGTGAAATACAATATATTCTTAATTTTATCTTTTTTAATTATGATTATTTAAAAAAAAAACACTTTTTGATGATCTGGGAAATTGTGCAGCTAATACCAGGAGAAAAACAATGAGACCTAATTAAGACAAAGACAAAATATTTGAATCCTTCTTTTGAATAAAAGACATTATGTCCAGGCATACTTTGTTAGATTCAAATAATTAATAAACGTTTAAATGCGTTAGACATAGAAATTAAAATGATCAATTTAATACATGAGGCTAATTTTCTATATTGTATATCAATACGACAGTTGGTGACGTCGCATTTTGAATGCACCCTATTTCGGTTAATATTTGAATTTATTTCAGGAACATTGTAATTGACCTCCCCCCTTCCTCCAATACAAAGGATGTAGGATAATTTAGTTGATATTGTTGCACAAATTGTCTGTATATATTGTAAATAGTGACGTATTATTTTAAAATTCTACTGTAGTTTATTTTTATCTTATTTTATTTATTAATAGCGATTATACAGGTTAGAAAAAGGTGGCAACACCTAAAGCAATCGAGAGGTTTCGAGAGGTTTCTTTTCCGACGAATTGGCTGGAAATTTCTCGATTGTTCTCTCGCGCCAAGTATAAATAATACTGTAGATCGGGAAAGTTTTCAGATTGACTTCGGACTTCGTTGAAAGCTGATCGCTTTGTTTACCTATTGGAGTGAGCTTGTATAATCGCTGAATTAAAGTTGCTTTTATTGGAACTTGTGTTGAAGTCTGATGGTAATTGTACTGTTCTTGAAATAACTTTTGTGATATTTCTGAAGTGAATAAATAGTAGTTTTATCTTAAAAACTGTGCCATCATTGCCTCAGTGGAAAAATTCATAACAGTGGTGTCAGAAGTGGGATCAAGTCATCTTGAATGCCGACTACTAGAGGAATGATGGAAGACCAAATGAAGCAGTTGATGGAAATGCTTGCTGGAATGAAAGCCTGCCAAGAAACAACAGCAGTCGAAATGAAAGCCGAACTCTCCGCTACAATCGCCGCAGGTCAAGCCCGTCAAGAATCTACCAATGCTGAATTCGCTGCCGCGATTACGGGTGACATTAAAGCTTTAGCCGCTAAGTGTGAAACAACATCTGCAGCAGTGAATGAGATCAAAGAAGAAATAAAGATAGAGCTAGCCTCAATGGTGGAATCAACCATAATAGAAACTACCTCAAACGTTCTGCAATCCGTGAAAGAAGAAGTATTCAATGCAGTAAGAAAGGAAGTTGATGAAAAGTTTGAGGAGTTTAACGGAAAAGTTTCCATCGTGCAAGAAAAAGTTTCCACCATGCAAGAAAAAGTTTCCACCCTAAAGGAAGAGCAAGACAAATTTATTGACGTTGTAGAAAAAAGGCTGCGAAAAATGGAAACGCGTGAAGCTGTGGCCATAGCGTCACCTAATTGGGATAACGCTTCCATCCCCTTTATGGCGCCGCGCTCTAACATCAAAGTGGCCACTTTTAATGGGAGGTCGTCTTGGCGCGTTTATCAAACGCAATTTGAAATGATTGCTTCTGCGAATGGTTGGGACGATACTTCGAAATCATTCCATCTCGCAGCATCTCTTCGAGCTGAAGCTGCTGACATTTTACAAACTCTACCTGAAGAGAAGCGGGGAGAATTTGTGGCGCTGGCAAGTGCGTTAGAGTTTGTTAAGTGTCATAATAATTTAATGTAGCTTTTTAGTTTCTATCTTGTGGCAATGATTTTTGTAAATAAACGAATCGAAAATGAGAAACGCAACGGTTGTTATGGCGTCCGTGTTTTTTTTTATTTTAATTAGAAGCAGAAAACAGGTAATTATCTACTGCAAATTCTAATATTTAAGTTATCGTTGAGTTATTTTACATTTTTGGCGTCCGTGACAGGACAAGATAAATAGGAATATGTTTAGTCAAGTTAAAGGTTTCAAAAAAGAAGATCTGAAAGCCGTTGCGGAAGAATTCGGCGAAAATGTTTCGCCCAATGCTAAAATGGCTGAGATAAAGAACATTATTCTTAGCAGCGAAGAGTATAAAAAGGATCCGGGTTTCACCAAGGACATTTTGGAGAGTATTATTTCTGATAGAAAAATTCGAGAAGAACAAGAACGAGAAAGAATTAATCGTGAACAAGAAAGAAATTACGATTTAGAGAAAGCCAGAATGGAACATGAACTGGAATTGGCGAGAGTTCGTGCCCAAGGACCTTTCCAAAGTGAAATTCAACCGGAAATCGGGAATTCTAAGAGAAAATTCACTTTACCTAAATTGGAATTTCGTCGATTTGGAGATGATATTAAGGAGTGGCTTCAGTTTTGGAGTCAGTTTGAACGTATTGATAAAGATGAAGATATTGCGCCAGAAGACAAGTTTCAATACCTAATACAAGCTACCGTTCCGGGGACCAGGGCAAGAGAAGTCGTAGAGAGTTTCCCGCCAACAAGCGCCAATTACTCGCCAGCGATTGAAAGTTTAAAATCACGGTTCGGCAGGGAAGAGCTTCTTGTTGAGGTATACGTCCGAGAGCTTTTAAAGCTTATTATATTTGTCCAGAGCAAACGGAAGTTTTCGTCAACCTCATTATACGATAAGCTTGAGTCATATTTGCGTGCATTGGATTCATTAGGAGTTACAACCGAAAAATGTGCCTCGATTTTGTATCCTATGGTGGAATCATGTTTTCCTGAGGACTTTCTAAAAGCATGGAATAGGAGCTCAATTTCTTCAGGAAAGGAAGCCAAAGAGCGTCTCACTGACCTGATGTCATTTCTAAAGTCAGAAGTAGAGGGCGAAGAAAGAATCGGTCTTGCGATGGCGGGTTTTGGATTGGCAAAAAATGAACTCCCTCAAGTTAACAAAAATAAAAAGTATGAATCTGACTTGTTTAGAAATAAAACACCAACTGCAGCTGGTTTACTGTCAACAACCTCTGCAGTAAGAAATAAATGCATTTTTTGTGAGGGAAAACACAGGAGCTCCGAATGCTTTTCTGCTAAAAAAATGAGCATTATCGCCAAGCAGAACGTTTTAAAGGCCAAGCGCTGCTGTTTTGCCTGTCTTAAGCCTGGTCATAACACTAAGAATTGTAGAACATTTTTGAAGTGTTTGATATGTGGGAAGAAACACGTTCCACTAATGTGTGAAAAGCTGGAGGTACAAAATACGCCAAAGACGGAAGAAAATGTAACCGAGAATGATGTCAACCTTTCAAATATGAGCACGAATCCAAAGGTGTTTTTGCCAACTCTGAAATCCCAACTTATTTCTGATGGCCAAGAAAAGAGTGTCCGTCTTTTATTGGACAGCAGATCACAAAAGTCATACATTTTGAAAGATGTAGCAAAGAAGATGCAATACTCACCGATTAGACAAGAAAGTGTGACACATGTGTTATTTGGAGGTGTTGCAACGAAGGAATATAAACACGAATGTTTTAAAATAAAATTGAAGAATTTGAACAGTCAGTTCAAGTGCAATTTTGAAGTTTTAGACCAAGATGTCATATGCAATGATATCCCTCCTGTTGGAAAAGGTTCGTGGCTTAAAGAGCTGCAAGATAAAAACATTGTTTTGACAGATTTTGGTAACACCAGCGATCCAATCGAAATTCTCATCGGAGCTGACATAATGGGCAAATTGTTTACTGGTCGCCAAGAAGTGTTGTCTTCTGGATTGGTAGCAATAGAAACTTATCTGGGATGGACTTTGATGGGAAAAGTACCCCGAAGCGACTTAAGAGCTGATAATTTGGCCATGACGGTGACAAATCTATTTGTGAAGGAGGCAGATTTAGCTGATCTATGGAGATTGGATTTAATTGGAATTAAAGATCCCATTGAAAAGAAATCTCAGAGGGAACAGGATTTTATTACAAAGAAGCATTTTCAAGAAACTGTTCGTTTCAATGAGAGAGGTCGATATGAAGTTCAGTTGCCATGGAGTGAAGGCTGTTCTCCGTTACCTAACAATTTCGACTTAGCTAAAAAACGGTTGGAAATTACAACTTCTAAACTTGTTTCCAATCACCTGTATAAAGATTATGAAAACGTTTTGCAAGGATGGTTGAAAGAAGGAATAATAGAAGAAGTCCCTGCAGCTGAGGTAGATTCTTATGGTAATTACTTGCCTCATCGACCCGTACTAAAAGAAAGCAGTAGTACAACGCCCATTCGCCCTGTTTTTGATGCATCAGCAAGAATGTATAATCACCCTTCTCTAAATCAGTGCTTAGAACGTGGGCCTAATTTTATAGAGTTAATTCCAGATATTCTGCTGAGATTCAGGGAGCGAAAGATTGGTGTAACAGCTGACATTAAGAAGGACTTTTTACAGATCAGCGTGTGTCAAGCCGATAGAGACTTCCTGAGATTCCTATGGTGGGAGAGCAGAGAAGAAAAGAAACTCCAAGTATTTCGTCATACCAGAGTAGTGTTTGGAGTAAAATGTAGTCCTTTTCTTTTGGGAGCAGTCATAGAACATCACGTGAACTGTTCAGAAGACTTAGAATCTGATTTTAAGGAGAAGCTTCTTAAAAGTTTTTACGTCGATAATGTGGTGGCTAGTGTTAATAGTGAAGAAGAATTAAAGAATTTTGTGGCGAAATCCAAAGAAGTAATGCGTAAAGGAGGATTTGATCTTAGAGGATGGGAAAACTCTGGAGAAAAATGCAAAGCAGGTGAATCCCCTGAAACTCCCATAGTTGGACTGATTTGGAATCGTCAAGAGGACACATTGAAAATTAATATGAATTGGTTAAAGGAAGTAAATCTTCATTGTCTCACCAAACGAATGATTTTGTCAGTCGCCCATAAAGTTTATGATCCTGTTGGTTATTCTTCACCGGTGATGCTTTGTCCTAAATTAATGTTGCGAGAAGCTTGTAGAAAAGGAATCGGTTGGGATGAAGAAATCGCAGGAGACATAAGAAATAAGTTCTTTCAGTGGTTTGAAGAATTAAAGTTCTTAGAAGAAATACATATACCCAGGTATATTAAAAGCGATCACGAGAAATTGGAAAATTGTGAAATACACTGTTTTTGTGATGCCAGTAAAGATGCCTTTGCCGCTGTAGTTTTCTTGAGAATTGAAACTGAAAATAAGACAGGGTTAGTACTTCTTCCATCAAAATCTCGCATTGCATCTCTCAAGGGTGGAACTATTCCTCGGTTGGAACTTTTAACTGCTTTAGTGGGAGCTCGATTGACGAAGTCGGTGATAGATGCCCTGGGATGGGAAGGAGTAAAATGTCATTACTGGAGTGACTCGACGACAGTGCTCGCATGGATATCTCGAGAAGAAAACTGGTCGGTTTTTGTTAGAAATAGAGTGCAAGAAATAAAGAAACTGAGTAGTCCCTCCTCATGGCACCATGTACCTGGTGAAATGAATCCTGGAGATCTACCATCGAGAGGATGTAATGCAAAGCAACTGTTGAACCTCGCATGGTGGGAGGGTCCACTCTGGCTGAAAGAATCCAGGAATAGTTGGAGTCATGTAGGGATAGAATAAATTATCAATGAAGAAGATATTCTCAAAGAGAAGTTAAAATCTACTACCCTCACAAATGTTGAGGAAAGTTCTGAAGCAAACTGGTATTATGAATACTTCTCAAAGTATCCGCACATTTTCCGTCTGGTTTGTTGGATTTGCCGATTCATTCATAACTGTTCTTCAGTTAACCCGGGAGAACACGCGTCTAAGATACGAACACGGACGCGTGCGCGGGGTCCAAATGGACCCCACTTACGTAAATCAATTAATGCTAATTTTTTCATAATATTTAACGTCAGCATGATTACAAAACTAATATTTATGAATTTTCGAAATTTTTAATACTACTAACTATTTGAATATATACACTTGTTGGGTATATACTGACGAAATCCGCAACGTCCCCGAAAAGCTAAAAGTTTTTCGTCAATGGGGACATATTCCCCAACACAGTAAGAGTCTTTACATTTCTTCATGACAATTTGAAAAATGTCTCTGATAGCAGCAAGTTTGTCTTCTTTTTGTCTTTCTTCCCTTGTGATGATGTTGTCAAACCACAGGCATCTTAAAATAAATAAAAATCGCTTGTACGACATAGTGGCAGGACAAATTTCGATTCCTGTACCATCTGTAGCCCATAGGTCACGGACGTTCAGGTGAGATGATTTGTGCAAACCACACAAATATAACAGTCCAAACAACGCTCGTATTTCAAATTCAACAGTTTCTTTGGCATCTCTCGTTCTGGAAAATTTCGATGATATTCTTTTAATGTAAATATTTGTACAAATAATTATTTCATCCTTAATTTCACGGTCTATAAAAATTTCCCAAACTTCATTCGGCGTTGTCACATTTTTTGCAGCCAATCTTGGTCCTGGTAGTTGCGAAATGATGTTGTGTGCACGCGTTCAAGCGCCAGTTTTAAATTTTTCTTTCTTCCCGAATGTACATTTACCTTTTCCAAGAAAATCCTTTTTGTTGGAAATATCCTCTTCTACGTCAGTATCCAAATCCAGTTCTGATTCTGAATCATGGTTACTCAAATTCTCATGATCAGAAAAATCTTCTTCATCAGAAATAGGGTCTTCATCACTTTCAACCTCATTCAAAAGTGTTCTCAGTCTTTCCATCTCTTTTTCGTATGGAGTCGGCATGGCGAAGCCAAGAAATAACGTCCGTACACTGAAAGTAGCAGCGGATGAATGCAGCTAATTCGGCTAACGCGGGAAGTCGCGCGGGGTCCAAACATACCCCAAACGTGACAACCCTTTTGTTAAAGATGAAATAATGACCCTAAGGAATTTTTGACACTTGGTAGAGGTTAAAGGTCGTGGAAAAGTAGACTACTGAAAAGCAGGGCTGGTCAAGGTCAAACATTTAATAGAAATTCCTTTTTAAAATCACTTGGGGTCCATATGGACCCCGGGCGCGTCCTGCCGGGTTAAAGAAGATAGAACATTTGGAGAAATTTCAGCCCTGGAGTATGGAAATGCGGAATTAAAAGTATTGAAGATGATACAGCAAGAATCTTTGGTGGCTTTGGAAAATAAAAAGCTGGAAAATCTCTCGACATATAGGGATAATGACGGCATTATTAGAGTAAAGACGCAAATTACTTACAGAAAAGATGAAGAAGACTTTAGAAAACCCGTTCTTCTACCAGCTGATCATGAAGTAGTTAAGAGACTGATACGTTTTCATCACAAGAAGAACTCGCATTGTGGTGTTCAAATGTTGTTAAATATCTTACGAGAGAGATACTGGATATTAAATGGCAAGATAACTGTAGGGAAAATCATCTCGAGCTGTGCTATCTGTGCAAGATTCTCTTCACGGAAGGTCGAAAGTACAGTTTAACCGCTTCCAGAAAATCGTGTACGGGATGCTGCAATCTTCCAGATTTCAGGAGTCGATGCCGCTGGACCCTTATACCTGAAGGATAATACGAAAGCATGGGTACTTATCTTTACCTGCGCGATATATCGAGCTGTACATCTCGAGTTGGTCAGCAGTGTTTCTACAGAAGTTTTGTTGATGGCATTAAGGAGATTTGTCGCCAGAAGAGGTAGATGTTCTACAATTTATTGCGACAACGGTAGTAACTTCGTCGGTGCCGCGAACTGTCTACGTATGTTGGACTGGAATAAAATTATGAAACATGGAGCCATCAATAATATTGAATGGAAGTTCAATCCACGGACAGCTGCGTGGTGGGGTGGATGGTGGAACGGCTCATTAGAATAATGAAAGACCTGCTAAAAAGAGTTTTAGGCCGAGCCCTTCTATCTCAAGAAGAGATTCTGACAGTGTTGTGCGACTGCGAATCACTGATGAATTCGCGTCCTCTTACATATATTTCAGAGAGTAATGCAGATCCAGTTCCCCTTTCACCATCCATGTTTCTACAAGACATACCGGAATGGAGAGTGCCAGACCTTGATGCAGTCGATCAAAAAAGCCTAAATCGAAGATTAAAGTATCGGCAGGCTCTACAAAAGGATCTCCGAAACAGATTTCGATCAGAGTATTTAGGTCTTCTTGTACAGAAGAATAAAAAGGCAGAGCCCCGTATCATATCAGTGGGAGATATTGTATTAGTTGGAACCGACAACAGCAAAAGAATAAATTGGCCTTTAGGACGTATTGTCGAGCTACTACCTGGTAAGGATGGCAATGTGAGGTTGGTCAGAGTGCAAACCGCCCATTCTAATCTCCTCCGCCCTATCCAGAGATTATATCCTTTAGAAATTTCTGCAGACTCAGATATTTTAAACTCTGGTAGTAAATTAAACATGAAACTGAAATCATGGGTGCCTAAAGAAGATGTGCCTGTTTCTACAGCGAATCAACCTAGCCACATCACTAGAACTGGACGGGCTGTTAAGATTCCTGAAAGACTGAACTTGTAACCCTTTTGAACTGTCTTAAACTCAAATTGGTCTTTTAAGTTTTTTTTGTTAAGTTAATTTAATCTGAAGTGTTGAGATCCTTCCATCTCAAGGTGGGAGTATGTTAAGTGTCATAATAATTTAATGTAGCTTTTTAGTTTCTATCTTGTGGCAATGATTTTTGTAAATAAACGAATCGAAAATGAGAAACGCAACGGTTGTTATGGCGTCCGTGTTTTTTTTATTTTAATTAGAGGCAGAAAACAGGTAATTATCTACTGCAAATTATAATATTTAAGTTATCGTTGAGTTATTTTACAGAGTTAAGGTTTGGGGAGCAGCATCTAAAGGATTACAACAGACTGCAATTGAAAATGAGACAGCAGAAGGCCAATGAAACTCTTCAAGAATTGGCATCGGATGTAGAAAGATTGTCGCTCCTCGCTTTCCCAGACTGTCCCTCGGACGTACGAGATAATCTGTCTCTTCAGTATTTCGTGGATGCCATCAAAGATCCCGACATACAGCAAGCTACCAGGATGTCAGACAGCAAAGATCTGAAGTCCACCCTCGTCTATGCCATGAGAGTAGAAGCCGCACAGCAAGCTTCTAGAAAAGATCGGCGTTTCGTACGTGGAACATTGTCAGACGATTCCTCTGAACTTTTCACGAAGAAGTTTCAGGAACTGGAAAACAAGGTGGAGCAAATTCTGAGAAGTAATCCTGGCTCGAGGGATCGAAAAACTAGAGTGGTTTGTTGGTTCTGTAACCGTGAAGGAGATTTCAGACGTGATTGCCCGGAATTGGACAGGAGAGGGGACAAACCCTCGTCCGAATCTCAGCAGTTAAACTAAAGAGCGGCTATATCGCGAGGCGGAGGTCGCCGTGTAGAGCAGGTGGTGCCCCACTCAGCCTCTATCACATCTCATCCCTTCAAGGAGGAAACCATGGTTTATTCGTGGAGGGCAAGATCAATGGAACTCCCTGTCGTCTAATAGTTGACTCAGGGGCAAATGTAACCCTCTTACGGACGGATGTAGCCCGGCGCCTGGACAGCCAACCTCTTTACACGGCGCCTTCAGTTTCACTACAAACTGTGACTGGTGACAAAATTTCTGTTCATGGGAAATTAAATGTCAACATCTCTTTTGGATTTTACACCTACACTCATACCGTTTACGTCGCTGAAATTATTGACCCATGTATTCTTGGACTGGATTTCTTAAAGAAAAATGGAATTACTTTGAATTTCGAGAAAGGCGAGCTTCAAACAGGGAAAGAAGAAGTTCCATTGTTCGGTTTGGACTCGGAAGAGCCGTGTGCATATCGAATAGTAGCTCTTGAAGACATCGCCATCCCCTCCATGACAGATTTGGTTGTAAAGGGTTCAGCAGAGCTCCCGAAGGCCTTCCGATTTGGAGTAACGGACTTCCCGTCATCGAATAGTGTGCCGAAAGGAGTGCTAGTAGGAGCGAGGCTTGTGGATCTCACTCAAGAGGTGATGCATGTGAGAATGGCCAACATCGGTGACTCTACAAGAGTTATCAAGAAGGGAGAAGAAATTGCCACCTCCACACCTGTTACAAGCATCGAACGAGGATCGAAGGAGCTTCCGACCGAACCATCCTCGGATTTAGTGGACCAGCTTCTCGAGGACTCCCGGTTGGAAAGAAGACAAGAGAAGATGGTCTGAAACCTTATAAAAGAATTTCAAGACATTTTCTCCGTATCATCGAAAGATGTGGGAAGAACAAAGCTTACTCAACATCGAATCGTCACTGGGACCCATTTACCTATTAAACAACATCCTCGAAGGCTTCCTTTCGCAAAAAAAGAGGAGGTCGGGAAACTGTTACATGAAATGGAAGATAATAGAGTTATCGAACCCTTCTCAAGTCCATGGGCCTCTCCAATCGTACTCTTTCAAAAGAAGGATGGTTCCACCAGGTTTTGTGTGGATTACCGGAAGCTGAACGAAATTACGAAAAAGGACAGCTACCCTCTGCCAAGAATTGATGACACTTTGGACACTCTATCGGGGAACCAGTGGTTTTCGACTTTGGATTTGAAGAGTGGATACTGGCAAGTGGAAATACATCCCGACGATCGTGAGAAGACTGCCTTCACTACCGGCCAAGGATTATGGCAGTTTCAAGTTATGCCGTTTGGCTTGTGTAATGCACCGGCTACGTTCGAGCGACTAATAGAGACTGTGCTTAGATTACTTTCCTACGAGACCTGTCTGGTATATTTTTGGACGATATCATTATCACCGGGCGGAGTTTTGATCAACACTTGCAAAACGTGAAGAACGTGTTCTTGAAGCTTAGGGAAGACCACTTGAAACTTAGCCCATCAAAATGTAAGCTCTTTAGGAGGAAAGTTAGTTATCTCGGACACATCATCTCATCCGAGGGAGTGAGCACAGATCCAGCCAAGATCCATGCTGTGCAAATTTGGTCTCGACCGCAAGATATTCATCAATTGCGAAGCTTCCTAGGCCTGTGCACGTATTACCGTAGATTCGTGAAAGGTTTCTCCAAGATCGCCAGACCCCTGCATCGACTAACAGAGAGCAAGCAGAAGTTCCCGTGGACTGCCGACTGTGACGAATCCTTCAATCAACTGAAGAGCGCTTTAACAACCGCGCCTGTTTTGGCTTTTCCCGAGGTTAACAAGGACTTTATTTTGGATACAGATGCCAGCAATGAGGGAGTGGGCGCCGTTCTTTCCCAGGAAATTGAAGGACAGGAGAACGTCATCGCTTATTTTAGTAAGAGCCTGTCAAGATCTGAGCTGAACTACTGCATCACAAGAAAGGAGTTACTGGCAATAGTAAAAGCCGTTGAGCACTTTCATCATTACTTGTACGGGCGAAAATTCCTTTTAAGAACTGATCATGCTTCTCTGACTTGGTTGCTGAATTTCAAGAATACAGAGGGGCAAATAGCAAGGTGGATCCAGCGCCTACAGGAGTACGACATGGATATCCGTCACAGAAAGGGAACGTCCCATGGGAATGCAGTGCTCTTTCTAGAAGACCATGTCCGGAGAATTGCCGATTTTGTTCGAATGCGGAGTCTAAGTTTGGGACAACTGCATCTGCCGTTCGTAAAATAACTTCCAAGTCAACTACTTCAGACGTGGATCCTTGGAGTGATCAGAAGTCAGGTCGAAGATCAGGACTTGAAACCTCTAATTGAATTCCTGGAAGCGGCTACCGGAAAACCCAGTTGGCAGGAAATTGCATGCTATAGCCCAACAATGAAGAGATATTGGGCTATGTGGGACTCTTTGCACTTGAAGAATGGAGTACTCTATCGTCGATGGGAGTCCGATGACGGCAAAAGCTTCCGTTGGCAATTAATCCTTCCAAGTTCTAGAGTTACAAACTTTCTAGAAGAACTTCACAGCAGTTCTACTGGAAGACATTTTGGTGTCACGAAAACTCTTCAGAAAGTCAGGGAGAGATTCTTCTGGGACAAAGCAAAATCCGACGTGGAGAAGTGGTGCAAGTCCTTTGATGCTTGCAATTCGCGGTAGGGACCGAAGACCCGAACTCGTGGAAAGTTGCAACGTTACAACGTAGGAGCACCATTCGAAAGAATTGCTTTGGACGTCTTAGGCCCCCTACCTCACACAAGTAATGGCAACAAATACATCCTAGTTGTCATGGATTACTTTAGCAAGTGGCCAGAAGCATACGCGATACCGGACCAGGAAGCCACAACCGTAGCAGAAGTCCTCGTACGGAATTGGATCTCCCGATTTGGCGTACCCCTGCTGATACATTCCGATCAGAGGATGAACTTCAACTCTGCCGTCTTCACTGGGCTGTGTGACTTGCTCGACATGGAAAAGACTCGTACAACTCCTCTGCACCTACAATCCGATGGAATGGTTGAACGATTAGAATGATTCTGAATCATCTCTCCTTGTTTGTTTCCAAGAACCAGCAAGATTGGGATCAGAAACTTCCACTGTTCCTTTTGGCCTACAGAAGTGCTACTCACGAGACCACCGGATATACACCATCTCAAATGATTTTCGGAAGAGACCTTAGACTACCCTGCGACCTCCTCTTTGGACGACCACCGGACACCCCTTCCTCGCCTGTCCAGTATCTAGATGATCTCCAGGCACGTTTGGAAGCCGTACATCGGTTCGCCAGAGAAAGAATCAACATCATGACGGAGCGCATGAAGGTCCGCTACGATGCCAAGGCCACGGAACGTTCATTCCAGGAAGGTGACAAGGTGTGGTTATGGAATCCTAAACGTCGGAAAGGACTCTCTCCTAAGCTCCAGATGAACTGGGAAGGGCCGTATGTGGTCCTTAAGAAGATCAACGACGTCGTGGTAAGGATTCAACGGACACCCTCCTGTAAACCTAGAGTTGTACATCACAATAGGCTAGCTCCATATTATGATAGAAGTGATTGAATGACCTTTCCTCTTAAGGACTTCATTGCCCGGGACGTGCAGTCTTTAAGAAGGCGGAAATGTTGCACAAATTGTCTGTATATATTGTAAATAGTGACGTATTATTTTAAAATTCTATTGTAATTTATTTTTATCTTATTTTATTTATTAATAGCGATTATACAGGTTAGAAAAAGGTGGCAACACCTAAAGCAATCGAGAGGTTTCGAGATATTTCTTTTCCGACGAATTGGCTGGAAATTTCTAGATTGTTCTCTCGCGCCAAGTATAAATAATACTGTAGATCGGGAAAGTTTTCAGATTGACTTCAGACTTCGTTGAAAGCTGATCGCTTTGTTTACTTATTGGAGTGAGCTTGTATAATCGCTGAATTCGAAGTTGCTTTTATTGGAACTTGTGTTGAAGTCTGATAGTAATTGTACTGTTCTTGAAATAACTTTTGTGATATTTCTGAAGTGAATAAATATTAGTTTTATCTTAAAAACTGTGCCATCATTGCCTCAGTGGAAAAATTCATAACAATATCCAAGTAAACCATATTATCTTATGAGGGCTACCCTTTTTTTGAGCATTTTTATTAGTTAACTTAGAGTCTATTTCTAATAACTAAAGAAATAGGCATCGTATTAACTGTTATAGACTACTATTGATTACTATAGTGTTTGTTGTTGGGAAAGTAAAGGAGAAAATATCAAAAAATATAACATTTGTTGGTTAAAAAAATATAGAAAAATATTCGAATTTCCTGAAAATTATATGCCGGAAAATGTTTTTTCTGACGTGTAAAATCAGTGAGAAATCAGCTTCTTTAAAATTAATAATTTTAACTGACTTAAATGGACAATACCCGAAATTTAAAAAAAAAAATTATTCAATTTTAAATGATTCGAAAAGGCCATAAACACACAAATTTCTGCTATCTACGCTTTTTTTTTTTAAAATTTACAACCTGAATTCGCTTGTTAGGTTTTGGTGGGAAAAACGTCAGCTTCGGCTTGAATTAAAAGTGACGTCACTTCATCTGAAACAACTTGGCAGGAAACGCAGCAGCGGAAACTAAATTTGCAAGTTTCTCGCAAATCATGCCGACCAGAACGGGATATGGAAATTGTCTACTAAATACACACTAACTGTTTAGCAGAAACCTCACGATAATCATAGAGAAAGGAAGGATATTGTGACGTCACAGCTGTAGCGGAGCTTTTAATCGGACTACATCGGACGGGGTTTCGTGGTATTTTCTTTTTTTTAATATTTGAATAACTATTTTTTTAAACTTTTATTTGAATATTTGGAATCAAAAATAAATTTTTCATAAATATATACTAATTTCAATCGTTTTTAATAAATGCCGAAATTGCCCATTGTTGGTACATTAAATTAAACACGAAATAAATGATAAATTGCTTAAATACAAGTATATACATAAATGGAGATATTATGTATAAGTTAGACACAAAACCGCGTCCTAGAAAGTTGTAAAACTATAGAAACGGATTTACGAATTTCAGTAACTGATTCTAACAAACTCTTACAAATATCTTTTAATTGCAATAAAAATTACTAAACTCCCATTACTACTAATGAAATTGTAAACATTTTATTATATTACCAACTCTAACTTCTCGAGGTCTCATGGGCCTAAAAGATAAGTGTACAACACATTAAGAAACACTTTTTCATTTCTGGCTCGTTTATATTAGCCAGTTTATATACCGGCTGATTAATGCATTAACAATTTTATTTGAAGAAGTCAGTTTCCTGGATGGATTCGAAGTTTACTTAATGCATATTTGAAATCATAGAGCGGCAGTAGCTCTGACATTAAAGAGTAATGTTTAACTGCTAAATATCTTACCATCTAAATCTGGTTATTTCAGAATACTTCTAATTATAGAGACAAGATTATTTTAGAACGCTAATGTTTGCTTCCGTAAATATAGAAGCTGTACTTTTGAATGATTTAGGAAATTAACTGCCATAGTAAATAAATTACGATTGAGTGAATTGGTGTTTGTTGCATCATCGATTCAATTATCAAGTATATTTGTTAAAGTGAAATTTTGCATCTATGACTTTTTTAACTTAATTATCTTTGTCGAGTAGCAAGTACAGGAAGATTTAAAAAATTTAAAATGGTAAAGTAGAAAGTTTGAAGTAAAATCCCCGTCGATTTGTGCAGAAAGGAACACAAATATTACGATTTTTTTTTTTTCAAAGAAAAGAATTAACTATTCTTTTTTTAACAGATGACGTTTTAAGTCTTATAAATGAATTTTAGATTGTGACTTCAAGACTTAGTTGATCTATTGTTACAAAATCAAACTTTTAAAATTTTCCTCATAATTTCTCTGAAAATTACACCTTTTACTATGGTTAAGAGTTTGAGAATAATTGATTTTTGTGCTTTTTTAACTTTAAATTATCTTGTGTTAATCAATTTTATTTGTTGAAACGCTTTATATTTAAAATTGGCCAATAATTAAGGCCTGCGGTCAGCATAGCATAACTCCTGAACGAATTGAACTACGATGTTTAACTTTTGCATACTGGTTAGTTGTGGTCATAGGATCTGCCATTAAAGTTTTCATCAAAATGGTATATGTTTATAAGGTAACTGCCATTGAAAAACTTATGCTTTCAGCAATCGCCAAACAACGGATCCAACGATTTCCATTAAAATTGCAGTTGTTTTGCCTTTTAAGGTGATCTAAGCATCACAACCTCCAAAATTTCGTAACCATGAAATACAAACATAACAATTGAAAAACAAATGACTTTTACACTGAGTTAGTTCTCTTCAATTGAGCATCACTCATCAATGACTGATGCTCATCTGTTTCACTTACAAGAAAGGATATGTAATGATTATCGAAACACATATCACCATTTTTGCTTTTTATGTTTTTTTTGTTTTTTTTTATTACCAAAGTAATAATCATCGCTAAAAGATACTGCCAAAAATAAGAAAACCGAAAACGGTAAATTACACCAATCCCTTTTAAGTTTAAATGCTGTGACCTTCAGTATTATAGTGTAAACTATGCTCCCCATCTTTTGCATTTAGATGGCACATAAAAAAGTATTTAAAAGTGTGTATCGATTGTTAAAGAATTGAAAATTCTAAAGTTTAATATTTATATAAAAAATGTTTATTGTTGATTTCTTACTAGAAATTGATTGTTTCTGAAAAATTTCACTCACTGTAAGTTAAAAATAAAGTTTTTAATGAATTATAATTTCTAGAAAGCATGTATTTCTAAGAAGATTTCTAGAAAGCATGTATTTAAACGCAATTATCACACATTACATTCTTTAGTTGCACAGAATATTAATAGTCTAGAAAGTTTTTCTGGAAAATATACTATATATATATATATATATATATATATATATATATATATATATACAAATGTAGTAAATCAGATATGCAGACATGAAACCAAGATTGCAATTATACCAATATTAAAACCTATATTTTTCTCTGTACATTCTTATCACAAAATTATTTCCATTAAACATTTGTCCTTTAATTTATAAATTTTAATAAGTCATGCCTTTTCAAAAATACAAGAATTGAAATGTTTGTTGAGAACTTCCCGATAAAATATCAAAACGTAAATTCAGATTTTAATGAGATTTTAACTCATTCCAAAAATAATTTTTTAAACATCGGAAGTTCACTTTATGAATACTAATTTCTTAACTATTCATTACAATTGAATCATAAAATGTGATGAATACGTGATACACTTCAAGTTTAACGATTGTTTAAAAAACTTGATGAGCATATATTGATTTTGCAAATTGTTTTCTCAACTGAATATTCCTTTTCACTTCGCAGTTCTTTTGCATATCATCAGCAATTAAATGATCTCTATTTGAAGAACAGATCAGCACAGTTCATTCATCAAATGTGACGAATTCACCAGAATTCACATCGATTGGACTCTCTTTGAGGTACTTCAATAAGTCAAAGAGTCAAATAATGGAACGACGAGCAATCGCATTTGCATTGGAAGGATTATCAGTGACTCAATGGACTTCAAAGTCCAACTACAAAGATCTCCACGAAGGAGTTCAAGAGGGTGTTTGAGTAATGGTACCGAGTTCATCCCTATGAACTACAAGCAACTATTGAGAATGGTGTCGAAGGAGCTGAAGATCTTTCTGCAAGGAATTTAAGGTTGAATAATTGTTTAGAGCATAGGTAATGTTCAATTAGTTCAGGAGTTAAGAACTTGTTTGGGTGCTTGTTTCTTATGTTAGGACTATATTCATGATCAAATAACAATATTTAGATCTACATATAATAATAGCAAATTTATGTGTTAAGGATTGCAAATACTGAGAAACTGAAACCTTAATTTTAAATCGAAAGGAAAAGATATTTCCAAGATAAATTTATATTATAGCGATTTACTAAAGTCATTATCAATGGCTGTAAGAATTATGACAATTCATGGTTAAGAGTTTCGTCTGAAAGTACTCATATTGAGTCAACTCTTTTCCTACTGTCAGCAACTGGACCAAACCAGTTTATAGGTACTTACTCTTCAGCTAATTAGCTGAAGCTGAGCAATAGTTCAATAGTAAGGTGAGTGAAATATTTTCGGAATGAAAAAAGTTATTGTTATTTAAACTTGTATATTTTATAATGTGTTCAAAATACTTTTAAATGTTAATGTAATTTCAATTTTTATCCGTGATTGCTGAAAAAATTATTAACCTTTAGGGTTCTGAAATGCTAAATACATACATTTTTGTACTAATGTAATGCTAAATACATACTTTTTCAATGGGATAACCTGTCATTTTGATCTATTTCTTAAAAAAAAAAAAAATACTGCAATTTCTTAAGATTTTTAAGTCATGTTTAAAGGGGTGTCACCACAATTAAAATATTTGTAATATCTGAGAAAAATAGAATTGAACTTAATTTAACCTATAGAGCGGCTGTTCTGGATTATCTCGTCCTTTTATCCCCAGCTTTTCTAGTACACACCAGTAATACACAAAATTTTTAAATTTATAATTACAATTTAAAATAAAATATTTTTTTTAACATTTTTATTAGGATGATAGTTTAAAACCCTTTTAAAACAAATTGAATAAAAAAATAAATAAAATTAATTATATATTAGAATCAGAAATCTAATTTTAAAACTATTGCAGGGAAAACAACTGTACAATTTTGCCCATTCCCTGGACGCTCAATAGGACTAACATTATTTATTAAACAATTAATTATAATTTGACAGATTTTCGATTTCTAACAAATTAAACAAAACTATGAACTAAAATTAATGTGTTGTTTATATTTCTTTTTAAAATATTGAGCTACATATTTAAGATGGCGGATGTTTGCTTCTAAATTAGTTAGCTAACAAGTAGAGCTTTTATTTAAAGTTGATTGAATTTTTCAATCTGTGGCACTTCATGCACTGCTACATCATTTAGAACATTTATTAGCCCAATCATTGCTTTATTTTTCCCGTAGGCCTCATCTTCTTTCCACTTAGTTACATCTTTTAAAAGAAACTTTGATGGCACATGAAATGTCTTAAAAAACCTCATTGCGTTGGTAGAAACAAAATCATGTAGACCCTTTTGAAAGCTTACATCTGAATTGATTCGGACTCATTTCAAAGATTCATAATCTTCTTTCGCTTTCAAAGCTTCCACAATTGTCCATTTCATTTCTTGAGAAACAAACGCAAAATCAAAAATTCAAGTTCTTCTGACAGGTGTTTCAATTGTCCAATAAACTTGCAGCACTCTTTGAAATTTCATAATCGACACTTTTATACTTTAAAGTTTTTTAAGAGCTGTAATTTCTTTTGGTACAACAAATAAAAGTAAAATGGTTTATTTTTTTTTCCGTTCCCTTCTCGTGCAGACTAATTCATAGTCAAAGTTCTTATGCAAAACTATGTGCTCTAAAAGTGCGAATTCACCAGTAGACCCCCACAGATGGCAATCATATGTACAGGCTAATTCTAGATTGTTGCAATACAGTGTAAAACTTGTAGAAAGTTAATTATCAAAAGGTTTATACATACTCTTTACAGTGTAAACCATGTTCAAAGGTTGGTCGTTGAAACGTTACGGTAAGCTTATCAACTCTGAATAAGGACCTCTTTTTTAAGCTTTTGAAAAAGTTGCATTATTATTGTCATCTCAACCTTGCATCCTTGTATTGTAGGGATGCTTACACAAGGTGTTGAAAAAGTTAAAATCCAAATTGGGTTTATAGTCATCTTGGGGCAGGAACTGCTCAAGTTAACTTTTGGTTAACTGAATTATAGCTGATTCATTGTTTAAAATTTTTTCCTGAATTGAAAAATCAGATATGATGTTTTTAACAAAAATTAAATGAAATGTTATTGAACAAAATTTAATGTTTTCCACACCAGTATGTCAGGCCCTGTTGAAACCCCAATTGACTTAATTCCTACTGCCTCCAGCATGATTTAGAGGACGTGATGACGTCAAGCCATAACGAGGGTTTATTTGTTAATATTTTGCTCAATTAGGATACCTGTTCTGCAAAATCCTGTGTTTGCTAAAGTTACAACAAAACTTAAACTTTTTACTTGATTAAAAATTTCTCAAAATTCTTGAATAGTAGTAGCTATTGCTTCTTCTGTTCCGTATGGAATTGATATTGAAAGTAATTAGCCAATTGAATGAAATGGATGGAAATTATATTGAAAGTAGTTAATCAACTGAATGGAATTAATGGAATTGATATTGAAAATTATTGGTTCGACGATCCACAATCTCACTACCTACAATTTAGTCTAAAATGTTTTCCTCCTTGAGAACAGTCATACAAAAAAAAAAAAATTCTTAAATCTTGGGCTGTAAATTCTCTGCTTTGTATTATCAATCGCTAAATAAAGGATGTATTGATATTGTATTCGGATGGATCACGCCTTAGTGTTGTTGTCGAAACAGCATCTGCTTTTCTATGACTTGACTTAATTGTATAGATACTTACAGAAATATTGTTGTCTAAAATGTTCTTTCTATCTCTTTTTTTAGAAAGGGGTGATTTCCAAGATAAACTTTTTTGTTTCATTTGAACAACAGCTCTCACTTTTAGCTGGGCTACTTCTATTTTCATGTATATCTAAAAGAATTGGTAGTTTTTCAAATTGTCAAAATTCCTGCTCTCGCGTCATTTTTAATATCAGTATTCGAGTTTTAATCAGGGACACTGAATGCATGTATTTACAAATTACTATTAAGGTAATTCTCTGACTGACGCATGTGGAATTTTGGCTCCTTTTTATCTACTCGTAAATAAATTAGAATTCTAAAATTATGACGAATCTAGTAGTTTTGTTTTTCTTTCATACAATACTAATTGATGGCAAAGTCATATTGAAAACAAAAATTATACCAACTATTGAAAATAGTTATCTATAAGCCAGCGACGCCTGGGACACGGATTTTTCTCCTGCTTCGGTGGCTTATGAATGCATATTTGACAAAGTTGAAATAATTATTTTTCAATATAACTTTGCCACCAACTAGTATTGTATAAAACAAAAACATAACTACTAGAGTCGTTATGATTTTAGAATTCTACTTTGTTTACGAGTAAAATTATATATTGTAATTAGTTATTCCTTATGTATTTACAGCTGTAATTTATTTAATCTAGGATTGCTTGGGAATGTTAAAAATTGCGGGTTAATTTTTTTTTTTCATTTGTTTAAACTAATTAAATTTTCAGAATGTTTTTTTTTCTCAAATAACACGATAAAATCACTTAAATTCATCCTTGAAACTTTTAGTTATTGTTACTGATATTAATTTGAACAAAGTTTTTAGTCTTAACTATGTTCTTAAAGCATGACATAGGATAGATATTTTATGCGATGATAAATCTTCTTTGGTGAATTATGATTTGGTTCGTCGATTCTGCGCAAAATTAAAATTTGACAGTCATTCGCTATGACTTTGATATGGTTTGATGCGCTATTAAAAATTGTCACTGTTTTGAAGGTTTCAGTGATTATATAGTAAGTATAGATTGCAATTAAGGATTATTTTATAACACTTAAAGTATACATATACATTAGGAATTGCAAAATTCGACTCAAGCCTGCGTGTTTTTTTATTTTTTTTATTTTTTTATTCCTGAATTCATTAACATCATTCAATACCATTTTCTTTCTGAAACTCAAATTATTTTTATAATTACAGTGGGTTTTATGAACCTGTTTTGTATCACGTTCATAAGTGTAGTAAATTTTAAACGCGTTTTCAGAAGAATGACATTTTGGTGTTATATGACTTTACGCCAACGGTCATAACTTCATATTAAATGGTTCGATTTACAAAATTTTAATTTTGTTTCGTAGACAATAGTTTTGAATCTGTTTCCTATGGATAATCTAACATATATTGTTATGAACACATTTTTTATGTAGATTTTAATTTTAATTTTTTGTTTAAAACTATGTATTTTTTTCAACGTTTTATTTAAAGACTTATAATTAAATAAATATTCAAGCCACATTCAAAATTCTCCATAGGAACATGCGTCAATATAATATATTTTATTTGCAATAAAAATCATGCCTCTCAGTTAATTACAAGTTTATTTATATATGTTCTAATAATTCCTAATTAGTCACTTTAATTGCAATTAGCTCATTAAAAATTGAAGGAAAAAAAAGTTTATTTATAAAAAAGCATCTTTTTTAATTCTGATATACTGCCAAAAAGTTAGAAATTATAACTTAAAAATTAAAGAAAATCATCTCAATTGTATATGTATACCTTCAATGTTGTCATTCATGTCTAAGGATTTAAAACGTTGTAACTATACATTAAGCAATTAGCTGTTAAAATATAAAGTTTATTCTAGATAGGAATCCACAACTCTTGAAACGACTTAACTGTGAATGAGTGATAGATTGGTTGGTTGTTTTCAGATTATCTGGCACCGTCAGCAACACGAGGGCTATAATGTGCCGAAAAATTCGTCATTAGACAAGCCAACATACATTTACAAACACCCATGCCTGACACGGGACTCGAACCCGCAACCTCGCGGTCCAGAAGCTAGCATGCTAACCCCTATACCGTTTGGTCGGCAAAATGAGTGATAGAAAGAGGAGACAAGTGATATGTTGGACTGACAGGTATGGAATTTGAAATACAGTGCTTTGCAAAATTAGTTAAAATAATGAGCAAATTGAAGTGAAATCTTAAAACATCGGTTTTCAAAAAAATTTTTTGAAGGGAATAAAATGGGATGATAGCTGCATATATAGTTTACTGTTGGGATCTATTTTTATTTAAAGGATTTAACAATAAAAAAAAATTGATGAATATGAGATACTGGAAACCGGCAGGTGTCTGATCATTTTGGAAAATGATTGAAAAAATCATTTTTGCATAAATGATCTTTTTCGGGGTGCACTATTCAGTATATAGGTTTATAGAGTCCCTTTTTATGCTCAATACGAAAAACTCGTTCCTATATATTTGGATATTACAGTAAGGTGTGGGTGGCCACATTCAATAGTATAAATAATTTTTCAAAACGATATATTTTAAATTCCATGCCTGTTTATGCAGCGTACCTCTTGTCTCTTTTTTCTGTCTCTCACTGTTTCGCAATAATGTTGTTTCAAGGTTAAGGAGTCCTTTCTGAAAAGACCTGTATTTTAATACTGAAACTGTGCAGTGAAACAAATCTGTTCAACTAGTAAAAGGATAAAACAATTTAATTGGAAATAGTTGTTTGTCAAGAAAATAATTTCATTAAGAGATACAACAAAATTACTAATTAAATTTATAAAGGATGAACTTAAATGCAACAGTATATAATATATCCGTAAATGAATTTCAAAGAAACTAAAAGCATGTTTTCATTTTTTCAAAAGGCAACTTCTCTCTCTAATTAAGGTAAAACTAAGACTTCTACTTGAAAATACAACAGGAAAAGCCCCTTGGAATGTATTTTTCCCCTAATCATTAAAAAGCATAAATATCAAACAATTGACTTACAAAAACTTGCTTACAAAAACATACTCGCAGCTCAATTCGACTTCAAATTTATTTTTATACCAATAAACCCTTCTTTGGCGCTTAAAAACATTTTTGATTTGATGCATCTTCCATTGTTTGGGTGTCTTTTCTCCCGGTATCAGAAGTTTTTTTTTTTTTTTTTATCTTCTGCAGTGGCCATAAAACTTCTAAACTTGAAAAAAAGACCAAATAGCTTATTTGGTACGCTTGGATTAACTGGATTTTCTGTTGAAGCCACAGCGTGTTAGTACTAAAGGTATTGTGGTCGGAAGTATTTTTATGCCCGTATTTTTTTTTCCCATTTTTTTTTGCGAGAGGGATATTTTTGTGGAGGATTGCTGGTTGTGTTCGGGCAGTGAGCCAGGAAAGAAGCAAGGTACCCCGCACATACAATAATTAGATTTGGAAAAAACAAGAAATTATCGTATCAAGCTGACACATAATATAATTTTTCTTATTTTTAATTCAGTCTACATCCAGTTGTAATTGTTTTCTTAATTAAAACGGGAGAATAAAAAATTAAGTTCTTTAAATAAATATTTATTTAAACTGAATGGGTTTGCTTTATGTTGTCATATTTTAAACTGGAGTGCAGTAACAATCTATCTCCTTATTCCAGAATACTATACTTTATGAACTTCTTCCCTATAAATAAACACACGTTAATATTTCGAATGTTATTTATTTCACTTGCTTAGTCTTGCTATTTTTTATCTGGAAAGTATATCAAGCAATGAGAAGGATTGGCTAATTTTATTATCTTACTTCCTATAACAATATTGCAAACTGATCTTGCAAGCCAATTATGACCGTCCTCATGACTTAAAACACTCTCCTCTGATATTTTCCAAAGTGTAATGAAACATTATATTTGTCATACATTCTTCCCTATATGATTCTTGGAAATCAATGATATAACTCACATTGAGGTATAATTCATTTATACAAGGCTCGCACAACTACGAAGTAGTCTGGATATCGATATTTTAATATCAATTTTATTCACCCTGGTGAAAAGATTTTCAGGTGCAATAGCAGACGTTAACTATCGAATAACCATAAAACCATCTCAACAGTCCTTAATACAGAATGGCAATCTGCACACATGAAAGACAGTGGAAAATTATCAAGGCTGACGCCCCCGATAGGGTGAAAGTGCCCGGACCTTCATCACCAAAGTGGCATAGACCACCAATTCCCCACAATCTCCTGCGTCATACTCTATGAAAATTTCTGATCCAGTTATTACTGTTGCTTATCCTTCATGCCTGACGAAGTCAGACGAGATCTATGAGTCAGTTGACTCTAAGAAAGTCGAGTACAAGAATAGGCTCAAGATAGACGTCCTCCTTCCTCCCTTTAGTGGTTCAAACAGTCCATCTAATGCTCTTGTGAAGCCTGGTGGTCGACGAACTTGGTGGTGAAGACCTTCCTGCCCTCGATGAATGTGAGGCACTTTATGTGACCACTAGGTCGTCAAGAAATTACAGTCCAGGAGCCTCTACCATAAGGGAAGTCTATAGCCATTCCCGAGGATTTAACCGTATACCAACGATGGGCAGGGGGCTCTCTCCACTCCACTGATATTATCAGTTTTTCCCGTGAATATAAGTCAAGGTGGAAGAGGAAGAGGGGGAGTGACTGCAGTTTAAATCTGGCACACTCGAACACCCGCTAGATTCCATTGCACTGGTGAAGGAACCCATGAGTGTCACAAACGAAACCTTAATATCGAAACTACACACCCTCACAAGGCACCACTCACCGGCAAAACAACCATCAAATTTCGTCACTAGCTCAAGTGGATATTTTCTTCGCTGTCTTAAATCGGCTTGTTATCTCTTTTCAATTTCGATCAATTTCTTGCTTATCCAATTCATTACTTTTATACATCTACCTGATTTCTGCCCGTCACTTAAATAAAATAAATACAAAAAAGAAATTTAAATATAGTGCCATTAACAAATATTGAAAATGTATAAACACGTTGTATCTAACTATCTATAGTATCAAAATTTGAAATTAAAGTAAATACTATAGTTTTAAATGTAACTTTAATTTTGTTTAAATATGTGTAATTTATCAATTGAAATATAATACTGTTACGATTTTTTTTCCCAGGTGAATGAGGATACTGAACTACAAAAGTAAATACTTTTATTCTACAGAAAGAAATGTACAATTCTAACAGCAACAAAATACATTCAAGCTCTAACCAGAGCTTTCAGTAGTCCCCACTCAACAGCAGCGAAAGCACAAGCATCCTGCAGTTCGGAAAAATCCAGAACTGCATCGACAGCAGTTCAATGTTCTACAAAACTCTAGAAATACCCACAAAAGCCGAATCGTTAACACTACTTTAAAGGTAACAAAACTAACATAGAATTAGATTTTATAAAATATTTACATTTTATACAATTACTTACAAATCCTCGTTTGTAACAATACACTACGTATGGCAAGCAACAAAGAGGAAATTCACTTCACATTTACTTTACATTTAAGAAGGCTGCAAGACAACAAATATTTTAAAAACACATTCAGATCCAAATATCTGCAACTTATTATAGACCTAACATCGCAAAAATTAAGTTTTCTTTTTATGCTAATGTAACCGCTAGATATAAGTATTCAGTTCAATATGTTAAATAGTTTTTCATTTTGAATTTTTGAAGACTTTGGGAAATTTGTCCAAAATTTTATTTAAAACTGTCAATTTTATAAAATTATTAGAATATACTCAAAATTTTAAATATGTATAACTAATGTTTAGTTGTTATACTTTCTAAAATACAATTAAATTGTTTCTCAAGCACATTTAAAACCAAAAAAAGTACTTCGAACTTGTCGTGCTTACCAGTCTCTAACAAAGGTGTTGGCAATCCCTTTTATTGTTACTTCCTGCCTTGCCAGTAACTACCTGGTGCGATTCCTGGACTAGGTCTAAGTCAGCATCTTTCAATTTCTCTTCTGATCAATATTTTTCTATCTCATCGATCATTTGGTTGAAGTTGCTCAGTACCTGTTGCTATTTATTTTCCCACTCTAATTCTTTTTAGCGTCACGTGATATGTTAGGCACTCTTCACTGTATGATTCTTTGGACAAGCAAGATATTTCAGTTGGTGAAAATGTTGGCCAACTCTTCTTAAATGTTTCTACTCTAGGATATTCCTGATCTTCAATCGATAAGACCACAGTTTCATTTTTCGTTAAGATTTACTGAACGATCCCCCTGGCGACTTTTTTTGAAAGTTGACTATTCAGCGTCGAATGTGGCAACCCGTCACCAAGGTTTTCTGACATACTTAGTGAATTGTTTAGATTTGGCAACACGGCTTGACTTGACGCCATTTTGGATTTTGCTACTCAGCCATTTGACGTCATTTTCAATTTGGCGACTTTTTTTTTGAAAATTCGCCAAGGGGCATCGCACAGTAAATCTTAACCTCCTTTTCTATTGTTCCTTTATAATCGTCTGGATGGTTTTCTTCATTCCATACTTCAATGCTTCCTTCTTTTTACCACATCTAATCCCTCTTACAATTTTTCTTGCAATCCTTACAATTCCTGATCTTCTTCGCGAGCTATTTTTATAAGATTCAAATTTTTTCGAGTTTCGATTATCCTTTGAAAAGTTGGTCTGAATCGGCTTACTATCTCTAAGTCTTGTAACGTATCACCACCAAATCTTAAATTGACGGTCTAAGTAAAGTGTATAAAATCATTCACCACATAATTGTTAATTCCTTATTATCGTGAATATCTTTTAACTTTTATAGAAAGTTAAGAGAGAAGTAAAGATCGTTGTTGAGTTTTGAAGTTGGTACAGAGTTACGTGTGATTTTTTGTAAAATTATTTAAGGATTTTAATGCAACAAATTCCTAATCTAACAATGTAATTTTATATATTGTATTAAAATTATTGTATGCAATGGCCCCTGAATAGAAATATCTTTTTAGTGAAAAGCGAAGAAGGATAATTATGTAGCCATCAAGCAAAACTTATTATTTTGGTATAGAAATTTAATATGTTAAAAAGCTTTTGTAAACATTTTTATCTGAATTGTCATATAAATCCATAGGACACTCAGCATGTGTTGCAGTTTTGTAATTACCTCATCACTAGCTTTCTTTGATACCCGACACAATGCTATAGAATTTTTTCCTTAGATTAGAAAAGAATTTGTGAAACATTTAAGACGTTTTTTGGAGTGAAAGGAATGTCACAAATGTGTTTTTATACTTTTTAAAACTCTTTAAACTATGTAGTTTCTATTGCTGAAGACAAAAACACCCAAAAAATATATATATATATAAAAAAAAGAGAAAAAAATATTAAAAAAAAAACAAAGTTTTTAAAAAATCCTTTATATGCAATGTCAATTTTTACATTTATTAACACATCGCCGATATCAAAACATTTTTATCAGCAAAATGTGTGGCAAACTATGATTTAAACTTTATTTATAAAAAATGAAGGGGAATGCATGCCTCTCACATCCGAAATATCATTTATTTACTCTGATTACAGTTTCAACAATGATTGTTTCAATGATATTTTAATGTGATTGGATGATGGCAAGTTGGATTATTACACTGTTAAAAATTTGGTGCTAGGTTTCACCAGAAATCTGGTAATATAGTAGCTGCAATCGCTATTTGGTGAAATGTTTCACCACTTTTGTGATTCTACTTCATATACGAAATTCATGGTGAAAGGTTGAACCAGATTTCATGTTTTTCCCTGTACCAGTTTCTGGATCTAGTTTTCACTACTATTTTGGATTTAGCTTTCACCAATTTTTATATTTAACTTTTACTGCTATTCTGGATTTAGCTTTCACCACTTTTTGTAGTTAGCTTTACCACTTTTTGTAGTTAGTTTTTCATTTAGCTTTCGTCAGTTTCTGTATTTATCTTTCACCATTTTCTGAATCTAGTTTTCGTTACTTTTTGGAGTTGGATTTTATAACTTTTTGCTTAGTTTTTAAGTTTGCTGATTTGATAAAGTATGTAAATCTATAAAAGCTTATTTGAAAGGGAGGATTGTGTATTTTTCAGTGTTTGTTAACTATTTATTAATCATCAACGTTAGACTGCTTTTTCTTAAATCTGCTTTGCAATAGATATTTTTTCATACTTCAAACTAGCACTACCATAAAATCACTTTTTTTTTAAAGAGTCAATATTTTAAAATTTTATTAATAGTATAATTTAACACACACAGAACATTTTATTTGCAAAATAGTTTCTTTCTAGAATACAAAAAAAAAAAAAAAAAAAAAAAAAAAAATTAAAAATAAGAGACAGTTACATTTTCTTTTCTGAATGTTTTATTGTTGCCTTAGACTAACCTACCAAATTTATTTACAAACCAACTAGAACTAGAACTGTCATTAGATAAAGTGTTACCAAAAGATAAAAACATTTTTACTAAAAATTACTTTGAAAAGATAATTTTTTATACTTAGACAAAATATCATTACCATTAAATCAGTATTATTGTTTGGCATAGAATAGAGTACACTACAGTAGATAATATTGGTAATTTTTATTAATTTGTAATTTTATTAATTTAATTAATTTTTAATAACTTAACACACATATATTATTTCAACACACCAATAACTTTTATTTACAAAATGGTTTCTTTCTAGAATGCAGAAAATCAAACATAAAAGAAAAGGGACTAGTAATTAAGAGGAATTAAATTATCTGTTATTGGATTGGGTACACAGCTGAAAATAAAATAATGACAAAGTTTCTGCCAAAATAAAATGTCACGAATCCAGGACTTTCCAAGACTGAAGCAAATAATTTTCTACGACTAGAGATATCACAAATTAAAATTGATATAGGTTACATTTTTTAACACGAATGTATAAGTAAGTAAATTATTGTAGTTAAATAATTTTGCATTCTTTCACATAACACAACATATTTTTTAGTGTTTATTTACTAGTTTGTTGATTAACACTAAACCAATTTTACTAAGAACTGCTTTGCAATAAAAATGTTTTTATATTTAGAAAAATAACATTAACAATAAATCCCTATTTTTTTTTCTATAAATTAGAGTAATCAAATGTTTCAATCTTTTATTAATAGCACAATATATAAACACACATTTTTTTCAAAAAAATTATTCTTAGTTACAAAATTATTCTTAGTTACAATAGAAACCATTACAAAATAGTTTCTTGCTAGAATACAAAAAACAAACATTCTTATTCAATGGCTAATTATCAAGTTGTGCACAAAATCAAATTTTTTACAAAAATCACATACTATAAATTCCTTAATAATGAGCAAATGTAACACATTATTATTAGAACAGCCAATTTTTTAAAAAAATATGCCATTGTTGCCAAACCATAAGACATTACATTCATTAGGGTTTAAAAAATGAATTCTTCAGAGTTACAATATTATTGCTATTGTACTTGTAAAGAAACAGTAGATATTTATCAACACACTGTTTACAACTTATAATATCAATACATTCTGATAGTCAGTAATCCCCGCATGTAAAATGGTATTAAACATGAAAATGCAATAGACAAAAAAAATCTTCAGACTTATTGATAATTACCATAATTTAAAAAATGTTGGTTCATCTAGCTCATCAATTTAAAACCCAACGTCTTTTTTATATTAAGCCCATTAGTTTGTGCTTTCGAATTATAGAAATTATGGTAATCTTATATTATCTTCACAATAAGTATTCTTTTTTATGGTTTGGCATAATTAGTCGTATTTCGCTGTCCTACATGTCTAGAAGAATTATAGTAGCATGCAATTGCCAGTGCTTTTTAACCAAAGACAAGTTAATAAGTTTTTAGAAGTTTGTATAACACTTTTAAAGTACACATGTTTAGCTTCATAACACATACACCAAGAAGTTATCAAAGAACCAAATTCAGTAATTAGTTTGGAGTAGTGGGTAGGAAAATGATACTTCAGATATAATACAAAATTAGGGTTGTACAAGTTTGTGTTTGAAGATTTGTTTATAGTGTCTAAAATATGTAGTTTTGTAATGATTTTTTCCTTGAAACAAATTCAACAATTTTTTCAGCAAAATTTTTTTATTGGTAATTTTATTGAAATTCGATCAATTTAAAAAAATATTCTGCATGAAGCATAATTAACAAATGTAATTAATAAATTTGTCAGTTTGTTTTTACTGACTTGATATTAGTTTTCAGTTATGTAGTAGTTGATTGGTTTGTAAGCTCAACGACCTGATTTTATGCACAACGACAGCTAATTATCCACAGCTTAATGTGTATTCTGAACAACTATGAACACCCATGCATAACCCAGGATTCGAATCAGACACCTTTGACATGCAAGGCCAGAGCCCTAACCCCACAGCCATCAGGGATGCTAGTTACTTAGTAGTACAAGTTAATTTACTTCTATAGGATATTTCATATGCACAATAGGAAACGAAATTCTTCCATTAGACAGGTACCAGTTGGCGTCAAGCTTAAATGTTTACATATTTAAATGATACGTAAATGTATCACCAAGCCTATATGGCAACAGTTTTTATAAGGTTGCTATAGAAACTTTATAACTGTTTGTTATATGGGTTTTAAATTATTGGAAGGTTTTTAGTTTGGATGAGTTATGACATGCAAGGCCAGAGCCCTAACCCCACAGCCATCAGGGATGCTAGTTACTTAGTAGTACAAGTTAATTTACTTCTATAGGATATTTCATATGCACAATAGGAAACGAAATTCTTCCATTAGACAGGTACCAGTTGGCGTCAAGCTTAAATGTTTACATATTTAAATGATACGTAAATGTATCACCAAGCCTATATGGCAACAGTTTTTATAAGGTTGCTATAGAAACTTTATAACTGTTTGTTATATGGGTTTTAAATTATTGGAAGGTTTTTAGTTTGGATGAGTTATCGCTGTAGTTTGGCGATTTTTATTTGGTATCCGTCTAATAGATCAGTACCTAGAAAACAAACCTATATTGTCATAATGGTTTATTGTAGGAATTATAGATTTGAAGGTTGTTAGTTTGTATGAGTTATCACTACAATCTGGTGTTTTTTTATCTGGTATTAGACTAACGAAAGAATAACTTTTTTTAAACCTGCGCAAATTTTATCTTATTGAAGAAAAAAATTGACAATACATGCCAGTCATTTAGGATAGAAGTATTAAATATTAAGTATACGAAAGCTTTAAGTTAAATTGATTTTAATGTAAATTAAAATTAATATCTGCATTATTTCAAAATCTTCGATTTTTATTATACTCATAAAAATTATTTTTTGCACTTGTATTGTTGCGAAATATATTTAAACACTATTGCTTTATACTTACTAACACCAACTGCTTATACAAGACAGGAAGTTTAGGGTTGGTCGGTTGGTTGGTACGCTCAACGACCTATTTTTATACACAATGGCGGCTAATCAGACCAAGACCTACAGCTTAACGTGGATTCCGAAACACAACGATCATACATGCCTAATTCGGAATTAAAACCCGACACCTTTGCAATACGTGGCAAGAGCGGCAGGAAGTTTAGAGCATCAAACTCCAAGTAAGTCAGTTCGTGTCTCAGCACATTGGATTTAATAATAAATGTACGAATCCTAAGTTTTGAATGGTTTTGAAGAACTATGACTTGCAAGCCACTCTTTAAAGATACACGTTGCCAGTGCTCCACCCGTTAAGTATTATGCTGCAAATCACGCCAAGCAGATTACATTTATTAATTTAATTTATTTTTGAAATGTCCGCGTTTTGTTTTCAAAATGCGGAGGTAAAAGGTTACCAGCGGGGATATTCAGTTTGGTGACAATAGCATCATTTCTGGCGACATTATTGCCTGTGCCCATGAAATGGAAAAGTACCCAAGATTTTAAATCATATTTGAAAAAGTAACGATTACGATTGGTTAGTTGTTTTCAGATTATCTGGCGCCGTCAGCAACACGAGGGCTATAATGCGCCAAAGCATTCGTCATTAGATAAGCCAATATACATTTACAAATACCCATGCCTTACACGGGACTCAAACCCGCTACCTCGCGCTCTTGAAGCTAGTATGCTAACCACTATAACGTTTGGTCAGTACCGATTATGAAACTGATCCTGCTGTTATTTATACGATGCAAACATTCAGAAATAAAGTGAGCCAATTTGAATATGTTTAGCTTCAAAATTCATTACTAAAATGTTTCGATAAAATATCTAAAAGTTGGAAGTTTGAAAAGGGTATGAATACTTCTGTAGCATTGCAAGAAACGCTATCTAACAAATATAAAAGTTTTCACAATTCTCAACAACTACTTTACACCACGAAAGCAATTAGCTCATTAAAATTAAAGCAATTTATTGCCTAACGTTGCGATTATAGTGTCTGATCTATATCTAATCTTTAAATATGTTCTATAATACTCTATCTGTATTTAACATCTAAAACATAATATAGCAATGACTTAGGCAACTTTTAAAGTTACAATACATATTTCAAGCTTCAAAGCAATTCTTTACCAAATATTAAAGCACCATAGAACTATCAGCTTCAGATAAATAGACCTAGTTGTTGACACAATATTAAACTAAGTAAAGCGACAGAATTAGACAGTTGGAAGTTGGAACTTGCAGACATAACTATTATTAAACAAAGAAATAAAAAAAAAACTTACCTTGATTTGAAGTATGTTGTTCAACAGCAACAAGAGGAAGAGTCTATTTTGACGAGTGTCAGCCATGTTGTATTGCTAGCCCAACCTCGCAATGCATGATGGGATAATACATTTCACCGAAATTTGGGTGAAACTCATCTATCGAGAAAGTACCTCGAATTGAATTGAACCACTTTTCTGGTGAAATCACTCAGCTTCGCTAGATTAAACCAGAAAAGTGGTGAAAGGTTGAACTATTATTTTTTACATTGTAGTATTACTCAAAAGCGACCTTTTAGTGACAGTAATAGCCCCAAAGTTCGATAGAATGCATTGTCATCGACATCGAACCTATCTGGCAAGTTTCAACCTGATTGGATGAAGGCAAGGGGGTTAATTTGGCCTCCGCAGATTCCACTCGCATTGACAAACTAACACATAAAATTGAAGTTAATATAAAGGATTTAAAAATGAACCTATCCATGTTTTTAAAATTATATGATTAATTTGGAGCACTCTGTGCTACTAATATGAATCTAATCTTTATTAGACATCTTTCTCATAGAAACTCAATATCTTGTTTAGAATTTACAAGAACAAGCAATTAAATAATAATTTGTTGGCTTCTGTATTACATTAGCATTGTAGTTCCTACTAGTGTAATCCTTATTACATAAGAGTAGTACTTATTATATTAGTGTAGTTTATTAGATTATCGTAGTCGTCGTTAGTGTAGTGCTTAATGATATATGTACTACACTAATGTTCTGAGAAGCATACACAAATATTTTTTTCCTTCACCTAAAGTCAGCATTCACTGACAGAATTACAAATGCTGCATAAAAGTGCGATACGTGAAATAAAGATACCATTTTGATGTAGTCCTTTATTTAAATACAATAGGAAAATGCAACCGAAAACGGCGAATAGAAGTCAACTTACAATTCGTTAAACATAAACTATAAATAATGCTGAAGCGTGATGTTCCAGATTGCATGTCTCGACAAGATTATAATGAATATAAAATTCAATCGGAAGTGATCATCTAAAGTTCGACTGGAAGGGTGCATCTAAGTAACAGAATGGAAAGTACGCATTTTGGTTTTCCAGTAAAGATATTGGTGTAGAGCTTGGATATTCGGTGATAATTTTCTCTTTAAGTGTGTCCCCATAACTCTCTGAATTGGCTATATTTTTGTTTATAAATAAAACAAACAATTTATTGATTTTATGAAAGAGTTTGATTTAACCGTCTCAATACATTATAAAACTTGAATACAGGCAATACTAAAAAGATAAATCGTACACTTCAATTGTATAGGATGTGCTCATATTAGTTGAACAATGAAGTTCAAATAGATCTGTAAAGATCTTAATAACTAGGCTTCATAAAAAAAATATTTTCCCCAATTTATTTATGTCCATTACTCTATTATGTATGCAATATATGCATACAGAATATATGCATACATATTATATTATATTATATTATATTATATTATATTATATTATATTATGCAACTTGTGATAATATATGTATGCAGTATGTGCATACATACTATATTATGCATAGTAATTAAGAGTTAGTTATACAGCTCTATATGAACTCCATTAACCAACTAATTCTTGTACTTTCTGTATATTGAACTGAAAGTTTCAAAATGTAAAATTTTACCCACGACTGCTTTAAATATTAAAAACAGTCGTATGCACAGCCATAATATATTAACTTTGCGCGGTTGACAAATGTCCCCCACAATCAGTTTCTCAATAGATGGCAGTCCATGATCAAAGCCTTCTTATATTTTCTTTTTTCAAGTTATTTTAAAAATATATTTCTTAATTTTTACTTTATTATTTTCTATAATGCTGTGTTTCTAATTAGCACATCTACTTTGATATTTGGTCACGACTTTAATGGTATGCATGAAAATGTGAATTTGGGGGACATTTGTCCTCCACGCGACTAACCACGATACAAAAGGTCGCGTGCCTAAAAAAGGGTTAATTTAATATCAGAGATTTGCTTTACGAGTTGGGAGGGTAGAAGGGGGGGGGGGGGATAGGTGGTGGCAAAGATTACCATATACAGTCAGGCTTAATTTTCTATAAGGCACATTCAACACATCAAAACTGTCGATTTTTAAGTATATTTTTATATTTGATCTGCTAAATGTAAAATTACTATTTTCCCAAAACAATTCTTGATACACATTATGGGGAGCGTGTAATCACGGACGCGATACAAAATAATCCCCTACGAAAAAGAAAGTCAGAATATTGAGATACGGCTAGCTGCACTCTGCAGTCACTCTTTCTTGAGTAGATGCGGCGGCGATCACGACTGATTATTGGTTGCTATTGTCAGGTTGTCTTGTGGATATCCAGATTTGATTTTCTTTTTCATTCGAAGGCTTATACAAAATTTATTCGTTCATATTTTCCTTTAATAAGTTTTCTTATATAATGCAGTTTGAATTGTTTTATTCACTTTTGAACTTTATCGAAGTTAAGTTTTCAATGTGGAGCTTCGGTTGGTTGTTTGAATTTTTTGTATGCTCAATTACACATTTTTATGCTCAATAATGGCTAATCAGGCCGAGACCAACATCATAACGTGGGTTGATTCCGAACCACAACGAACATCCATGCCTAACTCTGGATTCGAACTTGACACCTTTGGCATGCTGAGACAGTGATTAGAACTCTAATGGTCACATTTTTCAAGTTTAGACATAATTGGTTGGTTGGTTGGTTGGTTGTATTCAGATTATATGGCGCCGTCAGCAACACGAGGGCTATAATGCGCCGAAACATTCGTCATTAGACAAGCCAACATACATTTACAAACACCCATGCCTAATACGGGACTCGAACCCGCAACCTCGCGGTCCAGAAGCCAGCACGCTAACCACTATACCGTTTGGTCGGCTTTAGACATAATTCTTTGACTAAAGTATCAGTGTTTAGAAACTCTAATGAAATTGCTCTTGAAAATTGACAAATTTAATATTGTTACTGATTGCTCGGTCGCCCAAAGCTGTTAAAATATAATTTAAAATTTATTTAAAAAAATATTTTTCTACTACAATTGTAAATCTGTAACTTTTCATTTCCATAATATTCTTGCCAAATACTGTTAACTACATGATTTCAGAAAACAAACTCTTAACCACATAGTTTGCAAAACACAGTCAAATTAGGCAATAATTTGAATATCATACTATTATTTAGATTCAGCCTTCCAAACTTGTAAGGAAACATATTAAGCATATGTAGCAGTTTAAGGATTCAAAAATCGACATTTTTTGACTAACTTGGAATACAATTGTCGTGATGGCAGGGTTTGAAAAATAAATTTAATTCAATATTCGCATCTGTATATTTCTCGCTGCCAGAAACCTGTAAATTTAGCATAGTGGAATATCGTATCTAACAACACCAGATCTAATTCAGTCCTGAATTGCCAAAACTTACATTAAAGAGGATAAAGTCAAGAGAACGTCAGCAGCTGGTTCAAGATCTAAACTCATTTAACTAAACAATTGGGTTACAAGATTAACATGCAAACAAGACTTACCCCAGTTTGTTGTACATATACTCGATCCATTTTCAGGATCAGAAATGAAAGTTTTAAGTTATGATGGACACTGTCCTGTCCTGACAGTAAGTTTATTTGGTCTCTGTATGTGTAAGTAATCATAACTTCTTGTCTTGACTTGCCGAACTTTTCTGGAACTCATAACTCATTCATTGGTAGGATGTGTGTTCAAGAATTTCAATTGGACACATTTTAGAATGAGAAGGATAGGCCTATACGCTCCCGTAGGATCTAGTTGGTGAAGCGGCCCTGAATCTCTGATGGTACAGTTGGCAAGATAGTGGGAGAGGGGGGGGGGGGATGTCGTAACATTACTGTTGTAGTCTCCAATTCCTTGAATTTCCAATGGGATCAACATATTTTCATCACAACAGTTTTATCATGAGTTTGTTATTTTGCAATGTGTATCATTGAAGTCAATGATAGGTAACTAATGTTCACGATCTATGTGGCCATTTGTAACTAAATTAATGTATCAATACGTTTATTCTGCTGCACTAAGCAGAAAAGTCGTACCTGCAACTGAGTTTGAAATGAGCAATGTTTAAAGTTTAGCAATTTTATGTGGTTGATGCTAATTTGTTGGCAAACTAATTAACTTAGTTAATATGTCAGTGTCCAGATATGATCATTATGTAGATCCATCTGGTAACAATAATTTAGTTTCATCAAGAAAATACAGATATCGCCTCTGTCTTTAGCATTGAAAATTAAGTGACGGTACTTTGATACAAATCTGTCTCGAGGTTTAAATTAACTTCCTTTTTTCCTAAGCATTATGAATTTACGTTTAGGTTTTGAATGATAATGGAGAAGATCAACTCTCTTGAGCCATATAGTAACGAGAATTCGAAAGTTATTGTGAGAATTTTGAAGATTTAAATTTACATTCAGGAATTTTCACTTTATCATCTATCCGCCACCCTTACTTAAATTTCATTTATGAGGGGTTGGTTTTATCTAATATCCATCACCACGAAACAATTATTTCCAGCTCCAATTTTTAACCGAAAACTGACACATATAAATTGAATTTGATGAAATACCAGTAGTTCCTTTTTTTAAAAAAAACCAACATCTAAAATATTAAACTTGCATTATACTTCTTCGCCTCTAATAGAATGCAATCTGTCGAATTCGTAAAAACGCTTCGAGCCAAATATGTTTTCGATTGGACGCTCAATTTAAGTTTGAATTCAATGCAATTCCTAACTGTAACCATAACGCAAATATATTCAGCGCGTTATAAGCATTTTCGACTATTTGCCAGGGAGTTTTCATTTTTATGGATTTGTTAGTTTTTGATTGAAAATAGAATTCCGCCTTTTTCAGATATCAATTCTATATATTTTTTTTTATCATAATGCAGTCGATGTTTGAATTTTTTTCATTTTTGTTGAATAAATCTCGAGTTTAATCATGTAATGCTAAAACATTGCTGAATGGATTGAAAATAATGTCACATCGGTGAATTTAAAGTGCTAAACTGTGTGTGTGTTCCAAGAAGTTGGCAAGGGGGTTTATTTCTTTTGTTATTAGGGATAGAGTACCATTGTAAAATGAAAAAAAAGAAAGAAAACGTTTCAAATATGATAATAGAGCATAAATATGTGAGTTTATTTTTAAAGTTACAGAAAAATTCAATTGCTATAGTGTTTCTGACACTATAGCTTGACATCTCAAAAATACACTCAAAAATCGATATGTATCGTTAAAGTCAACCGCAATGTAATGCATTCAAATACGTGATTTATTTCACTTAAGAAGAGCTTCGCGATTAGGAATATTAGTTTCATTATCCAAATTGATTTTTTCTTTTCAGATTTAAAGAACTCTATCAAGTGTCAATTAACTTAGATCTAGGATAGCATATTTGACATAACGTTAAAATAACACGCAACACGAATTTCTTGTCCTTACAATTGCATCAAAATAGTGGCACACATATATTTTAATCTATAGCAAACACTAAAAGGGTTGGCCTTGCGCATAACAGGAAGTTGGACATAGTCTTTGTTTAAACTTATAGTAACATAAATGAAGAAGCTAAGACTTAGATAAGCATATTGAAATGCAGTAATTAAGTTTACAGTAAATAAATAAAATTAAACCTGATTATTTAGTATTTTGTGGGTGAATTGCTGAAAATTGCTATCGTTAATTATTATCATGAGGTATCTTCATTGTCTATTTCTCGGAGTTTACAGTTACCTGTAGATACCTGAGTGTTTGTTATGGACTCAATCATCCCTTAATAACAAAAGCCTTTCGACTTTCAACACATTTTCTAGAGTAATAAAGAAAAGCATGTACTGACGGACATACACCATCGTGATTATCTACGAGTATTATTGCGACAAAGTACTTCAAAAAACTAAGATTGATATTTTTGGCGAATTTTCAACGATTATACTTTTCATGAATTTTGAGTAAAAATTAAATTGGATTCATTAACATTGTAAAACGCGTTTATGCGCACGTAATATCCCTTTAAGTAATACAATTATTATTTTCATTAAAAAAAATCACCATTTTGAGTAAGTCGCACAAATCTAAAATAAGTTAATATATTATGTTAGATATTAATTTAGAAAATTATTTCTAAACTGGAAAGACTATAGTTAAATATTCGAGAGTGTAGGAAAATATTTTTATGACAAATTCTCACACGAAAAACTGGGTATTGATTTTTCAATAACAAAAAAATATATTTTTAATTTTAATTAAAATACTCATAATATTTCCGTAATAGTAATATCATTTTATTAAAATGCTTTACAAAATACTAGAATTGCATGAAATATATATATATATATATATATATATATATATATATATATATATATATATATATATATATATATATATATATATATATATATATATATATATATATATATATATATATATATATATATATATATATATATATATATATATATATATATATATATATATATATATATATATATATATATATATATATATATATATATATATATATATATATATATATATATATATATATATATATATATATATATATATATATATATATATATATATCATTTATATTAACTTCGCTTTAGTATGTTTGTTTGTTTGTCGATGTGAGCTGAATCTGCTGAGGCCTAATTGAATACCTTTCCGTCATCCAATTGACTGAAACTTGGCAGATAGGTTCGATGACGACGTTTTTCTATTAAATTCTGCGGCTGTTACTGTCACTAAAAGGTCGCTTTTATGAAATACTAATAAACCAACTTGCCGTCATTCAATCGCATTAAAATCCGATCATTGTTAAAGCTTTTTCCTTTTGCCAAATTTTTTTTTAAAATAAATAAATAATAAATTACTTCAATCAGAATAAATAAATGATTGTTGGATGACATTCACCTTCATTTTTAATAAATAAATTTTGAAAAATAGTTT
Source organism: Linyphia triangularis (assembly GCA_963978545.1). Taxonomy (NCBI): domain Eukaryota; kingdom Metazoa; phylum Arthropoda; class Arachnida; order Araneae; family Linyphiidae; genus Linyphia; species Linyphia triangularis. The sequence goes on along the minus strand of OZ021732.1, from coordinate 19,653,013 downwards.
GCCGCACATTTTGCTGATAAAAATGTTTTTGATATTGGCGCTGAGTTAATAAATATAAAAATTGACAATGATTTTTTTAAAAACTCTGTTTTTATTAGCTATATTATTAATTATTCATTAGCAAACTGATGCAAATTAAACTATGAATTTTCTTCTAAATACTGCATTTAGTAATTTCTTTCAGCATTTCTAATAAGATTTTGCGTTGCCGAAAATTTCAGCTTGAAGGCCTAATATTTAGTACAGGAAATATAAATGAATAAATTATTTTATAAGATTTAAATTGAGAGATAACATCCAATTAAATACCAAATTCTAGCAATAAATGTCTCCTTCTTTGCATACATACCTTTAAAATTTAGTATCAATAATTTAATGCATTCTCTAAAAATAAGTATTAAATAATTTCTTAAAAGCAATCTTCATACTTAAACGAAGAATATTATCAAGAAAATATAGAAACTTTCCTCTCTTAAATAATATCAATATATCTTTGGGGCATTTTTATTCATTCAAGCCAATACATACACTTAGTTTATTCAAGAATAAGTTCCTTTAAATTATCCAAAGAGCGTCGTTTGACGATTGAAAATTGATGATGTGAGACCTGATGATTTGTTTGTTGCAGAATTACTTATTTATGATGATGGAATGATTCAGAGTTTTTGTCGTTATCGACGCAGTACTGCATTTATATCAAATGCATATTCATCAATAAACATTTCGTGTACTTCCTTTGGGACAATAAATAACTGCGCCGCTTACTAGAGATTAATATGCAACGGACATTTAAGTAGCGGAAAAATGTGTTCGTTCACAGTTATAAATTGCTGATAGATTTTTTTATTTTTCTTTCTTTTGAATACATATACCTTTCTCGTGGAAATTGGGTATTCATTTTATTATAATATGCGTTCATGTATATTGGATATTAAACAATTTTTCATTGTAATATTACATAAACACATGTTGCAAAAAAGATTTAATTAAACATACAAAAATGTTCATGCTACAAATCATATATACACATAGTTAATAATTTACAAATCAAAGTTTTAGATTAATATTATATAATACATTATAAAATAATTTTAGGTTTAACAATATTGTAAAGTAGTACAATTTAGTGTATTATATCTTTAAACTATAACAAATATATACACAAAAAATACATATTTAAACGCATATTAACCCGTGAATTAAAACCAGTAAGTTTTATGTATATATATCCGTTTTGCAATAAGCTTGAAGTTGGCATCCTATATCCGGGTGGTCATAACTTTTCAAATTTCAATTTTTTTTTATTATTTATTTATTTTCCCCTCCATTTTTTTTTCTTTCTTTTTTTTTTTTCTTTTCGCTATGAAAATATTAATATGATAAATTTTTTGGAAATTTAAATGCGATTAATCTATGCAGAAATAAATTTTAAATTCGCATCCTGTATAGGCGCATTTTACCATATTGCAATGTGTCTTATACGTTACGTAAACATACTCATCTGTCAAATACGAAGAAATTATTGCAGAATAAAGTTGTTAACAATTATTTAGTTGTTAAATTTCGTCACCAAGTAACAGGCAGAAAATTTTATTTTAACCAACAGCTTTTTTTTTCTGTCTTGTTTCACAATAAATGACAAGTGAAGCTGACAATCAGTGAAAACCTTATTAAAATTAGTTACATGAGTTTTGCTTAAAATTTTGATGTTCCAATACCGTATCATCTACTAATATTTGACTGATGTTTATGTTTAAAATCTAGATAGCAAAAGAAATTCATTTCTGTTGTAGAATCATTGCATAGCTGATGGGTACTTGAAAATGAATTAGCTCAAATAAAAAGCAGTCTAAACATAAATCTTTAAAACACTTAAAATAAAATATAACTATATATTAATTATAGTAATTTTTAGGATGCAAAAACATATTTGCATGAGGCTTTCAGCGACAAAATTTTTGAAGATTGTATTGTTTATGCATGTAACAGTAAACGAGATTAAAGAAATAAATTTAATCGTGTTAACCAATTTATCACTATTTAAGATCAACTGCATTACCAAAAGAAATATTTTTTTTTTTTTTTTGTATACAATAAGGTCTCAAAAAAATTCGAATTTTCAGAAGAATTCAAAAAGCAGGAAACAAAAAATAAAATAAAACAGATACATTGGGGGAAAAAAATAGGAACAAAATAAAAACAAGTAGTAAATAATTTTTTGCTGTACAGTTCATGTCAGAAGACACGATTAACTTTTTCTACAAACATCAACTTTTTTTACTACAAGTTCTGTTTCCAACTTATAAACAAATTTGAATTTGCAGATTTCAAAATCTTACTTAGCGATTTTTCTTATTAGCCCTAATACAAATCAATGTGTCTTTAAATGTAGTAAATGTAAATGTGTAATTGGTAAAGAGAAGGTTATCGTTAAACACTTACGCGTTTCTACTTCATTGGACAGTGAGTTTATATTTGGTTTATAAAACCACGGACTTCTAAGATACAAAATTTACTATGGTAAATCTCGTATTTTGAAAATGTTGTTGAAGAAGTAAATTGTTTATGCCATTTAAACGTTTAAGTTGACAAATAAAAATTTAAATTGGAATGATATTTAAATACGTTTGAGAAAATTATATTTGGATTTAAAAAAATATGTTCATTTACCACTGATCTTCCTAGTTCCATGCTGATTAGTACTTCTTTTTACAATGCGTTGTTCAACTGACTCAAATTCGATGTTGAAACAGTTTCGGACATTTTACCATAGGCAGACTAGTAAATGAATAATTTACAAGCATTTCTCTACGCTTTATGAAAAATTCAGAATGATGTTCAATAAGGTACCGAAACTTGCAGCTGCTTATCGCTCTAATATAGTTGTACATTCTGATTCATTCGAATCTCCCAGTGTACGGTGAGAGTAATGTGTTACCTCAAATGCCAGCATCCCATCATCGGATTAAGATAACAAAACTATGAATCGTAGTTACGATAATGTTGGTATTACAATGTTATGGGGCAGTATGGCTTAAGTATGGCCCTAGCGCAAGAAAACTTCTAACAATCAGATTCCTTCCCTTACGATATACGTTTTGAAAGATTATCGAACATTTAAGCAAAAACTTTGCAAATAAACCTTCTTCCTCATAGCTACCAAGAAATATAAAAATATTTAAATCGTAAGGTATAGCATATAACGCAGAGCATCTTATTATAAAATATGTGCTTACTTGTTTAAATTCTCAAATTAAACTACAAACTTGAACACATACAAACTCAATACAGCTCGGTTGCATATTTTCTGAAACCACCTTACAGTATTTTACCACACAAGAATTCGTATTTTTAACACATCAAATAATTTTTAACTACAGGTAAAAAGAACTTACTTTCAAATTTAGAAAACTTTTTACATACATAAAATCCTTGATAACTTTTAAATGCACGTAAAAATTAACTACCAACTACATACCGAATTCTCATGCAGTATATGTGTACTTTAGGCGCACAAATTCTACCCTAATGACAAAGAAATAATTTTTTTAGAAAAAAATTAATAATATTTTTTCACTCTAAAAACATACTTGTGCAATACACGAGGTGATTGAAACAAATCCCCGACACGAATTTTACATTACAGAGGATCAGCCACTAGCTATCCTCCCAAGAAATGTTACTGGATTATGGGTGCATCCCCTCACCTGCACGTCGGCCATAAATTTTAAACTTTTACCCCCTCAAGCTTTCCCAAAAGTCTCTTATTGAAAAAAAAAAAAGACTCGATATCCTCCCCCATTTATATAATGACTGATGCTGCTCTCTAAAACGTCCCCGTGACGGGTTCCCATCAACCAGTGTATGGGGGCTAATGGACATTTCGTGTCTGAGATTTTCTGCGTCTTGTTTCCTGTTTAAAAGTGAGGATCAGTGAAGAAAAAGTGTCAAAACGTGTAATGGGTGCGACATTTGGCACAGAGCAAAAAGGCGACTGGGTTGAAGAGGGTGATTGTGTTGTTTTCGGTAGCCTCTTCTAATACTTTATTGGTGTAGGCAAACATAAATTAATGACTGGAAGTGATAAGGTGTATAAGTTTTTCTTTGGAGGAAATTGTGTCCATCTAAGAATATTTGTCATGACTTTATTGTGAAATTTGGGTGAAACAAAAGCAATTTTGGTGATGTATTAACATGATCATGCAAAGGTATTGTTACAAAATATATGCACGTAAAAAGCCAAATTGAATAAGTACAGTAGTTATAGTGTTGAATTTTAAATTAATCAATCGCATTGAATGATGTTTGTAGACATTTTTGAAAAAAAAAAAAAAAAAAATTAAAAGGAAACATCGGACTTTACGTGCCTCCTCTACCTAATAAATTATTGTTCAGACAATTTCTGCTGAAGAATTGCTCTGAAGCATATTAAATTTTACAACCGGCATAACAATAGTAATAAAAGTTCATTAAAATATTTTTAAATCAAATGAACAAGTGGTTGTCCTACTATTACACTTAAAATGATATTCTAAGATAGCTTGTAATTACTTAAAAGAATAACAATAGAAAAACCACTAATTAATTTTGCCTACAAAATCTTTTAATAAACTTTTAATACTGTAGTTAGGCCTGTTATAACATTTCATATGCTTCCAAGTAATACTCTGGCAGAGATTGTGACTGAAAATATAAATAGTTAGGTCTATGGAGCAAAGGGAGACTGATGTTCCCTATTAACGAGAGACAAATAATTATTAGTATTTGAATTGATTGCAGTATATTTAAGGAAACTCAAAAGCGAACTCAATTTATCCAAAATCCTCTATTTTGCCACTTAATTCCAAGAGAGACAATTTATCGATTTATGTGATTTATTTACCTAAAATAGTTTGTTATTGCAAGAAAACATTTACTGAATAATTATAATGTGGTTTTCTATGATATACTAGAAAATAATGTATCGACAATAATAATATTAGACAGAAATAAATATGCGAACAGCTATAAGTGAACTTCTATCCACAAACACAGTTTATCATGGAATGTGTTCACGAACTACTACACGCCTTATTTTTTTTTAATTTATAGAAAAGGAATAATTGTTAGTTGGTTGGTTTGCACGCTCAATGACCTATCTTTATGCACAATGACGGCTAATCAGGCCGGAACCTACAGCTTAACATTGATTCTGAACCACAACGAACATCCACGCCTAACCCAGGATTCGAACCCGGCACCTTTGGCATGCGAGGCCAGAGCACTATCCTAACAGCCATCATATAGGCAATTGTTAGTTGGAAAAATTCTTTTAAAAAATATAATGGGATTTTCTGGGTAATTTTTAATTTTGTATTGTTATAAGGCCCTGATATATGTAGTTCATTTCAAAAGTGTCAATAAAATAAAATCCTTTTAATATAAAATGTACGCTCGTCATTGACTCTCTCTGAAACGCTGTAAGTGATAGAATTTTAACCGATCTTTGCTAAAACTTTTTCCAGTTGCCAAAATTATTATTTTTATTAGAATATATATAAAAGATATTTAGACTCGAATGCATGAATTCGCGTTCATTTTTAATTAATAAATTTTGAAACGTAGTTTGCCCCATATTTTGTTATTAGGAGTGTTTTTGATATTTTAAATTAAATGCAAACATGAAGCGCACGCTTAAAACATAATAGGCCCTGTTAATTGATAGGAAAATAATCGATTTGATTGACGGTAACTTTCAAACCTATTATAGCGTGGATTCTGTTGTCAGTGAGGATCCAAATGATACAAGCTATTTCCCTGTTGAATTCACACACAATATAGTTTTCCAAGCAGCACTTCATTGAAAATATTTTTTTTGTCAAATATTTTCTATCGTTTTTCATATATATTGTTATGAATTTTTTTCCACTGAGGCAATGATGGCACAGTTTTTAAGATAAAAACTATTATTTTTTCTCTTCAGAAAACTCACAAAATTTATTCACAGACAACAGTGTAATCACTCACAAGCTTCAACTCAAGCTTCAGTAAGAACAACTTCGAAAACAGCGATTATCCAAGTCTACTCTAGTAGGTAAACAAAGCGATCAGCTTTCAACGAAGTCCAAAGTCAATCTGAAAACTTTCCCGATCTCCAGTCTTATTTATACTTGGTGCGAGAGAACATTCCCGAAATTTCCAACCAATTTGTCGAAAAAGAAACTCGAAATTTCTCGATTGCTTTAGGTGTTGCCACCTTTTTTCTAACTTGTAATATCGCTGTTAATAAATGAAATAAGATAAAATAAATTACAATAGAATTTTAAAATAATACGTCACTATTTACACTATATACAGACAATTTGTGCAACAATATATACTAGAAATGATTTTCATTTGAATAATATTAAGAGGAAAAGTTATTTTTTAAAAATAAGTATTGTTTGTAAAAAGTATTATTAAAGTATTGTTTAAAAAAAAAAAATAATAGACAGAATGCAATTATATTTGTAGGATTTGAATTCAAGAAGGTGAAATTTTTCCCTATTGCGCATGTATTAAATTAAAATTCTGTAACTTTTTATTCTTACTTACCTGATTTTGAGAAATTTCTCAAGTTAAACTAATTTCTTTTTCAGGATCTTTCATAAAAGTCTCCCTAAATTTGAAAGGACATAACAGTAAAACTGGGAAAACAGAAAGAAGAAACAAGTGGGATATTGGCTAGACAGGTATGAAATTGATTTCAAATACATCGGTTTGCAAAATTGTTGGATGGGATTAAATTTGATGATGTCTGCAAATGTTTTACCAATGGGATTCATTTTCATTTAAATGAATTTGACAATCAACACAACTGACGAATAAGGGATCCTTGTCACAACATTCCGCAAAAATGACCGTTTGGGCTGCTATATCCAATAAAGGGATCATAGTGCTATTTTTCATAAGGGAAATGAATATATTAATTGTTATGAATTTTTCCACTGAGGCAATGATGGCACAGTTTTTAAGATAAAAACTACTATTTATTCACTTCAGAAAACTCACAAAATTTATTCACAGACAACAGTGCAATCACTCACAAGCTTCAGTAAGAACAAGTTCGAAAACAGCGATTATACAAGCTCACTCAAATAGGTCAACAAAGCGATCAGTTTTTATCGAAGTCCGAAGTCAACCTGAAAACTTTCCCGTTCTGAAGTCTTAGGTAAGTGTCCACGGGCGAGAAAACGCGCGCGAGTTCGATGCAAAACGGCTTCTCGCTCGTGTACACACCCTTACGAGTCCACTATCGGGAAGTTTCAGTTAGTTGCAGCAAGACTTGCGCCGACCGAAAATCCTCTCGTGGACACTAGTTCTGCAAGTTTTCTTCCTTGATTCCAGCCGTTTGGAAAATATTGCAGCTTCTCGCCGCAAGTTGACAGTCGAATTCTCAATCGTGAAGCTGATTTCATTTTGATGCTGCTGATTTTATTAAATAATTATTTTTAATTATTCGCACTGTAAATGACTTGTCATTATTGTATATGATAAAAGACGAGCATTTAAAAAAATTACAAGACTGAAATACAAACACATGTTGATTTTCTACCTCTGAAGATCCGAATGACACTTTCATTTGGAAGTTTCAGAGTTTGGAAGAAATTGATAAAAAAAAAACCTATCTTGGATTAAGTAAAAATAGCATGGATTTGATTAATTAAAAATACTAAAATACTTTCGTATCAAATATAAGGTTAAATATGGTTTGAAAAGGCACAGTATGATTCATTCTCACGTAGCGAAACAATTTCCTTCATGCGTTATCGTGTATAATTTTCTTTTTGCAGTATTAGAAAATATACCATGAAGATCTTTTGACTAGATGTAATGAAAATTAATGTTTATTGCCTGTGCAAAACTCCATTTTATTTTAGTTAAATAAACTGGAAAAAGAACTTGTACAGAACTTATACTTCACACGCATTTGTGTTGGGCACGTTGGCGTGGTGCGTAGAGTTTTCTTTTGCACTCGAAAGATTCCTGGTTCGATCCCCGTTAACTTTTTTTTTTTAGTTTTCAATTTGGAATTTTTTATTATTATGCCGATTAAATTAATTTTATTGTTATAGTAATGCGATGTATAGTATTATTCAGATTAACTATAAAATGCAAAATAACTATTGATTCTTATTTTGATTTTTTAGATTTTTTTTTTAACGTTCTCAAATGCATATTCTTTATTTAATCAGATAAATACTTCTTCATAAGAGTTTTCATACTCTTATGAAAAACAGGAAATTATTAAAAATATTTTACAAAATATCTGTTTAAAACATGCATTTGTTTCATAAAAAGGATATTTCTTATAGCAATAATGAAAAAAAAAAAAAAAAAACTTTACCACATAAAACTGTACTTAAAATCAGTATAATGTATATTCAAAAATAATTTGCGTAATAATTGTTATATATAAAATAGATAATACAATACCATTAAATTTACAAATAATGATTCTTTTCTTTTCCTAAAATTCTTTTTTTTTAGATAAAAATTCATAGAAAAAACTATAATTGTGTTTAAAATTTGCCTGTTGTCCACAAAAATTATTATTCATCAAAGAAATAATTTTATTTCTTGTAATATGTTAACAATTATTTATTATACATGGTTAATAATTTAAATGATAATATATATTTTTTTATAATTGAGCTGCCAATTAATTTTATACGGTGTATTATTTTACCTAAAATCTTGTCTCCTAAATAAATTATTTCCATCTAACATAATCATCTAAAAATCCTGAATAAATGAAAAACAAATATTGCCGTTATTATGCAAAAGCAAAATTACAGCCGATTTTCCCCAGAGAATCCATTTCCTTCTCGCAGTTGTACGCATCCGTCGTGGACACACCTATGCAATATTTCTACTGGGAGAAAATTGCAACCAACCCTCCGCGAGTAAACTTGCATATGCAGTGGAAACAGTGCAGCAAGTTCCTCGCATGGAACTCGCGCAAGTTTTCTCCCTCGTGGATACTTACCTTTATTTATACTTGGCGCGAGAGAGCATTCCCGAATTTTCCAGCCAATTCATCGAAAAAGAAACATCTCGAAATTTCTCGATTGCTTTAGGTGTTGCCACCTTTATCTAACCTGTATAATCGTTGTTAATAAATAAAATAAATTACAATAGAATTTTAAAATGATACGTTACTATTTACACTATATACAGACAATTTGTGCAACAATATCATCTCATTTGCTATATTCTGATTTTACAACAATGTGTCGCTTTATTACACCATTGTAACTACTTTTCCTAAGCGGTGTATTTAAAATTCCATCTCTGTCTCTCCAGCACAGTACTTATCTCTTCTTTTTGTCTCTTACCGTTTCGCAGTCATATCATTTTAATGTTAGAGCGTCCTTTCTGAAAAACAGTGTTCTTAGATACTCTAATTGACATTATGAATTGTTAACTGAAGAAGCATTGCACAAAATTTTTTTTTTTCAGTAATTGTACCACTAAAATTTAAACTATAGCAATTTTACATTGTGTTAAACGTAATTTAACCTACCAAAATATTTTGAATAAATAATTTTTGATTACTTAAATTTAAAAAAAAACACCTTAAAACTTTTTTTGAAATGCTATTCCTTCCACAATTTAGAGTATTTTTCCATGACATTTTTACAATGTATTCGTTTTATAATTGTTAACAATTATTCGTATGAATTGGAAGATGCAAGCTATGTTAAAGGTTTTATATGTTTTTACACTAAAAACAGCAGAAAAACGACGTTTTTTTTTCCAAATTTTCAACTTTTTAATTTAAAAAAAAAGGAAAAAAAAAAAAAAAAAAAAAAAAAAAAAGCTCACCTTATTCCATATTAACTTTTGCTTATCCCAAATGTATATAAATATGCTATAAAAAAATTCCCAATTCGAACTAAATTTAGAAAAAAGCCTTAGGGATTTAAACAACACTCACATTGAAAAATAACGAACTGAGAAAAACAGTGTTAAAGATTTCTTTTTCAGCTTTGATAGTGTGAGATGGTTTCAAAAATACAATATAACTTTTTATCTATCAAAGATACAAGCATAAATTTTTGCACAGCTGTTCAGAAAGATATTTACCACATAATGGAATAAAAATTGTAAAACTGACATTTTCGTCATTTTTTGGGTACTATGCCTCCTTTGTTTTGACTTTAAAGTACCTGCAATTTTCCGTAGTTTGGAGCTATTGTCTGGATAAACTCACCGTATATAGAAACTGTTAAATATTCATAACTTAAGGGGATTTGTACCCTCTATACCAGTAATGTTAATTTGCCATATTTCATGTACCTTTTTCTCAGAAAGTATTTGACATAGAAGCCTAATTTTTTTTCAGTGTATTTAGCAGACAGTTGTTGCTCTACTGAAGTTATCTTTTGATAGTGATTCATTTACTTTTTTAAAAAAATGAATTTTTATGAAAGTCACTCAAATTTCTTAAAAATCACAAGTTTTTTTGACGAAAAAACACATAGCAAAAAATATTTTTAAATAACTACAAAATCTCACTTTTGTATATACGGATATATAAAAAGAATATGTGGTTAAAAGTTGAGGAAATTAGTTTACGCAGTTTCTGAGAAAAAGGTATATGAATAATGAAAAATGTAGTTTTAACCAAAACTCACTTTGACGAAAACTTTACTTACACTAATAGTTAAAAATTTTGTGTTTTAAAAAAATTATAAAAATACTTCGATTTGATTTATTATTAAAAATGTGGTATCTTTTTAAAAGGGATAATATAAATTTTAATAACCAATAATAAACTCAATATCGATTATTTATAAAGTTTTTGGTACCAACTCCCCTTAATAGGGTACCTTGATTTAGAACAAATTAGAGTAAGACGCGATATTATTCTGCTTCCACCAACTAAATTTTTTCTATCATATGGGCTTAAATTATTTGATCTTTTTACGCAATAATGATACAAGCTAAATAAACTAATCGACATCAGTGGAACTTGGATGATATAGCATTGAAATACGGGAAGTAATTTCCTATGAAATGGGCTTTTAAATTAATGTATTGGTATAAACAGTGAAGAAGACGAAAAAGTCAATATGACATGATAAATGATCTTTTCTAAGATTTTTTCAATACTTTCGATCTTGAAACAAAGTATCTCGTTCTTCCCAGTGTGTAGGGAAAAAGGCATAAATTATATAAAATATTAAAACATTTGAGAAAAAGATAGTTTAATTTTACGAACTATTTGTACTAAATATCATTTTATTCCTAGTGATGATCAATTAATTGATATAAACAAATTAAATCTTCTCTAACCGCCAACCAAACGGTATGGTGGTTAGCGTGCTAGCTTCTAGACCGCGAGGTTGCGGATTCGAGTCCTGTGTTAGGCATGGGTTATCCGGAGAGCATTACACGGAGAGTTGTCGTCACTTATTCGAGCCAAATCGAACCTCCAAAGAAACCTGGAGGTTTGATCTTTTCTTTCACAAAAACAACAGTTGACAGAATAAATAATTTCAAATTAATAGTGAACATACAATTAATAAATTATGAGTTTTTTTATTTTCTCAAACAAAAGCACCAAATGGAGTTTATTGTATATATCACTCGGCTCGTTCTCTATAAATTGAACTTTTCGACATCAATTCAAATCGCAAGTACGTTTTAACTCAAACATAACGTATTTTAAACTTACATTAATAGCATCTTGCGTATTGAGTATAGAAATAAACAGTAAAAACTGTCTAAATGATACAGAAGGGATGTAGAAAAATATTGTCAAATAAAGGTTACCGTTGAACGTAAAACTTTGTATACAACGATAATTTGAGGACTTGACAAAAGGAGGACTTGAGGAAAAAACATTGCTATAGACAGTTTGCACATTTTGAGTATCCAATGTTTTAATGTACGTATGTCCAAAGTTTATGTAACATGTTGGATTGTATTTCGAAATCTCAATTTTACTTTATTTACATAATTATAAAATACATCTATTTATAGTATAATTAATACAATTACTAATTATTTAACAATGATTTTGTAATTTAACACTTGGTGATGTTACGGTTTTTTCCAAAGATAGCTAAAATATGTTTACCTAAAATATATATATATCATGTTTAATATATGTTTGTCCTTTAAAAAGATAACATGTGTTTAAGCACTTCGTTCATTATAGGGAACGTTTTCCACACTGAAATCATTTTTTTTTTCATCAAATCATCAATTTTTTTTTTTTTTTTTTTTTTTTTTTTTTTTTGCAGAGGCGGAACTACAGGTATACTATTTATTAATGTTCTTATGATATTTTGTTTATTTGACATTTTCATTCGTGATTCGAAAAATGGAAAATATTGGATATTATTTTTATTATAGGGGGGATAAAAATAAGATATATCATAATTTTATTTAACAGAAAAAAATGGGTTACTCTTTCAGAAAAGTGTATTTTAATTTGGAAATATACAAATACAAATTTTAAGACCTACAACAGGCTCAAGGCCCAACAGGATTGGTCGAGTAAATATACAGCGTGTCCCCGTATAACCTGGCCGACCATTATTTTTGACACCGTTGGTCCTAGATGCATAGTCCCAATTGAAGAAATGTTTTAAATCGTTAAAATATTTTTACTGAATGGTTTTTAAGTTAGCAAAGGGGTTGGTATAAAAATTACGGATCGTAAATTTTTATACGGTCCCCAGTTCCCCCAACTCATATTTAGAAAAATTTTGCCCATAAAAAAACATTTCAAATAAAAAAAAATTAAATTTGTTAGACCAATAGCAACGGTGTTATTGGAGTTTAAAGTTTTAACACTATTTGGGGGGCCCGTACATAAATTGCAATGAGGAAATATCGTCTTATTGGAATAAAAACGAGCTTCTAGACTAGTTTTGACTATGGCAAACAAGTTGTTGTTCATCACCTAAAACATTATAATTTTTTACTAGAAACTGCTTTGAAAAAAAAAAATTACAAATTATACAACGCAACAGCAAACAAACTTATAAATAATTTTAATTAAGTAATTTTAAATAATGACACAATCAGAAAGCAGCGCTTTTTGTTACACAAACAAAAATAAAGGTGAGAGAAATGAACAAAGTGAAAAGGATAAATAACCTCTTTCTTAATTACATATGCTCGAAGTGTTTTCCTTCCACTAAAATACCTAAGCGCACACGTCATTCAAATTCATCTTCAATATATTTCAGCATTAAAGGCATAATACACCTGGCAGCGGATAAAATTCGATTCTGCATATCTAATAGACTCATCGATTATTTTTTATATATCTTGCTTTTCGAAAATCCCCAAAGAAATAATTCTAAAGGATTTAGATCTGGAAATCTAGGAGGCTATTCTACCGGACCTCCATAGCCGATAATGTTGTCTTGAAACTCACCCCACAAGGGGTGGTGCACCATCATGTTGAAACCACATAATTTTAAGGTCTGCTAACACGACATAGTCATTCAGAAAATCAGATAAAGATCCCTGTAACAGGCTCGCATACTTTTTAACCTGTTAATGTATCAGCAAAAAAAAAAAGGTCCTACTAACGGTCCCTTCCATATGTCACACAAACGGACCATCGCACTTGATGCTTGTTTGGTCGGATCACATGAGGATTTTGCAGTGACCAAAAGTGTGTGTTTTGCTTATTTACTACCCCAGTTCTTGAAAACGTACACTCATCAGAAAATGGAATGTTATTCACAAATGATGAATCCAATTATAGTTTGTTCATGATGAAATTGCAGAAATCAAACCGTCTATTTTCATCCCCGGGCAAAAACTCTTGCACCAATCACGGGTGATAAGGATGTGCACCGTGTCAGTTTAAGACTCTCCACACATGGGCTTTTGAGTATCCACATGCTTCACTAATGTCCCTGACACTAGACTGAGGGAAAGCAAGAGCATAGCCCAAAATTTCTTTGTCAGAGACAACCACTCTTGTATTTCCGGATCGAGGACGTCTTCCTATGCTACCTGTTTCTCGCAAACGCTTTACAATATTTAAAATCGTAGCTTTAGATAGATGTATGCCATTTGGAAATAATTTAATTGCAGATTGTCTTGCAGATTCTCGCCCATTTCGATTACATTGGCCGTACAGAAATAGCTAAATAGCATTTCTGCATACTGTTCCGCAGTGTACATTTTAACAACGAGGACTGACGAAATAGCTAAATACATCTGGTATCTGGTATTAGTATGACCTACTTGTATTCTGAAGAGATGAACATACATTATTGGTTTTCTACCTACCAATCAATATTTTTTTTTTTTTTTTTTTTTGACCACTAACGGAAATTTTTTTCCGTCATTTCTAAAATTTTAGGGATGGACGAAAAATTTAAGTACAATTTTAGGAAGAAACGAAAATTTAAGGAATTATAGGAATTTTAGGACAAATGCGACCCCTGCACAACACAAGAGTGTGAATTTGTTTGGCCTCGACAGATTTAATTTTTTTTTTCATCCTACGTGGTCGAAAGTTTTTTGTTAGTTTTAGGGAGTATGGCACCTCTATTATCTCTTGCAAACGAGTTCAGCATCCACAATTCACTATAGACATTGATAGATCGTATTCATGCATTTGATTACAAAATAATTTTCCGAACGCAATTCCTTTTTCTCTGTATTACATTTTGTGTACATGCCCTTAAAATATGTTATTGACCGCGGGTGTAAAGTGGTATAAGTCACTAAATTCCATTTTTCATATCTCCATGAATATTGGTAGTTAAAATTTCAATTTTTTTTTGTTTGAAATGTTTTTTCAAGGGCAACATTTTTCTAAATATATGTTGGGGGTCCTGGGGACCATATAAAAATTTACAATCCGTAATTTTTATACCAACCTCTTGTCTAACTTAAAAACTATTCAGTAAAAATATTTAAACGATTTAAAACATTTCTTCAATTGAGACTATGCATCTAGGACCAACGGTGTCGAAAACAAAGGTCGGCCAGGTTATACGGGGACACGCTGTATATATACACGTATATAGAAATAGAAAATAATTTACATACGATAGTTACAGGATCATACATATAATATAGAATAGTTACAGGATCATACACACAATATACAATAGTTACAGGATTATACAATACACTATACGTAACTTTTACATGCTGAAGTAAATGACGTTAACATATAAATATGTTTGAGTTGTTATAAACAAAAGCCTTAGCGTTAAATTTGACCATTGGATGTTATTTTGTATTCCAAGTTTTAAAAAAATGGGGTATACGTATATACTACCTGTTTTCTAAAGAAGTAAAATAATCATTTTAGACTGGTGCATCTACAAACAAATTATCGCTGTGAACAAAGGCTTTTCCAACCTAAAATATATACAAATAATACATTTTTTCCCCTTTCTGTACGTTGAGTGTCTATAAAACACTGAGCTTCAATAAATGTTTTTGTTATCTTTTTTTACTTTCAAAAAAGTTTTATAATATACAGGATGGAATTATAATAATCTTAACCATTATTTTCGAATTGCATCATTTTTCAAGCACCAGTAAACTACATTTAACCATTTTCAACAGTAAATCCGAAATCAATAAAATAATAAGATTTTTCTTTACCGCTATACATATTTAACAATAGGTGGATTTTTATTGATAAAGGAAAATTGATAAAATTCATATTTAAAAGAGCCGTACTTATATCAAAAGAGTTTTTCAAACAAATTGCGTTTTAGAACTAAATATTTTGGAGATAAAATCTAAATTTACTTTGAGAGGTGCATTTAAGTGCTTTTTTAAGTGAATTTAAATGATTAAAGTCAAACCTATTTCATTTAAATAAGATTTATCTAAAAATCTTTTATCACATAAATTGCATATTTTATAAATTTATTTTCAACTAGAAGCTTAACTTGTATGCCTTTTTTTGTTTTATTTTGTGCTTTAGCTGTTTCTTCAGTATGAAAATATTTTTAAATCCATTTATACATGTTTAATATTGTTAAAAAAACCGTTTTAAATATCGAACCGAAGGATATAAAATTTTGAAAAGTACTCGAAAATATGTTTGAACTTTTGACTAAAAATATTAAACCTTAGTTCAAACAGTAGTTTTTTGTAAAAGGAAATTAATAGTTCTGTTTTTAGGTTCGCTGAATGTAGTGGATGATTTTCATAACGTTTTATATTGTTTATATAAAAAAAAATTCTATTGTAGAAACTGTTCAAGTGGGTGTTTTGGTAATATCTCAAACATTGAACAAAGTCTCTTACAAACGAACCGCTGAATATATGAATATAAAAGTTGATGTTAACATTTAAATTACTTCTGGTATTTTTATAAGAGGTGAATAACGTTAAGATAAAATCATCTATTTTTATTTATAGAATATTTTTAGTTTAGATTAGATTAGATTTGAGTAATAAAGTCAAGCGTACTTAGGTCTGGTGGCTTATTTCACCAGAAGATTTTTTTTTATCTAGTAAGGTGGTCGTTTTTCAGGAATGTTACACAATTAGGATGCTTTTAAAAATGTCTAGTATAAGTTAATATGCGATACAACTAAAATGATTATAAATTATTCAAAAAGCATAACCAAAGTATACCATTTATAGTATTAATTTCATTTTATTCTATTTAATAAATGAATCGAATTATAAACTGTAAATCCATTGATAAATAGGACGTACGTTATGCCTATCCAGAACAATATTTGACTTTTGTTTTCAAACGCAAATCTCTCTAACTATGCGCTTCCAGACTAATTGGGTTTAGTAAACTATTGATTTACCATATTCATACATTATTGATGCTACGATTACTCTTAGTTATAGTTCAGCATTCTACCTGGTCAATATTAATTTCGGGCCCAAAATACATGAATTATAGAATGTATAGAATGATAATTTTAATGCATTTAATATATTTATCAATTAATAAATTTAATGTTGCCATGCATTCTTATTCATAAAATAGTCATTATTAATAGATGCGATATTTTTTTCAGCAATCACTAACTTGTAAACTTCTATAAATTAAAGAAAAATGTCTACAATGTATAGACAGATGCAAATAACAATTATGTTTCAAAGTTGCAGGCATTTTTGTTTATTTCATTATATTATGATGCAATTTTGAAATATACACAAAACTTCAAATGAAATCTCTGTGTTCAAATTAGCATTACAATATTATTAAATAAACTAAAAAGTTGCAGTTTTGAAACTTGTCTATTAAACAAAATTCATTTTTGTATACACACACACACATATATATATATATATATATATATATATATATATATATATATATATATATATATATATATATATATATATATATATATATATATATATATATATATGACCCCATATAAGGACCACCCTAATGTATGTTGATCAGGTACAAATTTATTTATATATATATATTTGTACCTGATCAGCATACATTAGGGTGGTCCTTATATGGGGTCAAAAATAAAATTTCATCCGATATTAACTCTCACCCCCCATTTTTCCCTTTTGACCTATTTTGACAGAGTGCCAAATTTCATTCTGATAAATAAGTATTAACCCGTGCCGCTCATGAAGTTGATGTTGTCATGAAGTTGTTAAAAAAATGACACAAATTAATTTTCTTTTTTTAAATTTAAATTTCTTCGAATTCGATTGTACACACCTGAATTTTTTTCCTTTTGACCAATTTTGACACTGTGTTAAGTTTTATTATAATAATTTAATATTATGCTAAAAATGGACACATAATTGGCAAAACTAAACGAAATTAGTACAAAATTTGTATTCCCTTAAATAAAATAGAAAGATGCATTTCATTTATAAACCCCATTTAAGTTCCTTAAACAGATTCAAACTTTTGAATTATACAAACGGCAATTTTCTAATCTAAAATGATAACCATATTCAAGATTAATCCTATTATGTAGATTTTTAATATTTATAAAAATCTATTTAGTATTTTTTTTTTATAATAAGACTAAAACTTGCAAATATGTGTCTCATTTTCAAATCATTTTCTTTACAACAGTTAAATGTCTTATTTTTAAAGCCATCATAATGTGTGTCAAAAATAATGTATTTTAAAGTATTACATATACTATAAGGCAACGACCTTCTCTAAATTCAATTGAGTTGTCTATGGTTTAGAAAAAACCTTTACTATACACCGATATAGAATAAGAGGAGTTTAATCAGAGATAACTCTCTGAAACGATTGGTGCATATGAAAACTCACATGTGCGATTTACTTTCACTTACTTATAATAAAGTGAACTAAGTTATGTTAGAACGTGAGGGAAAATACCACATAACATGTTCTTCAGGTGGCTTTATCTGGTTTTATTTTGAGTTAACATTTATCCCTTAAAATATTATACAGAATTCATTGAGTTCACAAAATCCTTTTTAGAGTTATTTTGCTTTGCTCTTGTTTTTTATAAAAATAATTGTTTCTTCAAATTTTTTGTTGCTGGAAGACTCATGTAAATATGTTTTCGCATCCTGAAAATTATTCTTATAGATATAGTTCTATTTAATCCTAAATGTTTTAATGCTTAAGGTCTAGACTGCATGTGATTTGAGCTAGTTGATTTTTAAGTACCCACATTTTATGTAATAACTCTGCAACAGAAATACAACATTTATTTTCCCGCTTTTTGTTTCTTGATAACATTAATCAGACAGTAATAAACACTGTGGAAACACCAAAATATTTAATACTCGCGTGCAACTAATTTGAATAAGACTTTCACCTCTAGTTTGATGTAAATAAAGACAGACAAAAGCTGTTTATTGACATGTAATTTGTAATTTATTGCATGGTGATGAACTTTACTAGTTAAATAAATGTTATCGGTATTGCTTCTTAAACTAAGCACCATATTTTAGACAAAGAATAACAACAACAGTTGAAATCTACAATGAATTAAATGTGGGAAGTCGAGAGATACTAGATTTCTACCACTCTCCTTCACCCCGCAGAAATGTACCAAAATTTCATCTCAATTACATCACTTTCTGAGTGGAGTTATACCATTCTGCAATAATTTCTTTTTATGTGACAGCTGACCGTGTTTGTGTAACGTACAAGTGAAATGGTCGGCGACAAAGAGCAAAACAGCAAAATGTGGCTACATGATACGAACTTCAAGCTTGTTGTGGCACTGGTTAATCACTTTTAATTTTGAAAATTTTGGTCATAGCAATGTTTTTATAACCAAAGGAAAAAAATTGAGGGGGGGGGGGGTGAGAAAAAATAAATTTGAAAGTCTAAAAATAAGAACCCCCCCCCCTAGTATAAATGTATGCATAATATTAACTCAAATACGTCCAACTAAAACAGATATGGCCATAAAAAGTCAACATTACTTGATCTCGGATTTTAAATTATCAGGAAGGCAATTTTTCACATTGCAACTTGGTAATAGCATATTTAATTATATTTTTACCGATTGAAATATCAACAATATTTTTAAAAACCTAATACTTCTTTCACTTTAAAAAGTACTAAAAAAAAGGTACTTATGGCAAGGTACTTATGGGTAGGAAAAACAACAACGTGATAATCAAAATACTACGTATGGTAACGCTGTAAAGAGTATGTACATACATGCCATAGTAGTAGAATGTTAACAGAAAACAAATTTTCATTTACCTTACAGCCAGGGATAATTCCTACACCATTCGTAAATATCAAAGTATATATGTCTTCAATATATGTCTAGATGTATATGTCTTCAATGTATGTATGTCAAAGTATACACAATTTTCAAGTATATATGCAATACTAAAATTATAAGTTGTCTTTGTCTCACCTTCTTTTACGCTAATTGCAAAACTTTTACGCTAAATCACTGTATTTGTTTATCATACCATTATCAGTTTAGACCGATGGTTTAGACAATATCGCAAGCAAACGTCAACGGTCAATAAAGTACTACACAGTTAAAAATATTAGTTCAACGTTTCGTCTCTTTTCTGGTAAAATCTAGAGTAACCGAGAGATTTAACCATATAAGTGGTTCAAATCAATTCGAAAGCGTAACATCTGCTTTCCACTTTCATCAAAATTATGGTGATGCTTGATGCTTAAGAATCTACTTGAAAACACGCATGAGCAGGGTGTCGACGATTGCCATCGCATACTGCATTTCATCAAACCCGTAAGTCAACATGGCCGACGTCCGCTAAGCGAGTGAATAAAGGCATTGGGATTTCGAATTGCTTGGGAATAATTTTGGATTTGAGTGATGACAAATCTACTGCTAAAGTTGAACAACACATTTCAAATCTAGATAAGCTTCTATTACGACTTAATTTAATAATGCGCTTCAAAAGTTGTATAATACCATTTTAGAGATTATATTCAGATTATGCCCAATTTAATACATAATAGAGTGCTCGCAACATTTGTAATTAAAATTGCTTTGATTTTAATGGACCAACTGTTGTCGAAGTGAAAAAGATATTGCTTGGATTTGTGAAAATTTTTACCATTTTGTTAATTAGCATTCCTTCAAATGCTGCGATAGTATTCATAGCTTAGATTACAACTTCTAACATTTTAGTTAATGGTAAACATGTTTAATTTAGATCAATTTAATTGTGAGTATTTTCGTCGTATATTCAATAGTGTAAATTTCAAATATTATTTTATGATATAGCAACATTCTCTAAATCATGTCAGTTATATTTTTGAAAAAACATAATTTTTTGGAATTTTTTTTTATGCATTCTAGTTGCTAGTTTTCCTAGGTGTCTTTTTTGTGTTTTTTACCTTTATCACTTTCATATTATTCAGCACTTATTCAAATATGATTATAAATACTAATTTTGGCGCTTGCTATAAGTGCTAAATAGTGTTAACCATGTACTGGAGTATGGCTGACCAGGTTTAAATAATAATTAATTTTCCTTACATTTTTTTTCATTTTTTTTCAGAAAAAAGCAATCTTGATGAGTCTCTGGATGTAAATACAGCTGCAATACAGTGTAAATGCATAATTCTAGTCTCAAGAAATGCCAACTGTTCATGTGACCTCCTCTGGCTGAGGGTTTCAGTATTTCAAACATTTTCTCTCTACAAGAGCATCCATTCTTATCTTTCAATCATACCTGTGCTCTACCATGATTACCACAAGTGGCGCAACGTTCGCTCAATGGCCTGATTGTTCAAGCTGCTGGCGCCATGTAACGCGAAGCTGGCATCCGGCTTAACGTTTAACAGCAATCTTCCAATCAACTTGCCGGCTGGAGCAATATGAAAACTGGCACTGGCAATATGAAAATAAGTCTTTAAAGCATTTCTTCTTTGGGCTTGCAAGTCAAAGTCTCTTAAAATTTTTTCAAAGCTTTGGATCAAGTAATGAATGTACTCGAATCTTACCTGCTGACACGCGAACTGACAGATTCGAAGTTTGAAGCCCTGAACTTTCGAGCAGTTGGTGTTTGTAAGTAAAATTGTACCACGATACAGTCCGAAGATACCCTAGGGCTAATGGTGAACAACTCTCTCAGGGAGAATATACTATAAGAAGCTACAGATGACTTCCAACAAATTGTAACAAGGAACCAATGTTCAAACACATTTTGTATCCTCACGAGTCTTAATCGAAAAGATATTTGCCGTTGATGGAGTACGATGACATAATTTTTGCAAAAAGCCTCATGAAATAATACCTTAACATAAACGCTTATATAATATGTGTGCATACGATAACATAAACTTTTATAATAATTTTCATGTAAAAATATCTAATGAAACAGTATATTGCCTCGCTAAGCACAGAGGTGGCATCTGCATTTTTTATTCAAATTGAGTTATTATTACCAGGTGGGCATCAGGATTTCAGGTGAGTTATGCATGATGGTTGTATCTTGTGCAGGGAAGATATTAAAAAAAGTTAAAAGGTAGTCATTAAGTTAGCGCAACTTCATGAACGCGTTAAGCTTTAATCCGTCAATTCTTATTTCTAGCTCAGTTTTAGATACCATGTATGTGCCGAGCACGGCAATGTTTGACTTTAGCGATCAATTGTTTAATTAAACTCCGAAATGAGCTTTTTAATATACACGATGGCTACATTTCCATTGGAAAAGTTAGTATATATACAGCGGTAGATTTAATAAATATTGTATTCAGGCAGTTGATTTAATAAATATTGTATACAAGCTGTAGATTAAATAAATATTGCATATCCTGAAATTGGTTGAGCACTTAGCCGGGCTCAAGCTCGCTTCGTGATAAAGCCATATTGGCTCCCAGAAATGATGCTGTTAAGGTCCTTTACAATTTAGTGCTTAGAAAAGAGGATTCAGTGGCATTAGGATTATTTTTCTTTCAATGCCCCAGCAAAATAATGTGATAATCTAGAAATAACTTTCGTTTAGGACTTGATATCATTTTTTAAAGTTAAATAAAAGTGATTTGTGAATCTTTTTTTATTTTGTTGAATCAGTAGATAAGATCAAAATGAGTGGTGAATACGTTGAAACCTTGCATCAAATTTCTAACAGTGTAATATGAAGCAAATGCGAAATTCGTGTTATCTTGGAATAAATTTGAACCTTTGGAGCTGTGGCACGAAAAAAACCAACACAAGTAGGCTCGCAGTGATATCTTCTACCCAAACGATTTTAATCGCTCTTCAATAATAAATTGTATGCAAATTAACTTTGATATATATATATATTTACATTTTCCCCTAGTATGTCTCGTCTTATGGTCCTTCTTATTTGGTTCTATTTCATTTTCTGGGTTCAACTGTTCTTTTATACTTTTTGGAAACAGCGTTTTTCATCTCGTCCAACATAAAAATTAATATTTCATTTGGCGAATATATATCTACTTCAATATCTATATTATCGACTGTTGATGAATCATGACTACTAATACATTTTCCACCATCATCAAATTCTCCTTTGTCATCAAATAAATTGTCTTCATCAGTCAATACTGTATCAATAAAAGTTCTCAAATGTTGAATTTCTTCGTCGTAAGTGATATTATGTGCCATATTTTCAAGGTGCCTTGACACCAGTGACGGAACAAATATGTGGCAAGAATGGCCGCGCTGGATATAATATACCCGAGACACAAAATACCGGCATTTCTATTTTTAGAATACGATGACGGACTTGGCTAATACCAGGTCATGACCTTACATTAAGCTATGCCAAGATTCGTCCACATTTAAGTGAAAGGTCGGAAAATAGACAGAACAAGAGATGGTAGAGGGTATGTCATACCCTGCGCGTCTGTTTCCGTATTAATTTGTGTATTCTCACTACTTTTACTGGTGCATGTATGCCCTTGAATTCTGTTACTTTGACATAGATGAGTGAATAATTTTTCAAATTTGCTTAAAATTAGTAAATTTTTTCAAGAAAAGAGTATAAATATACCCTTTTTAATTGATTAAGATAAAAGCATAACTGAGATTGTAAAAACTGTTAAATATTTGAGATGAGCACTAGAACACTCGATCTGAACTCAAACTCGCTTAAATAATTTGTAATTGCACTAATTGAAGGTTTTGTAATGAAAACTTTATTTTTATAAATAAGTTTTTTTTTAATGAAACGAACGATGAGTTAGACCATATTTCTTCAAATTAAAAAGCAGTTATTTGTTGCCTAATGTAAGTGAAAGTGTAACTAGGTTTTTTACCGATGCTATGGTTTTCAATAAAACAGTGTAAAAATATTTTTACAATTTTATTAATTTGACCTACATGACACGGATTCTTAGAATTTGCAAGTTCAAATTTCTTGCATTAATTAATTTATTAATTTGTATTAAGTTGTATTAATTAAAGTTAATTTGTATTAATTAAAGTTACTTATGAAAGAGGACATACCAGTATTAAATTTCCAGAAAATATCTCATCTCTCTTTTCTGCCAATACCCCAGCTGACAATGATGCATTGTTAGCGTGTCATAACCCAATCTTTACTTCCAGAAAACATCACACCTACAGTTTTATTTCGTTTTTTTTTCATTTTGGAATACAATCATTTCTTCCAATCATAACACGTGTTCCAGTCTACGGAACAAGTGCACTCGAAGAACAGCTTGAAGATGTGGAGTGGGATAAGAAATATTGAATTTTATCATGAGACCATTTTGCGCTAGCGACGATTGTTTTTTTCCACGATATATTTCATCAAAAGTGGTGGGTCATAAACATTTTGTTCGAGATGTTGTGAACTAGCCGTTGTTTTCTAGAAATGTAATTTATCTTTGCTTTAAAAAAAATTCACGTGTTTTATGGTTATTGAAGGGGATTATCAGTTTTTATATTATAAACTTAAGATATCTAGGATATTACAAAAATTGCAAGTAGAAGATAAATAAAGATAAATAAGGATACATGCTATGGCTTATTTTTGTTGGAACTTTTTCACTTTAATTCAGTATATTTTTCTTTAACATTTAATTGAGTTTTAATTCCGTATCAAGCATAAATTATTAACCTCTTGATATGTTTGGAATGAAATTTTAGTAAAGCCTGGAATCTTTTATATTATTATTATTATTATTATTTATTTATTTATTTTTTTGCCGATTTCTTTTTCTCGATTTATACAAAACAAATCGATAAATGATATACTAATTGAAAGACAAGGCTTGCGCTTCTGATTAATAGTTTATGTAATATTACATATTGTGTTATTTGTTTGAAAATCAAAAATAATATTTCTCCTTTTGTTATCTTATGTTGGGTGGCTGGAGATGCTGCTTAACTGTTATGCGTACTAATATCCATAATAATTATTGACAACAATTATTCAATATTCTGCAATAATCAAGAATGACATGCAATAAATCTTTTCTTTAATAACCGCAATAACCCAAGTATGACTGAGGTCTGATAGAGGAAAACACTTTAACTTACAAACACAAAATTTATTAAACACCATATTTCATATTACAGCAATTGAATATTAAAGTAAAATAACTTAATCGGACTTACTATTAAAACACATAATTAAAATGAACTGTTACCTTTAACAGTAACAAATCAGTTCTTATTTAATTTAATAATACTCGCTTTGCTCCTCTCTGATAATAGAATATTGACTCACCCAAACTCCATGGAAGGCTCATACTCATCGAATTAATATCCGTTTTCGTAAATTATTATTTTCACAACACACTTGAATTAAACACAAATTCTTCTTCAGAAGTTACACTCGCAGGAAGGCACATAAAATTATATCACGTCGATATTGGAATGGCGCTAGCGGTATCACCCTATTAGATGATTTTTTTGAACCCACACATTATTTGAAACCAATTGATTTGAATGAACTTGGTGGGGTATAATCGTCAATCTGCGGGCCGTTGCACTGCCCAGCAAGCAAATACCGCCACCGGCATATCGCCGGGGCAAAGAGCCCCAAGGTCTACATTTTTATCAATTGAAACTAGCTCCGGAATTATCCTTCAAATTCTCGTGCAAGGGCTTTTAAAAACTCGGTTTCCATTCAAATCTTACTTAGCGAATCGCAAAGAAATCCCGCCTAAAAATACACGTACTTGAATTTCACTGGATAACTTTTGATCCTCCTACAAACATTTAATTGGAAGAAGGGTGCACTTGTAAAATCCCTTCCCCTCGAAAATATTCGTAGACTTATAAATTTCGGAGCAGACACATTGTGTTAAACTGCCAAAAATCACAAAAAGTCCAACACGCCTTGGCGCCAACTAGTTGCTTCTATAGAACTACAAAGTATAACTCCTTTGAAACCTTTAAATTTATTGCATGGGGAAGAAAGCCTGGTCGACTGGGGCCTACATCAAAAGTGCCCACGAGACACGCAAATTCGCAGGTGTTCAGGTAAGAAATCTTAAAGTGACCCCTGTATTCCCCTGAAAAGAACCCGATATCTGTAAAAGGGAAGACAGCAATCCAACACTTAGGAAAAAGGATTCAATGAAGATTAATGTTTTTTAACCCTTGGTTAGTTGCGAGGTTGACAAATGTGCCCCACAATCTCAATTTCTCAATAGTTGGTAGCACATGATCAAAGACTTCAAACAGTTTTTTCAAGTTATTTTAAAAATATATTTTTTTTTAATTTTTAGCTTATTCTGTCCAATAATGTTGTAATTTTCATTAAAATACCCACTTTCTTTGATATTTGGTCACGAATTTAATGGTTTGCACCAAAATTTGAATTTGTGGACGTGACGACCCACGTGACTAACCGCGAGACAAAACTTCGGGCTAACTCTATGAGAGGGGACTCTACGTAGGGATTGCACCTGCTGACAATGATTCCCTCTTCTCCCATCGCATTTAAAACTTTAAGACAAATTTCTTTCTGTTTCAAAGATGTATTTCACCATTTTAATACGATTCCTTCACTATTTGTTAATAAATCAAACTTAAATGTTAAAAGAGTTCGTTTGAAAGCATGGAAGTTTGGTGTGTAATGTATCACCAGGATAACAAGCCATACAATCCATGCCGTGCCGAGTTTTGTTTTCCAAATCAAGTTTTATTATATATGCTAGTAATGTAACTCAATATCTTACTCTGACGGACATCCAAAAATTTCATTCTTCTAAGCAAACTTAAATACGCAAGCAGTGAACACTTCCATGAGTAGTTCTTGGCAATGAAATGTCAGTCCTGTGAAGTTTTATGGTTTGTTCTCTAAACAGATAACAAATTAAACTTAAAACGTGTTGAAGTTTTTTTGGAACGTTTAATTTCTTTTCTTTTAGATAATGGTACAAATTGTGAATTCTTAAAAATGCGTTAAAGCTTAATGTATCCTATCGATTGAATAAAACAAAAGTATGATTGATTTCACACCAAATTGTATTTACTTTATTTCCTAACAAATTGGGAAATTTGAGAAAATAAATGTCTTTATCCGAACACATTTAACTTTTTCTAAAATATTTTTTCCAATTGTATATCAAATACCAGTCCCACTTCAAATAAACATTTACGTTCCTAACGACAACATCCAATACAACGAGAAAAGGCAGCAACAAAAAAAAAATAAAATCTGTGAACAATCTAGCAGCAAATGTTTTTGACGCCTGCTTATAAACGAATGCCAAGAGTTTAACAACATTTAATAACCTAATTTTCTACAGTGTTTTCGAAAAAAAGTTCACTCCATGTTACTCATGACGCCCGTGCGGTCCCCGAAGATTATATTTCTGCATTCTAAATAAATTACATTTTTGGATTTTCTTCGATGGTTTGTAGAGGTAGAAGTCTTTTCGATAAACTTGAGTAACTAGAGAAGGAATTTATATGCGTTCTTTCCAAAGCATCTAAGGTATTCAGTTGTTAC
Source organism: Linyphia triangularis (assembly GCA_963978545.1). Lineage (NCBI taxonomy): Eukaryota > Metazoa > Arthropoda > Arachnida > Araneae > Linyphiidae > Linyphia > Linyphia triangularis. Next base: position 19,625,674 of record OZ021732.1, on the reverse strand, counting down.
AAAAGTGGCAATATTTTTGAATAAACTATTTTTTTGATTTTGTAACGGTTTTAAATTATTGTATTCGTGGAATTGTTCGAAAGTTGCTTTCGATGAATTGGCTAATTTGTGAATCTGCATGAGCTCATATACCAAGTGGAGTTAATTGAACTCAAAATAAAAATTGCAGAAGAGTTTGTGGATGAATATATTAAGTTCGGTTTAACAAATATGCATATATTAATGTAATAATGAGCTATTGCTTTAAAAGAAAATTTAGGTTATTTTTCAAGTCTTAAATATTGTTCAGGTGAAAAAAAAAATTTTGCTACCAATAATAAGAGATGTTATGCTCATGGCTTTACGTGGTTTCATCTTAAAAATGTTCTTCAAGACTGGCGAATTAAGGTAATTTAATCCTTTTCTATTAACTATGGAGACGCTTGTCAAAAAGTTTTTCAAACGTAATTATTATATCCATTGTAGATGGATTTTAAGGAGGAGATTTCTTAACAAACTTCGAAAAAGATTAGTTAAGTAATAAGAAAACGTAGAAAAAGTATAATAGTACCAAAATTCAAGGATGGTGAAATAATAACAAGTTTCTACTGACCTTATTGGAGTAAACCTGTCCTTGCGTCATCCTGCCCGAGGAAAAGGTCAGTAGCAGATAAACGTGTCAAGTAGTCCACATGACATCTTCACTCGAATGAAGGTAAAGAGCTTGTTCATTGATAAAAGTTAAAATAATTATATAGTTTTTGTCGTCAATACTACTTTCATAAAGTAAATTATTAACTTTTTTATTAGTTTTATAGTTTACTCTTTTATTGTTTTGTCTTGCATTATTTTATGATGTTATTGTTCAGTTGCAAAATGTAATTGATCTAAAAATAGTTTCATGTTTTGATGTGTGCTGAATAAATACTGGTTTGTACGTATGATTTGCATTATTTTATGATGTTATCGTGCTGTTGCAAAATTTAATTGATCTAAATATAGTTTCATGCTTTGATGTGTGCTGAATAGACACTGGTTTGCAGTTATATGATATAAGTTAATAATTAATATAATTGTATTTTATCACAATAGAGAATGGGTGGACAAACAAAAAAACACATGCCGAAAAGTATATTTTCCTTTATTAGTAGAAACTTTATATACAGCTTTAACTATTGCATATTTTATTAACATAAGTTCAAAAGGTGCAATAGTAAAGTAATGTGAGCTATTTAAAATTGTGTGCTAGATTTTGAGTAAATATCAGTTAAGACTGTGTATATTGACGTTTAAAACAGTACGCAAGAAAGTAATGTTAAGTTAGTTTATAACCTTTTGTAAATACAATTAACCTACGTATGTATTATAGAATTAGTATAGTTTTTTCCCCCCTACCTATACTAATATCTAAAACCTATTGATAAAAATATTATTAACCTATTAAATGTTTGCATCGCCTTTTAACTAATATACTATTTGTTTTAGTATTTATTTTTTATAATGGATATAATGTAGCAAGATTTATATCCTAAAAGTACACATCTAAATATATCAACTAATGTATTTAGTGACTCTGGCTTTAGTTTTCTAGCAAGAAGTTGGCTTAATGCCAATTAAAGATTTATCCAGATTTTTCTGTACGTAGGCCATTTAAGAGGAAAATGTATTCCTCATTTAATGAAAAGTAAGAATATAGTTTTTAAATGAAGAATTACTTCTGTTATTCAAAAACATTCCCTAATGTAACACTGATTAGTTTATTAATGTTAAGTTCAGTCATTGAAATTGCTCATGTAAGGAAACGAAAAACTGGCAAAAACACGTTCTGGAAGTTAACACAAAACATTGCAATTATTTAGTAAATAAAATACTCGTCTGCTTAAGGACATGCTAGGTTCCACCTCCTATATCTAGAGATAAGTAATAAACAAAAATCTGTTCATACCATCCAGAATACGTTGTGTGTGAGTTTTTTTCCACACAAAAGCAATATTGAATGTTACTTTAAAATTCATATTTAATATGCAATCAACATTATTTCAGTTTCTTAAAAAATGGAAGACAACGTCATTATTAAAGTACTAGCTGCATGGCCACGCACTGCAGAGGATCCGTTGAAGGACATCGTTCACTTCTGTGTTACATAGGCTCGGAATTTCTTCGGATGAATCGTAGTTGGTGATCACCTTCCAATCTACTACAACCGAATCATGATTTCGTTCATTATTCATTCGCTCGGTCATTCTCCAATCGATGCTTTTTTTTGCAGCGGTGATTCCCAAGCTCCCTTAGTGGCACATGCTATATACTAACAATTTATATCAGTTCTTTTCTTTGGCGGCATATTAACAAATGTCGAAATGATTTGATAGTTTTCAGCGAATTTCAATAATCTTCGCCGAATCTACGATTGAAGCTGCTGCAAGTGATGAAGTCAAATTGAGTATAAATAATCCGTTGCTATGCTAGATGATATGTATATTTTGACTCACTATCCGAAAATAATGTTAGATTCACAATTTAAATTAATCCAGATAAAAAAAATTGACCATAACAATTTTGTATATTTTTTTAACCTGAACACTAGTATACATATTCAACAAAATATATTTGGTGTCGATATAGCATCTCCAGCTTTTGTTTTAAAAATAATCATGAAATTATATATAGTACCAAGTTCTTAATTGTTGTTGTAAAATAAAACAAAATCTGAACTAAAAGAAAAATTAGAAGACATTGAAATGATAACCTTAAGTGCCAAATTGTTCTCCAACTGAAAAATTATTGCTAAGTGGCATGGATATAATACCAATATTGGTCAACGCGGTGCCACACAACACACCTAATGATACACGTAGGGTTTTTCACATTAGACAGCCTTCTTACATTATATCTTGTAATGAACATATCTTGGAAAAAATATATAATAGATTTATTAAGTTGACCAAAATCTGTCTAGTAAATCCTATAACGACCCGAACGTATAGTGTAAATTATGTTGGTAAATAATCTTTTAGATGTTAGAAAAATATGTTAACCGTAATGATGAAGATATTTGCTAATACAAAACAAAACAATACAACGAATTTATATTGTTTAAATGTTATTAATACTCATTAAATAAAATCAAAATGTCAATACCCGCTGAGAACGATACATCTTTGACGATATCACAAAAATGTAAACAAAAACAGGATGAATTTAAACCGAATTAAAATGAAATGATGGATACAAAATAATGCTTTAAGACCGCACACGAACAGAAATTGTTTACGGTATCGACTGACAGTAAATGTATTATAATATTATAATTGAATTCGAACCGCTTGTTGGAGAGACGATTGTAATGCATAAATATAATCAGAAAAATAAGGGATACACATTAAAATAACTTTGGGTTTTATTCTGATGTAATAAAAAAATATCGTTGCCATTCCAAGATTTTTTTAGTGTCATTAAATTTTAATGAAAGCAACTTTTAATCGAATTTTAAAGTTGTTCTCTATAATCTCCATGTACTAAAGCTTCTCTGTACCAAATTTCGTACCTCTAGGTTGTAAACAGGGTAGAGTTTCTAATGTGGGGAATTTATTGTCACATCCGTTTTTTAAAGATATATACGTTATCTTTTGAGTTTAATTGTGTTACGTCTTTATTTAACATGTTTCTAAAAATTAAGTACTGCGAATTGAAAAGGGTCATCATCTTTGTTTATTTACATTCAATGGATAAAATATGACACTCCAAACCCCAAAGCCGGTATTCCACGACATGAAATAGTAAGCTTCAATTTAGGTATACAATAGTCAAAACATTAAAAGGTATACATGTAATTATAAAAATCTGGACAGACATAAAAACTACTAAACATTGACATACAACTTTTAAATTCTTCAACAAAATATATGATATAGATAATCTGAACACGGCAGCCAGGCATGAGTGGAAAAATGGCACTTATAGGCACCGGGAGGTTGTGAGTTCGATCCTGGCTTTGTGCTCACAATCCTGATGGTGGCGAGTTCAGGGCCTGAGATCGAATAATAAACACCTTGTTTGATAATGGTGACTGGAGTACGTCAATTAGTCGTGGTTGCAAAGTCCTCCAAGTTTCCATACAAATCAATACTTCTGGGGTTGGCATAGCCAAGTATTCTGTGGAATCTTCTGCTTGGTATCGCCTCTAAAATCAAGAAGTTTCACACACGGTCGGTAGTGCTGCAATCTACCAGATAGCAACCGAAAAAGAGGTAGAAATGTACTCTTCGGTGGTTATAGGTAGACTAGAGCACTCCCCCTCACGAGTGGGTGAGTGCTAACATCCTGTGCAGTTCTGCCCACTACCGACCTTAATGAAATTGGGTTGGTACCAATGCTTGAAAAGGCAGAGGTGCCTTAATCCCCACAATACTTGATAAAAAGAAGAAGAAGGTGATCTACTCACCTCACCACGACTTCAAATGTCCCAAAGTCCCCTAATTTGGACTCATAACATCGGGTAGAATCCAGTAGCCGATGCTTCAACTTTTCGAGCATACAAACGAAAGCCTGGATCATCCCGTTTTCAGTTCAACCGCAGACATCTCTCTTCATCAGACCATCCCACCACTTTTTCTTGCCTCGGAAAGACCTTAATCCGCCTCACTTGCCTTTCTTCACTTCACTGCATTACAGCGTAACACTCATAACCAGTATCCTATCTATGATCCACAAGTGCAATGCTAATCAAACAATCCTACTCTGTCTGCCCCTCAATAATTAGTATTAAGTTAATATTATCAAATTTAAAAAACATCCTAAATAAATTCAAAATGTCTTATTCCAATTATGTATATGGTTACCACGAATACTTATACTACATAATAGATACCTGTAAGAATAAAATTATTTTTAAGAAAAAGTTTTACTTCATTTAGCAAAAACAAATTATACATTTTCCCCACGAGCCATCCATGTTTTATATTTGTCCTACAAACAGTGTTGAAAAAATAACAATTTAATATCATCTTTGAGAACCTACCCATGTAAATTTGACAGTAGGCCAATAATAGTGTGATACTAATATTAAGAAACTTTAACATAAAAGTATTTGTACGATTATGGATTTTACCTATTCTACATATGTTTCTATACTGTTACGCAATTTTTCTGTATATGATAGTAAATAAGTGTAAATAATTTAGCTTTCTGTGACAGCGTTTGCTTACTTTTGAGGTACCTGAATTATCGCCGAGTCTGAAGTTGTCTCTACTAAAGCTGTTTTAAATACGAGTTTCCTATTGCTTAAAAAGGTTTTTTTGTAAACGCAATGTCGTCATTTCTTTTGAGAAAATTCTGTGCAATAACCAAACAAAGAGTATATTTGTGACTTGCGAATGACATGCAATCTCTATAGCATGTTACTTCCAGTACTCATAGAACTTTGGTATTTTAAACATTTGTACTTTTTGTTCTCTGTGAGAAGAGAAATGAACGTATTGGGATTCATACATACTGATGGGTCTGATGCAATGCAGGCCTGTCACCTAATCTTATAATAACATTGATCAGTGACTTTTCTACATAAAAATAAATAAAATGCTCTTTCTAATTATAATAATAAAATGAAAATTCCTTAACTCCAAAGCAATTTCAGCATCAATAAAAAAATAATAAATCATTTAAAACAGGGACACTTCTTCCCACCAAAAACATATCTGCAGTTATTTTCCGGACAAACTTTTTCCACATTCATCGGATGTCGCTTTTCGGAAAAACGGGTGAAAAATGCTAGATTTTTTTGCATGGCGTCGCGGTATCACGCTCTGCCGGATAATCGGAAAACAGTTGCTGACTCGATGTACCGTCAATGCGCTCGGACGAGTTGTCATTCGCTGAGTCGGTGACGTTTGTCTCAGGGTCTCAGGAGCGACGTGTCATTGGTTGTTTCGGCTCCGTTTATATCGGAGACATTTCCCGAGATGTAGAATAATGGTATTTTGAAAAATGTCTTTCTTTTAAGAAAGAATGTAACTCTTTTGTACCAGTATCTTATGTATTGCAATACTCATTATTTCATAAGTTGTTGGTTGAATTGGAGGCAATTATTTGTGCGATCCTTTTAGCAATAAAAACATGGATATAAGTGGTCTTTTAATGATAGGAGTTTCACAATCCAATTTTTTTACTAATGGCTAAAATTTATCAGATATTGTTTTAAAAACTGAATCAAATGTCGTTATCATTTAAGAGACTCAGTACTAAAAAAATAAAGTTGGATTTTCTTTCATGCTGCTGGTATGCTTTTCCCTCCCCTCCCCCCATTTCCATTGATTTATTACTTTAGTTTGTACTAAATTAGAAGTATTATGTTATATTTTGTTTTAAAAAAGCAAACAATAAGTTATTAACTATATAAGACAAGACCTTTACCCCAGTAACCAAAATACACTGGCCAATATTAGCTAGAAACTATCCAATCCCGATGTAGACAGTTGTAGACTGGCAGTTGCTACATATCTTGGCCAATCTTGCCCAGTACTGGGTAAAAAATACTGGAAGTTTTGACATGTTGATGCAGAAGTTTAAAATTGAAATATAGTGCTATAAGAATGGATGGAGCGATAAAATATATGATTTAAGATGGTTTTGATAAGTTTACTTTTAAAGAATAGTGTTTAGGAACGATGTTTGAGGTTTAGCATGGACTTCCCAGAACCCATGTTATCGATATTAGCCAATATCACTGTACTACCTATGTAATTGCAATTTTCTCTAAATGTGATATTTAAAACTTTATGCACATTTTCTAATCAACACGTAGAGATATACCAGTAATTCTTTTATTAAATTGTAGAACATAACCTATTGATTAAACTGAGGTTAAAACTCATGTTATTTCTTAATTATTTCTTTAAAATCCCAAATATTTTATTTAAAAAAAAAAAAAATAGAGTTTTCCAAAAATTAATAATAATTTGAAATAATTCTGGTGTGGCATTTTTTTTATCAAACTTTAACTTAAGCTTCTCCTAATAGAACCTTTTGCCCATATAACATAAACATTTCAAACTCACTTTTTAAGAACTGTCCAGGAAAAGGTACATGAAAAATATGAAATTTAATTTGGTGGGTCTAGGGCTTACTATGTTTCCTTAATTTTAAACTTATAATATGTTATATTATAAGTTTAACTACAGGTATATCAAGTTTTCTTTTAACAACCAACTGATTCTGAAGAAGCCAAAATCCTTATCTAACTATGTAATAGTCTATACTGCAAGTTCTTCATGGCACCGGACTCCTTACTAGACACTTCTGTAATTGGATACCGTATAAGATTTTCTGAATAAATCCTGTGGAAGCAATGTCTATCCATTGCGTAAGTCAGCCTAATCTAAACATAATATCAAGTTTTTATGTGTAACATCCAGTAAGATATTTATTCTCAGAGCATGGTACAGTTTGTTTCTAAGGTAAAATGTTTGAAGCTCGATGTTTTACATTTTTAGTTAATAAAGAACTTTATAAACTTGATATTTTTATTGATTAACTTATGCAGGGCTCAAAATTTAAATACAGAATTGTTGCCGAAAGTTCGTCGAATGAGTGCTCTGTTACATATTATTTCAAATATATTAATTCACGTCAATGACAAATTGCTTTAAAGTATTTTATATAACACTTCTATATTACTGAATTGACAACTTTCTGGATAGGTATATATCCTTGAAGTACAAATCTTCAACAGGATCTTGGATATATTTTACACTGCTGGCGTAATATATCTAACATTTAAGATAAATGATTTCTTGATTTAAGAACACAAATTATAAGACCGGCACCTTGAATTTTAAAGTCCCTCTCCGATAAAAAGAGAAGTCACTTTAGATTTTTGATCATAAATAAGTTCTGCAGTGGTTGTCTGATAGGTTGACCATTACTACGTCATCGCAGATAGTTTCCAGAGGGGAATAAGGAAAAAACAAAGAGAACTAGGCTCTGAGCTTGCCAGAGGAAAGAACATGTTAAGGGGGTAGGCTAAGGAGGTGCTCATATTAAAACAGTGTAATAAGAACCACGAATGAATGTTCTTCTATATATGATTTAAAAAAACAAAAACATATTCAGGTCAACAACTCGTCATATTGCTCCTAATTGCTTTTCATATCTTATACTGAATATACATGTTTCTGGATAATTAAATATACATTAAATATAAATTTTCGACTGGATCGACGGTATATTTTATAAAGCATGTGTACTATCTCATACGTTAAAGGTAAATGTTTTTGTATTTTAAGAACAAACATTTTAAACACCGGCACCTTGAATTCATAAATCCCCCACCGGTAGAAAAGGAAGTAAGGTTCCTGAATGAGTGTCCGGTTATATATGATTTCAAATATACATATAATTACACAATTTCTCTGTATGTAATTACAAATAGTGTAGAAATAGTTTTTAAATTTATTTGTTAGCAGTGATAATACAAGCTTGAAAAAAAGGCAACACTCGATCAAAATATTTCGCTATAATACTGAGAGTTCTGAATGCCAAATCGTTTGCTTTGGATTTTTCAGAAACGTTCGTACGTGAGGAGTGAGGATATGTAAACCTTCCAGAAAATGGAATTCTAAGTCAGTTGAATTTTGATAATTGCTTTGAATGTTCAGTTCATATTACTTTAGTGGTGCCTGAATTATCACTGTGCATAAAGTTGTGCGCATTGAAGCTATTTTTAAATCTTGATAACAAGTTGATTGCTGATTAAAAAAAGTTCTGTGAGCATCTGAACAAAGAATAAATTAACAGTTTTCATTCTATAAAACCAGTGACGTAATTTCTTCAAAGAATATAGATAATAATAATCATTTCAACAACTTGGCAAATATATATAAATTAGGGTGGGTCTTATATGCCACTAAAATATACATTTTTAAATCTTTAACGCGACACCCTTTCAAATGATTCCTTTTGGTAAGAAATATATAATTTAGGGGTTGCTACCGGCAATTGAAATTACCACTATCATGGAAAAAATCAAGTTTTTTCACTTTAATGCATAAAAATGTGAGAAAAAGAAAAATCTCCATTGTCAGCTTTTTTTATTACATGTAATCATTAATAAACTTTCTACAAACATATGCAGTGTATAAAATGTACACTGTGTATAGATATTTCATTGTGAAATGTTAATAATGAATCAAAATTGTGAGGTCGTGAATTTTTGTTTTCGAAAGAAATTGTTGTCATTGAAAAGTCATAGAATTGTTTCTCCCCAAATAGAACGAGTCTTAATGTACATATAAACTATTTAATTTCATCAAGTTTGCTCAATCACAAAACAATTATTTTATTTGAGCAACCACATATTGTTTTAATTTCGTTGGTTATCAGGTTTCAGCCAACATCTCCATGACAAGTATAGCTACCGAATGGCAGGTATTTTTAGTGGTTTGCTTCAAAATCTGCTTGAAATGAAATAGACATGGTTTCTCTTTTGGTTTCTATGATTCAGTGAGGATATTTGACCTATGAGCCATATCATGGTTTGTTTTCTTGTAGTAGGCTTTATCGTACAAACAATAGTGTTGCCTAGTTAAAATTGATGATTTAGAAAATGTGTAAATAATTTTAACTAATCTTACAAATAGTGATAAAGATTAAAATACATTTTCAATGAATAAAAGCAGATTAAAATCCTTATAAAGCAAAGAAAAAGCACATGCAGTTGCATTAGAAGAAAGTAATTATAAATAGTGAAAGGGTTACGTTTACAGTTAAAAAACAGTTAAATGGCTACTTTAATGTAATTTTACAGAGTATTATTTTTTTTCTTACAAAAACAAGGTCAGTAAATTTCAATAAAGAGGAAAAAAATTTAATTAATGAGATAAAAAATTAAGTCCACCAATTAAAGAAAACTTTCAAAATATCAACTTTAGTACTTTTCTAATTTTAGTTCTTTAGTTAAAATTGATATGTTGCTACTACATTGGTATGAGTTTCTTGGAATAAAATCTATATATAAGGTACTTGATGCATAATATATTAGCCCAACTCTTCAACTAGATCTATGATACATTTTATAGTGCAAGTGTAAAGTCTCATATTAAAAAGTTATTTTATGTGATTTTTAAAAACTGAAATAATAAATACCGATACCTTGAATTCCTAACCCCTCCTACCAGTATAAATGTAATCCAGATGATATAGAAAATCCCACCCCTTGGCTCACTTTTTCATCAGCAGGGTTGAATCTACAGGACCAACAATCCAATCCCTTCCAACTGGCAAATCTAGGCTATAATTCAAGGGTTACATGTGTGAAATACTTCAGTTACACTTGGTAAAACCAAATCAATCCTTATTAAATTTATTCCCTATCTCTCTTGAATATTCCCCATATCCTAAAACTTCATTCCTCTTTAACTCATCCAAGCTCTTTGCAATAAGGTAATTTAATGAATGGAGCTCAAGTCTTCTGGCTTACTTGATTTATCACATTTACTCCTTCACCAGTTTTCTAGGAATGAAATGTTGGGGGCGTCTTAAATTAACGATTAGAATTAATTAATTAAATTGAATGATACTTATTTCATTAGGTTAAATATTTTGCGGAATTCAAAGAGAGGAATTTCTCATTGACGGATATATGTCCCAGAATTTGGATTCAAAGTTATTTTATTTCGATCATTTCCGCAAACTTAAAGTTGAAATTGGGAAAGAATTTAATGAATGTAATGATGCATTATTTTAAAGTTTATTTGAATTTCAAACGTGTTTCCAAACTTTGTTATTCCTATATTTGTAACTGTTCTTCTTCCGAGAAATGGTTTGGTGATTGCACTTTGTTGAAGCTAAAACTTTTTAAATTATAGATGTTATATACTTTATATATTATTTAGTTTTATAAATAATATTCAGATTCAGCAAAACATACTTTTTATATTTTTTGCGGCACATTTTCTGTTCCATATCTTTCTTACACATACTAATTTATACAAAAAAAAAAAAAAAAAACTTGTTAATGTGGTCGATGAAGCTAGATGCAGTGCTAATGCATAGAGGAATTAGGAGTTGGGCTGCATCGAATAGTAACTCTTGTGATATGCTTGTGATCAATCACAACATACCTTTAGAAACATAGTCTTTTTGTATTTACTTATTTTTAAGGCATGGCGAATTAATTAATGATCCGATTTAGGGACACGTATTTTTAATGAATAGTTATTATCTCTATATTTCTTGTTAAACATTTATAATTGTCCTAAACATTTAATTGTTAAAATATGACTCGTATTTTACAAATTTTAAATATACATGTAATGTATTCCCTTTGGAACCTTCAATTTCCGATTTAGAATTCTCTAATATTTTCCGGTGTTAGCAGGAGGCGCCTTGAATCATCGAGCGTCACTGGCAACCATATAAAAGCTCGGTACTTCGGTTTGCCACGCCTTTTGATATAATCAACTTTTTGCGCTGGCCAAGGGTCATCCCATCTCTTCCCCTCTCTTAAAAATAAACTTTTGTTTTTACTAATCTACGATTGCTTACTTATAACGGTCAACATTCGAGGTACGCTTATAATGTAAAAAAATTGTAACATATTTTTCGAAACATGAAAATAAACATACCAGCATGGTCGCTGTAACGTCAAATACCAATTGACCTGTGACACTACATGCATAATCTATATACAGTCAAACCCCGTTAACTCAAAATCACTTAAAATGAAATCCCGGTTAAAGCGAAGTAAAAGCAGTACTCCGTTCTTAAAATTTAGCATTTATTTATTCGTTTAACACGAAATTCGGTTAATGCGAACAATTTCAGCGGCTCCATCGACTTCGCATGAACGGGGTTTGACTGTAAATAAAACTAAGTGTTTGTAAGTCTGAACCTTACACAAATCCACAGTTTTCACACAGGTTATAAATTTTGTATGTAGAAGCTTTAATACATCGAGATTGTAGAGAACAACTTTTAAATTAAATTAAAAGTTGGTCTCCATAAAATTTTATGATATTAAAAAAATCCTTGGAATAGCAACAATATATTTGTTTTTTTATTACATCAAAGTATTTATTATATCACATAATAATTTTGCCCATTTAATGTGTTATCTTTATTTTTCGGATTATTTTTAAATGTTATAATCGTCTCTAGAATAAGCGGTTGGAATATTGTTATAATATTTCCATATAATTATTGTCAATTTATCTACCGTAGAAACTCTGCGGTTGCATGAATTTAAAGTGTAATGCTGCATAATTCTGAATGTAAGCACAACAGGTAAGACTATTGAAATTCCCGGAAAACTTTCGAATCATTTAGACATTTTTTTTTTTTTTATTCCCATGCAAATATCTATTCATTTCCTTTATTGTTTTTCCCAGAATATCAAAATTCCTACTTTTGATTGTTTTTGTTTGTACAGTGGTTTTGTTCTGTATTCTTAATCAAACAGAACACAATTCAAGTTCCATATTATTTAATTTAGGTTTGAAGAAATTTTGTGTATTATACATGCTATTTGCACCAGACTATTTTACAATTTCCACCAGATGCGTAGTATTTCATTTGAGATTTTATTTCTTTGGTGCTTTATTTTGGTTGTGATTATAAAATTGGTAAGGAGGCATGAAACTAGTTTTTTCTCAGTGTATTAAAAAATTTGAAGAATACAAAACTTTTTTTGGGGCAGATGTAGTAAATGATGATTCTTTGGCTCGATTTTTTTTTTACAGATAAATTAGTTTTCTGGCAGCGGTTTTTATTTCTTTTTGATTCAGCTTAATTTGCTAATATTCCGTTAGCAGGGTACCAGAAAAAAACTGCCAAATTGCAGACCTAACTAATTCAAACTAACGATCTTCAAATAATTTGGCGATACATTTATGCGTCATTTTAACATGTAACCATTTATGTTTGGCGCCAACTGGCAAACCAGCTAACAGAGGAGTACCCTTACTATTTATATTTTAACTTAATTTTATTACTCTTTATGCTTTAAATTTCTTTGAGTTACCGTTTTTTTTTTTATTTTTTTTTTTTATTTTGTTGGTCGTTAAATGAAAAATTTGCCAAATGTCATATTTGGTAATTAGTAAAGGCAGTATCCACACGTAGTACCAAAATCAATTAAATATTAAGAAATTAAATAAACAGTGGACTCAGGATCAGAAGGTTAAAAAACTTGAGGTACCGAACACATTCGAGAAACATAACATATTTATTGAAGATAAATTTTAAGTTTAAGGGTTAAGCATTAAGGATGATATAAAAGTTACAACATTTCTTAGAACAGCTTGTTGTCGATCTGCTATCTAGTACAGCGTTGTCAAACTCTAAAAAGAAAGTTTTTCGGCAGTTCTTATAGACTGTAGCTTTGGACATCATTTGAGGGGAATTGATGATTCCCCACTTCCTACACTACATCTGTTCACTTTTTCTAAAATGTAAAATTCTATGTCTTTCAAAGGATTTCCAGCAACACGAGCCACAGACTAGTCCTTAAAAGGCAAAATAGTTGTTTGTCTGACAGTTGTAAAAAATACTATAGCTGAAAAACTGGCAACTTTGCTTCTGCTAGTTGACATCTTTTCTCTCTAATGTTGGTTTTCCTTTAAAGTCAGTTTGTTGCTTGGTTGGTTGGTAAAGTTGGTTGAAAGCCCTTTAAAAGTGGTTCATTGAAATCGGATTAGCTTACTTTTCCTATATTCTTTTGACATTTTTATCAATTTCCCGAGGTAATGGCGATGTGAAATGCGGTAGAATTAGTGATGAGAGAGTCAGTGAGAGCTCTACTTTTTAAATATAATAATTGTTCAATTAGTAAGTTAACAAGGTGAATATTGCCTTGAGGTATATTGGGTTCTCTAATACATTACGTAATTGTAAAGGAAATTGCTTTAATGTTTTCCCAGTGGCTTTATGATTAAAATTTTGCTTACAGATCACTATAATCTCATTTGCAGTCCTGTCTATTTCTCTGCTCAATTCGCCCTCCTAGCGTTACGTCCTATAATATTGGCACTAACCCTTCTTATTCTAACTATTTTAAATCAACTAAAGGAGGTAAAAATCACTTTTTGAGCATTCGTAACCAATCCCTACATTCTAAAATGTACTGGGTATCAATATATCTGAATAATTAGACCAAATCCTGGATCGAAGACACAATAAATATTCCTTGGGCTATATTGAGTTATCTAATACGTTAAGGAACCTAAATACCTATAGAAAAATGCATTTATTTGCGAGTGATAAAATAATCTAAATCATTATTCACTATAATCAAATCAATAAATGAGTTTATAACCAGGTCATACTCTAAGGTCTACTTATTTATTCAGACACACTAACAGAAAAACATATAAACAAATCATCCGCAAATGGTTAAATCTAATGGATCTGACCATGCATCCAAAAATTAGCATTTAAACCGACGCTACACAACTAACTTTATCGTACTAACGTAATCATAAATGTCATCTACTAAAATAACTAACGGGACCATTCCACTTCAAACCGACCAGAAAATTTATTGAATTCCAACTGATTGACATTTTACCGGGGTGGGTGCCATGGCCTGTTCGGTCTGACGTGGGAAGTCCAAACGGTCATCCAAACCCAACGGTCATCCTAACCCAACGGTCATCGTAACCCATTGAGAACAATAAAATATCGTTTGAGAACAATAAAATATCGTCTGAGAAAGAAGTGAAATAACATTCTTTACTTGCAGTGTTAACTATCGGAAAAGACTCATGGATTGCTTGGGAGGTCGCAAGAGAGTCTGTTGGGGCTCTTTCATCGAAGATAGGGCCAGGGGGCTATAGTTAAGTAACTTTCGTCTGAAAATCATTCGAATGAAACATCCAGAATGCGTCCAGCAGCAAACTCCTCTCTAAAAGGCAGGTTAGATGTTCACGTGGATAAAAGCGTTTTTGTCAGAGGTGAATTTTTTTGTTTGCTTAACCATGAATCCGCCTACAATATCTTTATTCGCTTGTCTAGTTTCATTGCAACACCCTTAAGATTTGTTTCGAAGTCTTTACTCCCACTATTACTCATCTGCACCAAGAGAAAATCTAGCCCTCTAAAAGTCCAGTAACAGTAGAAAAAAATTGAAAAATGTACAATTTATATAGTGTCAAGTATGTCATATTGATAGAAATTCTTCGTCGTCGTTTATAGACAAAATGCAACAATTAAAAAAAAAAAAAAAAAAAACTACAATTCGAAAAAGTAGTCCTTATTTTAGTGAAAGCATAAATGTACCTTAATGGAAACTTGTTTTTAAAGTTGAAAATTTGTAAAATATTTGTCGGTTATTAATAACAATTTGTGTGTGTGATTTCAATCTTAAGACGAGCTGAAATTGTGTTACCATTATGCAATATTTATATTTACCATGCAATTTTTTTTTTAAAGCTTTACAATTATGTTGTGCATTTTATTCGTCAGAACAAAGCCGACTGAAAACATGTTTGCGATATACATGTTTTAAAGAAGGTCGACCCTTTTATTGCTTATTTTATTATCCCCCTCCCATGTGTGTGTCAGGTAGTTTATATAATGATAATTAATGAGTTAACGTACTTAACGAAATCTTCCGATTTTGTAGGACAAAAAAAAAAAAAAAAAATGGTAATAGGTTATTTTAGTGATGTATACAAATTAACCTATTTCCTCCTTTTTTTACACGCCAGGTTTTAATCTGTCAAAGAAACAACAAAAACAAACTTGATACTTCCTTGCTAGATCGAGAAATTAAATTATTTTGCTCACAAAATCTTTTTAGACGATGTTAGATGCTTAAAAGTTTAGTATTCGTTTAGTGTACATTCTAAAAATGTCATAAATTAACTTATGGCTAAATTTATTTTTGAATTTGATCAAATGAGAGACTTTCTATTATAAAACCTAATTAAGGTGTCTTTTCTTAAAAAATATTTTAGTTTATTCAAAATATTTTGTATTTTGGAAAAATTTTATTGCGAATTTGAGATCGATGCATAGACAATTATCTTTCTTATTTAAGTAACTATATATAATGCTATAAATATAACATTTTAATTAAAAAATTGAATGATCAAAAGGCAATTGAAAAACTTTCAAAATTACTCATTCATATCCGTTATCGTTGTGAAATACAATATATATTTTTTTTAAATATAAGAGGCTGAAAACTGTAATGCATATTTTCCATAGGCGAACAGTTTTTACACCAATATGTTCTATAGAGATTTAAACAAGCTTTAGAATCCTGAACAAAACCCCTCCAAAACATAACAACATATTTTATTTTTCATTAACATTCAAAAAGTGGTATCCATCTCTGCCTTGCTTGAAGTGTATGGTAATCCCTCATTATATAACTATTTCATTATTCAATTTTCGTCTTATATCTATTGATAAACTACATCATTTTGCCTCAGATATAAATTTGTACAATTTATTTTATATGTGTTGTGATTGACTTACTTAATGCTAAATTTTTTAATGCTTTAAAACAATCGTTTTCAATTGAAAACTCTATAAATAGTTTAATGAGGATAGCGGCACTAAAAAATTTAAAACTTTTTGTAAGGTCTTCGTGAGATTTTGTAAGGTCTTCATGAGATTTTGTGAGGTATTCATGAAATTGAATGAGAAATTAGAAAACTATATTTTAAGGAAAAAATATACATAAAATAAAGTGTTTGCCTTCAGATAGAATCTGATCTGGAACTTAAATGTCGTATGATAATGAACCTTACAACCTGACCCTATATCGAAAGATAGTAAAATAAGTTGTAGACCATAAATAAATTTAAAAAAAAAAAAAAAAAAAAAAATTAAAAAAAAAAAAAAATTAAAAAAAAAAAAAAAAATTGGACAAAGAGATGCATATCTGACTTTGGACGGCCATTGCGACGGTTTTAAATGTTATTATTTTATTACATGTTCAGTTTATTTGCCTGTTGTGTCAATGACACGAATACATAGTTTAACGATAATCTGTGCAAACCAATGACTCCGAACTTACTTAAACTGCGATAAACTATATCCAATTTTCCTCGAAACTTATTAAATACCAGGTAGCTAACAATCCCATTTATAAGCTAAAATAGTTCCAATCATCCACTATTTCCGAGTCCCAAAAGTGTTTCGACTGCCTCAGGAGGAAAAAGAAACAACAACCTTGTTTCAAAATGGGAAAACAGCTTAAAACCGTGACGGAAAAACTCCTTTAGAAAAACTTGATTCCGAAGCCATTAACTCGTTAAAGCAACGCGAGTGGCACTAAATTGGTTGTCTCCGCGTAACAAAGTAGTGCCTGCAAAATATCGGTACGGATTACCTGCTCTCAGGGAATAGCCGATCGCTATCGACTCGTACTTTTGACTCTCGACCGAGTCTTCGTTCCCTGTAAAAAGACCCCAACGCTTCACTGAACTGTTTCCTTCGAGCTATCACTTTCAGGATGGAGGATTTTTTTTTTTATTTTTATCATCCTCATCGTTGTTATTTTTACTTCTTTTTTTTAAAGAAAAGCTTCAGGAAATTGGGGAAAGTTCTACTTGAGTTAAGGAAAGCTTGGACGGTTTCTGGTGTGCCTTTAAAGAAAAACCCCGCACATGTGGTTTAGTTTGTAAGGAGTGAGATGAATTAAACATGATTCGGTTTGTCGAGAATTCTCCAGTAATGGCATTTTCTGGAATAAAGACTTGGTTTTATTTCTGTTTTTATTCTTAAGCCTTAGCTTCTTTTTTTTTTTTTTCTTTTGGAGGGAAATTAAATTAACCATATCCGATGAAAAGGTACTCGGGTATTTTAGAGCGGTGTTCTTCTTTTTCACACATTTTAAAAATGCAATAAAGCATTTCGGTGGAGTTATAAAGAGGAATGGCTGGTGACTGATATTGTTGGATGGGATTGCATTTGCAATGCTCATCACTCGCGCTTCTCTTCTTAAAAGAAGAAAGATGATTGTCTTCTTAATTTAAATTTAGAAAATGTTCAGTGGCGGATGGAAAGTGGTTCATGCTGTTGTAGCATTTTGAAGCGAAAATTGAAATTTGAGTTTGCTATTTTTTGCGATGCTACATTTTGAAAATCTTTTACGAAAGTTGAAGATAGTTCATTTATTTAAAAAAAAATATGGCTAAGTAAGAGTCAGATACTCTTTCTTTAAAATTGTAATAGAGCAAATTTAAATATATATTAAAGTAGATAAATGTTTCTTTTACGCTTTTTTTTATTTAAAAATATATACTACGATAAAGGATACAAAATAAATTACCTATATTATGCCAGCATTAAAACAATTAAAAATAGCACCGTTAAATGTGTCATTTTCCAAGCTTATGAAAACACAGCAAATCAAAATACTTACTGAGCAATTATTATTTTTAAAGGATTCTATACCTCCTCCACCCGTAATGTTAAATTGTCTATTTTTGATGCACTTTTTCTTGGATAGTTCTTTACAAACGAGTTTCATTTTTATATCAATTAAATAGGCTTTACACAAAATATTGAGGTTAAGATTTTATAAAAACTGTAAACAAAATTTTTATTTAAATTGTAATCAATCTTAAATTTTTTCATTTGAAAATCCTCTTTTTTAACAAGGATTTGGTATTCAAAAAATAATTATGAAAATAACATTATATTTTTAACCTTAGTTTAATCTGTAAGTTATGAAATAGAATTAAAAAAAAAATAATTGTCTCTCTCTACTAGTTAGAAAAGGTACATTGAAGTTTATAATATCAGGTTCAGAGAAATAAAAATTAATGTTTTGTAAGGTAATTTACTGTCTGCTTTTTTTAAAACGAAATATAACATACTTCTAATTTAATTAGAAACTCAAGTATCAATGGAAAGGCAACAGAAAAATAGAACACAACATGAAATAAAATTCCCAAAATCGAGTTTTTATTTTCTGAGTCCCCTATTTAGTGATGGTTGTGCAAAAAATAAAATAATTACAGTGCATAAAAAGAACTCAAAGGAAGGTTAGAACTTATTTCTAAAAGAGAGAATAAAAAATTAAAGCAACGTTGTAGTTTGTGCTTTGTTTCAATATAAGTTTATTGTTTTCTTATAAGAGGACATATGCATATTAAAACAAAATAAGACTTCACAAAGTTAAGTATAATTCCCATAATACAATTTCATATTTAAATCTATAATTCATAAAAATGTCGAAAATATTAAGATTCATAAATTGTTGTTTACCAGTTGAAATGTATGACAACTTCAACCACATATTTTATCTGGATTTTTTTTTTAAATACATAAAATGTTACCTTAACAAAGTAAAACAACGGGAAATTCGTACTTTGGCGGTAAATCATGGTATCTATTAGAAATCTTGATTTTAAATTTTAAAGAAGATTTAAAGCTCGTTTTTAATGCAATGTCACCAAATTTTATTGATTTGTTATTCAACTCCAACAACTAGTTTGATATTCATCTTGATGAAGTGATATGCATTTGTGAACTCCTCATCATGTAAGTAAAATCAAAGAAAACTGATGTTTCAATTTGCTTTACTTTGAAGTTTTAATGTAGTGAAATTTGAAATGTGATAAAATACTATCATCCCTCATTAAGAATAGTTGCAAAAGTAAGGGATATTTATATTTAACAAGATACTTTACAAACCATTTTTACTGTAACAAAAGTATGGAATATGATCTTACGTAAATTATTTGTTTGCCATGTGTTTATAACATTTTAAAAACTTGTGTGTTGAAAGTATATGTAAAAAAAAAATATATATTTTTTTTATTATATTAATATAATTCAAACATATTCGATATTAAATTTAATTAATAAACGACATATAAAACGTATAATTTAAACTATACAAAAATAAAAACACTTTTTCTTATACAATTTGTGTCCCTTCTAATGATTGGAAAAGTTAAAATATAAAATTAGTCATTTGTTTAAGTTTACTTAGTTATACGACAATCACAAATCTTTTATGAGTCTAATAAGTGATGGAATTACCCCATGTGAATAAATTTCGATTTTATCTTCGTATAGAAGTGAAATTGTCAACGCTGACTCCTCCAAGAGGATGTTATATTGAGTTCAATCCTGAAATCTCTATTAAAATAGATCTTCAATTTGTCCACAACTATAGCAATTTGTAAAATATATATTTGAACTACCTAGTGAAAGAGAAACGCAAAAAAAGTGTAACATTGAGGATTTTTACTTTGAAACTTTTACTAACAAGTTTTTGGGAAATATTTCATGTTGCAAGTCAATTCGTAAGCATATTATATTATATTATATTATATTATATTATATTAATCTTCTCTTTTGGCCACATTTTTTATATTGCATTAACATTTTCTTATATATTTTTATGGTAACTAGTTGTGTTTGAAAAGGTAGATTGAGTCACAAATATGTAATTCCGTTTCTCAAAATTCAAATTTTATTTCCTGCAGAATAGTATTTAAAATATTATCAAAATTAATGAAAACACATATGATTTAAATTGAGGATTTTTCATTACCATTAAGTTTCAAAATACTTGTCACACTAAATACGTAGATGGAAAATTAAATATTCCCACGTTAGTTAAATATTCTTTTCTTTCTAAATGTGTTCTGAAAACTACAGATTGTGAAATCTCTGCAATAAAAAAATTGATGAAAAGGCTGGAATTTTTTTTATCAATTAAAAAAGTATTGAATAATCCAACATTATGTACTAGAACAAATGTAGAACTGTAATCATTGAAATAACGTACATTTATCTTGCAATTAAATTTTTCAAAATATCCTATTATAAGAAATGGAAAACCATGACTAAAAAAAATTAAGTTTATATACATTAATTTACCTAGTTCATAGTACTCAAAACATTTTAAGTTTCAAGAATAATTGATTAACATAAAATAAATAAAAAGCGATAGTGGAAAAGGAAACAAAAACTTCGTCTAATTATCCTATCTCTTTAAACAGAAAACTCTCAGTTGCACTTCTAAATTGAAATAATTGGTATTTTTCAGTGATTAATTATCAAGTAAAAATGGCGGAAAGCGTACTATAATTAAATAGCACAGAATTAAAGAAAGTGTAGTCTGAACCTATCAAACCCTAACTATTAATTGTCTTTCGTTGTTTGTAATCGTGTTTTATCGTAATTATATCTTGTTAGAGATTTTCTAAATTGTTTTTTATGGAAGGTAATTGCTTGCAAAATTTGTGACTATGATGAATACATACAGGGTCCTTCAGAAAAGACCACCTAACTTTGAATTGATATAACTACAAAACAGTGAGAGGGAAAAATAGGTATTGAATTTTAAATGTACTGGTTTGCAAAATTAGACGGTATTGAAATGTAGCAACAAATTGTCGTAATATCTAAATATAAAGGAATAAACTTATGATTTCCCTCATGAGAAAGTTCCTTATGGTCCCTTTACAAGATAATTCAGTCCAAACGGCCATTTTTTTTTAGAATTTAATGATTTTTCAAGACACACATACTTGTTTTCAGTACCCCATGCTTACCAGTTTTGTTTATTGACAATTTCAGCCAAATGAAAATGGGCTTCATATTTAAACCATATGCAGATGTCATCGAATTTACTTCCATCAGTTGATTTTGGAAACAGGTTCATTCGAAATTCCCTACCTGTTAATCCAAAATATTATTTGTCACTTTTTTTTCTGTCCTTCGCTGTTTCTCAGTTATGTCATTTAAGGTAGGAATTTATATAATAATGAATATACATATAATTTAGGAATTGATAAATTTGACAAAAGTATCCTTATTTTTTTTTTTTTTTAAATATTCCCGAGTTCATTACCTTTAAAATGATATCATTTTCTATATGAGACTCAAATGACTTTTTAAATTACAGTGGGTTTTGTGAGCCTGTTTCGTATCACATGTGTAGTAAACTTTGAAAGCGTTTTCTGAAGAATGACATTTTGGTGTATTATGACTTTACGCCAACGGTCATAACTTCATTATAAATGGTTCTATTTACAAAACTGTAATTTTGTTTTATAGACAATAGTTGCGAATGTGTTTCCATCGAGAATCTAATATATATTGTTATAAACATATTTTTTATTTATATTTTAATCTTAATATGTTCTTAAAAACTATGTATTTTTCAAACCTTTTATTTAAAAACTTGTAATTAAATAAAGATTGAAGCCAAATTCACAATTCCTTATGGAAACATGCGTCAATACAATATCTTTTATTTGCAATAAAAATCATACCTCTAAGTTAATTACAAGTTTATTTTTGTCCGTTTGAATAACGTCCTAATTAGTCATTTTAATTGCAATTAGGTAATTAATAAAAACGGGGAAAAGTTTATATCTATTAAAAATATTTTTAATTAATACATTATTTTTAATTTTGATATACTGCCAAAATGTTTGAAATTCTAACATAAAAATTAAAGAAAATCATCTCAATTTTATACGTGGTCGATTTTGGAATCAAAGTGAATTTGAGGAGGCAAAAAAACCCATAAAAATTTAAAAATGGATGACAAAATTGAAATTTTACTCTTAGAATTTTATTTGTAAAACCGAGGTCGTGCGCGAAAAACCAAGTATCTTGCTAGATGCTCAGTTTTACGAGAGTGTTATAGTTGTATCAGGCCCGAAACAACCAGATCGTGACGTCACAGCGCAAACCCATCACAAATCACTACTTAGGTAAGATTGCATACGAAGATGGGTGAAGAAGCATCAAAGTCGAAATATTTACAATGCCTAACTACGTTATCTATTCTAAATTAAAATATAGGAATACATTTAAATTTTTATATTTTTAGGGAATAAATTAAAAAAAAAAAATTCAAAATTAATTTATTCAAAAGCTTGTTGTTTCAAAACTGATTGGTGGTTACACTGAAATAATTTCAGTTTAATTTTTCTTTAAAACTAAAATACAAAAACAATATTAAAAAAATGATTTAAATAATCTTTTACTTCAATAAATAATCTTTTATTTAAAACTAGAATTTCCTTTACGAAAAATTGAGCATTTACCCACAAATTCTTCCTTTAAAGAGACTAATTATATAAAAATATATTTTAATATTTAAGAAACTTCTCTTGCCTAGATTTAAAGCAAAACATAGTTTATATAATTTAGTGAGTAATTAAACAAGTTATATTTTTATAATTCAAAGAGATTTTTACAAAACTTTTTAAGAGTATTACGAAGTAAATTAAATTCCTTTTAATTTTTTAGAAATTGGTTGCTTTTCCATGAACAGAGTTCTAGAATGATAAAGAATATCTCATCTAAATTGAAACTATAATATCCAAACAATAGACATTTCCAAGAATCTAGGGCGGAAGCCTTCTGGGTGGACTTTTAAAGGGAAGATGCCTCACATTTATACCTTTATTAGGAAGAAACCCAGAAAACTCCAACTGCAGCTCGACAATCGACGCAAGTGTCCTGATATGCTGTCGTGTCCGTTTCGGAAATTAAAAATTGCATAGCTCTAACAAAAGATATGAAACTCATCGATTCCAAGACTTAATTTTAACCCTTTGCACTCCAGTGGCGCCTCTCAGGTGCCACACAATTGGATGCCAAACCACGCGAGGACCATTAGGTGTGATGCGGAAATTCGATGCAAGGCCAATGACTGTGTTTAGTTTCTATGAAGCAAATCCATAAACACCAGCCGAACCTAAAATGTCTCGAGTTGCTGATTCCTCCGCACGAAAAAGGCCTGGAGTGCAAAGGGTTAAAGTAGGTTAGTTAAAAAAATGTACAAATATAATCATACAGAAAGAGTGGCTAGTTTTCTTTTCATACTTTAAGATTTCCCTTTGTCATTACGAATTTTGACATAATTTTTAAATGTATGTTAATGCTAAACACCAAATTTTTCAAAATAATTGTATTAGAAGAATCCTTAAAATCTATTGGCCTGTTAAAATTATTAACGAAGCAATTTTAGAAAGGGCAGACATTACTTCAATCGAAGAAGAAATCGCTGAGAGAAGGTGGCGATGGACGGGTTATGCATTAAGAATGCCAAAAGAGAATCTAACACACGTTTCTCTTTTCTGGGCTCCTGATAGCAAGAGGAAAAGAGGAAGGACTAGGACAACTTGGCAAAGTCAAATGCAATCAGACCTAAAAAAGGATCACTTAAATGGTCTAGAGGAAGCAAGATCCGTGGCTAAAGATCGGAAGGTATGGAGAGGTAGGCTGGAAACCTTAACAGCGTGAAGAGCCTAATTAAGTAAATATGTAATGCTCACTGACAAACAAAATTCTATTCAAATTTTCATCTTCGTTCCACAATCAGATTGTCGATCAGGAATTTCAGGAATAAGACCCATCTTTTTCAATACTAGTTCCTTCAAAAGTTGTTTCTGATTTTTGAATTTCAAAAAATTTTCTTCATGTTTAACTCCGATAACTTTTTGAAATTTCTAGAAAATATGGCCTTATTACTACACAATATTTGAATAAACATTTCTAATACTTTTAGAATAACCGAATACAAATCATCATGCATTTGGTTTCTTATATAAAAATGTGTTATTTAGTATTCGGTACTTATACTATCATTATACATATATACAATTTCCTCGGAAATTCACTCCATTAGAAAGAAACGTGTACAGCTGGACTGGATTGTTCCCCCGGGGCACACCTGGTACTCTGGGGAAAAGCCGGGACGCGCTTTGACCTTCAGAGGAGATAGAGGTGATCAGACTGCGTACACAAGATTTATCAGTGGTCACCTAAGGTGTATGCGATATGAACATAAAAGAAAGGTCTATCCAACTTGCAAAAAGTGTTTCACCGGTGCAGCTAGCCCGGCTCATCTCCTTAGCTGCATGCATTTTGAAAAAGAAGATTTCCTACAGGACCCAGTCTTGTTCTTCGACTTCTTGAGGGTGGGTGGAGTCATGGACCTGGTCTAGCTCCGCTAGACCAGTTGGGATAAGAAACAACAACAATAACAATTTATAGTACAGAATCTTACATTATTCCCCAAGCCAACATTTAAGTGAAGTGAAAGCTTAAACTTGTGATCCTCAGGACAAATGTAAATTTTAACTCTAGCTGCTTGAAAAACACTGCCAGACAATGTTAACAAACAGTACTGTTTTTTTAAGTTTTCTTAGTCAGACGTTACTTAAACGGTAAAGAAGATAAGTATCCATAGAAAGATCTCAAATTAATCCTTGGTACAGATGTAGTATAGGACATTTCTTTGGCGCAATTTTCTTTGGCAATTTTTTTGTTTTTTGTTTCAAATAAATGTTGTTTTCGGCGACGGATTATATTTTAAGTTATATTTTAATTCACTTAATTATTTATATTTTAATCTTCTTTCAGTTATTGTGTTTTTAATTTCGGCGAATTTTCTAAACGCCAAAAGAAGAAAAGAAAAAAAAAAATTCTAAATGTCCTATACCACATCTGTTTTCAATCCATACAAAAATACACTTACATTAAGAATGTCATGAACAATAACTAGAAAATTACCCCAAAACTTGGTTAGATTCCTCAGTTCAAATATTGAAAATCATTAATAAATTGCTACCTAATTAAATCTGACAGGAAAATAGATTAGGCTTAATATTCACATATTTAATGCAGTATACGTTAAAGATTTCGAAGACCATCTTTTAGAAATGGCTTTTGAAATAGAATGCAACCGAATCGCATTTGGTGCGTTATACTTTTACATTAACATTTTGAAAATTATGTACTCACCGTAAATAATAAACTTTAATAATCCTTATGAAAAATGTGGAGATAATTAATAATTCAAAATTATAAGAAGAATCTCCCAAACGCAATTTACAAGTTCAAACAGCATTCACAGTTTCGTTTCACAGAATCACAGATATAAAACATGGCTTTCGTCTGTGACGTCATACTCGTTTAAAAATTCAGGATTATGGCCTTGTAGACTGAGCATCTAGCAAGATACTTGGTTTTTCGCGCACGGCCTCGGTAAAACTAATACATTTACCATTTCAAAAAAGGTAAAGAAAAAATATATTTTCTAAAAAAAACAACAGTTTTCTAATTTTGCTTGCAACCTCCGAGGTTAACACAACCCATGTAGGTTATAATTAAATAGAAATAAGTAGATTGTCATGCTTAAAACTTAACCTAAAAGACTGGCCTTACTTGTGAAGAAGAACAAATTGACTATTTGATGAAAGGTAACGCCAAAAGTATGTTTAACACTATAAGGAATAACATTACTGAACATGGACTTTACATGAAAAAAGGAACTCACCAGGTTTATGAGGATTGGACATCTTTTTACCAAACAATATAAAACTATGCACATCCAACAACATCACCAGACAAAATAGTTGACTTGAGCTTTACTTCAGCTCTGGTAAAGAAGACGGTACTGCTATCTTGTAGAATTTTAATCAAGTTAAAGATATTCCATGGAGGTTACCTCAGCACCCAAATAAACTTATGTGCTTAAAATAAAGTGGTAAAATAAATTAAAATTTATAATGAATTATTTACATAATAAATAAATGTTTAATCCAGATTTTTCCACAAATATACTATTATTTAGATTTATTTCTTCAGTTAACACTAAAAAACAGAGATAGGGACATTCCATGGAGGTCACATTTCCCTACTTTGGATTTTTTTAAAAATAATAAATAAATATGTAAAATAAAGACTGAAAACATTTAATGTAAACTTATTTTTACTTATTACTAATTTCCTCACTTAAAGGAATAAATATTAAGCCAGTAAAATCACAGGGGATGAAATTCTCCCTTAATTTCTGAATCGCCCATGTACACCTTAAAATTAGGAATTCCATTCTCTGTATGAAGACCAGGGAAAATAATATGAGTGTTTAAAAGTTGGCAAACATATCGAGTCAGGTTTTAAAATTTAGTATTTTCTGTGAATGATCTCTCGAACTGTATCGTTCTTTTTCCTTGACCACTTACATCTGCCAGAGCTGTTTGTGCACTAAAACTGTTATTCTTCCTTAAACATAATTTTTAATTTAACATTATATCTTTTAAAGAGTTCATTTAAAACTGTTTAAAATGTTTTAAATGCATTTCTAAAAGGAAACTTACAAATATGAGAAATTTTATTTAGAGGTAGACTGAATTAAAAAAAACATTATATGATTCTATGGCTAAGCAAATTATATAAGACCAAACTTTATATTGCTTAAAATTTATCCATTTATATTGACTTACTTAAGCCTATGCAGGGATGATAGAAGTTATTTATAAGATAATTGTAAGAACTAGTAGGAAAATATATTTCCTTACTAGTTTGCAATGAAATGTAATCGAATTTAGTAGGAAATCTAATACTTGAAAGATAGACGGATTTGATTTACGAACTACAATATATTCTAACAACGAAATTCATAACTTTTCTTATGTGTATTTTTCTCTTTTAGTTTATGTCTTACATGGTATTCCGATAATTATATTTTTGTTTTGAATAAGAGTTTTTAAAATTGTTAGTGTTTCAAAGTTAGAAAAACTTGACTTAAATCTTGGGATTCAGAATGCAATACTTTTTTATATAGTTTCAATATTTATATTTTCGATATTGTTCTTTAGAAGAGGGATTTTACAAAATGTAATTTATTAACTGTGTCCAATAGAGTATGATCAACTTGATAAAATTAAAGAAAATAAGTATAAAAATACTGGAACTATTTTAATATTAGTTCATAGAAAGTGTGTCGATTATTGTTGTGATTACATTTTTTATTTATATGCTTGAATTAAAGACAAATAACTTATATTTTATTATTATCGTCAGGATTTAAAGTTATAATGAAGTGACAGCAAAATTTTACTTTTAAACTCTATTGGAATGGAGGACAATTTTATCCAGACTTCTATGCATGTAATAAGTAATAATTTTGGACATTTATACATGTTATAGTACTTCGAATGCAATTTTTGTTACTAATAATATATAAAACCAAAATGCTGTACATATCATTTGTTTTTTAGTTCATGGTTCAAATCGTCCTAATTTTACATATAAGATAAAAATATAACACTGGTTTTCATTGAATTCCATTCGATTTTAAGTGTTTCTAGCACAAACATTTCATATTATATGAGTTTTTTTAAAGCAAGCAATATGACAACGACCATGTTTTTTGTAAATATATCTGTGCTCTTATTTCACCTTCCATGATCTCCAAAATGACATTTCTACTTAAGGGGAGTTTGTACCCTCTATACAGGTAATGTTAATTTGGCATATTTTATGTATCTTTTTCTCAAAAATATTTGACATAGAAACCTAATTTTTTTATGTGCATTTAGCAGACACTTGTTATTTTACTTTTACTGAAATTAGCTTTTGATTGTGATGCATTTAATTTTTTTTTTTAAATAAATTTTCGTGAAAGTCACTCAAATTTGTTAAAAATCAAATTTGCCAAAAAAAAAAAAAAAAAAAAAAAAAAAAATTACAACCAAATCCTACTTCAGTATATGCAAATACATAAAAGGAATATGGCGTAAAATTTTCAGGAAGATAGTTTGAGCAGTTTCTGAGAAAAAGGTACTTGAAAAATGTATTAGTTTTGAAAAGAAAACGCATTTTAAAGAAAACTTTACTTACACCAATAGTTAACAATTTTGTCTTAAAAAATTATTAAAAATACTTCTAGTTGAGATATTATTACAAATGAGGTATACTTTTAAAGGGGAAAAATAAAATTTTGATAAATATCGATTATTTATAAATTTTTGGGTACCAACTCTCATCTACTCTTAGCATTTTAAAACTTCCTACCACTATCTTTCAAAGTCGTATATCGTCGCTTATGAGTGAAACTCCAGTTTTGGTTTCAAAATCCTTTTTTCGTATATTTGGTAACAGAAAAGGAAGACCTACTTATTAGTAAAAGCTATCACTTTATCAAAATTTGTGTGAAAATGAGTGACATGAAAAAACATTAAATTCGGGTGGAATTAGCACTTAAGAGTTTTTTTTTTCTTTCTTTTTTTTTTCTCTCTATCCTGAAAAATTTGAAAAATTAGGGTTAGTACTCTGAACCACTGACTTCTTATTACTACTTATGGATAGTGCATGTTTGGTAATTGACTTGAAGCCGAAGATGGCTTAGCAAGCTCTATAGATATGTATACTAGTACCTTTCAACAAACTAGATAGAATAGGGCCCCACAACCTGGTAGTTAGAGTATCGAGCTCATGATCGGAGAATGTAGGTTTGGTCTTTGACGGCTGCCGAAGATCCTGTACCTAATAGGGGCTGGTGCACATTAAAATCTGTCATGGCCTCAACGTCCTCTCGTTAGTGTGGTGGGTTTGGAAAGAGGGGTTTCACACTAGAAGATTTCAATCTCGTATTCATCTAGATGCTTAAAATTAGAATACGTATATGGCTGTGTTCTTTATAAGTGGCAGAAATAGACAGTCGGACCATCCAAACTAAACTAGATAGAATGTGTTTGTAACCATGCGCAACCTATTACTTAGCATAGTTGCGAGGAGATATTCAATTGACTTATCGGTTTGCTGAACAGAAACCGCATATGAGCAATACAGAAGTTGTTGTAAGAGATCAGTGTTCTAAGTTGAGAATACATTATTGGGGCTGGCATTGCGCAGTGGAGATTACAAAAACACTTATCTTGAACAACTTAAGTTAGGTGTGTACAAAATGCATTTATATATTTTATATATTTCTAAGTTCAACAAAAAAATTGGAATAACATTACAAAAATTATTTAAATTTAAACAAAAATCGGCTTACTGTCGATGTACTGTTTGAACAGGGCCTTAAAACCTAGGCCATGGCCTTACAACTTTTGTTAATGGGCCAAGTCCAAGCCTATTACACATTTTTTTTTTTTTTTTTTTCATTTGAGTTTTATAAAACATCGATACATAAATAGAACTGAATAACATCAGCATAAATATCTTTTTATACAAGAAGGCGGAGCAGTCACATGACCATACAATGCCTTTCCTGCGCATGCCCAAACATTAAGTAGGGACGGACACCGAACCACACTTTTGACCAATTGAAAATAATATCCTTCGGCATAAGACCCATGGTTAAAAATATATTTAATTTATTTCTTATCTTTTACAACATTTTTATTTTAATATTGAACTAGATCATTTTTAAAATGAAATGCTAAAAGCAATTATCCGTTAACAAATTAAAACAAAACAACTTACGGCCAATTGAAAGTCATAGTTACCATCAACCACGACAATAAGCGCGCAATGCCAATACTAGACTCCAAAATACCGGACCATTCCCTCAAATTACACGGGACACGAGAGAGGCCCATGTCCAAATGGTTGATGGAAAAATCAATGCTCGATCTTTGGCGAAGAGGGAAAAGAAAAACGATAGCAACAGCAAGAAAGAATCGCTTTTTGTCGAGCGGTCGCATTTTCCTTTGAATCCAATCGAACCCCTGCTTTGTATGCCAATGGTATGTATTCTTCCCCTCGCCACCGCATACGGCCATAATGCTCATGGGAACGATCTTTATCCAGATATCACCAAGGAATCCAACCGAAACTCCGGTTGGAAGTGTCACTCGCGGCATAATGATATCGGTGTGCGCTTGGATTCGTGTTTTTGTGTTTTCTTTGAATCGAAACCAATGGGTTGAAATTTATGAGAACAGCTATGGTATGAAAGGGAGTATTGTTATTGTGTAGATGTTAGTGGACTGATACTGATTTTAGAGCAAACTAGTTCGGTTTGAAATAGGCTCATAACAGAACTAGTTTAGCCTAGATCGAACTTTAAAATGCTTTTGTTTATGACTCATACCTTTTTTACCACCTAAATAATAAGGTAAACTAGTTTAGCTTTAGTTAAAAATCATGGTCAAATTGGTTTGTACTAAACTCATGTATGGTCTGCATCGTGAATGTACCATATGAATGCACCTTTAAAATATCAAAGTAAACATATTGTAAAATAAGCTGTTCTGTCCTTGGAATTTCTGCCATGCGATTATAGGATTACTACTGAAGGTTTAGTACATTAGTTACCTAGATAGCACATAACTTTGGCAAATAATTTAGCAAAATTGAAAATTATTCTGACATTTTCCTTTGGTCAGTTTCTCAATTGTACACATTGAATATTTGCTAAAAATGCATTACAACTCAAAATACTCCATTTTCATTTAAAGTGTGTACAGAGTGATAGATTAGATGAACTTGAAGTTTGAAAAATGGAATAGGTCAGCTTCAACTTGAATTCCACTTGTTAACAATCTTATGCCATTCAACTAACTTCAGGACATGTGCACATGTAGTCAGTGATTTGTTACACACTTTAATAAAATAAAGATTTTTTAGTTGTTTCACTTTTGCAGAAAAGATGCGATATGTTGACTTGTTATTGTTGATATAGATTGAAATACTTATTTTAATGTTGCAAGGTAAGTGACTTGTACACTCACTTCAATTTCTGTTAGTCAGATGGTCTGTCTGTCCAAAAAATAACAAATCTTTCATGAGGCTTAGCTTGCTTGCCTTTCTTTATAAAGAAATGTTGGTGATCTTGTTTGTATTGGTATTTTATGCCACAAGGACTACATGTGATAAACCAGAGTACAATTTAGTTAAAGATATATGTGTAATAGAGGATAATCTTCCGGAAGATCATTCGAGTGTAAACTTTTTTCTTTTTGAGTTTTAATTGATTTAAACCCCTTTAAAATATTATGTTTTAGTACTTTAATTCGTTTTTACAATATTCTATATTTTTCAATTGTCATAATTTTTTAAGGAAATGTGAGCTGAAAAATTTAGATTATATTCTAGCTTCACAACATCACCTAGAGATAATCACTCATTTCTGACATCAATAGCATTTTGTAAAACTTCATACGCATTAAACTTCTGAGGGTGGATTTTAAAATATATAAAATAAATACACACAAAAACATATGCAAAAAAAAAAAAAATTATTCTGAGAAGTAAGCACACAATTTTAGGAAAACAGCAGTGACACTAAGTCGATAATCCACATATCTTTTTATCGCTTTTATCATAATTCGTAAAATAACTTTCACATAAAAAGTAAATTGCTATGAAACTTCTGCAATAATATACCAATCGAAAATAAAACTTTTATTTTGTTCGTAAACAAGTTTAATAGCTATCACAGTGACGAAGTTTTAATGGACTCAAATCTCTGATAGTTACGTATTTTTAATGTAGTTGATGGTTTTTGATCAAACCTGACTTAGTAAAATGTGTATATAAAGCTATGGAACAATTTCACCCAGCAATGCACTAATGTACCCAGTTCAGCGATAAGCCAGTGTTTGTTTTTGCAATTTATGCTTTATGAAAACTCATTACTTTATTACTTCGTGCATTCTCTTGCATGAAAAATCTGGAATATGAACTATTTTACAGTTATATTTATCTTTTAGTCGTTGCGTCAGAAATAGTAATACGATAAATATTTTGTTTGTGCGTTTGTCTCTTTCGACTTTTCAAATTTCTCATATATTTTCTTTCAGCGGTATCGTTCAAATTTCATTAAAATCTTAGGCTTTTGAACATGTTTTTACATATGGTGTTTCATTTGTACATTTTAATTTTTTTTTTTTTTTGTGTAAAATCATCGTTTTACTTATACTTCTATATTTCCACGATTTCTGAGTGAAACATCATTACTTATTTCACCGTACATTCTTAAGGGGAGGCGCATGCATTTATGTAGCCCATGTTAAATTGAACTATTTCATGTACCTTTTTCTCAGAACCTATCAAATATAATAACTTAAAATTTGGAACACATATTCCTTAAACACTTTTACTACTGTTGAAAAGAGTTTTTTAATTTTCATTTTCTAAAATTAAGTAGACTTATGCTATTTTGTTTACGTATACCACTTTTTTTTTTTTTTTTTTTTTTTTTTTTTTTTTTTTTTTTTTTTTACATTTCATGATATAAATGAAAAAATAAAATTATTTTTACAAAAAACTCTTTTCAGTACATACAATATTGACCTATAAATACTTCCTCCAAATTTTGTACTAATTGTATAAATACTTTCTGAGAAAAAGGCACATAAAGTTGAAAAATCATGTTTTGAGATACAGCCATTTAAAGTTTGAATTGCCGAGTTTTAAGCAAAAGAAGAAACTTTTAAATATCATTAAAAATACTTATATCGGTTGGAATGACACAATATATATCTCATTTTAAGCAGAAAGGTTTGAATGCTTAGAAAATATAAAAAAAATCATACATCCCCTCCCCCCCCCCCACCATAAAATCTCAAGGATTAACCGATTATATTTGAAAACTTATTCCCAATGTTGCTTTTTATATATTTTCAAGCTTTTAATGACTTAGTTTTGCGATACTAAGTCTACAATCAACTGGAAAGTATATTTCACGCATTATTATAGCTAATACTCCTAATTAGTATAACAAGAATTAATATAACTACATTTTTTAAATTTTATTCTACAATATCTAGTTGAATACAATAGCCTTAACATCATAAAATGATAATTTATATTTTCTAGAATCTAATATTCTAGAATCTTATTTATAAAGTTAAGAATTTCCAATTATAATAGTTACCGATTATAATAGAAATTATAAAGTTCATAAAATAGAAATTGTTGAATAAAAATATATGTTAAATTTCAGAACAAGATCGCGTATACACATGTTATCAAATGATTTTCAAACATAAAAATATTTCATTTTTTAACAATAAATCATAATATTTTGTATTCCATAGACAATCAAGGGCTATTATTCTAAGTGACCTAAGTATTTGAAATATACCTTACACTTTATTTAACTGCGGTATGTGGTTTAACAGACAGTGATTCATTTTTTTGTGGAATGCTACTACTTCCTAAAATATTTCATTATTGACTTTCATATTAATTTTTCCGATACTATGTTGCGTAAATTTTAAACTGATGTCCACCAATTTGGTTTGGAGCAGTTGCACTTGCGTGAAAATATTAAACCAACCAACAACAGCAGTTAAAGGTTAAATAGGTATGCTAGTATTTACAAATTACATTTTCTAATTAAATAATGTACTTAAAATTGAATGTAGTTTCATTTCAAATAAATACAAATCACTTCACTAAAATATATTTTTATATTGTTTGAAAGAAGGACTTTTCTATCCATTTTTTTATTTGAAAAACTTCTTTGTCTTATTTCATTTAAACAAGACTTTACTGCATGTTTCATTATTTAATTTAGCAAATTTGATTGCATATTAGATATAAAAATAAAATATTACTTATATTTCATTTGATTCGTGCATCCATCTCTTTTAATGCATGCTATTTATTTAATTAAATAATTAAAAGAAAAACAGGATGAAAATTAGAAGGAATGTAAAGTTAAAGTATTGAAAATGTTTTGATATTATATACGCAACAAATGAACAAATAATCATTTCATGAAAAAATAAATCAATTATAACATAAGTATTGACCATAAAAAAGGCATTTAATTTAAGCTTCTTAGCTGAGTGGTGAGTTGGGGAGACCTAAATCTTGCAAATTTTCAAAAGAAATAAATGTATGTGGGGCTTTGTGTGTACTTATAATTTTTGTAAGTTTACTATTTATTTATATTTAGTTTCTTGAAATTTGTTTCATATAATTGATGAAAACCACAGTTTTTTTTTTCCTTCTGTTGTGGAAGAAAAATAATTTTATTCACAAATATTACAACATATTTGTGAATAAAATTATTTTTCTTCTTACGAAACTTGAGAGGAAAAATGATTAGAAACTATTACAAAAAAATTATCCTATTTAATTGATTGTTAATTTAAAATGATAGTTTACATTTATTTTAATACAGCTTTCTTTAATGGATATAGTATTAAACCTTTTAATGTTAAAATATTACAAAATATTACAAATTTACTGGTTAGTTCTTTTTTAATTTATTTTACGGGTATTCTTATGGCATTTAGAAACAAAGTGCCAACAAATAGAAATAAATAGAATCATTTTTTCTCAATGCCTAAATCTAAATTCCTGCAACTCATTATAAAAATGTGTTGTCAACTTGTAACAGAAATACAAGTTACAACAGCACATAAAATCTGCAACGTAAGACACTTAATCTCAAAGATTACTAAGAAGGGCTTGCAATCCATACTTATCTTTGATCCATATAGTTTCTTGAAAAATTTATATTCAATAAATAGTTTCACATTTTTTGTCTCCTTTTTGTGTATCGTGTATGTTGAAGAATCATCAACCCTAAAACATGCAACCAGTTTCTTTCGAAATCTCTTTTCAGCATTCCATTCCTCTTTTAGATAAAACAAAAATAACACCCTATTCGTGCATTCCAAATTACGTTTAAGAACTAGGGGTGAAAATATCGTACAGTTTTAACTGCAATATTTAATTTCCAGTCATGTATTTCAAGTCAGGATAGTTTTAACACTAACAATTACACTATGAAAAAAATCGCTAAAGTGGCTGTATTTTTGACGATAGTTATTAAATTATTCCTTTCGAGAATGGAAATGAAGGAAGAATAGTCGTTGATGGGTATTGCTTAAAGAAAGGGATTTCTATGATAGAGATGTTTTTCAAATGTGTGCGCTTTTATAGAATTTCTAAAGGAATTTCATGGGAGGGGTGTTTAGAAAACCTTAAAAAGTATATTGACACAGTAACTTTTATTAAAATCGTTAGAACAGTTCTTTAAAATTTGATGAAAAGCATAATTTTTCCAATTGCAGCTACCATACGTGCATACATTATGTAGAGGAAAGCCTTATTGAAAGCCTACCTGGTCCCTACTGACCCGTATGGAAAAGCTAAAGATTGTAGGTCAATTTGCTTGGGATTTATGCTTACTGCAAGTTTTTTCTAAAGCCCTTTTTAGACTCAGGACAATCCAAAACTAGTAGAAATGAAAAAAAGAAATGACATTTATTTTTCACCAAATGCGATACTTTCACAGCCCTATGTTAATATATGCGTAAATGATAGCAATAGATATGTGTATGCTGATTTTCTGAAAATTCATAATGTGGTCCTTTATTATAAAATTAAAATATTTTAGTATTCTTGTTGATGTGAAAACAAGAGTATAGCAATTAATTGAAGGGGAAAAAAAAAAAAAAATCAAAATATGTACAGCTTTACTGGCACATATAATCATATACACGTGTTGTATACATTTTCCTAGAAAATAAGCTTTCACTTTAGACTAGGCTTGTAGTATATTGTTACCCAAATTTTCTGTATATAATTATAAATAGTGACGTATTTCTTTTAAAGTTCTATTTTATTATTTTTGTTACCAGAGATAATATAGGTAAGAAAAAAGGTGGCAACATCTAAATCGATCGGCATATTTCGAGGAGCTTCCATCACGTGATTGGTTGATTGGATTTTCTAGAAATTTCTGCCGCGAGACTATAAAAAGAGTCAATGGAGGGAATCATGAGATCAGTTGAGTTATAAAAGGATCCGCACTTTAGTTTACTTGTCATAACAATATTATACAATAGGGTTGATTTTTTTTTTTTTCAAAATTCGTTTTGGAACTATTGTTAGTAGTTGCCATTAGGGATTTAAACCAAAATTCTAAAATAAATAGTACAAGAAAAAAATAATAGGGTTCCGAAAAGAAAGAAAAATCGGAATTTTTGCTCATAAAAAAATACATAAAACTTGAGATTTTAGAAAGCATCTTTCAATGTAAAAATTGTGTGTGACCTTATTTTTCACACTTATTTTAATTGCATAAAGTTGCATTCATATATTTCAATTACTTATGCTGTAAATTGGATCAAATGATTTAGAAAGATATAAAGATTATGAGAAGCAATTCACAAGTGTTCTATAAGTATAACTGGGAAATAGACAATCAACTTCATTTTTTACGTAATATTGTTCATGTATTTGATATTTTTATTACTCAACTCCTCTATTTACCTCAGTTTACAGTTCTAATGAAAAGGGTGGTTTTACTTGGTAAACTTACCGTTATAGTATATTTTTATAAATTTCAAGTACTAATGCTGTATAAATCAGATAAAAAAAACTTAAAAAGAAGTAAAGGTTACGAGAGATAATGTGGAATTTCTCAAAAGGATACTAAACAAATAGGTCATAAACATTCCTAGGTATCATTTGTCATGCATCCAATACGATTTGCTCTTTACTCCGCTTTTCGATACCCATGAGAAGAGTGGATTTACTGATGCACTTAGCTTAGTTGCAGATAAGTGTATCTATTTAATTTTGGTATACTTATCATTTAAATTGGGTTGCAAATTCATAAAGAGCTAGAGGTTGCAAATTCATAAAGAGCTAGAGGTTGCAAAGAACAATGAAGATCCTAGCAAATAAAAAGAAAAATAGGCAATACTGCATCGCATGAAAACATCCTTAAAAACGGAAGTAACGCCATTCTTCTTTTTTTTTCTAAGCACAGTATCGCGATCTCGGCGTATAAATCGCTTCGACAGAAGACCGAATCGCATAATTCGACCGGAATCCCCGAAACCGGCAATAACTCAAATCCCGGCTGTTACCCACGCAAATGACGAAGGCGGGGGAAAAAAACGCGTATAACAACTAGGTGGTAAGAGAAGAAGGGTTGGGGAGAAGAAAGGGAAAAATTATGGAAACTATGCGAATAAGTAACGACTTCGTTCACTTATGCATGCATTTAGGACGTTTGAGCATCTCATAAACAGGACGCAAAACTTCGTCTCACGGTTCGAAAATGACATGTTAATAGCTTTGAAAATAAATTTAGCCTTGACGTTAGAAACATCACTTTTAACGTTAGTTTCCTTTTCTCTTACTCCTATAGTCGTATTACTGTTATTATTTTGTTTTCTGGTATTCGTTTATTTTTTTGAGAAAAGTTTTTTTTTTTTTTAAGTGCTTATTTCACGCTTTTGTGGGTTCGTTTGTGGAGGGAGGTAGTGTTTTGAAATTTGCAACCTAGTTCGTTCTGACCTCATTAGGGTGTTTTGCTGCGAGATTGCAAATTAAGCGTGGGGTTGTTGGCGGTAATGAAAGCGAAAATGAAAAGAGGTGAACGTGTTTGTCGTTTGAGAGTAGGAGGGGCTGCTATGAATCGGAAATAGGAACGCTATTTATGATTTAAACGCAATTTCCTTGAAGTGCTTTGAAGTTTGATTCGGGGAGTGATTTTAAAAACTGAATGGCATTGGATTGTCTTTTCCCTACTATGCATATATGTGCAATGATGTAATGATATGTTTATATTTTACTGATAATAAAATGCAAATCTCAAAATCTACGTAAGTTTTCTGAAATTAAGAATTCATGAATTTCTCAGAAAGTTTTACGTTCAATCGTGTTGCATTTTGATATTGGGAGAACATGAAGCTATTGTTGTGGCACATATTTTACGCTGTTAGTTTACATATAATGTTGTGGTACACTAGTAATTATATGAAGTTATATTTTAATGATAATAAATTGTTAATCTCAAAATGTACATAAGTTTTCCAAAATTAAGAATTCATGGATTTCTCAGAAAATTGTACGTTTATGCATTTCAAGTGAAAGATGGTACATTTTGATATTGGAGGAACCTGTGGCACATAATTTACGCTGTTAGGGTACATATTATTATTATTGTTGTTATGGTACGTATTTTACGTTATAACTAGTTGGTATCTCTTTCCGAAGTAAGGCTGTCGTGATTGTCTGGTATTAAATGTTCAGCTGTTCATCTCACACAGACTCATATGAGGTGCAGTTTCACTTTTGCCCCTTATTTATTGACATGACTCATAAGTACCATCAATAAATAAGTACCCGGAGTTATAACCCTCCCCCCAAGAATTTTGTGAAAAATGTTTTTTTGTTTTTTTCAAAACAAATAAATTGAAGATTAGGTAAAATTGTGTAAAAAAATTCGGTTTAACTCATTTTAACCTAAGATTCTTGTATAAAATCCATTTGACATATATAAAAATTCCAAACACATTTGTCAAATACTTTTTAAGAAAAGATGCATCGAAAGTAGGTAATTTAACATCACATGTATAGAGAGTACCGAATCCTCTTAATTGCACAAGTTGAGCATGGATCCACTTGTACGTATACAAAGTAAAACCCATTGTTATTCATTTAGTTGAACCACTCACTGCAACAGTACTCAACTCAGAAGTAAAATTCGTAGTTTACTATAATAAGTATCATTGTACC
Organism: Linyphia triangularis; assembly: GCA_963978545.1. Lineage (NCBI taxonomy): Eukaryota > Metazoa > Arthropoda > Arachnida > Araneae > Linyphiidae > Linyphia > Linyphia triangularis. The sequence continues at coordinate 19,586,473 of OZ021732.1, read as the reverse complement.
AATTTACTCTTTTCAAAGTAAGTGTATTTAAATTGAAATGAACGTCTAAAGTTACTCGACAACTGTTTTCCGATGTCCCCCATTTAATATCCATCATTCATTACTAACCATTACTTTAAATTGATTAAAAATTACATTGATGCTATGGAAAATTTCCCTGTAGAAGAACGGGTTGAGAAATTATGGTAGTTAAAGGAATATGTATACCGTGAAATAGCTACATTTTGCCATTATTTTTAATGAAAACACTTAAAATCACATCTAATAGAAAATTGTTCTAATGGAACTACGAAGTTAGAATTACACATAGTTACATTGGCCATTTTTCAATGTTGGAATTGCTGTTTCCACTGTAATTTGTGAGCTCTACCATTTTCCAATTACAAGTAGTCAAGCAATGTTAAACTAGATTTTTTTTTAATAAAATTGCTACACGAGGTATTTCAGTTTGAATCACAGAAATCTGTTAAATGGATATCGTGGAAACATTTATACCCACTTACAGAATAACTGCTTGACTACTACTCCGTTGATGATTGTTGTAATTTGACCCGACATGTTAATGGTCATTGGAGTCGACGCTTCAAGAATAATAAATGGGTTCGTTAAATAATTTCTTCAGCTTTGGGGTCATTCCATGTCAAATCAACACAAAAAAGTGACATTTTCAACCCGACCCCTTCAGAATTTAATAAAATTTTGCTCACTTGTTGGGTTTATAGAGAAAAGAAAAAATGGCCAATATTAGGTTTGAATATCATTTGGTTTCTGAAATGCGGAGCTTCAAAAATGGGACAAAAGGTCAAAATTTCGCATTTCTTGCTTTATATATCTGGTTATAATTTTGTCCCTAATTATCATAGAACATTGATTTTGGTGTCTAAAAAAAGATAAAGATGTGATCTTTTTAATTATGTATTATTTATAAATATTTTTTTAAATTTTCATTTTAAGGTCAAATGATTTGACCTTTGACATTGAATATCTCAAAAAAGGGTATTTTTATTTTTTTCAAAAAAATATATGTTATTCTTACATTAATTCTCTACACAATTACTTTAGTTTCATAATGGGACCGCAATGGGATGCCAAAATATAAATTCAAATGTTAACTCTTGTCCTTAATTTCACGCAATAATCGTCTTTGAGTGCGAACAGAAGAATCCCATATTTGCATATCCTAATGTAGTCGAATATACAGGGAATCGAGTGTAAATTGATTAGTTTTCAAAAGAAAGGAAATGGTGAAGATTTTCATCTTGGTTCTTTTATTCAGTGGCGTAGCCAGGGGAAAGTATATGGGAATATATCCCCTCCCGAAGCTTTCTGTTAGATATTAGAACGCAAAAATCAAAGGATTGTTTTTTAAATGGTAAATTTATTTCAAATGTTTTTAAATTTCTAAACATATGTAGACAAAAATACCTGTTATATGAATTACTAAGCATACCCTTGAATCTACCTTTGAAACTTTGTCGAGCCCTTGTGATGACTTTATTGATTCGTTTCTGGATAAACTTACCAAACTTCTACGGCAATCATTCATTGCTAAGGAACAATCATCTTTTTTCAGTACTTGTAAACAAAATCTGAAATCAGGTGAATATGCAGCTGTTTGTGAGTTTTCTGAAAATTACTCTTTTATTCTTCAAGATGCAATTCAAGGATTCCAATGGAATATTTCTCAAGCGACTATACATCCATTTGGGGTTAATTATAGAAGATACACTGACCAAGTCGTAGACAATTTTAATTTCGTAGTTGTTTCTGACTGTCTCCACCATGACGCAACAGCAGTTCACTTATTCCAAAGGCACTTGATCGAATTCATCGAAAAAAAATTCAATGTGAAACTTAACAAACTTTTGTACTTTTCTGATGGTGCAGCTTCTCACTACAAAAATCGAATTTTTTTATAAACCAGTGTTTCCATAAAAAATATTTTGGAATTCAAGCAGAATGGAATTTTTTTGCCACTGCCCATGGTAAAGGAGTTTCAGAAGGCATTGGAGGTACCATAAAAAGGCTAGCCGCTCGTGCCAGTTTGCAGCACCCACATATAAAGATCAGATAATGACTTCTCGACAGTTAATCGAATGGGCAACTGCCAATATTGAAGGAATGCAGTTTGCATATGTAACTTCCTTACAGTATGAAAGAGAAAAAAATCTTCCTTCAGAAACGATTCTTAAGCGCCCTAACTATTCCAGGTACTCAAAAATTTCATACATTCAGACCCATTTCTATCTACCAACTTCTGTGCAAAATGTATTCTAATTCCATGGTCGAAAAAAAAGTCAAACAAAAAAATAAATTATAAAATCAATAGTTACATATGCAATGAATCAAGTGAAAAAGACTCGCAATAATTAATAGAAGTTACATATGTTAGGAAGTTACTTATGCATCTAATAAATTAGTTTCAACAATCGTTTAAAGTTAATGTATCAATAGAAATTTTTTAAGTATTTCTGTTTTCTAATTTCGAAATATGATTTTTTCCAAATAATTTGTATGAACAAATGTTTCTGATTGCATTCAACATTCCTTTTAAATAATTATCTCAAAAGCTCATTATTACCAATTATCTATGTCATGTTTTTTAATTTTACAGCAAACGATGTTTGCATACTTAATGCAATGCTGAAAAATGTAATTTTTTTCAATGTATAAGTAAACAATTAGTTTTTGCTCTTAAAGTTAAAAAGTTATAACAAATTAAAGATAAATAATTATAGTTTTTAGCTAATAATTAAGGCTAAAGTTTTATTTGCATTACATGTATATAAAGATATTTTAAAAGGAAAAGCTATTTAAATATAAACAGTTTTTGTAAGATAAGAGTGGGGCTACAGTTACGATTGGAATTTATAACTTGACATCCCATTGCGGTCCCAAAATGAGACTAATATATTTGTGAAGAGAATTGATGTAAGAATAATATATATTTTTTTGAAAAAAATAAAAATACAATTTTTTGAGATATTCAAGGTCAAAGGTCAAATTGTTTGACCTTAAAATTAAAATTTAAAAAAATACACGTAAATAATACATCATTAGAAAGATCAAATCTTTTTCTTTCTTTTGACATCAAAATCAATATTTTATGATATTTAGGGAAAATATTATACCCAAATATGTAAAGCAAGAAATACGAAATTTTGCACTTTTGGTCCATTTTTGAAACTCTATATTTTGGAAACCAAACGAGATTCAAACCTAATATTTGGCATTTTTTCTTTTATCTATGAATCTAATAAGTGAACCAAATTTTATGAAATTCTAAAGGGGTCGGGTTGGGAGCCGTGTTGATTTGACATGGAATAACCCTTTGTGCATTTCGAGATATTGCAAGTTTTTTAAAGAATTATATCTAGAAAAATTATGTTTAATTACAAGTAAAATACATTTGTGATTTTATGAATTTATATATATTACAATATATCTCTATAGTAAAAAAAAAAAAAAAAAAAAAAAAAAAAAAATGAATAAAAAGTGTCGCCACTGTTTCGCAATTTTCATTCCGCACGCCATTCTTAACAGCAAAAAAAAAAAAAAAAGAAAAAAAAAAGTATTGGATTTAAAAGTATGAGATCTTACACATTTGAAAATATATGTCTGAGAACTCTGCTGAGAAGAAATATTTAGAGGTTGAGAATTATATTTTTTAATTACTATGCATTAAGAAATACATTTTCATTTTTCATGCGTCGTCTTCTTCAGGAAAAACTAGCAGCTACAGTAATCTAATATTTGTAGGTACAGTGGTATATATCTTACTAAAATGCTAACATAAGCCTTTTTGAAATTTAGTTTTGAAATTATTAAATATCTAAATTTCGAAATGCAAGTTTAATCTTGAGCTATTTATGTTTGTTTTTATATTAACAACGGAAAAGTATCTGAAATAAGTATAGTTTCATTTTTAAATTATTCCACAATATAGACCATATTATAGAAAATCAATTAAGAAAATCAGAACATTAAAATAACGACGCCGATTTGACGTGTTGAAGTTAGTTACAAACAAGTGTGTGTGTGTGTGTGTGTGTGTGTGTGTGTGTGTGTGTGTGTGTGTGTGTGTGTGTGTGTGTGTGTGTGTGTGTGTGTGTGTGTGTGTGTGTGTGTGTGTGTGTTCCCCCCCTCCCATATTCAAGTGAAGTAGGGAGATAAAATGAAGGGTAGCCAGATGTGCAGTTTTGAATTCTGCGATAAAAAGAGAATTATACATGGCAACGCTACAGACAACTTATGAAATCTTTGATGACTTTTTATCATTCACAAATCTACACACTGTTTTAAAAGTATGCATTGGTTTGTCAAACATTTTCGGGAATCACAAATGGTGTATAGCTAAGAATAAATCGCATTTTTCCACTTACGTTTTTGAGAGCAGTATTTTAGGTAGTAGTTTTCAAAAATAAGGTAAATTTATGGTATTACTTATTATTAAAAAAACTTATTTTGTATAAAATTTTATCAATTTAAAAAGTTTTATTATTCAGATTGTAATACACAGTACTAAGAACCTTGATTATGAAAGTTCAATAAGAGTTAATATTGATTTAAATCCTATTATTTCAAAGACTATGTGCTCGATATGTTAAAGATAGCAATTCATAATTAATCAATTTCCTGAACATTTCGTATCACAAAGCTTTCGATGACGGAATCAGTTATAATGTATTTTTAGTAATCCACAAGCATAACGAGCTCTGGGTTTGGCTAGCGGTGAGGAAACTTCTAGTGATTCGAAATAATTTTTATTTAAAAGAAAATTATGTTTGTGCAATGGGTTACATTAATAAAAGAACAATATTTTAATTTTTTAGTTATTAAAGTGTTAATAGTTTTAAATTTAAATGATTTTATTTTAATGTGTTGGCAAATACTAAATGCTAAAAGCTACTTACAAAGTTTTCGTTATGTCTAAAAACTTAAAATTGCTGTTTCTAGAAAAATTTCATCTTTCCAATAACAAAAATACTTTAGTTAACTACTTAACACAGATAAGTGTAGAAATTATAATAATAACAACAATAATAAGATTCCTCAGCTAAAACTTGCTTGTGTATTGTTGCCAATAATTACATATTTGCATATTTAGTTTATAATAATGTGTAATAAACATACACTTTTTTATTTTGGTCTGGTGGAATGATGGTTTAACTTGTGTACTTGCAATATCTTATTTATATCTTTATAATGGCAATTAAATTCACAAATGCGCAATTTGTATATTGCCACTTCAAATAATTGCCATGTTACTTGGATAAAAGTGTTATAGAATTATTTTTTAGCATTTTCTTCAAGTTGTAACTTCGAATATTAAAAATACTGGAATAATTTAACTTAATTAAATCAGAATCTTTACAGTTCTTGAATTCAATAAGGATTTGAACTTGAAATTTAATAAATAGAATAAATGAGTATTATGTCTCGGTATGAAAAAGTAATGTATTAGATTTCGGTTTAAAAAAAAAAAACATTTTTAAGTTGAAATTATTACAAAACATTAATCTCAAATTTAATTTGATAAACGTGTATTTTGATTCATAAAAAAAAAAAAAAAAAAAAAAAAAAAAAATTACAACTGATTCAAATGTTTATATTCAATCAATGTGGGAAAGAAGTATTGAAATTTATATAAAATATTATTTTATATTTACAGCAAGGGTAAGGTACTTAAAAAATGAGCTGTCTCTGCCTTATTCATTTTAAATGAAATATTTTATTGTTATATTTCAGAAAGGAATAATTGAACTAATTATCTTGCCTCTTAAATTTAGTTACTGTAAAAACTATTACCTATTAAATGAAATTTAAGAAGTGATTGAATACTTTGCATATACTTATTAAGTTCATTTCCATGCAATAAAACTATACTCTGAAAAAAAAAATTATAAACTCATAAAATTTCTCATAAAATAAAACCTAATTATATCCATTCTTATTATGGTATTATCTACTTATCAAAAGAAAATAACGAGTATTTTTACTCAATAAAACCCCTACCAAATTCGTCAGTGGGTGTGAAAAATTACCCAGCTTTTACGACGCTATTTAACAGAGAGAGAATCGTAAATTCAGAACCTAACTCCCTGGAGTGAACTAAATCTCTAAATTTATGTCTTCTAGAAGCAAAACATTTGCACTTGGTGTTGGGGCTTGACATCACAAACATGGACACAAACTTCCAGAATGTGTGTGTGTCATCCATGAAGATTGTCCTGACTGCATTTCTCGTGTTGTGTGACATGTGTCAGGGACTTGAAGCAATTTATCACAGACCGTGTAGTGGCAAAATAAATGAGGCCACGAAATTTGTTTGAAAGTCGCTACCGTTTAACGAAGTATGAAATTAGTGAAGTCAGTGGTTGTAAGTGGACTTGCTTTCCTGAAAATAACATGATTCAAAAGTTATGAAACTAAGAATATTCCATTCTTAACTGGCACTGCAAGGGGACAGTGAAGAGTAGGGAATTAAAAATTGATGTTTAGTGAATAAACCTAAATAAATAATATAATTTTTTTTTTATTAATAAATGCATGTGTGTATGATAAATAGTAAAATATTACTTTTACTTGTGGAAAATTAAATTTGAACATTTAAAATAGTGATTTGGGCTACTGGATGCATTAGATACTTTTTCGATTTATTTTCAAACACAAAAAAAAATTACCAAAATTCTCAATGAAAGTGATAGAAAAAGTTCATTTATATGAATATTGACAATTGATGACTAGAAATGAAAACGACCTAAATGAAAATGAAAATTTCTCAGGAGAGCCGAAAAATGATCGCATATGGTACTTAAAGCAATGCTTAAGTACATACTTCAGAATGAATTTGAACTATTGCTACTGGAGTTCGCCCTTTGGGCGCTTCCACTTTGTTTAGCTTAGTCTTTAGGACATTTCCCCATAAAAAAAGATTTTCGATTTTTTTTTGTACCTAGGTCATTTTCCACTTTTCGTCCTTAATTGAAGAAGTCAATATGCAATGTTTAAAATGTGTTTATACTCTGAGTATACATTTATAAAGATTTGTTTCGATAAGAATAAAAATTAATAGTAAAAATAACTCACTGCAGTTTCAGGCATGGAGGAATCCAAAACTCCCTGAAACACTAAGAAATTAGTGTAGAAATAAAAATCGAGCATGGTGGTACATCGCACATTCTTCAATTGCACTCTAATATAATTTTCATATTTTTATTCACTGGAAAAAATGGCCGGTTTGGCGAGGTTTTGGTGATAATCCTTTCATTGGCAAAAACAACAAATATTGTTATGTTATACTTTTCGATAAGTCTTACATTATCTTCTTTTGTAAGTGAAATAAAGGAAAGGAGAGAAACGATTGTTGATGTGCGATGCTCAAGGAAAAAGAACTCTTTGTCGAAGACATTATTTTTTTTTTCAACATTTTACACCTTTATAGCATTTTTACGGAAATTTCGGAGGTGGGGATTTTTATAACACTTTAAGAGGCATTATCACATTTTTATCCAAATCGTTAGAACCGTTTTTTTACAAATTCATGTAAAACTTGATTTCTTTAAAGACAGATACCTTATGCGCATGCACAATGTTGACGAAAATCTTAATGACAGGTCACATGACAAGCCACTAACGCGTACACTAAATTTGAACTTCGTAGGTCAATTCGTTTGGGAGTTATGCTGTCCACACAAACATTTTTTCTAGACTACTTTTTTTAAAGTCAGGATGTTTCAAATGATGGAGAAATGCATCTTTTTTTCAAACGAAAACAATACTAATTCAAAGCTTAGGAGAATTAAAAGATTGAGTACGATTTAAATAGTTAGCAGTTTTATTTCAATGAGAAATAATGATTAAATTTTATAAAATTTGAAAAATAATTTTAAATAGTAATTATTGTAAGATTCCAGAACGGGTTATACATATAAGTACTTAAAATTTCATATGGATTGAATTAGAAGAATTCGTTTTTTAAGTAGTATAAGATCTACATTTATGTGCATTAGTTTAGTATAGATCGTAACATACGCAAAAGAAGGGATTAAAGCAATTGCTTTTCAAATTTACTTTGTGATGAACCGTAAGAGGATGGCAAAACATTGTGAAAATGCAAATCATTTTAGTCGACGATAACAACTGTGAAGGTCGGAATGAGTACAAAACGTCCACAATGCAATACGAGTGATATGAAAAAATTTTAAAATAATTTCACAACTCTTTGCTGCAAACCGGTTTAACGATACAGACAAAAGATGCCTAAAAATATAACTTGGCCATATTGATGCAAAGTAGAACAATCAGCATACTAGCATCTGGTCGATCGCCAACGGAATATCATAAGAGCTGGATGTGCCTCATTGGGACATCTCCAAACGGGTTAAAAGGTCCCAATCAAATGTAAATGCTACACGACAGTCATAGTGCTAGGGTACAAGTACTAACCAATCGGCATGACTGTTATTTGACGATTACTGCGTGATGTCTTCGAAACATTTCTGCCAGTCAACTTAATTCAGTCCTTGAAACCACCACAAGAGTCACAGTTTCGAGTCAAACTGTTCTCAGAAAAATTGGACAAGTTGGACTTTATGCCAAACTACCATCAATTTACCTTCACTCACATCTTATTATAGGGGTGGTTGTTTACAGTGAAGCTTAAAACATAAGCAATGGAGCCAACAGAAATTGAGAAATGCCATGATCAGTAACGAGTCTAGATTCTGTTTAGAAACTGATTATTGCTGTTACATAATTTGGAGACAACGTGTATTCAACTTTAGGAAGCAAACAACACGGAAAAGCATGGTTTCACAAATTAAAGGAACTGTGGTCATGTTAGACAGTCGAGTAGACCTCCAGATCTCGATCTTTTGTCGATAAGCAATAGATATATAGAAAGTGATTGAACCGACAGTTCGCTTTTATCGAGGTGCCATGGGTCCTGGTATTATTTTAATGGATGGTAACGTGACTCCTCAGTGTTCAGCCTGGTCAAAGACTTCTCTGAAAGTGAAGCCATTACTTTCTAGACGGTCAGGAGAGGGAACTTCTAATTCTCCTGTTCTCAATCCGACACAGGATGTGTAGGACATTCTCAGGATACGTATTGTAGCCTTCTGTCCCAACCAAGTTAGGTTTCAGAATTAAAAACCGTTCTCTTAAGATTTGGGAATCGCATAGCTCAAATTAAAACATTTATCAAAAACACGAAAATTGATTATGTGTCATGCGTGAGTGTCAGAAGATGCCACACAACTGTTTAATTTTCTGATTTCATTATTAAAATTATATTTGTTCGTGAAATTGAATACCCTTTTCTTGCTATTTTTCTCGCTACCCTAATATATGGATACATAATTATTATTGTTTGCATTTAATTTTCTTCTTCAACATATTTTCATCTGCATACCAAATACATATCCTTTTATTCTTCTCAATTTTTTAATTTTTTTTTTTTTTAAATATTAAAAAGCAGCGATTTTTCTAAACTTTTGAACAAGATTGTAGCAATATCCATATGAATTGGTATTCGTCCTATGACAAATGTTTGTTTGAATTAAGGTTGTTTGTTTCGTTTATTGTTCAGTTCTAGACAAAATAAAAAGCTTATTTATTATTTTTTACGAGTTGGTACTAGACATAATGAGAAATATATGTTTGCAGAATAAAGAGAGTAAAAAAACCCTTTTATTTTTAATTTTTTGGAATTTAGCAATTTGCAATTTAATAACCTTTTACCTGTTTTCCTATTGATAAACTGAAAACATTTTGAATAATGAAATAAAAACAAAATAATCCTATTGCTACTCTTTTTCGTTTTCTACACTGTTATTATGCAGAGAGAATAGTACATAAAGTTTATGTCCGTTTGTCTGAGGTCAACACTTCCAGTCAACTCTACAAATGCTGTAGATTAGTTCGTTTAATTCAATGAAAGATCTTGTCAAAATGATTTGTTATACCAACATTTCCCAGGAAATACCAAAAGTCAATTGGCAATAGATTAAGCCAAAATTAGAAATATTTTAAACATTTGTTTTATTTATTTGTTTAGTCTTGATTAATATTCATTGAAAAGTCTTCATGCCAAGTATATTGCCAAACCCCTCAACTTAGTAAATTTGCTTCCATAAAAATGTATGGGGTGTCTGTTAAAAAATCCTGTCATTGCAGCCGTTAAAGTTTTAGATATTTAATATCCCAAAGTTGTGCACATTTTCTAAAAAATGTCATTCAAAAACAGTTTTCATCTGAGAAATACTGCATCACATTTAATTACCAATATTATGGTGTTTATAGTGTAAATAATGTTGAATGAATTTTAATGTAATCTTCAATCCACCCATGTATTAAAAACTTACCTCAAAACATATTTTATTAAACGTTTCAGTACTAACATATATATTTTAAATCACCATTGACATAGATATCAAAGTTGAAACCATTGATCAAAATCATATAATATATTTTTAAATAGCTTTTCATTGTTTTAGAATTATCTCTTTATTACTTTCAATATAGTAATGTCACATTTATTCTCCAATCGCATGCACAGAACATCCAAACATCTGCTATCTAGGGTCAACTGTCATACCTTCTCAGAGAAAATAAACAACAAGAAATAAACAAAGTTATTTGTTGAGGAACATTCACTCATTATTTCTGACTTTTATTCAAAATGTGCTGATAATGTTGTCACCAGGCGAGTCTTCCTAAGAATTGAGTATAGCTATTTTAACTTATACATATAAAAATTTGGCTGAACAGCCACATGTGCTACCTTTCCTATGCAATAAGAACCGTTGTTAATACTGAAAAAAAAAAAAAAAATAAAAAAAAAAATGTTTGAGTGACTCAATATTTAAAAAAGCAGCTAATCAGCCGAAAGAAACGGCTCATTACTAATATTTACTGCCACACTTCATAACTTGTGTTAGTTTTAAATTGAGGATGTTTAAAACGAGATACGCATATGATTATAAAATAATTTTATTGTGCAATTGTAATCATCACTATTACAGTTCAAAGTACATAAAAGAGACAATGAATTAAACTAGCGTTTGCTTATCCAACACACGCATTCATACACTCTGCTCACATTCTATAAATCTCAATAATTTTTCTAATAATACTTTCAATAAAATTTTTTGTGAAAACTTGAGAAAAGGCAAATGAATATAATAATTTCCTACAGTAGGAATTATATTTTATGACAGTTAATACAAAATTATCCAAAAGGCTTTTTCTTTAATAGAAATCGTTGGTAGGGAATAGATTTTCATAATATACATAATTTATAAACATGGCTAAGAATATTTCAGTATGATTATTCTTTAGAATGATTTAATAACTTCCAACTTTAATGTTTTATCTAGATGAATTTGGAAATTTTCTATTCCAAAGTTTACATTTTACTATGTTTTCTTCAAACCATTTAAAACTTAATTAGTTTACCAGAAATTTTTATTCTGATACAGATGCCTGTAAAGAAATATAAATTTCAAAGAAAAAAAATAATTTAAATATCAATAACATGGTATGTTTACACAGTGAAGTAATTAAAGTTTAGTTGAAGTAAAAACAGATTATTTTACATTTGTCGTTTTGCAAATCAGCAACGTCTTTGAAAAAAGATTGTTGCAAATTGTATTATGTACTTTTAAGCAAGCAATTATTCATTTACAGAAAGGCAAAAGATTATTGCAATCTATTTCCGATTCAATTTATTCTGTTAAAATCATTAAAAATGTGTCTGCAACACTATAACCAAATTTAAGTTTATCGTTTAGTTTCAGAGACAATACACCTGTTTTATTATTTTGTTTAAAGCATTAGTTTTTAATTCGGTTTTGTCCGTGCGCAAATTAGATTTTTGAGTGCAATCTTGCGAATAGTTCAACCACATAGCACACATTACAAAATAATGGAACAAAACTTAATTAGAAGAGTGATTTACAGCAATAGAAAATCGGGCATGGAAAACTTGTACATTTTCCAAATGTCCACTAGTAATACACGGAAGAACGATTGTTATTGGTACCACGATTGTGCAGAGATATTTATAGTACATTGTATATAAAAAACTTCAAATTCATGTTATTTTGAAATTGAGTCCAAACATGATTCTTTAATAGACGAAGATCACAGGCAGCGCTCTTTATTTTGTGACGACAGGTCAGAATGGTCTTTTAGACGTGAATGCAGAGATAATTTTCTTAACTGATGGAAATTCATTGAAACTCATGTACAGGGAGTTAAGCTATATTGCAATAAAACTCTGAAATATTGTAAAGCTATTTCCGCCTTGTATTGTACAATATTAGGAACATCCTTTAATTTAATGATATTGCCTTGTTTTACAAATACTAGTAATCGAGTATGTTGAAATCTATATAAAGTTATAACGATAATTAATCATTTTATTTCCACTCCGAAATGTAAGCAAACATTTTTATTAAATAAGAGTTTATAATTTATTGGCAGTATAGTTTCATTCTTTAATTTTCCCAGTGGATATTTGATAACAACAAATTAAACTCATAACTTTATAAACCATGGCTATTAAATATATATATATATATATATATATATATATATATATATATATGTCATTAATAAATTATCGCTTAATTATTGTGTAGTATCTCTTTATTGGCCTGTACTTTCAGATTGGTTTAAAAAGCACATGTCTAAGACGTGCCACTGCAACCGCAGTTTATTCCTGACCTGCAGTCATATTCAATGTTACGATTCAATGCACCACCTTTGTGTAATCGTCCTGGGTCTTCTCATGACCGTAGTTTGAGGCTATTCAGACACCTTAGCCTCTACGTCATCGGATGCTTTCATTGTGAAAAAGCAGAACACCGAGCGTCACACTGTCAGTAACCGGTATGAACCAGGTTTCGTTTCAGACTGCGCTCTCTCGCCGACTGCTCATGAGGGGTGTCTCGCAGGTGTTGTTTCCCACCTCTTCTTCCTCCTCCCTCTCTACGACTATCGTCTGCAAATGGAGGTGGTGAGTGTGGAGGTCTATGTTGGCGTACTCTGTAGGGGGGTCTTTCCGCCTCACGGTGGAGATGTGGTGTTCCCTTGGTAGTGATAGCTCTACGTAAGTTATGTCCTCAGGGGGCTACGGAAGCACAGATATTATAGTTCAGGTTAATAAAATATTAACACACTATAGCATGTAATATATTTCAATATGCAATAAAGAATCCAGTTACCGATTTATTTCAGGTTTTACAAAGTATTCACTGTGTTATATAACGAACTAGTAAATTGTTTTTATAGTTTCATAGTTAACCTTTAGGAAATTATAACTTACTATGAATAAAATAGTGGGTGTGTCGATAAGTGTACACAGTGTATTAATGCGGTTTATTATCCCTTTTCAAATCACGCTTGATTGCAACAATGCTTGATTGAACAAAAAACTATTACCACCATTCACCCCGGTTATTCATGCGTGTATACATTATTTATGATTACTATATTTATAATGTAATATATTATTTAATATTTGCATTAATTATCAGTGACATTAAATATATATATATATATATATATATATATATATATAGTATTAAACTAACAAACAAATAATAACAATCCAATTTATATACTTATCTAATATTTCATTTTTTAATATAATAATATAATTATTTAATAATATAATAATATAATTATTTAATATTACAATAATGTAATTATTTAATAATATAATAACACATACTAATATTTTTAATATAATAACTTATAATATAATAATGTTTTGTATTTCCATTCATAAAATCACGATGTTTATGCATATACTTTTTTAAATTTTATATCACTATTGTTGTAGCAATTTAAAAAAAAAAATTGTTATAGCAGGTTAATAAAATTCAATTCAATATATATTTATGAGTAAACACTCCCACTAGTTGAGGCTAGACGGTTGAAACTTGCGGAAACGAATTTATGATATCATCGCCCTAAAGTTGAGTTCCTTAACTAATTATATGCTAAGTTACCTAACTTACTATATTTGAGTACATTTAGGGAGTGCTCTAACTGCTCCAAATTATGAGGAATAAGGAAAGGTAAACATAACTTCCTGCCTACTGAATTAATATATTCTACTTGCTACTAAATTTATATTCATAACTAGAAAATGAAGTGTAATTTGGAAGACACTGAAATTACACATGCATGGGAGCATATATGAATCAATTATATTACCCACATATTACTAAATTGATTATTATATCTCGCTATGAATAACCTTTATGCTGTAGCATCGACATAATAAGCTATATTATCAATTCACAATTTAACTGGACATTCTAACTAACTAATGTGTAAAGGTAGTAATTAATTTAAATATATCTTAGGATAAAATGCTTTTGATGACTTATAAGAAGAAAGGCACAAATAATTATTAGTTAGGTTTTGGAAAAGTTACAATGAATTACTTCATACATTGAACAATCGCACATTTTTCTCAAGAAAAGATTTTAGTTAATAGATTGTAAAAATTTTTTTAGCGTATTATCGCATTTCAATCTGAAGTTATATTAAGTGCAATTAATCATAACTAATAATTAATTGATACTAATCATAATTAATTCATACTAATCATAATTAATTCATATAATAAGCTAAGTACACTAGACTAGTAAATTTGGTAGTTATAGTCACGCGTAACAATATTCTAAAAGATCTAGAAAGATGCATGATATTCAGAAAGCGTAATTTAAGTTATTCTTCCTAGACTTAACTTTATCAACTCTTTGACTCTTTAACAGCTCAACATATTAAAATATGATGTACAAACTTAAATGTATCGAGTATTAATAGCTTAATCAATTTACTTATATATTTAGAATATAAATCAAGCGAAAAATTCAGAAGGCTTTCAATGGAAACAATATTTATATGTCACATTTAATATGAGTAGACGTAAGAAAAGCATGGTACCATAATTTTGTATCAATGAATAAGTGATATTGTTTCATAATAGGTCATTAATGATTTTACTCAAAATTTCTATAATGTATTTTATTAGTTTGATACTTCATTGAGAAATAGCTACACTTCACTTATACTAATTGTAACATCAAAATTAAAAATGAAAATAATTCTAAGATATACGCGGCACACTTATATAACTGATAAAAATATATATATATATATATATATATATATATATATATATATATATATATATATATATATATATATATATATATATATATATATATATATATATATATATATATATATATATATATACATATATATATATATATATATATATATATATATATATATATATACATATATATATATATATATATATATATATATATATATATATATATATATATATATACATATATATATATATATATATATATATATATATATATATACATATATATATATATATATATATATATATATATATATATATATATATATATATATATATATATATATATATATATATATATATATATATATATATATATATATATATATATATATATATATATATATATATATATATATATATATATATATATATATATATATATATATATATATATATATATATATATTAACTACATCATTTTTAAGTGTGTGAAAAATGTAAAATTGTTAGTGACTGTTATTGAAAGCAGTAGATGTCATTTAATAGCGTTTGCACGGGTTTAAAATATCACGTTTATGGTTTTAATTTTGACGTAACAACTGTTTGGTGACAGGTATTTTACAAAAGCAAATGTTAAAGTTTGACTTGAAAAGTTCCCTAAATATTTACTCTCTCACTCTCTAAATGTATGCAGATCGAAGCTATATCTGTTTACAGACATTTTACCAGAATTTAAATCGCGTTCTATTGTTAGAGAAACCGTCATTCATAGTTATCTCTAAAAGTATTTTGTTCGTAGATGCTGAATAGCAAAGCACTGAACACACTCCAACATATACACTCTCCTGCATAAATGCTTTTAGCCCACCGGATATTGAATTGACCTATCGCCCACTGAGGACAGAAGTGGGCAATAACTCAACGAGTAAGTAACCGAAGAAGGACGGGAAATACTCGTCTTTCGAAGCCTTTTTACCATTGATCAATTGAAGACGAAAACGGACAACGAGTATCAATGAACTTGGTATATCAAATTAAAACCTTCGTTAGATAAATACTTTTTTTGGAAAATAGAGAAGAATATTAAACGTTAATATTATGCTGTTATGTCATGGCATTAACTGTTAATTAAATTCTTACTTATTTTTAAATGCCTTCGTTAAAACTATTACTTTAATTTATTCATTTAATTTCAAATATTGTAAATTAAACAATAACGGTTCTAAAGAACGTATTAAATAGTTGTAATTTCTATGAAAAGCAGTTTACATTTATTGGATATGCAAAAAAATGAGTTTTTATATAAAGTATTTCAAATACTAGTAATATATATTTTTAAAAATAGTTTCAATTCGTTAAAATGTAAAAGTATATTACATTTTAACGTATATTCTACCAAATACTCACAATTAGTGTATTATAAAATATAAATTTATAACATTAAATGTAATTTAAATTCTTTTTAGAGATTTTTATATTTGTCCAGATCAGAATTTATATAGTTATAGTTGTAAATTGTTTAAACATTTTATAAAATTATCTATCTGCAAGTACAATTTGTATTTAAGAATTTATTCTTTGGTTGCATTTCTGAAATATCAGCATTTGTAATAAATACTAAATATCATATATTAAAGAAACATTATCAGCATTATATTTTAATTGAAATAAGTAATATATTTCAATTAGTAATAAACATCTTTATTTTTAATACATATAACACATGCTAACATTAAAGTTTATTTAACAAGGTCATTTAAATTCTTTTTTAGAAGTAACTATATAGTTTACTATGATTTATTATGATAGTACATTAGACATTAAAACTGTTAATATTAAAAAGCGTTTCAATTTAATGAGGAAATGATCTTTATTTTTAAACAGTTTATTATGAATATAAAAGGTAAGACTTAAAAAATAACACGAATTACAATTTCTCTCTTAAAGTCTTTATTCAATTTTTAAATTACTTCCATTATCAAAGAAAGTGTCAATACGTATAAAATTTATCATTAAAATATTAACTAGAAACTAATCATCCTCCAAGATTTAAAGTATTAATATATTTTTATTCAATGACATATTTTCATAAAAATAAATGATTTTCTTTCTAATTATCCCCTTTTAATATTTTATAATTTCAAATTCATATTTGAAACTATATTGGGAAATAAATTTAGCATGTGATTTTGCCTCTATACACCTTATTTATTTTTAATAACCATTGGAAATTAGCCTGAATTACAATTACACGATGAGAGTTACAGCATTTAAATACATATTTACTCAAGCAAGCTTTTCTTTCAAATTTCTTAAATTTTTATCAGATATTCAAAATCTATTATTTTACAGCTTCAAATACGTTTTTGAACTTGTTTAGAGACATTGTTTAACATATGATTTTACCACTGGATATCGTATTACCCTGGGCATTAAGCCCAAGGATATTGTTTTCAATTGGTCAAAGGTGTGGTATGGTGTCCGTCCCCACTTAATGTTTGGGCATGCACAGGAAAGGGATTGTGTGGGCATGCGCCTGCTGCGTCTGTTTGTATAAAAAGAGATGTTTGCCGATGTTGTTCCGTTGTATTGATGTATCTTTGTTTTAGCAAACTCAAAAAAAAAAAAAAAAAAAAAAAAAAAACTTGTTGTAATGGACTTGAACTAAATACCCAGAATACTAAAAGTAATAATATCAGCCCTAAGCCAGTAATTACTTTTTAATATCAGATGTATCTTTAATTTGATTATCGTATGCTTTATTTGATTACTTCTTTAAAATAAACATAAGAAAACTAATCAAACATTTTATGTTATGAGCAGAAATACCATTTTAACAAAATAATAATTTTTTTCTATAGTATAATAACTAAGAGCTGAATTCATAACGTAACTTAGTAGGGGGAGCCAAAATATGATCAAAGAAGGGGCATTATTCTCCATTTTCTGAATTTTCCCAGTTTTCACTTCCCCATAAATATCCCCTACACGTCTCAAAAATGCCCAACAACCTCTCATTAAAGCAGCACACGGAGCCTCATAACACACATAAAAAAAATATCGCTATAAATCACATCCTCCCAGAAATTAAGTCAAATTGAACAAAATTAAACAGTCTGCCCTATGTTGAAGTTGATAAAGTGCCCAGTCACTTCTTCACTTCTACCATGTCAGTGCAAGAACAAATTGAAAATGCGTCCATGTTTCTTTTTAGAAACTAATGTGCGGCAAAAAGCAATTAAACCTTTGCAGGGACGGGGAGCTGTGCGCGTTGGGGCAAAATTTCTCCTCTTCCACACAAACAACAAACTAATGACCTTCTTGGCACAAGTCCCAGACAGCAAACAGCTCCTGATTCGGTTAACGACTTTTGGGATAGGACTTGTGCTCCCTGGGTTTACCTTATTGATTCCATCATCAAAACAGTTCTGAAAAGCTAACGATTAATATTTAGGCATTCTATTCTCAAGATCCCTATATTCGGGTCATCTTTTGGTTGGCGATGTCTATTGTTAAGCTACCAATTCAAAATCCCTAACTAGTTTTACGCAATTTAAAATGTTGAATACAAGCAATGACACTTATCGACTATAAATAACGCTTAAAGTTAAGCATTTTCGATTCCACGAAATGAATTCAAAATGTCCTTTCTGCGTACATCTTAACTTGAATGCTTTTGTGCTTCACTTTATTCTCAGTTTCCATTCTGGTTTTGTGAACACGTTTGGCTGCAGTAAACGCGGTGTTTCTAACCAAGAAGTCTCTCAAATACAATGAAAGCAACATTCATAAAACTATTGATTTGCAATATGTAGTCGAGAATTCCCTTAAACTGGCTCAACTGTTTCATAGTCCAACTTTTGAATTCCCTTTGATGTCATGCAAATATAATAGAAAACGAATTTGGGTGCTTCTATTTTGGAGTCCGGTATCTTAAATATTTGACAAGCTGACACTCATAAAAACCATATAATAATAAAAAGTTAAATTTAATGTGATATTTAAAAAAATATATAAAAAAATTAACGAAATATTAAAAAAAACGAAAAAAACCAAAAAAAAAAACCTGTTCTACAAAGTGTTATAGTAGCAACAAATATATACTAAATGATTCATGTTTTAGGATATTTGGTATAGTTCTTTTACTTGTAGCTTCACCAACATTGTGATACAAGAAAAGAAATAGGAAGTAATACAAGGGGGGTCATATTTTTTTTTATTGATAAATACTGGTGTGTATGATAGTGGGGACTGGTGCACATTAAATATGCAATTGCCTCAATTTCCTGGCATTGGTGCGGTGGGGCTGGCGAGAGAGATGAGCGATAGGGTTTCGAATTCATAATCTTATCGTAATTCAAAATTACTTTGTAAGCCCTTCTTATGGTAGAAATAGATATCCAAAAACATGCAAACTGAAACAAGAAACTTAAAATTGATCTTTTTGTGCAATTTTCGTCTCACTTTAATACATCTATTATAAAGATTTTTTTTTTTTTTTATCTTGACTTCTCGTTGAATTTACAAAAATGAAATCTCTAATTGGTTTCAGTGCTGAAGTTCCGAATATCTTAAAACCCCGTTTGGTCACGACGAGTTTATGTACATTTTGGAAGCTCGCTATTAATACTTTTTTGGTGATATGGTGTGTTATGGGGTTGGACAATATATTGAGAAGTAAAACTCACAATAGTGGATACACAATACAAAATATCACAAGTCTCACTGACTATTCTAAGTTCCTAGGAAATTCATACTAATTATACATGTGTTTCTAATTAAGAAATTGTTTCATGTATAAGGATTTTTATTTTTTATTTGTTTATTGAATTTTTTTTTTTCCAATTCTCTATAGCGTATTTTCAAATGCATCCAACACCTGCAGCACATCTATTTTCAACATTTTACAAATAACTGGAAAAAATAATTATTTTAAAATATAATTTTTGCCATTAGACACAGCTTAACTATTAATGAGAGCATTTTTTGTCAAAGTTTCTGACATTTTAGAAATTTTTTTACTAAACATACAAAGTATGTTTTGAAATTCTAAGGTCAATTCTGTCCAGTCACCAAAGAATATTTTTCTATTTTCAATCGAACTCTGTCTAAGAAGCTTGATTTCTTCATGTGTGAATATTTGCCAGAAAAATATTATTATTTCAGCAACCACGTTGATATTTTTTCAAGCCTTGAAATATTTTTATTTCTGTGCAATTTTATGCCATTTTCCCACATGATTGATGATATATATTTTACATTTTCTTTAAAGTTGGCCTGAGAATGCAACATCAGAAATATTTGAATATTTCAACCCGTCTAGACACTAAAGGGTATTGGATTGAAAATAGCACTGCCAAATGTGCCTTTTAAAGATTCGTATCAAAATTGTATTGAACAGGATACCTTTAAATAAACTTACATTAATAAGTGCAGTCTGAAACCTTTAGTTGTTAAGTGATCTTCATACACTTTTGTTTATGTAGCACCGAAATCAAGTGTGAAACTGTATTTAAGGAATGAATCTTTAAGTAAAACAATGATACGGCATATATTCAAAATTTCATGGAATTGTTTCAATTTTAATTTAAAACAATATTTATAATTTTATTAAATCAGATGCAGCTAGTAAGGTGACATTTAAGATTGATAATTGTTAAATTTGGGAAACTATGCATAGGTTTTATCTTTTTATTCAAAATGATCTCAATATCGGTAGGTTTGTAATGATATAGGGTTTTTGGGGTATTTCTACAGCTATTTTAAATTGCGTTTAATTTTATGAAAGTAAGTTAGGAAATAACTGACTTTTAAGTTAATTTAGAATCCAGATATATATATATATATATATATATATATATATATATATATATATATATATTTAAGTTTGTATTTTCAACTACTTTTTCAAGAAAATTCAATTAAACTAAGCTATACTTGCAAATTTAGTAGATTTCCTGTATCAAATCATTGTGCATCTAAAGTTAAAACTCTTAATAAATTGTACGTTGAATTATGTATGGTGCCATCAAGTATTAATTGCGTAATTAAATTTAAATCAATTAAAAATAAACAAATGAAGATATTTTCATGCAGATATTTTAGTATTCTATCACTTGTGTTAAGTGTGATAATTGCAATTCTAAGTCGAAAATGAAATAAAATCTATTCGAATGGTTTACTAATGCATTTCCTTCCATATAATTCCATATAGCGCCACATTTCTCTTTGGCTGTGAAACTTGAACTAATGTTTATTTTCATCAGGTACCATTATTAAATAAATTAAAGGGAATGTGTATCATATTTTATAAACACATATTCAATATTTAATATGCTTTAGGCGGCAATAAATAAAGTCAGTTCAATTATAGTCACTGAGTATTTACCTTAAAAATAATATCATAATTTAATTTTTGATTACATCGAAATTACATTAATTTTAAAAATACACATTTTATTTAAATTAATTCCTTTGAAGTAATGTTGCAGAAGTTACTGCATTTGACATTTAATTAGCATCCTTCTTCACCTTCTTTCAGATATCAGCTGTGTTTTCTTAGTATCGAGCTAATTTGAAAATAGTTAAATGTTATCTCTTCTTGAATTATTTCGGGATTAACAATCGCATTTAACAATTGTAATGATATTCGGAAATTGCATTACAATTGGGAATTGGACAATCTTATTGAAGTATTTCAACAAACAATAACTTTATGTTGGATCTTGAGTGAAGATACATCTCCATTTACATAAAAGTTGTTCTGTCAATAATTAAAATGTATGGGAATAATACCATTATTATGTTAAATCGAAGTAAACGATATTATTTGGAAGCCCAATACACAAGTATATGGAATTCTATTACGTAAGCAAGTTAACAAATTATGCTTCTAGCTAATTTTACTAAGTTACAATTTTAAACATAATTGTATGTTCTTTTATTCCGTAACTGTACAATAACACAGATTAATCTAATTAATAAAATATCAATTACATTTTACTTGAAACGTCATTTGTAATGAAGTACTGAAACTTCAAATCTTATTTAAATGTTTTCATAGCAATTTCTAATACGATGCTTTTCTTCTAACACGCACATTATCTAACATATGCCTACATTCACGTTAAAGTGTACGAGATTACTTATAATTCGCATTTTACTCCTCAGACTTAGGATCAACTTGATTGTGTATAAACTTTATATTTAGTTACTGCAACTCAACTATAAAAAAAAACTTATTGCTTGTCCAGATATTGATAAATTAATACTTAACAAGTAGTAAAAATTGAGATTCTATGTTCAAATTGTCATTTGAGGATTCCCGGGATAAAAACCATTTTCTAAAATTCTCTTCTCTTTAGTAAATATTTTTTTATTTTTTTATTTTTATTTATTTTATTGTCAATATCTCTTTCAAATTAATTAGCGTAAATACCACGCTAGAGCATATAAATTATCTCTAGATTTTTTAAAATAAAAATTGTTCTATAGATTTCTGATTACATTGCATAATCGATATTTTAATTTATAATTTTCATTGGTTCATTCGTGATAAACACATTCACGTATTTAAAAAAAAAAAAAAAAAATCCCTTGTTTCTTATAAACAAATTCATATTTGTTTAACTCATCTATTTTCGAGTTAATTCCCTTTGAAAAATATTACCAAAAAAATTGAAAATATCTTCAAGTAAAGAAGATTCGTTAATTGCGCTATCATGTGACCAGACTATGAATTCGTTTTTTGAAACGACACCATTTGTGCCGTTCTGGGTAATTGTTTAGTAAGAATATCCAGTAATTGCCAAAACTGCACTGATATGCTTGAAAGGATTTTCAACAACCTATCTATGTGAACTATTCTTTTCAAATTTACTCTTTCTGAAAAATTAATGCAGAAGTAAACAGAATGTTGAGAGGGATTTGAAACTAAAACTATCCAGCTTTAATCCAGGTACTGACTCTTTCGTAAGGGACGAACAATGTCGAAAATCCCATTGACTTTTTATTTTTTATTTTTGGCCACTTGTATTTTTGTTTCCATACAGTTGTAACAGCAAAGAGAATACAATGAAATTCCTTTCTGAATAAAAACTATTCTTTAAGGGGATTTGGTAGGCTCTATACTACTACAGTTAAAAGGCTAATTTTCTATGTCCCTTTTCGAAGTAACCAAAGCACGGATAATTTTGAAACTTTTCCTACACATTTGTTGAACCTTCTTTTTTAATCTGAGGTTAATTTTAAGAGATATAGTTGGCTTGTTTTTTTTATGAAAACAATCTCAGATGATAAAACACCAAAGATCTCCAAAAATCGTATTTTTTTTTAGACAAAATAGTTTTTTTTAAAAATAAAATAAAGAACATTTTTCTAAAAAGTTAACCTCAGATTGATACAAGGCAAATAGAGGGAACACATTTCGTAAAGAAGCTAGCTGCAACTTCAAGGAGTATAGGCCAAAATTATATCTTAAACGAAGCAGAATATATTGAATTTTAAAGATACGCAAAAATCTTGAAATCGATAATTTTGAAATGATAAGCCTTCTGAACCCCCTTAATTGTTCTCGTCGAGGGTAATTTAGTAATTACTGACGCGCGCACACACGCATATTCTATTAGTTAAAGAACCTCAAAAGTTTTTTTTTTTTTTACTAAATAGTTGGTTCACACAACTAAATAGATTGGAAACCACTGCTTAAAAAATACTTCATTATGAAACATTAACATGTCTTTTGTTTTCGAAAATTTACAGTCACACCCATAAAATGACAAATTATACGCTTTTCCAAGTAGCATTTTAACAGTCTTTAATACAAGGAACAATGTCTAAAGGAAATTCATGCGCCCTTTTAAAATCTGTTATATTTCTCTTTTTTAAGACTATCGTTTCCTCCATTTCTATTCCAAATTATTTATACAATATTTATTTATAAACAGTAGTTGCGACTGAGGATCAAAAATTGTCAAACGTACGGGATTCTCAAACGTAAACGTCAAATATTCAATGACTTTATCGTTAGATATTTCACTAACAGTTCAAGATGTAAAATAATTGGAAGAAAAATTCTAATGTGTAAAATATTGCGAAAGGCATTTATCATTGTTTATTAATGGAATTAAGTATTTCATTTCGTTTCATTGAATGAATTTATCGGTGACAGGATGGATCAGTGTTTTATAATTGGCTTCAAAGGAAATTTAGTAGTTTCATTACGAATTTTAAAAAAATCGTCAGAAAAATATTCCAGAAACTATTTGTTGGTGCCAAAAAAAAAAAAAGAAAAAAAAAAAAAAAATCTGAATTCATTTATTTTTGTTAAGATGATTCTTATTTATATGTTGGTGCTTTTAAAGGTAAATACTTCAAAATATCACATGCTTATTATGCATCGAGGATTATTAAAAATATATTTGATATCAAAATATGAGTAAATATAAAATGATGATATTTGAATATTAGAATAAGATAAATTGCAAAATTTATTGCTTTACATAATCCATGCATCCCGTACTATAAAACATAGAAAATAAATCCTCTAAGGATTGAAAAGTTGTGCTAGCCTCATACAATATTTAAGTATTTAGACTAACAAGATAAATATATACTAATCTACGTTTGTTTCTAAGTATGTTAACATCTTGTTCGGTTATAATATATTTAAGTGAAATAATTGTTTAACATTATTGAATTTCACAAAAAAATATTTACTTCCGATGGATCTGTCCATTAACCTGAACTGCTTAGCAGTTATTTACTTTTAAGCATATACCTTATTTATTACCAGCATTAATTTGTAACTCGCTCAAATTCATTTCCAAAGTAAATACTTCATTTTATGGTTAAGTTATTACAGTAAGTTTTTAAGTAAATTAATATAAAGTATCTGATTATATATTTACGATTATCGTTTAAAGAGTAACCATATACCACACTAAGACCAATAAGGGGACAATTCATCCATTTCTGTAATCGTAAACAATACCATACAGTTAGCTATCATCCAGTATTGTTATACCACGTATAATTATATAGTCAGTATAAGGTATAAAAAAAATTCTGCTTAATTCGAGTTTTAATGAGTGAAATGTGTCATTTCAGCAAAAGGTATAAGTGTCATAATGAGGAAACGTCAACTTGCTGCACCATGTGTAAACCCACAATAAAAACTTTTGGAGGATAATTTTTTCATATAACTTTAATATCATTCAATAGAAAAATGAGATGTATTTCAATAGTTTTTCTTCCCATAAAATATTTGAAAACTGCATAATTAATACTCAAAAGTTATTATTCAATGTCTATTTTCACAAATTCAATATCTACAGTATCAAAATAAAATTTAAAGTAGTTTTTGAATTATCATTTTGTGAAGCATAAAACATTTCAATTCCAAAATTATAGAGACTTTCTTTAAAAAGTATTAAATTATATTACTGTGATTTTTAACTTGTCACTTGCTTTTTGTGTCATTACCATCCGATAGATTCTGCATCTTTTCGTGACCAATAAATGACACTACTGATTCATTACGATTTTTATAGGATTTCCTTTCATTTTATGATTGCCAAAATATGGTGAAACGTCATTATAATCATCATCGACACAGCAGTCATTTCTTCTCAGAAAAATGATTGTTCCATCGTTTTTAAATTTAAATCCATGCTTAATAAAATTTCAAATTTTCAAATGCCTTTTTCATATAGTCTTCAGTACATTCTTGTTGCTTTAGCGCCAGATATCGGCAAGATTTTTGATAACCTGTTTTAAAGTAGGTCTGGTTTGGATTTTCATTTTGTAATGTACATTTTAACTTTAATAATTTGAGTTACTATCCTCATAACTAATTTTGACATATTATTGATGGACTTTTAAATTCTTACTTCCATAAATGTTTATAGAAATTAACTTTACCTTACGTACACATTCTACAAAAAAGAGTTTCTGTACTAACATTTTATTTAAATTAAACTGAAAATAACTCTTTGGGGCATTAATCATACATTATAACTAAACTATAAATATTGACCACAAAAAAACCCCAAGACAATGAAGTATTTATATGATTTCAGGATGATTAAAATAATAATTTTTTCTGTCTGCATTACATACTATATATCTTCAATATGAAATCTTATATTTTATAAATGTTTATAGTTATCTAAAGGCACATTTCTCCACTTTCTAAAAGGATAAAAATGAATATTTCAGGAAAATGACCTTTATCATCATTTCGCTGCTCTAGGCTAAGCGCTTGATTATATATTAAATGCATTACTTGTTTTCTTTTGTTAAGGGGGTCCAGCACCTCCATAGGGGCCTATGTTAAATTTAACAACTTTGGGGGCATTTTATATAATTATCGATTCTTCAATCATTATGCAACTTTCACAGTATAATATTTTGATAGTTTTGGATACTTTAATTCGAATTTTCTTTTATTTTTTAAAATTAAAATAATTATGATTTTCTAAAAATACATTTAATTTTTTTTTTAAATTTTAGACTAATTATTTTTAAAAAAATAAGTATGCTACTTACCAACTATTCCTCATATCAAAGTACTAAAACATGTATAAAAATTTCAAGAATTTATTTCAAATATATTTTAAGCTATGTGTCCCAAAACATGAAAAAACGGCATTTTGAAAAATTCGGATTTGAAGTTAAAAGACATTGCCTTAAATACCTACATTTTATTAAAAAAATATTAAAAATACTTCAAAATAAGATATAATTACAAATACGACATCATTTTAAAGAGAAGCATTTAAATTTTAATAAACGTTAATCGACTCAAAATTAATAACCCTAATATTTTTCATATGCCGGACACCCTCTGATAATCAATCGATCTCTCTGATCACTTATTTACACTCACCTTTCTATACGTAGACGTTGTTAACGACGTTTCTAAAGATTCATGCGGGGGTGTTTCTGGCCACCGTCGACCCGTAAGGGCGCTTCCGGATGGTGAGCTTTCTTTCGGATCTTCTAAACAGAGAAAAAACAATAATGTTGAACAAATGAACATTATATTTCATAAAACATATCACCAGTTGAAAGGTTATTCTCTAAAAATTATAGTAATTGTTTTCTTATTTAAAATGCATTGTAACACGGTGATGAATAGGCAAAACTATGCGACAGCTTAATAGGAATTTTTTACTCTTTATTTGATGCATTGGATCCTCTCTGTTTTTTTAAAATGCTATCCATAGTGGTATAGAATTAAGCTGTACTTTTTTGGTACATTATTTGAGCTTTAAATTTACAATGAGTCTTGCTTAAATTGTATTGAGACGACTATTAATAAATGTTTGTAATAAAAATCATTATAATAAAATGTTTATCATATAAAGAAACTTCACATAGAAATCTTAGACTCGTTAACGGCACTTCAAAATGAGTTATAAAATTTATTTTGGCTGTGTAATCAAGTGAATATTTATTTTGAAATCCTTTATATTTACTTCTTTTCTGTTTGTCGGTTTATTTGTGGCTTACAAATCTGTGATTGGCTACCTTCTGTCATCCGATTGGGTAAAAACTTTGCAGAGATTCTATGTCAATGAAAATGCAATATATTCAGTTTTTGGGCCTGGCATTGTCACTAAAAGATGACTTTTACGCGTGCTGGGGTTGGAGATATATGGATGACTGGAGTTACTATTGTCGTTTCGAAGTTTGAAGACTATATTAATTATGGAGATAGTTGATAACTGTATTAATTATGGCATTCAATAGGCGATATTTAATGACCGAAACCTTCCCCAATGAAGGTCGAGGAGGCAAAATCTTCGGAGCGATAATTAACTCCCTTACCGTCATCCTATCGAGCTGAATCTTAGCAAGTAGATTCGTTGAGGATAACAATGTATTCAACCAAGATTTTTTTTTTTTTGGGGGGGGGGGAGTTAGTATGGAATAGATGCTTTCTTTGTAGTGACCAAACACCATAAAAATTCGTTTTTGGCTTAATAAAAGTTGTAATTTCATACAAACATTGGCATTTAATGCATACTAACAATTTATATTAAAAAGTCTATTTTATGGGTTAAACTACAAAATATAAAAAAATAAATTAATACGCAGTTCATTGTTATTAAATTTGCCAGCTTTTATTTCAAATCAAGTTATTAAAAAAAAAAAAAAAAAAAAAAAAAAAAAAAAAAAAAAACCTTTTATATTTTAATTCGACCAATTAATAACAATATTAGTTTTACATATAAACTTCAAACTAAGTTACAAATTTAATATACTTTTCTTAAATCCATTTCTTTTTTTCTATGTTCATAAATGGGGTTTTCACATTTTAACTGATTTTTCTTACCATGCAGTTGTTTATTGTTAAGAATTTTTTTCTGAGGAAATTATGACGCAGTTTTTACTAATATACTAATTTTTTACTAATTCTACTACTAATTTATTTCTTCTTCAAACCCTCACCAAACTTCTCTGAACAACAGAACAATTGCTATCAAGCTTCTGCACGTACAACTTCAAACACAGCAATAATTCAGGCACCGCAAAGTTAACAAAAGGCTCAATGATTTCCGAACAGCATCCTGTATTCGACTGATCTGGCATTTTTGACTTTGTATTTGATATTGAATTTATTGTGGGTCCATTCCGAAGTCACTAATTCCACAGATCTAAATTTCTGTTTTTCGCCTCTTTTTATAGTCTCGTTGTAGAAATTTTTAGCAAAATACAGCCAACCATTCACCTGATGGAAACTCCCCGAAATTTCACGATTGATTAAGATATTGCCACCTTTTTCTAACCTGTATTATGCCGACCAAACGGTATAGTGGTTAGCGTGCTAGCTTCTAGACCGCGAGGTTGCGGGTTCGAGTCCTGCATTAGGCATGGGTGTTTGTAAATGTATGTTGGCTTGTCTAATGACGAATGTTTCGGCGCATTATAGCCCTCGTGTTGCTGACGGCGCCAGATAATCTGAAAACAACCAACTAACCTGTATTATCAGTGTTAACACATAAAATAAAATAGAGCTTTTGAGAAATACATCACTAGCTACAATTATATACAGAATAAAATACGATAAAATATAACTTTTAAATAAATACGCCACTATTTACAATTTTATAGATAGCTTTATTTACCTGTAATAAGCTCGATTTACAATTTTATCGTAGCTTTATTTACCTGTGTAATAAGCTCGATTTATAATATTAGCTGGAATGATATCTGGACCCTTTTCTTCTCCGTCCGGCATATCATCCGTATCTTTCTTTAGCGGCATTTGGGACCTGAAATAAATTATAAGCACTCATTTAAAAAATATAACTGTAAAAAAACATGCATACTACTTCCGAAAATGTTTCCAGTACGGACCAGTGTTTGGGAGGAATCTCCTAAAACCATGTGTAGATTGGGAGTGTTTTCATTTTTAAAAGTTTATCACAAAATTACACTTTAGTTTACATCCATAAATTTTGATTGACATATAATTGGATTACAATAAAAATCTCCATGAAACCCAAGCATATTTTAGAAAACTGTTAGTAATTAACTTTTCTAATATTATTTATTTTTTTAAATGTAATATTTATTTGCTTGTGTAATAAGCAAGCTAATATTGAAATTAATCCATTTATGCAGATCAGATAAATGGATTTTGAGTTTTTTTCCACTGATGTTTAATATTTTTTTTATGACAAATGTTAATAATATTTTTGTTATTTTTTGCCAATTATGTTAAAAAAACTATTTCAAGTACCCGAAATTTTCTAGAATAGATCATATTTTTAATTATAACTTATAGGAAAATTTTGTTATAATATTAGCTGGATGTTATGATCCTCATTTTTTTAGAGAAGTTTTTAGACATAAGTGGAATAGATAATTGTAACCTGTTATTTTGTTAACTTGAAGAGTTGATATGAATTCTGAACGAATGATACATATAAAGGATTCGAAAACATTAAATACAAAAATTACTTAATTTTAGAAAATAAAACAACATAATTTAATTACGTGATTCTCAAAAATAATGCAATTAAATAATAATCTTCGTAATATACAAACAATAGAAAATTTCCAAATGCCTTTGGTAAACATAAATTGCATCAGAGTGATTTAGTGAAAAAAAATGCATTCCGATATTTAAACTGATATTCGTCATGGTGATGCAAAAAGAACATATTTAACCAAACAATGCACGGCTTACACGAAATAATTTTTTTTTTTAAATGCAGAATCTCTCCTATACACGAAAAATTATAAGACTAAATAACACTAGATTAAACATTTCTAGAAAAAAAATAGAGAAACAATAATAGTCATTTCATTTGGTTGGAAAAAAAATATTTCAGAGAAATATTTGAAACTCGTCGCATTTCTAGGAAAGTGTTTCCACCAACTGGATATAATTTCGAATCCTCGACTGAATAAATAAAGAGAAGAAGCAAGATGGGGGAGAAGAATAAAAAGAAAAGAAGAAAGAATTCCAACGAAAGACAAATATTTCTCTCCAAACAATTTCAACAACATCGCCTTCATTCCCCTCCTACGTCTTTGTTTCTCAATTCTAGAACGTTAAGTGGTTAATTGCTTAGTAACGGTATGTAAAATCCGTCTTATTTTTCTAAGCGTCTTCTTTTACTCTTAAAAAGAAGAGAAAATATAAGTACGATGTTTTTCTTTATTCTAAATATAGGGGATGGAGAAGATAATGAGAATTAGTATCCTGAAATGTGTTTGTGAAAACGTTATTGTTCTGTATTCCGAAAAGCGTTTTTCTTGTTGTTGTTGTTAATACAAGAATGCTTTCTTAAAAAAGAAAGCTGTAACAAACTTCTCTTCTGGATGATGCGTAAAATAATGATTATCGGAAGATAAATTGAATGTACAGTTAATTAGTGTCGGCATGCTTTTCATTAGTGTCTTGCAAAATGAGTATTACGAATGGAGTGCAGCCAATTTCATACTATTACCATATAAACAAAAGGATTGATGTCATTTTGATATATTCATCATGACCAGTGTTCTAAGTTTAAAGAACTCTTTATAACAAACTAGTCATATCGAATGCAGTATTATAACGTTTTATTTTAATAGTGTTGAAACTATAATTAAGTTTGTAATTCATATATATTAGGATTGTGATATACAAGTTTTTATAATTAATGTAGCTAGATTTATCAAAAAGTGCTGTGATTGGGGTGGCCAAAAAGTGTCAATTAGAAGATGAGTAAATATAATATTTAGTCTAAATTTCCTTGTATAAAGTTCTTCAAAGTACTTCTGTTTTAAGAAAAAATAATGTGTAAATTGTTCTACATCGAAGATTTAAATAAACAAAATAATCTATATTGACATTTTTTACATATACATATAAGAAAGAGATTTATTGCACAATTTTGTGTTTTATTGCTGCGGTAGATTATATCAATTAGATTGTTTGTTCAGTCAGTAGAATTGTGATTTGTTATAAAAAACTATAGAAAATGCTTTTAGAAATACAAAGTTACAGTAACTGTTCTCAACAGAAAGTGGGGTTTTAGTACACATCTAAGATTTCTGTATTAGCTCATACGCAATCTGGAAGTACATTGTTTTTAATTTGAGTAATATACGATATTGAGGTTTTTCGTTAATGACATTGGGAGTGATTACAATTAAAGTTCAACTCTCAAACATCTGAAAAAGAAACACTCGTCAGAATAATTTGAATATACGCAAAGAAAGGGTAAATAAATAAAATAAAAAAATAATTGAAATTATGTTTTCGTATGCCATGCCATTTTCCGATTCTATTCAGGAAAAATTTCAGGTTATTCCAACCAGTATTTCTTTTTAACACCGTTTCCAAAATTGAATTGAATTATAACATTACATTTTTTATCAGTTTTCTTACGTTTTTACGCATTCAAATACCATTTTTTTGCAGAATAAAACAATCAAGTAACAGGACAAGTCAAGTTAAACAAGGAACAAATAATTAAACAGCACTTCAGGAACCCCTTAGCCATTCGGACCAGAACTGGCAATTGAACCCAATATCATTGGTATGGAGTGCATTACTAATCACCTCATTATGCTTCGGTAAATAATTTTCAAAAGCAATTAACTTCTACTTTTATTTTAAAGTTTATATCTTTCATAGCATAAAGGTAGTATGGCAATGATTTAAATGCGATTATAAAACTGTAAGGAAAACCCAGTTGGTGTTTTGAAGTTACAAAATTAAGGAGCATTACTAAGAAAATATCATTGCAAATAAAATAAGAAATCTTCAGTGGACATTAGTGGAATATAATGTTATCCTTATTCAAGCAAAAACACAATACATGTACTTGTTTCAACTTAAAAATAATGCAAAAAAAATTAGAAATCTTCTTTGAACATTAATGCAATACAATGTTCTCCTTATTCAAACAAAAACACAATACATGTACTTGTTTCAGCTTATAAAATAACAATTTAATTTAATGTAGAATTCATTTCAATCCACTGACGGTCATGGGAATGGGCGAAATTTTGCAGTTGTTTTTCTTGCATTAATTTTTAAATTATAATTCTAATTCAAATACATATTTTTTATTCATTTTGTTTCAGATTAGCTATAAGCTATCATCCTAATAAAAATATTTAAAAAATGTTTTTTATTATAAATTTTATTTATAAATTTTATTTATAAATTTTATTTATAAATTTTATTTATAAATTTTATTTATAAATTTTATTTATAAATTTTATTTATAAATTTTATTTATAAATTTTATTTATAAATTTTATTTATAAATTTTATTTATAAATTTAAAAACGTTGTGTATTGATGGAAAAACTGGGGATCAAATGACGTATTTATACATGCATGACTGTCAGTGGGTAAAAATATTATATAAGAGAATAATGTAAATGCAGAGACATATTTTTTTTTCCCTCTGATTTTTTTTTTCCTTCTGAATTAACCTGAAAAATTGCCCTCTGTTATTCCAAAAACACACTATTCAACTATACCCCCCCCCCCCTAACTAAAACATAGCTGCAATAATTCTTTATAGGAATCCAAGCAATTTCCCGATTCTCACACAAGGTTTATGGGATAAATCTATTATGTAGTACGAGTAATTTACTTTGCCCATAACGTTGGAGTTTACATAACCGAAAATGTGATTATGTGGTTTCTTCATTGCTTGTGGCAGCTAGTACAAACGAATAAAAGTGATACTTAGATCAGTTTTCGGGTAAGCTGAAGATAATGACTCCCCGTAAATACCAATCCGAAGCAGGGAAACAAAATCGAAAAAGTAAACAAACATGGTTCGCGGAAAGCTCCAGTCCCTGGAGGTATAATTCCGTTGAGAACTCAATGGATAAACCCTAGAGTGATGCTTGTTCAAAGCGTGACCGGACTCTAATAATATAAGAGGGAGAAGAAGGGGGGGGGGGGCATAAGCAAATTGCTAAATCTTTGAAAAGGTGTACACATTTTAATTTATTGAAAAAGTAAAATTTTAATCAAAGAGTTTGAAATTATTGGTTTTCCGAAATAATACTATACACAAAGAAGAAAAGTTAATGCTGTTGCATTAATTTATTTGCTATTTTAGTTGGTCAAATAGCTAATTCTCATTTTTCAAATCATAATTCCTGCCGCAATATATTGGGTACCATATCAACTATAAAAGATAACTTTGGACATTTTTAAATTCAATGTAATGAAGCCTTATATTGCCCGGCTCCCGCTGGTTGGCCAAAGGGAAAGCACAAATAAACCAATTTGACCGAGTTGCTGAGGGTAGAAAAGATCCGATTCGTCGTACCCCATATCAAACCAATAGCCATATCTGGTCTTTAATATTATGACATAACAATATATAAGTTTCATGAGTTTTTCCTGCATCAGTAGGGAGACATTAAAACAATATCCTCAATTTTATTTTATATTTATGAATTTCTATTACATTTAAACTAATATTAAAAACGTACTCTTCTTTATATATCCAAAAGAAATTATACATTCTGTTGTAATAACTTTGTGTGTGAAAAAACATTTCAATAGAACTCTGGAGAAAAGATTAACAATTACTATTATTCCAAATGTAAATTAAAACATGCCTAAGGATAAAATGATATTTCTTTGGGCGCGCCATGTGATCAAGACTTGAGTATAGTCAATGCGGTTGGCATCATCACACAACAAGCATTGCTATCGCACATCCTTATCAACTATCATATATTCTGGGAGTTTTTAAAATAAATATTTTCACAGACACTTCATACTTATATTCATTGATCAAAATGTTTCTACTCAAAAGCAAACATTAATATAGCGCCTTTTAGTTTATTACTCAATAAACTCAATAACGGGGCAGTAAACTCAATAAAGCTTCTCAAAACTCAACTCGCTCGGAACAATGAATTAAATAATGATGGATCTATGCTACGGTAACAATGATGTATCGTATAGGTAAAAATTGTATCACCGTAACAATCGTAAACATTTCTCATTATGCGAGGTGCCCACGTGAAATACTCTAATTTTGTTATTGAAATCAACACAGTGTTGTCATTGCACATATATTAGTATTATTATAAACACTAGCGTATGTGTTGTTGTTCTGTTTCAGCACTGCTATAATTTAATATTTTGTTACGTTCATCCTCCACACATTATTATAAGTAAGTCACTTTTCCTTTTATATTCAGCATTGTTGTAATTTAGCAGTACTATATTTATACACTGCAGTACTATATTTATACACTGTTGTATTCCACCCCCATACAATGCTACCAATCTTTTCCTAACAAAGTTGTTTCGTAATCAAGGAGGACGTCACCAGGGGGAAAGGACTTCACTTTTGAAGGAGAGTTTAGTGAATAAGCGTTTTTTGAAGAATTCGTCGAAATACTTATAATTTACGTTGCTATAATATAATGAAATGCAAGTATATATATATTTAATTATCAATTACTTGGAAGCTATTAATAAATATTATCAATATAATAAACGCTTATTTAATTTAAGGCCCACTTGCAGCCTCAATGAATTTGTGACCGTTCCCACTAGGAAGGATCATAACAACAACTTTGACCTCAACAGCCATACCGCAAATATATAGCGCATCGCATACCAAACCACGTCTATATCATCCTAAGCATCAAAAGACCTTAACCAAAAGAATCTTCTTTTCCAGCAGTATACCATCCCTTTTAACGTGTTGGCGGTATATATCTAAGCAAACCTCACCAAAGGCAATTCCATGGGCGATAGCCGAGGCTGCAATGCCCAGCCATCAATATACATGAGACAGATATTGGATCGGTAAAACCGCCATCTTCTTGGCTGCAAGGACGCTCAAATGCAATGTATTGTTCCTCCACCTCTGGAAGGTGTAGTGAGCTTGATAAAATGAAAATGGTGATCCAATCTACTATGGTCGGTTTTATGCGGTTGCGAGAGATCTTGCTGGCCATGTCAATAAACAACGTATTTTATGTGGATGGATTTACAAGGAGGTCTTCTCCTGCTATGATCGTGGACCAAGAAAAGTGGACCTAGGAGGCAGGAGTGTTTACTGAGAAATAGTTAATAGGTTACTGATTTATTGAAATGTGGAAAAATGTCCCTTGTTTTATGCGCTAGAAATATATATAAATCGGTACCTAAATTCGTTTGAGTTACTTTTTCTTCTATTCAGTTCAAAGGGATCAGTATTTATTGGCGAGTAGTGTTATTGTTATTATTATTATTATTTTGTTTGTTTTGTTTTGTTTTTTGCAATGTAAAATTAGAAGGGCAGTAAGTTAAACATCCAAATGAAAAATCGATATAAACTGCTTATTGCGAAATAGTTAACTGTATATTTTTATAGATATACGTAAAAATATAGATGCATACTGCGTAATGCATACTAGAATGGGAGTGAAAAATGGGAAACATTACTTCTCGAATCATTTTGCGTTGATCGGCTAAAAATAATGTATAAGGAGGTTTTCAATGAAAATAATGTATATGGTGAAATCACAGAAAATTTTAACTAATATTATTAAAATATAAAAATAAAACTATAGACGACAGATATAATTATTCAGTTTTACATATTAAGCGTATCTAAATATTAGCAAGATAATTACGATCCATTTGAGTAAGATTATTAAAAAACTGCAATGGAGACATATTTGTTTATTAAGGTATACATGTAACGGTAAAATAGTGTGGACACTCTTAGGATATAAAAAAGCAGCCGAGATTAAACAAATATAAAAGTTTATTTTCAGAGAGGTTCTCAGCGAAGTGGGTGATGCATTCACTAGTCAAGATTTGATATTCTAAGAGGCGGAGTCAAAACGGATTACGTAGCTTATATGAGTTTGAGGGACGTTCTACTATGTTCTAAGTGGTTCTCGCTAACTGGAGAATTTACTAGAGCGATCTAATAGCTTCATTGACTATCCCAATGCGAATACATTACATACATATACATTAGAAATTGCAAAATTTGACTCAAGACTGCGTTTTTGTGTTTTTGTTTTAAAATATTCTCGAATTTCTTACCTTTAAAATGATACCATTTTTTTTCTGAGACTCAAATTACTTTTTAAATTACAGTAGGTTTTGTGAACCTATTTTGTATCAAGCTAACTAGTGCAGTAAACTTTAAACGTGTTTTCTGAAGAATGATATTTTGGTGTTATGACTTCATGCCAAAGGCCATAATTTCATAATAATTGGTCCGATTTACAAATTTTTGTTTTGTAGACAATAGTTGTGAAAGTGTTTCCTGTGAGAATCTAATACATATTGTTAAAAACACATTTTTTATGCATATTTTAATCTTAGTTTTTTGTTAAAAACTATGTATTTTTTTAAAACTTTTTATTTAAAAACTTATAATTAAATAATGAAGCCAAATTCAAAATTCTCCATAGGAATATGCGTCAATATAATATATTTTACTGGCAATAAAAATCATACCTCTAAGTTAATTACAATTTTATGTATGTCCGTTCTAATAACGTCCTAAATTAGTCAGTTTAATTGCAATTAGTTAATTAAAAAATGAACGGAAAAAAAAAGTTCATACATGAAAATGAATCATTCCTAATTCTGATGTATAGCCAAAAAGTTTGAATCTATAACATAAAATTTAAAGAAAATCATCTCAATTGTTATGCCTTAAAACTTCGTGTACACGTAATATTTTAATTTCTTTTATTTTATAACTATACATTGTTTCACAGATTTAAACTATTGCAAATCTTTTGTTATGATGGTTTAAATCTGAGGAAAAGAGATTTTGTTATAAAATAAAAGTATATAAATGATGTGTAATTAAACAACATTAAATACACATGATTGACGTTTAAATTCCCTACAATCATAATTTTATGCAACTTTTAACTTTATAAAATATCAAGCGTTAAACTGTAAAATTTGTTTTTATCTTTTTTGATCAAACTGCAAAACTTGCACATTCTTATCTTAATTTTGTCTGTGTTCATATAGATAAATTTGTAAGTGTTCATATTAATAAAATATTGTAAATTGTATTTTGTTCTCCAATTGAAATATACATAGTCCCCTATTACGAGATTCACCTCATGTATTGAAATAATTTCTTTCAAAATAATAAAAAAAAAACAAATAATATTTAAATTTATTAAATTTGTCAGCGTTTTTAACTTATAGCTATGCCGTGATTTATTAAAAATGTGAGAATATTCCTATAAAAAAAAGTTTTAATTAAAATGGAGCTCCATAAAATGTAATAATTACGTATACAAAATATCCTTTTAGACAGTGTGAAATATTTAAAAGTAAAAGTTCTTGGAAATGATTCCCAATACATGTTTAAATTAATTTATGAATGTCTGATTCTTTTTCGTATAAAAAGGAATGCATTTTCCCAAATTTATATTTTCAAAAATTAATGAATAATGCAAATAATAAGTTACGAATGTTCTTTGGTATGTAATGTTTTTTAGCATTCAATTATAATAAAGCAACAAAAAAATTCCAAATGAATTTGCGACTAATTAATTTTCAAAATCCAATTTCTGTTTATATTTTACTTTCAAATTTATTAATAAATGCAGTAATTGAATTGCTCAGTATTCCAGGTTTGTATTTTCTCTGGTTACTTGAAGAATTTTAAACAATAAAGTAATTAACTTATGTGTTTGTATGAAACAATTATACTCTTAAAATTTAAGTTTCAATTTTGATTTAAAGTTTCACTTATCCATAGATCAGAATTGAAAAAAATTAAAAGCTCTACTTTACCTGAACTATAATTTTTAATACTAAATAATTATCACCACGATAGTTGCTTCACAACTATGCTAATTTACAAATTATGAATAGAGTAAATATATTAATTACTCTAATGATATTTCCCCCATATTTTGAAGTTTGAATCAATATAACTCTATAACAATATATTATAAAAGTACGACATTTTTATAATTACTGTTTTAGTATATACAATTAATTCTTCTTTTTAAATTATTGAAATATAAATTTAAAAAGCTCTAAAATTTAAAAAAAAAATAAAAAAATGATGAAATATTACTTGGTTTTGAAGTTACAGACTGAAAAAAAAATATTCTAATGGTGGTAAATAGAAGTTGAAAAGTTTTTTTTATATAACCTTCTGCTTGTTATTTAATATTTAAAAGAGAAAATTGAATATTTTTCGTTTACATAAAAAATAAAAAAAATAGTTGAAATTTTAGAAAGATTTAAAGTAAAAAAAAATATATTCAAAAACAGTGTTTATCCAATTAAAATATTAAAAATATGTCCATTGATCCAGAGCATTTCAAATTTATTCCTGTAAGTTTAGATTTTTTATTTTTTGTGTCCCACATCCTTAATAATTTA
Source organism: Linyphia triangularis (assembly GCA_963978545.1). Taxonomy (NCBI): domain Eukaryota; kingdom Metazoa; phylum Arthropoda; class Arachnida; order Araneae; family Linyphiidae; genus Linyphia; species Linyphia triangularis. The sequence continues at coordinate 19,547,465 of OZ021732.1, read as the reverse complement.
TTATACACCACTGTTATGATATTTTATAATACGACAATTTTGCAAATAAAATCACACTGGTGTAGAATATATTGTTATGAAAGTTCCATGTAAATTGTTGTGAACGATGCTTCTTTTCTTTTTCTTTTTGAAGTTAATTTTTTTTTTGATGATGTTTGTTTATCGGCAATGGTAATGCAGACTAGAGGAAGGAGTTGGCGACACGTGATTTGGTAGAGTGGTTTCGCAACATTTCAGCATGCTCAGATATAATAAAAAAATCGTTTGCACTTGAGTTTTCAAGAAACTTGGCTAGCTTTTATAAAAACGTACTCCTTCGCAAAATGAGTTCGTTGTATTTTGAAAAAAAGCCAGGCGCTTGTTTACTTTTGCAATGCCTGAATTATCGCGGCGAATGTGACGTTGTATGCACTGAAGTTGTTAAATCTAGATAACGAGTTTACTGTTGTTTAAAGAAGTTTTGTGAGCCTCTGAACGAGGAATAAATTATAGCTTTTATTTTGTAAAATCTGCGTCTTCAATCCTCTGAGAAAATTCTTAAAAGTATTTATATGATTAACTCCATATATGTGTCTACAACATCCAGAACGTGTAAAGTGTTTCAGTGTAGAACTTTTTTTACGGAAAGCGCACATTATACAATGTTCTAAAATTATACACATTTTTTTCTTGGCCTCGAAATGGTATTCAATAATTCACGCTTCGGTTTTAGAAAACAATGCTAAACTTTAATAAACCAGAAATATCTTCGTCATTACATTATTTAATTATTGAAACAAAAACGTATGAAATCAATCCGAAATTTTTAAAACAACAAAATACAGGTTAGAATTAAAGTTAAAATTAAAAAATTTGTGAAAAAATAACTACGGGTCATAGTGACCTGAAATTTGATTTAAATATATGCCACGAAGGTTGAAATGGTGTGGGAAGAAAAATACTTTTTAGAACGTTTATTTATTATGTCATACCAATTCCTTTCTTTTTGGATATATTCAGGTCATCATCATCAGTGGTTCTTTTATAACAGTTTTTTTAAAAGTTTAAGTTTTATTACTATCATCCTGTAGATAGCTTACTTCAAAGTCACATGCAGACTTTGCAGGTCAACACATAATTTTCTATTAGGATGGAAGCTACCACTTTTTTACAGTTGGTAGTGTATGCGATGATTGTCTAATAATTAAAAAAATCTTAAAATAATTCCTGTTATAACACTTATACTATGATTGATATTTATGTATTTTATAAAAATATATTTGGAACTTACTTCAGAAATTTTTATTTGGAATAATATTACTTTTTTGCGTTAACTTTAATAAGTCTTTTTAAAACGTGTATTTCGTTATGTTTCCTTTTTATTTCAAATATTTTGTGTTTTGATGGCATGATGTTTCTAAGTTATGTGTAAAAGTATCGAATTTGTTTTCTTAAAAATTTTTTATAATAGTTTTTCAATATTATTGCATTGTTTCTACATAAAAATTTTCTAAATACGATAAGTCAATGTATTAAAAACTACTTAGTAAATAGTTTTTGTAGATTTTTACTTTTTATGATTTTCAACAAGCTTACTATTTAGGGATTATGTATTTAGAAATATAATAATGTTACATTGATAAGTCAAAACAGTAAAAAATCGTATTGTAAAATCTTTGAAAATGTTAATGTAAGCAATTGGTTAGTTAGTTATATGAAAAAGTATAAGTATTAAAATATTTTTACAGTTCATTTTAATACCTTACCGCTAAGACAATTTTTCAGAAATTAATCTTACTTGTTTTTCGAGATTATGTCTTAACATGTTTTTCTATCTAACTATAACATTGTATAACATTTGATAAATATAAAAAGTATTTGGTGAGCGTTTAAATAAAGCGATGTATACAGAATTCAATGGGAGTAGGATTACGTTTTATTTTCTATACAGTTACTCAAATCCTACATAGGCTCGCCTGTTTCCAATTAAAATTTTCTTTGGAACTTAATATTTATAATTTTTATTAATGTTTATCAGTGGATAATATATATAAGTTTGATGCAAGTAGATTTACTGCCATCCTAAGTTTAATTTTTGATATTTTTGAAACAAATCCTTAGCATCTCAAATAAATTACTTCCAATACTTGTAAAGCTCAGGGCAATGTATTTTTAAGTGATATCTCACTGGAAGAAAGAAAAAATTGAACACCTAAAGCAAACAATAGACATTGCGAAGAAGATGCTTCTTGAGCAACGAAGTGTGTAGTGTCCTATTTCTAGGCTTAAAATTGGTAACATAATTCTAACGTTGGACACCGAAGTGGAAAATAATGTGATCGTGACCGCTAAAGCTTCGTGTTTTTTTCTTTTCGTGCTAAAAAAGATATACGGATGCAACATCCTAGTGTAAAATTCGTTGATCCTAGATAGAGTTGTGAAAGTTATTATACGCATCAGGAATTTTGGTGGGGGCTTAACAATATAAGGATTTTGTTCTTTTAAGTTATATGAAGGGATAGTCTTAACTTTTTTAATGACTGAAGAAATGTTTTTTTCAGGGAGCAGTTTTTTTTTTTTTTTTAAAAAATAGTGTTTTAATTAATAATTGTTTGCGTAGTTTCAAATAATTATTTTTCAAAGTAATTACGAATGAAACATTTTTTAACTAACTCATCTTTTGGATTTTTTGCCGTTTTCTTTTCCATTTAAAAACAAATTTAAATAGAATCTTCATCAGTAAAGGTCTGATTTTCAAGGCAAATAATAGTTTAGAAATAATATTTATATAAACATATGTATTTTTATTTTTTCTTTCGTTAACTGTCACTTTAATTTTGTATTCTCTTCTGCAGAAATTAACTTACCATTTCAACAAAATATTTTGATTTTTGTTGACTTATACTCTGCGCCTCCTTTTGAATAATCAATAAGAGAGGAATGGAATTTTATACAGTATTAGTTTGTTGTTGCATTGCACTAAATGTGTGCTCATGATTTGGATAATCAAATAAATTAATTGCGAGGTGCTTGTGTACAGAATTTAAATAAAAGATATAGGAAGAGAAGACACAGTGAGTAACTTATGAGAAAAATAAACTTAATTCGGCTAAAAAATATTATGTAGCTCTTGTGATCATAAATTAATTATGTGTTTTATTTGCATACAAGAACTGAAATATTAATAAGTATTAGATCAATAGTTTAACTTATATAAACAAATATATTAAGCGTTAAGTTTGGGTTGACTTTTAATGTATTTTTTTTTAAATATATCTTTTACAAGTCAAACAAAAGCTATAATTTCATTAATTTATTAAATTTAATAATTTTTATTCGCATGTTTAATAAAACACAAATATTTTATGATATAGAACAAGCTACCAAATATTGACTGCTGTAATAAAACCTAACTGTCAACAATTATGTGTTGTACACATATAGGTGTTTTTTTTTTTTTTTTTTTTTTTTTTTTTTTTTAAATTGTATTAATATCCTGCATCTGAGGTGCGCAACCATTGTGAACTCTGAATTTTTGTATTTTACGAACTAATGTATCATTTGAACACCTTCATTTGAATGAGACTATAAGTAACTCCAATATGTGACATAAACATCCAATAATTATTTTAATATTAACAGATGTAATATTTAAAAATTATAGCAGATGCAATTTAAATAATTTTTGTTGAAATAATTTGGTTGGTAGAATGCGTTTTTATTCTGATAGATCGCGAGTATTTGATGAAAGAAACGTCACGACAGTTACTTTAAAGCAAAGTTTTCAATTTATATGTTAAAGCATTGATTTCCTACACACATACTGAAATTAAGTTTATATATATATATATATATATATATATATATATATATATATATATATATATATATATATATATATATATATATATATAAACTTAATTTCAGTGTGTGTAGAAAATCAATGCTTTTAATTTCAAATAAAAAGATTAGGCGCATTCGAAATAAATATACAAATGCACTGTGAAAATATACTTTTTTAACAAGCCTCTTTCAATTTGAAACCAAGCACATAAATCGAACTATCTGGACCTATTATGTAATCTTCAATTTTGATATTTTCTATTTTATATCCTGTAAATATCCTATCCGGCACTTTCTGTACTTTATGTTATGTATGCAAATGTGATTATATATTTTTTACTATATCGACCCTGTTGGACCTTAAGTATGACAAATAGGATATATATCGAAGAAATTATATAGTCTCTTATAGTCACTGATCTCTATCATCATTGTCGTATTCTTTCTATCTTTCTGAATCTTTTTGAATGAATAAAATCTGCTAGTTTAAAGTTCGTTTTAGTCTTGTAAGGATATTAACTGAAATATTTGCGGACAATGCTTATCTGATGTAGGTGTAGGTCATTAGGTGATGTCTCATCTCAAGCACATGGTACTTATCACTGGAGGGTTCAGATGACTATGATTCCCAGAAGAAAAGACATATTGTCTCAAATATGAAAAGAATATAGTGGTAGTTCAATTCAGCCGGAGAATTTTACCATCGGGAGAAGCAAACAAAAATTCTAGATGATTTTCCGGTACTTCGGGATACGGTGTCATGATTGCTTACTGGCATTGATTTACCTTCAATTTTTACTGGCAACTTTTTTTCTTGCATGACCCTCTCAATCTACACGCTAACTGATTTTTTCTGAAAAGACTGATATCTCTATGCACAGAGTATCAGCCATCCTCATTGGTTGATTTCTTGACGTGACCTGTCAATTGTCACATCTATACTTGTCTTGAGAACAGTTTCAAAAGTGTCCTTTGAAATTTTAAATTACTCAACTCTATTCCAAAATAGGGTTGCCGTGTTAGCGCTTTTTGAGATGTAAATAAAACTTGATTTGTTGAATAATTTCTTCTCTGATTCACCAGAAAAAAAATTATTACTTGAGAAGAAAAAAGGAGACTGGGAAAATGTGTGGAAATTTTAGAAATAACAAATAGTAACGTTTTAATTCTTCAAAGCTAGATAATCAATAATATTCAAAAACTCGAATTTGTGTGTAATAGCATCTTTGATTTTACTATACGTAAGAATGGCTTAAAAGTTGGAATCCAAAATATGACAGATTAGATGACATTTGCACATTTTATGATACAGTAAATGTAATTAAACAATGTAATAGAATAAAACAATAATTTTTTTGTCTAGTTTTTTTAAATGAATTCGAACTATTTTGTATTTTATCTCTTTATGCTCATTCATTAAAACATATTTTTTTTAAATTTATAGTGGCACATTTTCCGAAACTATCTTGTTGAAAATTCAAAGAAGATATGAAGATGCTGAATTACTTTTCTAATAAGAAAAAGGAACATTGACTTCAACTGATAGTACTCATACACATACATGAACAATTAAAATGCATGAAAAATATCTGAAAGCAATAATATGTTAATATTACTGGTATCTAAATTGAAAATCCCAATAGATATATTCACAATGACTTATGCACTGTGTTCTATCACAATGAATATATAAGCTTACTATTCAAAAAATTAAAGAACAAAATAAAGTAACTTGAATCAAATTAACTTAAATATTTTCCCGTATTATTATTTAAAAAGTGTGTTTCTTGCTTGCAGTCACTGGTTAAAAACCACTCAAAATGCAACAAAAATGTAATATCTTAGAACAAGACAAATTTTCAGAATGAATAAAATATCTTACACTAGACATGAACATCCATGGAACATACTTTCAAAAAAGAATAAAAAATAAGAATATATTTTATATTTAATAATACAAAAACGGAAAACGCACCGGTAATGTAAATGTAAATAAGAATAGGACACATTTTCCTATTTGAATGCCAATCTATTTCTCTGGAGTTGATTTATCACATCGTTTCTTTCCACCTGGGATGTGCATTGTGCATTACACATAAAAAATTAAAATGATGGTAACTCAAATGTCGTAATCCTACATGACATGACGAGATTTTTTTTGTATTACAGGAATGTCATGCAGAGAGTATGGCCAAAATAGAAACAGATAACAGAAATGAATTATCTTCTGAATAACAATTCTGTTAAAAGCTATGATAACGTAGGACAAAATATTGAATACAAATTTTAAACTTGAACCCTTTTTCATTTACATTTTTTTTTCTTTCCCAAACTCACGATTGATAGGTAGTTTTCTTTTCAGATTGATTTCCAATTTTGTGTTATGAATAAGTCTAAATAATATTTGTTGCAATACATATACATTACTAATATTAAGTTTAATTTTTATTTAATATAAAATTTTAAATTTTATGTAATATTATGTAACATAAAAAAATCAAGAAATCGTAAATTGTTGAATAGATAAATTTTACAAAAATAGTTGCCAAAAAGTATTAGTTAACAATTTTCAGAATAGTTTCCCTTAAAACTTTGTTTACTTACGCTATACGGAATACTATATATAACGTTATATAAACGTTTTTATTTAAAATTGTATTCTTTAACGAATATGTTTTTATACTTTAAACATATTCAGGTTTCAATATTACTATTAAATACATACTTTTCAATTCTATTTTTACATATTCAATATATTTTTATTATACAGGGATTTGTGTTAAAATAAAAGCAAATCAAGAAATCACTCGGTTTTAATGTCCGATTCTTCAAAGAAAACTACTTCAACTAAGTATATATTCTTCGAATGTATCAATGTTATTTTTTAACTTTGTGAGTAGTAAAATTTCAAAAAATTATTTTTATTCAAAATGATTTTATTCAATTATGTAATGATGTTATAACAAAACATGTCCAATTTATAAAGCATTTCAATAATGTTTTATTGTTTTTTAAATTATAAAGTGGTTATAGAGCACAGTTTTTTTGTTTTTTTTTAAACATAACGTAAATTCAAACATATGGGTCATTATCGAGAAACTGCAACTGTACTGTACTATATTTACAAAACCTATACTATAAAACTTTAAAGGATGATTTTTTAACATGGCCTTAGTACCTTTCATTAGATAAAATAATTGCATTTAATTGTTTTTCCTCATAATTTTTTCTGAAAACCTCATATTTACTACAGAATGGTCAATTCCATTTTTATGGTTAATGTATACATTTTAAATTTTATATTTATACTTCGAAATATCATTTTTTACTATACACCAAACATTCCAAATAAAAAAAAATAGAGACTTTTTTCAAAAAATTATTAAAAAATACTTCTGTGATTTTTTTATCTTGTCACTTAGTTTTTGTGTCATTGACATCCAATAGATTTTGCATCTTTCCTTGACAAACAAATGGCACTGCTGATTCAAATAACATATTTTAGGAGAAGCAGCCATTTTAGTTTTGGGATTGGAATACTAATGTTTCTCTGAAATTTCCTAAGACCGAAGTTGTGGCTTAAGGGGACATGATACCCAAAAAATTATTTTCAGAAATTGCACCACTAAAATTTAAACTATAGTAATTTTACATTGTTTTGATGATAAATAAACATAATTAAACCTACGAAAATATTTTGGAAAAATAATGTTTGATTAATTCAATTTATTTCAATTTTTTCAAACTGTTTTCGAAATTCTACACCTTTTACAATTTTAAGTATTTGTCAATGAAATTTAACAATATATTCTTATTATAATTGTTATCAATAGTTAATATGAATTTGAAGATGCAAGCTATGGAAAAGGTTATATATGTTTTTACACTAAGAACAGCAAGAACAGAAAAATAACTTTTTAATTTAAAAAGAAAAAAAAAAAAAACTTTACGGAGCATACCTTATTCCATACTAACTTTTGTTTATCAGTTGTATATAAATACACTATAAAAATTTCCCAATCGTAACTAAATTTAGAAAAAAGCCTGAAGGAATTAAACAACAATCAAACTGAAAATTAACGAACTGAGAAAAACAGTGTAAAAGATTTCTTTTTCATCTTTGATAGGGTGAGAGCGTTTTTTAAATTACAGTATAACTTTTTATCTATCAAAGGTACAAGCATACATTTTTGCACAGCTATTCATAAAGAAATTCTCCCCATTATGGAATACAAATTGAAAAATTAAGATTTTCGTCATTTCGAGGTAGCATATCACCTTTATAAAAGTAAAGAAGTGAGCCCAATCGCGAAGCACCAAAAGCTGGGACCTATTTACTAGTGACTGGCCTCCTCAATGGGGGACTATACAGCTAGTTATATCATATTTTTTCTCCAATAAACTTATGTTCTAAATTTTCAATTTCAAAAAAAAAAGAAGTTATAATTCTTTACTTTATGATTGATATGGTCAAAAGTCATTCCCCTCTTTATACCAAAACTTAGATATCCTTAATTATTATTTTTTTTCATATTTTAGTGATACATTTTTAAAATTTTGTTCTATCCCTATTTTGAGAAAATAATTTTAATTTTTGTATAAGTTTTATGTAAAGTATGAAATAAAACAGATTTTTTTCTATCTAATTTCTCAGCAGTCATACAAATTTTATTATTAGCTGTACAAAACGATTTATTTTATTCAAATAAGTAAGATGAAAATTAACTGTTTGGTGCATTTACATTAAGCTATAATTAGTCCCTATCGACCTAAAAAACAGAAACTGAAAAATTTATATGATTTTCTGCATGGTTTAGGATGGTAATTAATCTTTCAAACTAATGTACATGTTTAAAGATAATTATCTTTAAAATAAATTAATATGTTTCATAATTCCTTCCGAAATAAGGATACAGTTCTAAGTTTCCAATAAATTGCTAAAATATGGCTCAAAGAAAATCATTTAAAACTGAAAATTGTTAAGCCTAAAACTGACTTTTCCGGAGAATAACTCAAATAGGAGAAATCGTTCTTGAGCAGCCGACCAAACGGTATAGTGGTTAGCGTGCTAGCTTTTAGACCACGAGGTTGCGGGTTCGAGTCCCGTGTTGGCATGGGTGTTTGTAAATGTATGTTGGCTTGTCTAATGACGAATGTTTCGGCGCATTATAGCCCTCGTGTTGCTGACTGTGCCAGATAATCTGAATACAACCAACCAATCGTTCTTGAGCAGGATAATCAGAAATCAAATGAAGGTGGAAAGACAAGAAAACATATAAATATATGTTTAAATTCTTAAAATGCATTCTATAATCTCAGATTTGTCCCTTTAACAAATTTAGTGCTTTTCAAATTAATAAAATTGGGTATGATAATTTGCAATGCTATAGAATATTTACATTTTCTAGTTTTTTATTTACAGTTTAGTGGAATTAAAGTTCCTGAACTTTTCACTTGTTTAAAGCATATGTATAAAATATAATTACGTATATATAGGGGTCTAGGAACCCTTAAAATTTTCCATTTATTTTTATGAAAACATCGTGTAGGCTATAAGGGTACCTGCATTTTAAAACAAATCTTCAACAAATATTCTAGTTTTTACTCAAGTTATTTTTATTTGATTCTATAGTTTACATTTAATTATATTGGAAATTTTAACTTTGACGTCATTTTCTTTAAAACTGTGTTTTTCACACATATGTGCAGGATATATTAAAAAAAAAGATATAATTTCATTCAAATTCTTTTATTGTAACTGTTGCAACATTATGCTTAAAATAAACTACCGAAAAGGAAAATTCTTAAAAAAATAGTTTTTTTTTCTAACTTTTCCACAAATTCTTTTTTATTGGAAAATCTCAAACTTTTGGAACGTTTAGAATTTATTTTAGTTTCTAGATATTATTTTATTCATACAATAACTATAACGATAAAATAACAAAACAGATATTTTGTGGGGACTTTAAATCAAGTAATGCTGCATGCAACACTTGTAAAAATTTTGAGCTGGTTGAAATTTGCTCTCATTTCTCCAACCTCGTTAGGCCCTCATTAATATTTTTTTGAAGTTTTTTGTAAATTTCCTTAATTAGTTACATATTTCTGCATAAAAAAATGTAATTTGAGATTTAAATCATAGTTTGTTTGACATATCGAATATAAACTCAAAACCCTGAATTCGACAATTTTAAGGGCTTTCAGACCAATTAAGCAGCAAAATCATTTTATAACATGATAATATATTTGGTATTTTCTTAATGTTTAGATAAAGGAAAGCAATCAATATTTACTAATAAATTATAAAGAAACTTTAAACCTCGTGGAATAAAGTGATGAAAATATTACTTTTATGCAAATAAAACGAAAACAATTTCTTTTGTGTAATGATCACCAGTTTAATATTTATCCTTTCGAACCAAGTTTTCAAATTAAAGGCATGGTACCTTGATCTTTCAATTTACTTTTCTCGACCAAAAAAGGATTCTAAAAGTAAGTGCTTCTGAAGTCTATTCAATTTGCAGTGACTTTTTTCTTCTCTTTTCAAATCCAGTTCTATAAAGTTCTCCGAGCATATTCTTCCCTGTTTTATTTTCTTTACTTTTTCTTGATAATAAACTGCACTGAGTCTAATTATTCCAAAGTAATTGGAAAGACGGAGGTAAAAAATCGCACTGTAAGCTTTTAAATTCAACTAGAGGAGATTTAAAAAAAAAAAAAAAAAAAAGTGTCACTATATCTAATTATTGAATCGAGTCCGCTGTTAAGGTCTGAGGTAATGTAGACTTTGCCTATTTGTGGAACGTAAACTGTAGTTAATTCAATTTAATTGTAAAGCTCCTAAAACCGAAATTTATAGGCAAAGTAAATTTTCTCATTTAAAAGATTTTTAACTACTTATCTTATGAGCACTATGAATGCATTTTGTACTGAAAAATATTTTTTTAAGTTTAATTTTTGTTCTTCTTTTAAATGATGAGTATAATGTATTCATTATTTATTTCTAATTGCATATTATTTAAAAATTACATTTGCTTAAATTTATGTAAAAAAGTAATAAAAGTTAAATAGCATTAAATAATTATAATTAAGTTTTATTAAATTTGTTTGCAAAATATATGTATTAATCATCAATTACATTGAATCATACTTTAAAGAATGTCCATCAATGTAATTTCATTTGACGTCATATGTGGCTAAATTTAGACTTGCAATTTAACAGGATTGTGAAATTGTATGGAATATCTTAGTTGAGTGTCAGTTGTTGCCCGGATATTAACACTTGTGGCCCTGTTCTTTCAAATGCAATGCTCTCCTTTACCCCCTATCATAGATTTCACTCCCTTTACAACTTTAAGGGGTGAACAAGTTTTTTGAAAGTTCAAGTAGCCACTTACCTTCTACTTGTTTGGAAGATCGTGTTCAAAATGTCTTACAAATTTGAATAAAACTGTATATTAGCTTGCGTCTTATTTTCGAAGGTGTTAATTTTTTAAGGGATGCCCTTTCATTGTGTTCCATTTGATGAGAAAAAAAATCCTAATTTTGTTTATTGAAATCATATGATATTTAGAGGTTGCTACCACCTCTGCAAAATCTGACAAAGTTGCGCTATACGCAAGCATTTCAATTAATGTGTTAGTTATTGAATCATCATATATATATTATGCTTCAAGTAGATTAAATGGATTTTAGTTCAACTAACTCATATCAATTTAGTAGTAAAATATCAATTTTAACTATAGAACTACAAATTGTAAATGCAACCATTTCATTGTTCATGTTTACTTTCTTCTGATGCTACTGCATATGTTTTTTTTTTTTTTTTTTTTTTTTTTTTTTTTTGCTTACTAATGATATGAATCAGCTGTTGTTCTTTGAAACTGGTGTCATACTGATGTATTTTAATCTTTCTCACTATTTGTGAGGTTAGTTTAAATTATCTACAAGTTTTCTAAATCACAAATTTCATCATGACAACACTTCATTGTCTTCAATGACAAAACCAAATACAAGAAAACAAACAATGGTATAGCTCATAGGCCAAATATCCTCACTGAATCATAGAAAACTTCCATCCAAAAGAAAAACCATGTCTCGATTTTTTTTTTATTTCAAGCAGATTTTGAAAAAAATATTAAAAATGCTTGTCATTCATCAGCTATACATGCCATGAAGGTGTGGGCTAAATTACGAATACCAACAAAATTAAAACAAAATTGTATTTGGTAAAAAAAAAAAAAATTGTGCTTGGACAAACTTGAAGAAGTTAAGCGAATAGTGTGTACATGTACTCAGGGTTCGTACTCTTTGGGCGAAACATACATTTATACTTTAAAATGGAAAAACTTGATTTTTTTCCACGGTAATGGTAAATTCAATTGCTTGTAGCAACCCCCAAATTTTATTTAAATTTCCCAAATTTTATACACATTTTTCGCCAAAAAGAGGCATTTGAAAGGGTGTCCCGAAATTTTTTTTTTTTTTTTTTTTTTTTAGTGGCATATAAGACTTTACTGTATATTGCATGATCATACCCCTTCAAAAGGTGAAGAAAGGAAAAGGGAGAGAAAGTTTCAAGTGGCCAAGATAATTAATCTTGCTTTCAAGATCGTAAGTGTCAAAATTTCATCGAGATTGGAGTAAAATTGTATTAAAAAAAACTCATACACATACACTCTTCTTTATATATATGTCAACAAAATAGTAGAATAAAATTTTGTTTAAAATATATTTTTCTGACCAAGCCGCAAAAAAGCAAACAAGCAATTTAAGTTTGAAAATGCCCCCCATTAAATTTTTGCATAATAACCTGACCACTAATTAATTTATGCTGATGTACTATGGAACAATTTACTTAATGGGCTATAAAGTTAGGGAGAAACCATAAAGAATTCGAAGAAGATACTAGAGTTTAAAATTAGTAGACCTACCGTCTAAAAACACATCAATAAAACAAATGTACACAATCGTCTTCTAAACAACCTCCCTAGGGAAAACTTGTAAAAGTTCTTATTAAAGAATACGTTTGGAAAGAACAATATTTGTACTTTTCGTGTATTGTGATGAAACCGAACAAACCGATGCAAAGATTTAAAATTAATGAGATTTGCCTTATTCCATTAAGTGCATCTCCCATCTGGAAATATATCATAATGGAATAAAATATAATACAGTTCATTTATTCTAAATCTCTAACCAATATATTAATATAATTTATCAAGTATGTCAATGGCATGCGAACTGATTTTTATGTATTTCAGTATATCACATTCGCATCAGAATAACGACATCAGTTATCTAGTACTGATTTATATTATAATGTATTCAACCCTTATGTTCCCTGCTTAATTAGTCTGTATTCTAGAACGTGTAGGTATAGTTATCTATTACGAGTACTAATATTTATCTAAGTTAATTTTACGCACCAAATAGAGAAGTTTGTTTGTGCATCTGGCATCACAATGCCTGAAGATAAATGTTTAAAAGCAATAGGGAATATGCGGATAGGTAACTTATATTGGATAATTCAACATCAAAAGATTTTAATCTACTTATCTCTCGTCATTTCTATTTTGAGCTAATGACTTTTAGTTCAACATAATTATAAGTAAAATATTTTTCCTATGCTTAAGTAGAAGAAATCTTTGAGTTTCATTTTAAAATAAATGTGAACTCGCTATCAAGCTTTAAAAAAAGCGTCAGTGCGTGCAATTTTGGATGCAGTGGTAATTCAGACGCAAGCAAATTAGCCCAGAACTTTCAAAACGGTTCTAAACCTCCAACCAACTCCAATCCTTCCTCTTGATGGTTTTTTTATTCTCACTTGCGAACTTTCTGGAAAAATTCAGAACAAACGATCTGGCGATCAGAACTCGCTGGTAAACATAATAAAATGTCTCAATTCATTAGGGTGTTGTCAACTTTTTCTAGCCTGTATAATCGCTGTTCACAGATAAACTTAAGAAAATAGAACTTTAAAAAGAAATATATAGACACTATTTACAATTATATACAAGAAATGCATATTATACAAATGTACATATTCCATTTAAACAGCTGGTGAGAAAATAAAAAATAAAAAGTATTCCCTATAAAAAACAAAACATTCTTATCCAACAGTTCCCATTTTTTCATCAGAATAACCAAATATCCAAAATCATAGCTGCGAAATAAATTCATAGAAGAAAATAATCAAAAGAAATGTGACGTATCTAAACTGGAACTCCAAACACATCAGGTCGTTTGACTTAGCTACCTAAAATGTTTACAATGTTACTCAAGGCGAACTTGTCTCCCAGGATTCGGAAAATTTCTCTTTATAAACGGTGCGAGAGATACCGGGAAATCATTCTGTTTGGTATAAATTCAAACTAAACTTCTCCCTGGAAACGTCTACTCGCATAGCGCTATACACACCTTTCCTGAAGGTCTTTAAGGGAGTTGGGGGGGGAGTATGGCACTTTTCATGTTTTTTTCCTTTTATCTTCTTTGAAGTTTTCTGTCTATTTATTTTGATTTATGCTGTGCTTCAGTTTTTCGGACGTTCTAGATATTTTTTACATTTTACATTCTGTGTGCCATAACACACACACAAAAAAAAGAAAGCTGTGTTCAAATTTCAAAATGTTCGATATTTTTTGTGTGTATGGCACCGAACGAAAAGAATGGAATTTCCGTTTTCTTTTAAAAGAATAAAATATTGCCTTTTGTATTCTTTAAAAAAAATATGAAGGGAAGTCGAAAGAAATAGTATCGTTCTTTTACTGAAATGGTTTACTTAAATTTCTGCCGCTGCTTCATTTCCGTAGGTAAGCAATAAACTCTACTTATTTATTCAAACGAATTCTGGCAAAAAGCATCTTTGAGTTTGTTGAAAGGAAAGAAGATGAAAAGATTACTGGAAACGTGAATGGTATTGTGTATGATTGATTTTTTAGTTATAAAAGCAATTTATCGCGAACTTTCATTCGTATTGTATCGAATTCTTTTCAGCATTTAGTATTAAATTAAAGATTACAAAGGCGTACCAGAAGATTACATTGGAAAATTAAAAAAAAAGAAAGCATACATTTTGTAATATGCTTAAATGCACTTACTTATCTGAAACTCCCGGGACTCCTTGGTTTGCTATAAAATAAAATATACACATATATAATAAATCTATGAAAATGTTTATGAATTTCCAGCCAACAATGAATAAAACAACATAAATAAAAATAAAGGATTCCTTACAACATCTAGGACAATACATAAACACAAAACATTTAAAATTTTACAGTTACGGTAATCAAATGCCATTTTTCCCATACATTTTCTGAGGGAAAAATTGCCTAACTTATTAATGAACTTACATTTAATACAATATGAATTGAATTAACACAATATTTATTGGACTTCGTGAAAATAGCAGCAAACCTTTTACTTTTATCGTTTGCTTAGACATATGTTAAAATTACCTGCTTGAGGAGATTAAAATTACTTAATAAAAAGTATAAAACATTTTTCAAGTGATTAAGGAAGCTAATATGTATATTTTGTTCACACAATTATATCACATTCCACGCACAATTTTCAAAGTCAATGCTAACTGGACAGGGAGGATAATTGAACTAGCAATATGCTTGATTTCTCAAGCATCGCGCCTTCATCCGATTTATTCCATTTATCCGATTGCTTATTGGAGACACTGCAAGTGATAATGAGCTATTCTGTAAACCTGTTCGCCTCAGCAGTTTCTAATATCAACTCATTCAAATAGTTCCCTGAATCGACTGTTGCTCGTTTATCAGTGTCAGTGCATCTTAGAATTGAAATTATAATAAGGAATCGCATGGTAGATTGTCTGCCTCCAATTAGCCATGTGTTAGTGATACTTTCTGATTGTGTTTAATTCAGTTGATCTATTGGAGTGGGAGGGGAGGAAAGGAATAGTTTCATAGAAGTATTGTGAGGGGGAGAAAGTCATATATATTGGAGGAATGCATCTTCAAGATAGCTTGCTGAAGATACTATAGGGCTATTTGAACGTTCGCTTCTCCTTATGATAGTGATACTTTACAATCGGGTATAAACTAAGTGATTTATTAAGACAGTTGAGCCGATACAAAAGTGGTTAAGTAACTCTTTAAAGAAAACTTTGATGGATGTATTGAAGCTTAACGCCAATACGATTTAAAACTAAACTATTGGACATTGATGCTTACATATTCACTTAGCAATGTGACTCTGTTGAATTTAAATTGTCTTACATTCTATTGGAAGAAATTAATTGTATGCAATTGATTTCTATGCATGTGGTCACGTCAAGTACAACTTTATATCGTTATTGTTTCAGGTTTCGAGGCTGAACATTGCTGTTTTGAGGTCCACTTTACCATGTATTAGTGATGCCTGCGTGTTAATTCCAATAAGCTACTGTTATTGTTGGAAGAGTAACGTAGCCAAAAACTGGTTTCTTGGGAGAAAGTGACTTGACTTTTGTTAAGCAGTGGTGTATATATGGAAAACAGTTGCATCGTAACATTTGAGTAAATATTTGAGAAATGTGTGACTTGTAGTTTGTGATGTTAGAATGCAAATATTTGAGAAATGTGTGACTTGTAGTTTGTGATGTTAGAATGCATATATTCCTTAAAAAAATTGTGTGCACTTTTTCACTGTCAAGCTACTTAAAATTATTTTGAACTTCCAAATGAGGGACAGTTGCGTACATAAATAATACCTAGTTAAATTACCCTGTTTATGCAAAAAATGTTTGAAAATTCGCATTTTACATATGGAATTCATATTACTATAAAATATTTACGCGCTTATTAGAGACAAACAATCAAAAGACAAAAACGTTTCATTTTTTTATTTATTTTTATTTACAGTAACTCTATTTGCATTTCTATTAAACTAAATTTAAATAAATAGCCATAAAATGTTTAATTAATTAAATATAACTCTTTAGAACGCGATTATGGCATATCCTCCAATGAATATTAAAATCATAAAAATTGACATCATTTTGAAAAAGTAAAATTGTTTGTTTCTACATTTGTCATAATCTACAAATAAAATCTACATAGTATTATTTCCAGCTTAAACGTAAATGAAGTCTTCAGCTGCGCAATCCTCGATAACAAAAATGAGATCTTTCCCTCATCAACATCGGCATGTGTTTGTTTTTCCTTGGGCGAATTTCCCCTATCCTACTTTTAGCCTTTTTGATTTGTAGTTGTAGGGCATTTTTTCCCCTCTTTTTATTTCTACCCTTGCAAGTCGAGTGTCTTTTGTCGCAAGAGCAAACGTGGCATCCCCCAGAGGGCGCCACCTGAAGCGGATTGGCAGGTCCCCAGGGGAAGTCCCGAAAGAGAGATCTTTGGAATAGATGTGTAGGCAGCCGGCGCTAAGATTCGGAAAGACGTGCTTTCTATAGACCTAGGGGGTGTTCTCTTTCTTTATCCTGTAGGCCAAATCTTCTGAACACAGTTACCTTTTGTTCAACAAAAACGCTTTGGCTTGCGTCGGCTAATTGTGTATGTGTTAGAATTTCATGAAGTTAAATAAGAATTCGCAGAAATTAAACGGAATGTCACCAAGAGGGTTTCGCAAGAAACTTTACTTGTAACTCTCATGTGCCTCGAGGAAGGAAACAGATCTCAACTTCAATTGTCTAGGAGGTGTTTGTGGTGTATACTCAATCAGAAGTCGTCTTTCGAGGGAACCAAACTCGAAGTTATTTTATCTCTTACTATGGTATTTTAAGTAATATATAAACTTTAGTGTTATGTCAGCACACTTTCTTTTATCTCTATCTTTTGGTTTGAAAAGTAGTCTATCAAACACTCGGCTGAGGAAACAGTGTTCTGATTTTAATAGAAAATTATAAATGCATGCTTTAAAATTTTGTGCAAACACCGCATGTCATTAAATGTTTTATCGAGAATTGCCTATTATTATATATTTTCAACATAAACTCTTTAATTTGCGTAGTCTGGTTGTATATCTTACTGAACATAAATTAAATAATTATTGTTTTAAATAACACAATAGGCAACTTAAGTGATTTAAATTACGCTTTATCTAAGTTGCTGATTAGCTTATACATACGTAAGATGGTACTCCCTAATATTTTTATTTAGGTTTTAATATATCAGCTTATAGTAGAAAATATTGCTACCTAATTTAAAAATTTCCAATGCTCATTTTTGAAATAGTTCAAGATAAAATGATAAATTTTATTAAGAAAATAAAACAGCAAATTTGATAAAAGATAAAAAAAAAAAGTACATCAAAAAAGTAAATATTTACATTATCTTTGTGAAAATAAAATCGATTGTTTTACAAATTTGTTGGACCTAATTTAACATAAAATGCACCAAAATTAAATATTAAACCAGTTGATCAATACTAAAAAGCACAATAGTAAATACATCCCAATATAAATAGCTCAATATATTCCTCAAATTCTACAGTAATAGCTCATACTCATCAAACCAAAACCCCACATGGATTACTTTTAAGGATATATAACACTTAAGATATATAATTATTTACAATTAAACATATTACGGTTAACTATATTATTAATCTCCATCGATACTATTAATACATTTACTATTTGATTTCACACACAAATTGCAACAAAGAGTTTCCTAAAACTCCTTATCTAACCAACCTAATCAGGCCTTCATCAATTATAAAACACTGACCAATGCTGTAGAAGATAAATATCCTGCTACATTCCTCCAAATCCCACAAAGCACTCACTAACACATTCCACCCAAACCCGACATTGATCTTTCCCACTCAACAGTCAAGGAGGATGAAGAGCAGTAGGAGTTAAGAGTAAGGTTATCCTTACCTTTGTGCTTTCTTCTTCTCTTCACTCTGATGGCGACAATGATGATGACAGCAATGATCACCAAGGCAACTAAGACTCCGATGAGAAGCCCCAAGACCGGCCGGATGATAATAATGCCTTGCATTCCTGGAACGACACAGAATGACCACCAATTAATCACGTGATATAATGCCTCGTCCTTCAACAACGATCGTCATTCTTTTAGGGTATTAGCCATTTTGGGAAAATGTCCTTTGCTCTCTTACTATGAGGGTTGAGGAAAGTGGGTTCTGGAGCATAGGTTACTCTGGTTTCTATCTTGTTCCGGAGAGCCACTTTTTCTTTTAAAAGATGGATCACAAACCTCCTAGCTGCCTCAAAAACCAAATACTTCTATTTTTAGGCCATGATATAATCCGAAGCATTGTTTAAAAATATGTGAACTATTTTAATAAGTTTAGCAGCATCAGTAATAAAATATTCTTAAAAATATTTTTAAGGCAAAATAAGTAGTGTTTTTTTTATTAGTTTGTGTAAAATTTTTCTTAGTTATTGATTCTGAAACATGCTAACTGTATTTTTTTATAAATTCTGTAAAGTTAAAAATTACTTAGTTTAATTTAGTTAATAAAACATTTATTCACGAAAGACATATGCAAAATCACAAAACAATCAGGATAGGCAGCTAAAAAAGAAACTCTACAATTCTTTAAATGTAAAACCTTTTCCCTCATAATTAACATAATTTGCATACTCGTGGCTTTATCCACAAGTAAAAAAAAATCTACTTACGTCCCTCAAATGCCCATTGGGCCATTGTGAATGAAACAAATAAAGCTAAGATATCGAAACACTAGAATGCAACAGATTTTGTAAGTTAACTTATAAACACTTTTTAAAGTATAATAAAAAATACAAATTAATTTTTCCTTCAAAATTTGTTAATAAACTTTTTTACCAATGCCTTCTTGGTATAAGTAAAAAACAGTCAAGGGGGGATATTCAGGATGAAGGTCCCTCTTAAGAATTTTTTAAGAACTTATTTTCTACATAAATATATTTACAAAGCAATACAAAGTAGTTTCTTATATCCTTGATTATTGTCTCTCGTAAAAAACATCTTAAGAAAAAAAATAGTGTGGTTTTTAACCCTAACATTTTACGACTTATTCCCAGTAGATTCACCAATGATTCTGACTATGAAATGAGTTAAAAAAGTTTATGGCTTTAAAAAATTCACATTATTATTATTTTTTTTTTTTTAATTTTAAAATAATATCTATTCATCAGTGTTGTTCCTGGTCCATTAGAAAAAACGTGGCTAAAAGCAATAAAAGATTCATATGATATGGATTGGAGATTTACGTACTAGAAATATAAAGCTGAGGTAAACAAGCACGAAAGTAGAAAATGTGTCATTCTCACTATACTACTCGATTGGTACTTAAATCAGGAAAAATGTGTCTGATGCATAATCAGGTGTATTATTGTTATCTAAATCACCCTATTTCTTAAACATATTTATTATATCAATTTATTTATTTTTTTATTTTTGTACTTTAAACTTTTTGAATTGGAGAATTTTATTAGAAATATTTTGGAAACTTTGAGGAACTTATTATTTATAGTTTTGTTTTTCCTTATTTGCTAAATAAATTTGGTCAAGATCGATAATAAATATGTTTTTTTTCCTATTATCAGCACTAGGTATTTACCAATACACGTACTATTATATTTAAAAATGCAAACAAAAATAGCCTGAAGTGATCGTTTTTACGAAGCGAGATACATCTACATTATTATGTAATAATATTTTATCAGTTTATATTGAATAACATAGTTTTACAATGGAGAATTAGCATTTAGAAAAAGGTGAAATAAAGTAAGCGTACATATATTATATATTTTTATGTCATGTTTTTATGTATTTATTAAAATTTTTAATTAGAGTAGGTATTTTTATTAACTTTGGTATCTAGTGCGTGTTTCAAATGGCATACAATTGCAAAGAAGATATACACCAAAATGGATTCGTGCATTTGAAAAAAAGAAATATAAAGAAAACTTAATACTATAAAAATGTAATGTTTGTATAGTATCTACACTTTAATAAATTGAGATGTATTTATAGCATAAGGTACACATTATTTTTGACCATTCTGAATCCCATATTTTTATGAAACGAGATGTATCTATAGTTCATTGGACACAATATTGTTTTGGATATTCTGATTCGCACGATTGTACAAAACTTTGTCTTGAGAACTTACACGAATTTATTTATTTTTCATTTCGAAATAATACATACAAAAAATTTCATTTTTAGATTGTAAAAAAAATATATATATAAAACATACTTAAGAAAGATCTCCTGAACATCTAGAAAAAAGATTATACCGAAGCACTCTATTTTTTTTCTGAAACTCATTTCAATTGAACAGAGTCCATAAATTTAGCTATTGTAAGGACATATTTAGGCTATTGTTCTAGTACTTGTCAATTCACTGAGTTGTAAAATAAATACAAATTATAGTAGAAAGCAGTAAAACCCCATTTGTATTCATTTGTAACAAAAGCAACCAAAGCTCCCATTGTTTACGTGCACATGGACGCTAGAATCAGATGTGTCGATTGGTTCCTTTTTGAATGATACAATGTAACATTAAATTTATTTCTGCTTGTATCCTCTTTTCTATTTGATGGTCTAAAAGTGCTTTTACATCGAAAAGAGGATTTTATTAGTTGATGTAAATCAAGTAAAGGGGTTAAAAACTGTTCCTCTTACAAATGTTTTTTTTTTTTTCCTTTTTTTTTTTTTCCCGACTATTTCTTATCTTGAAGGGAAATGCATTTAACTCTCGCATAAGACATGCTTTGTTTGAAGGATTTGAAAGAAATGTTGTTGCAGTATTTATAGTGATAATTGAGAGAATGAGGAATAGTGAGTGTGAATTGTTTAAAGGACATGAAGGATGAGAAAAAACATGATTCTCTCTTTAAAAATTAGCCTTTAGAAAAATGTGAGACAAAGAATGCGTACATATATTACATATTTTTTTGTCAGGTTTTTATGTATTCATTAAACATTTTAATTAGAGGATGCATTTTTTTAACTTTGGTTTCTAATGCATGTTTCAAATGGCATACATTTGCAAAGAAGCAGATACAAACAAAAATGGACTCATGCATTTGAAAAAAGGAATATAAAGAAAAACGTAATACTCTAAAAATGTAATTTTTGCTGCAATGTACTTGGAGATACAAGGCATTTTATGCTTTACTTTTATAAAAGAGTTATGAAGTTCACCAAAAGATGGAGCTCAGTATCTGTGGGAGCATTAGGGAAATGCAAGTCATCAGATACATCAATTTAGAGGCATCAATGCAAGTCGAATGTCTACGAATCTCAGACTGAATCATTTTGTTGCTACACTCTTAAGGTTAGTTTGAAAACAACCTTTTGCAGTTTTTATAATATGTTCAGATCGTTGTTTTTTCTGTTCAGCAAATGCCATTTGTTACTAAAACTTTAATGTTTTATATCTGATGATAATATTTGTAGAATGCAGCAAATTGTAAATGTATGGTCTTCCTTCTTCTTTTATTTTAGTTTGACTCATTTTCAAAGTGCTGCAGTGCTTTTCTGGACACCGTATATTTTTTTACTACGAAAGCTTACCTATAATTTTTTTTTTTCTAAAACCTAAAATCCATATAAAGTGTCATTTAAAATGTTAACTATTGTAAATTATAATAAAATTTATCGATTTAAATAGTTGATGTTTAATTTAACAAACTCAATACTTCGAGGTTGTGCTATTTTTTATTTTCAATCGACTTATGCGTAATGATTGAGATTAACTTAAAATTATATTGACTTATATATTAATTAGTAATTGGGGTTTGTAGAATATATTTCTTGAATTGCTGAATATAAAAAGTGGTCACGTGATGTCATATTTAAAAAAAAAAAAAAATGTTTTAATGGATTTGTGTAATAGAGATGCATACGCACTGGTTACAGTTAAAAAGAGTGGCTTTGACTCTGAAGCTGAGAAAATACGAATGTCAAAAGTTAAACAAGTACACAAAATATCAATGGTACTGACTGATGGATATTCCCACTAAGCAAAATGGTGTGCCAATGATTACCCAATAAAGTAAGGCTTATGTATCGGCAAAACTTCCACAAACCAAAGAAAAACAAGATTACTTAAATGTTTTGTGCACAAACCACTAATTCATTATAAAGGCACCCAAAAACTGATTCCTTTTGCGCCCTGTGCCGACCAAACGGTACAGTGGTTAGCGTGCTAGCTTCTAGACCGCGTGGTTGCCTGCTCGAGTCCCGTGTAAAGCATGGGTGTTTGTAAATGTATGTTGGCTTGTCAAATGACGAATGTTTCGGAGCATTATAGCCCTCGTGTTACTGACAAAGCCAGATAATCTGAAAACAACCAACCAGCTTTTGATTCCTGTCTAATAAGGTAGTTTGTATAAATACAAAAAGCTTACTTCTGTGTATTTTATTGTATATATTTGGTTTGTGGAGTATCTCTGAGATTTTTTTTGTTGTTTGAAAATAGTTGCCTTTAAGATTTTTAAAAGTGGTGATACCCACATGAGATTTAAATCACTCGTAGCTATTTTTAAACAAGTAAAGCTAAATTCTTTCTTAGGGCATCATTAAACCTATTCAACTAGCTCTACAATGATTTTTTTTTCTAAAATTGTACTTGAAGAGAAGGTATAATATTTCCCCCGTTTCTGAAAACTTAAAGTAATGTGACATATCCCATTTTTAATATTTAAATAGTCATACATAAAGACGAGATCATAAGTTTAGTTTTTAAATTTTAAGCAAAGAGTATTGATTTATAATTTAGGAAAAAACAAGATAAAAAAATAACCAATTAAATCTTCTCCAAGAAACGTAATTCATCCTCTTTAATTACTACTCAAATCCTTACAAACACTTTAGTACATAAAGTAGTAGGTTAAGTAGCATTATAGTACAAGAAAATAAAGATGTATGATGCAGAAAAACTTATCCAACTTATCTAAATTACAACACATTATTTGAAAGGGGTCCAGTACCGAAATTTCGTCAAACATCACATTTTTTAAATAGTTCATACGTTGCTGAAAATGTTGATGTTTTTATCTTTTTTTCTCCGGTGATTAGAAAGCCCTAAATTACCTGTTATTTAAATAGCACTAATGGGCATAACACATTGAAACTTCTGCTTAAAGTGCGTTTTTCGAGCACTAGTGTTTATCCCAAATGTTGCTAATTCAAATAGATATATTTGCAGAACCCTTAACAGTGAGCTATTGCAATTTTTGGAACATTTAGTTTATATAGTTTTAATAATTTTCTTTTCACAGAATTTTATGTTTAAAATCTGTTTTAAAATAAAACATTTAGCGTAAAGGAACAATTAACATTAAAAACGTTAGAAAACATTAGAACAAAGTATCAAATATAAACTGTAATTTTATTAAGGTATGAAACGATCTATATTGTTTTTAAGTTTAAGAAAATGCTTTTTATCCTTAATTCGATAATAATTAAAACTATATATATTGGCGTATTAGATATAAATTTGGCGCTCATGAAAAGTTTCAACGCATATAAATATATATATATATATATATATATATATATATATATATATATATATATATATATATATATATATATATATATATATATATATATATATATATATATATATATATATATATATATATATATATAATAAAGGTGTATGTATATAATGTGTAAATAATAAAGTAGGTATAGCATAAGTGTAGTTCCAAGTACATAAACAATTAAAAGAAATACTAATTAATCTAAATTGCAGATACATATCGATAACAAGATAACAACTGTTTTTTTTTATTTGTGAAACAAATGACTCTTTTTTAACGAAGTGAAATACCCCAAACATAAAACACGATCTGAAGATTCCCTTACTAAAAGTAATCAATAATGTACACTTTTTCCAGCTCCCTCTTCTTTTACAACAAATGCATAAAAACAGAACTTGAAAGATCAAAACAAAATAGACACCTTCCTTTTACGAAACATAAAAACACTGACAACTGTCAAACATATAAAAAATGAGTCCTGCTACAAATGCATATTTTATTAACTTAAATGCAGAGACATTCTGATAATAACAGTTTTTAATTTGAAAAAAGAATAACACTTAAAAAAAAAAAAAAAAAAAAAAAAAAAAAAAAAAACTGAATGAACACCTCAAGTAAAAAAAAAGGAAGTCTCCATTATTAAAAGTAATCAATAATATAACGATTTTTTTCTAGCTATACCTTCTTTTACACCTAACTCATAAATGCAAAACTTAAAAAGATAAAAAAAAAAAAAAAAAAAAAAAAAAGTAGACACCATCCTTTTACACAATGTAAAAACACCGACAACTGTCAAAAATATATAAGTTCTGTTATAAATATATATATTGAATTACTATTCAAGTTGCATCCGTTTGACTGCATTTATTTTGCTCGGAGGGTTTCCCATGGGTTAAACCCGGGTTAAGTATGCGCAGTACGCAAGGGATACGCATTGTTATCCTTTTCCAGTTCGGGAGTATAAGGTATTCTCCTCCCCTGTGTTTTCGTTTGGAATTGACATTCGCCTCTGTTTGTCTGAAAAGAATCATCGCTGGATATTTCTCTTGGGTTTGTTGGACGTAAATATTTTATGTACTGGGTGGTTGAGGAGAAACAGTGAGACAGCGAAAGATAGCAAAACTTTTCTACTTTT
Source organism: Linyphia triangularis (assembly GCA_963978545.1). Lineage (NCBI taxonomy): Eukaryota > Metazoa > Arthropoda > Arachnida > Araneae > Linyphiidae > Linyphia > Linyphia triangularis. The sequence continues at coordinate 19,522,023 of OZ021732.1, read as the reverse complement.
ACTTCGTTAGCCATTGTGATAGAGAAAAAGATTTTTGGTGCGTTTTAATTTCTTGTAAACATTGAATTGTAAACATTGTCCTGGGTTCAAGCTATTTTGAAATGTATATTATGTTTAAAGTGAGTCATGTAACAGCGAAGGGTGATTCATATTAATTGCCGTGCAGCAATTTTTGGAAATTTCCACTTTTCCTCTTATTTGTGGTATGTCAGTTTCTTCTTAAAATATCTCCCGGTAGCATTTAAGCATAGTTCACATTATTTCAAACCATTACACAGAATAAGGGCGTGCCATTGACTGATCCGTTGGCTTTGTATCTTTCTCAAAATAATATATAATTTAAAGAAATGTATCTAGGGTGAAGTAAAAATAATAATTTGCTCTTTTAATGCGAGGTTATTTTACGAAGAATAGGTTTTATGAATTTTGTCCTAAAAATGCGAAATGTGACAGAACTTGTGTATAAAATAGAGACACATTATGTTCAATACCAAAAAAATCCATTACATTCACATACACAAATAAAAAAAAGGCAATTTAAGGGCGACTTTTAAGAAAACTTTAATTTTTTTATTATTGAATTTAGAGCCACCAATTTTTTTTTTTTTTTTTTAATAAAAGTAAAACATGTCTCTTTGAACAATTATTAATACAAATTTGGTTTTTAGATTTAATTTTTTTTATTTTTGTATTTTAGAATTTTTTTGGCCGAAATATACGCCTTTTTAAAAAAAAAAAAATACACCTCCTTCAATTTTCAATATTTGTTTACTTATAAAACTAATTAGTTATATTATAGTATACTCTAAACATGTATGGAGGGAGTGTATTCTATTTGTTAGATTGTTTGACAGGCAATTAAAAAAAAAAAAAAAAAAAAAAAAAAAAAAAAAAATTACAAGACATTTCTAACTTTTTTTTTTTTTTTACATTTTATTTTTATTTTTTAAAACATAATACAATTTCTTTAAAAAAAGCGATTTCTACATTTATAAAATATATTTTCAAGATTAAGGGGACTGTTAAGTCAAAAATAAAAATTCTTCAATTTTTGTCTAAAATTCATGAAATTTTTTGTGCAGTTCAATAGTAATTAGATGAAACACAACCTAAAATTTCAAAAATTTATATTGATTTTTTTTCAAGAAATTAAATTTTTATTGAAAAATTTAGCGTTTTTTCCGTAATTTTAAAAACGCTCCTTGCGATTCAAATGTTTTGCAATCTGTCTTAATTTTTTTGTACAAGATAATTGAATAATTATTGACATAATTGTGCATGGATTTTGAATTTGACTCATTAGTTAATTATTTAAAAGTAAAACATTCGTACAACGGCAAAAAATGTAAACTTTTTAAATAGAAGCATTACGAAAATTGCTGTAAAACAATAAAAAAATACCAGATTCCAAAATCCATGCACAATTGTGTTCAAAATAGTATAGTAAACAATATCTCCAAATTAAAAAAAAGTACATCAACTTTTGAATCGCAAGGAACAAATCGAATACCCTAAAAATCTTAAAATACACATGAAGAGAAAAATGCAATTTAAGAAGTTGAAATACATACGATTTCTGATATGCGCGCTTACAAAAACTCAAATAATATTCTTAGTTCTTCTCGGATCAGCAAAAGTAAGGTATGTACTGAAAGCTAGAATTGAAGGCTATATATTTCCACTATAATATAAAAATAGAAAATTTTGAAATTTTTGCCTTAACAGTCCCCTTAAAACCTGTAAACAGTTTAGTTCTAAACAAGTTTTTCTCAAAACCTTAGCATTTTAAACACAGTCTAAACTGCCAAACCTTTATTTAAAAATAATTAATTGAAAAATAAAAACTGGCATGAAACTTCATAGAAGATAAGTATGTAAAAGTTTAAAAATCAAGTGTTTGCAGTTCCCTAGAATACCGAATTTTTCCAAAGTCTTTTTGAATATATACATCTTAACTTTATGCAATATTTTTTTTCCTTATTTGGAGTACGGATCTTCCTTAACCCATGGATCTGGAATAAGAAAGGACATCTGAATAAAAAGTATATGCTAATAACTTTCATCGTTTATCAAATATTAAATTGTGGATAAGATTATATTTATTTTTTCTTATATCAAAATTTTTAAAAGAGTGTTACTAAATAGAACATTATACTAAATAATCTTATGTATTATTTCTAAATACTCTTTTTTGTGACTGTCAAGTTTTCGCCTTATATAATACCAAAAAAAGATAAATATTCTAATTTAAATGTCAAGGCAACTGTTTCGGACGCATAGATTATTTTCAATTATACGCTGCATTTATTTTTTGAAAATCAAAGGTAAATAACCAGAAATAGTAAAAAAAAAAAAAAAAAAAAAAAAAAAAAAAAAAATGGTAAATTGTAATTGTATGCAATAGATGGAAATACTTTAGAAAAGAGAAAATTGCAATTTAAGTACGAAACTTAAGCAATCTTGTTTCTCAGCAATATAATACAATGCATATTTCTAATGAACATCCAAAAAAACCATTCCTCTAACTAAACACTAACTGTGCACTGGGCAACGTTTAAATTCAATTTATTATTGTAAAAGTTTATGTTCTGTAAGTAACTATCGCAATTTATACTCTTTCTCTTAATCCTTTTAAATAAAATTCTTAAAACTACAATCATATCCACATTACTTACATAGGTATAGTTTTTATATTTTGACTATTTTAACCACATCAAAAAACTTATCCTGATTTGTACGTAAGAATTTCAATTTGCAAGTTCATCTCGAATTAATAGCAGGAACAGTTAACTATAAATTGATGTTGCATAAAATGAGTCTAAAAACTAGGGAGTATCTCTTTCAACTCACAAAATTATATGCTGGCACAACTATACGTATCTTATTTTTTAGAATGCTTGAGAAGAAAACGCTTATTACTTATTTGTCTAATGCATCTGGAAACAAATGTAATTAACTAAGCCCTGAGGTGGTAATGGTTTTTTAACAAAGCAAATCAATAAAAGTACGTGAAGGAGGTTTAGTTTGTATAATTACTATAAAGAATAAATTCTATTTAACATTTCCTGTAAACAAAGATGATTTAAATTAAGGCGTCTTCTCACTTTAGGCACCTCGAAAATAGGCTATTTTCGCGATTTTTTTTGGAGGATTTCGAGGATTTTTTCGATTTTTGCAAACAATTATGGGATAAAATGGATCCTATATAATAAACACATCTTTCAAGTAAGAGATTTTTTTTTTTTTGAACAATTATTATAATAAAACAGTAGCATCGAAAAACCCGTGTAGAAATGTAATGCTAGTGGCTTGTTGATGAAATTTCGGAAACTATCCGGCCGATTGTCAATAAATTTGAATGACATATTCTTCATAGTTATGGCTATAGCGCATATCATCAGATTTTTGAAATTTTGATTTGAAGTATTTTTTTTTTACAAAAAACTGCAAAAAAAACGAGTTTTTTTTACTTTTTTGAAAAACGTGCGCCATTTTGTTATTTTCGCGAATATCAAAAATCTGATGATATGCGCTATAGCCACTGACATACTGAATCTAAAACTGTTTTATTTTTTTGTTTCAGATGACCTGTCTCGGAGATACCATCAACAAGCCACGAACATTACATTTCTACACGGGTTTTTCGATGCTACTGTTTTATTATAATAATTGTTCAAAAAAAAAAATTCTTGTACTTGAAAGATGTGTTTATTATATAGGATCCATTTTATCCCATCATTGTTCGCAAAAATCCTCGAAAAAAAATCGCGAAAATAGCCTATTTTCGAGGTGCCTAAAGTGAGAAGACGCCTTAAATATATTAGTTGGCTTGAACGTTTTCTGTATATATTGGAGACATTTCCATTTTTGCAGGTTGGGAATTTATTAAAAATATTGCAGTAAGGCAGAACGTGTAAATCAATTTGACAAATGAGAAAATTTTGAAAAGTTGACTTTGTAAAAATTAATTTTCAACATTTTGCAAGGCAAGATGAATAAATGTAAACTAGTTTTCCCAATATCCTAAATATTTCGTATGTATAATGAAGGATAAAAATATTTTGTAACTGCATATCATGACATTAAATAATCAAGTGTACATTATTAAATTGATACTCGCATTCAAAACATTAAAATTTATTATATTGTTGTAGTTAGTGTTAAATGGATGATAGTAGAGAATCTGTGCAAGGTTCATTTTTTTTTTTTTTTAAATCTTCATTTTGTGTGTGCATGCCAAGTAAAATAACTATTAAATTAGTTTTACCAATCTCTAAAATGCTGTTTACATACCATTAAGAAAGATATAGTGCTTGAGATAATCTGCGTATAATCGTGGAAGCATTTCATACTGTTTGGCTCAACGTATTTAGTAGAACATTAAACTTTTACCGATAATAATTGTTTAAACAGAAACGTTGGTAACTAAGTCAGGTGATTGGTATGCCGGTATGGGTAGTGACAAAGTCCCATTTACACTCTAGCTGTGCTATTTTCTATCAACAGTACAATTTAAACAACTGTCTAGCTTGTTTATGTAAAATTGTGGAATTATTTTTAGCTAATTTAAAAGTTAACACTGGAAATTGATTTTTTTGCAGTTTTTAAGGCCTTTCTTGTCACAAAATATTTTGTAAGTATTTTATATACAGCGTGTCCCCTTATAACCTGGCCGACCTTTATTTTCGACAGTATAGAAAGAATTCGAAAGTATAGTCCCAGTTGAAGAAGTGTTTTAAATCATTAACATATTTTTACAGTTTTTAAGTTAGGAAAGGTGTTGGTATAAATATTACGGATTGTAAATTTTTACATGGTCCCCAGTTCCCTCAACTCATATTAAGAAAAATGTTGCCCATGAAAAAACATTTAAAAAAAAGAAAAAAAAAAGTGAAATTTGTACGACCAAAATTCATGGAGATATGAAAAAGGGAATTTAGTGACTTATACCACTTTACTCCCATGGTCTTATTTTAAGGACATGTGCACAAAATGAAATACAGTGAAAAAGCAATTGCGCTCAGAAAGTTTTTCTGAAATCAAAGCATAAATACGATCTATCAATATTTGTAGTGAATTGTGGATGCTGAACTCGTTTGCAAGAGATAATATGTGCTAGACTCCATGAAACTAACAAAAATCTTTCAACTACTTACGATCAAAGCAAAAATGAAATCTGTCGAGGCAGAACAAATTCACACTCTTGTTTTGTGCAGGGATCGCATTCGCTTTAAAATTCCTATAATACCTTAAATTTTCGTTTCTCTCTAAAATTCCTAAAATCGTACTTACATTTTTCATTTAACCCTAAAATTTTAGAAATTTTGGAACATTTTTCTGTTAGTGGTCAAAACAAATTCTAGAAGGGAAAAAAAATTTCCCGATCCTTTTGTGTAAATTAGCATGTTACTGCGGGATTTGCAGGTTCCTATGCAAATTTTAGTAGCAAATTAGTGATTGGTAGGTAGAAAACCAATAATGTAAGTTCATTTCAGAATAAAAGTAGCTCATAGCAATACCAGGTGTATTTAGATATTTCGTCAATCCTCGTTGTTAAAATGTACACTGCGGAACAGTACGTGTAAATGTTACTTATGTAAAGCCAAAGTAATCGAAATGGGTGAGAGGTTGCAAGACACTATGCAATTAAATTTCCACATTGTATTCACCCATCTAAAGATACGATTTTAAATTTTGTAAAGAGTTTGCGAGAAACGGGTAGCATAGGAAGACGTCCTCGGTCTCAAAATTCAAGAGTGGTTGTCTCTGACGAAGAAATTTCGGGCCATACTCTTGCTTTCCCTCAGTCTAGTGTCAAGGATATTAGTGAAGCATGTAGATACTCAAAAACCCATGCGAGGAGAGTCTTAAACCGACGCAGTGTACATCCTTTTCGCTCACGATTGGTGCAAGAGTTTTTCCCCGGGGATGAAAATAAACGGCTTGATTTCTGCAATTTCCTCATGAACAAGATAGAATTGGATTCGTCATTTGTGAAGAACATTCTATTTTCCAATGATTGCACGTTTTCAAGAACTGGGATTGTAAATAGGCAAAACACACACTTTTGGTCCCTGTAAAATCCCCATGTAATCCGACCAAACAAGCATCAAGTGCGATGATCCGTTAATGTTTGGTGTGACATATGGAAGGGACCGTTAGTAGGACCTTTCTTTTTTTGCTTTTACATTAACAGGTAAAAAGTATGCGAACCTGTTACAGGGACTCTTATCTGACTTTCTGGATGACCATGTCGTATTAGCGGAACCTAAAAAGATGTGGTTTCAACAGGATGGTGCACCACCCCACAAGGCAGTTTCCTGCCGAACAGTACTACACAACATGTTTCAGGACAACATTATAGGCTATGGAGGTTCGGTAGGATGGTCTCCTAGATCTCCAGATTTAAATCCTTTAAATTTCTTTCTTTGGGGATTTTTGAAAAGCAAGGTCTATGAAAAGGAATCGACGAGTCTATTGGATTTGCAGAATCGAGTTTTATCCTTTATCGGGTGTATTACGCCTGTAATAATCTTAAAAATGCTGAAGATGAATTTGAATTTCAATCACGTGTGCGCTTAGGTATTTCAGACCTTTTCACTTTGTTCATATCTATCACCTTTTATTTTTGTTTGTGTTAACAAAAAGCGCTACTTTCTGATTATGTTATTACTTAAAATTGCTTGATTAAAATAATTTGTAAGTTTATTTGCTGTTTATTATGCGTTGTACAATTTGTATTTTTTTTTTTCTTCTTCTTTTTTCAAAACAGTTTCTAGTTAAAAAAATATAATGTTTTAGTCGATGAACAACAACTTGTTTTCCATAGTCAAACCAAGTCTAGAAGCTCGTTGTTATTCTGATAGGACGATATTTTCTTATTTCAATTTATGTACGCGCCCCCAAATAACGTTAAAACTTTAAACTCCAATAACACCGTGGCTCTTGGTGGAACAAATTTCGATTTTTATTTTTTTATTTGAAATGTTTTTTCATGAGCAACATTTTTCTAAATATGAGTTAGTGGAACTGGGGACCGTTTAAAAATTTACAATCCGCAATTTTTACCAAACACATTATTCCACCAAACCATAAGTTACCAAAACCTTTCTTGACTTAAAAGCAATTCGGTAAAAATATTTTAGTGATTTAATCGAAAATAAAGGTTGGTCAGATTATACGGGGACACGCTGTATACTATAATTATAATATGTATGTGAATAGCTGATTAATATCGATATTCAAGATTGCTCATTATTGTAACTGCTTATTAAATCCTAACAGTTAAAAAAATTATTTGAGGTTTGACTAACACATGACAATATGTATACTTTTTCGTTCGTTTTTCAATAAAATAAAAGAGTGCATAAAGTTTTTAAATAATGATTATGGTAAAGATTAAATAACATATTTTCTTGCATATGTTTATTACATCTTGCATGTGCTAACACATTAATTGCAAAACAGTGTGAAAGAAACTATTTGAATCATCTTTCCATAAATAAATTGCTCAAAATACAAAAAATGAATGTGCTTGATATCCTGAGTCGATATTTCGTTTACTTATTTTTAAAAAAAAAATTTACCGATCATTAGACAATCACAACTGCATATTGTTGTTTTTCAGTAATTAACATCCTGAGAAGAGAAACAATGTTTAAGCAGAAGATACGCCACTTAAATAATTGTATGCGCAAAGAATTGGCGTTACCATCATCGAAAATGTATTAATATTGATTACTGTAGAATGTTGATAGCGAATGCTTGTGAATGATTTTTGGAGTTTAGAAAGAGGTCTTATGAACTTCTGAAGAATGGCGAAAATATACCATACAAAATCTACTTCGATCTCATAAATTTTAGAAAAATGACTGTTCCCACTCCTAATATACATTCTATACAATTAGATATTAAGTTATAAAAATTAAATGAAAAACTATGCACATGGAAGGCTTTTATTTTTAACTAAAAAATGGTTGATATAGTCATACGCAAACGCATTTTTCATTCGAAACAATGACAAGATTAATTCAGACCATCTTTAGTTCTTCTGTGTTTATATGACAAATTTGTACCTAAATATACCAATTTAATTATATATTCAGATTAATATGCAAGAAAATTCTTCGATTATTTAGCCAAGCAAGTAAAAAAACTGCTTTTGATAAACTTATCTTGAGGGGTATCTATTAAATATTTACATCCAATTTTTAAAAAGTTCAGTCATTAATATATTATAATTTATGATACTTAATTCTCGGTGTTTTGATAAACTTTCCCATGAAAATGTCTATTTAGATTAATATCTAAAAACATAAATTTAATAAAACTTGTGAGCTTATTATAATATTATGTTAAAATTTATGATAATTCTTTTTACTCAATAATTTTTCTTTTAATTAAACTTTTTAAATTAATTTGTGACTAGACACCTCTTATTGAAATTTTATTATGCGTGTACTAATATGTACTTTTAATAAACACTATTGCTCAGCAAAGTTCATTAGAAATATGGACTGAGTGTAATTCTTGTAATAACTGTATTCAATTGGACATAATAATAAAAAATAGGATCTGTGTGTATATTTCTCGATAAAAAGTTACTTCGAATTCATTACTTTTTAAATAAAATTGTACTAAAAAATATTTAGGTTATATAAACAATTCTAGTAGTTTCCTTTTAGAAAATCATTGCTTACAATTTATAATTAAATTTAGAGTAATAAATAAATAACAAATTGAGTTATGATTGATACAATTAGACTCTAATTAGCTAATTCAATTTTTATTAATGGATTGAATATCCTTAAATAAAGAGATTTTTTATGCAAATATGTCAGTTTTCTAACCTTTGGTTGGATTAAAAAATATTGCGATTCTAGTAAAAAATTTAAAAGAATTTTTTTTCCAATGCTAACTTGTATCTTAAAATGTTTATTATTGGAATTACTTTGAGCATTCTCAAGTATATTATATCACTAGATAAAGTCGAAATAAAAAAAAAAAAAATATATTCTTTCTTTGTACTTCGAACGTATTTCAGCAACAGCAAAAATTACAAAAAATTAAACAAGTACCCAATATGTTACTACCTACTTTTTTAAAAACACTTTTTTTTTTTTATGTCATAAATCAGTTGAGTAATATTTGCTTTTTCACTCAAAATATGGACTACATAAATATATATATACCTTATTAAAATTCAATGCAACCTTAAAAACCCATGAGATGTTGCCACATAAACTTTTCATTTCTGAAAATACAAACTAAACAAATTTCATCCTTTCATAAATAAAACATTATCATCTCCATTCATTCTTCGGAAGAAAAAAAATACATCCAGAGGCAATTTAAAGTTTCCTAGCAATTCATTACAGACTGGATTATACAAATCATAAATTTCAAGGCTTAAAAATCTAATTATGGGGTATAATCATTATCGACAAGAACGAAATTACATTTTTCAGCAAGTATAAGTTTTTCATCTTTTTTTTAAGGAGATTACGAGGATGTTTTATTTTTTTTCTATGGAATTAAGAAAGCATATCGTCCTATATCTTCTTAATAAGCTTACAAGAATTCGCATATCGGTCAATATTGAAGAGTTAAATCACTTTAATTAAGCTCTTGAGTAAACACTTCACATTGAGAGCAGCGCTTGAGACCAATTATTAAATTTAATCATCACTTTCAATTAAGCAAGGTCTGTGAACATAAGATGATGTCAGACTCAATTTCTGGGTTGTCAACAATTCTGTTTATGACAACATGATTTCTGTTAATCAATGACAGATTTTGTATTTTGTGAGATTGAGTGATTTTGATGTTTTGTTTGAATAAAGATACTCCTAACGGTGCAAAAGTTTGAAGAATATTTAGTTTGCATTTTATCAATATCAGTTAGTGTACTTATGTGATATGTGATTATAATTTGAACACAATTTGGATGGTTCTTCGTTTCAAACTTTTTAAAAATTTCTATTTGTATATCGTTAAATGATATTTTAGGAAATTTTACGGTATGAAAAATTAATAGTTAATTTGATTATGGATGTTGTGTTACTTTAAGAAAAATTGATACGGAACTGCAATAAATTATCTACAAATATTAAAGTTTTCTATGTTAGCTGCTTTTAACGATGTGTCTTTAAATACTAAAACTTCTTGAATAGTTATTAAGCATAAGTTGTACATTACTTATTTGAAAAACTACTCGCATTGAAATTTGTTAGAAATACGTTAAGCATTTAGTCTTTTCTGTAAAGTTTCTCTCATATCATTTTGAATGAGAGGTAACTACAATTATGGGTTATTAGAAAATTATGACTATACTGGTCCACCGGGGAGAAATGGCCGAAACTGTTAGAAAAAGGTTTGAATTTGAATTAAATTCGATAACCATATATGCAATAAATTGCAAATAATGAACATTATTTTTATTTGCGAATTCACCACTCTTTAATTTTCAATGGGGAAAGGTGTAGACAATATCACTTGTCTGACGCCAAATACTTAAATCGTTTAAATAGTGAGCTAAGTTGACAATAAATATTACTTCTTCAGTGATGTAATATTAACCCATTAAATACGACCTTGAAATGGATTAACAGTAATTGTTTTTAACTTTTACCTTATTAATTCAGTTCATTTAAGGAATATTTTGAATTATTCAAATTTTTCGGATTTTTAATTTTTTTTTTTTTTATTTATTTTTTTATGATTTAAAAAAAAAAGTAGATGGAACCACGATTGCAATTAATTAGCAAAGAAAAATACTAAAATTTCGATTGGTATGGGAAATTTTCATGGCAACCTTCATTAATGGGTTAATCGTCAACTTGGGTTACTTTTCGATGACGGTACCTAACTTGTAACCGCTGATAGGACTTATCGGTTAGAACTGTAATGTGCGATATTTAAATAAAAAAATTGACTTAAATCATTATTTTCAATTTGTACTCAGTTATTTCTCAAATGAAATGAAACATTATTACAATTCACATCCATATATATTTTTCTTTGTACAATGAATAAAACAACAACTTTGATGTAAATTAAATAGAAATTAGTTACTCTTCTCTTAAACTGTGTTTTTCTTTATAGAGTATATTTCTGAAGGTTAATTTGCTCTAGGGCACGTTCTTCAATAAGTAAATGGTTCGCCTGCTATTTTGTGTTTATGACGGCAATGTTTTTTTTTTTTTTTTTAGATATATACAGCACTTTCTTGTGATAATATTTATAATATACATATTATGTATCTTTAAAGCTAAAAAATATTCAGATATTATCCTGCATATCTGAGGTACAGATACACATACGTTTTATTTGAAGTACTTTATTTACAATTTTTATGGATGTGTTTAGATTAAGAAAACAATTATTATTTTATTTAAGCTATTTATTTAGTAGTAAACAAAACAATAACACATTTAATAACAATATAAATTATGTTCATCCCACTTAACATTCCAATAACCAAAATTACAAATTTAAATTCCTAGATCACATTAGATATATTTTTGTTCACACTGCTAGAAAGTCATAAAATTAAACAAAATTATAGGAGTCATTGTATATTCTATTTCTCTATTTTAACTAGCAATTCGCTGTTATTGCTAAATTCAATCCTTTATCGTATGATAGGTTAAACAACGTTCCTCGTGGCTCATGAGCAAAACAGAGAAGAATGTTTCTAGAATAAATTTTGTATATAATTTTAATAAAATCATTATACCTTATATATATATATAATGCGAAAAGTAATTGCCTTTTTAAGTAAATCTATCCATAAAATACGATATATTTTGGGATTTTCCCATTTAAAAACATTTGTGGTTACAACTTTTGTGTCTATTGACAAACAGTGACCCGCATTAAAACTAGCTCGCGTCTTTAAAATCAACCGAAGAAATAGGTATCTGGAAACATGGTTTCTTGAAGAGAGACTTCGAGCCACAGAATTTTATAAACACATTCGTCACCATGTGAGTTATTACCACCAACCACCAAGTGCATAAAAATTAGACCGATATCATAGATTTAAAATTTCCGATCTTATTTAAACAGTTTCTATAATTACACAAATTTCGACAATTTCATGTTACCATTTTTATGAAGGGGCTTTTGGGAATGTTTTTTAATGTTTTTTTGCACCTAATAAATTCATTTATTGAAAATGTTTCATAGTAATCTATTTTTAATATGTTTTGATAAATTAAGAATACCCCCCATATTATAAATATGACACTCTTTTAGGTTGAATTAGCATCGATGTGATTTTTTATAAATGCTTATCTTTCTTCTCGGATTATGAATACTATTTTTTAATGTACTTTATGCGAGTAGTTAGATTTTAAATGTTACCTTTGTTAACCCTATCATAATAATTTGAATAGAAATGTACCAAAGTATTTGTTATCAGAACGAACCAGCTATCTATATTTGCAACTATGAAGCTACAATGGAGCCTAATTTTTGCAGCTACAGATTTTGCCCACAATTTTTGGTGAATGAAATGTATAAAATGAATAACATGGACTTTAAATGTTCAAAAATAAGATTTAATAGGTTTTTAATTAATAAAACCAGACTTAACTAAGTTACACTACCTCTTAATTTGAAAATGAGCCAACGAAAAATGTTACACCCCTCTTAAAAAAACCCTTATTTTTCTAACATCCATACATTATGTTATCTAAAAAATTATAGAATCATCCACATTCATTTATATAGCTCATTTATATAGTTTGTTACAAATATTCCGACAAGTTGGAAAATACGAATATGTGATTTTTATTCCTCAAAATTGAAAATTATTTTAGTGGCATTCTACACACCACAGTATGCAATTTTAAAATAATAATTTTATTTATTTCTCCTCAAAAAAAAAAAAAAAAAAAAAAAAAAAATAGTAATAATAAAAAAATAATAAAAATAATAATAATAAAAAATAATAAAAAAAAATTGTCCAATATTTATATAAATCCAAATATAAATGCTAAAAAAGTCCTTAAAAATCGCTGACTTGTGAGGGAGCTTCAAAAAAGCATACATGACAACCCATTTACAAAGATTTCGAGGGGAGCACAGATTAAACAGATATTTTGAGTTCTGCTGCAACCCTAAGCTGAACAGTCAAATGCTCCTTCAAGCTATTCTTCTGAAGGACATTCGCACTCCTCTACTCCAATCGCCTCTATCTTAATTGATTCACCCCTTGACTTCATCACCGTCTTAATGGAAAACGTGTGCTGTGTTGATTCTGTTCTCCAGATCAATGATTTTGACATCGGGGAGCAGATACTTTCTTCTCTCAGCCAACCTTATCCCCTTAAGTTTATTTGGCAATATTTCTCTTTTTTATAGACTTAATGCTATAGTTCACTCTGTAGATTACCTGCCAAAGTAATACGTAAAGTAGTACGACAAGGATTAGAACTCATAGAGCCAAATTAAGAAATTTTTGTCAAATTAAGGATTTTCTGCCAAATCTGGCAACTTGTCTTCAATTTCGTTTTAATCTTCTTTTCTACTGTACATTATCTGAGAAAATAATACGACAAGGATCAAAAATCATAGCAGCCAAATTATAGATTCTCTGCCAAATTAAAGATGTTCTGCCAAATTAAGGGGACTCAGTACCCTAACAATAAAAAAAAATGTTTTTGGGTATTGTTTTCATGTTTTCTATGTTTTTTTGCCTTTCCATTAACGTATTACTTTTGTCTGTACTCAAATTAAAAGTATGTTATATTTCAATTTAAAAAGGACAACTTTCAACAGAAATTATGCATAACTTTTACCTTTAACTTTGATTTTCTCTAAACGTGATATTTTAAACTTCAATATATATTTTCTAATTAATTAGTAGAGATATACTAGTAATTTTTTTCATTAAAATGCAGAACATAACCTACCGTTTAAAAGGAGGTTAAAAAAAATTATAATTATTTTCTGAATTACTTTTTAAATACCAAATATTTGTAAAACACAGAGAGTTTTTTTCGAAAAAAATATAGAAAATAAATGAAAATGTAAAAAAAAAATGTCAGATGTTATTTTTTTATCTAACTAACCTCAGTTTAATCTGTAGGTTAAGTACTACATTTAAAAAAAAAATAATTGGTATATCTCTACTAGTTAGAAAAAGTACATAGAAGTTTAAAATATCACGTTTAGAGAAAATCAAAGTTAAAGGTAAAAGGCTTATATAGTTAACATCGATAATTTGATTTTTTAAAACAAAATTTAGCATACTTCTAATTTGACTAGAAACAAAAGTAATACTTTAAAGAAAAGGGAAAAATACATAGAGTAACACGAAATAAAAATCTCAAAATCGATTTATTTTGTTATTTTTTAGTTACTGAAACCTTAAGGGTTTTCTGCCAAATATGGCAACCTGGTACAAATTCCATTTTAATCTGCTACACAATTTAAGCAGAAAGTTAATCATCCTTCAACACAGCGCTTTGACGCCATTTTGGAGTTGTCAAGGGGAACCTTAGCTTAAATGATTACCGAGCTCATTCATATAATTTAATGGAAAAAAAATATTGGTCAAGGACGATGAACCAACACAACTACTTCAAAGGAGTAACTTATTGAACAAACAAAAAACATGTTATAACTTACATTTTTGCTTTCGATTGCATTAGTTTAGTGCAATTCTGAAATTCTAACTCTTTCGTCGAGAAACAATTTAATATGTTTTGCAACATTGGCTGAAAATTTATTCCAAAAAACATTGCATTGGTCCATTACTGAATTCGTTCGTTTAAGATTGAGTGGTAAACAGATGGAGTAATGTTTCAATGGAGTAATGTTTCTAGGTGAAACAATTCATAACTTATCAAGGTACTTTGTGGAATTGGTCACAAAAGCAATTTATCGAGGTGAATCAAATTATTAGATTCATTGATACAAAGTAATGACCTACTTGTTTTATCTTGCAACATTAGTAACTAGAATGAACAAGAAATCGGTCAAAATAGTTTGCGTTACAAGTTATATAGTCATTTCAAACGAAGAAAAGCACTTAGATGATTAGGATAAATCGATAGTTGTATTTGTCAAAATGATGAATGAAATTCGATAAATCACACAGGATCGCTTGTATTTTTACGGTTAGAACAAGATTTAACCATTTACTGGGAGTTTATAGTGGTTTTAAATATCAAAGGATAGTACCTATTATTTTTAAATACTGGTAAATAAATCATATTTATCAGTTCAATTAGTTACATTTAATAGTTTCAGTTTAATCAATTTTAATTTTATCTGTTTTAAAAATGCAATGAATGATTTGTAATTAAGTTGTTATAAGGATTGCGTGTTGCTCTTTTAAATGAAATGTAACATTCTATTATATTGTTTTATTTTTAATGTTGATATATGTTTCATGTGATCCAATTGTTATCCATACATGTTTAAATATGTTATGTAAATCACATTTTACTGCTACTGAATTCTAATAATCATTTAATTAGTGTATTTTACGCGTACTTATAATAAAACTGCAGTTTCGTTTCCATCAGATGATATGTCTACTATACATGCTGTAATAATTGCACATACAGTTGGAATCAGTGTACACTGTAATATAAAGTCTAAAAATTTTAAAAATACTTGTGTTTAATATTTATCTCTATACCTATTAAAAGTTCTTTAAAAAAACTTTGAAAAAAAACTCATTAAAATTCTGGCATTATCTTTGTCAAAACTACAATTAGAAAGTCAAAACAACTTAAGGTTCAAATTTTTTTATGATCTACGCATATTGGAAGTCGCTTCCTGTAAAGTTCTAGGGATATACCCACATATTCTTTGTTTTATTATTGTTATTATTATTGATATATTGTAATCTGATTTATATCTATGTTACATAACTTGGACAAAAAAAATCAAATATTATATAAACGCCTGATAAATTGTAGAAAATTCATCCTGGTATCTATATAAAATGTGAATTCATTAAAATCAAAGAAGCGTTCTACCTGTGAGTTTCTCTGCTCTTTGTAAAGTGGTTGCTGACAAAGTGTACATGGGTCCTCTTCCTTTTCCGTTGCTGGCGTATATAAGCAAGTGCATTGCTGTGCTGCTGGGTAAACCTTGAATTATAAAAGCAGGTTGGTTAAGAGTTACGTTTGACCTCAGCTTCCCGAGTTCTATATCGTAGACTTCAATTGTGAACACTTGTGGTAGACCTCCATTGTAACCTTCTATGCAGTCAACGTGAATAGAGTTCTCTGTATGGTTGACCACGGTGCAGTTTAGTAGCGCTTCTGGTGGTCCTGTAAGGGATATTAAAAAATGGAATTAAATTTTATTAGCTATTGTTATCCTATGGTATATAAAAGTTTTGATGCATATGAGGAATAATAAATCAATCTGTATATGGGGTAGAATAAGTCTCACTAGATAGTCTGGATGGTGTGGATCACTATCGAATCAATACTCGCTGATTTAGAAGAAGGGCCTGCAATTGTGCATGCCTGATATTGATGTCTAAAAGTTACAATACCTCAAAGTCATTTTCCTGGAATGGGGCTGTAAAATGAGGCTAATTTTGTATCCACGGAAACAAACAACTCTTGACATTGTGGCAAAAGCTATTCTTATACTAGACAGACAGAACACATTTGCAAACCGACGAACCAGTAGAAAAAGTCTTTGACGAATTCCATATGTTTTTAATATAGTGAATATTAACCTTTGTCAACACAGTTTGTAAAAACCAGTTGGCTGAAAATATCAGAGTTGATATGTCAGTATCGTACTTAATAAATTACCAGTTTTTATGTTATTACTGGTAACAAATTAGTTTGAATGTAGTGATGTTTATCAAACTGTTATTTACAATCACTGGCCGATAGCTTTTATTTAAGGTACATCGTGTGGTATACCTCTAATATGAATATTTCTTTTAAAATAAAATTAAAGCGTAGAACCTTTACAGGAACGTAATGCACATTGCTACCCATTTATGTCATTCAAGCAAGGATTAATTCCTTCACTCCTTGATTATTTGGCTCAATTTAATGTACATCTCAAGTCACATTTTTCTAGTACGAAGAAAAAAAAGTCTGATCTCATTAATATTATCTGAACAAGTACTTTCTCGAAAAAAATTGAAGAGTGGGAAATGTAATAATTAGTATTAACTTCTCGAAAACTAAGTGAAAACTCATAATAAAAACTATGAAAAAAATTAAAAGTGGGGTAGCGAACTTGAGAAAAATTACTTTCGCAGATTTCAAAAGAAACACACCCATAACAATGTAACTCATTAACTTAATGAAACTTTTACTTACATTGAAATAAATGGTGGGACTTCGGATTCAAAAATAACTTCTCGGGAATAATATTTATTTCTGAAGCTCTTAGAATCATCTTATTATCCCATTGGGGATGCTGATTATCAACTCTGATATTGTTTAAATTCTTTGCACAAAAGAAGTAAAGAGGCTAAGTTTTGTTAAAGAGGACATGTTTCGGTTAATGTTTTTTTAATTCCGTGTTTTTCACTCTAAAACAATATTCTAAGAAAGTTCCAGAATTGCCTTGAGGATGTTTTACAGAAAGAAAATAGACGAAGAATGGAGTAAATGTCTTCTTGTTTGAATTCATTTAATTTTTTATAAATAACTTTGGCATGTCTTTGAAGTAAGGGAAGAAATTTTTACTCTATTCAACCTTGTTATTAATTTTAAAGCTAAGGTTTTGGATATTCTTATATATTTAGCTAATATATTCACTAGAGTTGATTCTTTGAGCCATTATGTGTATTATTTCTTTTTTTTTATTGTTACTCTTTTACAGGTTCTGTTAATCAAGATACTTCAAGTTTTGATACCGTAAAATGGGGTGAATAGGAACAGCGGGGTGAATCGGAACGAAACTTCATGAAATTACAAAGAAATTATTATTTTACACAAATAAAGCAGTTTTATTAGTTATATATTTATTTTTCATTTGGTTAACATGTTTTCAATCTTGGAACATGTTTTGTGGGGTTTTCAACTCTGTCCTTTTTTAAAAAAAAATTCTGAAAGAGCGTGCATACAATCCAATGAGTTTTAACCTCTCCAAAACTTATCCCATAATTAATAACATGTACCAGTTATAGACTTAACTAATATATTTTTAGGTAAGTATAGATATCCACAATAGCATGCCATACTTAATTTAACTTGGTTTTAAAAACTTTTTATTTTACGAATTTTTATGTTTTGCCTCGTCTCGATTTTGAGATTTGCGGGGTGAATCGGAACACTTGAAAAGTGATATTAAAAAGCTGTTTTTGGCAAGATTATGTTCCACACAAGATTCAACGACTGAAGAAGGGTCCAATTACTCCCTTCAAGACAGTAATCAAGATTGCAGGCTTGAATAAATGTCAGAAGAGGAGCCTAGTTTCCGCATGGCAGAAAACCCGATTATTGCAGAGGTTTTTTTCTCTAAATGACTTCGTTATCTTTAAGTTTTAAGGGGAAAATGTATGAAGACTCTATGTGAGAAAAGTTTTACACCCACAAGATTATTGCTATATAAGTGTGTTTTACAAAAAGTGCTTATGAACGAAGAGATTTTCTGAAACAAATGAGGATGCTTTTCTCCTTTCTCAAGATATTTTAAAGAATTTGCAGTTATACGACACGCAAACATAAAGTAGATTAAAAAGTATTTTTAATTTTAACGACTATTTGGATGAGTTATAGGAGATTTATAAAAGAGTTGATACGCTTTCAAACATATGATTTGTTTTGACAATAATTGACATACACAAATTTTATCCGGCATATTAAATGATTTTTTTTATGATAATTTTGTGTTCCTATTCACCACAATGCATTATTATTTTTTTTGGCTTCCTGTAAGCATTTAAATAAGATCAGACATAAATTGTAACGAGTGTTCCGATTCACCCCTTTCTGCGGGGTGAATCGGAACACCATAAAAAAATTCAAAATAAATTAAAGTCCTAGACTTTACAAAAATTTTTGGGTTGATTATCAAAGAAGAAAGTAAGACCCAAGTTCCTATGTCAAAAGTATGTTCCTTAGCGATCTTATTACAACCGATTATTACTTTGAAAGTTGAAAAGTGTTCCGATTCACCCCATTTTACGGTATTAATATTTTGAACAACAATGTCCTAAACATGAATTTATTACAATACTCAAGAACTCTGTAATCTTTTAATATTAAAGAGTTATAATTTTAAAATAGGTAATACTAATACTTTTGATATTTCTGAAAACCATTCAATGCATACATAGACATTTTTACTCTATTCAACCGTGTTTTTAATTTTGGAGCTAATGTTTTTCTATTCTTATATACTTAGCTAATATGTACACACGAGTTAATTCTTTGAACCATAAAGTGTGTTATTTTTTATTTATTTTGTATTGTTACTCTTTTACAGGTTCTGAAAACTATTAAATGCATACATGGGTATTAAAAGTATGCGAAGTTTGGAATTTAATTTGTATGCATCTTAGGATTTGACATAATGTAACTTTGTATCTTATATTAGAAATCTATAAATGTATTATTTGTTTTGGAAAAACTTAAGTTATTTAGAACGACTTGTTCCGTGAAAATGATGAAATAAATTATTTAATTGTTAGAAATTAGTACATTTTATTTAATACACTTTAAATAAAATTAAATAATAATCACATGGTATATATTTTATGTATGTTTAAAATATGCTTTGATTGATTTTTGCTCCTTAACACAATTGATGTGGTTAAGTTTTAATTGAAATAACTTATTGATATCAGGTAATTTAATCCTTTAAGTTTTTATTATTAGAAAAGGTTTTATTTCCAGTGTTGCCCTCTTAGATAGAATTGAAACTATGAAGTCTATTTCAATTGAAAAAAACTAACAATCAACAATAGTTTAATCCCAAGATATTAAAACCGAGAGTAGTGTATTATAATTCGTGATCGCAATTTTTGATACTATCTTAATTGGCGGAATACTTTTTGTTCGGTCAAACAGGATTTGAACCCGTCATACATTCAGCAAACTTTAAACATTGAATAATATTCAACATTGAAAAAAGTTTTAATTTTTCAAAAAATTCTACAAAATTCGACTAATTTTTAACTGCGATTTTACTCAACCACTGCACCAAGCGTACTTTTAGAAAAGTACACGTGGCAATTTTTTACAGGTAAATTTTTAAATTCTACACACCATTTGTAATGGTGGGGTTTACACATGTATGCAAGTGACTTAATATTTCATAGACATAATTCAATTTAAATCCATAAAATGTATTCAAGAATAAATAGTCTTAAATTAAACAAATCAGACAGAATAACTTTTTAAGACATTCTACTTTCATAAAATTTCATAGTACATCTTAACACACATACCTGCGGGAACAATCGCAAACAAGCACGCCTCTTTCTGCCATCCAACTTCATTTGTAGCCCAGCACGACAATGTGCCGTACTCGTCATCACTGCGAGGGACGTACGTCGCGACGCTTTCCCTTCCGCTTGACGTGAAGTCCGAAATGTCGAGGTTGCGATCGGATGCGTTGAACCGCCAGTGGAACTCCAGATTGGGTGGATCGGCCTCGAGTTCGCAGAGAATGCGTACAGCCTCACGACGTCCCACTCCGTACACGCGACGAAGGGACGTACTGCAGACAGGGGCATCTGGAACACGATTAATAATGTGGTTTGAATTTTTGATTGATAGCGTTAAACTAATTGTGCGCGATTCAACTGATTCAATGGAAGAATCAGTTGCTGTCTTTCTATAGTTCGATTTGAATATATTCATATTATATAACAACAGTTATACAGCATAGAAACATAGAAATACACAAGCATAACAGAGATGGCATAGGAAAAAGAAATAATACGAAATACGTAATACGAAAATTAAAAATGTATTGAAAAAAGGGGTACAATTCACAGGAAAAGTCATAATATAGATTTTAAATTGTTCATTTAGCAGAAAATGCAAAACAGTTGATTAATATATTTGACAGAAATTATTATTTTTGATATTAAGGTTATAGCCTTATTGCATGGGTGGAATAGGTACATGCGATCTGTACCTATTTCACCTCTGCAAATAATGCTGTCGGCGCTCATTCCAGTTTATAACAATATGAAATATTTGAACAGCAAACAAGGCTATTAAGAGATTTCTATCGAAGCAGTGATTCCAAAAAAATCTATAAATTTGTATTAAAAAATTCACAATAAAGACTTGTTTTTTTTCTGCTTAGTAAAAAAAAATGTTTAAAAGACTTAGGTTTACTAATATAGCCCCATACTTTCAAAACCAAAATAACATTGCACATCACATTGAAATATCTTAAAATAAAACACAAAATTGACAATGAAATCTGACTCCAAATTAAATCTTAATTTTAGATACCAGTTTTTACCCGTGGGTGAGAAAATATGGTCAACACAGATTAGTACAATTATAGTGTATATAACACTAGTAAAGATTTCAAACAGTTAGTTCAATTTTTTAAAAGAATTTTTAATTTGTGATTACAGCATATATCAATTTATTCATTTCAATTTATATAGAAAGTATTTATCTTCCCCTTCACAAATTATTTGACAATTCTGAATAAGGATACTCAACACATTCAGACATTTCCACTGACTAAGAATGCCCCAATATCAAAAATTAAAAGTGTCTTACAAATTAAGACACTATATGGCGTTTGAATTCATTGGCATTTTTATATCTTATTTTAAAGCATTTCAATTCATAGAATCCATGCACTATAAAACAGAGACAATTAAGAATTGGTGCTTATTATTTTATTATTTACTGAAGGGAACAGCGCATAGAAGACGTATATTCAATAATATAGCCAATACTTCCACAGCCAAAATTATCTACTAATAAACTATTATTTATTTCGAAATGTAACGATCTACTATGGTCCGAAATGCGATAAATAAGCAAATTGTCCTTAACAAACGATTAATCAACTTCCTAGAACGCAACGGTCCAAACTAATAACAACTACTCTGTAAACTGTAACTGCAGCAACTGCACACTCATGCAAATTATCAAGTAATCAATCGGCAATCGGCCAAAGCGAATTCGAAGCCTTGTCCATTTACAAACGACTAAGCACAACGCACACATTCAAAGTCCTTGCGTAACGTCCCAGGAGGGTCACAGTCGATCTTTTGAATGGGAGTCACAATTGAATTGTAAGTATCTGGAACAACGATATAAACTCTGCTTAATCTAAGTAGATTAACATTTATTTTTATAATACAAATCGTACCACAATTATAGTTGCCCATTAAAATATTATATTTTTAATTATATGAATAGGTTTCAACTACTTACGGTATTTTCCAGTATTATCGTTTATAAATTTTTAAATGGGGACTCTTTGAAGGGTACTTTAATACTTTAATTAGCTGATATTTTATATTGAATAATAATAGTATTTTATATTGGGGAGGGGGGGGGGGAAATGTCGAGATATTTTTTTGAGTGTGCGTTATTTTGTGTGTTTTCAATTTTTTCAATGTTTTGTGTAAAAATATTATTACGAATTTTTGTATATTTGTAAATATTTCGTAGTGTTAATTTTGTAAATAGGAACATCTATGTACATTTCGAGTAAGTCAGTGCTATAGTTCGTTTTAAGTTGGCTTCCCGCCAATATGGGTCTCAATGCTTGGTAGCGAGTTTTATAGAGGTAACGCTGGGAAGCGAGTTTTACAAGGAGCATGGCATTTAACGTTATGGTAATGGCAATCTCGCCAAATTGGCGAGATAGAGCCAAATGGTCGCCAAACTTGGTGACCATTTGGTGACATTTTCGGTCCCCATGTACATGTATAGGTCTTTTCGACTACGATCTGGAAAGTTCTCCAAATATCTATCTCTAGAAGTCTCACGTATGTTCGCCTCCCCTATAAAAGCTCAAGAGAGCGGGAGATGTAGTTAGTTGTTAGTTGAGTCAGTTGCTGACTGGGTTAGTTGACAAGTGAGTTGACTGGAATTACTGAATTTAGATACTGAGTCTCAGTGAGCATTCATAGAGTTTCGAAAGCGAACTGTATTGCATTGTCTTTTGCAGTGATTTAGCAGTTGTGTTGTCAAGTTTTTAACTTCTGTTTTGTTCTCTATTGTTGTGAAAAGAGCTGTATTGTGCCTACTAGAACGAGAAGTTCTGGAGTTGTAAAGGAATCTGTGAAGAGTGATATTGGAATAAATTTCTGCAAGTTTTGATCTGCTTTGGCTTCAAATCTTTCGAACCCACCTACGCAACAATATCAATTCCAGGCTGTTACCTGCCTGTAACAGTATTACCGTTAAGAATTATTATTATTATTATTATTTTTTTTGGGGGGCTCTTTGAAAGGTACATAAATATTTCAATCAGCTGATATTTTATAGTGAATAATAATTGTTTTTTATATAGGGAAAACATATCGATATAATTTTATATGTGTGTGTGTTCTTTTTGTGTGTTTTCTTGTTTAGGAAGGTCCCGAATTACAAAGTGGGGATTGTAGAGAATGTTTTGTGTACCTGTAAACATAACAAATACACGGCCGGTTCCTGCCCTTAGATTTAGTTTTGTTAGTTGGTATTAAAAAAAGTGAATATTACACATGAGACGTGGCAAAAAAGGTTTCGTTAAGAGAGCACATGCTCAGAATTTTTTATTTTTTTTAAAATTGCCTATAAATCATAGTTCAAATAAAATTGCGTGTTGGCATTTCAATTAAAAAAAAAATAATAATAATCTCGAACTATTCTCCACATAATTTTTTTTTATTTGGTACTGCTCGTCAACTAAATAAAAAATTTGAATTTAAAAATAATATGGAACGGGGCATGGTGTTTAATGCTACCAAAGAAGTAACCCAAGTTTCACAATGGATTGTTAAGTATTTCAAATATACCAACTAATTACATTTGCATATTTTTATAAATAGATTATCTAGAAAACATTATTATCAAAGGTTTCACTCTAAGAATTAGTATGATCAAATTGTAAAACATTTTAGTGTGTTCAGAAATGATATTAATAATTTTATTTATATAATAAATTAAATATTTACCAATTTAAGTTTCACACTGTCACATCTGTATGGCAACATTTAAAGAATCATTATACCAAAGCAATTTTTTATGTGATAAGTTATCAATAATATATTAAATTATAATTAATATATTTAATTTAATATAAATACAAAATTTCAGAATAAATAAATATTTAAATTTGGATTTCCAGAAAAATATGTGTGCTATATTTGAAAATATTCATAAGGCCAACGCTTCATTTTTAGTGTTAGTTAAGATACCTCAAAAGCATAAGAACGTTTAATATATGCATTGTCTAAACATTGTAAGAGTAGGAAGATTAACACTATGTATGCTTATGCAAATGCACTTTGAGAAATTCAAGATCTTGTAAATCCTTAAAACCAGTCTGTTCACATACTCTCTCTCTCTCTCTCTCTCTCTCTCTCTCTCTCTCTCTCTCTCTCTCTCTCTCTCTCTCTCTCTCTCTCTCTCTCTCTCTCTCTCATTTGCACAAGATCTTTTATCGCAAACTTAAACACTTGACGAAAAAATCTTTTAAGTTTTCCTTTCTATTACCTCATGAAAGAGCATCTAGATCTTTGTTGTTGCTTTTTCTTTGTTATTTCTGCACTGTAACTCTTTTTGGGGCACTTAAAATGCGTTTTCTTAAAGGATTTTCCTGGAACAGCTTTTCTTTAAAAACCTCACAGTTCTTCCCAAGAAACTCATAATAGTAGTGGAGAGGGGATTTTAGTTCTTGTGGCGTAAGCCCCCCGTTATTTTACGAAGAAAATCTCTCCGCATAAACGACGATGGTTAAAAGTGAAATTACCTTATATGTTTACTTTTTTTGTATATTTTCTGAAAGATAATTGGCATTAATTAAGCTAATTATATGCATCATTTCATTATTTTTGTGGTATTTTCACATTAACTTATTTTCGTTTCTGTAATGGATAATTGATTTTAAATCTCAAATAAATAAACAAAGTTAAACTAGAAATATTTGTTTAATAAACTCTCGTGCAAGTGAGTGCGAGGGAAAGATGTTATATTAACTTATATCACCATTGATGTATGATATTATACATCTGAATTCGAAATCCCAACGCTTATCAAAATAGTATTAACATAAGTAAAGAGTAACTTTAATTATTAAACCGTACGATTTCCTGTAAGATATATATGTTCTTGCAAGTACTTATGCAAAATTAAATAAATGGTGTATTTAACAAAAAAGTTAATTTATTTTTTGTTTAAAAGAAGGATTTACATATAAAATATGTAATTTAAGATAATAATGGTTTGTTTAAACTTTTCTCCATCTATCAGATACCAATTTATTTGCAGAATAATACAGTCTAATTTTATATTTCAATATATATTGTTTTAAATATATATTTTAAAATAACTTAACCAAAACAATATATTGAATGAATGTTACATCACTAGATCAAGTTACATTACACCATGTCTTTCATATCGATTATAGACAATATCAATTTTTAAAACTATGAGTAAGGTTTGGATCCCCAAAAAAGATATTCAAAATAGCAATGCAAGGAGTATACAAATTTAACTATATTTTAACTAGGTTTACGTAACCAGTTTAAAGATAAATATAACATCTTATAAGAACTATCTACATCTGACAAATTCAATTATTATTTTGAGACACTGAATTGTAATTTTGATAAGACAAACTATATTTTTGATAAAGGAAATTGTAATTTTAATTCATTAAATTATACTGCAAACTAATGCTTTGTCATAATTCGTTTTAAAATACTATTATGCCCAATAATAATGTTTAATTAATATGTGCGTATTTGTAATCACTATTTTTCCTTACAGGATTTTCAAGAGAATGCATGAAGTATTGTTTAAAAATTCCAATCACATTTTATTTTGAGTAAACTAGAAAAGCATACCAATCATTAAAACCCTTTCAGCACAAACATATGTTCCGAATTAATCCAATTAAATCATCCATACAATGAAATGGTTCGTCTGACGATGTCAAATCGACAAACATCCTAATTGAGAAGAACACAAAATCCCATTAGCAATACATAAGTTACATAAATCCTATTTAGCCCAAAGCCCCTGTCGAGATTGAGCAGCTTAAAACAATTTCGACACCACCTGTCCAACCTGATCCATTTACTCAGACTTTCCAATCAGCCGTTCCCGATATTCAAAGTAGTTCGGATTCGACAACGAATGGAATATAATTAGGCAAGTTACAAAAGAACAAAAACCTGTTCCTAAAACTTTAAGAGGACGGATGAGATTCCTCTAAATCTCTAAATCAAGGAGATGTGAAAAATAATGAGCCATCTCGTTTGCTGGAGTCCCAAGATCCTTTATCCCATTAAAAGTTCTTCGGCACTCAATTACGGTTTTAAAGACATTTTTTTGTTGTGTCCGATCATTCGAATCTCATTTCTCGTCCTTGACTGAGACTATCTATTCAAACTTCGGTTGAATTCTTCTCATTTAATCGTTTGTTTTCGTGAGTGATTCAGTGGGTTTCGAAGAAGAGATTGTTCCGCAATGGACTATTCTCTGGTTGAGAATTAAAGGTTTAGATAGTTAGAAATTGTTTCAAAGGAAAATGTTATTTACTGATTTTCATATGAATATTGTTATGAGAAGGATACAGTTGAATAAAAAATAGATAATATATTAACGTACAATTAAAAAGATTGGCCTAAAGTCAATCATGTTGGTTAAAATTATACCCATTTGTGAACAATTGTATTGTCTTTGAGATTGAGTTATTTACTTGGGTTGATGATAAAGGTCGGTGAATCAATGTTCATTCTTTTTTAAATGTTATTATTTTTCAACAGAAATTAGGAAGGGAAAGAAATTGATTTATTTTTTAAAAGCTATTGTATTTTACAGATGGTCAAAATATTATTATTTAAAGAATAAAGAAGAATGTAATATCGGGTATACATTCTCGTAACAATACAAAAGTTTTAAAGTCCTCATGTTCGGCTAGGATTAAATTTTTTTCGAATTATTCGATCTTTCAATTCTTGAATCATGTATCGGATTAAAGAGAAAAATGGTTGGTGTATCAATGTTTGCTTTGTTCCGATTTTCTTCTTCTTTCAAAGATAATAAATATAATTGGAATGGTTATGTATGTATTATAAAAGAGATAACATTATTTGAAGAATTAACGAGGGTATGGTCTCATATATACTCATTGTATTGTAATAACAATGTGACTATTTTGTTTGGTTGAGTGCAAAATTCTCCTTGAATTTTGCATTTTATTAAAGATTTAGTGCTACACTAAAGTATGAGAACGAAGGTTTATCAAATTTCTTTATTTTTTCAGTCTAAAAAAAAAGGTTTGTTTTATAACTCTCAATGTTTGAAGATTATCAAAAATATATTAATTGAATAAAACATGAGGTTATTATCTCCTATATAAATTATAATTATTTGTATTCTTTCCATTCAGTTAAGTCAATTACATTTGCTAATTGTAGTTGTTTCATTGGTTTTCTACAAGATTAAAAAAAAAATGATTTCAAACAATGCTTATACTATCTTATTTGTTAAAAAAATTATCTCATTTAGTTAATTTTTATGCAGATGTGAATGAAATAAAAATAGGGAATATCTTAGAAAAAAGAAAAGCTAATTAATTTTCAAAAAAACTTCTAGTTAAAAACTAATTGGAAATAATGGTTTAAATCATCCAAAAGTAATTTGAGAAAGCAAAATGTATAAAAACACATTGAAGAACATTAACGTTTTAAATTTTTTCTGTGAAAGTGATTTTAAATTGTATCGTTCAACTTATATCTCTTGCTGATACGGATAATGTATCAACAAATATCTTTCTAAGTTTCATTTTCACAAAAATTGACTCAAACCATTCTTCTCATTTTCCTCTTCAATAAAAAATGTTTCTATTTAATGTTTAGAAACATAAACTCCACCTGTTATGATTTTGTTTATGTATTGTTTCATTATTGAAATCAAAGAATATATTACTTAAGTAACTTATATTCATTGCTTTTCTTTTATTTGGCAATACATGCTAAGGGAAAATACAGTATAATTCCATCTCATTCAATTACACATCGTAATTTAAAGCCTTCGTGTTGAGAACAATATTTAAGAAAATAAACGTTTCTTATTTAAATGTTAACTTTCATGAATTTATATGTTTTAATCGTAACTGAGAAATGTTTTCTATTCTAAATTTAGTGTATTTTTCAGTTAATTGTGTGAACTTATTAACTTTTGTTTTCGTTAATGGCTGAACACATTCTTATTGGTGTGTTTAAAATAAATAAATACGTGTTGTTTAATTGTATATTAGTTTTAAATATTACATTCTTCACTAAATGTGAATTTTTTTAAACATATTTGGGCATAATTAAAACGTTCGGCAAATCCAGTGGGAATATAAGGAAATATAAAAAAAAAAAACAAGCAAACATATAATTTTTAAGATCCATCAAAAATCTAATTTGAAAATTTTAATCAATGCACTCTATAGTAATAATTAATTTGTATTTAAGGATATATTTTTTCTTACTCACAAAAAAGGCTATTACGAATCTTTTGATATTCACTTAAAAATAACTGGTAATGAATGCAAAGATTGCGTATATTGTACAATGCTAAGTGCATATTTTTTTATATATAAAAATTTAAAAAGTTTTAATTACTCTTATTCATCTTTTTCTTTACTTACATTGCTTTTTATGCATTTTTTTAATAATGGGTATTTTTAAAACGGGATTAAAATGAAAAATGGTTAAGCATTTATAATGTGTTTTAAACTGCTTAAACTTATAGAGTTGTATTCAATTGAAGTCTGTAAAAAATATATTCTTGTGATAAAATGTATTTGAAGTTTTAGAAAAATAAAAAATATATATATATATATATTTTCTTTTGTAATTAACTGAAGAAAAATAAAATATTAAAATAAGTTAGTAATGGTTCAGAATTATTTTGGATTTAAATTTATAATTGGTTTTCTTATTAAACTTTTATTTTACCGGTAATTGTATCAAACTGGTATAAAGCAAAAAAATATTTTTAAAAAGTTATGCAACGCAATTGGGATGCAAACTATTTTTTTTTTCTTTTGGTACTTAAGATAAATATTATTTTAGATGTAGTATATAATGGCCAGTAAAATATTTCTGTTTTACTGAGCAATTATGGGACAAACTCTTTGACTTTTTACTAATTGCTAACAAAGCCAAATAATCTGGTTTACTTACATTTTCTTTATATATTAGTCAGTTTTTTAAATCCATTTACTTGAAAATACAAAAAGGGAAAAACGTGGCTATGATTATCTGAATGATTATTATTTTTAACAGAATGTCAAATTGTAACACGTTAAAAAGTTAAACGTCATTTTTTTCCTCAAAAAAATTAAAGTCAACTATTTTCGTTGAAGTGACCCACATTGGAGGTAGTCTAAATTCGTTACGAATTATTACACCGCTTAAACTATGCTTTCAGTCACTACAATCCTTACTATATTGCTATCACGATTGTCATTTTATTTTAGGATAAAATTATATGTTATTTTATTAAATTTTGAATTGTAAAATAATTAAATGATTGTAAAATTTCTATTCCTATTAATAGTTTTTTTAGGCTCATAATCATACCTGAACGTCCAAAATAAACACCCTATGAAAATTGTTATCCATTGTGTATGCCTTGAATGTCTCATAAAACTCAATTATCAAATATTTGGTTTTCTACATAATTGTAAACAGCTGCAGTTGTAGATTCTTATATTCCACTGAATATGCACTGATAAAATTATTTTTTCTAACTATGTATTCATTGACTTTTACAACTTAATAAAATGTCTTAAACTTTAAGTCTTTAAAATGTGGTATCTTGCACTTTGTTATTATCTATTCATAAAAAACCTTTCTGTCATCAAAATGCCCTCATTCCAATACAATCAATAAAATTACATTTTTACGGAAGAAGCATTGAGTGTCAAAGCAAGTATTTTAATAAATATGGAATTAGGGCATTATTAGTAATAAAGATCTGGATAAAATTAAACGGTTTTACACATGGAATTTAGAAATTTGCATAAATTATCTAAAAAATTATTTTTTACAAAACTATAAAAGATTGCCTACGAGGTTCATGTGTAAAACTTGCTTTAAGACATTTAACATCAAAATGTGGCATTCAGATTGCGCAGTACCCTCAATATTCGTAAGGTTAAATTGTGTACTTTCAATGTACCTTTTCTTGGAAAGTTCTTTGTATAAATATATAGGTTACATGCTTTTTATACGATATATAATAGTAAAAGTTTGGTAAGTAATATTATTAGATTTCTTTTAAACAATTAATAAATCCCTGAATTTGTTTTTTGAGAAAATCCCATTTTTTCAAAGATTTAGGAATTTAAAATGTAATTATGAGAAGATCATAGTTAAATTTTTAACGCTAAAGGTTATTTACTGAAATTCAATAACAAAATAATATTATATCTCTATTGCTTATTTAGAAAAAGTACATCGAATTTTTTAATACTACATGGAAAAAAAAATAAAATGTAAAAGTCTTAAAAAGTTAATAACTGATGTTTTGTTCTTTTGAAACAAAATATAATGTAATAACAAAATATAACAAAACAAAATATAAAAGTACTTTTTATTTTAGTCGAAAATTTAGGCATTAATGAAAAATCAAAAATAAACATGAAACAACATAAAATAAAAATCGTAAATGTTCTTTCTTTTACTTTTAAGCCTCTTTAATGGCTTTTCTTTTTCTTTTGTTTTGTTTTCTAAACACTAGATTCCCGTTTTAAAATATAAATCTAACACCAGGCGACCTAAGACATTTATTAAAATGCATTACTTAGCCTGTCGAAATCTGGACTGAAATTTCTAGCAAAGTACTATTAGTTTCATTCATAAAATCCAGATGCACAGATCTTTACTTACATTTTATACGGAGGAAAACCTCGTTGCTGGTGCCCACTCCATCAGCATTCGCAGCAGAGCATCTGTAGTTGCCTCGACTGGTCCTGTTGATGTTCTGGAGCACGAGCGTCTGGTTGCTGATTATGATGCCCGCAGATGTGTTGGTTCTCAGCTCGCGACCCTCGAAGTACCACGCGATCTCCGTGACCCAAGGGTTCGCGCGAATGTTGCACTCGAAGAAGACGTCATTGCCTTCTTTCACTTCTCCCTGACGGAATGTGCTACCTAACTGGAGGGTTACCTGGGGTGCGTCTGAAATAAATTACGAAAAAATAAATTGAGGAACTTTCACGTTTTTTGGTTTAATTTTTAAATAAAAGTAGAGAAAAAATCATGAAAAACAATACCATTCCTTCAAAAATTTGAGCTCGGATAGATAGTTAAAAAAATATTTAGTTTTTCAATTTGCAATTTGGCGAGAAAAAGCCACTTTTGTGTGAAACGTCAACGCTCAGATAATGAACCAGTCTAAAACCTGTTTTAGACGAAAAATGATAGTGGTTTCTCCTTCGTTTTGCGACTTCATCTCTGCGTAACCACTTCAAGGTTTTTTCATGCGGTTTTGGTCACGTGACTTTTGCTGTGATTTTGGCTAATTTCAAACTCGATTTTTGATCAATTGAAAGCATAAAGATAAAAAATAATTGCACTGCTCAAATATATTCGTTGGATAACACTAGAAAATACAAAAAATATTAATGTTCCTCACTTGTGCAAGTTCCTCATTGTTTGGATTTATTACTCTGGGCCCAAATGGGGCTTTCAATTGAACAAAAGTGTTGTCCGGTGTCTGTTATCACTTAATGTTTGGACATGTGCAGGATAGGCATTGTGTGGGCATGCCCCTGGTCCACCTGCTTGTATAGAAAGAGATGTTTGGTAATGTTGTTCGGTTGTATTGATGTATCAATGTTTTATAAAACTCAAGTAAAAAAAAAAAAAAAAAAAAAGCTTTTTAATGGGCTTGGAATTAAGGCTTAGAGTAAACTGTATATCGGCCCTAAGCTGATTATTTTTCTTTTTTTTAGTATTGAAATCAACATAATTACATGGGCATACACTTTTAAAAAAGAATGAAATAAATCATAAAAACGGAACACGATAGATATCTACTGTTAGATTCATGCTAATAAGGAAAATAGAAAATTTGTTTCTATTAATTTTCAAATATAATTACAATATTTACCAACAGATGGTGCTGTTTATCGAGAAAAAAAATCGGTCTGAACTTGTTCTACAAACTACAAGGCGATGTTTACAAATGACCATGATTTCCTGTAACAACATTGCGCAATAGAAACATCGTTTTGCAGTTCTTGTAACTTGTTAAAACCATATTATTTTTTATTTTTCATTCACTAGTGCCATTTCTTGGTGAAGTTTGTAACTATTATTGAAAATTAATGGATACAATTATGTAGTTTCCCAAGAAGAATTCAGCAAAAGGTACATTTATATCGACATATGTTATTATTATTATTATTATTATTATTATTATTATTATTATTATTATTATTATTATTATTATTATTATTATTATTATTATTATTATTATTATTATTATTATTATTATTATTATTATTATTATTATTATTATTATTATTATTATTATTATTATTATTATTATTATTATTATTATTATTATTATTATTATCATTATTATTATTATTATTGATTTTCTTTTGATTCAGTTCTTTTTGGAGTACCACG
The DNA here is from genome assembly GCA_963978545.1 of Linyphia triangularis. Lineage (NCBI taxonomy): Eukaryota > Metazoa > Arthropoda > Arachnida > Araneae > Linyphiidae > Linyphia > Linyphia triangularis. The sequence goes on along the minus strand of OZ021732.1, from coordinate 19,489,238 downwards.
TAAATATAATCTCTTTAAAAATTTGCAGACGTTGAATAAAATCCACACATTGTAATATACTGATAGATGACTGCAACTTTATCTACCTCATCGAATATTATCCCGAATTTTTTATAGAAAGTAAAGACATTCTTGTAGACTGATACAATGATCTGCAGTGGAGGATTGTAGAAACTGCTAAAATAATGACGACTTTGAAAGAGTTGAATTAAATCCGATTGACAAATATGCCATACCTTTTTAAATAATGAAAATTAATTTTTATTTGATAAGGTACCGCTCATTAATTTTCAATGAAGAAGGAGTACGGATGATTCCCCTTAACGGGACCCAATTCTTACACCTTTTAAAAGTGTGCCAATTACTATAAATTCTACTTCACCAGTGATATAATATTTCTCGTTAACTTTAACTTTTAAGAGATGCAATTGTTTTGGGACCTAAGAAGCGAAACTCTTTGCTTAGATACTTACACTTTCAACCATCTCTGGAACGTATTGAAAGGGAAAAGGGCCCAAACAAAATATATTTATTCCTAGTAGCAGTTTGTTCGCGAGGCGATATACTTCTGCTATCACTTATATCTCAGATATGATTACCAATTCAGATGGACAAACAACACAGTCTTCTATGTTGGGATATTGTTATCCACTGTCACTCATTTCCACCCCTTTGCTTGCTTGTGGACTGCCCTGCCTTGCAGCGCCGCCTTGTGGCTGGCTTATATAAACTGTTGTTCTAGCCTGTATGCCATTCATTTCATTCATTCATTCATTGTATTCTTTTCATTTTACCTCTGACTGTCCAATGTTATGTGTGTGTTCCTGTGTCCGTGGCGGTTTAATGACTTAATAAACTAATTGTACCGCTAGTGTTGTTGCTTCTCTCAACCACGCTCTGCTACCATCCCCAACAGGTTATGGGCCCAGGTAAATAGCCATACCTTAGCAGAGAGAGCAACACACGGACTGGAACGAAAACCGAACTAAAAACGACGATGAATGGAACACGGATTGAATCGTTAAACAAGGATAATTACGAGACATGGAAAATACAGATGAAAGCTTTGCTTATCAAAAGCGATTCCTGGGTTTATGTTTCTGGAATCAAAACAAAACCTGTGCTCATTCAAGATGACGTTAAATCGAAAGAAGCTTGTGAAAAGTGGGCAGAAATGGATGAGAAAGCGAAGTCGGACATTATCCTATGTATAGCTCCATCTGAACTGAAACAAGTGAAAAGTTGTGAAACATCATCTGACGTTTGGACTAAATTGAAACAGATTTACGAATCCAAAGGACCTGCCAGAAAAGCGTCGTTGTTGAAATCGCTGATTCAACACAAGATGGCGGACACAACAACTCTAGATGTGAGAGAGCACCTTCGAATGTTCTTCGACATTGTTGATAAGCTCAGTGAAATGGAAATACGCATCGACGAAGATCTGCTAGCAGTGATGTTATTATACAGCCTTCCACCAAGTTTTGAAAATTTCCGATGTGCGATAGAATCCCGCGACGAGTTACCGAAACCAGAGGTTTTGCGAATAAAAATAGTGGAAGAATGTGATGCGAGACGCCAGGACCGGAAATCAAACGGCGAGAGTGGAGGAGCGTTTGCTGTGACTCATCTTCAACGCAAGCCTTATTGGAAAACAAAAAGCGAAAACTTCCAGAAGAATAACAATCAGTTCCCGAAGGCCAGAGATTCTTCGAAAATCCGTTGCTGGAAATGCCGACGTTTAGGGCACCGAGCAGCCACGTGTGACCAGGATTACCAGAAAAAGGATATTTCTCGCTTCAAGCAAGAAAATGCTGGACTGTTAACGTGTGCCGAATCCAAAAAGTGTGGAGATGCATTGTTTACACATCATGGTGAAATGCAAACACAGTGGGTGGTAGATTCCGGATGCACGCGACATTTATGTAATGATGAATCAAAGTTTGTTAACATTGGCGACACAGAAATCAACATTCTCAATCTTGCCAACAACGAAACAACTGAAGTTTTAGGCTCCGGTAAAGCAGTCATCAAAGCGGAAGTTAACAAGAAAATTCAAGATGTTGATGTTTTCGATGCACTTCTTGTTCCGGACCTGCGTACAAACTTATTATCAGTTTCTAAACTTTGTGATCGTGGATACACTGTGACTTTCAAAAGTGACTTTGCTAAGATTGTAGACACTAAATCCAACTTGGAACTAATTGCTGATAGAAAAGATAATTTATATTATTTACGTGGTGGTAATTGTAGTGTTAATCAAAGTGCAAGTCATGCTAGTGAATCTTTTGATAGTGGTAAAAGCAAAGTTGCAGATATTGAAAAATGGCATGCAAGAATGGGTCATTTAAATATAGGAGATTTATTGGAATCTAGTGGTAAGGGAAATATTCGTGGATTAAATTTAGTAAAATCCCCTAAAGAATTTAATTGTGAAATTTGTGCGGTTAGCAAATTAACACGAGCCCCTTATCCTAAGAAATCAGAGAGAGTGTCAAACTCGTTGGATTTAATTCACTCGGATCTCTGTGGTCCAATGAAAGTGCCATCAATTGGTAAGTCTTTTTATTTTATGACTTTTATTGATGACGAATCAAAATATTGCGCAGTTAAATTTTTAAAGCATAAAAGTGAAGCTCTAAGTGCATTTAGAGATATCAAGGCTTTATGGGAGAACCAAAAATCGATTAAAATTAAAGTACTAATGACCGACAATGGGGGAGAATTCTTAAATAAGGAATTCGACGATTTTCTTAGGAAAAATGGGATTGAGCATAGATTAACCGTACCTTTTTCTTCCTCCGAAAACGGTTTAGCGGAAAGAAAAAATAGAAGTTTAGTTGAAACTGCAAGATGTTTACTAACTCAGTCAAAATTACCTCTTAAACTATGGGCAGAGGCGATAAATACGGCTAATTATCTGCGAAACAGATGCCCGACTAGCTCACTTAATGGAAAAACCCCTTATGAAGTTTGGAATGGTGTAACTCCAAATGTTAGTTATTTTAAGATTTTCGGTTGTAAAGCTTTTTATATCGATAATTATAGAAAACATAAGTTCTCAGCGAAGGGAAAAGAGGGAATATTTTGTGGTTATTCCGAAACATCTAAAGGATTTCGAATTTATTTACCAAACGAAAATAAAGTTATAACTTCCCGTAGCGTAAAATTCTTTGAGGAATACGATAATAAATCCGTTACATTGCAAGATTTCTTAGAAAAAGAAAATATAAATGAAACCTCAATTTCAATTGAAAACGAATCGAAACTTGGAAGCGATCCAATGCTATATCAGTCAATCAAACCGGATGTGGAGTTAGATGTAAATAAATCTTTGGTAAGCGAGCAATTGAAAAATACTCCAGTTATGGATGATAGTGAACCTTTAGTTTCAGATCAACAAGAATCAAGAAAAAGAATTCTTTCATTGCGCAATAGGGATATCATTCGTGACGAAGCAGATTTTATTTTTAATGTGGAAGTACCGATTAAAAATGCGCTCATAGATAAAAATAGTGAGTTATGGTTTAATGCTTTGATTGATGAAGTCGTGAGTATTATTCGAAATAATACTTTTGAAATTGTTGATAGGCCAGATTCTAAAAGATGTATTGGGAGCCGCTTTATTCTTACGAATAAATTTAAAGATGATGGAACATTATTAAAGTATAAGGCGCGTTTTATTGCGCAAGGCTTCTCACAACAATATAATGTTGATTATTTTAACACCTACAGCCCAGTGGTAAAACAAGGGTCAATCCGAGTTTTATGTGCACTTGCTGCAGATTTAGGCCTAGAAATTCATCAGTTTGACGTAACTACTGCTTATTTGAATGGAAAAATAAAGGAAGAAGTTTTTATGGAATGTCCTGATTATTTTGGAGAAATCCTGAAACGAATAATCGATAAAAGGGAACTCCATGGGGAAATTTCTGAAAGAGCAAATGAAATTTTAAATTCTTTAAATCAGGGTGATAAAGTTCTTTTATTAAAGAAAGGGATTTATGGAACTAAGCAAGGAGGATACTGCTGGAATGTTAAGTTGAATGAAATTTTAAATAATTTTTGGTGCGAAACAAACCGAGGCAGATCCGTGTACATATTACATTAAAGATAGTAAGGGCTTAACTATAATAATGGTTTATGTTGACGATATTTTGTTTATTTCTCAAAATCCGGATATGATCGAAAAATTTAAAACTCACATGAATAGAGAATTAGATGTAAAATATGCTGGTTTAGTCAAATATTGTTTAGGAATAAATTTTGAACAGAAAAACGGAGTTGTGACTATGAGTCAACAGAGCTACATAAGGGAGCTTTTAAACCGTTTTAATATGTTGGAAGCTAAACCTGTTACCTGTCCAATGGATGTTAGTATTAAATTGGAGAAGGCCGAAAAATGCGAGGAAGGGATTCCTTACCGCGAATTGATTGGTAGTTTTCAATACCTAGCTTCGTGTACGAGGCCTGATATCTCTAATTCAGTTAGTAAGCTAAGTCAGTTCCTAACTTGTTATGACAACTCTCATTGGATTGCAGCGAAAAGAGTTCTGCGTTATTTAAAGAAAACAATTAATTTTGGACTTGTTTTTCAACGTACAGAAGTATCATTGTTTGGATATGCAGATGCTGATTGGGGTAATTGTCTTTTTGACCGGAAGTCATACACAGGGTACTGTTTTATTCTTAGCGGAAGTGCTATTAGCTGGGAAAGTAGAAAACAATGTACTGTGGCTCTGTCTTCTACGGAGGCAGAATATATGGCTATTTCTGATGGTACAAAAGAAGCGATATATCTTTGTAAGTTACTTAATGAACTGTGTAATAGTAATTTGGAAAAGGTACGTATGCTCACTGACAATAAGGGAGCAATAAAATTGGTTGAAAATCCAGTTTTTCATAAACGTACAAAACATATTGATATTAGACATCATTTTGTAAGAGATGCTTTAAAAAATGGTCAAATTGACTTAAAGTTTGTGTCAACAGATGATATGGGTGCTGACATTTTAACTAAAGCATTACCTTCTTGTAAGCATTATAAGTGTTTAAGATTACTTGGTATTGATGATACTGTTGTATATTTTGATAAATGAGTTGACATTGTGGGGGAGTGTTGGGATATTGTTATCCACTGTCACTCATTTCCACCCCTTTGCTTGCTTGTGGACTGCCCTGCCTTGCAGCGCCGCCTTGTGGCTGGCTTATATAAACTGTTGTTCTAGCCTGTATGCCATTCATTTCATTCATTCATTCATTGTATTCTTTTCATTTTACCTCTGACTGTCCAATGTTATGTGTGTGTTCCTGTGTCCGTGGCGGTTTAATGACTTAATAAACTAATTGTACCGCTAGTGTTGTTGCTTCTCTCAACCACGCTCTGCTACCATCCCCAACATTCTACTACTGTTGGTTTGAGTACCTTTAGTTTCAGAACCATATAAACCCTTTGGAATATTTTTGTTATTTTGAGTACATAACATATAATTTTCAAAAAGCTTGGAACATGCTACTCTTTCATTTGGTAGATATTTTAAGATGACAATTGCTTCATTTGTTTTTACATATTATAACAAATTTGTTCCTCTTGATAAATAATTATATACTTAAACTTTATTACTGGATTTCTGAGTGGCTTTTTCAACAGATATTGATTAATTGAGTCTTTTTACCTTATTTGCTTCATGCTTTTATTCAGTTGTTAATAATGTGTCTCTAATCCATTCATATTTAAGTTATTTTGAAATATAGAATTTATAGAATGCTAAATTACCTGAAAAATATTTAAAATAATAAATTAATAAAATTAAAGAACGACCGAACAGAAAAATCCAGTTCAATTCGTAGTAATGAAACATAATTCTTCGTATCAAACAATTTATGCATATTTGGTTAAAATAGAAAAAAATCAGGCACACATGCATTTTAAAAATAATTTTCTTTTAATACCACGTAATAAAATAACTATAGTTGGACATTATTTTGAATTTTAATTTCTAGGTTTTTCAAGATAAACTTATCTTTATTTGAAAAGATGTATTGTTCATTTACCATAAATATGAAGCAAATTCGATAAAAATTTCAAACGTTTTATTTCTTAACCACTTTTGTTTTTTTTCAACATTTAGCAAAATATTACTGCAGCAATATTGATCCAATTCACAAACAATGCCTAAACTTAAGTAGTGAAACGACCTCCCTATAGCTTTCCCCCGAAAACACTTTTTATTTACAAGCCATACCAAAAACGCAAGAATTTGAAAAGCACTGCACGTAAGTCATTTTGATATTGCCTGCAGATAATATAAAATATACAGTACGTGCCTAAAACTGGCAACCTGATGACCAAGAACTTCTCATATCAATAGTGAACCACCACAATCTTTCTTCTATCCTGTCGTCTCATTCTTTAGAGAGTAATATATGACATTCGTCGCCAAGCAGCTTAAGGTCTTTATCGTATCGTTTATCAAACATCGCAGAATCTAGTACCACCGTGTTGTCATCTTGCTACTCATCCTGTTACCTTCTTGCACGAGTGACTCTTCATATTCGAAAAGAAGAATGAAGTACGGTTTCGGGCTTGATTGATTCTGAATGAAGATTCTTCTTGGTGGAATCTGGTTGGAAGGATTGATGAAGGACAAGGACATCAATACATAAGGATTGATGGATGGGAATTAGAGGAGACTTGAGGTGCCTAGAATCTGGAGGTGCCTGGAGTCTGGCGTGAAAAGAAATGGTAACGATCTACTTTACTGTTTAGTTGGCGTTAACCAATTCCTATTAAATGGTATGTTTTGTGCATTTTTTTCTGGTAATAGTTTAGATGGTAGTCTTTTTATTGAGATTCGAAATAAGCTTGTTAAATAAAAATTGGTATCTAAATAATTAGGGGTGAGTTGAAATCGATATATTTTTTAAATATCAGTTTTGAGATTCGCACATAATGTGAGTTTCCAATGTAAGCCATTTCCCATCATGTATCGGTTTTTCCGTAATATAATTAGAAGTATAAATAATATAACAAAAACAAAGTTTTTAATATAAATATTATGTATACAATGCCAATTTTTATATTCATTAACATATCGACGTTTTCTGTTGACAAAGTGTGCTTGGTGTTTGTATCTAATTTTATGTATTAAAAAAACATCTATATTGGCAAAATATGCGGTAAATTACATTTCACAACTTATTCTTTAAAATGAATGTGTATTTAAGCACTCACATCCAACTATCTTTAATTTATTCTGATTAAAACAATTGTATTATTTATTTATTAAAATAATATTGGAAACCGGAAAGAGTTTTTTCAATGATCGTTCAAATGCTATATCAGCGCGATTGGATGACGGCAAGTTCGCTTATTAGTATTCCGTAACAAATAACTTTTAGTGACAGTGACACACTACAAAATTTGATAGATTGTATTGTCTTTAACATAGAATCTATCTGCCAAGTTTCAGCCCCATACGGCAAGGGGCTTAATTATACCCCCGCAGATTTACCTAAACCATTCGACAAACATACACACCCACCCATCCAAGTGACCAACCAACCACCCACCCACCCACACCCACCCACAGGAATGAAGTTAATATAAAAGTTTTAAAAATGGCATTGTTGCATCCGAATTAGTGTAAGAGGAACTATATTTTTTTTAAACTTTAAATCTAGTTATTTCTCTTTCAAAATATATTTTCTATGCTCGATGTACTTTCCCTTAGAAACTCCCGTGTATTTTAACTTAAAGTTTGTTATACAAGTTTTTCATATGTCAAATTAGAAACTGAAACAAGCTTTTAAATGTAACTCGCAAAATTATTATTAAAAATCTGTTTTGATGAGAACTTTCAATTCTTGAAAAAAATGGTGACTTATATGGAAATAATTATAAAATAAATCTAAAGTGATTTTCTTTAAAAGCTCTTTCTATTAAAATAAAAGTTGTTCATTTTGTAAACAGGAAAAGTTTCAGAATTGTAATTGTAGTCGAGTTTAAGAAATCATTTCACCAAAATTTGCAATTTTTACAAGCCTGATATAAAAAAATTCCAACTCCATTTAAGTTATTACATGCAATCTTTAAATTTCTAGTAAATGGAAGATTTAGTATTATATATTAAAACACGTAGGCTTCAACGTTTATAGGAAATTAAAGTTGAAAGAAGTTTAAAAGAAGAATACTTATAAAAATCTATAAATATGTAGCCAGGAATCTTCCTCATATTTAATTCAGAAATACTTTTATGAAGTTGCTTCGCACCTTTAAATTTTTGCAGAAGCTCAGTTTAAAAATGTTCCCTTTGGTCACCAACTGTTTTAAACCGTATTTTTATTTTGTTTGCTCGAAAGATATATCCTTTCTTTCAGCTCTGACAAGTGGTTTTGTTGTTTTTGTCGAATTGTATGCTCAATGGACCTATTTTGTGTACAATAAGGACTAATCAGACCGGGACCTACAGCTTAAAGTACCGTTAACAAGAAGTGTAAAGTAAGGTCTATTACTTTGTGAGCTGTACAATTATCTTCTTTCACCAAACATTTTATAAATTTTTAAAAACCCAACGTGATTAGAGAAGGCGGTATTTCAATCGAAATTTAGTTTATAAGTATGTTAAAAGTGAAGACAAATTAAACGATTTTAAATTTGCTTTTACATCTCTAGAAAATCTGCTAAATGTACCTTTAAGATTTTGATGTCCCTTGTATGAACGATTTTAGAACAACCCAAAAATAATTTTTCAATTGAAAATAATTTTTTTTCTAGAAGAGATCCAGCCAAATACTTTTATACTGTGCATAATGTATTAAGCATTAAAATTGATAAAGTTAGCACTAGTACTCGGATTTTCGTGCCTGCCATGATTTTCAAATCAAGGGAACCCATGGCGGTAGTTGGATGTGTTGTTGATTGTATATCGGAGATATCTTACGAATTGTGTAACCATTCTTCAATGTAACAAAAAGGATAGTGCTGCAAGTTTAATTCAAAGTGATATCAAAAATATCATCTTACAACTGCAGTAAGGTAGATTTGATGAGGTGGTAATTACCATTGAATATTTTGGCATCTGCCCGAGTTTCAAATTAAGATACATTTTTCTGAGATAAGGAGATTCAATCTAAAATAAAATATACAGCAAACATATTCAAGTTTTAAAATAAACTGAGCTTGTAAAAATATTTTAACTCACATGCATTTCATTTTTTCAATAAGTACATGCTCCAGCTATAAAATATTATATATTTCTCTAAATAATTGATAATATGCATCTTAGATATTTCATGTTTGAAGTTTAAGTAGGAAATGCCATGTATTTATTTTCAAAGAATTATTTTTAAACTTCCAAGGATATATACGGACCAAAATCATCCTAAGGATATGAATATTTTTTGAAATACTTCAGAAATATTCACGCAGAAGTTTCATCTTGAAATAAGTTTTCCAGAAGTCTTGGATTTCCCCTACCATATCGCTGTGAGGTATGTCTAAGCTTTGTAAGATAATAACACATCAAGAAGCATTGCAGACCCACTCCTTGATCTTTTGAAATGTTCCAGAGGAGTTATTAAACTATTTGGAATAGTTAGAACATAATCTGAATACACTACAATAGTTGTAATATATTTCTATATTCTTGAAATATAGTTTTAAGTTTGTTAAATGTACAGAAAGTTTCCAGCCTAATATGCAGATAAATTATATGCATTCCGTGTTAAGGAACTTGACTATTATGCTACTGCTAACTTTATTTTGTTATAAACTACTTTGATTCTACCATTGATTCATCTATTCGGTGAGCAATACATCTTCTACCTGATATATCACAATCTGTAAAGCTCATTCATAACCCAATTGTAAAACTAAGATTCTAAAAATTCCATGTAATAATATCTAGTAACAGTTATCTAAGTAATAATATAGAAAGATGTACTAAATAATAATCCAAGTATGTTGCTTCTACCAACATAATGTGTGATATTACAAAATGCTCAGAAAATCATGCTTAAATGATATAGTTCTGCAGCAATAATAATAATGTGAGAAGAGTTATATGCCGTAATTAACTCTCCTGAAATGTTATGTGAGCATAGTTCCGAAATATTGCAAATACTATTGTAAATTGGCTCTAGTTTCGTAAATTGGATATCCATATTGTCAGCCAACATTGTTAATTATCATCAATGGAAAGTGGTATTGTTTTTCCTTCCAACGGCTTCTGGCTCATTTGATCGTTACAGCTAGATCCATACTTTCTAATATTTAAAAAATATAAGACAGTTAACTTTAGTGGATTCTCATCAAAACGTTTTCATGCAGTCACTTTCTTATTAGACATTATTTTGTTTTTAAGAATCATTAGCAGAATTTGTGCTTTTTTATTACATCTTTAAGGGGGTCTGGGACTCAAAATTTTTAAAATTCTCAAAAAATATTTCATTATCGTAAAAAATAATACAAATATTTTTTTAATAAAATGGCATAAGAATTTTGTGTCTATCATTAATAGAACTTGAAATATTTAAGTTTTTGTTACATGAAAACTGTATTTCAAACATGCTATCATGAAATTTTGAAACTGTTTTTTCTCGATGAAGGCTTTTTATCTCTTTTTTGAGTTTAAATTGATATAACTTAAAAACTACTTGTTATAAATTGATGAAACTTTCCACAATTATTTTCCATGTATATTTATTTAATTTGTTTTCAGGAACTATTATTATTTTTTTTTTATATATATATAGTTTTAGAAGCTTAGTATATTATGGATTTAATACAGTTTTTGCACAAAATATATATTTTTTAATATTTTCTAATTACTTTATTGAAAAATCATCAAGACAATTTTTTATATGGATTAAAAGAAGTTATTTTATGCAAAAATGTTGTTGATTTATAAAAGTTGTTAAGATATATCAAATTTAGGAAATATCAAAATTTCGAAGTTTTTAAATTAAAAAAATATATATTTTTCAATTTTGAATATTTAAAATAGTTTTTTAAGTTTCAAAGCATAATACATTACTGCATAAAAAAATTTAAATTCCTGTAGCATCATTTTTCATAGCGTTTGAGTCTTTCCAAAAAATCAACCGAATCCACTATACCATACTCCAATAAATTAGTAATGGAAAAATATGTTTTATTCTGTTTCACTCAACAACTTGCTAATGTGCACATAAAAAGAGTGTTTTGGTGTTAGTCACTATCACTAAAATAATGGTTCTACACATTACTACTTCGGTATATTAAGTTATCTATGATTTGACTTAGCACCGAATATCAATTATCCAATGAACAGTGTCCGAATTGAAGAAAAATGGACTTTACAGGAAAGATGAGAGAGTAAAAAAAATATTCTATAAACAAAGTTTTTAATTTACATTATTTATATGCAATGCCTGCTTGTATGTGCAAATTCAACTTAACTATGCAGCTTTTAGCTCAGATAAACTATTTATAGTATTTGACCATAATGAAATAAAACTATTGATTCCACCAATTAATTTATTATCTCTCCCCAGGTTTTTTTTACCACAAGCAGACAGAATGAAAGTTTATATAAAGCAGCGTTAGCCACTACGCGGCCAGCGGGCCGGATTCGGCCCACGACGAATATTTCTGCTGCCCGCCAACAGCACAGAAGATTAAAAAAAAATATTAAATTTCACGATATTGACTAATTTTCTTACAAAATTGTAATTTGTCCGAAATATAATAGTATGTGTTAACTGTATAGAATAGAGTTTTCCACTACGAGTCCAAAGAAACTATGAAGCTTTCAGCAAGAAGGTTTTTATACAGAATACAGGAATAATTTAACTGAATCTCATTTGGGCAATAAATTAAGATTGGCTGTAACAAATACTGCGACAGACATCGACTCTATCACAAAATAAACTGAACGATTTCAACCACCATCGTGTCGCTATTGATATCAATTAAAACAAAGTAATTTGGAAGAACAGTTTAAATACTTTTGTTATATGTTAGGTCAATCCCCATTGTGACGTTGGATCAAAAGATTCACTTCTCTTTTAGACTTTAATTTACTAATAACGAAAATTATTATTCTTTAATTATTAAAAAAAATAAAAAAATAATCAAATATGAATTGTAATTTGATTAAGAAAAAAAAAATTATTTCAGTTTTAAGAAATGCTATATATTGTTAAATCGCTAATAAAAAATGCATACATTGGTGTATCCGGCCAGCGAAAAGCTCAAGCATAAGTAATACGGCCAGCCTCCAAGAGTTAGTGGCGAACGCTGATATAAAGAGTTTTAAAACAACCCACACAAAAGTGTTTAATGTAGAAAACATATGCATTGATAACTTTTAATTGCAATTGAAATTTATTTAACTGACTTTGAGTTCAAATACAGTTTCCACAGTGTTTGATCACAACGAAGAAAACCATCGATTCCGTGCTATTGACTGAATTAGTTTGGCCAAAAACTGATAGAATGCATTGTCATCGGTAACGAATATTACCTACCATGTTTCAGATTGATTGAATGTTGGCAAGTGGTTAATGAATTATCCGAAAAGGTAATTATAAAGTACGTAAAAGCGAAATTTTAGTAGCAGCTTCCCATATGTGATAGAATGCATTTTTATCGACAACGAATCTATCACCCAATTTTTTCTCGATTTGATGACGTTAAGTTGGCTTGTTAGTTAAATTTAATATATAAAGTAGCGTGCGTAAAAGAGGCATTTTAGTGACAGCCCCAAAATTTGAAATATGTTATCGGCAACGAATCTATCTCTCAAGTCTCAGTTCAACTCAATGATGACAAGTGGGTTATTTAGACATCCGTAGATTTACTACCGACACACACAACATCGAAGTTAATATATAAAGAATCTAGAAAACGAGCGACTTACAAAACACTTCCAGATTCCACCCCTCTTCCTTGGCACTTCCAGGGATGACAGGATTGTGTGCCCGACAAGAAAAGTACTTTCCATTGTCTTCCACAGATGGTGCGAATCTGAGGATGCTTGTGGTGGCATCTCCCGTCTGACTGTCCGTCCTTCCGGATTTCAGTTCCTTGCTACCCTTCCACCATGTAATCAAGGCTGGTGGTCTTGAACCCGTGGTCGTGCATTTCAGCTCAGATTCTTTGTCTGCCGACAGAGGGCGCTTGTGTGGCTCCACGCGGACGATCAGAGGTTTGACTGTAAGAAAAATATTTTGCTTATTAATGTCTCTGTCACAATTATATATGTATATATATATTTTTTTTTTACTTTGTAGGGGTGGATTCGTTAATTTTATTTAGATTTATGAATGTTTTGAGTTGGAATTCACTGTTTAATTTATCCATAGTATGTTTGATGTAGGTTTAAATATTTTGGTGCATGTATTACAAGCAAACGGAAGGTTTGTATCATGTTTTGAAGTGAAAACAAATGCTTTGAGTTTGGTGACTTCAAACAGGATTAGGCTAAGCCAGGTTAATTTTTAAATAAAATTCAGAATGGCTTTGTAAAGAAGAATTACATCAACACTATCACGCTTTATGAATGATTATTTTTTGGTTTAATATGAGAAAGTATTGTAATTTAATACCATTGAATATATTATGAAATGAAAGAGTCAAACGTGGAGTCATTAAAAAACATGTAACCAATACTCTATTTATGCATTGGAATTTAAACTTTTGTCAATTGATTGTTTGGGATATTAATATGAGGTAACTTGGAGAAGTTCTGATGTGCCGTTAAGATTTACTCTAAAAACAACTATTAAATTTTAGTATATAAAACAGATAATTATACAGTGGGAAAATGAAAGTATGACAATTAGTATTGAATGTTATATATTCTAAATATTGATTGTATACTTCAATTCTTAAAAAGAAATGCCACCATTGTCTCTGAATTTTTATTTTTTATTTTTATTTGATGAAAAATAAATACTCTAATATTATCCTCGCTAAATTGATGTGGGAATATCCAGAATTTGCATCTGTTTATTAAACCCAAAATTCTACATTTAAAAAAAGCATCTACCAATAAACAGAAATCGTAAAAAAAAATTACCTAACTCTATTCAATCATGCGAGAGTTATATTATCATTGCTTTATGTAAATGAGGGCTATTTCAAATAGAAACAAACGGACATTCAAATGGCTTTAATACTCCTTCAAATATACGAGACGCTAAGCACAAATCTACAACTTCGTTGAAGGCAACACACATTTTCTTTACAAAACCGGTTGAAAATCATTTGACTTCATGAGTTTAAAAGCAAGACAAAAGTTATTCCTTCGGGTCTATTGTCCAAGAAGAATTCTTAAAGAGAGAAAATACATTACACTCTTGCGAATGCTTCCTTTTTCTTTCCTATACACGAGTTGACAGAATTGATGGGAGATGGTCCTAAAATGTTTTTATACAGAAAAAAAGCATGAATGAATCAAAGAGAGAATGGTAAGGGAAAGGAATTTCCAGCTTTTAAACCACACTCAAGCTATTCTGTTGTGTTTTGTAGGACTACCGCTTCAATAAATGTTTGGGAGAAGGAAAAAAAGCAGGAAGTTTAAACAAAGCAAGAAATAAGGGGTTTCACGAATGGATAAAAGTGTTTCGACATGCTCCATCATTTTGCAGCTGTATGAAAAATAAATCCCAAAAGGAGGACCACTACTAAAATATTTTAGATTCATAAAGGAGCAATATTGTACACTATTGCGACGAAAAAATAAAAAAGTTTTTATTCACTGATATGATTTTAAAATGCGATGAAAATATTGTGTTTGGCTAAATAATATGCTTCTTTTTTTCGGTAAGGATACGACTTTTAGTGAGTATCACAAACTATCAGTTTAAATACTATATGCAACCTATTACTCAAGAAACATTCACAGTTTAGAAAATTAGAGTTTAAATATTTTATTTAAAGTAGTAACTATTTTTGTAAAGTAAAATTTATGTTAGGAATAAAAGTATAGAGTCGAATTTATAATTAAGGTAAACCATTTTAAAAAACATTTACCAAGTATAGCAATTTAGTGAAGTATGTTTTTACTTTACATAAGTGATGTAAAATTAAATGTATTTTTAAATATTAACTCAACTTCATCTAAAATGTTTAATATTGAGAACACCAATACCTGTATTTAATTTCAAAATAGGCTCACAAAAGTATTAAAAACTGACATATCCGTAAAAAAGTTGCTGCATTATGCATAATTATTTAATTGAAATGTAATTGCCTAAAGTCTTGTAGTTCCAGTCATAATCCAATTTGTAATTTTCTTAAAAAGAATTTTGTTTGCATAAGATTTATACTGATTTTCTGTAAGTAAACGAATTAAAATTGAAGATTTAACCTAAATAATTTCTTAAATTCATTTTAGTTTTTAAAGTGTTTAAAAAAACGTATGTTTTATAAAAATAGTTTGATTTCCTATAAAGTTAAGAATCCATTACTCTACAAATGTATTTCAAAACAGAATTCCATGTCCGGCATTATACTCTTGAAATTATATTAAAAAAGTTCATTTGATTGATTTTAAAAGAATTTATATCTGACAAAAAAAAAAAAAAAAAGCATTATATTGTTTTTAAAAATATTATATTGCTTTTATTTTTCTTAGCAAAAACCAATTTAATATAAATAATTTTTTTTAGTGATCTTTTAACCCTGGGTATCTTTATAAAAATAAAAATAGTTAAAAAAATATTAGATTATTATCATGAACGTAGCCCCATTGTAAAAGTGCTAAGTTCCAGAATAAGTAAAAAATTGGAATAAATCAATCCTTTTGTGTCTTTGAAATATAAATTTAAATATATGCCTTTCTTGTTAACATTTAGCAAAAATACAAGAATGAGTTTCTATTTTAACTGATTTCGTGATTATTTTCTTCAAACCATGTCACATACATTAAATACGACTATATTTCATATCTTAATAGATGTTAAATATTTAGGGGAAGTTAATACCATTAAGCCCTTAAAACATGACATATTTTAATAATTTCAATAATATTATACATTTCATATTAACTTTTATTTTAATTTAGTTTGTTATAAAAATCATAGTTTAAAGTAATATTCAAAATATAGTACATAATGAAACTAGTATGAAACATCAAAATAATAAAAACATTACGTATAGCATTAATATGTTTATATTTGCACCAATCAATCGAATGGATTCGAATTTCGTAAAACTCACTCCTTTGAAAGTCATCAATATAGAATAGAACAAAATCAGTGGTAAAAATATTCATATTGATAAGTGTTGCAATGATTTTGCCCTTTGAAAATCTTCAGAGAGTGTTGGATTCGTTGTATCTAAAATCACAAGAGAAAACATCTTTAAAAAACTGCAAAATGAAAATATATGAAAGAAGGGAATGATTTAAGCCGGGAAAGTGGGATAAAACAGAGCAGATGCGCCCGTAAAAACAGGAGATAGAATACTAAAGTCAAATGCGTGGGAAATGGATAGCATTGTCACTTACGTTTGACAGGAAAGTTACAAGTATTAGCTGAAACTTTTCGCTTTTCCAACTTCGTTCTTATTTTTTTCATTTCTTTTCTCTTACGTATATTCTCTATTTCACCATTTTTTTTTTTTTTTTAAACTTTTTTACGAGCGAAGATAGTTATAACTTTAGATTCGTTCACTCCATTTTAAGAACAGTTGTTCCTTTTTATTTCAGGTGATTTTCTTCTTTGAACGATTTTTTTACCTTCGGGATTTTGACTTTTGATGACTGTTGAATCTCATCAAAACGTGGAAGAGACAGGAGTTTGAGATGGCGATTGGATATTATTAAAAAAATAAATTAAAATTTTATTTTTTTAAAAATTATTTTAATGCAATTTTATAAATATGTTACTGATATAAATAAGCTGATTAAACATAAAATATGTTTAACAGTATGAAGCAGAGTTAAAAAAAAATTGTAATGGTACAAAATAAGATATTATTTAAAATAGATACATTAAGAAAAGCTTTTATGATCGACTCTAAAATAAAGTAAATGTATAAGGTAACATCATTATTATACCAATATATAATACGTACGAACTGGAACTAGTACTTTAAAAATTAAGAACACATTGAAAAAAAAAATATTTTAATGTGTTAATTTCTTTCACGTAGAATACATTCATGGTATATTAAAAAAAAAAATATTTAAATAGATATCAAATTTTAGATTTTTTTTTTTTTTACATTAGATTTTTGTATTTAATTCAAATGAAAGCCTAAAATGACGACGACTGTTTAGAAAAAGTAACATAAATTAAGAAAACTTGATCTAGTATTAAAAAATTAATTCCTTACATCTGTCTATTAAAATTATAATTTTTAAAATTTGATATTTTTTTCGAAATTTTTTTCACACAATTGGTGGCGATTTATTTTCACATTTTTACACGGTATTTTGTCAAAGCTTTGTACAAAAATGTTTCACTATGATATAAGCTCAATTATTTTACATTAATATAAATACATTGAAATAAAATTTTATAAATGATTATTCATGCTTGCAAACTCTAAATCGATTATTAAAATTGATTTTTGAATTACTGAACTTTAAGAAACGTGAACATAAGTTTAAAGTGCAAGAAAAATGTTTTATTTGATGGTAGTTTCATTTAAGATAAATTCATTTGTCCTGTCCAGATGCTAACATAGAGTGAATGTCTTTTTCTTTCCTTTTTCAGGTAGATACATATTTATAATACTATACGCTTAACAAATTCTGATTTAATAAAAGAAATTTATAAATGTCTAACAATCTCTTATTGCCAATGTAAGAATGTGCTTAATTCATGGCTTGAAGTGTTTGTTTAAATAATGTTAGGTTTATTTAAATAAACTATGTTTGTAAATAACATTTAACAGTATGGCTTACAAATACATTGAATTGCTGCATTATCCCGTTCTTGCAATGCATTTTGTTTTGAAAATTCGCTTTGTAAATACATTCTTAAAAGACGTTATTATTTTTTTTAAATTTTAATATCTATTCTTCAATATATTTTATTTTTGAATTTTCATTTCTACTAAACAATAGAATCTTATATCAACAATGCGAAGAAAAATAATAATATTGAATAATACATCGCATTTAAATAAACACTTGGAGGAAAACGTGAAATGTTGCTGAAAGTAAATCGAGCAAAGACAGTACATTACATTTTAATCTAATTACTAAAAATTAAAGTAGAAATTTTTTTATCTTTTTCTAATTAACAAGCTTGAAAAAAAAAATGTATATATATGAAAAAAAAAAAAAAAAAAAAAAAAACTCGCAGGCAGTTCAAAAAAGTTTGTTTTGATGTTTACTTCAACAAAGTAATAGTTAAATATAGTCATTCAGTGCAATGTGCAACAATGCTCAAAATATAAATAATAACTAATACATTTATAATATTATTGCTTCGGGTAATTTATGTTACAGTTAAAGGATCTAGGGAACATGGTAGTGTTTCGCCGTCAAGTTCGATGTGATGTCAAAGCAGCAGAATATACATGAGCATGTTATGTTGACCGAGCTTAGATAGTTTTCGACACCTTCTAGCTCAGTTTCTATTACAGTTGGAAATCTGATCTTTGTCATCGTGTTACCTCGGGTGAGTAGCCGAAAACTAATCGCACAATTGTTAAAATTGAACAAGGCAGCATAGCGAAAAATTCCCTTGAAAATCGACACAGTCACCGGAATTTTGTTATTCTGATTATTCTTCTGGTTGTGCCCAAAATTTTAGCCAGGGCTACAGCAAAACTATTTGACGGATTTTGGCCATTTTTTTTTTTTTTTTTTTTTAATTTTTTTTTATATATATTTTTACAGGTTTATTAGAGAAAGTGTATTTCGTATGACTTAATGCAAGGGGGTATTTATTACCCGATAATCATTCCAAAAGTTAATCATTTTAGCCAAGCCAACAGTTTAAAAAATATAATGAATTCTTCTAGTGCTTTGTTATTCATTTTATCTTGATTAGAGAAATATATTTTGTTTGTTTTATTGCAAACGGGGATTTGCATTCCCTACAAATGATCCTGGACGTTGGGAAATTCGGTCAGGGTAATGAATTATTAAAACGGGTCAATTGAACTATTGGAAAAATGTAATTAAATTAGAAAAATGAAATTATTTTTCAATTAAATTGCATGCTTTTTATAGCTTTGATAGCACGTGTTTCTACTTTGAGTAAGAAAATACTTTCATTTTAAAATAATATTTTAACACATCAAGTTGTCTGGTTGGTTTTGAACCACATATAACTAGCCTGTCACCTTAATGATTGACCCTCCAAATATTTTTTAAATGTCTTTCAAATTGAGAAGACATATTATTTTCAAACTTAAAGCAAAATATATTTTGAAACACATTTTTATAAGTATTCGTACTTATTTTAGAATGCCATATCGACGTTTTCTAATTATCTAATTTTAGTATGTACTTGCAAATTTGTATACTCAAATTAAAACTGGTGACTCATGAATAAACATTTTCTTGGTAAGGTAAGGATGTTTTCTACCTGAAGGAAACAAATCAGATTGAAAACTTAAATTCTCCTACAATATTGCATCACCCCACTTATCGTTGCTCTTAATTCAAAAAGTCGTACTTGAACTGAACATTATTGTCGCTTACCCCATTCTTCGTTTATAGCTATGATATGATTATTCCCATTAAAACATCCATCGGCTAAATCTTACTTATCACGAACATAACAAACGCAACAAAAATAATTAATATCTCCCAAAAATAAAATAAACGTTGAAAAAAATGCCCCAAGTAATATGTTCAACAAAAGAAGGAAAAAACCCATTGTCACCAATAGACCGTGGTTAATTCCTTTCGAGTATTTGAACACAATTGACTAAATTGCGATTATTGGAATGAAATTTCATTAGAAATCAGTATATGATGGCAATCTACAGCTTTTTAGAATATATTTCAATTCAGTGTAATGTGGAGGTAGTAAATCAAATATATAAAATGAGATTAATTCTATAAAAACATCCACCTGTCTAGGTTCCCAATAATCCCAATATAGTTCATTGTGTAAAAGTAACTCAAATAAATTAAACGTGGCTGCTTATCAGAAAACATTAGATGTCATATTTTTTTCTGGCTGACCAAATTACTTGGTGTTTTTTACAACGTGTTGTTGATTTTGGGCTATTAATTTTTTTATGCAGCCCCTGTAGTAAGAAATTGTCAATTACAAAATTAACTCTTTAGTTAAATCACGTTAATTTAAAATTATCACTATATTTTAAAAATAAACAAAATTATATCGCTTAAAAATCAAGTGGTAGTATATTTTTTAGAAAGTTAAATTTTCATATTTCCGATTCTATTTTTTATTAAACGTTCTGATCTCAATTTGTTTTAGAGTATTAAAATTGTGTTGAATATAAAAGACATTGCTTCGAAATAGGCTTTCTCTTCTTTCTTGGATTCTTTTTCTTTAGAATATTTTAATTCTGAGAACTAACAAAGGTTTTTGGTTAGCTTCTCAAATTTTCTTCATCGTATGTATCAATTAAGTTGGCCTAAGTCACGATTTTAATGCGCTGTACTTCAGTTAATTTACAAAAATTTTAACATCAGGATGATAATTGAGATAAAATTTTGTCATTAACATTTTTTCTGTCCATGTGTATAAAAATTAAAATCATTGAGCTTCAAATATTTTATTATCTATGGTAATAATTATTTTGGTAATTTCTTACTTTAATTTGAGAACTTTTGCAATTTACAACAATGCTCTATTTCTGAAAGCCAAAAAAGTTAACATTATCGTAAACACGCAAGTACTAAATTAATAAAAATATAAAATATTTTTCTAGTTGTAATAGAGATAAGCATATTTTATTAAATTAATTTGCTTGAAACTTAATTATATTAGTTTTAAACACTGTTTTTATAATTTAGAGACTCAACTTAATTTTTCAAATTATGATTAAAAAAATACCATCTAAAATGATGCAATTAGCACTTAGAGAAAACATGCACATAATTATTTTTACTAATAATTTCTACTTCATTTTAAGAAAGTACAAATTATTATTTTAAATTTAACTAAAGCAAGAAGATACAGATTTCATGGTTACTATATTTTTTTCTAAATTTTACTTGAAGAACATTATGCACTATTACTTTATTTGAGTTAATATAAAAAAATTTAGTTTTAATTATTTTCTAAAAACTAATATATCAATGACTGAGTTTATTGTTTTTATAAAGTTTCATTTATTCATATTTTTTGGTAAACTTTTAAGTTTCTACATGGATTTCAATCCAAAGTTGTTATTTGGTTTTAAGACATTCTTTTGCATAATGATTTAAATTGGATTTGTTAAAAACGTACTTGTCTTTTATAAAACAAATGTACAATTAAAATAAATGTTACATAAAAAAAAAAAAAAAAACTTCATTACTATAAATATACTTTGGTTTCTTCAATTTGGCTGTTTAGTAAATCATTATGACCTAGATTCACTAAAATGTTTTTTCTTGAAAAATTATGTAAGCAACTCGCAGAATTTAATTATTAATTAAAATATGTTTTCCAAAAGAGTAGAAGTACTGTGCTCAAATTTTTATTTCGAAGCATTAATGTTTTGAAGACAATCAATTACTTACATAGAGTTTTTATTTTCTTCCAAATATCGTTGAAATCATGATACAATATCCTTTTAAACAAACAATTTAAGCAAAAATAACTGATTTTTTTAAAAATTAAAAACTTTGTTATCTAAATAATGGGATGCAAATTGTGATATTTGTAAGCTCAATTATGTCAATGGCTAAAATATATTTTAATATGGATATTTTTGTTCATTATTTTTCTGTAATTTGTTCAAATACTAAAATATTACTGTAAGAGATTCAAGTTGAAACCATAGTTTTTGAGAAAAAAAAAGTTTAGTTCGAAGATTATATTACTAAACTGATCTATGGACAAATGCTCTGGTTATGTTTGGTTATTTTGGAAAAAAAATATGTGTATTTTTTTTTTTTTTTTTTTTTTAAATAAGTATTTATTGAATTATAATGCGTTGTTAAAAGTAAAGAAAAATGTAATAAGTTTAAAAGGTGACTAAAATATGGTTTTCATAGACGCTTTTCTAAGTTTGTTTCGGAATATTGTAAAACAAAAATGTGTATCAAATAATTTAAAACATTCTCAAATAATTCAAAATAATAATAATAATAATAATAAAAAAAAACCTGCTGCTGATTGAATGTCATAATTGTATTTATTGCGACAAACCGATTTAATCGAATAACAGTAAAATAACTTAATCTGTCAAATATCGCGTTTTTAATCAGTTTCCAATTAAATACATGACTGTATAATAGGGTGGATCGTTCTTCTATGGAGAAAAAAAAATGTTATTAATCAAAACCGACCTATGGGAAAAAGATGTTCTATGATATAGAGAATAGGGGAAAAATAATAAAAAAAAATAATTTTAAAATTTTGCACTGCCACAAAGGGGTTGAATTTTCGAAAAAAAATGCAAAAAGTCCTAATTTTTGTTAAATGATTTTACACTAAAAATATTTTTTTTTACAATATAAATCCCCAAAAAGTGATGATTACTGAATAATTAGTAGTACAATGTACATTTCAACCTTTTTTGACCCAACTCCCTCCCCCAAATCACCGTTGAATCAGCCCTACAACCCTACAGTGCAGTTGTCAGCGGCTTACGGAATTCGACGCCTAATCGGTGAACGCTGTTCTTGTAAATTAAATTAAATTACAATTTTATGTGATATTTGTTTGTTTGTGTACTTGGACTATTACTGTACTTTGGCGTTGATAAGAAAATACATGATTTGTCCTATATTTGGGTCAGGCTGTAATATGCCCACGATTATGCTTCCTACGTACGAAAAACGTAATAAGGTGCGTATATTGGCATTCAAAAAGAGAAGCAAAGTACAGTGTATTTAAATACACTTTTCTCAGCGTGTCAATAAGTTGCAAGTAAGTTAGGAGAGACCTGGAAACGAGCTATAATACCAATAAATGACCACTACAGCATTTTGAGAAAAATAATTTCATACTACGACAAATATCGCGCTTTCAAAGCTAGAAAATTAACTGATAGCTATCTCAGGGAAAGCACATCGTAGGTTTTGTTCATGCATCGACTTGGTTGTTTTAAGATTATCTGGTGCCGTAAGCAACACGAGGGCTATAATGCGCCGAAACATTCGTCATTTGACGAGCCAACATATATTTACAAACACCCATGCCTTACACGGGACTCGTACCCGCAACTTCTCGATCTAGAAGTTAGCACACTAACCACTATACCGTTTGGTCGGCTAGGTCATGCGTCGACAATGACATAGATACAACAATGTTGGTTGAGATAATAGGTAGTCTGTCAACACAGGTATCAAAGAAGGTGTTATACGAAATATGGAGCTGATTTTGAAGCGTGCACTACAATGGTTTGTGTGCCAGTTACAAGCCAAAGAATGACCGTATGCGAAACACTACATGTAGTTTCATTCAGGTAAACCCAACCTATGCGAACTGAGTAACAAGAAAGACTTAAGTACTGATCAACTGTGCTCAATGGAAATTTGTGAAGCCATCCCTGCGGACAAAGCAGCGAAGGGCTGTTCAAGAGAAACTCTGCAAAGATTTGCCACTCAAGGTAGTTTACAACCCCCAACAGAATTCTCATGTTCTATTTGGCTTAGAAGAAGTCCAACCAAAGCTTTAGTGACATTAATTACGTTCATCGTAAAAGTCTAGGCACCTATGTGATTCAAGATCAAAACCAAACAATCGGTAATCTATGGTGCAGAATATTTGCTTTAATCAATCTTTCTATCGCGTTATTTCTCAATTTATTTGAAGAAAGTCATTGATCCAGTAATTTTTGAAACGTGGGTTTAGGATTTCCTGAAAATATCCTGACATCAATGACAGCTGGCAACAGAAATAACACAAAGGAATCGGTCCTCCAAAGAATTTTGAATTTGCGCAAAGTCAAAAGGTCTGCTGCAACCCAAACCCTTTTAGCGATTAATATCCATATCTTAAACATACCAACTTTTGACCGTTGTGTGACAGATTATGTGAACTTGATTAAGTGGGAGAACGTGACAGAACGATTTAGTGATGACATGATTTCAGGAGCATAGTAAACTCAGCAATCATTTCTACGGCAATACTATAGTATTACCTACTATCAAGGGGTAGTCCTGTCGTACTCAAGCTACAGAACGAATAGTCACAGAAGCATTTTCTGCTGTAAGCGGATCATACAGACGAGATGGGTTAAAAAGAAATAGCCTGGAATCACGAAACCTCAAGCCAGTTTTCAACACCAAACGTGATTACCGTTTACCGTAATTCCGGAGATTTTGTGATTTTTCTTGATTTAATTCTTAAGAAGCTGTAATATATTTCTAAAGTAACCATTTAGTATATGTCCTCTCATTCCAAAAAACATTTAAAAGTACTAAAGGCCTGTTTCACTTAAACAAAAATTACTTTGACATTTTACCATTATAAAGCGTAAATACCAAAACTTCATCCCCCTTGCAAAGAGCTTAACATAAAATTTATTATTTTTATTTTATTTTTCCCTTAATTAATGTACCTCAGAACATCTTTTCCGTATAGGTAGGTTTTGCAATTCTTAAAAAAAAAAAATTCAATTGACTTGACTTTTTACTATAAAAAAGCTCAAATACCTAAACTTCATCCTCCTTGTTGCAGTACTGAACTTAAAATTTAATTTTTTTAATTATTTTTCCATGTATCTACGTACCATAGAACATCTTTTCCTCATAGGTCGGATTTGAAATTCTGATTTGTTTTTTTTTCGATCCACCCTACTGTATAACATGTTTTTAGTTGGTTGGTTGTATTCAGATTATCTGGCGCCGTCAGCAACACGAGGGCTATAACGCGCCGAAACATTCGTCATTAGACAAGCCAACATACATTTACAAACACCCATGCCAACACGGGACTCGAACCCGCAACCTCGCGGTCTAGAAGCCAGCACGCTAACCACTATACCGTTTGGTCGGCCATAACATGTTTTTAACTATTAATCATAGTAACAGTTTAAAAACAGGGGGGATTTTAATAAAATGTTTCAGCACTAGTTGATACAATAACAAAGGAATTTTACAAGAAATGTAAACCATAAATGATGACAAAATTCTGTAAGAGGTTCCGCTCGATCGCATTCCAGATAATTATCAATAGTTCTTTCATTCTTCTTATTATTTCATTCATTCTTTTCATTTGAACAGAATTTTAATTGTTGTGAAAAAATGCAAAGTATTTATTTAATAATTAGTATTGAACTCATATTGAACTTACTTCTAAGAGACATGTTTCCTTGTCACTTTCTTATAAGCTGTTCTACTAAAATAAAAAATTTAGTAGAACAGCTTATAAGAAAGTGACAAGGAAACATGTCTCTTAGAAGTAAGTTCAATATGAGTTCAATAAAATATTTCTTTAATTTTAATACAATAACTTGACTTTGTTATTTAAAGTTTCAAGTTAATTAAGTAATTTCGTTATGAAGAATTTAATTTAAAATGCCATTTATAAAAAAGTTTTGTTTAATAAGTTTAGCAAATAATGTCGTTAATGGTTCTCTAAGTTGACCAAATTTTAATCACAATAGAAATTAAACTAATTCCATTTTAAATATATGCATGCGTAATATTTTTATTATATTTAATTATAATCAA
This sequence comes from Linyphia triangularis, assembly GCA_963978545.1. Classification (NCBI taxonomy): domain Eukaryota; kingdom Metazoa; phylum Arthropoda; class Arachnida; order Araneae; family Linyphiidae; genus Linyphia; species Linyphia triangularis. The sequence continues at coordinate 19,463,481 of OZ021732.1, read as the reverse complement.
TAAATAATTTTTTCTTTCAAATTAAATCAATAATTGTTAAATAACCTTAAGTAATGTAAAATAAATAACACTGTATCCCGTACAGTATTAGTTTTCAGAAAGTGCCACTATTAAAAGAAAACATTTTTTGTCTTGAAACAACACACACCCTTGATACTTAAAAAAAAGTTAATGACGTATTACATTTTCTCCTTATCTAAGAAACCAATTATTGAGCAGCGTACTTAAGGAAGATTAAAATTGAAAGCATGATTTTCTTAATTTTTGAATTTATTTCTTTTAGCTATGACAGCTTGTTAAAATGCGGGTTCGCTGGAAGCTACTTATAAAATGGTAATTTTATTGCATAAGCTCACAAATGCGTATAAATAAGTTTTTTTTTAGCTATATATATATTTTCTTTTAGAGAGAGAATCATAAATGGCCTTCTTTGTCGTTTTTTGTTTATTTCGAGCAGCGTAAAATATTGTGGTGCTGTAAAGTTATGTGTTTCATCAGTGTAATGTGTCATTTGATGTTTGGAGGTTTCAAATAACTTTACCATTTTTAATTTCCTTATGCTGATTGGTTTTATTGGGGTTTTTATAGCATTGGAGCTATAGGATAGCTGAATAGTGCTGGAAAATCATTAGATCAATGCTTTTTTATGGTGTTTCGAATGGAAAATTTCCACTTGAATATAATAAAATCTAGAAAACAAGTATACAGTAGCTCAATAACTTACGCAAGACTATCTGTCACATCCGCGTGTCTACTCATTTTGTACAGAATTATGGTGTATCAAGAGAAAATTGCTGCTCGAATTGTAGAAAACATGGAAAACAAGCTCCAGATAGCATTTAAACTAAAGCAAGACTATATGTCACAATCACGCGTGTATGCTAACTTTTTACAGAATTATGGTGTTTCATGGGAAAATTGCGGCTCGAATTGGAGTAAACCTGGAAAGCAAACACCAGGTAACTCGACAACAGATGCATAACTGTCTGTTACAATTGCGTGTCTATTTAGTAAAGATATAACTGAGCTACAAAAAAAAAAAAATGAGGTTTGCTAGCAAAACCAAGCATTCTACCTACCAGGGTAACTTTCTCAGATGTTGGATTTTAGCATTGACTTGTTAAATAGAACGTCTTCACACAATTACATTTAGAGTGAGATACTGATTGAGCAAATTAACTTCACACTTATATACTAGAAACGTGGTACTTGAGACAACATGTGTCTCTTGCGTTCAAGAATATATTAATTTCTGCAAAGTGTTTAAGACTATATATATAATAGGTAACGGCATTTATGGAAACAAATCGCCAGTCTATAGGTTATTGTTGTATTATAGATTTTCATTGGGGACGGGGTGGATTAAGAGCGAAACAAGGATAATTATTGTACCTGAAAAAAATAAATCCTGATTTGATCGTAACAAATTAGAGGACGTTTAGTTCAAAATAATTTTTTTGAAAATTTAGAATAAAATATTTCAACAAACATTCAATTACCAACCCGATCTTTCAATTTGAAATAATTTCTTATTCAACATGTTTAGAAAATTCAGTCTGAAATTAAATGTATAGGATCCTTCAGAATGGACTCCCTAACTTTGAAGTTACACAATTGTGAAACAGTGAGTGACATAATGAGAAGAAAAGTTCTATGTTGGATAGATAAGAATGAAATTTTAAACACTCCAGTTTGCAAAATTTGTCACAATATTGAAAGATGACAACAAATTGCTGTAAAATCTGAAAATGCTATTCACAGTATTCCTCCTGAAAAGAATCATAATGTTTCCTTCACTGGATAATAACATCCCAAACGATATTTTTTATAAAATTCAGTGGTTTTGCATGCCACAAAAGCGGGTTTCCATTATTCTATATTCACCTGGTTTGTTTCATTACAAATTCGTCCATATTGAAATGGGCTTCATAGAAGCCACCAGTAAACTTATATCCATCAATATTTTTTTTTTCTTTTTAACTGGTGTATTTGAAATTCTATACCTGTCTATTCAACATACTACTAGTCTTTTCTCTCTCTCACTATTTAGCAGTTATGCCATTTCAAAGTCAGGCATTCCTTTCTGACAGGCACTCTAAAATAAAACAATAATTAAATCGACACTCATTACAACAATTGGGATATTCAATACATTATTGGATTGTTTCTTTTTCATTCCAAAACTTACTTAAACAAAATTCTTGTTAATATTTCAGGATTTCTTTTTTACCTACTAGCTACTTGTACAACCTTCTATTCTCTTTATTTAACTTACTACCTACTTATACTACTTTCTATTTACATTATTTAATTACCGTTTATAAAATACCCCCATCTGGTGGGGAAAATTGAAACTATTGTTTAATTTTTTCTTCAAATGTTATTTACCCTCTACGATTTATGTTATTTTTTTTTGGTAAAATATGCTCATTCATACAGACTCTAAGGAGCTCTAAATATATGAAGCTCAAAAATAGGTTCGGAACTTATTAAGGGGGTATTCTAGTCTAGAATTTTGAAAAAAATGATTTTTTTTTTATAATTCGATAGTTTAGATATTCAAAAATATCTCTCTGAAAGGATTTTTCAAAATTCAAATTATTTTCAAAGTTACAGCCGTTTTAGTGTCGTGGCAACTAGACCGGGTTGAGCGGACGACTGCAACAATAGACTACGGGCGGTCCGGCCTACCTGAGTATGAATAGCTTTCTTTCTTGTCATATACTCTTAGTTTACTATATCAATAGTCTGAAGGCCATTGTGACGTATTATACAAGTATCTATACTCGGATTATAAGCATTGAACGGTCTAAGGTTCGAGCTTCAGATGCTTCAAAAGAGGAAAGAACTGCTCGTTATACAGAGAGAAATGCTGAAAACAGTCAATATGAAGTAGAGGAAGGCCCAATGTATGAAGCTGGGATGGCTGATTAAGAGAATGTAAGTTATACGTACTATTTTATCAGTTACGCTGCCTGAAACTGAACGTTAAACTTTAAACGCGTTTTTCTCGAAACTACTTTTTTCGATACGGTAATGCAGATATCTTAGGTTCTAATCAGCCGATTTACTTGAAATTTAGCATGAATATTCTTCAATTATCTCGCTTTCGCACTAACCAATAAAAATTGAAAATTTCAAATTTGTAATATTTTTAAAAAATTGGAGGAAGTTGAAAAATGAGTAAAAAAATCGACTTCTATTTTTAAACAGCCGCCATTTTGTGATTTTTTTTTCAAGTTTTGTTGGTTTGTGCGACAATAACATTTGTATTGATTAATAATTTGGCATTGTTTTTTTTTTTCAGATGGATACAAAGGGAGAAATCCTTTTCACGAGGACACGGCCTTTTTTTTTTTTTTTTTTCTCTTCTTCAAGGACTTATATCTTTTTGAATTTTTTTTTTTTTTTTTTTTTTTTTTTTAAATGTATTTTTTTGTATTCTTGAAATATCAATAAACAAATGATAAAAATTTTTATAGTAAAAATATTAACTGCTTCTTTTATATTAATTGCCAAAAAACGCTCGAAATTCAGCCCCATAGACTAGAATACTCCCTTAACATAACTAAGACGTCCATGTTTAAAAAGAAAACATGACCATGTAAAATTTTGAATTTGACTTCGATATATTGGGAATTTTTTGGACAACGCATACTTAGATCAATATTTATGTGAAGGGCTGTTCCTTCCTTGAAATCTTTCAAGGATAAACTACCCATAATTCTATATCGAATGCTAGAAAACACGGAAAATTACTAACACAGAGCCTGAAAACCAACGCGAAATTAATTGTCTCGATTTGAATTTAGGATTCAGGAATATCAATACAGCGATACTTTTCTTGTCACATATTTCTTATACGTGCATTATTTATAACAGCCTGCACATAAGAAAAAAATTACATAACGGAATACAAGAAGTTATAAACATTGATACCATCTGTGACATGTTTATTTTAAAATGCATTTGAACCAAGTCTCGCATTTTAGATGAAAACATATTGTGTCAGAAGGATAAAATATCAACTAAAAGCTTTATAAGAAATATCCATTTCAAGAGAAGTCACACAAATTCACTTACATCCACGTTTTCATTTCATGTTTCCTAAGATATTCTGCATTTCATTCGTCTATTTCAATGCTTATATTGCCAAGTGTATGTCTTATAGAATTTACGTGTAAGATACAGAACACAAATTTGGCTTATATTTATTTTGATATGCAAAATGTCAAATACCTGAAATAAGTTCTGTCATAGAAAAATGTTCTTATGGATTGAGTAAAATTTAATCTTTTTGATCCGTAAAATATTTGCGCATCTGGTCCTGGATTACAGATGAATTGTTCATTTACAAGTACTGAATTGTTATTTGTTTCCTGCATTGGTGATTATGAATAAAACTCTCATATTTACTGATTAAAGTATTTTTATTGATTCTTATGAATTTCTAACTGCTAAAAATTAATTAGAATAGAAATCATGCTTTACAAACCAATGTTATTTTTAAAACTCATTAGTTAACTTATATTTAACTTAGTGCTGCTATGAAACAGAGAATATACACGTGTCATATAGGGTTAAAGTAATGTCAGTAGTATCAGACGTATCGATTATCTTTTTATAAACTTTATTGATAATAATTTAGTGAACTGTAGAGTTTATAATTGTTTCAATACATTCTTTATCTTAAATTATTTTAAAAAACATACAGATAGATATTATATAAATAAATACTTTTATTGGGTAATATTTTATTGAGATGTACTTTGAATTGAAAACATTTACAAATCATCAGTACACCTTACATTTGTACTATCAGATATAGGTAACTACTGTTTGTCCCAAATTTTACAGGATGCACGTTTAAGTTAAGAAACTGCCCTTTTTATATACTCTTGATTTTATTTCAAAATTAACATCTATATTTTTAATTATTTTTCTTAGGAAGTGTTGTTTACTTACTGGAAGAAATCGAAACACACATAATAACTCTAAAAGAACCTAAAACATGAAAGATTGATGCTATTATCCTTCACCAATAGATGAAATATGTTCTACCTGATTATTAAATTGGAAACCTTTACAAGTTGGGTGGTGGAGTTTCAAAGATACAAATATTGGAAGGTGTCTCTTAACACCATTCACCCAGAATAGTCTCGTAAATTTGTTTATATTTTCATCCGAATTTTAACTTCAGGACTTCAGTAAGAAACTGATCCTTCCTGATGCCCCTATCACTGACTCAATCCGCTTCACTGATCTAAATCTGATTCTACAATCAATTCCAGTAAAAAAAAATAACATTTAAACTTTATTTCAAAGTTAGCATCGGGTTTTTTACATACATTTCAATTCTTATGCTTCAAAATTTAAAATAAATGCCTATAAAACTATATAAATAAGAATGGTTTTAAAATGAAACACATATCACAATATTGAATTAGTAAACTACTTTACGTGATATAATCAAATTTTCAAGTTAAATCTATTTTTAAACTGAAGAAGATGTTGAAAATATTTTTTTGTTTTATTGGGACAATGGAATATTTTTACTCTATTAATTTTCTTTTACCCAACCAATGCTTAGTTGAAATATTACATAAAGAGGGATCTTCCTAAAATACATTTCATTATTAGTTTTAATATTACCATTTATCGTCATTTGTTCTTCAGTATTCAAATATAAATTCTGAATAGAAACCACCAAATTCCCTTACTCAACGTTAGGGAAACACAATCTATAATCCAGTCTGGTTTCATGGTTCATTGACTCTCAAAGTAGACGCGCGCATAGACGGAACATCAACTTACGATTGACATCCAGAGTAATGGAAACTGAGGCTGGAACTGTAATGTTGTTGTTGGAAGCCTGACACTGCAAGACAGCCAACAAATCGTTTCTTCTCAGTTCTTCAATTTCTAGTTCATTCCGGACCGAATTGTCACCAGTGACGAAAGTATAAGTATCATCCAGAAGGGCGTAGTCACGCCACCATGTCACTGCAGGTCGTGGTTTACCTGAGAAAGAAAGAAGAGTTGAAAGTATAATGTGATAATTAAACATTTCCTGTGATAACTAACTAAATACGCGTTTTATTAGATAATATGTGATAGTAACCAATAAATTTTATTACTTATAGTGATAATTAATCATTGAGATTGGTTATTAAACATATCGTGAGATTAAACACCTATTGTATAATTAAACATATGTTTATATAATGTGGTGAATTTAAATCGAATGTTATAATTAACCAATTTAGATGAAAATATCTAATGTACTGATAAATTATCTGTGATAATTAAACATATACGATGTAAATTCATTTAAATTAATCAATTACCATTTAATGTGATTTGTATGTATTTAATATGCAACCATCTAATTTTATTATCAATTTATTGTTTTAATTAAGAATTTATTTGGATAACTTATTTCTGAACTATATAATTGACGATCTATTAGGATACACCCTAAAGTGGCTTAAACATCATAAGTGATAATTACATATTAAATATCGAATGTGTTACTCAACCATATTATCAAATAATTTAATATCTATAATCAGATAAGTTACACATGTAATAAGCAACACATTTTTTCTTGAAAATGTAATGTGCTTTTAAACTATTTATTGTAACAATAACCATTAAATAGTATACTATATATTGTGTTAATGAACTACGTAATATAATATTTAAATAATCTTTTAATGTCCTCATTAACCTTCTAATACTTAGAAAATTACAGTAACATTTATACTTTTATTCATACAATTTATATGGGTCGGTATTACAATCATAACTAAATTGCTAATTTATATAATTAAAAGTTTTCAATTTGCTGAGTTTAAATACCTAAAATTGTTTAGTGAGCAAAAATGAAAATGGCCATAATGCAAACTAAAAATATCCGATAATTCATAACGTCCTGTAACTGGTTGTTACGCTGATGAGTAATTTTGGATGATTAAGCCAATTACTTTCATTTTAATAAATATTTGTTTAATCTAGCGAAATTTAAGCCCAGTGAAATTTTTATATTCTTTTTGCTTTATCCATGTTGCTCACAATCCATTTATCTTACACTTTATACACTCTATCCCTACAAGTTACATCACTAATGACTAATTACCTTGAATCAGCATTTAATAATGTGAAAATTTATATTGATACTATTTTTGTTTTGAAGTCTAGCACTCTAAACTTGGAAATATATCTTCGAGGTACAAAGGGTACCTATGAATTATTTTTGTTACGTAAATGACGTATTTCGAATGGCATATTATAATTGGGGAGATTCACATTTAATTTTATTTCTATAGTAACAGCGTTGTATGAAGAAAGTAAAAATTAAATTTATAGTATTAAATATGTACAATAATACAATATTTTTTTTTTTCATTAACTTGAAAAATAACTTACGTAGTTAGTGTGTCAGTTCCGTTTTAATTAAATCTTTGGAAATAAAACATGTTTATTTTTTATTACTCGTTTCGTTTGTTTGGTTTTCTCTACCCCCCCCCCCCCCTTTGTTTTGCTTTGCTGAAAAGAATTCCAAATTTCATTCATAACATACGATCAAATTTTTAAACAGAAATTAGATATACAATTCAGAAGATATATACAATCAACTACTTTAATTTTATAATTTTATTCTTTTGATGCACTTGTTTGTATTTATTAGTTATTTTCCGAACCGTTGGGGTGATTCCACTGGGGACCAATCGACTGTCATTTTCTATTTTAAAAATTAATTATTAAAATTAAATATCAAAACAAATTTTAATAGAACTTGAAATTATAGCAATATTTTTATGTTTTTAAATATTATGATTTATATATATATATATTTGTAACATTAAAAACATTAAGTGTAAAAACATGTTTTATATTAGTTTACTTATTACTACTGTTGTTAAAAATTATTATTAGATGTTATTTATTCCTGCGGTTTTTGTAGAGCAAATTGAATTTTTATTATTTCTAGTTGTTCTAACTTGGGAAATTCAACATATTTTCAAACTTTACCGGATAAAAATATACTTTTATACTCCTTTTTTCCAACATTGGTCAGATATCTAAGAAATTCAACTTCTGGCCCCTTTCCTATTTCGTAAAAAATTCTCCCAGGGAGGAATTAATTACTTTGATACACGGAAAAGTTATAAAAAATACGATTTCGCCTCAGAAAAAAGGGGCAAAATTTCACACAAAAAAGAGAATGGGCTTAAAAAAGTCCACCTATAGTTCGAAGGGCTTTTTCATGTCTATCAATAATGATCAAAGTTACAAGAATAAGAATAAAGAAGGCATCGTCGTAAAAAGAAAATTGCCTTTCGAGAGTAACAAAGTTTCAAAAAATTCATCTTGAGGTATTTTTTAAGGTTCTCCCTTGATGCCCTTAAGAAAAAAAATAATCTGGCTAGGCTTGGGAAATTAAGAAAACTTTAGAGGATAATGTCGTTTTGGAAAACAACAGGCGATCGTCTGATTAAATTGTCCGTGAGGTATTATAATTTAAAGTCATTATGCTAATTATTTTCGAAAGTCTGGCATTATGCCTCAGTCATATACGAAGAAAAAAAAAGTTGACGGCGTTGTATAGAGGAAAAAGTATTAATCTTTAGTTAAAAGAAGCTAGTAATATTATGGAATAACCTCGACGTCTTGTGTTGAAAGTTAAGTTCTTAAAATATTTCTTTCAATTTCTGAGGCTACGTTTAATAATTATTTAAGTATTTATAAATTTAATACAACTGGGGAAAACTTAACCAATTTCGTTTATAGTTCAAATTACTTTTCACCCGCTAAAGATAAATAAAAGATGATTAATAAAGAAGAATAAAGATGATTACACTTCAAAGAAATGTTTCAAATATAATACTATACTGATGGAACAGTTGATTTTACTTAAAATGATTTTTTAAACACATGAATATAGCCCGATTTACATTAGTTTTCCGACAGGAAAGCACAAGTAAACTGGTTTGAACCAGTTGCTGCGAGAAAAAATGACAGAATTGTAGTGCCCTAAAATTGGACAAATAGCCTGAGCCGGAGAATAGTTGAGGGTAAAAATCTATTTATGTAGAAATAAGAAGAACATCTAAATCATTTCTTAGTCATATCTATCACTCTTTTTACACTCAGTATCCTTTTTAATAGATGTCTTATATTTATTGGAATTCATTTTATATTCCTTCATATCGCCACGAAAATATTTTATTTTATTAAAAATTGAAAAAAGTTTCTAATCAATAAATACATTAAATTACACATAAAATTCATTGTTAATGTTGGAAAGCGAATTAATTTTAAATGGGTTTTGGGTTTGTATAAAATTAATTTTGGATAGATTTTAAATTTTCTAAAATTTTTAAAATTTGATATATATTTATAAATATTTCTAACACAACACATGTTGTAAGAGTAATTTTGGCTCATAATATTATCCTTTCCCAAATTTAAAATGGAGGGATATATGCAGGATCATCTTTTATAGAAAGTCCTAAATTTCTATGAGATGTTTTGTGAAGAATTCTATATTGCCTGTAAGTTTCTGACTTAGATATCCTCACCCAAATTCTGAGTAGGGAAACAATGCGGGTGTTTATAAATTGAAACACTTATTTTACTACTAACGTTACTGGAGACAAGGTTGCACATTTTCTGAATTTCTTTTATGCAATGAGTGTTATAGTAGAACCTCTATTGTGAATATTATGTTTACGTAGTTCCTCATGACATATACAAGTTAAATTTAAATGTAGATTAAAATGTTAAAAAAGTTTATTCGTTTTAAGCTAAAAATTCACACTTACTGCTTCAATAGTGACCGGAATATTGTAAGAAATACCTTCCAAAGGCCTCTGCCTACATCAGTAATAAATTATTTGTTCCCTTTTTTTGGACACGCAGATGGAATTTCTTCAATTGAATTTTGTACAGTGTGATAACTTTATTTATAAACTCTAATAAAACACCGGAATTTTTACGAGATGAATCCACAATTCTACCTTGAAAATGACTGTTTTTTAAAAATGTGTCGATTTATTTATTTTTTTCGGCAATAAATGATTGTTATATCAATTTTTAAAATGCTTTTAAATGAAGTTTGAAAGAAGTAAGGCAAAGCTAATGTAAGAAACATTACTCTTTTTTTATTGTGTTATTAGCAGAAATAACTTGTTCACTATTAAACTCATATGTTTCATATGTTTTTCCAACTCATGTATATATTAAGTACTCATACATAAAATGAGTAACTATCTGTTTTTACATGGACCGGATTAGAAAAATATTTTTTTTTCCCAACAAAACAGAATATCAAGTTTATTTTTCAAAACGTTGTTTAAAACAAGCCACATAATTTAAAACCATTTTACATGAACTACAACCTTACACACCCAACCAATAAACAACTCAAAATATACATTACTGCTATAATACATTTATTTAACATTCCTCCGTTTCACCCATCAGCAGCGATATTATTTTCTCTAGCGCTTCCTTAAAAATAAGGCTTTAAAAAACTTCTCATTTTCCTTCCTTTCTTTCCTCAGTTCATCTCTCAGGGTTATCGCTAACCCCGCGTCGAAACTAGACTTAGGGGCAGTAAACTTAAGGTCTACCCCAGGAACGGTACCCAGCGGTACAATTTACTCGAGGTAAATTCGGGTTGCGTGGTATATTGACCGGAATCATAGATGTTCCAACTTTTGTTTCCACTTTCTGCTTATACCTGCATAACGCTTTCTTTTCTTTTTTTTCTTTTTTTCTTCGTAGAGCTCTTTTTCTTCAGAGGGACTTAGAGAACCTTGTCGTTTGTTTCCTTGAGTCTTGCCCAAGCTTTATGAGACGGAATAAATTACTATGGGGTTCCGCTTCCCATGGTAATACACAAAGAGAGTAAAGTTGCTTTTTGTTCATGGCCAGCTACGAGTTTAGTTTATCGTGCGCAAAGTGAATCTGTATGCCATGACTAACTGGATGTAACAGAGGCCACTTGTAGAAGTAACTCCTGGTTTTGTATCCGGATAAGACTTTCTATGATTATAGTTTTGTTTCTTTGGTATGTTCCATCACCATTAAGAACCGGAATGTAATTTTCAGTAATTTTTTCTTTTGATTTTATATACTTTAAGAGAAGAAATCACAATCCTTTAAATATTGAATGTTATAAATTTTAATGTAGGCCAAATATATGATTTCCTAATAATTTTATTATAAAAAAATTAATAAATAAAAAATAAAACTAAGCAATAAAAAATTAATTGCATCTTCAAACGCTATAAGCACTTTACTAATTTTAACGTTTCAGCCTTGTTGCTACAGCTTTCACATTTTATATCCAAAATAAGTGAAATTTGTGTTTTCTTCGGAAGCATTATGAGTTATTTAATTATGATTCAATTTCTTTTAAATAACTCATGTTTTTGTTTTAAGATTCCATGTGAATGATGTTCAGCTTTTTAGAACAGTGAGAACTTTACTATTTCGCTAGTATTGTGTTGGCACGATTGAAGTTCTAGAGTGAACTTGTTTGCAATTATTTTTTTTTTCTTGTTTAAAAAAATTATAGTATCTTTATGAGAGAAAAAAGAAATTAATTTACTAATCATGTAGCTATATTCCTTCGGAAGGAAATTCGTACCAAAATGAAAATTTGTAAAATTTAAATATTAGCATTTCAAGCTCCCATAAATAAAACAATAAGAAATTAATTGCATCTTCAAAAGCTACAAGCACTTTACTAATATTAACGTTTCAGCCTTGTTGCTGCCGCTTTCACATTTTATATCCAAAATAAGTGAAATTTTTGTTTTTCTTCGGAAGCATTATGAGTAAATTATATATTTTAATAAAAGTACCTAAGTTCTGATATATATGCTAATTTTTACCCTAAATTGCAGCCACCAAAATTTCTATAAAGTTTCTCACAAAATAGACACCGTTTTCTCCTAAATCATACTCCTGGAAGAAATACCAATATCTAAAGATAACAGAATAAGGAAGAGAAATATTAAATTTGCCCTCTTCCAATACTTCCATTAGGAGCCAACGTTGAATTAAGCATGAGAAAATTCAAATTTATAGCAACCCCATCACACAACTGAGGCTAATACATAAATAAGAAAACCAAATCACAACCTCATTATAAACTCATCGCTTACAAGTTGTCAAGAAAATTCTCCCTTTGCGGTAAAAGTCTAGCTTTATTAAGGGCTGCTCGCGAAAAGAAGCTAGAAAATTTTGCTCTAAAAATTTCCTTTAAAGATCATCGATCTAATGGTCTTGAAGGTACATCCATACGTCTGTCCGAGCCATCGGTGGTTGCAGGATTTTCATCGCTGCTGAAAGTTTGTACTTATTCAGCATGGGAAGAGGCTTGTAACTTCGAGGAAACTTTTTCTCTGACAGCATAAAAAAACCATTACGGTCAAACCTGGCAGTTGAAGTTGATGCCAGGTTTATGTATGAATCATAAAGCTACATATTTTGTGAGGAGAGATAACATATTTTTTACGTCTGACTTTAGATCTTGATATGCATATTCCTTTTTTTAAACATGTCGTTGAGAGTACCCATTTAATAGCACATGTCCTTCATCTTATGAAATGGAAAAAATAAGCTATTTATACGGTAAAGGAAGAATGCACTTGGAGAAATGTAATGGTATATAAGAACTATAAAATCATTTATAAAAATATAGACGGACTAAAATAGTTTGAAACAATTATACTGACGTTTTCTGATTAAAAAGGTAATTTTAAGGCGAAGAATTAAGTTTGCTTTATTTTTACAGAATACTTAAAGGTACATTGGATTTTTAATTAAAAAAAAAACCAATGTAATGGATAATGTATTTTTAACGTGGTTGAAGAAATTTATGTTTCTGAAGCTGTGATTTTTTTTTCATGTTAATTTGTTTTTCTTATTTTTTAAAAAGTTATTATTTATGTTAATTTTATATAATGCACAATTTTTCCAGCTTTTAAGAAATTCCCCCAAACAATAATGTTTTAAAATTCATTTATAGTTTCAAAACTCAGTAAATACGTTGTGTTAACTAAAGCGATTGTTTATGAATGTAAAATTGAATGTAAATATTTTTTAAATCTATACAATTATAATTGATATATATATTTAAAATACTATTTCAAACTGAAGAATAGCATGCTTACCTTATATCTTATTTATTCTTTGTTAACAAAATGTTTAACGATATTTAGTATTTTTAAAAAATGCAGCCTAGTCTCAAAACAGAAATTTAGTAAATATTAATTACTATAGGAACGACTAAGAAACACTTCTAATCCTTAGCATTGCAAAATATTTCAGCCACAGCCTTTAATATCCGTTTGTCAGGAAATTCTTTCAATTTTCCAGAATTCAAAACTAGAATTTGTCAAAAAGGTTTATCTCAAAAATACTGAGACTCATTCATTTTCACGAAGTTGTATTTAGCGCAGTGTATGATTAACTGTCATGGCGTCTTAACCTATAATCCGTACCACAGTACCGCCACCTGTCGGCAGATGCTCAAGTATTCTGGGCATTTATCTCGGGAGTAATGTAAGTTGTAAGTCAAAATGGCGTTACAGGCTAAGCATTGTTACAACGAACTGAAGAATTCCTCTTTCGAGAATGAGTTATGACGTGCGAAATATTCGCTATTTACCGTCAGTTAAACTGGTTATACGACCGTCTGTTTAACTGGCATTGTGGCAGGTGAATGTGGCATAGGAATTAATTATCTTAAGTATATATTGCTGTGAGTTAAAATATTTTATTTTATTGTAATATACACTATTTAAATAATTGTATACACCAGATGCATCGAAATTAATTTCATACCGAGTGCACAAAAATGTTCCTAGATTTAAAAATGCGATTTAGCAAAATTTACGAAATCTTACTATATTTTCGGTAAATAAAAAATTGTATTATAAATCCGTTGGCACTTATACATTTTTTAAAGTATTTTATAATTAAATAAAAACAAAATTTTAAATCAAATTTATTAGAGTTACCTTTAAAGTTAGTTTTATAAAAACTATGAAAACTAACTTCAAAAGGAAACCTTTTTGTTGAACCTTGTATTTGATTAAATGTCGGATTTTTCCTTAAACCTAAAATTGCACTGTTGAAATTCTCGTTAGGTACTATCAGAAAAACTGTGTCAATTTTGGAAAACTTATTTTATATGTGGAACTACACCAAGTCAGGAAAACTCTTTATCGTTTTGACTTCAGAGTGATCATTAACTCTAGAACTTACTGTATGATTCGATAATATCGGCGGTTATAAATTTCCTATGATATTTTGACGATAAAAAAGAAGAAAGAGGGGATTTGGTTTAGATTGAAGGAAAATACATTATGTTTCTATTTTAGAATTATAATAGCATACATGAAGAAAATTTATTAATTAGCTAACCTTTCAGGACAGCAAACCCTTTAATTTAAATGGTCTTTGCCAACATGAACTTTTTTTATGGTTCAACTTTCCATGTATACATAACTAAACACTTATTGAAAAATGGAATTCTATATTTTTATTTTAGATTCTTGATTCTAACAAGTAAACATGTTATTATTTTTCTATTTCAATGTTTAATATGTAAATGACAGCCCATGACCAAAAATCATCTATGTTTATTAGCAACATTTGGCAAATTAAATTAGCATTTAGTCCATACTGTGCTGTACAAGTGTACATATTTGATTATATACAAAATGAGTAATATGATAACTAATTTAAAATAATATTAATATTAGTATTTTCTCTTCATTAATTAATTTGAATATAAAATTCCATCATTTCTGATGATTAAATTATCTATAAATACTATAAAATACAATTTTTAAATGCACTTATGGGCAAAAGGCGAGCTTTATTTTTGATTCCATGACTGCTGAAAAAATATGTTTATTAATAACTTTTTCATATGTTTTTTCCTTTATTTGGTACGACTTGGTGCTACTTCTGTTATTTAAAAAAAAAAAAAAAATACCTTTCTTATCACAATTATTTAGATGGAACCCTGAAAAATGCTCATGTTTTCAAGTTAATTGTTTTGGTAAAATATAATGAGGTATCTCAGTATGCAGCTCAATATACAGTGGTTAATTCTATATACATATACTCATGAGTTTCTATGGAACTCCCCTTTTGTAAGCAAATATATTTTTTTTTAATTCTTTGGAAAAAAAACCATGTTGTATGTAGTAACTAATAACCAAGAGTTTAATTAAAAAGGTTTCCTTGAGTTTTAAGGATAGAAGGGGGGGGGGGGGGAGAGACTGGGTAAGATCTACCCTTCACCAAACTTCATAAAGTGAAATTGTAAAATTGTAAAAGTATCTCTGTTTTACCAAGCAACTTAACTTTTACAACTGATAAGCTGAAGGTTGATAATAATGTCTATGTCGTACTCAGTCTTCAAGCTTATCCATTAAAGGCAATTAAGTTCAACTTAGATTACAACATCATGGGTACAGTATCAAAATAACTACGTTTGGCCATATATTGAAGGAATTAAACATCACTTTTGTATTGTAAATATTACATTGTTTCAACAAACCCAGTCACACAAAGGCTTATAGATAAATTATTTGAAGAATTACTATTTCTAATTCTCAAAGGAATCCTTATTGTATTGGAAAAAATTACTTTTAAGTGACATTTCCTCAAAATATTAAGAATTTGTTTATAATTTTGATCTGGAGATTCATTTAATTGAAACAATTATCCTATAAAAATTCTGATAAAATATATATTAATTAATTACTTACACTTGCGTAATAAGGGTACTTGTGAGTAAAAATTCTAATACCCTGATAATGATGGTTATATACGATAAGTATTATGATTTTCTATAAAATAAGATGTGCTATTTAATTTTTTATATCCAGATTATTCACCGAAAGTAGGTGTTTTCTCTTAGAAATTGTTGGTATACGTTAGGAAAAAAACCCAGCTCTGTTGTGTTTTCTTTTCTTACCTCATTATATATTTTTTCCTTTTAAATTTGTTAGTATACGTTGCTCGTAAATACTTTGTGCGAAAAAAAAAAAAAATAGTAAACCCCCGTAAAAGAGAACGTTAAAAAATATTTCTAACAGAAACCTAATCCGCCACGTAAGCACACGTATATAAGTATCTTAACTACTCTAAAAAATTGAATCTCGATAAAAATTCTAAAAGAATTTAAAATTACCTTCCAATTATAGCTTTTTTACGGGAAAAGAAGTTTATATTTACTTCTTTTACCACACTGCGATGATTTTTTTTTTTTTTTTTTTTTTTTTTTTTAAATAAAATATACAAAAATGAGACTTAGTATATTTTTCTGGGACTAAGGAGATTTAAATGCATAAGATATTAGTTATTTTCTTTTATATGATAATGCAGTTTCGAAATTTATTTGAAAGAATATACATTTTTCGTACACTTAAATTTGATAGTGCAGTACCTCACAAAATTAATCAGTCGAAAACTATTGGTTTGTATTCACGTACAATAATTAAAAAGGCATTCAATCAATAAATTGCTGATTTTTCTGAGACAACTCATATCTTATTTACGCTAAAGATTCAAAATAGCACACTTTAATCACTTATTGTGCAGCAGAAAGGAATTTGCAATTAATATAAATTAACGCCTGAACTATTTATTATCCATCTTTTTGCAAAGTTCTGAGATTCCTGTCTCCTTTCCTAGAAAATATGGGCACAAATAAAAATAAAACCCAATCGATTGAATGTCTGAGGATTCATTCAGCCATTTTATAGCCAGAATTCCGATGCAATTTGGAGGATTGATCTGAACAATAGAGGATTTGTTCCTAAGGAATATTAAATATATATATTTTTTTGTCTCATTGAAATATATGTTGCTCTAATTTAAGTATAAGATATAAAAAATATAATTAATCTTAAATATAAATAATATCCCATTTACTATTCTTTTACTAAATAACTCATTAAGATTGAAGACAGTAATATTTTTTTTTATATATTTGTCAATTTAAGGGGTGAGGTAAGTAGATGAAAGATGTGTGTAGTATAACTAGTTATTGAGTTACTATTGACTAGTTATTAACTAGTAACTAAACAAATTTACTTTTGCATTATTTTATATGCAACGTTTATTTTGCAGTTATTAAAATATATGTCTCTAAGAAGTTTAGAGATCCAGGGTAAATGTTAGTAGTTAGCCTAAAACTGGTATTTTTAGAAAAATTTATATACTTTTCGTCATCCACTTAGCCCTTCAATTATCACATGGACATTGATAAAAAATTTAACTTTGAAAAAATAATCCTAAATACTTTTGAAAACTTAAATAATCTAAAACTCGTTTTTAAATTAATCAAAAATATAAATTAAAGTCAGTGAAATAGCATGAATTTATGATAAAATTCTTAAAGAGCATATATAGATTGAATTTTTAAAATTTTAAAAAATATCAAAACGAAAGATATTATAAAGTCCATCCAAGTTTCTTAATTTTACATTATACATTGTTGATAAAATTTTAATATATATATATATATATATATATATATATATATATATATATATATATATATATATATATATATATATATGTATATATATAAAAAAAAATGTAGAGGCAGTCAAAACCATAGCTTCATTTACATCATAATTGATTTTAGTGTTTTCATAAAACAAAATTCAATATGTATATTTTAACTTAAACCCCTTTCAACGCGTATTTGAACTTCCTACCATGTAAGTGTGATCATATCCATAACCGTACCTTATTATAGATCGTATAACAGACAATTTGTTCAAAATGAAATACATAACTTATGTAACTGTATGTAGTGGAAACACACACAAAAAATATGTACGTAGAACATGGTGCAATACTCAAACGCACTATAATATTGGATATTTTTTTTTTATTTTTGGAAAGCATTGGGGATCGGTATATAATCAGACAAAATTATACATACCCTTCATAATTTAATAAAAATTTTACAATACATTTTCTAGACTCAAAAACCGAATTTGTGTTATTTATTTATATATTTGTCTTGAATGTTTGTGGTGCTGCATGCCCACATTCACTCAAGTTCCTCTTTCTATAAAGATATTTCCACTTGAATAACTTTTTTACTTGACTCAGTATCAATTCTTTATTTCGTCCCAATAATGCAACACAAAAGAGGTAGGTCTGACCTGCCACTTTTGTTAATAAACTCCGATTTCGGTCGGTTAAAATTGACTTTTCCCGACATGAGTATTGATTATTCGGGACCAAACAAAGTTTCAAGCATCTCAAAGAACCATTCTTTTCTCCAAAAGTAATTCTACCGACCTCATTGAATTGTCAAAAGACGACCTCTTGCTTTATTTTGTTCATCTTAAAGCAAATGATAAACCAGAAGGGAAGACAGGTTTGGGGGACACATCTCGAGTAAGAAAAATGCAGGCTGTTTTATTAAAGATCTTATATTAAAATTTTGTTATGAATTGTACAATTTCAAAAGCTTTCACTATTGTCTTAAGTTCGTTCAAGTTTTTTTTTTTAACTCATTTTGATTTTTGACATTTTAACATGGATTCAATTTGCAGTTAAAACCGTATGTCTCCTGAATGAGAAGGTGGACAGACAATGCGTGTTCCACTAAAGAACTTTCTTCCAGCTTAAAATTTAATTATCTTTACCTTATGCAACTCTAAAACGGTTTGATATTAAATTCTGAAATAAAATATAAACCTAGTGTGTCTGATGGGAGTTTAGTTTAAATGTTCCTCCAATTTTAGTACATAGTCAGAAAGCTTATTCTAACTGATTTTCTTTGACTTTTTAAAAAATAATTAGCATTTGTAACCTTCTATTATAACACTTGGTCATAACTGATCTGTCCCTATATCTTTGAACTACTGCTTTTTAAAAATCGTATCTTTCAAGAGGTATCAGTTTCAAATAAGTTTGGTCTCTGTAAACTGTCTGTAAACTCATTTAATAACAAGTCGGATATGGTCGAGCTGCAGCGTGAGACTTGTTCGTGTTTTCTTCTATTGCGGATTCAGTTGTGAGTCATTATCGTTTAAAATGCATTCAAGAGAAATGCAATACAATAACCCATTAACCAATAAATCAAATTATAATTATGTAATTATTATTGAATTGAATAACTAATTTTTGCTCGATGCCTTTAACAGATAATGATATATATTTGTTAAAACACCTTTTTTTGATTTCTGTATTTATTTTATGTATTGTTTTGTAAATGTATTATCTACATTATTACATTTATAATTAGGTTTATTAGTTTATCCTATGTCTATTTACAAAAGATGAGTTTGTTTGTTGCTTAGTTGATTCCATATATTTTACTTTTGCTTTTATTGGGCTGAAATGTTGCACTGACATACTTCTGGCCGTATAAAAGCTAACAACGTATAAAGATTACGAAAAAGAAAAAATGCTTAAAGCTAAATTTAATTATAAAAGTAAATTATCTTAGTCATTATTAGATGACAATCTAATCTCTCCCACTTAATAATTCCTTAATAAAGATTTTAACATTGAAGTTGATGTAATTAAGTGTTATTACATTGTTGATGTTTATTACTGAAAATCATCTTTTGTTGAAAAAAAAAAAAAAATTAACATCACGTAAGCTTTGAATTATATGGTTTCTTCTCTCTTTATCACATAACCAATAGCAACAGTAACTATTAACGAAATATTTATGGCCAACTTGGCTCACTTTTAAATGATTCAAACCTTTTGTGCGGCAAGGGAAATATACCTGCTCTCTTATTCAATGAAATTTAAAAAGTAATGAGTTACCAGATAAAAATAAAATGCTCATTATCGGACAAGTTATGACGTATTTAGGATCATTCAAAGTCAATTTGTATCAATTTCAGCTACTTTTTTTGGTCCAACAAACCAGTAGATTCATACAATTTACTAACTTTTTTCTATATTTTATAAAACATTTAGAATGATGTCCAATGGGATACTTAAACCTGCAGTTGAATATCAGTCTATAAAAATATACACGTAAGTATTGATGTATACCTTTCATTATTAAGTTTTTTAATTGTTATGAACACTGGGGAATGTCATTCTGGAAGCTTTTGATAAATTACTAGAACCATCACGGTATTTTCTAATTTTACTTTACTCTAGTAAATATTTCTTCATTCTCATTTAAAAATACTTGTGCTATACACACTTATTATCAAATCAAAGATACATAAGCAATTCCGCAACAACTGATTTTTTTGGAAACACATATATAATCAAAATAGAATCTACATGTAATCGGCTGACTAGTTGTACCAAACTTAGGTACTTCATTTTTAAATGTTTGTGTAACTTTTTCCAATGGAATATTTTAAGAATTGACTTTTAAAGGAATTTACATTAATTTAACATTAGTTCCTCACATGCAGCACATGTTATCTCCGGGATCTGGATTTATTCTCTGTGGCGTTAAGAAGCTGCTTTCAAATTATTTTTTAAAATAGTTGTAATGATCTCTACTTTACTCTTGGAATGGGAATTGTTTTGTTTTAATAGTAATATTTCCTTTGAACATAAAACTCTGCAGAAAATACTTGTAATTTGTACCTTTATAAACATTTTCAATGGAAAACTATGAGTGCGTATAAATCAACCTAAGAAAACATGAATTTGAAAATTATAGTAGTTCTTTTCTTTAAATGCACTTACCTTTCAAATATTTCTCTTGAGAAAACGAATAAAATTTCACAAATCACCATCTTTTTAAAGTCATTTAGCAAACTACTATTCTAAATTGCAATTCATTGTAGATAATATACAATCGAACAAAACATACGTTTAAAAAACTATATTGTAAAAGTCTTGTGCTATTACTGATTTTGAAAATTCCATTAACCATACAATAGCGTATATTAATTACCTTCGGTATCCAAAATAATATAATCCTATTGAGAACTCGTGTTTTTGTTCTGGAACAACAATTTGAAATAATCTCTTTGGTAATGGCATATTTTGAGTAATATTATCACATTACTACTCCAGGAAATTTTGATTGAATTTTTAAGTGGCATTTCCTTTTATGAAAATGAAAGCTATGCCCTAAAAGGATTTCTTAGGCATTAGAATTTTCAACAATAAAAGCATTTTATCTTTTTTATTATTATAATATATTTCAAGAAGAAGCGATTCAATTATCATAATACCAACAATCCTTGATTCGAAGACTCTTACGAATGATAATTCACTGAAATTTTACTCTCTATCCATCATATGTCGTAGATGAGTTATGATGCTCATTATTCAGGTTTGTCGAAAAGAATTTCATATCATATTCAAATCTATGTGTTGATATAAATGTAAAAGTATGCTATATATGTATATGTGATATAAAGCAATTTTTCACAATTTATCATTTAAATAATCTCCAAAAAACTGGATATTACAAAATATGTTCTTATCTTTTATCCGAGATAAGCTGTTTCTTGAAAATATGAAAGAAAATGTTTTTGTTGCTTTGAAACAGAATATCAGAAATACGAAAAGAATAAGGGAAAGTCAAGCAGAACAAATATGTGGAAATGCCAATACATTTTCTTGTATTCCCATTAAATTTTTTTGCTTTAAATTTTGTGTAGTGTATCATTTTAATTTTTTTAATTAATTATATATACATCATCTGATATATAATATGACATTTCGATTGAAGCATGTTGTTGGAGCCTTGAGCCTGTTGTTGGTATTGAAACTTGTATTTGTATTTCAAAGTTAAAGGAAATAAGCCTGCACATTTTCAGCGCAATTTTCCAAATCGGTGATAGATGTGAAGGTGAAAGTCCATAATATACTATTAAACCGCGTTGCAAAAATTTCAAATTCTAGTTGGGGATTTTAGGATGAATGTTTATCTCCAATGTAGATGCAGAGCATGAGCATTTTAAACATTTTCCGAAGCAGTATTTCTATTTGTTAAATAAAACATTTTAAGGGGGTCCGGCACCTCCATAGGAGCCCATGTTAAATTCAACAACTTTGGAGGCATCTAATTTAATAACCGATTCTTCAATCATTATGAAGCTTTCACAGTATAATATTTAGATACTTTTGAATACTTTAACACGAGATTTTTGTTATTTTTTAAAAATTAAA
The DNA here is from genome assembly GCA_963978545.1 of Linyphia triangularis. Taxonomy (NCBI): domain Eukaryota; kingdom Metazoa; phylum Arthropoda; class Arachnida; order Araneae; family Linyphiidae; genus Linyphia; species Linyphia triangularis. The sequence continues at coordinate 19,441,311 of OZ021732.1, read as the reverse complement.
ATAATTATAATTTTCTAAAAATATGTTTACGAAATTTTTTTAAATTTTAGACTAACTATTTTTTTTTTTAATAAAAAGTATGCTACTTATCAATAATTATATAAAGTACTTAAATACATTAGAGAAACATGAAAAAAAATTTCAAGCATTTATGTCATGTAGATTTTAAGCTATGTGCCCCCAAACATGAAAAACGGCATTTTGAGAAATTCGACTTTGAAGTTAAAAAACATGCTTTAAATACCTACATTTTGTTTACTTAAAAAAATTATTAAAAATACTTTGAAATCAGATATAATTACAAATGTGACATCATTTTGAAGAAAAGAATGTATATTTTGATAAACAGTAATAAACTCGAAATTAATAATCTGAAAAATTTTCATGTACCGGACCCCCTTAATTCTTGCTTCGGTAACAATCCTCACTACAAAATATTTTAAAGATGATTTAAAAATGAAAATGTTTTTATGAATTTTTTATATGTATTTATGACTGAGTGATACTTCTACAGGTTGATCTACTATATCCTAAATAACATAAATTGTTTGTTTTTCAGACTTTCTTTTACATAATGCGCATGTGAGTAAATCCTTAATGAACTAACCCTGTAAACCACTAGACTTATTTATGCTTAAATACGATTTGGATAACTATTTATTTTCATAATATGGTAACAGAAATTATGTAGTAAGTGATGGAGTTTCGTCAAAAATCGGTGAGCAAACGCTTCAGTTGTAGTGACTTCAGAAGTTATTAATGGGAAACTGTGTAGAACAAAAACACTTCATCGATTGTACAAGCAAAAATAAATTAACAATTGAACTAATTCCAAGTAAATCAATAAATCCGATAATTAACGCCGGAAACCTATAAACCAATTTCACGGTATGTGGTGCTGATGCTGTCGACAACTTTTTTCAACATGGATCAACCAAGTCTATGCTATCAAGTACTTTATTGCACAATCTTACTTCGTGGTTAAATGACGCGTACGTTGTCTATCACAAAAATAACTATCATGCATAAAACAAGAATTTTAACGACAATTTTATTTTTATATATTCTTAAACGTTTTATTTCTGTAAGATGACACACTTTTTAAAAAGAAGTTTAAGTCTTGTTTATTTTTAACACTGATAACATATAAGTATTCGTGTACTAGGGATGTATGGTTCAAAGGATAGTTAACGATGCATATCTCTATTTAAAATATAGATTTCATTCTATTTAATTAAAAGTAATGGAATACCTGTGTGTATATCTAAAAAATCTTAAACTTTTCATTATTAATCGTGTTCTATAAAAAAAACTATAATTATTTTTGAAGTAATAATACTACTTCGGTTAGTCAATTTATAAACCTAGTATTTGGGGCCCATTTTCAATGCATATGCTACTTTTGTTAATTAAACAGTTAATATAGTTATTTCCTTTCATTTCATTTGTTGTTAGGTGTTATATATTTGTAGTTTATTGAAACATATAAACACAAAAATATTAAAATATATTTTTGTTATTTAAATTTTTACATGTCACCAAAAGTGGATGTTAGATAATTGCACTGTACAACAATTTTGCACAGTTTTCATGTATCTTGGGTCAAAATACTTAATTCTTAATGAATCCCACATGCTATACACGAATATCACAATGAAATATCTGGTCTTGTTTCTGAGATGCTCTTTACTCAGTGCTAAAATTCCACTACTGTTAAAACATTGTTAAGAATAAATTAATTTGTTACGCATCGTAATGAGCATTTTTATTTGAAATGTTCCTATGCATATATGAATTAATAAACAATGTAATAAAATAAACATTTTGGAAATTAAAAAAAAGTTAGAGTGCAACACATAAAAAAGAAACAGATTATGTAGGGCAAAAGTAAAAATTGTTCCCTTATATTTTTAATGCATTAGACGATAGTCAAACCCCAGAGGAAATTATTACTACACGAATTGAAGTACTCGGAATATGAATGGAGTGTCTGTGCTGACTTGAAAGTTTGAGGAAATTTTAATAAGCCTTCAACAGGAACTACACACATTTTCTGTTTTCTTTGTGAATGGAGAAGTCATGCTTCATATTTATATTTTATACAGTACGAATGGCCTCTCAGGATGTAATTGGCACTTTGAAAATAAATGTCAATATCACACCGCGTATTTCTCCAGGAAAATTCATCTGAACAAATTGGTTTATTGTGACATAGTTGGTTAAAGCTATGGATATGAGTAAACCACCGGTTCTCACTAACTTGCTCAAAAACTTTCTCAGTCTAAATAAATCAAACATTAAAGAAGACATTTTTATGGGTTCTCAGATTAAATATATTTACAAAGATCAAAAAATTTTAAACGTTGGATTAAGATGATTATTTTGGGATTACTTCTTTAGGTTTGAGCTAACTACCCTCATGATGTCTGATCCGAATGTTATAAAAATCTTGTTCAAGACATGATAGCTCCTTACCAGAAATTATAATATTGAACATGTCCTTAAAGCTACATTTCTTTTATTCCTTTCCTGCTAACTGTGGAAAACACAGCGATGAGCATTGTTCTCACCACCATTTGTCTGCAATTGAGCAACGCTATGTTGCCCGTACCTATGTTTGCAGACTACTGCTCGATGATTTTTCATAGTTAATCCATACTTGGAATATAAGCAAAAGAACAATTGAACACGTCAATTATAATTTTGTAAGACTATACTTCATATTGTCACTTTTACTTCTTTATCAATTAAACTGCTAACAAGACATGAAATGTACTCATTAATATGTGTCATGATCATATACTGTTTTCTTTTACTAATTACACTACCTTCAAACCGAAGGTGACTATGTGCCCTGGCTTCTTTTAACCTAAACGCTACTTGATGCTTTGAACATCAATTACTGAGAAGTAAAAAATTCTCTATTTGTCAGATATTTAAACGACTTTATTCTTACAGTGTTCATGGTTATTATGATAATTTTGTTGCTTTGAAAGATCGTGCCTGTGTCGCCTTTTAATTTTTTTTTTAATGAAAGGAGTTTTATTTTATATTTATAAATTATTAGAAGAGTTTCAATACAATTTTTCTTTGTTATTTTTATTATGAGTTACAGTACAAGAATCATGACTATTTGAGGGTTGACATAGTAAATGTTTTTATTTCTCTTTTTTTTTCTGTGATTTTTATTCCTTTTCACACATAACATAAAAAAAAGCATGTATTTCAGATATACGTCTTTTGCATTTTACCTGCTTCAAATTCAGGCATTACTGCATTTTTAAGTACAAAACTATGTAATACACTTTGATTGCCAGAAATATCTGGCTATGGATACAGCTATATATGTACTGTATGCAAATACATTTTCACAAACAAAACATGTTTTTGTTATTTTTGACAAACTGCATGTTTATATTTAAGGAATATAAATGTCCAACAATAGGAATTCAGTGAGTTGTGAGGGAGGAAAAAATGTATAGTACTTAGCAATCCTAAGCCATTTCGTCAAGTATTATATCTGGAATTGCATTGTATTTAAAATGTATACTTATATCTACGTTGTATTAGGTTGTCATTCATATACATCGAATATTAAGAAAGTTGGTTGGTTTGTTTACTCATCAACCTCTTTTCATATACAGTAATTAGTAATCAGGCCGGGATATCATTGGTTGTCATAGGTTCATATGACAACGAGCACATCCATACCTAACCTGGTATACAAACCTGACACTTTTGTCATGCAAGGCCAGGGCGCTAACCACACATTCATCAGGTGGGCTCATAATAAGGAAGATTCAATATATTAATCTCAAAACGTGACTAAATCACATTCGTTTTAGGGTAACCATTGAACCGAAGGATAAATAATTACAGTATATCATAGTAAAAATTTTAATTTCATTTATTCTGTTTGTTTATTTTGTTATTAGAATTTTAATATATTCATAACACATATAACATTTCGAAATATTTTTTTGGGTTAATAGTTTTTTTAAATTTGCATTTTCTTTACTCTACAAGTTTTACTAGTACATGTATTAACATTAATACTGTTCATATTATTTACATATTACTCACATAGTACAAGAAATTTAATAACACATAAATTAATCAGAACATTGTTGAGTATTCGTTGACTAAAAACACAATTTAAAACTCATTCTCCTTTTTTCCAAGTTACTTTGACAATTATAAAACAATAAAACCTTAAATAACAAATTTAATTTATACTCTACAATTATAAATATCTTACAAACTTGTTTTAATTCATATCTTCTCAGATACGTCCAGAAAAACCAATTATGAAAGAAAATTTAACAGTTAAAAACAAAGAAAAAAAATCCATCTACTCCCGTACTTTATCGTTTTAGATATCCCTTTAAATCAACCACGAAAAAAAAAATATTCGAGTCTTTTTAGTGGGTGAAAAATCGACCAGAATCACTTGGTCGATAGCAGTCCATTCCCTGAAAGATCTGGTAATGCCGACTTCTCAACATGATCCACTTTGAAAAGGGAGCAGGGGAGCAAAACTGTGTTGAGATTTAAGAAGGAAACCGATCCTTTTCCCCCTATTCCTTTCTGTGTAAATTTTCTTTGGGAAATATTCAAAATACTTGTATATAACTTACTGGCATACAAAGCGTGTCTCTGATTCGGGTATTATTATTTTTCTAAAATTCTTCATATTTTCATATTTTTACAAACAGTATTTATATTTAAGAATTGTTGTCTCCTACGAATTCAGCTCACATTTTTTTGCCTGTTTGTTGTTAAGACTCAAACTGTTATGAAATGTCTTATGCAAAAGCAGAACATTTTAAAATGGCATCCAAATTAAATCATACTCTGCAACATTAAGCAACTTAACAACCTATCAAAATTAATCATTTGAATTTTTATAAGTTATAAACATATTAGTTATATAAAACATAGTCTTTTTTTCTACAATTAATCTATTTTTTTAACTTTGAATATATCACTTTAATTTTCTAATATTTGTAATTTAGACGGTATGAACGCATAACAGGAATTTAACTTTCTTGTACTTGATTCAAATGTGTATTTTTTTTTTTTTTTTATGATGCTTTTAGTTGTGAAATTAAAAGGCTGAAATTTTTGTACGAATTTTTAATTTGCCTAATTTCTATTCATTGTTAGGTTTTAATTTCTTTAAAAAAGATTTGAAATGCTGATACACACTTGCAGGAGTAGTTGGCTATTTTACACTTTTGAAGCATATGTCATGAAATTTATTAAACGTAAATTAAATTGTTTTAATTGCATTTATAACCTAAAGTACCATCCACTATTGTGTTTTTTAATTTCAATGAAAAAACTATTTTGAGTGACTTTATAATTATTCTTCACTTAGTAAAATTAAAGTATCGAAATGTCCCATGTTTTTATGCATAGAAATGTAATAAAATTGATTTTATTCTTTAATTTTCATTAATAACACTTATATTCAGTTTTTATCAGTGATTAACACATATGTTGGATATTAAACCTCAATTCTCAATTTAAATCTGAATATTTATTAAGGACAGTTTAAAGTTATTTAAATGTAATTTATCGCAGAAATTGGCTCTAGATTAATGCATTACCACTGAGATAAGCAATCCAGTTTTCCATGATACATTTGTCTCAGTTTTGCGGTATTTTAATACATTTTATTCAATTCGGTGAAGAATAAATACGAAATGCCTTTTTACATAATCCGAATCTGCAGATGCTTTTCCCTTATGGCGCATGCCATCTACATGAAAGTTCAATAAAGTATTTTCTATGAGTAGTAACTTGCATTTGGGAACCTAAAGAAACCGAGAAGTGATCGGAAATCAATACTGTTAACAACCGCAGACATATGCACATATCCATAAACCAGGAGCGATACGCATATACCAAATGCATAAAATCTTTTGGATTTTCTGCAAATGCAAAGGATTTGAATGGAAAGATCCATCCAGTTTAATGTTCAAGTTTAGAAAATCTTTCCGATATCTTGAAAGATGCCTTTCCTGTATTGAAAATCCCTTTTCTCGTGATTGTGTCCTTTTACCACATTTTGTCCTTGAATAAAATATTTTACATTCCAGCTTTAAGAAATGTACATTCACTTATTTATATTTACTATTTTGTTTATTTCGGATGCAAATAATAAAGTCATAATCAACTTGTATCTCATGTATTATCAACTTAGACTTTTAATGTGTAAAACTTCAAGAAAATACATGCACCAAAGCTTTCATATATATGCAGAAATTAAATTAAATCGCAAGAAATTATCAAAAGCCACTTTGAAATTTCAATCAAATGCATCGTAAGGGTAACGAAAGTAGACTTAATTATATCAGTGATTTCGGCAGATAGATGACATGTCACGTTTAAATTAATTTATCATTTTAAAACTTTAATTTATTTCATTGTTGTAAATGGAAAACACAAATAAAAGTTGAAATAAATAAACAATAAACGATAACTTTATAAATTATAGAAGCAAATCTAATAAACTGTTCCAATTTTTAAGAATCCATTTCTAATTTAAACTTTTATGTAAATATTTGCTTACATATTTATTTCTAGGACTAGGCAATTATTCAATTCATGTTAACTATCAAATTAAATTAACATTACATTTTTTATTGAATATTCTTCACCTCATCATCATTATTTACGCCATTTCTATGGGAAATGATTAATACCTAATGAAGCATAATAAAATTAATGAAGAAATTATTAATACATTAGTAAATTTTGATATATTTGAGTGGAAATAAGTTAATATTTATCAATAGATACTCAATTAGATGAATAATACTAAACAATAACGAATTCTTCAACGCCATCTTTTTCCAATTAAGTTATGTATATAATGGCATTATGTATGTAAGTATTATATTATGCGGCAGTAAAAATGTAGTAATGAAGATGTTTTAAAAAACACATTTGAATCCATCCTAAATTATTGAATGTTTGTTTATTATATATTGTAATTGCAATTTATGTATATATTATTGAAATTTATTAATATATTATATTTTGTCAAATGCATCGCACTGCTTTGCAAGCTCTACAAGGCTTTACAAAGTCATTGCTCTGCTTCATAAGGCCAAATAGAATATTTCAGAATGAGAGATCAAAATAAACTGTAGATTTTCATAAAAGACAAACACATCCACACATACAAGAACACTTTTCTGTATGTGTATATATATATATATTTTGTATAATTGTAACTATATTGGAAGTGGAACATCGGGATATCTAGCAAACGAACGGTTCAACTCCTTTTAGATCCATTAAAATATTTAATCGAGATCAGAATAATTTATTTGCATATGCTCTATCTTGGTTCAATTTTCAGAAATTTGACTATACGGAAAATTTGAATATCCCTCGTTAGAAGCGTTGAGACCCCCCCGCCCCTTTTAACCCTTCGAATGGTTAATCATGATTAAAATTACTTTCTTCATTGACACTAATAGTTATGTTATCAGTGGAAGCGGAACTTGGCGCAGTTCATCGTATTTAACATTTCGACCCATTTTCGACTCGTTAAAGTTTATCGAGAGTAGATTAGCTTACTTTATCTATGATTTTGCCCTTAGTACCAAAATTCGAAGTTGTGACTATATTCGAAGTAGGGAATTGGAATATACCCTTGTTTGGATCGTTTTGACAATTTAAAGTTGGTTAATCTACATCGGAATAGTTGTTTTTTTCTGTGTTTGCCTTTGTTGACATTTGAGCCAAGTATCAGAGTTGCTATTACATTAGAAGTGGAAACTTTGAATAAGTCTGGTTTGGAGCATTTGACCCCATAAAATATATTAATCGAGATTGAAATACCTTACTTTACCTATGTTTGACCTTGATTCCATTGGAAGTGGGACATTTCAGAGTTGTGACTGTATTGGAAGTGGGACATTGGGATGTTCATCGTATGGTTTGAACATTTCGACTTATTTTGCTCCTTTAAAATTAATTAGTCGGTGTCGGCATAGCTTACTTTATCTGTACTGGCCTTTGTTGTCATCTGTACCAAATTTCAGAGTTGTGACTGCATTGGAAGTAGGGCATTTCAATATATCACGTTTGGAAGGTTTCGACTCCTTTTCGTCCCCTCAAAATTGGTTAATTTACATTGGAATAGCTTACTTTTCCAAGTGTATCCTTCTTGACGTTTGTATCAAATTTCAGAGTTGTGACCATATTGCAAGTGGGACATTTGTAGATTCCACGATAGGAACATTTGACCCCTTTTCGACACCTTAAAACTGGTTAATCGATTTCGGAATAGTTTAATTTTTCAATACTTGCTCTTGCTGACATTTGTAAGAGTTTTCAGGGTTGTGTCTGCATTGGAAGAAGAACATTGTACTATTCCTTTTTGGAAGGTTTTGACTCTATTTCAACCCAGTAAAATAAGTTAATCGATATTGGAGTAGCTTACTTTGTCTATGCTTGCCTTTGTTGACATTTGTATCGAATATCAGAGCTATGACTACATTGGAAGTAGGACATTCGAATATCCTTCGTTTGGAGCGTTATACCTCTTTTCGACCCCTTAAATTTTGTTAATCGAGAGAGATCGGAATAGTTTACTTTTTTCTATTTTTGTCCTTCTTAACATTTGCACCAATTTTCAGAGTCGTGACTATATGGGAAGTGGAAGAATTAGTGATGAGTGAGGGTTTTGCCTTATATCGAGAGAGATTTAACAAAGTACAATTTAGGATGCCAAAAGAATGCGACATATCAATGTATTTAAAGTGCTCTAAATGAACTATTGAATTATTATTTTTTTTTAGTTTTGAAATTGTAATTTACATTCCTAAATAATAAGTAGAAACCAAAGCACAAATTAAGACAAGTTGAAAACGTAATTTAATTCAAAAAGTTTAGCATTTCAAGAATTTATATCAAAATGTTAAAAATACTGCGAGGAGTAATCATTCAAAGAATTTGAATCCCATTATTTCATAAACTTATGTGGAGTTCTAAACTAAAATGTTTAACAGTTAAAAAAAAAAATTAATAGAAGCATTTTTGATTAATGTATATGTGAATCTAAATTTTACAAAGCATGAAATTCACTAGAACATAATTGAACAGTCATATCGATATTTATGTTTGCAGTTTTCAATGGATAATCCATTACTATTTCGTTTCTAATCTTTCCGATATGAAATAAATCATATTCTTTTTTTTAGTGTTTTAAAAACTATTATTCTGTTATCCACAAATTTGTTAAACTAACCACGGTTAAAATGAAGAAATCAAAATAGCAGAAAACATCTTAAAATATTCAAGCCTCTAGAATTGCTTTCTTTTCCTTTTTCACTAGAATCCAACTTCCCTTCATAATAGAAAACGACAAGGAGTAGCTTTCCAACAACTCAACTCCGAATCCCATACAATCACGCAAGGTGCAAAACCACCATTCGCGTGTCGTAACTTCTATATCCCAACATGAAATTCATAGAGATCCGGATATACATTTTTTGCTTACAACCATCAACATATCACCCCCTCCCCTTCTTTTTCCATTCTCGCTCTCGAAACACAAACAAAACTCAGGAAAGATGAAATACAAAAGGAAAATGCATTTGGAAGGGTTTAATTTGGGGTGGTAGGTAAAAGGTTCTCGGCGAGCGACGAAAAAAAACAAAAACAAAGGAAAGCAAAATAGGAATGCCATGCACGCCACTGTGGAATTTGGGAAAGGATAGAAGAAGTGGCGGGATATGAGATGAGGAGAAGCCAAAAAAATACGTAAACTTGGAATAAGTAATAACTCAGTGGATGCATTCGATGAAAAGACGGGTTTGTCAAGAGAGATTTTACTTGAAATGGGCTTGTTTTTTGATCAACCAAATAAACTCATATTTTTATTAAAATGTATGCCTTGTAAATTATTTCAAAATTATTTACTAGATGGTGTAAACTAATAATGTATTATTCATGTGAATGGCATTAGCACTAGAGTTTTAGGTATTAAATTCCAATACCTTATTTGTGCAACTTCTTGAAGTTATTTTTAATTTAAATAGCTTTTCATATCTAATTTATATGTTTTACTTGATAAATATTATGTAATAATAAAAACAATGTGTAATTAATTGATTTTATTTTTAACTGAACTAAATTTTTTATTATAATTTGTGATGAACACAATAATGTCCTTATTATTTTTTAAAATAATATTTAAATGAAAAATCTGCTACATCATGTCAGCAAATGATTTATTTTTCTTCTGAATGGTATTAACACCATTATTTTTTCTATTAAACTTTTCATTTTATTATGTAATTTGAAAAATTACTAAATATTGTTTATAATTTAATTTTTGTTTTTATCGCTGTTTTTTTTTACAGTACACTGTGTAGTACTGTAATCATTGTTTAATTAATTTATGTTACGTTAAATTTAACTAGATTATATTTTTCTAATTTGTGACAAACACACTACATTTTAAAACAGTATTTGTTTTGATGGCTAGAATACTCATAATAATAAGTTTCTTTGTTTTAGAGAAGATTGTAAAGTTAAGATAATTTTTATATTGCATAATTATTTAAGAGTACACGGTGCTACTTACTATACTCATAATAATAAGTTTCTTTGTTTTAGAGAAGATTGTAAAGTTAAGATAATTTTTATATTGCATAATTATGTAAGAGTACACGGTGCTACTTACTATTACGTTGTTATTAAATATTTTTTTAGATTTTTAAATGAACCAAAATATATATTTCATAAGCCTTACAATATTTACAATATAATTTATACAATAATTATTGAAAATTTAACTTCTGAATATAAATTACACAACACTTAGTAATAATAGTGAAAATAGGTTGCACGAAGTATTCCACGGTTCTTCGTGCAATAAAATTATTACAACTTGACCTTATATACAAATTTTTAATACGTTTTTAGTATTTTCACTATCCCCGATGGTTAAACTCCTGAAGTAATGAAAAATCAATTCAGAGGTTTGCAGAAGTTTTTCATCTTCTTTAATGTAGAATTGGAAATGAGAACAGATAAGTCTTACACGCGCCAAAAAACTTGTTAAAGGCAACTTAGTATAGATACAAGGAAAAGAAAAAAAAAAAATCAGGATTTTACTTTTTATCAATTCTTTCTAAATAATCAATTCTAGAAAAAGAATTGTTTAATTTATGCTAATATTTTCTTGGTGGAGTAATCATATTTCTTACAATGTAGGGAATCTTTGAATAAAATTTTTTATTATTGTATTGTTATTCTTGTTATTTTTACGGTTATTATTATTTCATTATGATAATATTAAAGGGACTTGGTACCATTTTTTTTTGTTTTTATATATAAACCTTTAAAATTATAATTTTTATATATTTGGAAGTATTACCTAGTAAAAGCTAAATTTTATTTTTAAAAAAGTTCACACAGTGCTCTAAAATTTCAAATTTTAAATTTAAAAAAAAAAAAAAAAAAAAAAAAAAAATCATAAAATTTTTATATTCTTTTTCATTTTTCAATATTTTTTCCTGATTTTTTTATAAAAAATGCTTCTAGTAATGTATTCCAACTTTTAAGGCATCCGATTTATAATAAGTAAAATAGTTTTCGAGGAAAAAGATAATTACCGTACCTTCATGTAAAAAAAGAGTAAAAAACAGGCATTTTTCAACATTTAAATTTGTAATAAAAAGTTTCTATTCGTCGATTTTTGTCAAATTGATATTAAGAATGTCACAAAAAAAATTTAAATCATTTCATTCATATTTACAAAAGTGTTAGCATTTTGAGTAAGGTGGGAATTTCAAAAATCACGAACTGAGAAAAATACGTTTGAAATATCAAAGGAGCTATTGCCGCAATGCTAAATTCTCCATAGAAATATAGTTTTTCTACATTTGCAGCTATCGGATCAGCCCAAAAACTTTCCAAAATAGGGAGAAGGTTTCAAAGATTATAAACACACAAAAAATAGAAAATTTATATGTTTATTATTTTTTGTGAAAACAAGGGGTACCAAGTCGCCTTAAGCTATTATAGTAGTATTTTTTATATTTATATTATTATATTTTATAATAATTAAATTATTATTTGTTTCATAACAAAGTCAAGGGGGTGATAATTGAAATTTAAGATTAGCAACGTTTTATTACTTATTTCATAATTTTACATTTTTCTTTAGTAAAGATGGTTTTTAATTGTTTAATTAAATTGCACTTGATTTATTGAAAGAGTGTTATTTATCTCTAAATACAGGGGTTACAAAATTAATTGTAATTGCGATATAAGTGAAACGAATTTAAACTGTGTCAGTTACTATCACTAAAAGTCCGTCTTTACATATATATCAATATTGTACATTAGTTTCAAACATAGAACATGTACAATTGCTAATATTTAATGACAAAAATTATTTCCGTTTATGATTAATGATATGTGATAAGAGAAACTGCCAATTTAGAGGGGTTTTTTATAAACAAAGATGTCGTTTGCCGTAAAGCCTGGTTCCTCGCACCCGCTGCACCACCAGTGCCTTCACAATTAAAACATCGCCATTTAATTAATACACAAAAAGTGGTTGAAGTGTCTTGGGTGAAAGCAATTCACCTAAGGCCACTTCGCCACATCGATAATTTATCATTTATGTTTATATGTTACTAGTTGCATGGCCTCACGTTGTCGGAGACCCGTTATTGGTGAATAGGTCCAAGCTTTTTGGTGTTTCGCTCACTGAGAGGTTCATTTCTATACAAGCATGCAGTCGTTTTCTGCTGAAACGATTATTTCAGCGAAAGAATAAGCTCGCTTTACTCGCCAAAAATTAATTGGTAAGTATACTCTTAATATTAGAACCCCTTCCCTATCAAGAAACAAAACAAAAATCAGCGTTTATACAATAATACAACCCCTTTACACGTCTGAGAATGTTTTAACATTGTGTTTTTGAAAGCAAAGTTAGAAGGCCAAAACTAATTAGGTTCAAAATTTCAGAGCTCTTCGAATAGAAGTCACTTTGTAAAATTATTATAAAAAAAATAATTTAAAATTTTAACTTTCTGTGTGTCAGAAGTCTAGTAAAAACGCTTAAACTGCTTATGCTAAAATTTCATAGCTGCTTTAAAAAATTAATTAAAAAAATACCTAAAGTTTTAACATTCTGCTTATCATAAGTCCAAATAGAAGGAAAACAACTAATGGTATTATGCCTATTAAAAGTCGTTTTGTAATAATAAATAAATAAAAAAAAATAAAAAAAAATTAAATGTTAACATTCTGCTGGTCAAAATAAAATTATAAGCCTAAAATCACTTGTGTTGAAATTGCAAAGCTCTAAGTAGCATTCAATAGATGAATATACTTTCTGTTTTATTATTATCGATATAATATTAACAATTTTATCAAAACCTTCAAACTGATTTATGATACATTGCTTTAGCATGCATAGTTTAATCTAAATGTAATTGACTTGCGGTGGACATTTTTCATTACTTCCACTTATAATTTTTGATTAAATCATGGATTAGAAACATATCTCGACGAGAGCTTTCATTTGACTTGTTTGTAGCATTTCTAGTTTGGTCTCAGGTATGTGGTCATACTCAATATTTGTATAAGCTTCTTTCGGCATAAGTATGGATTAAAAAGATAAATAAATAATGAAACATTTTTTAATTACATTCGCCTAATTTTGGCTTGAAGGGAGCAAGGTGAGTTAGAAATCATTTTGTGCAACAAAAATTCAAAGCAGCTTTACACTTTATTTCTATAAATTATTCTTCATTCTTATTACATATCCGTTAACTATTCTTAACTGTACGATTCAAAAATGTAAAAATTAAATATGTCTTATTAAATTAAATTAAATTTGAATACACACATAATTAATTATTTTTGATATCTTCGACTTGCATATAAATGCATTTTTACAATCCTCACACTGATATATAGAAGGCATTCATCCTTTCTTCGTTACTTTCCTCTCCTTTCAACCATACCAGAAAAATCTCATTTGGACTTTTGTTATTTTTTATCAACACCAACAGCAGCTCTGTAAATGTAAATCAAAAGAGAGTAATCTTCAATTGGTTTCTCATTTGTAGAGGTGGCCCAAATGTACAACTTCGCAATTGAGGTGGCCCAAATGTACAACTTCGCAATTGAGGTGGCCCCACCTTTTGTTTCTGGTGGCTCTGTTCACAGGAGTCGCTTTTCTAATTGGGTGTTTGCACAAAAGAATTTCCGGAGGATTCGTTTAAATTTTTAATTAAGATTGCAACTTCCCCTCCTCTTGTTCCCTTCCTGTGTTAAAAGAAGGCATGTTCGATTTTTCTTGCAGTAGTTGTCTTTTGTGGAACTTTGGGGCGGCGCAATTGATTTGGCTGTAATTGGAAAGCGGTTTTCGGGGATTTAATTGAAGGCGTCTCGTTTTTGGGAAGTGCTCAATTTATTATTTTTTTAAGTGGAGTGAATTCTGTTAAACCTATCTTATTCTTTATCCGTACTTTAATTCTCAGTAAGTCGAGAGACAATTTTTTATTTTTGAAATGATAGGAATTACTAATTCCCAAAGAATTTTAAATGATGCTGCTTAAAATAAAAGAACCTTTTATCATTAGCAATACGCTGTCAATGTTTTAGAAATGTATGAATTGTTAAAACAATTTTTTAATTGAGCGAATCAATATTATCTTAATTGTAAGATGTATATATGAATAAATGTAAAATTTAAAATAGCATTTAAAAATTATTATTTTTTAACGATGAATTGAATAATTACGTTAAACTAGCAGCACAATATCGCATGACATTGGCAAATCTAAATTTGAGCTTTTGTAAACCGACCGTTATGGAGATTGACTGATCTCGACCAATGCTGGTTAAACTATATTGGAAGTTTTGAAAAGTGATGTAAATTTTAAAATAACATTATTTTTTTAATAAAAAAGGACGGAGGGGGTAAAAAAAAATTGATATTTTTTGACATGTATATTAAAAAAAAAAAAAAATTAAAAAATCGTGTATTTTGGAACGATGCTCGAGTTTCTGTCAGGTATCTCCAATCTTTCAGATCCCTGTTTCCAATATTATCCAATATTGCTGTGCTACCTGGGAAAAATATTGTGTTGATTGTAAGATGTATATTAACGGTAACCGTAAAATATAAAATTATATTTTACAAGTGTAAGTTGCATTTATATTTTAATCATAAGTTAAATAATTGCATTAATTGTAACATTAATAAGAATGCTGATTGTAAGATATTTAAACACTTTAATTTATGACATTTAATTATGTTTAATCGGGCCTAATTGTTCTAGTTTTAAGGCAGAGTACTTTGATTTTGAGTCATATTTCTGTTCAATTTCTTTGAAACTGAAAAATAAAATTCTGTATCGGAAGAGATACGATGCTATTTTGAAGGGAGAGTAATGAGTTTTTGTGTATTAATGAACACATAAATTGAAACAATTATTACTAATATTCATAGCAAAAGTAGAATATGTGTGTTATATTATTGAAACTTATTAATTACAATTATAGTGACTGTATGTTATATTAACTGTGTAATAAAAATATTGCATTCAGTAAAACATTTTTTTTTTTTTTTTTTTTTTTTTTTTGCATTTCTACATATTTTAAAACGTGCTTAATTTAAAAAAAAAAATGTTCTATAAAAAATGTCCGAGTGTGTATGTGGTCAGCATAATTTCCAAACAAAATTACTTACGATGTTCTATTTTTATATGCGGGAAAGTGGTGGCCATGGAAGCTGTCATTAATGTTTCCGTCATGCGTATAAAATAGCTGCCTTTGAAGTATTTGTAATTTTCAGCAATTGCCGCAAACAGCTCTACTGGTTTTGATCAATATCCCCTGTAGTAATGCCTTTTAAGGTGCTTAAACGTCTCAATTTCCCCCATCAGCCCATCAACGACTGTTTCACATCTATTTCACTTTAAAAAAGTATAATGTAATATTTATCCAAAAATATCAAATATTTTGAGAATTAGACGTTTTTTTTTGTTTTTTTTTGTTTTTGTTTTTAACTATGTGATAATTATTGCCAAAACATATCGTCAAACCGGTAATTTATTTTAAATTAATGAAAACATGAAAACGAAGATGGCAAATTGCAACAATTCATAGCAAATCACGAGTGGAAATTTTCAGGGTTTGTGTATAAACTACTAAATTCACATACACCTTTTTCCAAATTACAAAAATATACGATTTATATCATGATAATGACCAGTATTAAGTTTAATTAAGTGTTTTGCTATTTTTAACACCCGTAGTTTTCTTCTTAAGTGCCCACTAGAATAACAAAGTTTAAATAACACTTTTTAATCTCAGCTAAACAAGTACCCACTTATTTCTCATTTATAAAATTGACTATATTTAAGCAACAGCTGGATGTAAATTTTAATTCATTCATGTATTATAAGACGTAATGTTTGTGATTAATATGCACCCAAACTAATGAAGTTGTTTTTTTAATTAATATATGTGAAATATCATTAAATATAGCTATCATATGCAGCTCAATAATGTTATTACATAACGTGGCAAAGGCTTGAAAACATTTAAAAATAACATCTTATTTTATAACAATAATGCAGACAATTTAAGTTATACGCGTGTATTGATTTCATCACTCCAACATATGTCATTATAATTTTTTATTCTCAGTTCTCACTTTGCTTTCTTATGAAAATATACACTTATGCAGAATATTCGGAGGGAGGAAATCGGAAATTCACTTAGGTCACTACTCTGGTATGGGAACAATTAAAATTCGGAAAGGGAAATTCCAAAAAGGCATCTTGGAGTGCCAAAAGAACTCCCATTTCCAAATTTTCTATTTTGGAGCCCAAATCCCTTAGAAAACTGAATCGATGTTTGGTAGGCCACATTGAGACATGAAAATGTTTTAGGACATGCAATACTTACGCTACACCGGAATAAAACATTGTTTCTTATATTGTTATTTTGCACCACTTTGGCCAAGTGGTTTACAAATAATTTGTTTATTATGAAATAAATCGGGATCACCTTGTAATACCGAAACAATCAGTAAATTTGAAGTTTAAACCCAGATGATGTAACTACCGAATAGTTATAATTCATGCAGACTTTGTGCCGACTTCATGCAGACTTCATGGGCACAAATCGATTTTAAAATTACAAATACATTAAGAGCAAATTAGAAGGGCAAATTAGGGAGAATTCCATATAGTCCTGTTTTGAAGCCCATGAGACTAAACAAGTTTAAAGCCTTGCGCAATTAGTCTTTAACAATTTATTTACCTACAGGATTGTAGAGGAATGAGTAAGGAATATGGGTTTGTAAGGTTACTGACTGGAATAATTAGATAATCATTAATTGAAAATTCATAACCATCTTAAATGTTTAAGCTTACAATATTACATTTTAGTTGGAAGTTAAATTATGTTCGACTAAAAAGTAGTTTATTTTTAAAATGATTGTAATTATAAATTTACATTTCCTTATTTTAAAGAAACGCAAATAATGTAAATTACATTTTTTTTTTCAAGGAACTTTAAATAAATTACAAATCTTATCAAAATGCAAATATTAATTATCACTACAAAACAAAAAAAGAGTAATGAAAATTATTATATTTATTAGCTATCATTCATATTTACCTTAACCAAAAGTAAAACCCACGTTTTCTTTTACAGAAGCTCAATTTATAAAACACAATCTAACAAAAAAATAACAGGTATCTTTAATATATGCAATCACATCCCATTATCAAAACAAAAACTTTCGTCAGTCTCCTTTAACCCGAACCTTGACAAATTACCGAATCAACACAGATTTAAACACACACAAAAAATCCCCGATTATGATTAATCGTTATGCAAATGACGCACTCGGTATTACGAGCAGTGGTTAAAGTAGTTGTGCGGCACGTGTTATCGGCCTTTATAATATTGACAAGAAACTTACGGAATATTTTAATCTTCATCGACACCATCCGATACTGGAGAACAATTAATGGCATAATATAATAACAGGGCTGCATTTTTATGAAGGGGAGAGAGGGCAGAAACACATCGGATGAGAAATATTAAATCCATGGCAAATAGCACGCTTAAATCGATTTTTTTATGTGGAAAGATGTAAAGGGCACTCACACTGTGTTCTTCCTCTTATCATTAGCATTCCTATGTAGGTGAACTACATAGTGAAATAAAAAATAAAAAAATAGATATAATTGGTATCTCTGTAATCCGTCTTGAACTAGGAAAAGAGATAAAGAGATTTTGAATCAAATTCGGTATTTTCCCCCCTTTTGCAATTTTCTCGGTAGCTTGTAAGTAATTGATTTTCGGTGTTTTTTCAATATTTTTTTTTTATGCGTGTTTGTAATCTATTCTCCAGAAATATTTTTACGCCGCGGAATAATTATTGGCCATGAAAGAGAAATTATTGAATGATTCCGTGTTTGTGAGTGGTGCATATGGTCATATTCACGTTGTTTTGAAGGGATGGTGGTATATTGGTTACCCCTTCCCCTTTCGCAATTGCAATTGAAATGGATGTGGTGAAGTGATTTGGGTGGATGCTAGATATAGCGCACAAGGAATAAAATTATTTAAATTTTATTTGTGCCGTTAGTTTATTTGTGGAAAGAAATTGAATTGGTTGAAGTAAAAGTAATTTTACTTTACTAGATTTGAAAATCAAATCGTTTGAAAATATGAAACGAAAATATTTATTTTTTTGTAAGATTATGTAACAGAAATGCTTGATTTGATTTTGTGCTGGCGAATATAATTAAGTCTCATTGAGCAACCCTTACCATCAAGTTATAGCAAAAAGTATAAGCTTTATATGAAAAATAAAATATTTTTTTTCGAATCAAAAGAATGAAATAGATATTTATCAATAAATAAAAACCAAGCTTAAAAACAAATTACGTTTACTAGGATGTTAAGCATCTTCAAATGTATTTAAATACAAATTAAAAATGATGACTAGCAACAGGCACAAGGCCCATCTAAGTTTATCCAGTTTAATTTCTTTGAATAATTCCTCTATAGATCCAGCTGTCTTTTAAAACTGTTTTCTCCAGAACAATTTACGATGTGGTTCCTCAGATTGTTCCACTTATCCATTCTATTCAAAAAGTAATGTTTTCTGTTCTAAAATGGGATTTAATAACTTATATGCAAGATTTCTTGCATCTCCCGTATTATATTCTATACCCTTGATGTATTTCCCTGCTTTTTCTAAACCCTTGATGCCCCGCATTGCAAGACTTTCTCTACGGTAATGATACAAATGCCAGATACGCAGAAAGGAATCACAAGTGAATCCATATATTCCTGTTTTTTTCACTCGTCTAATTGTGAATTGAAATCTAAAGACATGCTTCTATTTCCTGGAACATGACGAAAAAATTTGGAGAACTGAAAATTCATAATAAATGACCATATTACTGAAAAAAAAAGACTTACATATTGTTAGACGTAAGATATAGATCCTTTTTATCAGTATTGGTGAGAATACTTTTATAAGCATTTCATATATTTTAGTCTCCAAGATCGAAAACACCCACTGGGTGAAAATCACGACCACAACAAGTAGTCATTGTTTTTACTTTCAATTACCTATATGTTAACACAGGGTAATGAAAGCCTTGTTATCTGTCAAAAAAAAAAAAAAAAAAAAATGTTGTATATCTCCACGTTTTGGAGTATTCTAACTTCAAAAAAGTGGTATAGAAAAAATGTATGCATGTGTGTCCCTGTGTCTGTGTGCACGAGGTCAACATAACTACAATGGACTTACGATGTTCAAATTTGGTTTACCGGTTAATGCTGGATATGAGACCTTTCATGGTTTGATCAATATTGCGCATGTATAAAATATGAAAATATGAAGAAAACATGGAAAAATCATATTTTTTTCAGCAATTACAAAAAAACAAAAAAAACAAAAAAAAAACCTCTGTAACGATTATGATCAAAACCTCTCTTGTAATGTCTCTTAAGGTGTGTGTAAGAAACTGAAAATCCAACACATTGTTCTCTTCTCTTGAGTATTGCTCATTTACGGCCGTTTTTCCTTCTCCTCTGTTTCACTTACAAGAAAGTATAATGTAATAATGATCGAAAAGTATATCGCCAATTTCCATATTTTGTCGGGGTTTTCTTGATTTGCTTTGCTGCTTAGTAAGAAGTGTTGCCAAACTATTTAGTAGACTCTGAAAAGTAAAGTACATTTGAATAAACAGAAAACATTTTGTCTTAGCAGGGTTTAAAGTGTAAAGAAGTGAATCTTTTATTGGGATATGTTTTCAAAATTTTGAAACACATACTTCCAATGGTCGCATCCACTCCCCATCCCCCCCCCCTCACCCTTTCAAATTATTCCATTTAAGGTAATATTTTAAATATTACAAAACTCCAAAAATAGGTTAGATTTTGAGAAAAAACTTTGCCTTTCTTCTGCAGTCACATACATTTTAACTTTATTCAACTATGTTATATATATTATAAAATGATATATTATCCTTTCATTGATTAAATGACTCTTAAAATTGCTTACTATTAAGTTAAAATTTTATTTTTTGGAATTCCATAACTTTTTGCTTCCCAAAAACTAATACAATCTCGACAAAATTTCGCTCCCTCAAATAATTCTCCATGAAGATGACTATCACAAGCAATAAGAGATTTATATTGAAAACAAACCCAAATTTTGTTTGAGTAAATGTTAGTTTAACACTTTGTGTGGACATTTTTAAATTAATACTCATACCTTTACGCTTAACCAAATATTTATTAGGAATTATTTTTAATTAAAATTTTAGTAAAGTAGATCCTAAACCTCCTCATGGTAGAATAAATAAATGGTGCTTAATGAAATGGTCGGAAGCACTTGGGAGAGTGTGTTTGTTTTCTAGAATAAATATTAAGAATGTTAAATGCAGAAAGAATATTTCATTTTTCTGTTGAAATTTTAATATATTAATAAGAAAATTGCTCCTAGTATATTTCAATTTAGTGTATCTAATGAAATGTACTTTTGTAGGTAAAGAAGCAACAACGAACTTTATTTCCTATGAATTATATACTTAACGGCTGAAATGTTAACATTTTTTAAACCTGGATATATATGAAATATTAGTTACATAAGTTAGCAAAATTGAAATTAGAATGCTAAGTTAATTTATAGAACTACTTTAAAAAAGGTTTTTTAAAAGGTTTTTAACCCATTAAAGATGACTTTGAAATGTATCAACATTCATTGTTTTTAACTTTTATCTTGTTTATTTCGATAATGTACGGTATACTTTGAATTTTTTAGATTTTTTGGAAAATTATTTCTATGATTTTTAAAATATGCTAAGTGGAATCACAATCGCAATTTAATAGAAAAGAAAAAAAAAAATTCGATTGACAAGTTTTCTTCCAAACCTTTGTTAAAGGGTAAAATAAAACTTTCAATATATTCTTAAAATTCGCTACTGTACTATATTGTTTTATGTGTAACAAAAACTTATTTTAAGTTTATATGTATATATTTAATAAATTTAGATTAAAAAATGTAAAAGTGTTTGCATCTTACAATTTAAATTTTTAAAAAAGTTAATCATTTTGTGATAATGAAACATACATCTAGATACAATACTTATTTTGAATTTGCATAGTTATTCAATAAAAGTTAATTAAATTTATCCAAATTTTTAAAATAATTTTACATAGAAATGTTTTCCTAGGTATAACTTGTATGTATGTACGGATTTAAATATTTTACTCTCTCTAACAATACCCTAATATATCATGATATATCAATTTCAAAAGGTGTTTGAACCACAATAAAAAATAAACAAGTAAACATAAATATATCAATTTAAAGCAGTCAGTAAGTTGCAAAGTAATTTTTTTTACATGCAAATATAATTTATATGACTATAAATAGATAAAAATTAGTTTTCTTAAATGTAGCAACACAACATATATTCATTTTATCAGCATTTTCAATTGAATTGTGTACCACTGAAATACTCTGATGGGATTTCTGCTGTAATACAAATGATGTTATTAAAATTCTTTACTGTATTTGTATAATCATGAAAACACGCATATGACTATTTAAATTTATTTAACACATTTTTTGTTTTTATATTATGATAAAGTGTTCGTTTGAATAGTTAAATGTTAGTAGATCTTATACCCTTGGTCTGATTTTGATTCATTCAATTGTAGGATTTTATGTTATAAACATGAAAATGAAAATATGTAACATGACATAGGCTGCATGCACAGCAATATGCCAAACACATTCACAGCTTTCATCACGCATTTTTAAGGTATTCATAAGGGACATCTGCTATCGATTCCCACTTCTTGATTTATAAAGGCAAAGCAAAAGCCGAATGTAGGTTACACCTTTTAACAAAACATGGACGAGAAGTTATTAAAATATAATCAACTTCTACAATTTCAAAACTATTTTCATGTGTAAAAAGCATATGTATGGGTAATTATTGGGACTAGGTAATTAAAAGGGATTTTTAAGAAATATTTATGGTTTAAAGTGATGAATGGAATATAACCGACTAATTTAAAAACTCATTTTATTTATTTTACTTTAGAGATTTATGCATTTATTAAAAAAATATATATATATATATATATATATATATATATATATATATATATATATATATATATATATATCCTAGAAGGATAAAAACATTTTATATTTTTGTTTTATTTAAAATATAAAATAGAGATACCGTTTACTTATAAATTTGTTTTAACTATTAGATAAAATCGGAACACAAAACATAAAAATTGTGTAGGTAGTAATAACTTATTGAAATCTTACATGTAATAAAAAGACGATATTTTATTTACAATGACAATTCTGTAATAATTATGTGCATTGTTAACACTACTCTCGTACGAATATATTACATAAATCTCATACAGTTATTAAATTTTTTGTTCTTTGTTTAACATGTGATACATTTAGGAAACCTTATATTTATTATTATATAGTGTATGTTTATGCATAATAATGGGGAGTTTAATGATGCCTTAATACTATATTTAAAAATGATCCCAATTGCTATTTGGAACTCTTTTGAATAGAAGACATATTGGATAGAAATTCAAGAGAGGCCCCTTCATGAACTATTAAACCTCAACCAGTATTTGGCCGGACGTGAAATACACCGACAAAATAGATGGAATTCTGGAAACGTTAAAATCATACACACCGTTTCCTGGAGAAAGGCCAAAAGATTAACTTGTCATCATGTTTGACACGCTGAGTTTCACGATATTGATCTTAAAGAAAGCAAATAAAGCTTGGTTTACCTTCATTCGTTGTTTTATATTCACTAGAAATAGTACACGTAGAATCCACACATTTTTATTGTTATTTCTTGAACTGAAAATTTAAATTTATTTTGATTCAACAAAATGTCATACGGGATGAAGACCTAAAGTCATATGATTTAAAAAGCTGAAAATGATTTAATTTCAGACATACACTGACTTGTACGTATGAGAACATTCGCATAAATATATCATATAACCACATAAGTACGCCATCTTGAAGTCAACTACTATACATATAGTCATACATACCCATCAGAAGCACTTTCAAAGTACATCTGACGAATCTATTTTACGCGAAAATGAAATCCAAAATCCAGATGTAATTTCAAACTTGTATATGATTGGATATTTCTTGAGTTGTTTTCGAAGTTGAATGTATACATATATATTTTAAAGAAATATATATGCTATAATTAATCATTGATTATTCTATTAAAAATTTGAACTTGAGTAAACAGTGAGAAAAGAAAATGAGCGTGGGAGTACGTGGCAAACACAGAGTGGCCGATTTGTTTCAAATGATAGGTTTGTGATATTCAACATCCGAGTTCATTGCTGCACATTAAGGGTACATTGTACTACGAAAATATTTTTTTGTTATTTTGAAACTATACTTCTGATTTTTTTTATGATACATTAGTTCATTAATATAATAAAGATGAGGAAAATTTTATAAAAAATGTTATTTAAAAAAAAGTTATAAGCATTTAAAGTTTTATAATATACCAATTTTGTACATATTTCAAAACGCTCCTCATCAATTTTTAGAATTTTACCATTTGTTCGCACTTTTAAATATATTGTAGATGTTATGACACATTTTTTAAGCTTTTTTATAATTTTGGAAATCTTTTTAAGAAAATGTGAAAAAAATTGTGGTTATATCTATTTTTTGTATACAAATTTAGTTCATATATTTATTTCATATAAAATGTACGTTGTAACTTAAATAAAGTACAATTATGCTTCCAAAAAAAGTTTTTACATATGTTTCATCGATCCTCAGAGAAATTATTTAGTAAATCGAAAAGAAATAATAATAACTCTTCTGGAACAATTTAAATTCCTAAACTCTATAAATTTTCACTAATGGAGAAAACTGCATTAAAAATAAACATGAAATATAGAGACTTGAAAGTACATATAAACAAAAAATGTATAAATATAATGTAAATTAGATAAATTTAGCATTATTTAATAAGAAAGAAAATTATATAACAACTTATTTTTGAGCTGTGATTTTTGGTTGTTTTGAAAGTCCACTGTACTCTTAAACGAATATATTTATGGACTGTAAATTAATAGGCAAATGTTATACGGTTTATATTTAATATGTTCTTGCATTGGAATGTTAAATCAAATGCTAGTTTTTCTGACATTTCAATGTATTTTAGTTTGGACCATGCATTTACAACATCAATGTCTCAGAGTTTAATTACCTGCAGTAAATATTAATATATAAGCCAATTCACTGCGGAATATATATAATTTCGTTAAGTGTTTTGCATTCCCAAATAGAATACACTTGTAATGCTCCGTATGATATAATTGGGATGCTGGAAATAGAGGAATTTTAACTGATGTAATAACATTGTGGGCTAACAGGGTTATATTTCAATTTTGGCGGGGAAATGGTTAAATGGGTAATTAAACTTATGAGTTTTAAATTTCTGCGGAGGCAATCATCATGGTTAAATCTAATAGTTACAATATCAATAATTAAAAAAACTTTCAACTTTACTTGTTTAAAATACTTTGTAAGTCAACGACAATAATTTGAGTCATATTTGATAAACACATTCGAAAATTCCTTTATCAATTCTTAAAATATTATCGTTTAAGCTTTAAGTGAGCACAGTGCATTTAAACGTTAAACTAATGTACTAGATCAAATTTTGCTTTTGATTCTAGTTAAATGGTTATGCTTTTTTTGAAAAAAAAAAATTCATAATATGTGCTTCATTTTGTATTTAATAGTTTTACTAAAGTGAATATTTCAAAATTCAAGGAACCAGTCTTTAACTGATTAAAATATCATCACCACTTTGTATTTAAAAACTTATTTAGTAATGGATGTAAGTTTTACTTCTTTTTTATAAAAGTAATTTGCACTTCATGATCACATATTTTATTTGTCATATTACTATTTTCTTTTATTATAATTCATTAACAATTGTTATGTGTGTTTTACTTTTTTATGACTTCAAACAACTATTGAAATTTAGGTACGAAAATTCTTAGAATAATTTCTAGCATATCTTTAGTACAGAAGATATATTTTCCTTTTTTGTATAAATATGTATTTTGACTTCATATTTATTGCGATTGTTGATGAAAACACATATCTGAGTAAGATCGCATGGATGCAGTATCTAAGATTTTAATACAAGCAATCTATTTTATTTGTTGAACAATATCTACGAAGTAAATATTCTTTTCAGAGCTTAAATGCCATGCTTTTATTTTTTTCACAAAAGTAAATGTTTTCTTTCAATTTATCACACACGCTCATTTCATTAAATGGCTGAAATGCATTTCACTAAAAGCCAAACAGAAATCTTTTTTTAAATATTCAGAAAACAATAATACATTTACTAACGCTTTAAACTGTGTTGTTAGAATGAAACATTGTAATTTTTTATGCGTAACAAATAGTAGCCTTTGCAGTAATTGTTAAAAAACAGAAATAAATATCGTATTACTTTAAAATACAACCTTATTTTTAACAATAAACATCATTTATACAATTAAACACACTTTTTCATTAAGGTTTTGTCATGAATTGTGTATTAGTTTAAATATTTTTTATCTAAAACAAAATAGTTTTAATTATTGTATTCCACAAATATTTAAAATAAAATAATTAACATACTTATTATTATATCTATTATTTTAAGCAGTAATTAAATAGAATAAGAAAACATTCCGATTTACATTTATGTTATGCTCCCCGACATTTGAGCCCAAATGACTAACACATAGAATATAAATACTTATATAGATTTGATATCACTATATATAAAAGCCCAAACCTTTACTGAGTGACTGACTCATCATTTATCTTATTATTTCTTATATAGTCACAATTCTGAAATTTGATGCAAATCTCAACAGAAGCTAACGTAAAAAAGTTAGAAATTCCAATCTCGGTTAACAATTTCTAAGGAGTCGAAAAAAGGCCAAATTTCCAAAACGAGGAATGTTCAAAGGCCTCAATTCCAATGCAGTAACAATGAAATTTGATACAAATGTCAACATATAAACCATCAACCAACAACTAACATACAAACTATATAAAATTTAGCTATTCTGATCTCGATTGACTAATTTTAAAGTATCTAAAATGGGTCGAAAAGTTTCAAACAAATAATATATCAATGGTGTATTTCCAATGTATAGAACCAACTTAAATTTGGTACATATATCAACAAGAGAGTATAGAAAGATAGTCACAGAAATTGAAACACTTTTGATAAAATATTTTTCGGATCTCGTGAAATGTGGAATTTCTTTTGATTGATAACATGCACATGGCAAAACTTGCACGGGTATTAATTTAGTTTTATATAATGTTTACTTATATAAACTACAACGTGCAACTATGAGTAAACGAGATGGATCGCGAAAGTTTGTAACAGCTTTATAAATGTTGCCTCTCTTTTATACTATTCATATTGTATTTTCTCTATTACTTCCAAATATTTTTATAGATAAAATATTGTCGACACAAACATTTATATACTTACATATAATTATACTTTGAAAATTATTTCGATAAAAATCTTGCCGTAGCCTTTTCGATTGAAATTTTTAAAAAAATAAGAGTTAATTTTCTCTCTGCGGGTTTCCATAAACAATTAAGTCCTAAAATGTGTCTTGCTTTATAACGTATTCAAAGTATGTTTCTGATATATTAGCAGACTTGATGCTGGTCCAATACTTTGTAACTACTTTTCCATTTTTGAGTGAGCTGCTTTTACACTCAAAATTAAACTTTGAGAAATAATTGCATTTTAACAACTATTTGTTGAAAAATATAAAAGTACACATATTGTGCCTCCATTTAATATGCTTTGAACTGTTTTTCTTTAACTCAAATTTTATAAAAGTAAGAAAACATTTCACTTTTGTACGCTTCCACAAAAATGTAAATCTTAAAACATGTATTGCTTTGTAACATAGACAATGTATTTTCTGGATCGGTTAGTAATTTTGATAGTGTTCAGGTACTCAGTAACTACTTTTAAAATTCGGAATAAACTGCAGTTGCAATCACATCTTGAAACACATCTTTAGCTTCACATGATCCTAATTGATCTTTTAGATTCATTTGATGATGCTGTAAGAGCTCTAAGAAGGGATTCAATGAACGATAATGACAACGAATCGACTAATCAATTGGAGATTCGAATTGATCTTCTAGATTGCAAGAAGAGGATACTTCGAGTTGTTTGGGAAGAACTTTTTTTGTTGTTGTTTGCTAGAACTTTTATCGTCTCAGAATATCTCATTTTATAACTTTATACCTACACAAAGTTTCAATTAAGACTATTTCTTAATTATTTTAAGCAATTTTACTATAAAAAATTGCAATTTTATGGTAACGTGAGTGAAGTAACGTTTCAATGCTATAGAAAAAAAGTTAATTTTTAAAATTCTCTTTAGTCTTAAAAGTGTTTTATTAACTAAGTGCATTGTTTTAAACAAAACAAATGATATATCGTTTATTTTGGGGAAAAAGTTATTTACAAATTAATAATTAACGAGAAAATAATTGCTTTTAAATACTTTAATTAGAAAACTTTTAGTTTATTTACTTTTACAAGAATTCAATGTATTTCTGAAAAAAGTATCTAGCAATGATAAATTACTTATATTTGTTATCTAACACCTTTAAATTCTAATAAATCAAACTCACAAAGAATATAGCTTACAAAATTTTTAAATTTTTTATTATATACTGTTGTAACACTTATTTCACTTCTTTTCTTCGTATATATAATTAAACATATTCTTTAAAGTAATTCATTTTCTTTATTGTCGAATAAATTTTTATTTAGAAAAAAGTAATTACCATAATGTTTAATTAATTTCTCCTTTAAAAATTTTATTTTCTCTTTAAAATATTACAATAAATGAGCTTCAATTATTGTTGTCGTGAATATTGAAGAAACTATTTAAAATTATAAATGAATTGAATCTCATAGATTATATTTTTATCAATAGCTTTTAAGATAGCTCTCAAAGATTAATTGTTATTCAGTAATGGCAATTTTAATTATTAAAGATCATTTTATTTTACTTAAATGAAAATACAATGAGTGTTCATCAAATTTCTTCCACTTCCTTTCAGTTTTTATTTGTTAACAGCTATTGTCACAAAAGTTTTACCTAGTTATAATAAAATGGCTATGTGCTGTTCGATGATATATAAAGCACCACTTAACTTTTACAATAAAACTTTGCGTTCCTATCTTAAAAATTATACAAGGCACATCAAACTTTTTCATTAAAATTTATATTAAATAGAACGTGCTCAGTGTTCATAAACCCTGATACGTCACGAAATGTCTCTAACACTTTGAATTAGTAGCTAAAACACAGATATATAACCAGAACTTCAGGATTTTTCTTTTAGTACATTTATGGTGATGTACCTGAATATTGGCAAACCATTCAAAACATTATATTTTAAGGTTTATCAACCTACTAAAACGATGATGCTTTACATTTTTTTAATGTTTTTGTGTTTGTAAAATATTGTTCATCTTTTTGTATAGGTTTTAAGTTAGACACTCCAATTCCAATTTTTTTAATGTTTTTGTGTTTGTAAAATATTGTTCATCTTTTTGTATAGGTTTTAAGTTAGACACTCCAATTCCAATTTTTTTCTGCTAGTTAGTGTTTTATAAGTAGTCTTATTAGTTAACGGATAACCACTTTACTGGACCTAAACATAGCTCTTAAGATAATATCATTAGGTGCGTATAAGTTAAGGGGGAGACAAAACAATTTAATTGAACTTCAAGCATGTACCTAATAATATGATTATCTTAAGCAATTAAACAACAAAAAAAATGACTATTTATGTAGTATCATAGACCAATTTAAGGGAACACACTATTTCACGTGAATTAATTCGAATTTTGATAGTTTTCTATCACTTAATAAGTGTATGAAATTTTACAAACTTTAATTCAAGATGAGGATACGGGTGAAATCTATTTTTATTTATATCAGCAATAAAATCATATTCTTTTAGAGAAAGAAAAAAAGAAAAAAAAAAAAAAAACGTAGGCTTTTTATGAATTTTATGAATACTAAGAAATATTTTAATATTTTAATGTGTTCATTAAACCTTGAACTTATTAATTTAGGTTGCATCTTTTAGTAAATTGGTTTAAAATAATCTGGTTAACTTTCCTGTTATCTATAGTTTTTTTCAAACCCGAAATTTTCAAAATGAGTCTTATTGCTTAGAGTTGTATGACTACGAGTTTGATACACTTCATCACTGACCTACTAAATTAAGTTTAAAATAATTTTTAGTTTTATAAGGATTCCAATGAAACAAATTCAATTTATATTTATGGTATTATAAAATGCTTTTCCTAGGAAAGTTTATCTAGATTGTGTCAATATAACAATATTTATACCAAGTCAATATTATATTGCCTAAATGTGAACTAGATAGTGAGACTAAGCCATCGAAGAAAAACTATAGCTATAAAACTTATCCTTATTCCTACACTACACATGTTTAGTGTCTATTCAATCGATCCAATAATGTTAGAGCAATTTCTTCGAGTTAGTTTCTAAAAGAGATTTACAAGTAACTGGGAGGATGCGGGATCCTCAAATAAAACTCAGTAAATACTCAAACGTATTTAGAACCTTTTGTTATTTCTCGATACAGAAAGTTCAATTGCAAATATATTTTACGGGCAAAGTCTTTTTTTAATTTGCATTTCGCTTGAATTGTCGATAACGTTTTTGCTATTATTCAACGGTTTTAATTTAATTGTTTGCATTTTATATTTTTTCTTTAAACGTCTGTACCCTAAAGGAACAAAACGTTCTCTCCATGTTTTTCGATTTTCAAGCTATGATTGCTATACGTTGTGTGGTTTGTGTTATTTCTACAGGCATACAATACTAGCTGATATGCTGCTTTATATAAGATACATTAGTTTTTCAAAGAGTAGAAATTACAAGATGTCGAATTAGAGTTTTTTTTTTTTTTTTTTTTTTTTTTTTTTTTTTTTTTTAAACTTTGATCTAATTTAACGTAAAATAAGGAAACATTATTAAGTCTATCATTTAAGGAATGCAGGAATGCAAATTTACCTAAAAAAATTGTTAGATAGTTTTTAGTTGGAAGTAAAAGATTAAGGAATAATGTAGCATAAATATTACAATTATAAATAATTAAAGTATACCAATATTGTGTGGCACCATCATGTCCCTGCCCCATAGACATAATGTTTAAATTTTGGTTTCAATATCTATAAGGTATTTCTTTAAAAATATAATTTTTTTAAACATGTATACTGTTACGAATAAAAGAGTGTCAATAAATTTTAAAGAGTTAACTGAGTGAATTTTATTATAATTTAAAAGAAAAAAGATTATAAGTAAATCACAAAAACATTAAATATTTGATTAAAAACACCATTTCAAATTTCATTAATTCATCTTTATTTCTATTGTTGTGCATGTTACCAATTTCATTTGTTTCAAATCTCATTTGGTAGGTATTGTGGATTATGCATTAAACTAACCCCACTTTAGTTCATATTACAGACACATCATTTTGGAAAATATTTCACAGTCATATACACCGACAAGTTACTTATCGTTGCACTCGAACTAAAATTTAAATGGAAGTTGTGGCTATGCATCCTTTACAATTTTGAGTAAACTGTATATATTCCTTGTGAAAAGACAGATTTTATGTGTGTTTGTATTGTTTGTCAATAATGCCACTAGTATATTATAACCACATCATAAATATTAAAAGACTAGGACTCGAATTCTGAAACTGCAACGGTGAATATTGTTCTCCAAAAGTGCCATCCATGCTTATTCTGTTGGTCATAAATCAAAATATGCATTCACTTATTATATGCACATCTGCTTCCTATGGCTTAAGATTCTTCATGTTAGAATGCACGCCTGTTTTATTATGTATGATAATGGCGTTCTCTGTTGCAACTGTTGTCATTTTCAGTGAAATCTATAAACTATGTGTGTCAACTCTTACGTAGATTCTTGATCCAGATAATTATTTCTGAGAAGGTGTAATTATATTGTTAGCTGTTGCTGCGCATCATATGATGCTGAGAAAACTTGTAGGCATTCTATTTTAGAAATGTCTTTCATTAAATGATATTTGAAGGTGCGTAGACAAGTTTAATAATTATTTGAAGTTCTGTAACTTAATTTTAAATTAATTCAAGAATCTTTATTACTTAGAGATTTTAGGTAGTTTATTTAGAATTACCTTCATATATCATAAAAGAAATTTTATGAAGATCATTATAATTTAGTCTTTTTAAATACAATTTAATATAATTATGTATTATTAACTGCAAATATAGAGTAATAATAAATGTGTTGTTAAATTTTTTGTTTTCACA
The DNA here is from genome assembly GCA_963978545.1 of Linyphia triangularis. Lineage (NCBI taxonomy): Eukaryota > Metazoa > Arthropoda > Arachnida > Araneae > Linyphiidae > Linyphia > Linyphia triangularis. The sequence continues at coordinate 19,409,269 of OZ021732.1, read as the reverse complement.
AAATCATATCATGATGATACCGAAATTTTAAAATGTACCGCATGAACTAGTCATGCTCCTAATTCTCCAGCTGTTTGAATGTAATTTGATGAAAAGAAAAACTTCTATATTAAAAATATAACTGTTTAATAAATATATAGGCTGGGATAATACTTAAAACATTTAAAGGGTGTCAGTATTCCCTATACCGATAACGTTAACTTGATATATTCATGTACCTTTTTCTCAGAAAGTAATAGACATACTAGGCACATTTTTTTCAGTGCATTTAGTAAACGCGTGTTATTCTATTGAAGTGTGATTGTAACGTAATTAATTTACTTTTTTTTATATGAACTATGGGGAAAGTTACAAATAAACCAGAACAAAAAATATGTATAAATTAACAACACAATCTCACTTCAGCCAATACACATGGAGAAAAAAGTACATGAGTAATGGAAAATGAAGTTTTGAGAAAAATGCATTTTAATGAAAACTTTACATACACTAAATGCTCCCCCTTTTTTGTTCTAAAAATGATTAAAAATGCTTCTAAGTAAAGTGTCAATGAGGTATAATTTTACAAGGGAAAATTAAAATTGTAATAAATGAAAATAAACTCAAAATAGATTTTTTTTTATTGTTAGGGTACCAACTCTCCTTAAAATATACTATTGAAAATTATACAGTGCGTTCAAAAGAATATATGGGCGTGTATATATCCTGGAAGTATACATTCTATCAAAACACAATTACAGTTATATCCATTTCATAGTACCAACCGCAGTGCTATTTAATCTATCTACTATACTAGGTAATACGATCCTATACTTTTTCACTAAAACTATACTTCTACTTCTAGGGTAGAATACCCTACATTTCTGTTTTTATTGAATGGTATAGAAATCCAATTACTTACCTCCGTCTGATTCACAAAGAAGCTTCAGCCTTTCTCCTTCATTATAAGGTCCTATGATGCCTTTTACTTTTCTTCTTTCGTCATCATATATAACTGGTTCAGTTGGGGGAACTAAATAAAAGAAGAAAAATAGCACATGAAAAAGTGATACATATTATTTGAAAAGTATCAATTTTTATTGGAAAATAAAACTGAGCATGATAAAAAGTGAGCTTTATCAATCTGGTTCTATCTTAGAATGATTATGTAAGCAGAAATGATAAAGTAAGACCAAATAAAAATCAATTCGATGTAACCAATAAATAAAAAAAACTATGCAGTAAACGTTTTATTAAAGTATCCATTCAATGACGTATAAAAAAATGTAGATTAACATTTTCTTCAGAAGTTTATAATTCTAAATTTATTATTAACATGAGGTATGCAATATTACATTTTTCTGTTCATGGTAAATCATAAATTACTATATTTTTTAAAAAATAAAATAGTTTCACTTCTTTAAAATAATCAACAAGTATTATTAAAATTGAAATTTTCAAAAGATGTATGCCGTACATTATTCAAACCTTTTGCGATTTTTTTTTTCAAAAAATTATACTTTCGTGGTGAATCAGTTAAAGCAATCCAATACTTTGTGTAAGTACTAACTTGTATAACGTGGAACAATAGCTTAAGTACGGGCAAATGATGTAAATTGCCTTATAACATATAACTGGAATTTGTTAGAACTTGAATAATACATTTAATTTATCCTTACACAGTTAAAACTTCCAGAAATTGAATAATTAAGAAATACTCTTTAATTACTTCTTAGTTTAATACATTAAGTTTTGATTCATTAGAATCCCTAATTTATTCGAGATTGATTAAGTTTATTTCTAGTGTTAATTGTTAATTAGTAGTTGAATTAGTTTATTTTATGCTATTTTGAGAATCTTCGACAAACGGGTTTGATTATTTCATTTAATATTTACTGTTTTATATATATATATATATATATATATATATATATATATATATATATATATATATTCAAATATTATTATTCTCCGATTATTCTTTTTCCATATAAAAAGCAAACACCCACACATTGTCGTTATAGGTTAAACAATTATAAAGCCTAGTCACCAATCAATTAAAAAGTCTTGTTTACTTGTTTTGACCATTAATGAATGCGAACTATACAGTAAAATTAGAAATTAATGTCAAATATTCAACCTAAATGTTATATATTTCTTAAATCAAAATTGTAAAATTAAAGTTTTCCCATAAATAAACGAAACTGCTTATTCTCAATTATTCCTTTAGTTGCACGTTTGGATATTTTTCATCCTTTATTGCTAGAGTTATTTCAGATATACTTCTTTACTAACAATCGATTTTTAAATAAACATTTTACAAACTTAATCTTTAATATTTTTTTTTGTAAGTTATTATGTTTACTCATGGATTCGGAATGAATTTCAAGCTGTGATATCCCTAAACATGTTATTTATTTTTGTTGAACTGTAGTTTAATTTTGCAATAACCAATTAATAACATATTTGAATATATTCATGAGTTTTAAGGGCAACATACACATTTTAAAACATTAATTCTTCTTTAAATTACTTAAAACGTTACTAGCATTTCTTTTATAAGGATATTAAGTATTTAAGTTACGTTTTAATTATGGCTTATACCCCTTTAAAAAAAGAATTACGTAGATCATATCAAAGTTAAACTTAAAATACAAACAACATTATTAAAAAGAAATAAGGAACGCTTTAATAAAAGTAAAATTAAGTTAACTTGCTATCTGGTATAATTAGTTTTATTATTTTTTTACTCAAAATTATTTAAGAGTTTCAAAACTAAATCTATCAGTAAAGCTGCTGTTCTTTCTTCATTAAAATCTCTTTTTTATTTAATAATTTGAAATGTATGTAACTATGCTTTTCATATTTAACTTTCTTAAATAATATACTGAAATACATTCATTTTCATTTTGAAGTAGTTCTACTAAAATAAATGCTAAATTTACTAAATCCCCGAAATTCCTTTCATGAAACACCTCTCTTACATATTTAAATTTGATGGCGCAGTAAGCTCTAAAGAAAAACATATCCAGTCGTAATTTGTAAGCATTAATATTAAATTTTTCATGTTCAAATATTTAATTTATATAAATAAAGACTCTCCTTGGGGAACTATATTGCTAACTTTTTCTTGGGACCTGCATAACCATGAATAATGCAAAGTGCCCTGAAATTACTGTAAAATAATACATGCATGGCTTGAAGTCTTAATTGCGCACATGAGAATAGTTACATAGCTATGAAATACTTTAAAGGGAACATTCTCTCAGATCACAATCACGTTAAAATTTTGAATAAGTAAATAGTTTCATCAGAAGTATTAGTAAATAACGTATTTTTAAACTAATCATAATTTTAAAAGGGTCCGTGGCCCAAAATTTTAATTTCTTTAATATTTGTTGGATCAACATAAATTTTTTATGTAATTGTAGAACAGTGAACTGGTCTATAAAATCTATTGAAAAATTTAATTTATTTTTAATTAAAACGCATTAAATATGTTGATATAACTTAATAAAAAATATCTTAATAAACTTAAAAATTAAATGTTTGTGTTCACAAATATATAACAAAACAATTTACCAAACACAATCCCGATATTTATAGTGGGTATTAAAGTAAAAAATGTTAGCTATAAAAGTTCATATTTTTTTCTTTCATAATTAAAAAAAATAAATCATAACTGGAGTAAATAATTTGTTTTCGTAAATATCTTCTAAAGAGTTTACACAATATGCATGGGAAATTTGGTGTATGTTACTTGATTACAAATGGCGTTATTTCCAATCATGTAAACAAAAAAAAAATCATCAGAGAGAAAAAGCTGTTTAAAGTTCATGAAGAAACTAAATCAGTGCCACGTGTCAGATATTAATTGGATAACTACAAGCCAACGGAAAGGTTTTGTAATGTAATTGAAGTATTAAAATGATCGTAATTGAGCATATTAATCCATTGACGGTCATGCACGTATATATACGTCTTAGGATCCCCAGTTTTTCTAGCAATACACAACATTTTTAAGTTTATAAATAAAAGTTAAAATACTATCTATGTTAGATATTTTTATTAGGATAATAGTCTATAACCTATCTAAAAAAATAAAAAAAAAAAAAAAAATAATAATAATAATAAAAAAAAAAAAAAAATATGTATTTGAATTAGGAAATATAATTTAAAAATTATTGCAGGGAAAACAACTAGGAAATTTCACCCATTCAGCATTTTTTTTTTTTTTTTTTACATTTTTTATAATATTTGGACCCTGGACCCTCTTAAAGTAGATATTAAATACCAAAGTTTATACGATTAAGACTGATATAAGACTGAAGAAAACTTAAAGTATGAATTTGTATACCAAAATAAATGTAATTATTAAAAAAAATCTATGTTCTTCCACTTTAATCTACTTTTACTGGACGTATCCCATAATGGGAAATATCACATTTATGAGTCTATCAATTTGAAATAACTTTTAGGGCTAGTTATTTATTATGAGCTGATTAAATGTCGAACTTCTTTCAAATATGAAATTTTAAATATGTTTTATAGTGAAGACTAATTTCATTTGGGCTATACATGGACATAACTACTTTTAATAAATGTATTTATATGATGAAGTTGCAATGTCCAAACGAATAAGATTTTACAATACGCTTAAACATTGAAGAGTTATTGGACAAGGGACAAATTATACTCATTGGCTGGATTAGAAATATAGTTTGCTTAAAACCACACCCCAATAACTTTTGATTAATAACACAAAATTTGTGTAAATACAATTAAAAACTATTAAATATATTTAATGACTTAGACAATTGTAAACTTATGATATTTTTCAATAAAAAATACTTCTTCAAAAAATACTGATAATTTTTTTAATTGATAAAATGTTGAAATAACGACATTTTGAACAATAAAAAGGCTCTAAATTTTTTATGATTATAAATATTTACAATGGTTTCTCCATCAACACTCAACGGTTACCATGTGCTTGAAGAAGCATCAAAGAAAATATTTCTAAATCAAAACACGCACTTCACCATTTAATAGCAATTTAATTGTAAACTATTGTACGACTAAGCCTATAAAAAGCCAAGTAAAGCAAAACAGTATAATGAAAAAAAAAAAAAAAGAAAGAAAAAAAAAAAGAAAAAAAACTCTCTAATGGGCTCAGAGATTTGAGCAGCTGCGTTCAATCGGTATTCGTGAATACAAAACCCTAAAAAAAACCACGAATAATACACACACAAAAATCAAAGAATCGAAAGGAATTATTCCTAGAAGTGATCGATCAGAACGTTTTTTGATGTATCTTGAAAGAACCAAAAGGATACGTAATCTGTCTTGATGACGAAAAAATGTTGGATATTTTTTTTTAAAAGGAAATATTTCCTTTTTGTGTTCTCTTGACGAGGATACTATTGTTTGTTATTCTTTCTGGCATCAAAAAGTATGTAGACTCGTGTTCGGAATTGATTAGTTGTGGTCCAGTTACTTTTTAAGAAATATAATAATGTGTCTGAGTGTGTTTTAGAGAGCACTTTTAAAATTCAAACATTGACATTTGTTTGCCTTTAAATCTTTATATTAGCTTATATTTTATTTGTGGGATGACAATCAGTTAAGAACTTATTAAAGGTCAACAAATTTGTGGGAATCTCATTTACTTATTCAATTATTTACAATTCTTCTATTATTCTGAAATTTTTACGTCATAAAATTTTAATACTTTTAAATACTTTAACACAGGATGGTTTTTATTACTTTTTAAAAATTTAAAGAGTTACATCCTTTTAAAAATATGTTTTAAGAAAATGATAAAATATTAGGCGAATTATTTAAAAAAAAAAAAAATTTTTGCTACTTACCACTTATTCCTAGTATTAAAGTACTTAAATACATTAGAGAAACATGTATAAAAATTTTAAGCATGTATGTCTTATAGATTTTAAGCTATGTTCCCCAAACATAGAAAAACAGCATTTTGAGAAATTCGGCTTTTAAATTTGAAAAAAAAAAAAAATATTTACACACCTATATTTTCTTTACTTCAAAAAATTATTAAAAATATTTCGAAATAAAATATAATTGCAAATGAGGCATCATTTTAAAGAAAATAATTTAAATGTTATTTATCAATAATTAACTCAAAATCAGCAATCTGAAATTTGTTTTATGTTCCAGGTCCCCTTAACAAATATTCCAGCAATCAATCTAGATGAAACTTGGTATATAGATTCCTCGTCGATGACAGTGCAATCTGTTGAATTTTCTTATGTGTGTGAGGGGAGGCAAAAAAGAGTTAGAGTACGAGAGGCGACTGCAAGTTTAGGTACAGAAGTAGTACCTAAATATTGGTAGCTACTTGGAACATCATTCTGAATTGTTAGTCAATAAATCTACGGGTCTGCTGGGGCAAAAATGGTGGAAACTTTCAATAAATTGAACTTGTTGGAGTTGAAGTAAATCCAATTGTTACAATGATTGTTTTTTGATATTATATGGACGTATATTCAATTTGGTTTTTCTGATAGTTTTAAGCTTGAAACACTTAACATTTGCTTAAACATTAAAAAAAAATATTAAAAATTTTAGTATATATCTTCAACACTTTTAATTGGTTACTTGGTTATTTCGCACTTAGAACCATACTATGATGCAACTTTGTAACAGTAATAGCATCTAAAAATACGCCTAGTTATTTTGAACTTGTTTTTTTTTTTTTTATCCATGTCCGACACATGAGATAACACTTGTCACTCCATCTTAACATGATGTCATAGATATCGTAATGGGTTTAAAATGCAGAAGTCGCCATCATTCTACAACCCAGTTTAATAGCAGCGTGGAGATTCAATTGCACGACCTGTCGGTCACAAATTTGACTCTTTTTTGTAACCTAACCAGTGGGGGTTCTTTTGTTCCATGGAATTCCTTTAGAAGCTATGATTAGGCAATATATATTAATTCAGTGGACTTTAAGAAACATTCATGCTTATTTCAAATTTAGTAACAAGTTTATTTGAAATTCATCATTCTAAAATAAGCTGAACAACATATTTTAGGATCATGAGCAAATTTTAAACTACTTTAATAATCACTATACAACAAAACTCGTTTCTAAATTATTTAACTTTTTTAGTAACATATAAAGTATTAATTACAAAAAAAAATTACAAATATTTTTGACATAGGAATTTACCTGAAAACTTTTCGAATTCAACTCTTTTCTCAATTGTTGATTCATTTAAGTTCGTACCTCAAATTTTATAGTAAAAAAAATCTACCACTTTAAACACAAATAAAACCTTCAAGTAAACATGAATCGTCTTTTATTAGTAGCTAAGAAAAAGAACTGTTTGGCAGTTATATACATTCGACACTTCAATTTATTTATTGCAAAGCATTTGGACTCACATAGGAAACCCAGCCGCAAACTCCGTGTCATCATCATCATTATCTTGCATCAAAAAGTCATCATGACTTCTTTTTTTCCCATTCAAATGGCCCTGGCCAATTGAGAAGGGCTTAAGAAAGAATGGCTTTTTGATGGTGCGACACACAGCAGAGAGTGTATTTATACAGAATTGATACTTCGGATCTTTTCTGCAATAACGTTAAAATGCAAATGTAAGTGAAGCTTGCTTGGTACAACATTTAATTGTGTAATAAGGAAATGGATGTTATATTCATTGCTTATTTAGATTTTCATTTGTTTGTGTTTAAAAGCAGTTTTAGATTGTGGTATTTGTGTTTTCAATTGGTCTTAGGTTTTATGTGGTTAGTTTTGAGCTGCCTTGTTTTGGTTATTGGTCTTGTCTAGGTTTAACTATTTTAAATTGAATATTTGTTGATGTTTTCTTTTTTAATTTGGTGCCGAAAGCCTCCTCTTGATGGATAGCACTTTTTGTTCATAAAAATACTCCAAATTGGAAAAGTTTCTGTTATCATTTATCATCATCCTTAATCAGTAAATGTTTTCATTAAATTCACCATTTGTATTTGCTTGGTATCTGGATCTGATTTAATATTACAAAATGTGTAGAAATGGTCTGAGAGTGATAGTACTTATCTGAATTCAAATTTATTACGTTACAATTGGGTACTTACAACTTTAAGTATTCACCTGCATCCAAACGATAAGGTGAGATTTCAATAAACAATTTCCCATTTACTAGTTGTTATGTTTTACATATATACGAGTATAAAATATAATTTGACTGAGCCTATAATTTTAAGTTTTCTACATGTAACGTTCATATAACATTAAAACAAGCTAACTATACTCTATATAGAAATCATAATATTTTTGTTTCTCTTTAATTACATTTTAAAATGTATATATTATAGAAAACTGCTTGAAATGAATGACAAACTAGTTTATTCTTCAAATTGCGCTTTTGTTTATATCATTAGAATTTGAACTTCTGAAGTAAGCGACAATGCATTGCATGCCTGATGCATGCTTACCTTAAACAGAAAGGAGATTCATGAATATAGGGAGTTTTTAAATTTAGGTGTAGCATTCCCCACCGAGTAGATAACAACTTATTAAATTTTCTTCATCAAAGCCTGAATCACTAGCTATATTTTTAAATAATTCTGAACTGTCGAAAATGTGGAGGACATTAATAAGACTTCATTTAGTATTTAATACATACTTTTTATTTGCTTCATATTAATTATATTTTAATTTTATATTAATAAATTTTTATATTTTGGTATATATTTTTATTTGCGTTTCTTCTATAATTTGCTAAAAATGTAATATTTATCTTGTCTAATATTAAAAATAATAAGGCTTTTCAAATGTTTCAGTTAGCACTTGAATACGTAATTGAACTTTACAGATTATTGATTGGTTTTCATTAAATATTTTCAATGAAAGAGTTTTACAAGAACACACTCCGTAAATGTATGCAGATCTTAGCTGATAAAACATATGAAAAGTAATTCTAGGATGAAGAATGCAATTGAATTGCTTCCATTTGGATATCTAATAAAATTAGTTGCCTAAGTATGAATTATTCTTTGTACATTTTTTAAAAGTTAGTCTAATAGGCATTTTATTGAATTCGTTAAATTGAATTATTGTACAAAAGTGCACTATCTTTTAAATATTGAAAGAAAAACATAGCAAGTGCGATTGCAGTAACATTAGATAACAGACTAAAATCATCTTACTTTACTTAAAAAAATATATATAATGCATGCATACAGCTCAGAATTACTTATTTAGTTCATTACCTTCAACTCGAAAGTGTAACACAAAATTTATAAAATAAATTGAATCCCATAGGATTCAATTTTATTTTAATTACTTAATCAAGTTACACTTTAAACATGCACTTAAAATATAATTTGTTGTTTGATCATTAAATTTTTACATGTTTCTTTATATTTTGCAATAAATAAAAGAATTTTTCCGCATCTATGTAAACAGGACACATTTCTTTATTTTCAGCACTTTAAACTTTGTTTTACAACATTGTTGTAACTTGAATGAATAATATGAATACTAAGACATAATAATCTTGCAAGTAGTATTATAGTATGCGGGCAGAAATTGTGATATATACATGTAATGTTTCATTTTATGTTTTCGATAAAAAAAAAATTGGAAACATTAGTGAATATTTATAATAAAAAATTTATTTAATATGCATTTTTTTTTTAAAAGCTTGGATCCCAATTAGCACTTAGTGTTTGATTGAAATTCACTTTTAATAAACAAACCTTATAGGGATCGGAAGACTATTTAATTGATGATAAAGAAAGGATTTTTTATTTACCTTCACATATAAGCTTGTATATATATAAAAAAAATGTTTAAAATTTATAATGTATTGGACATTTTTTAATAATCTGTTTTAATAATACGCTTAATAATGTCTAAAAAATATGTAAAACTGATATTTTTGATAAAGCTAACGTGTGTATGTACAGCAGTTAAAAATATTTTCAAAGCAAAATATTGAGTAAACTCTCATACATAATTTTTCAGAATCACAAAAAATGTTAAATTCATGTACAATTTTCACTGAAAAACATTTTTAAGAAAATTTTTGAGAAAACAACATTTAAAGTAAAAAACTGTGCATGTTTTTTTTTTTTTTTTTTTTTTTTCTTGTTTTTTTTTCTTCATATATATTATTAGAAATTCTTCTAATGGACGCAATGCTTCCAAATTACTGCATTTTGCATTTACAGATTGTATTGCAACACACTAAAAACTTTTAAATTAATTCGAGGTCAATTTTCGCTTTTCGGCCTCCCGCAAATTAAATTTTAGTGTAAAAATACTTCTAAATCTTTGAGACAGCCCAATAATTGATTTACAAAGGAATAGTTGATTACTTAAAAAAAGCCTTTTATCCATCTAAATATAAAATCTATTTTACGGAAATGAAAAACACGAACTCTGACTTTTCCAAATGATTTTTTCACACCCAACACGATGTTCGGCATCACCCCAGCACTTCCATCCTAATGTATTTCCCGCCAAAATGACAATTTCACCCCTAAATTAACTCGACGAAATTCAGTCTCTTAAAAAAGCCTTTTCTTCCACAATTTAATGAACCTCTGCGCCAGCATGATTTAGGGAAAGCCCAAAATGAGTCGATTAGGAAAGGACCGAAAAATGTGTTGCATGTCAAGCAGTAGCGGTGGCTTTTTTTGTAAGAAACCAAACGATAAGAATCTCGCGCAGACCGAAGAATCCATTGTTTTTTATCCTCCGCCATTTTGATTCCATACTGTGTTCTGCATTTATACCCCACGTTCGATTTTTGTTGTCTTCCTCGTTTTTTTCTATTGTGTTTACACTTTTTTATTCCTTAGTTCCCTTGATCGTAATTTGCTTTGTATTGGATGGAATGGCGCCTTTTTTTTAACGCCGATATAAAGAACAACAAGGGAAAACTAAAAAGTGTAAATGAACGCTGTGTATATGCTGCGGGAGTTTTTTTTTTCTTCCAAAGCTGGCCTGAATGCAGGAAATAAACGCGTCAGTTATTTCTATTTATGAATTGTTTTTTTGTTCCTGCTTCAACTCGGGGAAATTTTTGTCGTTTCTTATTGTCTCATCAAAAATAATATTTTTTGCCAACTCCTGTGTTCGCAGTGTGGATGAATAATTTTGCATTATTGAACTGAGAAATATGTCTAGGGTAATTTTTTTTTTCCGCATTCAAATTACAGTGTAATTTTTTACCAAATGTCGAAAAATGAAATTGTTTGTGTTGTTTTTTGCGAATAAATGTGTATTAGATAATAGAGCTTTTTTTGTAAAATAAAAAACAGTTTCGGTTTCAGATTGTAGTTTTGGTTCTGTTTTTATATTGCAAAGGTAAATTAGAATGGTTAGTTTATCTGGATTTTTTCAGAATCACAAAGATTGTTAAATTATGCATATGAAATGGAAGTAACGGTCCGAATAGCTGCACTAGTACTTTTTTATATTAAAGGAAATGTGAAACTGATAAAAAAATGTTTCAACGTTTATTTGAAAAGTATTTTTGCATATATTTCAATGAAGCTTGTTAAATCATTAAAATCGTCACTTCTAATTTAAATTCACTTTACTCAAAAATGTGATGCACGCAATTTGTATTTTGAGATATTTTGTTCCCATACAAAGTTGTCTTAATTTATTTATACAGATGAAACAACTATAGTGTGTAAAATGTTTCATGACACCCTATTTCGATAACTTGTGTAAAAAACCTGGAATGTAAACAAAATTTTAACAGAATAGGATAAACTATCACCAGATGAAGGTTCTTCTTTCCATTCTGTGAGTTCGGGATATGCTCTTACTATTATATTAAATTAGAAGTTGTAAGGCACCTAAGGAGTCCGTTGAAAAATGATGAATTTAAGAAACAGTTTAATTTGTTTTAACAAGAAGTTTAATTTGTTTTAACAAGAAGTTTAATTCGTTTTAACAAGAAGTTTAATTTGTTTTAACAAGAAGTTTAATTTGTTTTAACAAGAAGTTTAATTTTGTTTTAACAAGAAGTTTAATTTGTTTTAACAAGAAGTTTAATTTGTTTTAACAAGAAGTTTAATTTGTTTTAACCAGAAGTTTAATTTGTTTTAACAAGAAGTTTAATTTGTTTTAATAAGAAGTTTAATTTGTTTTAACAAGAAGTTTAATTTGTATTAACAGTTAACAAGAAGTATTTGTTAAAAAATGCGTGTGAAATTATTCAATAATCTTCTTTGTTGTGGATTCGATTCATTATACACCTTCACTTGACTTGCAACCTAAACTTGTAAGGAACCTGTCCAAACACGAACACTCTACCTCGAATTTAGATGGACTTATTTACATCTCGCTGAACTGAATAGAAGGCGAGATGCGACCATTCAATCTTACAAAGTCAATCACTGAGTGAGTCAGTGATGAGAGTAAGTCTTATAGTAATTCCTTGCTATTGTCTAATAATTATATGTAGAAGAGGTTGTTGTAAATTGTTAATAGCAGAATAATAGAACAATAAAGTTTTAGTATCGTTCAATTGTCTCAATTAGTTGTTAGCTAGAAACACATTCACCATATTCTCGAAATGGTCGTTTTACAAGAAGTATTTGTTTAGTGCATGCTTTTGTAATTGGTTATTAATCTGATTCTAAATGAAAATTTCAAACTAATTAAACTAAAATGTAACGTACTATTTAAAAAATAAACTCTTTTCAAGCACACACTTAAGCTGATCAAATGATTAACCTTGCAAATACCATTTACTACATTAAAATACGTTTTTATGCTTGAGTTAGAACACTCATTCACAATTTAATTTCATTGTAGCACGCCAGTTATCCACCATTCTGCAGAATCTACAGACCAGCTCCATTGAACAACTTCCTTTAACTATTTATCTGAATGAACAGCCACTTTCTCATTATCATCTGCTTAATGAAGCAGCCTGTGATCTACAGCAGAAGACCTGATTAAATTTCCTCCTTTGACAGAGAGTGATAGAAAGACCGCTTAATTAAGGATTCTATGCCGAGTCTTCAGAATTAGGGATTCTAAATATCAAATTCTAAACAGAGCTCGAGTTTGGGAAAAAATAAACAATTCAATATTTCTTTCTTCTTTAAATGAAGGGAATAGTAGTATTTTCGTATCAGCATAAATTATGAATGCTTAGTTCATTGATCAATTGTTCTCTGTGAATCATTTGGATTTAAATTGGATTTTTTTTAGCTAAATTTGTTTTTTACTAAATTGCAAAAAGTGTGATTTTGTCATTAAAGAGTGTTAGGTGAGAGGAATTATACTTGAAGAACCATGTCAGGAAGTTTTGGTAAAGAATTGGTTCTTGATCCTTTTATTGACAGTGTTTTAAATCTCTTCTTTACCTTTATAAAATTATGCAAAGTCATTGAATTAAATGTCTTTAATTAATTTTTCTTGAAGATAATGGTGGTTGTTTTGTAGTTTTAATTTGTAAGTTTCATTTTTTTCTACATTGCTGGGGTGTAATGTTAAGAGTTCCAAAGAATTTAATTTGAGCAATGTAAATTGGGTTATCTATGAGGGATCGAAAGAAAAAAAGTTCACCTCAGTTTGTTCTATAAACAGGAAGCTAGAACGATTGAAGGCTCAACTATCTCTGGAATGAAGAGTAATTAATTTGATTTTACTGAAACTTAACAGTATACTCTGGTAAGCAGTCTAGAATACGTAATGTACATCTAGGTACTAAATGGTAGAAAACTAATCCCTTAAAATTCCAAACGTCAATAAATATACTATGAGATAACTTTTAATATATAATTGTCCTTTTATAATGTTAATTCTTCTGTGTTAAAAACCACTAGAAGTATTAAAATTGTATTTTTTCATTGTTATAGTTTCTTTAAAAATTTATACTTTGAATTCTTGTATTTTATGGTTGGTGAAATTATTCACATTTGAATACAAGAAGTCGTATCATTAAGAGAGAAAAAAAAAAGTTCACCTCATGGTCCTGTTTAAAATTAAGAGATCTTATACAATATGATGTTTTAAGTTGTTTTTAACTATTAATTATAATATATAATATAAGCACTTGAGGGGAAATAATTTTCTAGTGTGAAGACGCAACATCATGTGTTATTATTCAAACCTTGCACGACACGACAAAGCATGACAATTACCAGTTTATTATCAATCTTCCTTTGCAGCTTCGACCGGGATGACTGTTAACAGTTATTTCCTTGAAAAGATTAAGCACCACATCCAAAACTTTCGAGACAAGTCGTCTATTATAAGGCATACTTTTATGTATGCACTGTACTGCTCCAAATTTTAGCGTGTGTTTTTATTAAAGCCCACGACCATTGTTGACATGCCAACAAAATAGTGATGTATACTCACCTATAACCTTGAGTGTGATGACCGTATTGACAGTCCTTGCCTTGTGGAAGTCAACCCTGCATCTGTATTCACCCGCGTCCTCTTCTTGTACCGGATCCAGTTGCAAGAATGCTGGTCTGTTGATCATGTTGAAATAGGCCCTGTGATCCAAAGTTGATACTGCGGATTGTCTCGCCTGATCAAGAGTCCCTTGTCTGGCGTCCAGTGTGTAGATGGGGGAAGGGGCCTCGTCTTTGTACCAGAGGATCAGTGCCACGCCATCGTCTGCTGATGGTGGGGATATGTCGCAGGGTAGGGCCACTTTGCCCTTCACCACTGCCGTATAAAGGATGGAGGCTGCATAGAAGAGAAAGAAGGGGTTAGACTGGTTTATTCTAAAGTGCATATAATTTTAAGTTATTATCAGTAGACACAATTAAAGGTTCAAAGTATAAAGGCGTAATGTCAAGCTTTTGTCAAAATAAAGATTATCCCCCTATTTAGCATAATAACTTTTAGTTTGTAGTTTAATTTGGAGTTTATACGACTGATATATATGTTGATATGACTTACACAAAATGATGCTAATGCACGTTGTCACACCGAAAGCACTTGTTTTTTAAACACTTAATGTGTTGACAATGTGACTTTGTTACCCGTACTCTTCATTTGTACGACACAATCTCTTCGATCTTTTGGTTAATTCGAAGGACGTATGAATTTTTTTAAAAAAGCTTTCTAACATGTAGTTTAAAGATTTGAATGTCAAAACGGTGATTTTATGAAAACATTTTAATTACATTTTACCACCTATATGAGCAACAAACAAATTCACAGAAAATGTGATTTTTTAAAATACTCTCTGGTTTTGAAATTTAATGACTATTAAAGCTGTGATACATAAAGAGTTGATTTTATACTGACATATTTTGTGATACATTTAAGTATGTATTTAGTCATAAAAATTTAATAGCTGTGTTTTCTCTTGACTTAAATGAAATTGATTTTTAATAAGAAGAACAAAATATAAAAAAAATGGACAATAATAGATGTTAGAGTGATAGTTTCCTCATTTTGTTATTCGAGCTTCAATTAGCTCTTTATAAGCACTGAGTTTAATCCCATAACTGAACAGTATATACATAATCTATCAATACTAAATATATTAAATATGACCACAATATCGTTGTTTCCAATACACAAATTATCATGATTAGCTACTGAATATGTTCTTCAGTCATCCTAAGAATTCACCTGCAGCTTGTCCAATCAGGAACAGCACTTCAGCAGATTTATGAATTATTAGTTAAGCAGTCAAAGAAACCTTATGCATATTATTGCCATAAATACTTTATAAATTCTGTATTCTGTTTAAAAATTTTACTCAAAAGTTTTGCTTACGAAAGATTTGAAGTTAACTTTCACTCATCAATTGTGTCATAACTTTTGCTTAACTTAAATTTGATGTTTTATGGGAGAGGAACAAACACAATTATCAAAATAATAAAAAATAAAATGCTATACGTGTCACCCATGCTATTCCCTACTATTTGAACTTTGTTTATTTGTTGCACATTTTAAGTAAATAAAAAAGTAGCATGCTTTCAATCCTTCATTAATATCTCTTCCATTGCAAAATTCCCAACATTTCATTTAACAGTTTCCAATACAAAAGTTAAACACGACATTTTCTAAAATTTACCCACAGATACTTCTTACTAACTTTAAACAAAAGCTATATTTCAGAAGAAAAAAAAATATTCTATTAAACCAGAAATAAAAACATATTTGACAAGCGAATGCAATTTTCCCCCGAAACTCCACGAATTAAATCAAACAATTTCCTTCCATACAAACAATGCATGACACTTTACTTTTTTAATCAGCCCGATTATTGTCAGTTTCTTTTACCACTTCCACTAAAGTGGCATGAAAGCTGAACAGACATCTCTTCCAAAGTCTCAGTGTTCATTTTCAGCCCACATCTGACAAGATTGTCATGCGTAATTTTTAGATACACACTATTATCGTTGTAACCCTTGACTGCCGAGACCCTCAGAGAATCACCTTGTGTATAATTAAATATGATAATCGATTCTCCTCTTTCGGATGCAATGGCCAAACGTATTTTCATGAACGTCAACGAGTATTTTAACGGAGGGAGTGGGAATGGTTGGGATAGATGAAATTGGAGACTGGTGAAAATAGGGGACCTGTCAGTGCAGCCAAAACTTGAGTTGGGTAATTATTTTCAGCTTAAATTCCGTTAAAAAAAATTAGAAGGCTGGGATTGTTTAAGTATTGATTATATGTTGTTTTTAAACAATACTTGGAAATAAAAATGTTTTGATCGGTGTAAATGGTAATGTATTGCTTATTATGAAAAAGTAGATTTGGTTTTGAAATGAAAATTGTATTTTTTAATAGAAAAATAAGTTATAAGAAGATCAATATTTTTGACTTATGTAATTGAAGCACCTAAATTATGCAAATACTAGGGAAGTAATATTTTTATATTTATTAAATGATTGGAATAGCAACATTGATTTTCAATCAATGTATTTTATTATTTATTTTTATTCTAAATTAAAAAGTTGTATATTTTCATCTTTAAAGCTGTGCTTTTAAATTTCATTTATAAACACATATGTGTGGATTGTTTGCAATTGTACTTTAATAATGTAAGGATGTATGATGTAAACATTTCACTATAAATATAATTAACCTCACGAAAAAAAAATATTTATAAAATTAATTTACAAAAGGTAGTTACAATTAAATTTACTTAAACATATTTAGTAAACTTCTTTCTATCAAATATAAAATATAATTGCACACATTAAATTATACATTTCTTAATATGCTAGCTAAAAAATTCACTAATTGTGTTTGCCATTAAAAAGCATTATTTAAGTAAATTAAGGCTTAGATCCATCTAGTATGCGTAAAATACATTAAAATCATGTTTTGTTAAAAGATGATATGCTGTTCGTGAAAATTCTCATTTGTATAAACCTAAATATAAAATATTGAAATATTATTCAGTACATGATTTATTAAACTGATTAGATATTTAAATATCTTCACTATAAGGGTTTAATTCCAGGCAATTAAGAATAAGCCACAATTTTACTTAATTCAGATGAGGCTTAGTGAACAACGTTTGCAATAGATGAAAGCTTAAATGAAAACAGAATGATGTTCTGCTTGAAATTTGAAATGACTAAAATCCCTACAATGCTGGATACAGTACTTAATCCCTATAAATATGCTTAAGTTTATTTTAATCTTCGGCAAAATTCAGAGAGTCCCTACATTATACTTCTCAAATTAATATTAAGCATTTTACTATGTGTAACTAATTATCTTAGACACATTCAGAGTTGATTAATGTCACAAAGCAATTTGTATTACAATATATATTAGAGCCAATACATCAAAGAAAGAAATTAAAAATCAAATTTGTTCGTAATCTGTCAATATTTTTATAAATACATCGAATTTGAATATCAATACAGATTTTGTACAACTGCTATTGTTTCATTATTATAGGAAAACTTATTAGGTAACACAGTGTCTTAGTCAAACATCAGAAATGCTATTTAACCCACTGGCGGTCATGCACGTATATATGCGTCATTTGATCCTCAGTTTTTCCAGCAATACACTACATTTTTAAATTTATAAATAATATTTAAAATAAAATATTTGTTTTTAATATTTTTATTAGGATGATAGTTTATAACCTATCTAAAACAAATGAATAAAAAATAATTAAAAAAATATATATATTTGAATTAGAAATATAATTTAAAAATTATAGCAGGGAAAACAACTGTAGGATTTCGCCCATTCCCATAACCGTCATTCGGTTAAATTCATGCTACTAAACAACTTCTTTCAATTTGTCATTTGAATAGAAAGTATACATAATATACAATATTTCTCTTGTCAATGAACCTTTTACATAGAATACTGTTGCCAAGAGTTATTTTTTTAATTGACTATATATGCATTCATTCAAACTAACTAAATATATCTGATAAAAATGCAATGCGATAATCACCATGTGTTTTATAATAATAATTAAAATATACCGATGCAGTAAATTATTCAGGAAAAAAATATAAATGTTTTAATTATTCAAGTACAATATATATATATATATATATATATATATATATATATATATATATATATATATATATATATATATATATATATATATATATATATATATATATATATATATATTAAGGTCCAATAATAGTATACAAAAAACATATAATAATATGGTTGGTTTGTACTCTAAATGACCCATTATTATGCACAATAACAGGTAATCATGTCGGGACATACTGCTTAACGTGTAATTCAAACCACAACAAACATCCATGTCTAACCCAAGATTCGAACCCAGGTATCTTTGCCATGCGATATCAGAGCACTAAACACACAATACTCAGGTCAAATCGTATGAAAATCCCATTTTCAAACTATATACAGTGTAAATTAACACATGTAGAATTTAACCTAAAACTAATACATTATCTCAAATGTGTAATTACACTAAACACATATTTTTATATATATAATAATTTAAATGCACTAACTATCTTCTTCCATTCAAAAGTTAGGAATCTAACTAATTAATTCCACCAACTCTATTTCCTCGGCTTAGCTAACAACTAGGGCCGCGACAAAGCGAATCAAATGTGGTTAAGACCCATCCCAGCTTAAAGGCCTGTAACGGAAAAGAGTTAAGGCCGAACAATAGAAGGCTAGGCTTCCGGAATGCTACTGCTTCCCTTTCCTACTCCCTTTCCTTTTCCTTCCTCTTTTTCTTATTCGCTGATTATCTTGTTGATGCGCCAAAAGAGGACTTGTCCAAGGATAACTGGAACCGGAGAAAGTTGTCCCATAATTGTCCTTCCCTTCCACGTGACTACTATGAGCAAGAAGGCACATCATCTAATGTTAATTTTCAAATTAATTATTCCTTTAATTTGCTTAGCTCGTTACATTCATGATAACAGTAAAAGTAGTAAATTGAAGAAGAATCCATTAAACATTGGTATACTATTTTGACTACTTTCGAAACCCGATAATTTGTCAAACTATAGCAAATAGTAATATAGTGTTTTTTTTTTTGTTTTTTTTTTTTTTTTTAAGACAATATTACTACTTTCCTGGTAAGCCTTGCTTTACTTAAGTCGAATCGATGATAATTATTCCTGTGATTTATATGAGCTAAAATTTAATATTATTAATCATTTGATATCATGAGTTTCTTTTTTTTTACCCACGCTTCTTTTTTGATTTTTTTTTTCTGATCTTTTCATTTAGCATTTCATAATTTATCCATACCATTTGATGTGGTTAAATCTATTTAAGTACACTTCTAGTATGATACTCTTCTGCTAAGTCATTCTTACATATGTCATATCGATGATAATTGTTGCTGTGATTTAAATAAGTCAATAGATAATGTTATCAATCATTTGCCATTTTTTTTTTTACTTTTATTCATACTCCTTTTCTTAAGAATTGTTTGTTTGATCCCAACATTTATAATTTTTACAAATTAAGAATATTTTTTTTATGATTTGAACACATTCTATGATGTTATTTTAATGTTTAAATATACGTAAACCATATATCACTTTTCAAATAGCATTATCACTTAATATTTAAACATAATTAATGTTCTTATATAAATCATTGTAATTAACACATAAATCTTCGTTTATAAATCTAATTCTTGTTGTCGCATATATTTTAGAACTTTATAGGAGTACTATTTGTTTTGAAACATTAAGATAACTTAATTATATGTTTGTTTACTCGTTTCTAAATGCGTATCTTCATCAAACCATACATCTTCTGACGGCAAAGTTGTGTGATCAATCGGTAGTTAATTACCCATACACTCAATCACCCAATTACTATCAGTGGAGTAATGTAATCGCTATAGTCCAACTTCAATTAAATCTGCATTATTTTGTAATTCTAAATGAAATGATGTCACATATGGAAGGACCAATGACACCTCTCCATTGAAGCTGTCAACCAATGACGTAATCACTTGAAGAAGGAAGCAGTTACAACGTCACTTCCTTTTCATACCATATCCTTAGGATTCGCTTCTTTTGTGAGGACTGTCCCAAAAGTGTCCGTTAATTCTCCTACGAAGCACTGTACTAAAACCAAATATCCAGTGGAATGATTCCGGACAGTGAAAGAAAGAAATTGAGCAACTGGTTGGTTACGAAACTGGAAAGGGGAGGATTTTGTTTGGCACAAAAGGATGAGCTATGGTTTTTCTTTCTTTCTAGAAGTGGAGAAAGAATTTTATTAACCGATCTCCTTTATACGGGACTTTTTTTTTTCCATCGCTTTTATAAAAGGCGTAGAAATGCTGGAGTGGAAATGAAGGACTAGGAATGCTGATTCGTTTTGAGGAATTGAATAGAGACATATTCATTCCTGGCTCAAAGAGTTGCTGGAATATGACGCTGGCGCTTTTCTTTCAAAAGTTCTAACATGGCTCTTCACTAAAAAGGTTCTTTATGAAGATATGTGCAAAATACGCAGTGAAAAGATCAAAAGGAGGTTTATGAGTGAAATGAGTTTTTCTTATGAAAACGTTATGGCACGTTGCTATATTTTGATGATAAACTATCCTTAACTATTGTTTATACTGAAATACTTTTACAATATTTACAAACTACATACTTTACAACTTTTACAAATACTATTGTTTATATTGAAAACAAATTATTGCAAATAATATTTTTAAAACGAAATATGTTGTATTCATTGTAAATTTGAAAAAGTACTTTAATTCCATAATTTAGTTTACCTTTTTTTTAAGCATTTCAAATAGAATTTTTTTAAAACATGGACTTCAGTAGAAATCTGAAACACATTCTAAAAAATACATATATGGAAATCGGCATATATTTGAATCATTTAAATTTGGAACACCATATGTATTTCTCGAAAAATCTTTACATCAAAACATAAATCATGAATTCAAAAAATATCAACACATAGACTCAAGACTCAATCCTAAAATCCACGTTATCCACTAGGTTACAAACATGTAAATCATATTCTGACGGCAATCCCGGCCGATCTCAAAGCAAAAAAAGAAGAAAAAAAACTTCCGCAAACTCTGGAATGCATTTCGACTTTAACAACTCGAACACATATATTTTCTGGCCAAATACATTACCCAGATGAATTTCCATGGACCTATGTCTATATCTCAGCATTTTATGCATTCCATTCCGCTTTTTGGTGTTTTACTTCTCCCATAGTCTCCGACAAATATATTTTTTTCCTCTGGTCTTGTTCCCTGCCTCTTGCAATAAGTTTCTCCCCTTTTTCTCTACTTCGCTTTGCCTTCCTTTTTTCCTCTGCGTGCAAATGGTGAAAAATCGTTTCTATTTCATTTGGTCGCATTTCTTGCGAATTTATTGCAAGAGCCATTCACTTCCTCTTGCACCAAATGACTTTGTAATTTGTTTTCGCGTGCCACTTTATTCCGCTACTACATCTGTATGGAGAGAAGTAGTGGAAGAGGGGGAGAAGGCAGATAAATGTATAGATTGACACTTATCGATATATAACAATAAAGCGAAAGCACGTTTTGGATTCGTTGTTTATTGCTATATGCTGTAAATTTATATTTTTGTCTCTACTTCCAGTGTTTCTAAAAAAAAAAAAATAACTGTTCACGTGTTGGCACAAGAAAACACCTGATTCTAAAGAAATAAATCAAATAAAGATATTTTCGAAAGTGTGAAATATTTATGATTAATGCAAGTATACTTTATTTTCACAACTTTGCATGCTTATACAAAAATAAATTCCACTACTGTGTTATATAAGGTTTTATAATCTTAAGCATAGCCAAGCATGTTATTCTTTATATTTTAATTTATTTCGTTACATTTTTAGATGAATTATATTCTTTCGATAATTCTTTTGTGACTCGTTTTTGATGAAAATTGTGTTCTATTTTATTATGTATATACATAAAATATATATATTTAGACAAACATATATGTATTGAAATTTATCAATATACATCTATGAAGCAAAACAAAAAATCGCATTCGATAATTTGATCTATATGCGGAAAATTTGCAAAGCACTCTAGCTTGGGATGCGTTTCTATTAATTAACACTCCTTTTGTGGAAATAAAAGACATGAAACTATCGAAATTTCTTTAAAATATATTATTACATATATTTTGAAGATATGCGATGTATTAGGCTGTCGTTAATTCGTCTGTATTACTGTGAAAGAGGTATTATACTAGTAAAAACCATCTTCGTTAAGAAGATTTGGATCATTACTAGTAGAGTTATCTAGTTGAATGATTATTTATAAACTTATTTAGCTAGATAGTTATTAGTAAGAGCATACAGTCGGATAATTATTAGTTAATATGTTTAGCTGCATGATTAATAGTAAACTTTTCTATTTGGGGGATTGTAAGTAAAATATCCCAAAAATAACTAGATGTTGTAGAAAACCACTAAGTAAAATGGTTGATCAGAAAAATTGTGAAATCTAACATTTTCCACCAAGTGGACGCGTTCAATTTATATTATATACTCGTACATAATAAAATAAATAGTGATATTTGGGAGGAATTCCCATTGGCAATCAATATTTAGCTTGATAGAATTATTTATAAATAATCTCTTTTGGAATATGTGAACTACTTTATATTCAGTGCACTGAATTGATATTAATTCTATAAAAACTCTAGCCTAACAAGTACTGATTGCTTATAAGTATTCATCCCAATAATTACCATTGTGTGCAGCGTATGCAAGTACTCCTCTGAAATCATGCACGACCGCTTTCAGAGCTTTGATAAGAATGCAATTTAGTGAATAATCAGCAAATTTTATTTAATTGTTATTATTAATATTTAACATTACAACTAAAAATATCATATTCACTTCTTGAAATAAAGCAAGATATGAATATCTGAAATTCGTTGTTCCGTTTTGATTGGTCCTTTCCCTAAATAAAATTCCCAATTTCTAGGGTTATTTCCAGAAGGTACTCCTGCGCACCTAATCATAAAAAAATCAAAAAAAAAAAAAAAAAAATCATCAAGCGGAGAAGAATAAAAAAGAGTGGCTTAAATGCATCGAATAGTTTTTGATGTAGCCCTGGCTAAAGTTTAGGTTACAACCATAAGAATCGAAGAAGTACCAATTGCGGTAACTTCAGCAATTTTCAAAGGATTGTTTTGCCATGTTCCCTTGTCTATTGTTTAATATCATATGATTAGTTTTTGTCTATTTACACGGGGCAACACGATGGTAAAAAAAATCGGGGCTCTAGTTGTAATAGAAGTTGAGCTGTGATATTTTGAAATTCTCCCTTAAGCTCGGTCAACACAATATACACAAGCCACGTCACTAGATAATTTAGCTGGGTGATTATTAATAAACTCATCCAATTTCATGTTTATTAGTAAATTTATCTAAATATTTTTGTTGCGAAACAAGGCATTCAGGTGGTTTACATGTACTATAATGAAATATATTCATTATAATACAAAATATGCAATCAGTATATAAGTACACTAATTAGATTTGCCCACTTGCATGGTTAGATTTAAGAGAACATTTATATTTAAATGTAATACAAATAAGCATTAAGATTACAGGTATAACAATTAAATATAACAATAAATTAATTCTTTCTTTACTCACTTATCTTTCAAACATGGTTCAACTGTTTCGTAATTGGCATATTACAAGTTTTATTTATTTATATAAATACATCATGTATATGTATATACAAGTTATACATTTCACTAAATTGTTTCGTTATCTCTTTAATTAATAAATAAATAAATGTTTTTAGTTTATCAAGTATCAAGGACTTAATTTAATGTTAACAAACTAATAAATATGCTTTTAGAAAAAAGACTTTCCACTTCAGTTAAAGACATTATTAATCTATTACTTATGAAGTACTTATTAAAAGCAATAACCAAACTGATGTCATTGATACTTAAAGCATAGAACTAATTTATGATTGTTTACCATAACTGTTGATGTAAATTAATATTTATTTCACTGAATACACATTTGGAGAATTAGTTTTTAATTTTGTAATAAAAAATTATGATGCTTCGTTAAAAACTATACACTTTTGAATGATCAATTCATATAAAACAACAACAAAAAATCAATTTACCATTATGTTAGATTACGTAAAAAAGTATATTATGTAATCAATACATTATTCATCACAAATTTTAAAATTAAAAACCTATATTTGTCTCCTCAATATGAATAAATGTTTATAAATAAGTGTAATAAATATTACTTATTAGCAAAATTTGAATTAGGTAACAATATAAAAACTTTAAAGATAATGACAAGTGCCAAAAAAAGTAAGAAAATCTACGTACCTCACGATAAAAACATCAACGATAAGAATGATTCATCACACATGTAAGATATAAATATAGTGTTCAACAACAAAAAAACTCAAATATATATTTCAGACAACAACAACTAATGTTGGAAATCGTTTCCGAAAACCATTAAGGGGCAATTTACATTTTACTATTAATCACTTTAAAAAAAACAATGATAACATTTTTAACGCTGACACTTTGACATAAAAAAAATGTAGTTTCATAAAAGATTTGTTATTTATTTTGCATTTTTATATTATAATAACATAAACACTTTCACTTAAGCATATATTTATCTGCAAAACAAACATTTTCGTATTATGCTTATCAATAACATAGCATCATTTAGCTCTCGAGAAATTCTCCTATGGGTAGCATTAGTGGGTAACACTATCCTTTGTGCATCCTTTGGGTTTTCATGTCTTATCGCTTTTCCGACTAATTGAATGAAGCTTTTTTTTATAAACAAATAAATATGGAAGTTGGATGGCTTAACATATATATAAGCGCCAATACTCCCGTGTAATATATCCTTAGTTTTTCCATGTTGAGTCATTTCCATGAATATTTATAATTGTATTAGTTCTCGTTTTGTAAAATTTAAATTGGCTAATTCTCTCTATTACAAATATTTTAATAACATCTAAAAATATGCTTACTAATAGGATTATATAAATTTGTAGGGACTTATGATAGATACTGCTTAGGTATAGAACAGAAAAATATTAATCGGTTAATTTGTGTTTGCATTGACTAGCTTGCTTAGATGAAATTTAATTTTTTAACTACTTGAATAGTAATCATATTAAGTTGTTAATAACTGATATTGTATGTTGCCTGTTTGTTGTATTGCCGTACATTTAATCTGTTGTTAGACTTTTCTACTGGGTTCTTAACTACCTAGAATATGTATTTCTAGGAACATTTTCAACATTTTAAAAAAACTAATTAATTATTTGCGATTGAAAAAGAAGAGTTTGATCAAATAAGCTTTCAACTTTGTATTACAATCAACGAACTATTTTGGAATGGATAGATAAAAATAAGGTACAAGTTATTTATTGACGTAAGAATGTTCTGTTAAACACGTATCGCACGTTTACTATCTATACGTTTACACGCAAAATATCTATACTTTTAAATTATATATTATGTATGCATGATGCATTCGGATTAAATATTTTTAGGAATAATATTAATTGGCTTTAATGATGAGATTCTTGAATTATAAATTACTTATTTGTGACTTTGCTTCAATTTCAAATACATTGGGGTAATGCGTTTTCCGTAAACTACCGCAAAACTAAAATTTAAATAGAGTGTCCAACTTTATTATCCCTGATTGAAAAACAATACATCAATATAATTTTCTATTATTATGTTGTAAATAAAAAATTTCATTTTAATTAAGTTTTTTATTAAAATTCAAGCAAAGTTATTTTTTAACAACGCGCAAAATAATATAAAGTAACATCGTGAGGCGGCAGTAACAGATTTTTTTATGGTAACTAATTGTGAAAGTAATACTTTTTCAAAAGTGGCCAAATGTTTATTTGATGAATGCGAAATAATAAAATAATTTACAGAGTTTCAAAAATTAATTTTGCTCACACAGACACAAACAATTTAGAAACACGTTCACACTTTAAATAATAGATATACTAACGTTGGCTACCCACATTCTGAAAGTATGTCATTTCTTTACAAAGACTATATAATTTATGTACGAGGTGTGCGGTAAAGCAGTTTATCGCAAAATCACTATAAAGTTATTTTACAAGAACCTTCGCAGAGAGAGACAAGAACCTTCGCAACCTTCAAGAACCTAATCGTTATTTATTTACTCTTTCTGTTAAGAAAAGTTTAATTTTTTGTTACAAATATATTTTATCACACTACTGCAATAAAATACTTTACCACAAGCCTCATTCTTAAAGTTTAATCACTTTTTAATACAAATTAAAACTATTTTGTGAACGTGATTGCAAAAATATTGTATGCAACTAGTTATTAAATTATTTTTTCAAACTCGATAAATTATTTGACTGGCTTACGTACTCGTCAAATAAACATTTTGGCTCTTTTGAAAAAGGGTTAATTTAGAAACTAGTTGTCTTAATAACTATTTGTTGCTTGCCATCAAAAAAGGATACATAATGTGTAACATATTTTAAATCTGCTGCTTTTAAAAAATCCTATGTGAAAAATTAATGAAAAATTGATTACCCTAAATGTAATGAGAAAAAAATATTGTTTCCGAATATATTCGCAACATATATTTTATTTATTTTATTAGGTGGACAAAAGGTGGACCATATTTTAGAATACTTTAACTTTGTGAAAGTCATACGTATGGTATACCATAGTTACCTAGTTTTACTAATTTTGTAATCTATTCTTGCTAATTTCCCAATTCAGAGCATTAAATGTACTTACAACTGATCAACTGATTTTTTATGACCTCAAAATGTTGCATTTTTAAGATATAACACTACCAAATCTAGATCAATATGCTTTAATACCATCAAAATTTGTAATAAACACATATTTTAAATAATTGAAAGTTTATTGAAAGTTGGTAATAAGAGTTACTTGCTTCAAATAAATGCATTAATAATTAAAAACAATCAAAGATAATGTACATTTAATGAACATCATTCTCCAGCTATCTTTTACAAAAAGATTTACTCACAATGCGGAAATCAAATTCGATTTGTTGAAAGAAAATAATTAAACTAAAGAACCGCTGCAAATCTTTAAAAATACTTTTTCCTCACATGCCAGGAAAATAATTCTAGGCAAGGCTTACTGTTTTTAAAAATACTCCAACTTTAAAAATTCACCATGGTACTGGTGACAATTTAACACAAATTAAATTAAGTGATATTAATTGCAGCTTAGAACGTAAAACGATTTTTAAAAAAATCCTGGATCACAGTGAATGCGCTTTCATCGGTGGAAGAAAACGTCGTTTTTATGGCAAGTTCGTGATTAATTAGAGCACGGATGGAGATTCTAATTTTTCTGAAAGTTGAGTTAAATAATGGAAATATAATGGTTGCGCTTTTCCTGTTACTTTTGTTTAAAGGT
Source organism: Linyphia triangularis (assembly GCA_963978545.1). Lineage (NCBI taxonomy): Eukaryota > Metazoa > Arthropoda > Arachnida > Araneae > Linyphiidae > Linyphia > Linyphia triangularis. The sequence goes on along the minus strand of OZ021732.1, from coordinate 19,381,384 downwards.
ATAATTAGAATTCAACCAGTGGCTAGACACTTTAACCATTTTTTAAAAGTTCATACCAACTTTAAGGTTTTACAGAGGTTTAATGATAAAAAAAATTAATTAAAAAATTGAAGCCTCCTCGATGAAAAAATTTAAACTAACCGGAAGATGTTATTTTTATGAGCAAAAAATTCAAACATATTATGTAAATGTATACATAAAATCGCTAGAAAGCATTTGTATGAGAGTTGAATTAGTTAGGGATTCTGAAACATTATAAACAGCAATAAACATTATAAATATAATGTTACTACTGTATACTTTTTTCTGCCGGATAGTTTTTCGATAAAAATGTCCACATTTGTATATTGTGAAATATAAAACACAAATTTTCACCATACAATTCTATATTTAAATGAAAAAAGGTTCAAATTAGTCAAAATCAACACCGTGCCTACTTTTTTCTGGATATTCATTGTATATCAACAATTATCCTGTGTACACTAAATTTTAAATAGTCCAAGGTTTACAAAACAATGAGTATTTTATGCCGCAATGAACATTATAAATTATTTAGAATACATGAAAAATAGTGTAAACTATTTCTAGAATCTTCAATGAGTGTTTATATTTCAAAATAAAAGCAAAATATGAACTAATTTATTTAAGAAACTTCAAAGTCCTGTGCGTTTTTTATCTTTACTATATATTAGAATATTTGTAAAACAAAAAAAAAAAATTGAAAATGGTGGAATGAAATTAAAAAAAAAAAAAAAAAAAAAAAAAAAAAAACATCATGTTACATTATTATGGTGTCTGTGTGTACATTATTAAGTTTATCTTCTCTATGCGTAATAATAATATTCATTCTACATTTAAAAAAGTTCGTTTGAAATATTTGCTTTCGTTATTAAGAAAAATGTCTTTAGCACCGTATACGGGGAGTCTATATTGATGTGTTCTTTAAAAAGCAAATTCTTATATCATATTGAATTACTCAAATACTCATTTTTTATTGAGGTTCATTTAGATTTTTAGAATTTTTGCGCATTTTGTGAATGGAATTCCTCTCAGATTTATTTATCCAAATTAGCACATTTGGCTATTGGGCAAATCTACTATATTTATTAGCAGGTTATTATTTTTCATTATTTGTATTATTAAATTATTTAATATGATTTAAATTTGGTAAAATTATCTAACAAAATTTAGAATTTAGATTATTTTTTTTTTATATAGTTGAAAATACTTTCAAGTTTTAATCTAACATTCCTAATATAACAAACTGTATAGATAATAAGTGCGCATAAGTGCGGTGAAGAAACTAGTTATATCTCTAAATAACATTTTAAAGCTATCTTTATTTAAACAAGTTGAAATGTGACGGTCTCTGTCACTGTGAAGAAATCTTCTACTCGTTTTTATTCAGGTTATAAAATATAAAATATTAAATAAATCTAATTAAAACACCTAAACTAATATACAAGTCCTTAATTTTTTAACTGAAGCATATGATTCTGAAGGACAGCGGTAGTAATTTTTTCGATCATCTGAATACGAATTTTATTTCTAACAATAAAAATGTATCCGATACTTATAATCATAAGAGAAAAAAAATTCGCTGTACGCTATCAACACTTCTTTTTTCAAGGAAGTGTTTGCGAACAAACTAGTAGCCACCTAATCCGTATAGAAGTCTGTTCAGTAACTATCACTTTCCCGATATAAAGCAAAGAAAGTAATCCCTGACATAAAACGTCAGAAGCCTTAAAAAGTATCGGAGGTCTCTTTGATGGATAACGTTGCAGAAGTGATTTAGCCCAAACTCTATTGATGACGGAGGCTGCTCACTGTTAGAGGTGAGGTAACAAGAAAATGTAAAAGAAGTTGCCAAGCTCAGCGATTACCTCCCGCTTTGTCTTAAATCCTGTTTTCTTTAAAACCATCTTCGAAAAACTTTTGGAAATAATAAATCCTAGCCCGTGAATGAAGCATGTCGCACTGAGATATCAGGTTTTGGTTCAGTTATTTAAATCTCATTATGTGATGGATTTATCGAAAAAAAGATTCAGCTGAGTTAGTGTATTAGCTTCTCCTACGGTTTGTTTTGTTGTTGTTTTTTAATATTTGGTATTTTTTTTTCAAGGGATTTGAATTATTTAACTCAAAGGAAAGCTGTGATGGGTAAAATCAAAATTGTGCTGGTTTTTTATGATTTTTTGAATCCGTAATGTTTATTGATCGAGACACCTGTACAGATAGTATGGTTGAGAAACAACCATAAACTAATCTCTTTCGGAGTGTTTCTGAAATTTAAATTTTTGATGGAACTCATGTTAGTATTTTATTTTGTACATATTAAAATGTCGCGGAATTAAAAAAAATTAACAAAACTAAGAAAAAGCATTGCTATAATTACGAAATTGTGTGTCTGTATGTAAAAAATCATTTTCAACTATGAATTATACTTCAGTAATTAACGCAGTAAGGGATCTTACTATAGCAAGAAGCTGAATAAAAGTAATTTCCTAGATCCAAAGATTCCAGCTTGTGCAAATTCATTGAATTGAAACAAATGCCATACGAAAGAATGTGAAACATTGAATTAAATCCTTCTAGTGAATAGTTTTTAATAACACGCAATATTTTAAAAGTGTATGTGAATTGACCAAATCTTTGTCTTTAACTTTCGAATATGGTTAATCTTTAAAGTGTAGCATAAGAATTTAAAATTAAATATTCAGATACGTTACTTAGTGTACGATTTTTTATTTTAGAATCAAACATCAAGGATAATATTTTTTGCATTGAATCGAAATTAAAATTCCCAATTAACTACTTATTCGAAATCGATAAAAACACGTTAAGGACTTGCTTGTTCTTAAAAATGTGGACCTTAAGAGAATTAAAGCAACTGCTTCTAATTTTTAAGAAAAATTATTTGGTCCTTATACCACATAAATTACAATTTAAGATATATTGAGATCATATACTTAAATACATTATAACAACGTTCCATTCCATAAAATAATTACATTTACTTTATTTATAAATGCAGGGTGGTCTTAAAGACACTTTGCCGATATAGGAATTGCTAGCCGACGTCCCGTTCAACAGATCGAGATGGGATTTTAGGAATAGTTATTTAGAGGTATAAGATCGGGATCCTGTGAAAGGCAACAAAATGGCAATAGTGGTTGTGCTTATAGGTCCAGAAACTCAAAATTTTCGAATGGCAACACCAACTTTTTCCAGTAAAAAATGCTCATCACATGTGATAACCATTAAGACTGTTGGAACAGTACGTGTATCACAAAAAACAGACGCGTTATGGACGCATAAAAAATTGCTCTGCTAATGGCCAACACAAACACAATCGGGGTGTACGGAAGAAATTCGCTCTTGACAGAGGCAAAACACCAATCATACACGTACCGTTCCAAACCTCTCAAGGGTTTGTTGCACTCATTTTGCGACAGGAAAAAGTGGGGTGTTACTGTTCTAAAATTTCGAGTTTATGTACCTATAACCGTAACTACGAGCGCCATTTTGTTGACATTCATAGAATACCGAGCTCATACATCTAAATAACTAGTAACTAGGCCTGCGTCGCAATGTATCAGGAAGCAAACATCACGATGTCACGATACAGCACGATGTTAACAATATTTTTTTTTATAAAATACTACGAAACAACGCTTTCATAACATGCTATATAGCCAAAAGATATGCTTACTTAGCTTTTTAACATTTATTTAATTCATGTATGCAAGTTTATTTTAAATAGCAAGGGTAGCGACATGATTATTTTCAGGGGGATATACATATCACCCAAGGGGTTTAAAGCCGGTATTTTTTTTTTTTTTTGCTTTAATCTGGATTTTTCAACAGGCTCTCTTAATGAAATTTTAATTGGTAATTATCCAGGAGAAGAGTGGGATGCAAGTGTTCTTCCTGGTATGGAGGCTGGCAGGATTATTTGCAAGGGGGTGCATACCAATTTTATTATGTGCTAATCAATTTTTCACCTATCATAAACTAATTGATAAGTTGTGTGTTTTTTTTTTTTTGTTTTTTTTTAATCGAAGGAATATTTATTTAAAATCTAAAACGTTCTAATTTAAAATCTTAAAACTCAAAGTCAATTTATTGCTATTGCTTCAAATACTGAATCAAAATGTATTGCATCTAAAGAGTATTTTGGAAGTCATTGTAGAACAGTTTTTTTTTAGTTCTGCAAATCACAAGCAATATAAATTTATAACATTTTTGCATGGATAAGAATTGAAAATGTTAAGGTACTTTCAATTTCGGAAATGTCAAAATTGAAGCTTACCTGTGTTCTTTGGTCTTTTAAAATTTTATCTCTATATATATAAGGCAAAGCCCTCACTCACTGACTCACTCACTCACTCACTGACTCACTCATCACTAATTCTCCCACTTCCCACATAGTCACAACTCTGAAAATCGGCACAAATATCAACAATGGTAAAAATAGAAAAAGTAAACTATTCCGATCTCGATTAACCCACTTTAAGGGGTCGAAAAGGGGTTGAACGTTCCAAACGGGGGACATTCGAAAATCCTACTTCCCACATAGTCACAACTCTGAAAATCGGCACAAATATCAACAATGGTAAAAATAGAAAAAGTAACTATTCAGATCTCGATTAACCCACTTTAAGGGGTCGAAAAGGGGTTAAACGTTCTAAACGGGGGACATTCGAAAATCCTACTTCCCACATAGTCACAACTCTGAAAATCGGCACAAATATCAACAATGGTAAAAATAGAAAAAGTAAACTATTCAGATCTCGATTAACCCACTTTAAGGGGTCGAAAAGGGGTTAAACGTTCCAAACGGGGGACATTCGAAAATCCTACATCTCACATAGTCACAACTCTGAAAATCGGCACATCGGCTTTTGATCGCTAAAATGCTAATGGTAAAATTTCGTAGCGCAGCACGGGTATTCAGCTAGTTCAAATATATTTGTGATTGTAAAATTGAAATAAATATTAATAAGCCTGGGGTGTGCTGAAGTCCAGAAAACATTCAAGAGTCCGAATCGGACAAATCTTACGATTAAATCAATGATGAATATATATATATATATATATATATATATATATATATATATATATATATATATATATATATATATATATATATATATATATATATTTAATATGCAAACTATTTCTTTTCTGTTATTGTTAATGAAAAGTCGTGTCATTCAATACTAGACCCAACCTGTTGTTTTCAATCGCTTATGTTGCATATGTACTCTCAACGGATTTCTAAAATATAATTCAAAATCTCATCATTTCCAAAAGCAATAAATTTCTTATAATTTACAAACGGAAATAAATTCACAAGTTCATCCTATTTGTCAATGATTCAGTATCCCCCTCCCCCCCCCCCTTTATTTCTTCAAGATTTCTGATTGTAACTGTGCTCATATGTTTTTTTTTCTTCTTCTTTCTAATATACGGGATGTCGCTCGAAAGAAATAACCGTTTCCTTTTCTCGGCAAAAAAATCCAATTCAAGAAATATTAAACATGAATGCTAAGTACAAAGAAATGTTACAAAACAAGAGTCAATTTTTGCAATGGAAGATTCTCAAAAAGAACAAATACATCTTACTCTACAAACAAAATTTAAATCATAATAAAGCAAACTAATACTTTATTCGTTATGTTATGCATCAAGGCGGCGCCCAAGCTTCCTGGCGGTAAACCGAAAGTAATGAAATTAAGGGTATAAATTATTAAGCTCGTGCATTCCTTATAATCGACGTATTCTTGCAAAATGTGGTAGAAAACAGCATAAGAATAAATTTACCTTGAACATAAACGATGATGTTACTATCTAGAATACCGAGAGAAAAAATCGTAAAACGCGATGTTTGTTTACTAAAATATGGCGCCTACTCTGAAGTGAATGGAACATGTATAAGTGAAGTGTACGATGCCGGTTATGCCCGATGTGGTGATTACCACGATGTGATGAAGTATCGTGTCTTAAACGGTGTGATGTTGACTGTTGCCCTACGTTTCTATAGTATTTTAGAAATATCGCGGTTGACCATAGCATCACGATTCTTCTTTCTTGAGGCAAGTATCGTGAACGCGCTTTGACTCGTCAATAAACAACCGTGATGTTTCGGTATTAAGAAAATTATGACACCAGTTTGACAATATTCGTTTCAAACCGGTTTTGGCCGATGTATCAATACATCGCCCAAGCCTACTAGTAACTTGCGGTAACGGTAAACTTGCTTATAAATGATTTAGTTATGTGCAATGTTTTTTACAAATATACAGTGGGTTTACTAAAATGAAATTAAGTTTCAATTTTAATTCAATAAACATAACTATTCATTAAATAAAAAATTTGCACATTCATGAAAAACGCATATGTTTATTTTATTATAAATGATTTTACAAACACTAATAGCTATATTTCGACTTAAACGGAATAATTTAAATTATATATAGATAATGTCCATTCATTTATATTTACATTACATTTATATGGGTAGTTTGATGACATATTTAGATATTCAACATGTTAAATTTTATTTGCAGTTTGCTAAATTACAGTGAAAATGTCATTTACCATATAAATCTAATTGTAAAATTCCAATCTAAGCATGCCTCTTAAATTTAAAGTTTTAAGATGAGCATCAAATTTTGACTCTTTACATGAGATCAAAAAAGTACAATTCTTAACTACCACCTGAATTTTACTATTACTATAAACTGAAATAAAGATAACTATTAATTGACCAGACCTATTTTCATGTATTATATATTAATATATTTTTTACATATTTGTTCGCAGTATGACCCCCTTGCAGCCTACGAATCAAAACTATTTATTCCAGCCATCAATGTGCAAATACTTGCTCACCGTGTAATATTTTGTATTTTAGTTCAAAACGAATGCTTGATTATATTGCATACCTAACAAACTCAGCTTGTGTCCAAATAACATGGTATAATTAAGTTTCTTCTGCATTACAACATCATTTCATTAACATACAAATTACCGTAACAACACTCAGGTATTATGGTCACATCGTTTTCGCTAAGTCAAAAATGTTCTGTTTACAATTAATTATTCAGCAAACAAGTACAGTTCCCCCTAGTTGAATAATTAAATGGCACAAATGAAAACGTAACGAAATAAAACTACCATTCACTTGCTACTGGCGTAATTATTCGACAAAGTAAATGTTCCTCTTTTTTTGGGACAAATATGCTATTTCTTCCTGCTTTGGATAATTTTTTTAGGGACTCTGAATTGTTGAAGTTTTCGCTTCGCTTATTTCATCCACCCGTAGGCACATTCTAACAACTTGATTCGTAAAGTGGATACTAAAAGGTGTAGGCATAAAAAAAAGAATAAAAAGACTAATGTAAAAGAGTGTGGTTTCAGAAAAAAATAGAAGGAAAAGTATAGTAAAAATAGCTATCTCGAAAACATTGAGTTTCTGTAAATGACCACTTCCACTTTCAGCATAAGTATTGATTTTTCATTTACTCTTTTTATGGAGGGGATGTTCTACAAATTACTAGAGTCACCCATTTTTAAAGAACTCGTAGTGACTTTAATCGTAATTGTTAAGCTTTTAAATAAAATCTCTTTAAGTAACTTGATGAAGTTCTCTTAAAAAAATTTAAATCTGCGAAACAAAGAACGTTGTTAGTAGTTAAATAAAATGAAGAAAATCAATTTAGGCTTAACTAGTAAGTACCACCATAATAGAATTTGAACATAATAAAATTCTTTAGAAGCGATGTTGTAAACCATAAATTCGAAATTTTAAACAGTTATTCATAGAAATGATGGATTACAGTTTAATATAACTATAATAAAAAGTAAAACATAAAAAAGTGAAGTATATGATTTAGAAAACAATATACGTTTGATAAATTACATTATATACAAGAAATAAAAAACAGTTCATGGAAAAAATTAAATAATGTATGAGGAACAACTAAATATATATGAGTAGTAATATTTATTATCCAAATATTTATTATTTAAAAATTCCTAGAAAGACTTGACATAGAAATTATGTTAAAAGGTTTGAAAATAAAATTACTAAAAAAATTAAAGTTCAGGGATATCGATAGCAAATATTTTAAATTATTAAAAAAAAAAATAAAAAAATAGAAATGATTACACAAATAAGTTAAATTGGGAGTTAATTTAACCCATTAAAGACAACTTTGAAATGTATAAACAGTAATTGTTTTAATCTTTTAATATTTTTATTTAGATCATTAAGGTATAGTTTGAATTTGTAAGATTTTTTTGGAAAATTCATTTTATGATTTTTAAGAAACACTAAATGGAATAAATATCGCAATTTATTACCATAGAAAAAACTAAAATGTCGATTGGAAAGTTTTCTTGCAAATGTAGTTAATGGGTTAAAATTGTCTGTGATTAACGCTGTTAAAATACGATAGTTCATTTCTCTGACAGGTATATAATATTGTATGTATTCTAAAGTCGATGTTAAAAACTGTCAGTTACGCATATAAAGACAAAGGCTGAAGAACAGTATAAGTATTTTGGAAATAATCTGAAATGTAATTTAAATATTTCTTGAAAATATAATTTGTTTTACTAGGAACAGAAGAACGGAGCTTAATTTTTTAAAACTTTCCTTCGAACTATATTTTTCTACCCCATTGGTGACGTAATATCGGTAAATGAAGCTAACATTCCAATATAGATCATTATTAACTATATTTTCAAAAAAGTGGAAATAAAACGTTTTGCCTCCTTGGTTTTTATTTTTTTTTAACACAGCATTTGGTTTCAAAATAATCTTGTAAAGTAAAAAGTCTCCCCTTAAGAGAGTCCGTTACCGACATTTCATCAAAAATCATTTTTTTTATTTAAAAAAATGGTTCATACATTCCTAAAAAGAATTATATTTTTATCTTAATCTTTCTGCAATTATAAAGCCAAGAAATTATCAGTTATTTAAGGGGACTCAGAACCCTAACAATAAATAATAATAAAAAATTTAAAAAAAAATCGTTTTTTTTTTTTTTTTTTTTTTTTTTAAATTTATTTTTTATTTCATGTTTTTCTATGTTTCTTTGCCTTTCCATTGATGTATTACTTTTATTTGTACTCAAATTAGAAGTATGTTATATTTTGTTTTAAAAATGACAACTTTCAATATTAACTATATATGACTGTATAAGTATTTTGGAAATAATCTGAAATGTAATTTAAATATATCTTGAAAATATAATTTGTTTTACTAGGAACAGAAGAACGCTAAACGTTTAATTTTTTAAAACTTTCCTTCGAACTTGGATTTTCTCTAAACGTGATATTTTAAACTTCAATGTACTTGTTCTAGTTAACTAGTAGAGATATACTAATAATTTTTGTTATTAAATTGTAATACATAACTTACAGATTCAATGGAGGTTAAAAAATTCCAATTGTATTTTTAAATACCAAATATATATATATATATATATATATATATATATATATATATATATATATATATATATATATATATATATATATATATATATATATATATATATATATATATATATATATATATATATATATATATATATATATATATATATATATATATATATATATATATATATATATATATATATATATATATATATATATATATATATATATATATATATATATATTTTTTTTTTTTTTTTTTTTTAAAGAGCCTTTTCTCAACAAAAAAAATTGAAAACTGGTAAAAATTTTACAAGAAAAATTCTGATGATATTTTTTACCAAACTTTAGCCTCAGTTTAATCTGAAGATTATATACTACTATAAAAAAATTATTGATATATTTCTACTAGTTAAATATCACGTATTGAGTAAATCAAAATTAAAGGTAAAAGGCTTATAAAGTTAACATTGATAATTTATTATTTTAAAACAAAATATAAATTACTTCTAATTTGACTAAAAACAAAAGTAATGCATCAATGGAAAGAGAAAAATACCTAGAGTAAAATGAAATAAATACCTCAAAAACGATTTATTTTTTTGTTTTTAGGTTACTGAGTTCCCTTAAACATCATTAATGAGCGTAGCGCCTTGAAACATCTGTGTAAAGTGCGTTTTTCGGTCACTAGTGTTTTTCACAGATGCTGCACACTCAAAGCGATATATTTCCAGAACCCTTAACAATTGGCTATTCAAATATTTAGGCATTTAATTTATAGTTTTAAACATTTTGTCATCACATAATTTAATTTTTTAAATTATGTTTTAAAATATAACATTTGACATAAAAGATAATATAAAAAAATCGAAAATTTCAATTATTTAACATTGATAATTTTTATATTTTTTTTAGTTCCATCTTTAAAATTATGTAAAGAAAACATTTTCTTTCTGTAATTATGTTTTACGGAAAGCTTTCAATTTGAAAAAAAAAAAAAAAAAAAAAAAAAAAAAAAATCTTTACTGATATCAAAACTCGCATTTTCAATTATTATAGATATTAACATTAATTATTGTGGATTTTTCTTGGATTGATTTTTTTTTTTTTTTTTTTTAATAAATAATCACAATATTTTAAAAGACTATTATCTCAAAGACATAAATAGTATCTCATACATAAGATACATTTTTTACATAAAATATTTATAAATAAAGTTTTTTTTTTCTGGTAGCGGACCCCCTTAACAATAGAACAATTATACTTCTGCTACATTTGTAATTGTAATGATAGCTACTTTCACTTAGATTTGGAGAACTTTTAAAATTGCTTTGTTGGTTGGCGCGACCGTCTCTTTTTCGGACCTAGATATCAACATGGATTCCAAACCACAATGAAAATCCATGCCTAAACCAGGATTCTAATGCGACAACCTTAGGAATGCAAGACTAAACGCTAATCACAAATCCATCAGGTAAACTTAAAACTGATTTATGCCTACATTTTGTAAAGTAATAACTGTACCTATATTTGCATTCACATGAGTGTCAATACATGTACGATTATGCAAGATTAGCATGCATGAATATGCATGCTAATCTTGATAAAAATCAATTTACTTATCTCTGAAGTAGTTTTTCGATACAACCCAAACTTATTACAACAAGCAAATGTAAAGATACCAAAATTAATATATCCTACAATTCGACAGTGTGCATAAACATAATCCATAATCTTTTATCATATTTTTAAAAGTTTACATTCAAGAACATTGTTTTAATATATTGATTTCATGTATATTCATATTTATGCTGTCTAACTACAAACCCATGTATACACGTTCCATTCACATTTCGTGCTAAAAGTTTGTTTTCCTATGTAGATATTTCATTGATCACAATTTCACTTTTACGGCAAAAGCATTCAGACGCATTAAGTCGTGGCAGGAGGCTTATAAATGAAGTGCCTGTTTGTGAGGAACGTGTCTGACTATAACGCAAAGTAATGGACGAGTAAGAAGAAGAACGAGTTTCTTGGACATTCTCGTTAGTTCTCAATAGTGTTTGTTTTTACGCCGTTGTACTTACGAAGTATTACCCAACTATTCCACTCCAGTGTTGTTTGGCATTTATTTATGATGTTAAGCGTAAATAAGTTTTTGATGGCTATTCATGTTTTTTTTATTTGTTCGGTTTATTGATACTAATTCATAGTACAAATTTTAATAGAAAGAATCAGCTGAAGAAATCCAAATACTTTTTGACTTAAACTTATAATTGCAAACACTTTAGATTGATAATAAAGTAGCAATTGTGCAAATGAAATAGTAAGTACAAATAAAGTAATAATATTGAATACTAGATTTGTTCCTATGTAATTAAATATTTGAAAGTTCAGTCTTTAAATGCAATAAGTTCAAATTTACCAACGTACAAATGACACAAAATCCCACGTCATCTGCTCACGTATAAACACCTTATAATACAACAATGCAGTCAAGTTATTTGCCTATGAAGCTCCTAAATATAGAGTAAAACAATTCAGAAGTTGATTATAATCAAGAAATTGTATGAAACCCTTAATGGGATTTTACACTAAGCAGCCAACTCAGACAGTGTACTAAGTTCAACATCTAGTTTTAACTAAAAAAGGATTATCAAATTTCACGTTTCCTTCATTTGCATTTGTGTATTATTGTATCACCTCCACAATTCCTGATACAAGGTTAGGCAGTAAAATTTGAAGCAACTCCTCGTGGGCAACTATTATCGTATCGACTATTTTTGAAAGAATTTTTGTGTGTGCATATTAGGTAATACATAAGATATGTTGAAAACGCTTTTATGATTTCTCTCCCTAAAAACACCACTTACTGCCCCAGCATTTTTCATCAAGCGCTCTACACGAGATGCAATTTCAAGCCCTGAGAAAGTAACACACGGCTCAAAAAATTCCCCATGACTGTGAGGCAAAAAAAAACAAAAAAATACACAATTTCGTTCTATCGCAGTGCTCAAACATTTCCCCAAACGATTATTATTAGCTCCGTCCTTCGAACAGAACCAATAACAGGAACTCATAAAATATTCCCCTTCAAAAAATAGGGGGAAGGGCGCAGCTTATAGGGGGCTGAACTGACTTCAAATTGTCAAAATAGAAGCACGGAATTCAAGAGGGGTGAACCGTTTATGGTACATAACATCCTGTTAACGATCGCACACAACAGCAATATCCGAAACATTCCATCATATGATATCAACGAGCTTTCACCTTCAAGCCATTTGAGGATATATATAAACGTAAACAGCGAAATATATTTCTTACATGGTTCATTGAATGCTATGCCCGCTTTTTATTGGACTTAAGTTTCTATATTTTCTTCCAAGTGGCAGATGATGATCAATGTAGCGTTTAAGAGAAGAAAGTTCTTGGTTGAAGAGTGTTCTTTTGTTTCTGGCTCTTGAGCGGTATGTAAAGACGGGGTTGTGGGGAAAAACCACTTATGTTTCTAAGTTTTTTGCTGAGTTTCTTTCGAGCGTAGACGTAATAACTAGAACAATGAGCGTGGTTCTGGTTGTTCGGTTTTAATGGATATTTGAATCTCTGAATCTGCTTTTGGGTGTGGGAATGGTTTTAAGTAAGATAGAACAGTTGCTATTAAATGGATGAGAGAGCTTTCCATTGCTCGATATTTTGAATAAAGATATATCATATACTTTGGAAAAAGCAATACTACACAAGCATTCGAGTTAAATTTAATTTTTATACACATGTTTGTATCTATGTGTGGAAGGAAAAAATATGAAATTGAAATATAGCTATACATAATAAAAATATAAGGCTAGTTTATTCTATTGTCTAGTCTGATTTTTTTATATTTATTCAGTTTTTCCAGATAGGTGCGAAAACTAGTGTTATGGGACAAATATACATTCAGCAAACTGTGCGACAAATATATATCAATAAAGTAAAAAAAAAAAAAAAAATATTTTTGCAAATTGAAAGTGGCAACCCATAATTTACCCTTATATGTTGTATAATTTATTATTTTATTATCTCTTTTGTACATAGATATATCTATATAATTATGATATAACAAATCTTATTGTGACACAGTTAGCTTAGATTCATTATCCTGTTCAGGACCGGCGAAAGGAGAAAGAAGCGCTTCCCCAGGCCCGCGCGCTCAAAGAGACTACGCACGCACGGGACCGGGCATTTTTCCCCGTTAAGCATTTTGCCCCGTTAAATTCAAATAAAACGTTCCAATCTGAAATCACGTCTGTGTGATGATGGGCCGGCTGACACGGAAACACTGATCACAAATACGATATCGCGGGCCGTGAGGGAAGAATCGTCTGATCACATATACGCGATCACGGTCCTGAACAGGTTATGGGAACAGAATGACGTGTACAGGTACAGTTCGATTGTTACTAATACTCTATTGTCCCCGGCAGGAAAGTTGTAGCTGTATTTAGGCACAATTTTGGCCATTTTTAAAGTTATCACTCCCATAAGTTTATTCCTATAAGTTCTTTGTTATAATATTTTTTCTGGTACTAAAAAGGCTGAAAAATCGTAAGATCCCTAACTTAAGACTAGTATCGAAAAATGACACTTTTATTTTCAGGTGGCGTTTTTAGTTCTATGGCTCATGCGATTGTAAACTACCTTGATCAGATAAAACCCATATGCTCTAATGACCCGGCATGGTTTTCGCTGTCAATTATGACACGTTTTGAATTCGTTGCCAATTATGATTAATACGGCCAAGCGATTTTTGTCTGTGATAACTCGCTATCACTCGCTGTGATCACTCACTAATTTACGTTGTTTTCTTTTCGTCAGTGCGTTGTTGCCGTAGTTTAACTAGTACACTGAATTAAACCGATTCATGAAAAATGGTCGAACATTGTTATCATTATGTTAGTTGCTAATGTGTCATAGGAATAAAAAAGAAGAACTTTAAAACTGCAAATAAATATTTATTCACAAATAACTATAAATTACCTGCAACAATCCTAAAATTTTTTCTACATCACATTCAGGGAACATCTAATGAGGAAAAGAGAGGAGTTGGACTTAAAAAAGCTGATGAGGTTTTCGAAAGATAAGATTATGGTTTCACAATGCATCACTACAAGTACTTCTTTGCAGAATCTCAAGCAGGCTGTTAATCGTGAGTTGAAAAATAAATAAAAAAATACATGTATATATCTAAAAAAAATTTAAACTTGTTTTATTAATTATAATTAATTATTAAAATACTGATTGGTTCAAAAGTAGATTGCTATTAATGTTTGGCATTTAACAAACTATTGTTTGAAGTAAAAAATACTAAAATACATTAATTATTTAAGAATTTATGACCATAAATGTAATTTTTTCTTTTAACATTAATTTGTCAATTCTTTGATCTTATTTAAAGTACTAACTTCTCATTGAAAAATTACGAAATCGGATATTTAGACTTTTTTTTTTCTTTTTTTTTTTTTTCTTATTCTAAATCTAAATGTAGTAAGTACTATTGAGGGTGCGATTGAACTTTTAAAAGTTTGGTTTAGTTTTAATATGTAGATGACCCCTCATGATAATAAAGAAATATATACAATTAATGAAGACCTTCCACGATATACAACGTTTCTTGATATTTATTATTTCATCAATTACAATACAAGATATAGCCATCGTTCGGATTTTTTTTTTTTTTTTTTTTTTTTTTTTTTTTTGTACTCTACAAAACTCGTTTGCTCCAACCCTCTGAGCGTCCAGGTAATGGGCGAAATTGTACAATTGTTTTCCCCTCAATAACTTTTAAATTATATTTCTGCTTCAGATATATAATTTTTTTTTTATTATTTTTATTTATTTTGTTATAAATGGCTTTTAAACTATCATCCTAATAAAAATATTTAAAACATATTTTATTTTAAATTTTATTTATAAATTTAAAAATTATATGTATTGCTTTAAAAACTGGGGATCAAAGGATGTGTATATACGTCCCTGACCCACAGAGGGCGGGTTTATTACCTAAAAGTGTACTAGGCCTCTTACGGTTTTAAAACATACTCAAGATTGTCTACAATTTCTTTTGCAAGTATTCAGTAACATCCCAAGTTGGAGGTTGATTATTTATTCATAAATACGAAAGATCTCGAGATAGAGCAACATCCTTCTTGATACGAACGCATTCATATACACGGTATTTGATGTTTACTCCTCATTAAAACAGGTCAAATGCGCATTTCATGAACTTCATTTGTTTTAATTATCCAGAGACCAAAAACTCAAAGTGGGAATGACCGAAATGGCATCATTACATATCGCCATAGTGCAATAAGTCTCATGTATTCTGCACATGAACAGAAACGTTCCCAGTCATATACAAGTTAAATATCTTAGTGACCCGTCAGATAGTTTAATACAGTTTTAAGTTTAGTTAATAGTGAAGGGTTATTTGAAATTGCCTCCTAATGTAATTAGCTAAAAAAAGCGATTTTATATGTACCAATTTATCAAATATATTTCTAAATATTTTAATATTGGTGATAACTTGTTCTAATTCAAAATAAATATTTTGAAATAAAATAAATTTATAAAAAAAAAATAATAAGTAAATTTATGAAATAAATTAAATTTAACGTGTTTCCCCAGGTAAATATAACATGCAATTGAAGTACATTTTGCCGAATGAACACTATAAGCTTTGGTTATTCTGCTCAACCTGCTCTAGGTATAGGGCTATAGATCATTCATATTTCTTTAGTATAGTGATTTTTATAATGCTAATTGCAATGTTGATAGTTTTAATAATCTAATTTATATTTTGTGTAAATGATTCGTTTAAAATTCGAACCTAAGAGTAAACTTTCCTTTAAGGTCCAGTACAAAGTAGCTTATTAAATTCAAAAATAAGTTTCACAGAAAATCTCTTATTTTTTAAATTAAAGCTGATTTAATATCTTATAAATCAATGTTAAAAAGGTCAAACTTGATACATCGATACTTGATTATTTCTTTTGTAAATAATATAGAAAATTAACTGTGAATTGATCCACTTACATAACGGTTAGATTTCAAATGTGACAATAAGGATAAAGCTTCTGTTAATACATGTTGGTAAAGCTCAGTGTTTGCTTCTGCGGCTGAGATCACTAACATTTTTGCTGATTTCTTTAGCTCTGTTCAGCATAAAAGTACAACCCTCGATCTTAATACTACTAGGGATTGTTTTCGTCTCAATAATACAGGTTTATTTCCTATAACTTACTTGGTAATCCTAAAAGCTATCTTATATTTTATGTCAATATTATATTCTATGGCGTCGCAATAAACGAACAAAAAGAAAGTAAGTACTCATATTTGCTGATCAATTGCGATTTTAGCAAAGAAATAATCCTTTTGTTTATTGTAACTGAATGTAAATTAAAAATTAACCGGGACTGCTAGGTTAAAAAAATAAACAGTTTATATTGAAGTAACTCTTTATTCAATTTTAGCAATCCAAGTTTAATTTTAGCATGGTTGCTAACATGCGAACGGCTGAGGCAGTGTCAAGACTTTAAATTATTCAAATCCGCCAATCCTTTTTGTTTGCAACTTGCCGGGTATGTAAATTTTTATCCAGGATTCTTAATGAGATAATGATCAAGTTTGAAGTAGAGTAACTTAACTATTGCTATATTAGAGTCTATGCATAATAGTGTAAGGCGTTAAAGGATTTAGAAAACTCTACCTAATCAATGTTACACATATTTTTTTTTATTAACCTTTTTCTGAGAAAATGTTCAAAGCATTGGTTTATAATTTTTCTTAGCCAATATTAGACTAACAAAAGCTTTTGTAAAAAAATAATTATTTAAGAATGTTTTTCTTTTTTTATGATTAAACTTAAGAATTAAAAAAATCAATCGATTTTATATTTCGGTAAAAACATACGTATGTTTGGGAAAAAGAACAATATGTGTAAGAAAAAATAGTTTCAAAGCACATTCTTAAGTGAATTCTGAGAAAAGGTACTCTTCAATGTAAAAAAGCATTTTGAGAAAACAGCATTTAAAGTATAAAATGTGTATCTTTTTATTTCGATGAGTTCTTTCTAAAGATAATTAAAAACGTTTATAATGAAGGAATTTACTACAAACTTATGCCATTTTCTAGATAAAATTTGATTTCTGTAAGATACATTTATTTATCATTGAATAAAAACTAAATAGTATGTATAAAAGGATATTCTGTGAAAAATCGATTTTAAGAAAGTGATATCTCTTACAATGTGAGTTAAACTTACAAATTATCTTAGATATTATTTCAAGGCAATTTCTTTTCCTCTATTTATACTAAATCATAATTAATAAATGAAATATCAATTTAAGAGCTAAGACTTCTGATTCTGACAAAAAACTAGTTTATAATTGAACATCGTTTTATTAGTTTAAAAATCGAAGTTGAAAAGTCAGAAATGCGGTCAAAAGCCGTTGGTAAGTTATAATAGTACACATTAGATGATAGCATTGTAGAAAAGGGAAAATTGCAATTTTATCAAGCTGAGGAAACTTTAAGGGTCTTATATTTCTCAGCATTGAAATTCAATATATAACTCTGATAAACTCTGAAAAAAAAAATCCTCTTAGCAACATTAATTATACAGGCTGTGCACAGACCCACTAATCAAATACATTTCTTTTATTCTCAAACAAAATACATACAATAAATATTTTCTTAATTACTTTAACTATGAATTTTATATAAAAAACTATATCAATATTGATACCGATAATAACATTTGCCCGTATACGTGTTCTAATATTTACTTTATGAAATAAACCCTTTTTAAAATAACATGGCTTTCTTCTGATAAAAATGGATTTCTCTAAGTTTGCCGTAATCTTTTTTGATTTCTTGAATTGAAGTTATTAGCGTATAGTAAAGAATTTCTCTTTCTTACGTAAAAAGTAAACTTCAGAAACTTGTGTTTCCTTAAGACTTATCTTCAGAATTTCTAAGAAACCTTAAAAGATGTATCCAATTACGTACACGCACTGGATAGGAAACTAAAGATATTCTTAAAATATTTCTTCTTTACTGATAAAAGTATTTGTATGTCAGGGAATAATATCCTTCATGTTTTGAAATTGAAGAAGGAATATTCTTTTAAATAATATTTGTTCATTGATATCAGGAGATTCATTTTTTATACAGCTTGTGTATTAAAAAGTTTTCGGTTTGAAATGAATGAATGAATGATTTTTACTATTGTTAGATTTGACAACTTTATTTGAGTAGGACTGTAAGAGAAAGGTGTAATGTTAAGCTCTTAAATATTTATCGAGATTATTTTAAGTAAAGTAATAACAATTTTTATTTGACGTGTTTTCATAGGTATGTTAAATATTATTGAATATTTTTGATACGAACATATATAATTTGAAACAAACTTAATACTACATTTTTGCTTTTTAAAAAATAAAAATGAACTTGTAAATATATAAGGGATTTAGGTGAACTCAACTAAGTTAATGAGACTTAATTTCAACTAATAAATAAGATAATCATCACGCATAATGGGCTTGTTAAAGCCCTTATTTTGATGAATAACATTGTTTTGCACAGAACATAATAGCATACCATCAAGATTTCCCTCGTGAGTGACAAAATGACACCAACTCATTTGAGGTAAAATAAGATCTCAATTTGTTCAGCTCCTGGGATTCCTCATGCCTGTATCCACTTTTAGGCCGTTAGTTTTATTAAGTACAATTTACTTTTAATTTCCAAAATTATAACTTAGAATTATGAAAATACTGCATTTAGCATTTTTATTTTAATTTATCAATATATTTACAAATGGTAATGATTAAGTAGCATTTAGTAAAAAAAAAAAATCGATTTCTTTTTTGCATTTCTCAAGTTTCGGAACATCTTGAATTTTAAAAAATGGTCTAAAAAAAATGTATCTATGTGTTTCTTTATGTCTGCGTACGTGGTCAGCATAGTTCCTGAACGAATGGAGTTACGATGTACAAATTTTTTGTATTTCGTGTGCGGGTTTGAGGTGGCTAGGAGATATACCATTAGGGTTTTAGTCAAAATAGTGCATGCGCATAACTTTAAAATCATGGAAATATCATGTTTTCCAGTAATTACTAAAAAGCAGCTCTTACGATTTTGATTAAAATATTTGTGCTAATGCCTCTGAAGGTGTTCTAATCGTCTTCATCTTCGAAATCCCCTCAGAAATGCGATAAAAGCTTAAAAAGTTGAAAAACGAGTGTCTTTAACACAGAGTTCTCTGCCTTTGAGCATCGCCCATCATGGATTGATTTTTTTCTGTTTCACGAACAGGAAATGACAATGTAATGTCTATCGTATAAAATCACCAATTTTGTCATCTTGTTTTTTTTTTTTTTTCCCATATAAAAAATTATTGCCAGATAAATCGCTAAACTGGCCATTTTTATTTTAGATGATTGTAAATATGAAAACGATAGATAACTCCATATATTTTTTTGAAATGACTAACTATTACAGGGTAATTGAAAATTATGCGATGTTCTAAACTCCTAGTTTGCATTTCTCTATGTTTTGGAACATTCCGAGTTCAAATAAAAAAGTTGATCTAGAAAACAATTTATGTGTGTTAATCTGTGGTTAGGACAGCTCTCGAACAAATCGGGCTACGATATTCATTTTTCGCATACGGGTTTGTGTTAGCCATGGTACTTGACATTGATATTTTCGTCAAATTTGCCCATGCGCATAAAGTAGCTGCAAATTGAATATATATATATAATATCAGCAATCGCTAAAATACAGATCTAACGATTTTGATCAAAGTCATAGGTAGTAATACCCCTTAAGGTGTTCTAAGCATACCCTTCTGAAACTTCGGTAGAAATGCGATAAGGGTGAACAATGTTGCAAAACGGAAATCTTTAACTCGGAATTCTCTTTCGTTGAGCCCATCAACTGGGTGGTTTACCTCTGTTTTATTTATAAGACAAAAATTTAAGAATTATCAAAAAGTATAATGTTAAATTTGCCATTTTGGCGTGCTTTTTTCAGGACAGTGCAAGAATTATAATCAAACTGACCGTTTTTTTTTTTTTTTTTTTTTTTTTTTTTTTAAGTGAAATAAATTATAAAAACGGTAAATAACACACCAATCCACGTCAAATTTAAATTCAGTAATCAGCATTTCCGTAAATATAACCTATACGACAGATTCACCGAATTTAAAGTAAAAAAAAAAAAAAAAAACCTTAAATTATGGTTTTTAAACCATGTTAAAATATTCAACTATATATGTTGGTTGTCTTGATTTTTTTTTCTGTACATTAGTGGTTAATCAATCATCAGCTTAACAGTGTATTCAATGTATTTCTAACCACAACGAACATTCATTACCAAGGATTCGAAACCTACACTTCAACCAGCGTTGCTAGACCTCAAACTTAATATTCTCAGGTAGGCTATTTTTCACAAGGGCGTTTTTAACATAGTAGATTTAATAATATTTAAACAAATTTAAACATTAATTGTATTTCAAAAACTAGAACACTCTGCACTTTAAAAAGTACTAAGATGGGCACTATGTCGAAATACAGGCATGGGAGAAAACAATAGCGTAGTATAAAAAATACTACGTCTGTCAACGCTGACTTTAACATACAAAGGCAGAGCACTAACCAACAGTTTGGGAATGGGTTATTAAAAAATGATAGAATGGTGAACAATGATATTCAGAATTTATTTAGGAAACTACTTCGAAAACATAATTATAAAAACGAAAGAAAAGGTTGTTATAAGGACTACAGTTAATGTTGTCTTGTAGCATATCTATGCATGGAAGTTCAAAAGCATTTTCAGTACATTTAAACTACTACATCATTATCATAAGAGTTTTTTTTTTTTTTTTTAAATAGTATAATATTATTACAGTATTTCATTTACATTATATATTTAAAAGTGCAATAATCCCATAGATAAATTGTTTCAGCCTTGTTTTCATCTACTCAATTTATAGAGCTCTCTACAAGTAAACATTATTTTTTCTTTTGGTAATTTTAAAATTGAATTCTTCAAAAATGACAATCGTTTTACCAAACTGAGTTTTTATGCAAGAGCTTACATTACTTTTAAAAATGGGACTCGAAAGTTTAAACCGCTTTGTATAATGCATTTTCTTTTCGTAAATTCAAGAAAGGTAGAAATGTCAAGAGCGTCTTCTTAGAAGGCATTTAAAAACACTTCTCACGAAGTTACATAAATAGAAACGATAACATATTTGCGTGCATTACTAGATTAGGTAAAGAGGACGAACTTCACGCAGACGCGAAATAAACCTCTAGATAAGTAGCAAAAAGTGATAAAATTCCCGTAGAAAAAATACAAAGTTTTGCATTCACGCAATACTGCAAAAAAGCTTTCATTCTTTATTCTTTGCACCTTAATACTACGCACTTTTCTAGAGTATCGACCTTATGAATGCATAAAATATGCACTATTATGGGGTATTCCTCAGTTTAAAGATATTAAAAACTATGAGTTATTCTTTTAGTGTTAGCCAAGATCGAAACTAAAAAGGCATTAGCCGCTATGGATTATTGACGCCTGAGGTAGATCATCCATCAACCTAAAAATATTTTTCGATGGATCTTTTTATAATTTTTTTTTTATTTCTATAATCTCTACTCAGTTTTATTTTTGTGATTTTCCAAAGCTTTTACTATGACAACCAATGTATTTGAAGAATTGTAGGGGATATAAATATCATATTTTGAAACGACATCAATTTTGATGCTCGTTTAGAATATGCTTTCTAAATAAACTTCACTTTGGATTCATGTATACTCGTGAAATTAAATTATTATTATTAATCTAATTTAATAAATAATTGGTCAAAGTAAAAAACAAATTTAGAAATTTTTTTCCTGAAAAATAATTTTTATTGTCAATTTGTACCTTATGAGACTTTGATAACAAATTATTCCTATGAAATTATAAAGTTTTATTGGCATTGTTTTTATAATCTATTCCCATGGACTATATTGTTTTGCACCTTATTTAGAAAAAAAATGTATTAAAAAGTTTGCTGATATATTTACTAATACATGTATGAGATAAACATAGCCAGATTGGTGAAAATACCATATTTATCAATTAAAATGTCGGATGTTCGATTAAAGAAAATCTTAATATCTGAAATTTTTTCAAAAATATGTTTTATTTGTTGGGCATTAAAAATATATCCAATGTATAGTTTCGAAAATTTAGTTCATAATACAAAGTAACTTAAATATTGTTAGTAAAAATATTTAAAAACAAATCATGTAAATTTACCAATTAAGTAATCTTGTAAGTTACTATCAGTCACTAGGTAAATAAGATATTGCTAGGTAAAAATGTCTGAGGATTCATAATTTAAATGATCATTAATACTGGTGTGTTTTGAAGCAAAAAGTGGCAAGTAAATATGTATTAAATAAGGCTTTTATTTAATACAATATAGAGAAAAATAAAACTATATGACAGGACCAATTAAGAGATACCCCTGAATCTTTATACCTCTTTAAAACGATATTATAAACCAAGTGAACCAATTTATCAAGAAATAATATTTAATGTACTAAAAAAAGAGAGACCTACATAAAATTGGCCAGTATAATATTAATGATTTTTATGTTATTCAGTCACAAATAAATAACTATTGTTAAATTTATATGTTTCGGCAATGTTTAGAGTTTGTACAAAAAGGTCTCAAAAAGCGACGCTGCACTAGAGTGTCATTTTAAGTACTAGAGCAAGAATATTCTGGGTTGTGTACAAAATAGAACACGTGATAAAACCATTAACATTTAAAATATAAAAATAATTATTAAAGTTGTATCATTTTTTAAAATGATGTGAAACAAAGATACGCATTAAGACGAAGATTAATTGCTTAAGTGTACTTTTTGTGTAAGTAGAGTTAAGAATTGTGTGTTGAGTGTAAGTTATATGATGCCAAATTAGCATTAATAATCCATGGTAGGTCGTCACGGAGAACAACGACGCAGTTCGATAGAGAATTTGCAGGACATACTTAGCATTTTTATGTGCTTGTCTATATTTCTCAAGCCTACAAATTGTGTTTTCTCTTAATCACTTCCAAGTAACCTAAACTATTATTTCCATTGGTTACCAGAATCAACAGCTAAACTGTCTTAAGTCTAATACCCAATTTTGACTGTATCTAATACCTATTAATTATATTATTATCTAATTAACCCTATTGCCGTTATCCAGTTGGACTGAAACTTGGCAGATAAATTCGAAGTTGATGACAAAGCATTCTATCAAATTTTGGGGATTGTCCCACTCATTAAAAGGTCACGTTTTCACACTCTTCTCTAATCGCTTCGGTGTACTAATAAATCCCACTGAATCAAACTCTTTCATGTTGCCAAAAGTGTTTTAATTAAAGTAAATAAAATATATGTTTTTCTTTAACCTTCTGTCAGACTTATTAGCTTTTACTCACATTCGATTATCCAGATACTAAGCTTAATTCGAACAAGTTCAATTTTGTGATATATAATAACTGAAAGCTTTTCCTATTAAGGTTGATGAAGCAAAATCTTCGGAGGACTAATTAACCCACTTTCCGTCTTTCAAACCACTTGAATCTTGACAAATAGACTTGTTGAATACGACAAGGTATTCAATCAAGTTTTGGGGACAAGGATGAAGTTACTAAATAATTCATAATGGATCTTTTGTTCTTAGTGGTCAAACACTAGGAAAACTGTATCTGAGCTCAACAAGTTGCAATTGCACATACAAATTTGTAATGCATATAAAAGATTATATTAAAAACTTTGTTTTTATAGGTTATATTATTAAATATAATACCCATTTGTATAATTATTTACTGATCCCTATATTTATTTCAGTCATGCACAAGTCAATTATTCCAATGAAAGGGAATCCTTTTTTTTTACAACCAATCATATTCTCGATCAGTTATTTAAACCTGCTGACTATCCAGTATAAATGTATATTGAATATCTAACAAGATGATGGGAAATATCCAAGTTTAATTTGATAACACATTCAATATCTTCCTCATTTCAGATCACATATGTATATTAGAATAAATATAAAAGGTGTTCATCTTTCAAGCACAATCTTATGCATAGAGTTAGCCAACATATCCGGCCCTACTCAAGAAAAGTTTAATCGGAATTTAGGAATTGTGTTTAATTCCAGCTGTTTATTCCCATACATCTCAACATCCGACTACTACAACTAAATAAGTATTGTAATTTTGAAATCTGTCAGATGATGAAGTCAGCGCCTGAGATAACATGGTTAATCTTGTACTTCCATAAAATGTATGTTATATATATATAGGATTATTAAATATTCAGAATTATATATTTATTCAGTTATGTCAAATAAATGAAAAGTATAAAATAATCCTTTTCTTTTTTCATAATTGCTTTTGTTTTTTACATTTCTCTTATTTCTTTGCAAAGCGTAATACTGCAATAATGCTTGCACAATCATATAATGCAACAAGTGTTCAATAAACTTCCTACTTTTAATCTTTTCAACACATGCTACTTAATTTATGTTAATGATTTCAAGAGAGTGCAAAAAGTGTTTAATTTCTCATAAATATCTTTCTCTCCGGATCAAATTTTTCCTTAATTATAGTTAACAAGTGCTCGATTAGCATAAGAACAAATATTATCCCTTTTATTGTCAATTTACATTGTAATTTGTTCTTCACATATAAAAAGTAATAATTTAATAACTTTTTTTCTGAGAAAAAGGCATTATTTTACAGAAAAGATTGGTTTTTGGAGAAAAAGAAAGATTATGGTAATTGAAGTATAAAAAATGTTTTGAAAACTTTCATTTCATACTTGTTTAAAAAGGTGTTTTTTTTTTTTTTTTTCGCTTTACGAAATACGATAACCACATCTATAACAAGAAAAAAAGGCTGAATATGCAATTTTCTCACTGAAAGAAATGGAAATCTATAAAGAGTCTGTATAAGTAAAAATAAATTCAAAGTAACTATTTTGGTTAAAAAGGTCATACATATTATGATAATATATTAATAAAATTATTCCTCAATATATAAATAAAAAGACTAAAAATAAAAGCATTTATTGGAAATTTTAAATCAAGTTGAACTTTAGAAATCTAACTCCTCTTTATTACTGATAAATTCAAGAAATATTTACCATGTCCTCCTTATACAATGACATTTTTAGTGTGGAGTCACTTCAATTAGTACGGAATACCATTTTCGAAGATTCCAATTTTATAGAATTTAACTTGTAAGATGTCATAAAAATTAACTTACAAATTCATAAAACGAAAATATTTACATTTTGAGAGCTCAACACACCAGCACAGAGTGTGAGAGTATTGAAACTGTACCATTATTTTCACTCTATGAACTTTGTAGGAGGCATTGCCGTGAATGTACTTACAGGTGGGCTATTCTTTGACAAACGATTGGGACATTTTGTCTCTTTTTCAGATAATTAAACAGATAATAAGTATAAAATTTAGATTAATATAATAGTTATTTTTTTGTTTTATATAATACTCTCACTTGGTGGAAAAATTATATGGAAAAATAATTTTTCATATAATTTTTTCTCCAAATAGAGTTATATAGAACAAAAACTTAACGGCTATATTCATCATAATTTTTTAAATCTTATATTTTTATGACTACAAAAAAGAGCCACAATATTTCGTGCGTGCAAGAGAGAATTATCCGTTTAATATTATTAATTTAAATTTATGTATAAATAATTTATGTATAAGTAATGTATGTATAAATAATTTATGTATACATAATGTATGTATAAATAATATAAATAATTTGAATTAAGTCCTAATATTTTTGAAAAAAACAAAAAAAAATTGCTATATTTTATAAAAGTCAAGAGTTTATGGATTTTACAGTCTGTAGTATTTAAATTTTTGTATAGCATATGGAATTTCGAATGGATTTAGTTAAAGGGTGCATAAAGATGCAATTTAAAGCGAGCACAAAACTTAGCTATTTTTCAAACAAAAAAGCAATATCAATACTTCAAAAAATCTCCAAAACAATCGTGTGTCTTGATAAACCTTTTTTACTATTCGAAATGTAAATTAATATTGATATGGACAAAGTATTATATTTAATTTTAGGGAAATATATTACTTCAACGAGAAACAAAACTATAATATATATTATGTACTTCACATTGATTATTATGATTTGATATCCTCTCAAGAAAATGATTGTTTTAATAATTTTTGATAGATAATTAATTGGATATTTATAGTTTAAGAAACAACTTTGTTGTCCAGAATGTAACGTGTACTTAAGTATTGAAGTGGTGAACTTAATTGATTTATGGCGTGAAGTGAGTGAGTTGAAGTAACCCTTGAGAATGAATTACGAGTTTGGATAATGAGGAAGTGAAAGTACAGGAGGAATTTAGTGGTCGAATTTACATCACTAATTTGAATTTAGCAATTAAATAATTTAAAATAGGGGTCACTCCATGCAAGTTATTATACTAGCTATTGGACCTATTTAATGCTAATAGGGCGTTTTCAAAATTAGTTACTATGTAAATTGTTAATAACTTTTACCGGCATTGTAGCTATTAAAATGCTTTTGGGTAATTGTGAGAAAGATACTAGGATATATTTTCTAGGATTTTAATTTTTGGCGTATGGAGACCCTAAAATTTATAATTATAATATGAAAATAAGTGGTCAGATGATATAAATTTTAGAAGCATTTAAAGGATCAAATGAGAGGAAGATGTTGTTAAAAATAACAAATTAACAACAAGGAAAAAATCCGCTATTTGGTAGCTGTAACAAGGTATAGAACTAATATCAAATAGGTCACCGAATGCAAAAATAATATTGATGTTAATGAAACTTAAAACTATTTTCAAACTATAAACCATTAAGATAAAGGTTGGGTTCTCCCTCTGAATCAAGCTATTGAAAAATGTTAGTTGTACAAGTTCATTTCAATACTCTTTTTATACGCACACGCTATATTTTACTAAACGCACAATTTCTGAGCATTGAAAAAAAGTAATCATACAGAAAATATAAAGTTCAGTATTTGTATGCATTCCAGGATCCTGCAGCTTAGCGAAATCTTTATACGGTTCAAAATTCATTCGAATAAAAAAACTCCCTTTAAAAACTTCATTTTAGGAGCATCACAGAAAGTGCCAAAATTCAACTTATCCACAGCTTTTGCATTATCCCCACATCCTATTCGAACGTCCCTGACACCTGCTAACGTCATACATACATCCCTCACCATCACCACCCCACATCCACTCCTTTTTTCAACCAACATAAAAAAGGTGTGACATATATTTACCTTTTCCGATCGTCAAGGGAATATAGGTCAATATATTCACAGGATGCCGCTTTCGCACAATCGATGTGCCTTATCACCATATAAATACAACTTTCCTTGTCACCAGCGCTTTACAAAAAAATGGAAAGCAGGAATAAGGAATGATATCCGAGAACTGAAACGATCGCTTCGCAAAAAAAATGAATGACTCTTCCACGACAAAATACATTTGCTTCTAATTTTGAAATCCATATCTTCACTGCAAGTTTTGAATAGAATCTTCAGGCGCTTGGGAGTGTGCCAACCCACTATCTTAACAACTTTTTACAAGGAATCCATTATTAAGAAAAGAAAAATGCGTCTTCTGATGTCTGAACAAGGAGGCATTTTTCCTCTTGGTTAGCAGTGCATGCTTTTATTAAATTTAGTTTTATTATGGGCGATTCAGTTGAGTTTGAATTAAGTGAACAAGGAAAAGTTAACAAATTAAGGGTAATATTTTTTGTAGTACTATTTTAAAGCATATAATCTTGCTTTCTCAATAACTATTGTTTATGTTGTTTAAATAATTGCTGTATTTAAGAGCCAAATGATTGTATGCATTGGTTGTGATAATAGCAGATTAAATAGTTTACAAGATATTGAACTTTGATAACCATCGACTGATGAAAATGCTGATTTAATACACGTTTCTTGTTTGCCAAATCAGGTTTAGATTGAAACGTATTAGATTTTGAAGAAATTTTCTGACTAAATTTATCCATATCAACCCTTTACTGCATAGTGTAGCATATATGTTGCATAACTTATTGGGGAGAAATCTTAGAACACAAATTTCTTCGTTAACACATGATGTTTCATATACTAGGCAGTTTTAATTAATTATTTAATTAAATATGCTTTTATAATTTTTTTTTATGTGTTTACTTTTTCAGTGTCAAGGAACAAAAAGCAAGCGAAAAATATTGTTTTCATTACAAAGTAAAAATCATACACTAGAGAGTTAACCTTAACAACTATTGATAACATTTTGAAAAAAATTGAAAGTTTTTTTTAAAAGCAAAACTCTTGCCAAGTTGGGAAGTTTCAAAATAAATTTGATTAGAAAACTTGTTACCAAATATTCAAGTTATGAGATACTATATCTAGTTTTTCAAACAACTTTCATAAAATTACGTAGAATGAATTGTCCGTAGAGCTATTATAACTTAACTTTTCCGTTCAAATTTACTGCACTTTCCGTTGAACTGAATTTCTCTTGGAGTTTTTGTAACGATACTAATATTCTCAGACCTAATTTAGGACCTACATTTTATTTGCCTGTCATTTTCATGTCATTAGGTGTAACTAATTGTGAATTGACTTCAACTTACCACTCTGGTAATTTCGTTCTTAATTTCCAGTTAAATTTTAGTATTGGTATTCATATCCATTGAACTCTATCCTCTGAGATATCATTTGTTCATGCTGTATTCATAGAATGGTAAATGAATATAAATTAAGTAAAAAGCTTTTGGTTAGGATTCTCACTAAATTAGTAAAAGATAAAAGGGAAACATATATTACTTTTTTTACTATATAGTGTAAAAATTCAAAAATTGGCAATAACCCTAGGAAGTATTTTCTTATAACGTTGTTTACTTTACTTGAGATCTAACGTAGGGAAGAATATTATGCAACATCCCTTCTTAATTTACATACTTTTATCCTAGAGAACAAATTAAATTATGTTAGTTTCTAGCATCTAATCATATTCAAATACAAATATGGGCAACAGTTTCCTCATATAGTTAAGACACACGTTGCATTTCATTTCCTTAATTACATCCTCGGCTGGAAATGCTTCTACTACTACTAGTACTACTAGAATAAGTTTACATTTGCTTTGCTTCCAATATTGTGTACACGGAGTAATTTAATTTCTTAGTGATACGCATTTGATTAGGACGATGAAAATCTTTTTACTATTATGGTGCAAAACACTACTATCAACAGTTAATTGACAATGCCAGTAAAAATACAGTTCTAATTAAATATGTGTTTGTTAACTCCTCGATTCATGAACAATATAAGTGAAGTTATGGGATATGTAAAGAAAAAAGTCAGATAAATAAGGATTTTGTAACATTTATTTTTCCATAGGATTTAATAACATTTATTTATTTATTTATTTATTTATTTATTTATTTATTTATTTATTTATTTATTTATTTATTTATTTATTATTTTTGTAACATGTACTTCTCGTTATTAATCTTTAGTGCACAGTATAGCATATATATTGCTCAATTTATCGAGAAGAAATCTTGGAACAAAAAATTCTTCGATAGCACCTGATGTTCATTCATATATCTCACACAATGATTTTACTATCATATTTAATTTAATAGGCATTTAGGATTTATTATGTATATTTTTCAGCGTTTGGTATAACATAATTTTCATATGAAGTCTTATTGGCTAATTTGATTTTTTTATAAATACTTTTGAGCGATATTTCGATGTTTTATTGATATATATATATATATATATATATATATATATATATATATATATATATATATATATATATATATATATATATATATATATATATATATATATATATATATATATATATATATTCTTTTTTTTTATGGTGCTGTAATCTATAAACAAGTATTACTTAACAAAATGTGTATTTTTTTTTAATCTCAAGTTTCAAAGAAGCAACACAATGTGTAATTCTAAAAAATCTATTCGACATAAGCAGATTAATTTGTGTTTTCTCAGTCAATTTTGGTTTTGTATTAACCCGGGAGAACGCGCGCCTAAAATACGAACACGGACGCGCGCGCGGGGTCCAAATGGACCCCACGTACGTAAATCAAAGTTAATGCTAATTTTTGCATAATATTTAATGTCAGCATGATTATAAAGCTAATATTTATGAATTTTCGAAATTTTTAATACTACTAATTATTTGAATATATACACAAAAATATAAATTTGTAGCTGATTTACCTGACTTAATTTGAAACTGCGTTTTTAATTTTGTTTATCCATGCAGTTTGTACATATGTTGAGAGTATGCTCTTTACACAAAAACTTATCACATTTAAAACATGTAGTTGATGATTTTTTGTCCTTACTGCGTGGGCAAATGTTACAGCGTCCTTTAGAAGATAGAGTTCGTTTCTTACATGGGGGTTCAACTTTTCCACATGCTTTCAGACATCTCTTTCGACAGTCTTGGGGGAGCCCTACTTGTTGTGAACGTCTTTCGATGAAATTGTTTATGAGGTTTAGGGCTAAGTCCTTCAAAAACAACCGTCTACTCTTGTACTGGAGGGGTGGGGTTTTGTTTGATAACAATATTATCCTTGCATTTATGGCCGCTATATTCAGCATTGAATAAAATATCATCATTGGCCATCTATTATTAACTCGTGAGGTGGAATAATTGGCTTCCATCTCATCCACAACATCTACAGCCCCTTTCGTTATATTATAAAATGTTATAATCTCTGGTTTCTTCTTATTTCCTGTGGATTCGTCAATCGCGTCATCGTTGTGCATTGTTGAAATCAAAACGACGCATTTCCCTTTTTTTGATATGTAGAAAACTGCAGTCATTTCCTTTTGAAATCCAAAAATAGAAGAGTTCAGTTCTCGACCTTTGGCGACGATAAACTCTGGAGGTATCTCCCTTTTGTCTTTTCGGAGAGTTCCAACGAGAGTAATTTTTTCAGTGAGAAGATCTTTTGCCAGGGGATAACTAGTATACCAATTATCTGTTGTGAGGTTCCTTCCTGTTTTATACAAAGGTTGCATGAGTCTTTTGACAATATCAATGGGTCTATTACTCTTTTTGAATCGTCCTTCTGGTTGATTTCCAGCATATATCTCCATATCTGACGTATAGAATGTACGGGAGTCTACCAATGCAAAAAATTTCACGCCATATTTTGAAGGCTTGTTCGGTATATATTGACGAAATCCGCAACGTCCCCGAAAAGCTAAAAGTTTTTCGTCAATGGTGACATATTCCCCAACACAGTAAGAGTCTTTACATTTCTTTATGAAAATTTGAAAAATGTTTCTGATAGCAGAAAGTTTGTCTTCTTTTTGTCTTTCTTCCCTTGTGATGATGTTATCAAACCTCAGGCATCTTAAAATAAATAAAAATCGCTTGTACGACATAGTGGCAGGAAAAATTTCGATTCCTGTACCATCTGTAGCCCATAGGTCACGGACGTTCAGGTGAGACGATTTGTGCAAACCACAAAAATATAACAGTCCAAACAAAGCTCGTACTTCAAATTCGTCAGTTTCTTTGGCATCTCTCGTTCTGGAAAATTTCGATGATATTCTTTCAATGTAAATATTTGTACATATAATTATTTCATCCATAATTTCACGATCTATAAAAATTTCCCAAGCTTCATTCGGCGTTGTCACATTTTTTGCAGCCAATCTTGGTCCTGGTAGTCGCGAAATGATGTTATGTGCACGCGTTCGAACGTCAGTTTTAAATTTTTCTTTCTTCCACAATGTATATTTATCTTTTCCAAGAAAATCCTTTTTGTTGGAAATATCCTCTTCTACGTCGGTATCCAAATCCAGTTCTGATTCTGAATCATGATTACTCAAATTCTCATGATCAGAACAATCTTCTTCATCAGAAATAGGGTCTTCATCACTCTCAACCTCATTCAAAAGTGTTCTCAGTCTTTCCATCTCTTTTTCGTATGGAGTCGGCATGGCGAAGCCAAGAAATAACGTCCGTACACTGAAAGTAGCAGCGGATGAATGCAGCTAATTCGGCTAACGCGGGAAGTCGCGCGGGGTCTAGACATACCCCAAACGTGGCAACCCTTTTGTTAAAGAAGAAATAATGACCCTAATGAATTTTTGACACTTGGTAGAGGTTGAAGGTCGTGGAAAAATAGACTACTGAAAAGCAGGGTTGGTCAAGGTCAAACATATAATAGAAATTCCTTTTTAAAATCACGAGGGGTCCATATGGACCCCGGGCGCGTCCTGCCGGGTTAATAGAAGGGTTTTGGTTTTGTATTAAGGAAAAAAAAACAAAAAAACATGGATTGTCACAAAAAGCAACGTCTATAAAAAATACATAAATACAAAATTAGTCGGATTCATGCACCAGATTAGTGAAGAAGACACTCATCCGATTTTCAAGAATATAGTATGCAAAAAAAGTATTTTAATGCTCTGTAAATAACTCATTAAAACTTGATTTGCTGATTGACGAGATGAATCAGACTATATTGAAAACGCAGTTTTGCAATTTTTTTGTTTTCTTTCGATTGGAACAAAGTGGCAAACGCAATGGTTTCATATTCATCTTTCATTCTTAGAAAACAATCTTATGATTCTTTCATTATTATGTTAGGATTTTATTTTGCTTTGTAAACTTGCAAAAAGGTTGAAACCCCTAAAGTTAGCTCATGAGGTTCATACAGGATTGTCATTTTCTATTTCAGCAAGAAAAACAATCGACTTCTTTAGAAGGCGTCTCAAAATTGATTCCCAAGTTATTGTGGCCCCATTCCGTGTCAGCAATTTCGAAGCAACTTTATTTTCAGTTACGGACTGTGAGAAAAAAAAAATACCCGATCGAATCTCTGGTGAGGCGCGAGCTCTACAGGAATTAGGTTTTGAAAGTTGGTGACAGTTGCATCAGATGTTTCCGCTTGCTTGACAGCCATGGGCTTTTAGCAATTATTTTCGCTTTTAGAGGCCAGTTACTTCTTCTGGAATTGAGTTGGAACCTTATGGAGGGTCATTATTACTGTAGGATGACATGCGTCAAAGCACATGTGATATTTGTGTGTTCTTTAGAATTACTATAAACTAAAAAGTAATCGATTTACACGATTGAAACAGGTAGGTAAATATTATACTGGATTTAAAAGGATTATACAAATTAAATTTGCTAACTATTATAAAAAATACTATGATTGGAGAATGTCATAAATATTGGAAGCATAAATAATATAACCCCTGAAAAATTTTATGTATAAAAATTCCAAGATCCATATTAGAACTATGATATCAAGTAAATACCAGATGATATCTATGTTCCATTAATTTTCTTTAATTTAAAAATAACACACCATCCTTTCACTACAGATGATCATTTACATCCTTATCAACTCAATTCTGATTTCACAAAAATTATAAAGCTGGATAGCTCTTATAATTCTTTTAAACACGACAATACGACCACTTCTTGCCCTAAAAATCACTCAAAGAGCAATAACACCGATTCGTTTGAGAATTACTTTTTTTGCATCCTCTATCGGGCTCGATTGTAAAGTATATGGTCGTATCCGCAACCGTACACGCAAACAAAGCCAGAGGAGGTAACTACGACACACCTACATAATGGTAATATATTACTTAAATATGAGTTTGCACAAAATGATCATTTTATACAAAGTTTTGAAAGTGGAGATTGAAGTTGCAGGAATTCAACAGTGCAGATCCAATTATGCATTCCTTTGGCTAATCCTAGCTCTTTTTCTTCGAGTATCTTGGAGTTATTTGCAAATATAAGATTCTTGCTTTTTATCTTTTTCTCGACCTATATGTACGCTTCTATTGTTCAGTTGTGGCTAGCCTTCCACACACAGATTGCCCTATTGGTATACTACACTCCTGAAAAATTGTATATGAACTCGAGTCTACACATTTTATTGATTAAAGAAATTTACCTAACTTGTCGATTGTGATGTTAACCGATTATATGCTGATACAAATTATTTACAGGAAAAATATTATAAATTGTATAAATTTAGGACGTAGGGTCTTCCGCTTGTAGATTTTAATTCATTTTTTTTTTTTTTTTTTTTTTTTTTTAGGCAAAGGTTTTAAACGGGAAGAAAAAGTTACCCTAGCCAGTAACTATGATGGAAAATAGTGTCTTAATTTTAACTATAAAAGATAGAGTGGAGAAATCAATAATTGTGCCTTTTTGAACTCGTTTACCTCTTTTTTATTAAATTTCTTAGATTGTGAGAAATAATTCCTCAGCGTTAACTTTCAGTTGGTAAATAAGTACAGTTTAAACTATTCTTCAAAGATTCTTGTGCTACAGTGAATATTTTTATCAATTATTACATACTCATTTGCAATATATATTTAAGATAACTATTGCGCTGTTTTATTTTATTACTAGAACAGCGTTTATATTCTTTTAATGTATTTTAATGTGAGCAAACACATCACAAGGAGTGAAATCCAAAAATAGAAATTAAGCCATTAAAAGTACGCATTAACATGAAACAGATAGCATGTGGTTAAGACAACCCACATGAAATCATTTAAAAATTTAAAACACAATTTACATATCTATATTTTGCATTATAACAACACGTGCACTACCTAATCACCTATAATAGCCCAAAAGAAAGCGAGTAGCTATTAAAATGCTGGTCATTATATACAAAACTGCTAATGAGGCTGATAATTAAATGAGGGAAACACTCCGTTGAGGCTTCAGCTATTAACACAGATATAGCGCCTCGTTTAGAACTAGCGCCAAGCATTTCTGCAGCTTTTATTTGAAAAGCTTTAAACGTTTAGTCGCTCGTTTAAGGCAGGAGCGTTGGGCTTCATTAGAGATTACTTACTGCTTTAAGTTTTGAGGTTGTTCTGAAATTCCTCTGGAGAAAGATAGGAGGGGGAATTAAATAAAGGCGGGAGTATGTCTGGTGCTTTTCTTCCATTTTGAGAATTCAATGTTTGGAATTCTAAAAGAAGGAATTCGCTTTAATTAATTTTTGAAATGTTCAGTTGAATGCGTCTTGTAATTGAGAAAAGTTGGAAATGAAAATATATTGGAATGGAATTGCATTGAATTGAATATTTGTTGGCTGTATTGCATGAATTATTTGGAATTTTAGAAAAAAAAAATACAACAAACATTTTAAGACCGATATACTTATTCAAGTCACTAATTGTAACTTGATGGATTTAATTGCGGAAAACAAATTATAAACATATTTCAATTAATTACTTCAATGTTTCGAAAAATTTCAAGCTTCAAATGTTTTATCAAGCGGTCACATTTGAATATGATTGCAAGTTACACGGTCTGTGAGATTTTTTATGTTATATATAAAACTGAGTTTCTGTCCATATGAACACATACACAGTTCTCTTCTTAAATTAATTAAATTTGGTAAATACTAGCGTTAGTATATCGAAATAAGACTTGAACAAATTGTAAATTCGATTAAAATTCGCTTTTATTAAAATTTAATGACATGAAAAAAATATTGGAAGGGCAATATGTTTTTACTATACCTGAATGAAAACAAAAGTTGTTTTAATGTGCCCCTTTAGTTTTTTTATTCTTTATATAAATTTTGATCGTCTGTCTGATAAGCGATTAGAATATTAGTGTATAAATTCCATATATTTGCTGTAACTTGACACCATAAACAAGCTCTGCGCATGCGGGATTTAGTGCATTGTATATGAAGCGTTCTGATTGGATGTTAGAGGTAAAATATCAGGCATAGTTTCGGTGAAGATTAAGTTCATTGAAATGAAGGATTACATTCCACCAGAAAATTCGGACATTTTCGTAAATATGCCACACAAGAAAAGTGCAAAAATGTGTGCGATGTATAAAGCATTCATTTTAAGAGGACTACGGAAACAACAAGACAAAATAATTGTGTTGCTATTTTCTCCAGAAGTTGTGTTAAACGTTAAGCTAATTCTTATTCCTCAATTGAAAACTTGATTTCCTTGGCACTCTTTATTTTAGTCGCTATTGTGAAATCAGTATACCCCACTTTAATGAATTTCAAAGAATACAAAAAACAAAACTTTTTCCTCAAATACAAAATTATAAGTATTTCAACAGGTTCCAGCAACGCAGGTACCATGCCATCTTACAAGCACAAGCATGTAAGCAAGTCAATGCCTTTCTTTTAGATGAGTATCCGTAGTCAAAAGAAAAAATTCTATATGAGTGCATCCACATATAAAATTAAAGGTGTAGATTATAGACTTCCCATTCAGATATATAATTAGATATAGGATCTAGACCGAAGTAGTTTTCAAGTAGTTTCATGAAAAATTCCTTTAGCTCAAAATTAGCAAAGTTTGATGAAGAACTGGAATTATTTACTGAAACTACTGGTTCGATAGAATTTGTGTTATTAAATATTGCTAAATTTACCAAACAGCGGATATTTATATCGTCAAATATCTTCAACTTATGCTAATGTATAAACCTGTTTCGAATAAATAATTTTTTTAAGTTTTAAAAACTTCATCCATAAAATTTCGTTATTTTTATAGCAAAATCAAAGCTTTGAAATGTGATGTTTTCGGATAAAAAATTATCTGCGAAATGCTTGTAAAAATTTTAAATTTTGTGAATGTGAACTATTTTTGTCAAATACGATAAATACTTAAAATAGGACAACACTTTAATTACCAGTTTATAAAGTAATATCCCGAAAATTGTTATGATTTCACCAGATTCTTACTTTTACAAGAAACACAATTTACAAAAAATTCTGAATAGTTTCTTAGGGTAACAAATTTAATTATTAAGATATGTAAAATAATTTAGTGTCAGATTTTATTTTTCCATAAAAAAAAACGAGATACAGAATGTCATTTCAAAAACGTTAATTTTTTCAGTCTCATACACTTTAAAAAAAAAAAAAAAGTCAGAAACTACGAAAAAAAAAAAGTAAATAAATAAAACCAAAGTTCTATAGAATGTTAACCGCAAGAGAATAAATATAAAAGAGTTTTTCTTCAGAAACGTGTTTTAAAAGAAAAACTGAAACGAACAACACTAGACAGAATATTCTCATTTTTTACGTCTTTGAAATACTTTAATTTTTAAGCAAGCTTTTTACCTTTGCTGAACATAGTATGATAGATACAAGTTTTGGAGAAGTTCCAGTTTTTTAGTCTAGGGAAAAAGAATGAAAGATCATGAGGGAAAAATATATAAAATAAATTTATTTTCGTGCAAAGAAAGTTATACAAATTACATATATAATAATAAACCCAGTTATCTACAACGAACGTTCTAGAAAGTGGATTAAATTTATCACACCATAGGTTATTATAAATTGAGTTTTATATGTACCCTTTACTTAACTATTGTTTTATTTCAAAGGGTTAAGAAAGTTTATTATTCGGATTAATTTCGCTTTATTTTCTTTTAAATATGTATGTAGTTTGTTACACATATATTGCATTTATCTTAAGAGTATTATTTAATATAATTCACTCAGATTAATATTTAACAATAATCACTTACATTAGCAAATTAAGCACGGTTCTAAATTTTCTAAAATTATTCAAAAGTTATTTAATGTTCACTATATAATTTAGAAAGATGAATGATATTAAAATTTTATTATTTTAATATAATTATTAGATACTTAAATAGCGTAATACTATTTATTATACAAAATTTAAAAAAAAAAAAAAAAAAAAAAAAAAAACTAAACTATAAAAGTATTATTATTATTGTTATTATTATTGTCATTAATTATTATTATTATTATTTGAATACATTTAAAACTAAATTAGTATTGTGTTCCGAAATAAAGGCTAATAAAACGAATTAATGAAAGAGTATTTGTCCAAATGTACTCATAATAGAGATGCGGTTAAAAAAGTTACGTTGAATGAAATTTTATGTTTATCTCTAAATCAAGTCATATTTCTTAAATTATAATGTAATCATGTAAAATAAACATATTATTCATTGCTCATTAATATATAAGTATAATGAGAATGGCGATGCAAATAAACATAATGAGTATTGCAAAAACAGGTAATATGCATTGCCTTATGAACATAATATGCATTGCCTAATAAACATGCTATTTATTAATAATAAACGAAATTAAATGTAAGAAATGTATTGTGAGAAATAAAAATATACATTACGTTACAAACATAATTGCATTTGTATAACAAATATAATGCACATTACTTAAAAAAAAAACATAAATAAACAATTAACATAACTTTTATAACACTTTCTCATGTAAAAGATACTTCCCATATTGTATCACTTTTATTCGCAAGGAAACATTTCGAAAAGGAGTATTTCTAGAAGTGTGATCCATTGATATGCCGGTCAAAAGTCTTGACAAGTCTAGTTTATAGCTGGCATCACTCACATTGACAGAGTAGATCAGTAACAAGGTTTCCCCTATTTCTTCCACAGGAAACAGAATTTTATCCATAAGTAACGAAGTTCCAAGTTTAGGATTAAGCCCTCCTTACTGAACAGTTTCGATTTTTCTGGCTACTTCGTTTCATGAAAAGAGTATTTTATCGTGCTATTTGAATACTGTTATCCTATTTATTAAATACAAAATAAAGTTCTTTTAAAATTGCGAAATGATCTGTAATGTTATAATACAAGATTATTCATTAACTAACCAAACAAAAGTAAAATGAAAATTGTAAAAAAAACTAACTTTAGGACATTCGAAAGCTTCGATATCACAAAAAAAGCTACCCTTATTTAATAACTCAATGCATTACATATCAGATAATTGAAAGGAACATTCATTTAGGAATGTTTGCCCTATATGTTATGAAATATTATGTTACATTAGTAGGGGATACTTGTGTACATAGGGCCACCATGTACCTAGGGCCAGCCCACTTTTATTGAATAATGTTTAGTTGTACGTTGTTTAACTCACTTGAGTAAATGGCAACACCCAATTGCTCTTTTGGAAGCTGTTTTGAAATCTTAGAGGAGAAAGATATGACAAGTTATAAGGGGAGAACGTTTTTATATGGTCTGCAGTAACATTGTGCAGCTCATGTCTTTTATTGTTTTACAAAGTTAAGTCAAATGCTTTTCTTTGAATTTTAGTAAATAATTGTGTTTGTAACAAAACATTAAGTACTAAATGAGATGTTTAAATAAGTCCTTTCTCCATGCGCATTTTTAGTAGAAGACATTTTATATGAAATTACCAAGTCATGTACCTAGGGCCAAATAATTGCTTATTGTGTTCAAATTGCCAAATACAAATTCTGTTGGTGCTTTAAAGTGATAATACATGCAGCTCATTTTTTTGGAATCAGTTTTTCAAGTTATGAAAATACCTGTAATCCATTAATAATTTAACACATTGCAATTTATTATAGTTATTATATGATAAATCCATGACTGATAATTACTTGATATTGTTTCTTTTATAAAATCCATCTGCGTATGTTTGTTTTTTATTCATTATGGACTTAAACCTGGACTGATACATCAGCTACTGGCCCTAGGTACAACGAGATCTTGTACCTAGGGCCATTTGTGAAATTTCTTTTAAAATCTACTATTTGACTGAATCTATATTTTTTAAGTATTTATATTAATTCCAAAGGGAAGTAAGTAATTACTATAACGATGTATGCATATCAGTTTCACTTTTAAACGACTCAGTGGCTCCTTTTTTGTGCATTGTAAAACGACGGTCCTAGGTACACAGGTATCCCCTATTACAAGTAAAAAGCAGGAGCATGTTACCAAAAAGTATGGTACCGGTGTATACCACGTAAAATTTATAAGTGTATAATATGAAAAAAGTATGTCAAAGATTATGTAAATATATGTTACAAGTATGTGTGTAAAGTGTATGTTACTAGAATAGGTTATTTAAAATTACAAAAAAAACTACGTTACAGCAAAGTTACAAAAAATATTTTGCATTTATGTGTTACGGAAAAAATGTATCTGCAGAGATGGTACAGTTATTTGTGTTACTTTTTTGCATCTTATGTTTGGAAATTTCATGTTTTGTTGTCAATTATGCAAACAATTTCAATGTAATGTTTTATGTTCTTAATAAACCAATTTTCTTGAAAAAAATAATGACAATATACACAGTTTTGGCATCCTCTAAATGTGTGATATTTATCAAAATTTTTACAGTTATTGTTATAAAAGAAATGGGCCAATATCAGTTATGTATTGTTGTTAGATTTGACTAATATTCATTTAAATTGCTTTTTATTTTTCGCATCTGTTTTATATACATTTTTAAATAATATGAGTGTATATAGTTTTTTTGTATACTTTCTGTATAATTAATGTAGTTTTTATTTTTAATTTATTGATATGACTTCGTTAAACATTCAAAAGAAATTTAATCCATAATATAAAGATAAAAACGTATTGCATAATATTGTGGGAGTTATTTTTTACTAATACCATACATGAATAGCAGATATTTTAATATAAAGTGACCATAAAAAACATCCCTATATTCTTTTATTTGAAAGTTTACTTTCGTATAAAAAGGCTAAGCTTGAGTTCTTAAAGCATTTGTCATTTAAATTGCTACATTTATCTTTTAAAATATTGATTTTGCCTCGGAAATTGAAAGAATAACAACAAATTGATTGATTCTAAGCGGTTTAAGACTGTTTTGGGTAACAAGAACTTTTTCGTTAGACATTTTTATACGAATCTACTTGGACAAGAGAAATAAACTAAATCCTGTTTCTTTATCTCCGGATTTATTTTATCGACTTTCAAATAACAACACTATAAAATCTCCTGCTCTACAAAAAAATTTTGTTTCCGGTAAATGGGGAGATAAACTTCTTGCAAATTATATGGTTTTCAACTTTATGTGACAATACTACGTTTCCTACTAATTTCTAGTTATTGAGTCATGCAGTTCAAGTAACACCATTAATAACATTTTTAGCAACATATCTTGCTTGATTCGCCTTAATTCTTAAAATTGAATTATTTTTTCATTGTGCTTTTAAAAAATAAGTTTACTTGTTCAATATACTTTTCAGTGAATTAACACACGTTTAAAAACCATATGACTTATTTATAATAGTTAATACAAAAATATCACCGTGACATTATTAAACAATACACATTATTACTCTTTTTAAATACATATTAAGTAAATATTGAAAATATA
Organism: Linyphia triangularis; assembly: GCA_963978545.1. Taxonomy (NCBI): domain Eukaryota; kingdom Metazoa; phylum Arthropoda; class Arachnida; order Araneae; family Linyphiidae; genus Linyphia; species Linyphia triangularis. The sequence goes on along the minus strand of OZ021732.1, from coordinate 19,339,582 downwards.
ATAATTTTCTTTGCCTATAAAAATAAATAATTTGCAATGATATTATTTTTGCAACGCAGTCAATAATAATTTTCAGAAATTACAAAATATTTAACTGGATAATTATAGTTTTACATCGTTGCTCTTAGAAGTTTCTCTTACGAAATCTGAATCTGATACTACAATAGGAAATATTATCTCTATTCATTTTCGCAATATTTAATGTAAAAATTGCAAATACTAATCTATATTATAAAAATCTATAATATGCAATTTTATCTATAACATATATGTAGTATGTAATTGGTAAAGTATGCAGTTATGGTATATACTCTATAACATGCTTCTTCTGTACTGAGCGAAAATGAACTTATAAAATGTGCTGTGCTATAAGGAATAATTTAGTATTGTAATACTTCAGTGACAAATATTTAACATATATAATATGTAATCTTACATGTGATATTTCACATATAATATGCATAATGTAAGGTATGCAGTTTAGGTACTATCTATAATACACTTCTTCTGTATTGAAAAAATTATACTAATTTTCGAAATTCATAGTGCTGTAAGAAATAATTCAGTTATAACGTGTGAAAGATTATAAATTGCATATGCTATATTGTACCTACATTATCATTAATTATTTTACTTAACTATTACAAATTAACAAATTATGTTTTTAATATGTTATTAACATTTATTCTACTGACTGAAGCAACATAGGGTTACACAATACAATAATCCATATATTTTTACTTAATTTTTTTTATTATATATATGTTTAAATTATTTTGCTTAATTATAATAATTTTTGAATTTTGCAGTGTTATAGGAAATACTTGGATTAAAAAGTTTGGATGATCATAAATAGTGTATGGTATTAAACTTCAGTTTTTATTGCAATTCTATATTAGTTGTCAAATATTATGTTTGACATAAAGGTTCTTTTTTAAGTCTTTGCCACTAACTGAAACAACAAAAGGTTAAACAAGAGGATACTACATATTGTTTTACTACGTAATCATCACATACTTTAATTAATTATTATAAATTATGGTTGATATAAATATTCGTCCCTGTCACTACCACTAACTAAAAAAAAAAAGCAAATTTTAAAATAATACAATAATCGACATTATTTAACATCCTTATAATTACATTTTAAAATTAGTTGCCATAAATTACATTTGATTTAAAGGTGTTTTTTACGATACTACCTTAAAAAACAAAGAGTTAAATAATACAATATACCCATATTGTTTTACAATACGATACTAACTGAAGCAACAAAAGGTTAAGGAATACGATAGTCCATACTATCATACTACACTTCCATACTCATCTACCATCCAAACCAATACATAAAATGGCCAGACAATCCCCTGAAGATCCATTAATATATTAACCACAACCCCTCACCCCATTCCTCTCACATAACATCAACCACACGTGATGTATACAACTGGCCACTTCCATCCTCCAGCCAAGTGATTGCAGCAATCTTCAACGCTTATCAATCTACGTATGGAGCACATGATTGGTCGCGTCAGGGACATCATACGTATGGAGCACATGATTGGTCACATCGGGGACGTCATACGAGTGATTGATGCATGATTCCGTTGCTGTCTCTTGGTGCAAAGACTGGGTATGATGGATTCGACCCCGGTCTTCTTTAAGCGGTGGTGCTTCGGATGTGATTGGCCAGAAACCCATTGTTGCTGACTCTCTTGAGATGTGCTGGGAAGGTCGTGGCATAAATAATCGAGACTGATGGAATCGATTATGATTCGGGAGATGCAACTTTTTTTTTTTTTCTTTTTCTTTTTTTAGTGTTGCTGATTTGTATCTTAATGTTTCAATCCAAGTAAAATAATAATACTTTAAGAAAAAAATGTTATATAACTTTAATCGTGTCATCAATGTGAATAAGAAGAATAAAAATGGCTAGTAGATAAGAAAAACATATAAAACTCTAGTAATTTACATTGTGGTATATAGCTTGAGAAATGTTTAGATGGGGTTTAGAAAGAAGTAGCATAATATTTTGTGGTAAATGCATGTGCAACAAGACTCTCAACATGTGTACTAGTATACAACATATTATAAGGGACATTTTAAAAATGTTACTGATAATGAAACATGTTGTGTTGATATATTAGATTTGTTTTGTACAGATGGACAAAAATAACAAAATAGTACAGTATGTATGTACTATATATACTATATACATTGATACTTCCTCAATTCAAGTGTTTTGGAATTTTTTAACCAAAAACAAATGAAAAATATTAAGTTTCAGCTGTAAAATATATGAAAGACCTCTTAGATCAATTGCACATTCCAAAGTGATTTTTTGTCCAACTTTGTTAGTGCAAATTGAAAATACATTTTAGACATATAATTAGAAAATACCTGTTAGGCTATGTTTAGAAACATCGTTTGTAAATCCAAATTATATCATCCAATAAAATGAATTTCACATACAAAGCATGGCTTTTCAAAATACTTAAATCTATACAAATCACTAAGCACTTTTTCAGGTGATTAAACCAGTTCACTAACTTTATAATGGGGCTTTAGATGTTTGGTTGGTTTGGGATATTATAATTCTGACCTGTTCCACACTCAACAACTAGTTTATAGCTGTCGTCTTGTGCCAGTTTAATAAAGATATACAATTTATGTTTTTTTGTACTATAATGTGTAAGTAATGCATGTTTACAAGAGATTTATAAACCAAATAATTAAGTAATAAGTTTTAATCGAGTTTCAATGTATCTATATAATTTATCTTTTTTATCCGCTATATTATTATTTTTCAGAAATTTGGATTTAAAAATCAAACAAACCAATACATATATCAGTAAAAATATACCGTTAATGTTAAAAAAGAAACAGATTTTAAGTTCTGAATAAAATAGTTTATAATTCATTTTATTATAATTTCCACATATATTTTTCTAGAGTAATAGCCGTGTCAAAAGAATCGCAAGAAATTGTTTTCCCGAAGGAAAAGTCAATGAGAAACACCAGTATTTCGAATAAAGAAAAATGGAACTGGGAGTAATTTTCAATCTGTGCTTTCAAGAAAGAGCCAACATCAAGATTTATATTTAAAGGAAAGTCGTCAAAAAGTTACAAAGCATTTCGACCAAAGTAAATACAAGAATCGTTTTCCATAACAACTTCAACAACTATAGTTATATAACAGGATTGAATACGAGTTTTTGAGATAAAATCATTTTAGAAGTAATAAAAAAAAAAAAAAAAAAAATAGCGAAAAAAGTGCTGAAAAGTGTACACAATACTTAACAAGATTTCGTCTGTGCCCCTATTTCATGGTTCGCTGCGAGCATATTTGTGCTTCCTGAAAACCACACTAGGTGTTGCATTTTGAGCGGAAATTTCCGAAATAATGCGTCACCACCGGAAATAGAAACATAACGGAAATGGAAAAATAACTGGAACATAGGGTCTAGAAACAGAGAATGGAAAGAGAATTTAAACATTGTATGCTTTCACAAAATCCTGTTGTTCCCTTTTGTAGGAGATAGACTGTATTAGAAAGGGTTGAAAGGAGGAAATGACATAGGAACAATATGGATATAGGGATGCACTTTTGGAGCGCATTTAGACTCAAACCGCTTTTTCAAAATCGTTATTTAACTTCCACATTACAATGGGACTTAAAATTGTTGCGATATCGTATATCTTGAACTGATAACAAATGGTTGTAGTTTGAGAAAGGGAAATGCAACCGCTTTCGTTTCGTTCATCGCGTTTCTCTTCATAAATATTTATGGTTTACTTAAAGTAAATATTTTTAGTGTCTAAAGTAAATTGTTTATTTGAAAATAAACTTTATCGGTAAGTGTATCGATGTGAATTTGGCGAATTTCTTGAGTTCTAAGAAAAATGTGCCAATTATCTTCAAAGGTGGTATTTACGAAACATTTTCATATTTTCTCAAGAAATGTTTTGAATATTTGCAGTTAAAATAAGATAGCGTACTTTGATTGAATATCTTTTTTCATTGGTATTTTTAGGGAAAATGTTTTAAATCATTCCTATCGGAGTAAGTTACTATCTTGAATTACATAAAAACAAGATTTGTAGAAACTTTATATGTAACATAGGCAAATAAACGCCAACATACTCACACAAGCACACATGCATACAAATACCTTGAACATCATGGGAAACAAAGCATCATTATGTATCCACAATGCATATGCATTCTGTATCAGATAAATTTAATTCAAGTGATTTCAATTTATTTTCAAAAGCGAATAAACACATATTCAATAAAAAGAAGGCATAAAGCATCAACAACCATGTCCTTGAATAAAAGAAATCAAATAAAGCAAACTTTAACAGAGTATAAAATAAAACAATGAAACGTCAAATAAGAAAGTATTTTCCTCTTCTAAAAGCAATCCTTAGCCAAATCGCTCTTTTAATTGCACCAAGATCTCCTGATGCAAAAGACAATGATAAGGGGAAGGAACACGATATCTGCGTTTTGTATCGACAAAGTGAAGTTGAAGCACAACACAGTATGCAAATTCGCTTCCTGTCTGAGAAAAGTCAGTCCAGAAAGATTGTATCCTGAGTATTAGGAATGCGATATCAGGAACCTGGCAAATCGCCAGAAGAGTTTTATGCGTATAAACAATGCATTTCTAGGATGCAGGAAGTGTGGTAATAAGGAGCGAAAGGAGGTGGTATGAAACTGCAATGTTGCTCCCTGGCCGGATATTTCGCCAAAGATATAAATGAAGGATTGAGAAGATATTCCAGATAGCAGTCAGAAACTGGAAGTGTGAGGAGTCGATGGATGTTTTGAAACATTGCATATATATAACAAATAACCATATTTTCTTGGGCTTTTTTCTGAGAGTGAATATTCTTATTACACTTTGTTTCTTCTTGATGGGGACGATTCATTTTTTTTCTTGGAATAATCCAGTCCCGTCAGTATCTATTTATAGAAAAATTGGTCTAGTGGTATTCATTGAATCAGATGTGTTACAAATGATACACATGTGAATTTTATGTAAATTTCTATATTCTAAAATGGGAGAAGGAACTATTGTAAGAAATAGGTGATTTTATCGTACAAAATATTGATTAAAAATGCCATTCAAGTAAAAGATGGTTCACAGTCATTTTGCTTTAAATACAATCTAAATTTTTAAGATTCTAGGATATTATAACATAAAGTTTATAGTTTTAATAACATTTACTAATCATTTAAATACATTGTTGGAAGAAAATAATATTTCTCTAATTAGAATAAAATGTTGATAATCTGAATTCACTATATATCTAGACTGGGGGAGGGGGGATGTTTTTAGCAAAGACATCATGTGTTATATCTTCTTTTACCCATCAATGCAACAATGTAATCAATGTACACAACGTGCACCATACTTTCATACACCATATGACATACAACCTCTTATTTTTGAAGCTCTTATAAATGTCCACTTATGTACTCAGTTATAATTGTCTATTTATATGTCTTTTAATTTTATAAAAAGAAGCAAAATACATGCATTCATTAGCATTTTAGGATTGATAAATAAAATTAATAAAAGATACCAATAAAATATACAATCTTTAACTAATTAAAATTAAAAATATTTCAGAGAATATTTCTACTGTTTCATTTAATGTGTAATTTTTACTCTTATTGTTTCATTTAAATTAATTTCTTAAATCAACAATAATCTAATTAATGAAGAAAATAACTGTCGACACTAACAAACATATTTAACTTAGTTTTCCGAAAAAATGCAAACACAAAAATGACAAACACAGCTATGCAGCAAATATTATCATTCTAGAAAGCATCCCTAAAGTATTTGTCGTTTTCAACATATTCCTTTCTTTAAGTTGAAGTGTTGCCCCAAGGCTTGATACAACTTTACTCAAGAGAAAGAAAACGAGGTAGTTCTTTCTTTACTTTTCAAAAGAAATACTTTATTTTTAACACTATTTCAAAGTGTTTTAAAGTCAACTCTAAAAAACGTTAAGAATAAATCGCACTTTTGCATGACTATGAAGCATATAAATGAATATGTTCTCATTAAATCTTAGCTATGGTCACATTTATTTGAGTGTCAAATATATGAGTTTGCGTGATATGAAACCGTTCTGAAAATTAGAAACAGGCATAAAATAATACATTAATTTACGGAATTTGTGTATTCATGCACGTAAAGTTATGTAATCTGCAATAATCGCAGTGATTTATATTCAAATAAAATTATATTTAGTATAAATTAACGTAAATTTCTATCTATAAATCTTATTGAATAAATTAAATTGTTAGGTTCTATTCGAAAGATAAATGATATTTGTGATTTACATTTATAAAATGGGACTTTAAAGTGCATATCGTTAATAAAAATAACTAATTATTTAACTCGTGAAGTTAAAAATATCGATGTAGCTATGCAGAATGGGAATAACCAATAATTTATCATTGCTTAAATAAATAAATATTTTGTGATTATCAATGTAATAATCTGTATTGGATGCATTGCTTGAACAAAATGCTTCTTGCAAATAATGAATGCACATTTTTATTATTGTTTACGTTTCCGGACAACTTGGTGAGTTAAATTTGGCAATTTTTGTATTTCAATATGCAAACACTGAGCAGTTTCCAGTAAAACTTCCAAAGGACGTTATTTCCAGAGAAGTTTACACGTTTCTCATTAATTTTAATGTTGTTAGAAACACTATTTTAGCACAGTACACCAATCTCGTATCTCTTAATTGTTTCACCTTTTAATTAATATTTTCATGTGAAATATGAAAACATTCCGAAAATGGAATGCTTCATTTTCGAGAAAATAGAGTGGGAACTCAACTATAAGTTTCCAACAGTATCTTAATAAATGTACATTGTATTTTCATCGCACATTCTTGTTTCGGAGCTATATCGATTCATCTTTGGAAAACAATTTCTGATTTGTGAAGAGTTACAGAAACACAGTTTTAAATCACTTATATTTTTAAATTATTTGTGAATTTTGCTTCCGGGCGTGCAATTTTGTATAAATTTAAAATTTATATTCTAAAAATAAAATTTGTATTAAAAAAAAAAATTCCATCAAAATCTATATGCGTTATCGGGTAATGTTTTTATATTAAGTATTAATATCTATTTTTTCTATAAATACCAATGAGTAAATTGAACCCACCCAAAAACTATTAGTTCAATAATTCATATATATATATTTAAAACACAGCATCATTTATTTATAGGATATTAATAATTTTTCCTTAATTTTGGAACTAGATTAAATAGTTTAACGAGTTTATCAAGTGCTAGAAGACTAACAGATAAGCATAAACATATTTTCATGAATAATGTTTATTTAAGGCATGTAAATTTAATCAGCCACATAGGAAATTATGGCACCAAAGTTTAAATTTTTAATTTATTCAGTCTTTCATTTTAATTATAAATACTTCGAACAATTTTGATTTTAGAGAAATATCAAAACGCCAGTTTTGCAAAAACATATAAAATATTATTTTAGACATAGTTTTTTCCACTTGTGCATTTGATCCTAGTAAATACACTGATCTAAATTATACACTTTAAATTACAATACACAACTTCAAAATTTGTTGGTTTTAACTGGTTTGAGGGAAAAAAATCTACTAATACATCGAAAGCGCCTCCCAAATCAAATTTAAAGTTTACGGAATTCATATTTCAATGCTATTTACGTTAGCAAAATATAAAAAGTATTTTTAGCATTCAAAGAAGCTAGCATATTTTTAAATAGTAAGGTAATATTTTTTAAGAGTAAGGGAATAATGTAGAGTAAAAACATAAAAGTGTACACAGATTTTTCGCAATATCCAATGTATATAAGTATATAACCCATACAAAAAAGTGTCTGACTTGTTGAGGCTTATTAACAACGGAATAAAGTTTAGGTCCAATATTTTCAATAAATAAATAACGCTTATTTTAATTGGTTTTATTTTACTTTCACTCGAAAACTAAATATTAGTAATTAAATTATCTTCAGAGATAAAAGTTTCATTCTATCAAAATATGTATGATATCAAAGTTTGTAAAATCCAATACCACTAGACTCAATCACGCTTATATGTAGACACTATCGATTTAACCCTAGGAAACAAAACTCCTGATTTGCCAGGAGCTTAAGGAAAACACATGCTTCTGCAACATGCCCATAAATCCCGCGACTCCTGATTCGGAAAGTTGTTATTTACGGATTGCTTCTGGTTCGGACGCGGACCACAGCAATACGTCACCGGAGAAACCAATAGATAAATCGTTTCCGAACGCGTGACTAGTCGAGCGCAATTAATTTCGGTTAATGCCTGTGGGAAATTTTGTTCCCTTTCACTTGTTAAACGGCAGCGTGTTCTTGAAAGATGGTGTCAAGAAAGTTTCAGAATTGTTTTAAATCTCAAAGCAATACGACGCCGATGGGTTAGTGCCTTGAAAAGGATTGTTATTCTTGAAGAGTTGTGATATTTTGTCGCCAGGAGTCACCGGTGGTGAATGAATCCTTTGTGAAATGTTTTATGATTGTTGGATATATGAAGCTTCGATTTGTCACGTAGAGTGAATTGGATTTTAAAATGATATCAGAAATTGTGGCCTCTGAAGAAATAAGTTTGAAAGTAGAAATAAATCATTGGATTTTATGTAAATGAATCTAGTCTATTAGTTGTAAAGAACTGTCCTGAGGAAATGAAAATATAATACTGTATAACTTATTTGTCATTATTTTCCTCTGTTAGTTTTAAGGTTGATAAATAATTGAGTAATTAGAAATATATTAAAAATTATTTTGAAAAAATATTATTATTACTATTTTTACTAGTAATAATATTTTAATATTAGTATAAGTAAATCAACTAATACTTATTAATATTATATTAAAAACTAGATGAATGTCCGTGCTTCGCTACGAAATTTTATCATGTGCTATATTTTAGCTAACTTTAAGGCGTCGCGTTGCGGAAATCCATCATTAGTGTATAGGTCCCAGTTTTTGGTGCTTCGCTCGCAGGAAGTATCATCTTTTCGCAAAATCGAGCTCGCTTTGTTCGCTGAAAAGTTTATTGACTTATAAACATGGGTTTGCTTCACTCGTAGAAAGGTTCATTGCTATGCAAGCATATGTTCGCTTCGTTTGCTGAAAGGTTCATTGCTGCGTTGACATAAGCTCGCTTCACTCACTAAAATCTAATTGCTTTGCAAAGCCTTAATATTTTAAGTCTCTCCCTTGTCGAGAAAAAAAAATCCTTGTTAATACAATAATACAACACCCCTTTAAGATTATCTTAACACGTGTTTGTGGAAAGCAAAATTAGAGGCCACAACTACTTATGTTGAAACTTCCAGAGCTCTACGCCTATTGGAAGTCACTTTTTGTGAAAAAAATAATTAAAAAACAAATTAAAATTGTAACATTATTTTTGTCAGTCCAATTAGAAGGTCAAAACTACTTGTGTTGAAAATTTCAGAAATGTAGCCCAATTACAAATCGTTTGTACAATATTTGTTAATTAATTAAAAAAAAAAAAAAATCTATTTTTCAAAAATCCAATTAGAAGGCTACAACTACTTATGCTGCAAATTTCAAAGCTGTAGCCCTATTTGAAATCGTTTTGTAAAATATATATTGTTGCGTGGATGGGTTCGAAAGATCTGAAGCCAAAGCAGATCAAAACTTGCAGAAATTTATTCCAATATAACTCTTCACAGATTCTCTTACAACTCCAAAACTTCTCGTTCTAGTAAACTCAATACAGCTCTTTTCACAACAATAGAGCACAAAACAGCAGTTAAAAACTTGACAACACAACTGCTAAATCACCGCAAAAGACAATTCAATACAGTTCCCTTTAGAACTACTCGGAATGTTCACTGAGGCTCAGTGATTCCAGTCAACAAACTGACTAACTAACTCAGTAATTCCAGTCGACCTAATGGACTCAACTAACAACTAACTCCATCACCCGCTCTCTTGAGCTTTTATAGGGGAGGCGAACATACGTGAATCTTCTAGAGATAGACATTTGGAGAACTTTCCAGATAGCAATCGAAATGTCCTATACATGTACATGAGGAACGAAAATGTCGCCAAATGGTTGCCAAGTTTGTAGACATTTGGCGATTTTTCGCCAAATTTGGAGACAAATATTAGTCGCCAAAACCGTCTCCAACTTGGCGAGATTGCCATTACCATAATGTTAAATGCCCTGCTCCTTGTAAAACTCGCTTCCCAGCGTTATCTCTGTAAAGCTCGTTATCAAGCATTAATAGACACACTGCAGGGAAGCCAACTTAAGACGAACTATTGCACTGCCTTATGCGAAATGTGCATAAATTTTCCTATTTACAAAATTACACCACGAAATATTTACAAATATACAAAAATGTTTAACAATATTAATTAATTTAAAAAAACAAAAATTAATAACGAACTAAACACAAATTTAAAATTCTGTTTTTCAAAAGTCCAATTAGAAGGTAAAAACTACTTTTGTTGAAAATTTTATAGAGTTGTAGCCCCATAAGAAATTGTTTCGTAAAATATTTATTAATTAATTAAAAAAATAAATTGAAAATGAACAAAATAAAAATTTCAAATTCTTCTTTTCAAAAGTCAAATTAGAAGGCCAAAACTACTTATGTGGAAAATTTTAGAGTTGTAACCCTATTAGAAACCGTTTTGTAAAATATGTATTAATTAATTAAAAAATTAATTAAAAAAGAACTAAATATTTTTTTTTGAATTTTGTCTTTTTAAAGTCCAATTAGAAGATTATAACTATTTATGTTGAAAGTTTCAGAGCTCTACTCCAATTTTAAGAAGGTTTCTATAGAATCACAGAGCTACAGATAGACACACAACTTGTTTTATTATTATAGATAATAATGTTTTAATATTATTATTTTTAATATTTATTATTATTATTTTTAATATTATTATTTTTAATATTATTATTTTTAATATTATTATTTTTAATATTATTATTATTTTTAATAGTGCTATTATAATTTTTAATATTATTATTATTATTTTTAATAGTGCTATTATTATTTTTAATATTATTATTATTATTTTTAATAGTGCTATTATTATTTTTAATAGTATTATTATTATTATTACTATTATAATTATTTTTAATCGTATTATTATTTTAATTTTATTATCATTATTATTTTTATTTTATTATCATTATTAATTTTATTTTATTATCATTAGTATTTTTATTTTATTATCATTATTAATTTTATTTTATTATCATTAGTATTTTTATTTTATTATCATTATTAATTTTATTTTATTATCATTAGTATTTTTATTTTATTATCATTATTATATGGATTATTATTATGTTCACCAACACATTTATATGCCGACCTGTTGGCTGTGGGGTTAGCGCTTTGGCCTCGCATGCCAAATATACCAATTTCGAAACCTGGGTTAGACTTGGATGTTCGTTGTGGTTCGGAATCCACATTAAGCTGTATATTCCGGCTTTATTACCTTTCAATGTGCATAAAAATAGGTCGTTGAGTGTACAAACCTACCAACCAGCCAACCCAACACATTTTTAAATAAACAGTTCCTTTGAATATAGTTCTGGAAGTTTATCAACAATTTTGGTGCATAAAATTAACAACACATCTGTTATAAAAAAAAATATCATATAAAGGCACTTTGAAAGAACCTTTTATAGAAACACTTTCACTTGAGATAACTTTTATCGATTATATGTTCTACTATTTAATTTGAATATATAAGTGAACTACGTATTATAATTCGATCCCAATTATTATTATCGATTATATGTTCTACTATTTAATTTGAATATATAAGTGAACTACGTATTATAATTCGATCCCAATTATTAGCTTCTAAATAAAAAAGAAACCCATTATTATCAGCATGAACTTAGTTGGGAAACTTTCTTTAAATAAATCATTTAGTACTTCTTTTTGGTGTACATTTTTAGTAATTCTTGGACACTTGAAGAGTTGCAAATCATGTTACATAAAAGTACGAAAATGCATTTATAATGCTTTTATGTATTTAGTGTACTTACTAATTACAATACATTTAAGATGTGTTAAGGCTAATATTCAATGCATTACAGAATAACACGTTTAATACAACTAATTTAATTCGAGCAATACATATTCCATACTTTAAACTGTTCCCAAATTAAATCTCCTGTTCTTAGTTGATCATGAGAGGGGTTACATTTATAGATTTATGTGTAAAAAAAGATTTTAAGTATCACAAGAATAAAAGTTATTTGTCTGTCCATCACCATTGGCTCCTGGCCAGGTAAATTGGGAAATATGTCATTCTTGTAGAAAGTTTATGCTACTGACATGTTTTGCCAAAGAACCCGAAGGCATTGCTTTAAACTTACAGAGTAAAATAAAAGAATAATCTTTCTTGAAAAATTTTTAGCTTTTAGGTGATGGAAACTTGGAATGACAGTACTAATGCAAAAAAAAAATAATAATAATAATAATGATCCCACTGTAAACGTTAAGAAATAAATTAATCTAAAAAGAGCAATGTTGTTTATTCTTCTTGTAATTTGAAAGAGTATACATTTCTTTTAAATAATAAATACACTAAAAATGGAAAAATATACAGGTAATAAATTATTGGTAAGAAATATCGATACTAACCGAATTACCACTAAAACTTAACTCTCGAATGATTTTATCACACTTTACTTTAAAAATTAAATTGCATAATTATATTTAGTTGAAAAACTTCTAACATAGTATTTAGAAACTATTTAATTATGAAACTTTATTCAAGTACATAATTTTAATTAGGGAACTGACTTGAAATAGAAAAAGAAAGCATTAGTTTGAAATAACCAACCCAAGTTAAAAATTCTGATAAAAATAATTTCTTACAATATGATATTGAGAATTTTGAGAATTAGTTTTGGTTTGTTGTTTTAATTATTAAAAAAAAATGGTTTTAATAAAATGTTGATACTGTACCACCTTAAAATTATTATAAACATACAATTAAATATAAACAACCATTAACTGTTCTATATTATAATATCTACACAAGGTATATATCGACAAAAGAAGTTTCAAACTCTTTTAGCTCATACAATTACTGAAATTGTTTTATTTGTTCAGACATTTTTTAATTGATTAATTATTCAAACTTTATCTGTATCCTAAAGATTAAACCAAAACATTTAAAAAAAATTAACATATAAATTAAACACGTAGAAACATAATTATATTTTGCGTATAATAATTTCTTACAATTATCTGTAAGAGAATACGAATTGTAATAACTTTAATAACCTATCATCAATTATTTGAACTATGCGAAGTGAAGTTTTGATAAAAATTATAAAATTATAAAATGATGCACAGTAGAAAAATAATATTAATTAAGGATTTAATTAAAACTTTGATGTTTTTTTTTACAAATATCGTTGAGATTAAAAAGTAAAAGTCTTAAATATGAATGGAAATCTTAAAGTATACAATGACACGTGTCTGACATGGAATTAAAAACGAATCTTAATAAATTTTTCTAATATTAATTTTATTAAATTTAAGTATACACTTCAGAAAATTACGTTGTTCGATTGAAATTATAATTCTATTTTGTAAACATGCTCTCTTTTGAAAAATCCGGTGGTATTTAATTTAAAGCTTATTTCATGCACAATGGAATAATTAAGAAAATTCATGGACATTTATCAATCTGTTCCAATTAATTTTTATACAATATAAAGATTCGTAAATAAAGTAAACGGAAATCATACCTGGATTTAATTCGAATATTTAGTTTTGAAACTTTTATTTTGCAACAACACCGAAATTTACTGAAGAAAACATATTTAATTTAATTTGTATATTCTATCAAAAAACTAAATAGTTCTAAAAAATTCTTGAAATAATGCGAGAAAACCAATGAAAAGAAATCTTTCCGTAAAATATGTGAATAAAATACTTATTTTAATAAAGTTAAATTTACGTTCAATTATTTAATATACTTATAACATAATAAAGGTATTGTGATAATTTTCATAACTCAAAAGTATTAAAATAAATATCGCATTTTAACTTACTTCATTGTAATCGTTGTTTACCGTTAAGCTATCAACATTACCGGTTGTAGCTTTAACAAACATTGTGTTCATTTACACTATACAAAGATAATGTAATGTTCCTGCAGTTAGTAATGACATTTTGGGTAAATGGAAATTTTATGCCATTTGTTGATCATGCTTCTACATAATGACACTATAATATACATGATTCAATGGCTAGCACTTTTAAAAAATCAGTTTCATGTGGAGATACAGTTAATAGTAAACAGCAAATTATAAATATGTGATTGTATCACATATCTCTATTTCAATAAATACAATGAATACAAGGTTGATACAAATACATTTTAATTACAATTCAAATACCATTCTTTCCAGAAATGTACATTACTGTCGATATAAAATAAAATGCTTTTGAGAACATAGGAAATTAAACTAGAGAACAAGAAAAAAATAAATCAATAGTTTATGAACAAACAACAAACAAAGCATTCGCAATTTGTTTTGGTATTTTTAAACTCTTTATCCCACTACTTGAAAAAATATTCAGTGATAAAATTAAAACAAGAAACATGCTTTTATAGTTACGCAAATATACACTCTCTGTATCAAATCAGTTCAATGCAACCTATTTTCACATTTTTATATCAATAAAACTACAATGCAAGAAATGCCATAACTCTAATACTCTGTACCGTCTAAATTCTAACCATACACCTACAGTACATTCAAACCTAGCCTCTATTAAATAGAAGTGGAGAGTGTCCGCATGGAAAATTATGAAGCGTGATTCAAATCACTGTCAATATATCCATATTAATGCCACTTTGACTGACAGTATGCCTGTCAAGAGAATCCTCCTACTTCATGAAAGTCAATTTTCAACGGGAGTGAAGTTTGACAGATGCCTGTTGTGTCTGTGGGATACGCCTTTATATAGACACATGGCGGTTCTAAACAAGATGATGTTTGATGGTGAAGAGGAATTATGCGATGACGGTTAAACGACTATGATAAACTTTGTAATACTTCGTTTGAGTTGTAGTTGGTATTACTTAATCAGTTGAAATATTGATTCTGATAATATGACAATTTACTTTAAAAGGTATTTTATTTTCAATTGGGAAAGCATATAGTTCTGTTTAATTTGATGGACATAATCTATTAAGACATCAATTTATACAGGCAGTCAATCCCAAAAAGGACTTACGTATTTGTATTCTACTTGGGTAAATGTCGAATTTTGTCCATACATTTTCAAAAATAGTTGCAAAGATCACAAACAGATGGCGGTATTGTATGAAACATTAAAAATGATTTTTTTCTGAAAATGTTTCAAAAACTACAAAACGATGTTTTAACTGCGCCATTGTTAAAAATTGGTGGGTATTTTGAAAAATCGTTTTTATTTTGTGCAACATGTTTATTTTTTTTCAGTCAACAGCACCATCTGTTTATATACTTTGTAAATATTTTTAAAAATTGATGGAATAACATTCAATATTTCATCAAGTAGAATGCGACAAATCATGCATTTCTATCTTATTCAGTTTATTAATTTTTTTAAATTCATTTTTTTAAAGTCAGTCTTTTTTTAGGACACTCTATAAATACGACTTCAAATCGTACTTGAGGTGAAAAACTAAACATATAATATAAAAAAAGATATTTATATGCATACATATTTTTATTTTTTATTTTTGAAATATTGCACGAAACATTTTCTAAACAAGAGACATCTTTCTCTAGAGAAGATAATTTCTCTAAACAACATAGATGTTCTCAAACAAGATATGATCAATAGCTACGCAGGTGAGCATGCTAGCAATGTGAAACCAGCGGGAGACTCTAATTCTCAGGAACTAACTCTAATCAAGTCACAGGAATATACTACAGATGAACGTCGACAGAGTTAAATCTTTTTTTACTCAAAGAGTAAAAGTATAAGACAGTGCCAGTTAGTGAGTTTCAGCCATCTTTGTAGAACACATACGTTTGGTCAAAACAATTATTTAATTCAGGCTGACCAATTTATTCAAAACTCACTAGTTATACAAAATATAACCGTACCATGCACATTTTGGATAGTTAGAAAGACAATACCAGATTTTCACCCATCTTTGTAGAACACATACTTTTGGTCAAAACAATTATTTGATTCAGACTGACCAATGTATTCAAAACTCACTAGTTATACAAAATATAACCATACCATGCACATTTCGGATCGTTAGAAAGGCAATACCACTTCCTTCAAGAAAGGAAAGAGTAGCCTATGGCAATGCGCGGATGATTAGAGATACAAGAAAAAGTGCATTTTTAACTATTCTCGTCAACACTCCGATGAAAAGGGAAAACTTTGGATTATTGAAAATTGCACATCAAAAACTTTTCATTTTAAACCTTTTCCGGGCTTAAAAATGTTTAAACAAAGGAAGACTTTGTGGCATGTGCTCAAGATGTCATGAAAATGTCTGTTTTGGAACTAAAAAACATTGACACTGCGCTTTTATTCCTTATAATCTTTAATAGGTCTACAACTAAAATAATTTAAAATTATATACACTTTCATACCACCCAAACTATGGTGTGCTCTTCAGGTGTAAGAAATATATTTAAATGCATAAGTATCAGTTAAAATTGGAAAGCATTTTTTCAAGATAAAAACCAGTTATAAATAACCAAATAACTGTTTGAAGTACTTTGAAAATAGTTACTGTTGCCAGGAACCTAGTTCAAGCCTTGCAATCATCAGATTCTGATGTTCACCTGTATTCATTTCACTGTCACGTCATAATCCACCAACATAACAACTCTAACTATCCATGACAGAATACTGAAACGGGGAGCCTCACAATGAACACATCGTAATCCTTGGCATAAATAGCTCGCAATTAGCCAAGAGATCGTACAAAGATCCCTTCTATCCAGTGATATATGCTCCAGTTCGAAAAGTCCTTTCAACTAGGCCGTACACATTAATGTATGAATTTAGTCTGTTCACTTGTCCATGCACATATCTGAGCATAACAAAAGAACATTGTTTATATAGTAAAAAGTATAAATATATTGTATTAAATATTATTTTTCTTCCAAAAACAAAATTAGCTTTATAAAAATGTACTATAACATTATTTGGTAGGTTTTTTTTAAAGGGACTTTTGCGTTTTTACGGAAATTCATTTTTTCCCCTTTTTTGTATATATAATAAGACATAGACATTAATAGAATTTGAAATAAGATAGATATTTTACTATCCACTAGATATTTTAAATATTTCCTTAATTGAGGTCTCAAACATTTACCAGATAGAACATCTACAAGAAAAAAGATACAGCTCATATATAGAGTTAAAGTACACAGTCATCATTTTGTGTAGATGCAAGAATGACTCTAGCGTATTTTATACTTTAATGTAACTTCCAAGGCATCCGAACTCTACGGGCTGTACCCTTTCATCAGGCATTTAACGTATGAAATGGCAAAACAAATAATTTGAATTATTTTTAATAAATACAGAGAAGCACTGCTTTAACCATCAAAAAATTACAGATGACTAAAATGATTTTCAACTATTTCTATTAAAAACAATTAAATCATTAGAAAAAAATGTACTCTGATTGAGTTAAATAAGTCACCATAATGTTCTTTTTGAGTATTTGAATTCATATACTATTTAAAATTAAAAAAATAAGTATAAATATATAATATAGTCCATATCACTCTTTCTTCAATTTTATAACATTGTTGACTATAATTTTTATTTTCTCACGTATATAGTTCAACGTATTGGTAAACCATACTGATTTGTCATGAGGAAGTATATAAGAATTTTTATCGATGTAAAAATGTCATAAATGGATTAATTTTGCGGTCTCTGGCATTCAAGTTTGTTCTGTGAACGTGGAAAGTCTTTAACAGCCCTTTCAAAACATTATCATCTGAATCGCTATAATCTTAACCATTATGTTTCTCAAATTTAATTAATCAATATAATGTAGTGCGGAAAAACATTAATTTTTAGTTAGTATTGAACTTGTCTAAAACACTCTGTATAGCCTAACCAACAAATAAGTCCCTTCCTACAATACGAAAAGTTAAGTTTAATGTTATAGTGTTCCATTAAGTATTTTATTTCAACATTTAGCTAGATAACATAGTACCACCTGACGACAGTTTTTATTTGGAATTTCTTTAAGGTGTACTTTAAGGTACTTTAGGTATTTCTTTAAGGTAATTTTTTTTTCTAATTCTGAGTTTAAAAATCGAAGTCTCTTAACACATGTTAGAGAGCATATGATTAAAATCATTTCATAAAAAAAAATCAAATTTCGCAATTGTTAATTTGTTAATTAAGAATTAATTAGCTAATTAGTACCTTTTTAAAACTATGGTATATCAAATTCTAATTTACTTAGAAACGCAATTCTACTTAGAAATCATTCGAAATATTATTCTTAATGCTTAAAAAATCAATTATGTTTCAAATAAAAAATAGTTTTTTTTTTTTTTTTTTACAATATATTTCTTGTGAAAACATTAAAAAAATCAATATTTTAATGAATTCTAAGTTTTAAAATTCACTAAATAATCAATTTCTCAATCATTTTTATATATTTGAGTTTCAAAACATCTAACATATTATATAGATTACTATGATAGAAAAAATATTACAATTGAAAATTTTGTTGTTGAATTATCATTCTTAGAATAAAGCATGACAAAATCAAAATACAGGTAATCAGAAAGCAGGTTTAAAGTTTTAGAAGCGTAGTACCTAACAGTGATAGTACCTACCTATAATTGATTGTAACTTAAAATGTATTAAGGATATTTTCAAAAGTTTAGTATTGTTTGAAAGCTAAAGTATCAGAGAATATTGCGATATAATAATAAAAAAATAAATATTCTGATCGATTTTCGTGAATTGTAGGGAATGCCTTACACTTTAATCATATGCCTACCATTGTAACTGCATGCATCATATCTGTAAAACACTTTTTGATTCTAGAACTTTTACAAAATGCACACCTGAAACACATCATCTTAAAGAGTAAACGTCATAATAATCAAGATCATAATCCACAAAATAAATAGCTAGCGCTCAGGGCAAGATGCTCACACAAAAGATTCTCTCTCCCCTTTCAAAGAGGGATCAAATCCTCCCCATCCTCAGAACGTGCGGATTGTTTCTGACCGCTTATGAAGATAGATGGGGGGAATACAGGGAGCAGCAGGCTTCAATGGGATGTTAAGAGGGGAGGAAAGATAGAGGCAGAGATTGCGAGGGGTAATTTTCAGCAGTCACTTAAGCGTGGCTCGCTCTCTTTTGGGGACAATTAGTCTGGGTTTATTTTCTGTACGTTTTGAAGTGAGGAATTGTAATTGACCGTAGAGGGAGTCTGAGATTTTTGATGAAGGGTCACATCCCTGGGGGATGATTGGGAAGAATGAGGTACATCCCTCAACATGTAAGTTGATGGGTTAATGATGTTTTAAACCGGTGAAGAGTGTGTATGAGGTAGTGTGAGTTAAACATGATGCTTCGTGTTTAAAGATAGTTACATAAGTTTTAATTGAAAAATAATACTATCACAACAAAATAAAGTTTTCAATTCTATAATAGAATTTAAATCTTCATTTAAAAAGATTAGAACACGAATTTCATTTCTGAGTTTGTTGGATATGGCTTATTTAACTTATTGCAATAAACCCATTCTTCAAGGATTCATCCTTGATCTAAATTAATTAAATATACTAAATGGATTAGTTTATATTTAGTTAGTTTAATTACAGTTTATTAATATAATGTAATTATTTTAATATTTAATTTAATAATATGTGTTAAATGTATTTTTCCAGTTATATGTGTAACTTTTTAAAAAACAAATTCAAAAGTATTAGAATTACTATTACATTATTCAACACCATTTTATGATTGATTTAGTTGATACAATCAATATGAATTTGTACGGTATTACAACAAAATATAAGTACAAATCTGACAACAGCAATGCTAAAGCATTCCTATTTGTATAAAAGAGTTCACTTTTATTGAAACCAAAACGATAAATATTTCCGATATAAAACTCACGCATACTAAAATCAATCAAAAGAATGTATGTTTTAAAGAAATATTCCCCAACTTTAAACTAGAATACAAAAAGGGTTAAGAGAAAAATACATATGTAGGGCCATTCCACAATCTTACTCCCTCATATCATGAAGAGTCTAAAATACGAATCTCCTCTTCAAATTATTGCGACGTATAGATATGTCGAGCAAAACAACTCAGCAACGTTTCCTGGAAATCCTATTCCTCGTCTCAAGTCACGTTCATGTCACTATTTTCATTATTTTCAAGACGAAATGTGGAGGATACATTTTCTTGGGCTATTTCTATCCTGGCATACAAAAGGACATCTTTATATAAGGAACAATTCTGGTTTTATTTTAGAAGATAATGCTCCAGTTTGAAAAACAATACAGTCTCTGATTTTATGTTTTTGTTGTCAGATAAATGAAGAATAACATTTAAAAAAATTCTAATAATTGGTAAATGAGGAATGTTATCGTATGGAAGGCATTGGATATGAAAGAAGATTTAAATTCCTTGATCTTACATAATAGTCACAGCCAAAATCATTTAGATGGTTTGAGTAAAAAAAAGAATTCATCATGGATCTCTGAAGACAAATAAAATAGGAAAAGTATTCAATTATTTTCCCAGGGTAATAATGAATAATATTGATTACTTTATGGATAATTACAATTAAATGATAAATTGAATAATCATTATTCAAGTTGACTGTAGTGTGAGAGAAATTACGGTAAAGACAAACACGATTCATTGCTTTGTGTGAAAAAATAAAGGGTTTTTAAACTAACTTCATTTTTGGAGTATGAGGGCCAAGTTCCCACAGATTTGAAACACACTTCAATAGCAATATCACCTACTAATTCCATTGTTAAAATTGGAGCTTCCAAAGTAAATGCAAACCCCAAAATAACTAGAGATATTCATAGTACATACTTAATCCTTTCTTCCCATTGTGAAACACTTGTAAATTGTCCTTAAATACCCCAAAATATACAAAATTTGGTTGATATGTCTAACCCTTACAACAAGGACAATTGTTAGTGGCATTTTGTTGGAGTAATATAACCTAAAAACACTAATGCAGTTAATAGAACCAAAATATTTTGAACACAGTGCCTCAAATTAGGACCTCTAAATTAAAATCTGACTCATATTCAACCATATAACCTTTTTTCTTTCTATGTCTCTTGATGGTGTGCAACTTAAAATTTTTAAAATGTAAGTAAACAAAAATTGTGTCATAGGTAAATTATTCTCTTAATTTCTCTTATTAGAGTTTTATATCGTATCTGGAATATTAAATCAACGAACAAAACATTTCAGTTTAAACGTTGTTCCTAAAATAGAAAACCACAAAGAAAAATCCGTATGCAAATATGTGTTAGATGAAATTTTATGATGTCGGATTTCCTTCCTTTTAAAAGCCACAAAGTTGGCTTGGATGTTTTGTACCATCTCTGTGTTGATGGGATTTAGATTTTCTATCTTTTGTGTGGTTTTTTTTTATCAGATTCTGAATTGATATTAATGTACCGGAAAATTTTAAAAATATTTTTATAATTTTTTTCCAGAGAGATTAAAACAGGTTATCATCAGAAAACGAACTCAAAATCTAACATTCTAGAGTTCACAATCTTAAGTATTTAACAAACAGGTACTCAGAAAATCTTCTGAATAATGGAAAATGATTTTTATAGCAAACGTTTCTTTCTAATGGTTCCTTGAGGTTTTTTTTAAAAGAAAATAATACAATTTTATTTGAAACTTTGTGCGTGTTTACTAATATTTGTTGTAGCAAAGAATACCAAAAAGCACACCATAAGAAATCTGAGGCAATTATATGTATCAACGTTTAAGAATTAAAACTCTAATGATATTTGACATACATTTTCTTTCATTTTAACTATATTGATTTTGGAGATTCTGTCTTTATTGTCTTTATTTGCTCTAACCTTTGAAAAAATATTTATAGCTGTAAACATGTTTTCTCTCTATATGCTTTCAGTGATGAATTCAGGACCTCACAAAACCATTTATTGTCATATCGAGTAAATATACATTTATTTATCTTGGCATTTACACTATATGGATAGTTTTAATGTAATAGTGATACGTGAAGTGTTATAACAAAGTTATTCTCCTTCTTATATCTCTATATAGTTTCCAAAAAACAATATTAAAAAGAGCATGAATGATCTTTATTCTATACTAAATCGTAAGAAATGTTCCCACTTTTGATTAAAAAATACTCGCCATCATTGAAAATAGATGAAATTAACCTAAATGTATAATTCTGGTTCTGAATTTGCACTAAAGGGACTTTTTCCACAAAATTGCAGGAAACACTATTTTTACTAGTTCGTTAATTACCTATAGTTGCCGTATTTTGACGCGGCATAATATAAGTAAATAGGGGTGCAAAATCCACACCGGAGGTGGAAGTTCAACTCCAAAATAACCTAAATTCCTAGAAAGGTTTCTAGAAAGAATTACAAACTTCTTGAGTTGTAGCACTTTCCCTTGACCTCTTTCCCAGCAAAAACTTCTTAGAGATGTGCTCAGCAAAATCTCAATGTGAAAGAACTGTTCTTCAGATACTGAGAGTGTTATCTCACTTTGAGAATCTTATTTGAGGAACCATGCCTTGAAGGCACGACGAGCGAATTGATGAAAACGAACACGAACCCTCAGAAGAATATAACGTTTTTGGAATAACTGAATTATTTTTTTCTTAGTAGTACTGATCTATAAGAATTTCTATACACTACATTCAGCAATTCTTATTTCAGAAATAAATTAGTAGTGTCATTTTTTAAATGAAAAAATTCTTTTTCTGTAAATAATTCTGTTTAGGTCTGTAAAAAATTTGAAAATCTGTTTTTATGTTGTTACTATACGCATACTAAAAAAAACACACACACCTTGGAAAGAGTAAATACTCCATTATATCATATTGATTGCTGACATAATTAATTTATCGATTCACTCAAAACAAGGCAAAGCATTTTAAAATATTAAAAAAGTAATTTGTTTAAAAAATAGATAAGTTAGTAATGATAATTAAAAGATAGAAATGATTATAAATGATAGAAATGCTAATATGTTAGAAATGCAAATTTTAAAGTAATACCAATTAAACACTAAAAGCATTATAATTTTTTCTAAATTAAACAAATAAATATTTACTATTAATTATTCTACGCAGAGTTATGCTACTAAAACGTTTTCAAAATTGTAAAATTTGATATTAAATACATATAAATATGAACACTTTAATATCAATTTTCCATATTTATTTTACAAGCACAGATTTTGATGACAAAATTAGATAAGCGTTTTAGGATATATCTTATAATTTTAAAAACAATCATGTTTTGAAAATGAGTTTAATCAAGTTTTGTGAATAATCTCTTGAACTGTTTAATTCATACCCTTTGACAACCTACTATTGGTTAGTAACAACCTACTATCTATAAACTTAAGAGTGCTACCTGACAATCATCGAAGAGCTTAATATGAGATATGATGTGCCAGTTAGTTTCTTAGTAGAAAAACATATTAATTCTAACCTTTCACTCATAAATAATAAAGTGCTTATTGAAAGAAAGCAGCTTTCACTGAGGAAAGGTTGTAACCGAAAGTAAGGAAAAACTAATTTTCTGGTGAAAACGCAATTCCTTCCATCAGCAATTCAGAAGCTAACGGAAATGCTTCTTTAACTTCGAAAATTAACAATTACATTGGGGTTTGCAACAGAAGGGAAAATGTGATTCTATCGGTCGACTTTAATTCCATCTACTATTGATTTTGGGTGTCTCTGGATGTAACTAAATTGAATGCTGGGGCTATTTTTAGGGCATTACAGTCGCTGCAGTGGGATATTTTATTGGGATCACCCTAGCTGAGGATTTGATTTCCAGTCGTTATACTAAGCACTCGGTCACTTGAATGGAGTCACTGGGTATAAATTCCAATTCCGATAGTATCTGGAAAATATTTAGCAATGGCTGAAGTTATTATAAAAGAACTAGAGTAGTTGAGAGTTAGAATACTGTAGGTTTCTTCACAATATTAAGTCATCAGAATAAAAAATGGTGTAGGTTAAGTACAGCTCTACGTCACAAATTTTTCATGGAAACTTTACCATAAAATCATATGAACAATTGCTGATATAAATAAATTAATAAAAAGTATTTTAAGGTGTACGTATACCCTACAATTCACGAAAATCGATAACAACATTCATTTTTTTATTATTATATCTTAATATTCTCTGATGCTTTAGCTTTCAAACAATACTAAACTTTTTAAAATATCCTTAATAGTTTTTATGTTACAATCAATTGTAGGTACAATCAAAGGAACTTCCCCTGTTAGGTACCACTTTTTTAAAACTTCAAACCGGTTTTCAGACGAACTGTATTTTGATTATGTCACGTTTTATTCAAACAATGATAATTCAACAACAAAATGTTCAATTATAATTCTTTTATGTTCTAGTAATCTACATAATATGCTAGATGTTTTAAAACTCAATTATATAAAATTGGTCGAGAAATTGATTTTTTAGGGATTTTTGAAGCTTAGAATTCCTTGAAAATATTGATTTTTTTCATGTTTTCACACAAAATAAATTGTAAAAAAAAATCTATTCTATATAAAAGACTTAAATGAGTTTAAAAACATTAAGAATAATATTTCGAATTGTTTCCAAGTAAAATCTAATCAAAGCTTAATTAACAAATTAACAATTGCCGAAATTTTAATTTTTTTAATGAAACGATTTTAATCATATATTTTCTAACCAATGTAAAAAAGAATTGGATTTTTAAACTTAGAATTTAAAAAAAAAATACAAAATTCTAGGGTATACATACACCTTAATACAATGATTACATCTAGATGCATAATAGTGACCAAGGGCAGATACAATATTAATAGGCTATCGCATGCTGCGCAAGGGCGAAAGTAGCATACGCATACACCATCATGCATCGAATACAAGTCCATGGTGAAATACAGTATCAATCTCTATTGATGTTCGCCCTCTCTATCGGCGATGTTTAAGTCTAAGTATTTCTCAACAATCTCTCAGTCCAAGCCAAACGAGTTTCTGTTGTACTATATACCTTACATTTATACACAAAATTGACTCTGTTAAATATGATGTCTTAGTTCCAAAGATTCGAGATCTTAGTCTGATGAAACTCGGTTTTGTAAATTATGTTGAAAATATTTTGTATGGTCTGAAGTTCATGAAGCGAAATCCAAGAAACAAGTATTTTTTTTATTTTTTTATTTGTTATATATATATTTTTTTTTTACTTAGAGGTTTGTGCATTATCTCTCATAAGCAAATAAATTTAACTAAATTATACTGCTTACTTCATACCTTTGGAGATATTTTATATTGTTAGTGGGAGTTAGCACGTTTCAGACTAAATATACAAGAAATCCATAAGTATCCATGCTTCGATAATCGTGCTATGAGGACAGATACAAGCCATATCTTATGCCAACAAACACGTATATATATATATGATACATGGTTGATCCTTTGTAGGACCAACTATGCTCCACTTATTGTTAGTCTAGTAGTTATTAACGATTTAAATCTGGTATTTTCACTAGAAGTTCATCCAGGGACATACATATGGAGCGAATACACGTTTTTACGTCAAAAATCAGATGAAGGAAATTATGATTTTCCAAATTTTACATGGGATCTGATAAATCTTAAGAAAATAATATTCATAACTTTATAAAGTTATGTGACTAACGAGGAAACGTTCTTAATACAGAAATAGTAACTATGATGTACATATATATTTGCAATACTATTAATTAAATACATTATTAAAGTAATTCAAAATCAATATACAATAAATAGTTAGTGTTTATGCATTTAAAAGTACTTCCTAATAAGAATCATTATACTAAAGAAGTATTTAGTATTAAACCTTGTTTAAGCTTAATCTATGCAGACCAAAGGGAAAAGAACAGCTTTTAAAAAATAGACTTAAGACTGTTACCTGTTGTTACTAACAGGTAGCACTCTTAAGTCTACCAATAGTAGGTTGCTACTAACCAATAGTAGGTTTTTATTAACCGGTAGTAGGTTGTCAAAGGGTATGAATGAAACAGTTCAAGAGATAATTGATAAAACGTGATTATACGCATTTTCAAAACATAAAAATATCACACAATCATCCATGTAGACGGTGATCATTTATGTGCTTGTATTTTTTGTTTTTGCTTCTAATTTGTCTCAATTTAAATGTTCGTATGGAGTAAATTAGCATATATTATATGATACTTCTTGTGCATTTCAATTAATTAGCTGCATATACTATGTGTTTTCATTGCTGTCATAAGTTTAGGTAAGAGGTTGGAGGTATTTTTTAAATTTTTAATTTTCAAAGTAAAATGTCATTACTGGAGTTTTCTATGTTTTACTTTTTTAAAGTTAAGAATAAAGTAAAGGGGTGATTGGATTATTTTAGACAAGTGTATTGGTCTTCATTTTGTGGTTTTACATCAAGCTTTTCTATCAATTCATGACCGTTAACCCCAATGCAATTCAAAATGGCTAGAAGGCGTACCAAGGAACACGTCGAGTCGTCTTTTGAGGAGACAACTACCTTAAATCTTACTAATTTACCAAAGAACCAGAAATGATACGACCTTTTCCCAAAGCATCATCAAGAAATAGTACTGCTATTGAAACACGAGTATTGACCAACAATACAGAGAATGCCGCTGTGGGATAAACTAAAAAAGTGGATAAAAGAAGAAACAAGATCTAAAGCAATAGTAATACAAAGAAACTAAAGCTAAAATGCCACGAAAACAATGATTTCATGAATCTTCAGAAAAGGGAGGTAAGTCTGGAAACTTCCTTCCTGAGTATGAATCCAATAACGATTTTGATTGTTTGAGTCAGAATTATGTGTGTGCTTGGTGTTGGCATCTAATTTTAAATATTCAAAACATCTCTATCAACAAAATATGCGGTGAACTTCTTTTAATAATTTATTCATTAAAAATGAGTGTGAATGTATGCAGTGATAAACAAATATCGTTTATTTATTCTGATTAACACACTTTTATTATTTATTAAAACAATTGGAAACAGGAAAGGGTTTTTCTTCAATGATTGTTAAATGCTATTTCAGTGCGATTTGATGATGGTAAGTTGGTTGTAAGTATTCCTTACAAGATACCTTTTAATCACAGTGATAGCAGCCAAAAATTGATAGAATGCAATATCATCGACATCGAATCTATTTGCCTAGTTTTAGCCCGATTGGATGATGGCAAGAGGGTTAATTAGGCCTCCGCAGATTTACCCTCCATCGACATACCTGGCCACACATACAATTCGAAGTTAATATACAGGATGTAAAAAGAGAAAGCATTGTTTCAATCAGTGGAAGTAAGAGTAAATAAGAAGCTGAACACTGAATATTTGTTATTTGAAAAGGTAGCTGGAAAAGTAACAGCAAAAAATTTTGTTGTAACAATTACAGGAAAAGTTGATAAGGCTTCATTCAGTGTCCGTTATAAGCCAAAGACAGGATTGAACAGCCCGAAATGGGTGTATAATAGTATGAATGAGTGCGAGGTTAACGAAAATTATATTTATTTGATATATTTATTTGTTTATATTTATTTGATATATTTATTTGATTATATTTATTTGATATATTTATTTGATTATATTTATTTGATATAAGTAATTCTTAGTGTCAACGGACTCAAGGCTCATGGATCTCTTTTGACTCCACCAGAAATGGAGGATAAGCAACAACAATAACAACGACAACATTTATTTCCAAGTTACCCACACCTTGAGTGGTTGGAGGCACTCTTAGAAATCAAAATAAGTTTTTTTTTTTTTTTTTTTACCATTTGAAAACTTGATGAATGTTAAATTGAATTAGGTCTCCTCATTTTAATCCAAGTTTGCTTTCAATTTGGGGATTTTTTTTCTTTTCTGTTTTTATTTTACTCAGCAAGTATGCTGTCATGATTACAAGTATTTGGTAAAACCGGAATTTTATGGGCATATTTTTAAATTATTAAGCAGTGACTTTTTTTTACTCAGAGATTGTTCTTTTCATTTGATATAAGTAGTTAAAAATTTCTTAGTTACCAACTTCAAAATTCAATTATTGCTCAAAATACGTATGAGAAAATATTGGGATTTTTCGAATTAATTTTTTATAAAATTTAGAAGTTTATGTTTACTTTTTCTATCCCCCGTATAACCCTCTTGTGTTAGGAGGTAGAACGGGGTGTTCTACCTAGGGACGTTTTTAGAAATTTAGAGTTTATTTTTATTATTAAAATAAATTACCTTTGAAAATTGAAAGTACATAATTATGTAACAAGATAAATTCGTCGTTAAAGAAAATTATAACAAAGTTTTTGTGAGCAATCTAAATAATTAGAGAAATTAAAATGCAAAAGTGCACTTCTGTCAGAACAGTTTCTCCTGCATTGATTAAATTGAGTTTAAAAAATCCTTACGTTGAAAATAATATGTAATATCTGAATTGAATGGTTTTTAATAGTGTCATTTCATTTATTAATTTGAATTTAAATTATTGAATTTTTTAATAAACTAATGACTAATCTAATACTAGCACAATAATCATTTTTATGGGTACTGATATTTGCAGAGTGAAATAGATAAACTTAAACTTTTAAAATAAATATGTTTCTGCAAAGAACTTGAACGATATTTGCTTTTTAAATATGTTTTAACGAAAACAAAATCCTAACTAAAGTATGATATATAAACACTCTATAGCAATTAAATTGGAAGCGTTAGCGTTAATGATAAAGTCACGAAACATAAATAAACACCCATTTATAAAATACCTACATTTAAAAACAAAGTAATTAAAATAATAATGTTCAAACAAACGCGTTACATCTTTGTTAGCAGACATTAAAATGTTTATTATTTCTTACTTCTTTTACTAGCCTTTATAACTAGTAAGACAACCTGTAATACGACACCATCTAAAAATCTCTCTTTCCTTCCAAACGATTATCTCTTTACTTCGGAATTAATCGTACAAACATAACAACAATAAAAAAACAACCTGATCGCGAGTTTGTTACTTTCGAAACAAACATCCAGTTAAAGTTGTAACTCCAGCAGCCTAATCTTGAAAGACGATAAAAAAAAAAAAAAAACGAAAACAAATTCCGCGTCATTCTCGCGAGGAAATAATAATCAAGACGTAATTATGTCACAGGAACAGTGTCTCCAGAGTCATTTCGATCTACCTTTTGTGATACCTTCCACTACCCAAAACTAATTTAAATTTCGACCACAAAGAACTGCAACTAAAAACACCGTTTGGTTATTTCGCCATCGCCTTGATAATAAAGAAGTCCTTTTATGATCCATTCGTCGCGACCAGTACCGGCTTTATTTCGTCTCAAAACGCAATAGATAAGGAAGTTGCGTTTGGTTTAGCGGTTAAAAATAATGATGATTCTTTACGTGTCTATTAAGATTTTTAATCGAGGTAATTTAATTTCCTAGACTGCTTCTCTTCCTAGAAATGGTGTCGGACTAGTTCACGTATGAGCGGTAATATAAAATAAGGTAAAAGGAAAAGGGGTCGAGTACAAATTTAGACATGATTTTAAATGGATTCTGAAGAAATTCTAAGTTTCTGGCGAAACTAAAACTTTATCTACATTAAACCCCCAAGAAATTAAGTGGATACGATTAAAAATCTTAATGGTCTCGTAATGTCATTGTTTTATCGTGTAGCCAAATGTAATTTTGTTATCCGTTATGTTCTGAATTGAAGTAAAGTTAATTGCTTAGGGTGCTATTGTAGCCTATGGAATACTATAACTTTATTTAGTATCATATTTGTATACATGCTAACGATTACAACACATTTCATGAAATATGATCGTTTTATCTACCCCAAAACTGTTAAACTACGCAAGATGTTCGAAGCCAAGCTTTTTCTTAAAATTTTCATAATCGTGAGGTAATAATCCAAAATTAATGACCTATATGATTTTTTCCTGGTTAAAAATACTACACAATGATAAAAATAAGAAATCATAATTTTAATCTATGTACTCAATACAATAAATAAAATTCAAATTCAAATATGTTATAAAAATAAGCGTCCGCCATAAAAAAAAAAAAAAAAAAAAAAAGTTTTTTGATATTAATGTTCATTTTTTTTTTTTTTTCTTTTTTTTTTTTTTTTTTCGAAATTGAGACTTAAAAAATAGTAATATATTCCTTAAAAAATACAAAACGTTGGTTGTCTGAAAAGTTAAAGTTTATTTAAAAAATTCGATTCCTTGGAAAATGCTATCTTTGAATGGAGAGTTCAGGGTTTCGTAAAGAAATAATTTAAGTTAAATCAAATTCTCAAATAATGTTTATTACACTTCTAATAAGTATGAATCATTGAGCGAAGCACAAAGTTTCAAGCAAAATTAGAATACATCTGCTTCATAGAGGAATTTCATTTTCATTTATTCAGCATCAGTGCAAGAGTATTTACTGGATTTACGGCGATCTTATGCTACTATCACATATCCAAATAATGATTGTAAATCACTGAAATTTTCTGTTATTTAAATAACATGGATTGAACTTAATGCAGGTACAAAAACGATGACCAATTACATGATAAAAGCCCATCTAGGTTGATCCAGTATAACCTCCTTGAAAAATTCTGCATTGGCATATTGGTTTGATTTATGCGTTCAATGACCGATTTCTGTACGCAATAACGAATAATCAGGACTAGAGCCCCTATAAAAGGAAGGCCGGATCGAACGCCATTTTGTGTCGTAAGGGTTGCCGCAATTCATGTTTCGACGTGGTTTTGAGTTGGATGAAGGTGCGCTTTCCTCGTTTGGTATTTGTAAAAAGTGATCGTTTTTCTATAATATTTTTTGTAAAATGGGTTGTTGTTTGTCCTCTAATTGCTCAAGTGCGACTAAATACAAAGATTTTGAAAAGAAAAGGAGGTTATTTCAATTTCCAACACAAGCAAACAGACGCCAATGTTGGATTCAAAATTGTCGCCGAGACAAGTGAATCACATCACTAAGTGTTGATATGCAGCGGAAGTTATGTTTTAATATTTATTACGATTAACTGTCTATGATTTTGCGTTGATTATTATTTTGAAGTAATTTTGATTTCCTTATACCACTTTCCTATTCCAATGTTCTTTGCAAACTTCTGCGTGTTACTGAACTATATTTTTATATTGTAAACACGAAAGCATTCCTTTTCCTTGTTTTCCAAATTAAACCATCATAGTTTTTGGAATGTTGCAGTTTACATTGATTATAAAAAAGTTTTTTATTCTTTTTTTATTTTTATTAGTTTTGCAACAGTACTGTCGTGCCAAATACTTTTGTTGCCAATTCGGAACGAGTCTGACATTTACGTTCTGAATGAAGGTTACCTTCTGTTTATTATTAAGGTTAGAAGAAAGTAATTTTTCCAAAAAGAATGGCAATTTAATATGCTAAAAATTTATAATTGTTTTTCAACTTAAATAATATATAAAATAATCCCATCCCCAATTAAGGTAGAGCTTTTTTTTCTTTCTGTTTCTTTATGATTGTATTTTAATATACCTTGTTAAATGTTGTTCTCCACCACAAGGAAGTTGTTGAAACATTTCTCTGAATTAGAAGTAACACTTTCTAATGAGATTTTTTTAATATTATTCATGGATAAAAATCACTTCATCCATTTTAAAAAGTGCAATGATATACAATGGTTTCACTGTAATACATCAGATAAAGCTATTAGGAAAATGGAATATATACTTGTATAAGTTAAGAAGCAGTAAAATTATTAAGTCATGAAGTTAGCAAATTGAGTAATCAGAACGTTTTCTAATGAATTATCAGTGGATTGCCTCTCTGTTAAAGATGATTTGCATTTTATTTTCAATGTAGGAAATATGAATTTAAAAAACATCCTAAAACTTATTATTTTCATATATATACAACATTTTCATATAAAGGCTATATACAGCAAAATTATAGATAAGGAATTTTCCAAATTCTAAACATGATGAAGGGCCTATTTGAAGAAAAGGTCCTTATCTGAACCATATTTACCTTTTTCATAAAGAAACTGTGCTGGTTAAATTAAGAAATAAAATTTTGAAACATCTTTAAAATATTTAAAATATGGGTTTCATGAAATATAGTTTTGAAGTAATTAATATTTTTTGGTTTTCAAAAATGTATCAAATAAGATAAAAGCAAACACTATGAAGCAGTATTGGAAAATTTGATTTAAAAGAAACTGCTAAATAATTAAAAAGGTTTTCCTAATTTCTTGACAAAAAAATCGTGTTAATATAATTCATTTTTATGTCATATCCGGTAAAAAATAGTTTTTTTTAAAAAAAAGCTGTGAATACAAGCAATAAAATTAACAAAAGAGAACGATATCGTCAACGCCGAAAATCCACTAACGATAGGGAAAATCAAAACATATTCATTTTTAAGTCGCCAAGTAGAGCTAACTCTCCAAAATTGAAACCCACTTCAGCAATATCTTGTTTAAATACGACATAATGAGTGTAAAATACAACTTCTACGATTTTACACATTATAGGAAAGGGATATACAAGTATTCCAAGCAGTTTTTCTGAAAATTCTCAGCTTAATTTTAAATACCGTGCAATGGAAGTTGACGAAGTTTTATATTGCTTTCAATGGTACAGCGCCAAGCTGAGCCAACCTTTAGACACAAAATGGCGTTCGCGCCGGCTCGCCTAATATAGGGGCCTTAATCAGGACAGGATCTACAGCCTAATGTGGAATCTAAACCACAACGAACATCCATGTCTAACCAGGGATTATAACCCAGCACCTTTTTCATGCAACGCGAGAGGGCTAACCTCATATTCATCAGGCGATTACCGCAGTACAGAACCAGCAGTATTTTTAAACTATTTAAACCTGCGCAGTTTACGATGTGGTCTAGTATATTGGCTCATGCTATATTAGATTCAGTGCCTGTCGAGTTTTTGAAAAATACAAAGTTTATTTCAAACTGTAAAAATAGCCAAATATTCCGTTGTTTAACATACAGCCGGTTGTTTCACAATGACCTGTTTGACCCATTTGACCCACTCAGCAACAATTTTTTTCTACAAGTTTCAAAACTTTTATAATAAAGGTCTGTTATGACCTTGGCATGGGAATTGGGACCCTCCAGGTTATTTTTAATCGAATCACACACTTCTCCGTAATAAAACGAAGCAACGGACCCGAGGCTTTGTTTATTATAAGGCACGCCTCCAAGAACAAAGACGTTTCCTTCTAGCTTCATAAAATAGCCATTCTCCTCTCTTCAACACCTCTTTTATCGGCTCTGCTGGCGCCTTTTATAGTACAAATAAAACGCACATAGTCAAGAAGAAAAAACGAAGCATTATAAAAGTTAGCACAGCCTTGTGTTTCAAAGTTTTTAAAGCAAAACATTAATAAATGGTTTATAGTGATAAAGAGCTAAAACGGCTCTTTATTGTTCTAGTGTTGCTGTCACAGTTCAATGGAGGCATATGGCCTCGTAAAATATGAGGCATTTTTTAACATATTAGAAACTCTTCAGTGGTCCTTAGCGTTTTTTAACCATTGCTAAAAGAGTCCAGATTGAATCTTAGTAAAGTACACCTTGGAGTTTTATTGGCGCCGTATCGGTGAGATGGCTTTCTTTTTTGTTGTTGTTTTGTTGGCTTTTGTGTAACTTTCTTTTCACCGGAAACATTAAAACGGTCATATTTGGCGATAAAACTCGGTCGTTCATCGCAGTATAAAACTGCTAATAAAAAGCCGCAAAATGATTAGGGGCTGCGCCGTTTGAAAAGTGTGGAAGCATCTGGCATCATTCTTTCTCATTTAGTTTTAGAAGGACTTCCGCGACTTTGTTTCTCGGTTCATTGTGAATGAATGTGTTGCCAGATTCCATTTGAAATTTTTCAGACTATTCATGAATCTTAAGTTTAATGGTGTTTATTGTGGGGAAATAAGAATTTCTTTCCACTTTTTCATAATTAAGAAAGACACCGCTGTTTTAAGGTGCTAGATTTCTCGGAAGTCGAAAATAGCATTCAAGTATAAGTCTTCAGTTCGGGTTTAAACATGTCATTTTTAATGGTCCTCTTATAAATAAATTTATATATTTTAACTTAACTTTTTATGAAAGTGTTATTGTACGAATTTCGAGAAGAAATATGGATTTAATACATTTTTTTCTGCTAGTATATAATGTCATATTTACGATGTTTTTTCTGGCGTCGAATAGCTCATTAAAATGATACTGTTGATCATTATTCCTTATCATGGCATTACAATCAGAGTGTTTTTACCTATAATTATATTACTGTAGTTATTTCATTAAAACTAGCATTATATATATGGTAATAATTACTTAATTAGTTAACATGAAATATGTATCCATATACATACCCCCACAGAATATACATTATATATTCTGTTTTGGGAATTTCAAATTATTTATCAGATAATAAGAAGAACTAAAAATAATATTTTCAAAAAACAATTATGTACACAGGCGTACCTACTAAACTAATTTTCTTCAGCTTTAAAAATAATTTTTAGTTTGTAACTATTCAATTACTATAAAACAAAATGAAACCCCCTAATCAGTAGTTATATAAGAGGAAAAAAATATGGCTTCGATAATTACAATCTTGTAACAAAAATATTCATTCAATCCCATTAGTAAACAAAATGGTAACCATAAACCAAAATGGTTGGCTTTATAAACACCCTTTACAAAACTAATGAAAGCATCTTTAGAATACATTGCTGAACTGTGTGTTCAAGGCAATACAGTTTTTTTAATGTATTAGTTAATAGTTTACTTGATTTGTTTAAGTAAGCATGGTTTTAAGTTTCTATTATAAAACACATTTTATATAGAAGTAGAAATGTATGCGTTTAATATTTATATTCAGGCAAAGCATGATCGATGAAGCTCAGAAAAATTAGAAATAACATTATTTAACGTAACATAAAAATAAGTACACAAGAAATATAAAATTGTGCATCAATTGCTATATTCATCACAATTTAATCCATCATGTTTAAAAGAATGCATTACTTATAAACCAAATGAAAAAGAGCTTATACTTTCATATGAGCTTAAAAAGCAAGTTTAAGGTTTAGAATTTCTTTTAAGTGGACTGGGTAGGCTGAGACTTTAATTTAATTGAAATATGTGTTAATATTTAGAAATATTTATAATAAATAACTACAAATTAAAGAAAAAGTTAATTTAATTTTAATTTATTAAATTTCAGAATATATGGAAGTATTGGTTTAAAGAAGAGAAATCTTCGAAGTATATTATGAGGCAGGAAATGGAACATCTAAGTTTTGATATGTTTTTCAAAATGAAGGGGTAGTTCTCCCAAAATGACATAACTCAAGCCCTAACCACAATAATACTCCTCAAGTGCTGCACATTACAACAAATCTTTCCAAAATAAATTCAAATGGAAAATGGCAAACATAATCTATGATTGAATATAAGCGATTTTTTTCTTTCTTTTTTTGTTATTTAATGTGTTTCCTAAACGAGGAAAAATCTTTCAAACTTCATTGAAATCTCAATATATTCATCTATAAACATACTTATATTAAATATTTCGTTTTAAGAGTTTTTAACTGAGTAGGCGTAACTTTAGGATAAACAAAGACTATTATTTTATACAAGCGGAACATTTTCAAACTAAGAAAAGAAGTACTTCTTGAACGTTAAAGTAATACGTAGAAGATCTTTGAATTAAAATGAATGTAGTGGAAATGAAAAGAATACTCATACCAAAATGAAGTTTTCTGTAATCCTAAGTTCTTTGATTCTATAGTATGTAAAGCTGAAGTTCCCAACATTTAAGGGGGTGCGGTACCGAAAATAAAAAAAAACTTTATTTATGTACATTTTTACGTCAAAAATTTATTTTATGTATGAGATGCTATTTATATATCTTTGAGAAAATGGTTTTTTAAATATTGTGTTTTGTTATTTAAAAAAAATTAAAAAACCAAGAAAAATCCATAATAATTGATGTTTGCGTATTTTGATATAAGTCAAGAAAAAATAAAAAAAAAATTCAAAGTGAAAGCTTTCTGTAATACATAATTATATAAAGAAAATTTTGTCTTCACAGAATTTTGATAGGTGAACTAAAAAAAAATTTTAAAAATTCTCAAAGTTAAAATATTGAAATTTTTGCTTTTTTTTATGTTATCTTTTACGCTAAAAATTATATTTTAAAACAGAATTAAAAAAATAAAATTCTGTGAAGACAAAATATTTAAAACTATATAAATTAAATGCTCCAAAAATTTGAATAGCCAATTGTTAATGGTTCTGGAGATATATCGATTTGAATATGCAACATCTGTGAAAAACACTAGTGCTCGAAAAACGCAATTTAAGCAGACGCTTCAATGTGTTACGCCCATTAGTGATGTTTAAATCACAGGTAATTTTGTGGCGTTCTAATCATCGGAGGAATAAGATAAAAACATCATTCACTTCAGGAATGTATGAACTATTTTTTAAAATCAGAAAAAAAATTTGGGATTTTTGAAGAAATTTCGGTACCATAAGAGACCGTAAAATTAAGAGACCGTAGTGAAGTGCGCTGATTGACACGTAAGTTGTGAACCACCAATCTTTATCTCCCTTCTATGTCTCAATCATTAGATATCATTTGAAATATATATATATATACAATATAGGTTAAAAAGGATTTAATTAACGACAAAACAAAAATACACTAAAGTATTCAAAATAAAAACATCAGATTTGCACTTTCTTCTATTGAACTAAAACAGTAGGATTGTACTGTACTCTGAGACATGTAATTATTTTTCCTCCAGGTACAATTGCGTAAAATGCAAATCATATGTAATTGTACTTGTCATAGAAAAGTAGAAAATAAATAAAGTATGTAAATTGTTAGCACCCTTAACAAAATGTGCAGTTTTCTAAAATAACAACATTGTCATTATGACCAAACGCACAATGTTCTTTCAATTCTAAAAAGTAAACATGTAAATAGAGAAACATAGAAAACGAATGCTATGAGTATTGTTCAACTATGATTACTTCAAACTCGCGTATCTATGAATATTGTAATACTTGCACCTTTATAACACAATGGACCACTTTGATATTATATCATTCACCTACTTTTTTTCTTGACCAGAAGTTAAGAACTATTGACGTAAAGGGTTGGTTGGTTGTTTTTTGATTATCTGGCGCCGTCAGCAACACGAGGGCTATAAATTGATGTAAAGGGAATCCTCCATTCTCTGAAACTGTTTTTTTTTTTTTTTTTTTTAATATCACCTTATATATTTAACTAACCAATGGAAATAACTTTAAATAACCTCAAACCCGATCTGTGTTACACAACGACTGTTAAATTTTTATTATTCTCTAACACATATTTTAATTCTCAACACGTATGCATTGTAAGGGCACCCAGTTTTGTAAGTTCTCCGGAAGTGAAATTCGAGGACACTGGTCCTCTGTTAAAGACGATTGCTTTTTCGAAAACTCCCTTACTTTGCTCTATGCTACATGTAGCAGTATTTTCGCCGCTCTGTGTGACCTCCCACTTCCCTCTTTCCCCCCCTTGCTGTCCTTTTCAGGAAGAAGATGACGAAAGATGAGATACTCCAAAGACCTGAGAACAGATTTCGTGTGGGATTGTTAGATAAATGTTTCTAATTGTAAAGAACCATCCTGCTTGAAGCCGACTTGAAAATAGTTACTACATTTAACTTAAATTTTTAGTGGCTGTCGTTGAGTTTACACATATGCACAACGTTACAGTATATGTCAATTATGCTACAACAATTTATACGTATTGTTACTTGTATATTTGGCATGATTGTTGGTTTATAAAAATTGTATCTTCTAAAATTTAAAAAAAGAAAAATCAGTAATAACTCTAATATAGAATTTTTTTTAATCATCATTAAATAAAATCTAGGTATATTTCTACTTTATACAAAGTATGTAGATCCTTTGATGCTTATGCGATTGTTTTTTTACTTTTAAATATGCTTCGGTGATAAATAAAAAATTAAAATGTTGGATGTGTACATTATATATCTATACAAAGAGTTGACTGATAAATGAATTAAATACAAATCCAGAGAAAAATCATTTATTCACATTTGATGATTTTAATGTGGATATAAAACTACCACTATACCCTCACATTCATAGTTTGCATTAATATTATTAGCGTTCCAAAATGCGTTTGTAATAAGAACACATTTTTACCTAAAAAAGGAAGCATACATCTGCAAACTAACATCAATAATAAACAAGCATAATCAAAACTTGATGATCTTTACTTACATAGCATGCCTTTTCAACTCGAACTTCAAGCAAACACCAGGCTAAAAAATATTCACTAGTTACACAACGTCTATTCCCACCACACACCATTTTCTCTACTTTGATTACTTTCACAAGTCAGGCACAAAAGCCATCCAGGATATGATTTGATAAATTAGAAACCATCTTGCCTATACACGCCAACCAACAACACAATACAGCTACGGTAGCGCTGAGCAAACAGAAAAACCAGGCGTGAAAAAATCATCCAAAAAATCCAATTTTTTTCCCTTTTACATGTGAGTTATAAGAGGGAATTTTTTTCCTTTTTTTTTTTCTTTTCTTTTCATGATGGTAACTTTCATTTCCTTGCTCAATGTTTTCTGTGCCTCAATGAAGGTAATCAATTACAGAGAAATTTCTGTCAACCTTTTCTGATTTTTTTTTTTTTATTATTATTATTTTATCCCTACGCATTGAAGTAGATTTTTACCTTTCTTTCTTTTTTTCCCTTCGAACATTTGCATTTTCCATTACCACGCGGAAGGTAAGGTATTAGAAGGAAACGTCAAATTGGCTTTTAAAATAAATTAGCTTCGCAGCGCCCTTTGGAAACGAGCGTTTAGGAGAATGTCTATTTAAAAGGCTCTTAGAAGAGAAAAGCTATTATAAACACTGTGTATTTAATAGTAGAAGATTAATCGTTATTTTGTATGGGAGTGTTTTATACATTATTAGGGATTGAAATATAAATTAGATGATATTGTGGATTAGATTTTGATAAATACTTTTCTCATAATTCAGTTTGTTGTTTATGAATATAACTTAATACCTAGGATGTTTTGTATTAGGTACTTAATTTTTAGTAAATATGTCATTAAACATCTTTTGAAAAAGATCATTTATCATACAAATTATTTTTAATAGCATTTGCTTAAAGTATTATTTTTAAATGCTTCTTTCTTCATTATGGAATGTATTTGAATAAATTTAAATAAATATTTTGATAAATGCGGTACTTTTGTGGAATTCTCATAATTCTTTATATATATATTGATTTGTAGATGTTAGTAACTAAATGCATTTTTCTAAATTAATTTATTTACAATTTAGTATATTGCTAGTTTCCCTTGTTAATTATAATACAATACCAGTTAAAAAAATTTTATTGTATTTATTCAAAGAATCAGTAAAAGTGAAAATTATAAACTTTCAATGCCTTAGTAAAATGTCATAAATAATTCACATCTATTATTTTTATATTATCTACAATATTTAACTTACATAACTGAATCAAACTATTAAACTAATCTGATAAATATTAAATCAAATTAACGTGGTTCTATTTACAAAACTAACCAGTTAGCACAGTGGTATTGGGCAATATTGGAAACAGGGTTCTGAGAAGATTGGCCAATTCATGCCGAAACTCAGACAGCGTTCGAAATGCACGATTTTTTAAACAATAAACAAGATCATCACAAAACATATTTTTTTACCTTTTCATCTTTTCTAATAAATTATATTTCAATTTTAAAACTACTCGCCAAGATCCTTAGCAACGGCAAGCATACAGCTGCCACCTTTGTTATTAGCCAGTGTCGAGCGATATCGGCTAGCGTATTTGTGCTTCTGGGGTATCTTTACGTCATATAAACTTCATATATAAGGTAGTTACATTTCTTATATATTCTATAACATTTAATACATATATTGTTTAAACGGCTAACGCATAATTTGATTATTCTCTTACAATAATTTTTATAGAACAAAATGATGACCGATGCAAAATACGCCTATCAAATTTAACAAAGTAAATATCTTGCAGAAATTAACAAACACCATTTTGATATTGCTTTTATCTAACTTCTTCGCTTCATATATATCGTGAACCGTGAGTGTTTAAATCTGAGGCAATGTGGCTAATTTGTTTTGACCGAGGTGTAAGTTTACCGAAAGTTAAATTTCAGCTTCATGTTTGTTTTTCTAACGCGCTTACAAAGACGTTTATTAAAATATGTTTCTCATCTTATATACATTTTCTAGTGAAAGTCAAGTACGATAAATAACATGCTAAAGCTTGGCGCATAAGCTACATCAGCTTCCCTTTGATTTTCTTTCAAGGTTGGTGGAATTGTAGTGATTTTTGTGGATGTGATATACGATATGGTTTACGCACTTCTGGTTTAATGTGTGTACTGATCATGGTAAGTTGAGCCAAGGTCTTTCCAAAGGATTGACTCATCCGGAAAGAAAGTATTTTTTATCTGATTGGTCTACTCAGTTCACCAAATGACTTATATGTCTCTCCTTGTCGTAAAAGTTGTAACAGCAATTCTTTCTATAATAAATTTACATTAGCAATAGCATTGGTGCACGACTTAATATTTTTCAATCTTTGGAGATTTGATAACAAATAAGCATTTATGTTTTTATAATATAAATATCTTGCATTTGGGTTCACTTACCTTTACTGAAGATTTATTATCATTATTTGAGGAAATTGCATGAGTCTTTCACTTATTCAAAGGACTCCAATACATGATGAACACTTGGACATTCAGCTTTATGGTAAAAATAGCAAAAATTACTGATCCCCCTCCCCTTCCCCGTTGTTGGAAATACAAACGTCTAAAACATTCTAAAATAACTTATTACGCATTTCAATTGAAATTAAATAATTGAATAATATGTCTTGCTAACTTTTAACGTTTTTTACATTTACTTCAATGTAAAGTTCGCATTCAGAAATATTGCTAGTCTTTTCAAAAGATTAATATTTTCTTTTATTCAAGTTTTCAAAGTTTTGCTTATCCAACGTACACACATCTTCCAGAAGTTTTTGAAGTATTTACAACCATAAAAAGAAAACAGTTCTAAATAACCCAGACGAACACAAACATATTCGATGCAACATGCGCTCCGAGTTTTTAAATGATTGTAAGATCAAAGGAACATGGAGCCATTTTTAGGATTTTTGGCCTAGAAATCTACTTATCTATTCTTTCCAAACTTTTTTTTTTTCTCTTCTCTGCTTTCTTTCTTTTCCCTTTTAATGTCCTTTTCCCGTCTTTTCTTCCGATAGATACAAACACCATTGAAGGACAGGAAAATTTTCTTCGCTTCATTTCACTTGTGATTCACCTTCCTATTTTTACCGTCTTTTGACGCAAAGGAGAAAAAAAAGTTTCATTTTTTAGGTTGTCAAAAGGGGAACGTATATCCATTTTTCCTTGGAATCAACAGTTCTTAGAGTCCTAGCTTTCATAGAAAATAAAGCTTTTACATTGTAAATAACATTAAAATGATTTAAATTAATATAAATCAGTATTTCTTAAACCACGGTTGATTTTTTTTTCCTATATTTAAAAAAAAAAAAATGCTGGTGAATTTTACCCTCAATAGCTGTTTTGTTTTACTAGGAAGTTTCTAGGAAGTTTAGCTTGGATTTACAAATACCGATGGGGTGCTCAAGTAACTGGTGTTACCTTACGAAACAATCTGTAGAAATGCGTTTAATTAGTCATGACTAATATAAATTGCTAGTAAGAAGTTAGAGTAATTTTTAATTCATCATAAAAGTCTCATTGTAAAACATGTCATTTTTAAAATAATCAGTTCTATTGAAATAAAATTATATTTTTGTATTAGTTCTACAATTAACTATTGTTTCATTCAAATAAAGAGAGCTAAATAATGAAACCTTTTGTGCTAAATTTTAGAAATAAATTAATGGTACAAACACAAATTGAATTAAACATTCCCACACCTTTTCAAATGTATTTAATGCATTGCAAAAGTTTTTGTTTTCTAAGAAACCAACAATGGAAATCATTATAAATTCTAATGTCAACCATAAATTTAATTGCGAAAATTACATCCCAAATGAAATAACAAAACAAACAAATTAATTTATACCGCTTGTAGAAAGTAAATTCAGAAACTAATACACTTTATTGCTTTAACAATACTACATTAACAAAGCACTTGACAAAGACTAAAACACTCTCTTCACGTAATCAATTGCCCCCTTATAAATGGCAAGAACCATCTGCTTTACTCAATGGAATAGCTTCTCATTTTCTTTGCTCGTGACGAGGTAACAATTCCTGCAGAGAAACGAAGAAAAAATACTTTTGACTGCCCCAGACATGAATCACCATGGATAATAATATCGAGCAAAAGAAACAGACTATTTGTCAATGGATGAGAGAGGGTGGGTTAGCAACCTATGTATTAGCCCAACGGACAAATTACCGACATTTGTTATATCGCACTTGGTGAAAAACAACGCAGCATCGCTTTAGTGGAAGACTCCATTGAGAAAATTAGGTCGAGAAAATTATGTTTCTACTTAAGTAGACTTAATTAGGAATTAGTTTTATCCAAAAGATATTATTTTATTTTAAGTAGCTAATATCAGAAGATTTTAATGTATGGTAGCTTTGTTTATAAAAATATTTGTTTTTCTACTCATTGTGATATATTTGGGTATGCTAATTTTAAATAAAATGTGTAAGTAATTTCTAATACACTGGTTTGCAAAATTACAGGATAACCAGTTTCTCCATAACAACTTATCATTGGAGCAGCATAAATACATGAAATTCACATCGAAGAGACATCTTTACGTAACATAACGATAAGTAAAACAATTCAGTCACAAATTTAAATGGAAAGTATACAGCATATGTAAAAGAATAGAGCGCCCATTAGTGTGCAGTTGTACAGATGCATCCACAAATGCATTGTGGAAAGATTTAATGTATTGGGAACTTTCCATCACTTGCAAACAGTTCAAAAGGTGGGAAGAACAATTTAGCCACTATATTTATTAACGATTATTTGTAAGTATGAGAATACAGTACCCAGTAAGCACTGATGACTGGGGAGATCATATCTCACACGAAAGGTCAACTCCTTGAGATGCGTGATTTTTTATATGGATGCCTCTTTACAACTGCCCACTAATGGTACTCCATTCTTTTACATATGCGTCACTGTACACTTTGCATTTCAATTTGCGACTGAGTTGTTTTACTTATCGTTTTGTTACATTTAGATGTCAATTGATTGATGTGAATTTCATGTGTTTATGCAGCTCCACTGAGAAGTTATTAGAAAAATCTGGTTATCCTTTAATTTTGCAGACCAGTGTATACAGTTTTTTTTAAGTACTTGGGCATATTTTTTATGTAGGACCCGACTAAGTTATTATTTATTTTCGAATGAACATAAAACTGGTATTTTTTTAAGTAAAGAATGTAATATTAGTCTAGAACTAGATTAAACAACTATTTTAACTAATTTTATAAAGTATATGTGAGTTGAGCATGAATAATGTCGAATATACCATGCACTATTTTTGAAAGGAATGTTTAAATCCAACATTTTATGATAATAAAATAATGTTATTTCCGTGTAGTGAACAAAAACTAATAGTTAATGCAATCTGTCATCGTGTAATATATATGTCATTGTGTTTAAGTTCTTTTAAAAATAGATCTATGTTGTTGTGTTATATTCCATTTCGTGTGCATATAATTATATTACGTCTCTTGCAATGATTATTTGAATATAGAAGCAATTAACAGCAATAAATATAAATATTTTCAAGCAAAAGGGAAAAAAATCATTACAAATTAAGGTATTCATAGGA
Organism: Linyphia triangularis; assembly: GCA_963978545.1. Classification (NCBI taxonomy): domain Eukaryota; kingdom Metazoa; phylum Arthropoda; class Arachnida; order Araneae; family Linyphiidae; genus Linyphia; species Linyphia triangularis. The sequence continues at coordinate 19,295,281 of OZ021732.1, read as the reverse complement.
CTACTTCCCCTATCATAACAAACTACCTTGGAGATGAAGCATTTAATTTGCTGTAAAAATCTCCCGTCGAAATTAAATTGGGACATTTTTGTTAATTCCACTAAAATTATTCTCAGTTCCTTCATCATAAGTTTCATTTGAGGATTAAAACCTCATCCACTCACCACAAATAGACTAAATAGAAATAGCCCATTTTTAACCAGTACCTCACTTCCTTTTCCAAACTCACTTACATTCTCAACCGTAGAAGTGATAGACAGAGAGAGGATTCTAATTATTTAATGCGAACTACATCAAAGAAGGCGAGCAACTGAAGGTAAAAAAAAAAATATGAGTCTAAGTATCTCCTACTCAACCAAGCAAGGCCCGAGGCGGATAATTTCCCATGGTGTGTAATTAGATTAGAAAAAGCACCAACCGACGAGTGTTATTTAGATATTATTATTCGTAATCTTACCGTGGCAGTTACAGGAAATAAAACTTAGATGAAATCTAATCCCAAAGACTTAGTTTAATTGCGAGGAACTACTGGAGTGTCTTAAGTACTTTTCCATTACGTCACGGTCAATTGTACGGTGCAAGGAGATAGGAGTTAGTTTTGAGAAGGAAATTGAGCTACATTTACCTGTAGGTAGGATTAGTGATCCAAATTAAGATTAACCCGTGTTTTACTCTCTAATTATTTTTTTATTATTTTGAATTCACGTTGTTTGGTGCAATCGGTATTACAATAATTGTGAAAATTAACTTTTATTTGATTTTTGGCTGTAATTGCGTGGAATGGTAGAATATTACCTCTGAAAATGGAGTATTTTTAAACAGTTAACTGGCTACTTACTTCTCAATCGCGTATTTCTGATTACAAGTATGTTTCTCTTGAAGAATGTTGTCTAATGATTTTAAAATGTTCAATGCTTTTTACTTTTAATGTTTATTGAAAATAGTTTGTTTAAAAACTAGAATGTATACATAAAGAAAGCTACTCTAACGTCTCTCAATTTAAGTAAGAAATAGGTTCATTATAATATATTCCGATGAATAAGAAACTATTTTCCAAATCTTAATTGGATGCTAGAAACTTTCTAAATTTCATTACCATTCACAAAATTATATTATTCTGAAATAAAAGTATAAGTCTTTGAATATCTTTTGTTTGGATAAATATTTGAATAAAATTTTAAGTTTATCTCGATATTTATTAAAAAAAACTAGTCACTAAATACGCTCTTAAATATACAAATGGAAATGTTTTGTTAATACGCGATTTATTTGTCAAAAACGCAAGTCACAATTTTTCTAAAATCGTTTAAATAATTTTCCTTAAGAGAAGCGTTCTCTTTGAGGACGTGTACAATGTTAAAGAACTCTTCAGATATTTTGTTGAACTAAAGGTACTTATGAAAAGTATTCTTTGACATTCAGCAGTAAAAAGCTATGCCATTTTTAAGCTTTTGGAGTGTAAACAGTATAAATAAATAACGCATGAGTAAGAACTACGTAATTTGAAAGGTTTACATTTTTTACTAGTATGTTTATTATTGGTGTGGACTTGGAAAAACATATTTAAACTAAGCCCCTAGGAAACTTAACCACACACTTTTACTTAGACTTTGAGAGTAAAATCTTTTGTAACGAGAATTTTGAAGAAACTAGGATTTTTTTTTCTTGAAATCTATTTAGCAACAAATACAAATGCAATATGTAGTAAATTATTATCGCAAGTGTTCATATAAAATTGAATTATTTGTAATTATGTTTTGCAGTTTACAATATATGTTGATTAATTCAATGAAAAGAGATTGCTTGCTACAAGATATTTATTGAAAATATGTATTCTTTGGTAATGTGATGCACTTCGGTATATAACATATAAAATCTACAAAATGCCTTTAATACATTTTAAGATATAATATTTTCTGCGTAATGATTAAATCATTAAATATGCAATGTTTTCATCAAACATATTTTAACTCATAATAAAACAATATCAATATATAAAACCAAGTACTTATATACTTTATACTAATTCAAAAAAAAAAAAAAAATATTTGCATCACAGATGATGACATTTTCAGTTTAATGTTCTCTTCAGAAATAATTTTCCTATTTCCGTAGTCTTCCTTGTTTAGTATAAAAAAGTAGAAAATTAAAATTATAGTGTTATACGTTGTTAAACAATGACACTTCGATAAATGTACTCTATTTGCTAGTGGAAAAGTGTGAAGGTACTAAAGTTTTGTCTACCATAATTTACGTTGCTATAATTTGGCATATGTTAAAACCATTTTTTTAATTTATACAGAAAATGTAATATATTATTGCACTTTTCATAAAAATACCTATGCAATGTATTTTCATATAATTTAAAAACAGAAAAAAAAGTCTGCTAGAATATTTTTATTTATTTATAATTTGGTATGGTATATTTGATTTATTAAATAATCAATTTAATAACGAAAGAAAATAATACGGTAGAAGATTAAAAACAACCATCAAATTAAATCTTGAAATTTTTTGCAAATTTAATCGTCTTAACATTATTCTGAGTTGTCTGACATGTATATTGAAACATTAAATTTTGCACTAGTTTGAATACTAGGGATAACAATTGTTACATGAAAGACTATCATTTTTACTAAATAGAAGTAATATAGATAAAAAATATTCGACATTTAAAAGATAATGTAATTAAAGATAAATGTATTTATATTTCAATGGATATCCTACGAATCAATTTACTTTACTATTGTATGGCAAATAAGACCTCGGGGATTCCAGGTATTATCAAAGGATCCTTATTAGGCCAACATGTTATATTCACTGAATGCACTTTCATTATTGATATAGTGATACAAATGTACAGACTATTCTGGTATCAATGATACGTTAACCATGTATTTATTGTATTATGATCTTACATTACGCTAGAACAAAAAAAAAAAAAAAAAATGTACACATTTATATAGATCGGATATCCATAATTTAATTATATATATATATATATATATATATATATATATATATATATATATATATATATATATATATATATAATGATAGAGAAAGATTAATTATGGATATCCGACTTATATAAATGCGTAATTTTTTGTTATATATAATTCATGCATAAATAAAAAATATATACTTAATTTATTTATGTTTAACCATCCTTATGACGTTTTACAGAGAATAATATTTTTTATGCCTCTCTAAACATATAATATTTTATATAGGACTTAACAAGTTGGAGGGTAAATAAAACTTTAATCATAATTAAGGCTCGCTTAAATTTTATTAAAATCATCTGCTTATTTTCTATACGGCCGTGATTGATATCAGTAGAATTCAAATTTTTTAAAGAATCTATTACTTATATTAGTAGTTTTATATTTTTAATGTTGGTTTGAAAATGTAATCTAACTAAAAAAAATATTTACTGGTACCCACATTTTTCAGATGACTTTGGAGAATATATGTAATTTGACTGATTTCTATTAGAAATAGTTGTCAAATATTTTCCATTTCTATTTAAATACATATAGTGGATAAACTTATTTTCAAAATTAATTAAAAAAAAATAATAATAATAATTAGGTTATTTCTCTAAAACTCCCAAAAGTAAAATGTCTAATGTAATTTCAGATTTTAAAATACTCATTTGCTAAACTAGAATATACATTGCCTACCCACTATTTTATAGACTTAAACCGTTGCACAACTTTATCTGATATTTCTTGAAGTCCCATATGAATTATAATGTATTTTAAGCAAATTAGAATAAAATGGAATCTATTACTCAAGTAATAAAATGTGTAGTAAATGTGTTATAATTAAAACAACATTAAAATGAAGAATTTTTAGTAGAATTCGAATGGAATTTATAAACATATTTGTACACAATTATTTTGAGACAACTTTGGAAAAAAAAAAAAAAAAAAAAAAAAAAAAGGCTTTAAATAATAACCAGGATCCTTTAAATAAAATCCAAGATTGCAACACAACACAGAACTCAATGCAATCACGTTCGTTTTGAAAGAAATAAATATATCTCCGAGTTTAAAATCTTACGGGTAGAAATATTTGATAATCTCAGATTGGCAGAGGTAGTCATAGACTTAAAATTTCTTGAAAATGAACTTCGCTATTAAAGATAATTACTCGTTTTACTTACAACTAGAATATTATATGTTTTAAAAAATTAAATTAAGATAAGTTCATATTACGATTATAAATATATTAATCATTGTTAACATATTAATGATTATAAATATATACATGATTATAAACATTTCAATGATTGCAAACATATTAATGATTATAAATATTTTAATGATTATACGTATATTGATTTATGTTTATATTATCAGTTAATTTATATGTATTATGTAAGTGTAGTAGTACAGAGCTTGCTTTGTACAAAAATCAGGCACCATTACCTTTTTTAATTATAATAATAACAACAAATAAAACTATACCAGTTGTTTAAGATACCTTAGAGATTAGGAAATTTGATAAAAACATCAATTCCATGTTTGGTCATGGAAGTAATGGTCACCTTTCAAGTGGTACTGTATTATTTCTGATATTCAAAATATTTTTTAAACAATGTTATGTTTTATGATGATACGCAGTGCTAAAAGCTAACCTACGCAAAAATAAACTTGATTTGTGAGAAACTAGTGTTAATCGTTGTAATTTTATTGTTCAACAAGTATAATTTCAACTTGAAACGAAACAGCTAGTTAAAAAACATTTAATGTAATAAAAACTGTATAATACTGAGAATGGAAGCTGTTAGAAACTAATACATTCATGCAATAATCAATTTTGAATCTTGAAATTTTGTTTTTTTAAAGAAGTAGATTTTTTTTTTTTTTTTTTTTTTTTTTTAAAGTTGTAGATTTCATTTTTAAAACAAAATACTTTGGAAAAGCTATTTAAGTCATGCTTATAATTTTAGTAGGTTTCCTGTAACGAATCAATGTGCATCATTTGCAATTTCGTATTCAAATTTCCACAACACACTGTCAGGATCATCAAAACCAATGCAATTTTCATACAACAAATTACTTCAACTCCGTCTTAATGCGCAGATTATCGCAAGCGCCAATTGAAAATTTCATAAAAGAATAAGGGAGATATGAAATGCTAAATCTTAATGGATAAATCAATACAGCCCTCCATCTTTAAAATAAAATGAAAACAGAGGAGGATCAATTTTCCATCCCTCCTCCTCGGATACATAAGAGTATAAATTAGCGCTGGTGCGCAAAAGTAATTTATTACTTATTACAATTGAATGCGAAGAATTCCGTTTAACCGTGACTGGAGGAATTAATTAGGACCCCCCTCTTTTGATAGGGACTTGTTATTCTACTGGAATTAAGGTTTTGAGAGCTCAGAACAGCTGGTTACAATGAGATGGATCTGTGTGATCTAAGGAAGGGTTTTGTGAGTCGTAATACACAAATCCGGGGTAGATATTGACGCTATTCATTTTGCAATGTCAATGAGACTGTATCGTAATCTGAAGTTTTGTTTAGTTAGAGTTTGCGTTTGGTGGGTCGGATGAAATTGATTGTTAGTAGTGTAATGATTTAGTTTGTTACTCTCGCTTTGAATAAATGTTGTGACAGACAATGCAAGGTACTGTTTTGTCATTGTTAACGTAACATTAGAAGTTGGTGTAGAAATAATTCAAAATTAATTTAGTTCTATTTATGTTAAGGATTTAAAGAGGTTATATTTCGGTTTTTTAAAGCATAACGCATTTAAAAAGAATGTTTTGCAACGCAGACTATACCTCTTGAGTATATTTGCTTTAGTTGCACCCAAAAACAATATATAAAGTCTTGTTGAGTAGAAATAAGGAATAAAGGAATAAGTTAACAATAAAATGTTGTAGACATTTAAGTAATAAAATTGAAGTCCTTATTTATATAGCTTTTGAAACATTTATGTAATAAGGATATAGTCACTAAGTTATGACATATTTGGGAAATCGTTATTTAGGAAATGTGTATTGCTAGAAGGATAAAGTAAGCATTTTGAAAATCTTTGTTACAGTTATATTTTAAGGCTAATTACTATGTTTGATTTTTTAAACAATAATCTAAAAATGGCAATGCTATTATTCGTAAAACATTTGGAATAGTTACGCTATAAGGATACCGTTTACCAATTAATATATAGTTTATTACTATTTGTTGCCCAGATTGAAAATAGCTGCTATTATTTAGTAAATAGTATTGCCAAGATCAATTTTACACAAAGCAGTAGGCAAAAAATTAAAGTTTATTGTTCATACCTAACAGGGGTTTAAGCCATATCTTTAAATAATTTATTATTAAACATTCATAACCCTTAACAACATGTAAAATCAATTTGAATAACTATCTATACCCAAGTTAAAAGAATACAAAAACATGAAACATTGGAATTTTCTTGCAAAGTTATAACATCACATGCCCACCATATCTAAAAGTATAGACTGAGGAAAGACACTTGTTTAAATAAAAAAAAAATATTATGACGTGAAAACTCTTCTGCTAATTTATTAAAAAATTCTTCGGAAGTTTTAGATGCTGTTCTTAATTTGTTTTCTCAATATATATTTATGTATATATATCAAACATACATCTTCTTGATTTGTCAAATTGAAAATAAAATTAATGAAACATGCTTTTCAACTTTTCTCTCTAAGACACAGCATTAGATATTATGGTCCTTAAACGCTTTGTTCTAGATAATAAAATTTTAATAGGTAGAATACCGGATGTTGTGTCAAGCGTTACGGAGAAAATGTTGAAGAGCATGTACTGCGAATTGAATTTCGGATTTATTTGCTTTGAGCTAAAAAGGGAGTTAAGATTAAATTTCATGTTGTAGGGCAAAAGTATCATGTTATATCAACGTAACTACCAAGCGTATAGAATTACTTACAGCAAATCGCATTCTGCAAAAATCGCTTGGAACTGAGTTGCTTCCAGATCGCAGCACGAAAAGGAGTCGTTAATTCAGTCTAAATTTATTTTTGTTCTGAATGCTGTTTATCTAGTTTGTGATTAAAAATTTTCATATTGCCCTAACAGTATATCTTAAGTTTAACAGACTTGATGTATATAAGGTTTCTGAATTAATAATACTTTTACATCTGTTTGTTTTGCTAGATACCAGCCACTGTAAATTTAAAATAGAACAAAAAGTTTTTACAATTTTTTTAAATATTGTTACACGAGATAGTATTTTCAAAAAATAATGAAATGTGTTTTGATTGTATCTAATTAGTTTTCGAAATATAAGTGAAATGGCGGTTCGTTGGTCACCGGATGTGTTTTTGCATATTTTTTCTAACGTAAACAAAGGCAACGACTGACATTCGTGCGGGAAAACCGCACATCAGAAATGCACCTATTATTTCCAAAATGTATCAACCAGCATAACAGTGTTCTTACACATAGGCAGACGATTCCTTTCACCTAATACAACCAAAGCCAAACTGAATCCGCTGACTTGACATCAATATTGAAACACTTCAACACACTATTCGACTGCATATTCTCCTCAAAACCACACCCTTTTATATCGAACATATAACAATAGCGTTCCCATAGTCAGACCCCTTCAATCTTCCGAAGCGTCTGATCCGATACCGCATCTAATGATAGATCGCTGCAGATCGAATCTCTAAGGGACAGGCTCCACCTGCTGTATCGGCAGGAAGCGTGCAATAAGTAGGATATCGGATAAATGCTTTTTGATCGATTAGCATTGGATGCTATCGTTGCAGGGGACCCACTAGTAAAGGCTGCGGGGGTTGAGTCGCACGTGTTGGAAGGTAGGTTATGTTCAAGGGCGGACGTAGATATTGTAAGTAAATAACCTTGAGTTATAATTAATGTGTCTCAAATAAGAAGGGAAGGATGTTAAAAGACGAATGATCTGTAATGGTTGATGTCAATTCAACCAATGTATTGAGGTCAAAGTCGAATGGTTAGGTAAGGAGTCAGTCTTGTGAATGGTTGTACGTAGAATAGATGAATTTTATGTTAAGTTTGCTAATTGAAACCATCCAATGTTAATTCACGTTCATATCTTTATTGTCTTGACTGTCTCAATGATAGTAAAATTTTTAATATATTACTGCGTTTTACACGGCCTTTCGTGAATACTACAATAAGCACACAAAAAAAGTCCGAACGTTGTCTATGTTTTTGATTCGACGAGCTTTATAATAAAGCTGTGTGCACCTATCATTTCTTAAAAGATTGTTTACTAATTTCAGTGCCGACCAAACGGTATAGTGGTTAGCGGGCTAGCCTCTAGTCCGCGAGGTTGCGGGTTCGAGTCCCATGTTAGGCATGGGTGTTTGTAAATGTATGTTGGCTTGTCTAATGACGAATGTTTCGGCGCATTATAGCCCTCGTGTTGCTGACGGCGCCAGATAATCTGAAAACAACCAACCAATTTCAGTGATATATATGTCCCACGTACCTACTTACTTTATGGTGTATCATACGCTGAAAGGTAGATGTAGTGGCAATGTCATCACTGACCCTTTAGCGAGAAAAGAAGAAGTGAGAAGATTGGATAGGAAAGCGAACGAAAAAGGACGGAAAAAATGGTATGAGCTGTATTGTAACGTACAATAATAATAATTATTTATGTTGAAGTCAATTATACGCTACCAAATGTTTGTGATTTCCTTGATCATTTTCACAATCACTACCCGTACGCAGTTTGCAATGTTGACTAGATGGTGCATCCCACAGCAAATTGAACCGTGCTTTGCTCATCGCAGAGGTATTTTCCTACCATAGTTATTCCTTATCACCCACTGTAATTCCTTAGCAAATATGAAATGAACCATGTTATTGGATATTAAGTCAAGTTGTAGAGTTATCTTATAACATAGCATAATATAATAACTCTATTACCACGGTTCGAAAGTAATTTAATGTTACAATAATATCACAACAGCACATTGTTACTGCACCGTCAAAACAATATTCTAACATCCTGGATTTAAGCATTACTAAAAAAAATATATGCCTGCATAAGGGTTCTGTGGATACAACCCAGATAGCATGCAAGCTTACGAAAACCTTGTCATATGCTTGTCATTAGACTTGCAGTTCTAAGCTTGCCGAGTAACCCTCTAATAAAAGGGTTTGAAAAAGGCAGCCGTGAAAAGCTTGGAAAGTAACACCTTTCGAAAAGGATATGTAAAGGGTCGAATTCCAGGGCATCAGCAACCCCCCCTTTTCGAAAGGGTAGGTAAAGGGTCGAATTCCAAAGGCTGCAGTCTTTCCCCTCCCCTTACCGCAGATCAGATAAGATCTCCCCCGTAAAACGTGTGTGACTCGACGTATCTTGCAACCGGTTTTGAGTTTGGCATTCGAATGTTGGTTAAAGAGCTTGACCAAGAGCTTGACGGACACGGAAGATGAAATACTTTCATCTTTAATTCCCGCTGTAAAAACCGGTACGTACGTTGTTTTATATTTATAATTAATTAATTTTTTATCAATCTGCAATAATATTATTAAAACGGAAGCGTTGGAACGTTTATCAAATTCTTAAAGAAATAGGCTTAATTAGTTGTTGACACATAGTAACGCAGCCTAGAAAACATTAACAATTTTTTCATAGACAAGTAACTTTTTTGTTTCTTCGAAAAGTTTTATGGGCCGAAAAAAAAATCAGCTATTTTTGTGGCGAAAAGTTATTGAATTGCGTTGGGGTAGAATTTTTTAAATAGTACATGCTTTGTTATAAACAATAGCTTAATTCCATAATTCACTCTGAGCGTAATTTTTACCTCGTAACACGTTTTTACGATACTACAATTTATAAATCTGTACTTAAGATAAACTACCAGGAGTGCAATGTTAAACACTAAATTGCATTTATGGGATCCCGCATTTTATGATAGTTTACTTCTGAGGTACAGAAATGTTCCTTATGTGCTGTAAGTTTAACATAATGAAATGAAATTTAGCCGTGTTTCACCAACATTCCCTTAAATACAGACAGGGCAGCCGACAGGATTTTCGGCCCCTATGCAAATGTAACTCGGGCCCAATTACCCTCCCTCGCCCATATACACATATTAGCGTCGATACTAAAAAGATACAAAGGCGGCCCTATGTTCATTTTTCAGGGGGGGCCATTTTAAACTTTAAGTACGTAAAATGTATGCACTATGTAACCTAATTGTAATAAACTAACTGCTGATTAAATGCTTGATTGCAATAAGTGTAGAATTTTCTAAATTAGTAATTTTCATTAGAATTTATTAGCAGAATTAAAAAAGTTAATTTAAGCTTGAATTGCTCTCCTGAAAAATAAGAAAAAAGTAAAACAAAGAAATTACAAAAAATAAAAATAGTTAATAATTGTTTTACAATCACACTTCTTTATTCTTTGAAAGCCTAAAGAACAAAATACAATTTCCTCTGCTTTGTTTTGGCAAATATGTCTATGACACAGCTCACATCAATGTTTATGTCTCTGTGAGTATGCAACAAGAAAAATCCTGCTAACCTTTCTTCCCCCATTCTAGCTCTTAGCCACGTTTTCAAGCGTCGAAGGGTAGAGAAACTTCTTTCAGCAGAGGCAACGCTTGGTAGTGTTGCCAAAATTTTAAGTAACTCGTAAATAGTAGGATATACATCTTTGTCACAAGCTCTCATTGCATCTATGGCAGAAGTGGGGAGCTTTTCTTCTTTTTTCCATTTCTCTCTCCATAGTGCTAGCTCACTTTCAATCAGAATAACACTCATTTGTGTCAGTCCTAAAATTGGTATGAACTTCTTTAATAAGTTTTGAAGCTCGTTGCTTTCTGATTCTGTTGGCTTTTCCATATCGGAGGTTGGAATCAGTAATCGAAGGCCAAAACAATCCAAATTTTCTTTTGGAAATCTTCCTATTAGGTCTTCAATTATATTATCCAATAAAGGTATGTAAACCGAGATTCTAAAATACTCTTCTGGTATTTGAGTATTTCTTTTTAGAGAAGTATTTAAAAATGCTCTCATTTTTTCTTTTTGAAGACATATTGTAGATATTCGTCACTAATTACACGAGGTAAAATGATCACGAAATCTTTAAACAACGAATAAAAGTGTTGCTAGTTCAACAGATTTTTTTTTTTTTTTTAATAAATGGCCTGTCTAAACTAGTTATAACAATGACACAGTACCGATTCCATGCCCACGTGACAAAAGTCACACACTAGTCCAGACATCACGTGTTGAAAAATAATTACCCTCGGCGCCATGGTTGCTTAGAAGAGCATGGTTGTTCCAAAAAGGGGCAGACGCCTCCGGGAAAAAGGTTGGTTGGTTGTATTCAGATTATCTGGCGCCGTCAGCAACATGAGGGCTATAATGCGCCGAAACTTTCGTCATTAGACAAGCCAACATACATTTACAAACACCCATGCCAAACACGGAACTCGAACCCGCAACCTCGTGGTCTAGAAGCCAGCACGCTAACCACTATACCGTTTGGTCGGGACGGGAAAAAGGAAATCGTCGTTTGGGAGGGGGATGGTCACTACCTGAGTACTTGTGTCATGTGTTGTGTACCGCGTATTGTGTCGTGTGTTGTGTACGTAAATACATATGAAACCAGGGTTTTCTGAGGGGGGGGGGGCTATAATTCTGTGTACTGTAAAGACAAAATTTACGTTAACGAAATTGTGCTTAAAAAAATCTGTATTTTCACCTGTTTTTTAAACTGGAGATTCTCAAAGAGTTTTGGGATATTCGAAAGGGCTAGGGAGGAAGAGGGGACCCTTCAAGGGGGGGGGGGGCATGGCCCCCATGCCCCTCCCCCCCCCTTGAAGCCGCCAATGAAAAGATAATATCTCCACAGTTATTATAACCACACGCATTCAGGACATTTAACCTAAGAATAAGATGAAGCAATAAATGATTATACATTTTTTCATTGTTTGGGTAAATAAATACTAAACTTGCTGCGTATTCTCAAACCAGAAATATAGAGAAAACGAGAAAAAACAAAGATAAATTAGAGGAGTAAGATGAACTGATAGCACTGTTCTCAAATACCAACTTAAAGTTAGCGGCCCCCTGGTACCTTCCCAGTCAAAATACAGAGCAATCAGAATGCGCTATATGAGTGCGCCCATGATGCTTCACAATTCCAATTGCATCGAGCTTTTGTTGACGTTGGTTGTTCTCTTGTCTCCGACTGAGGTAGACGGCAAATTTTGCTGTAAAATTTTACACATGCGCGTGTTGCTAAAACGACCTTTGCTTTTTATACACTTGATTGGAAAAACCCGAGTTCGATTTCATCCAAAACGAAGAAAAAAATTGATGTGAAAAATCGAGAATTTAAAAAAGAATGAACTAAATCGTATGCGTTAATTAACACCAAATTTGGACAGCTGACTTGTCTCATTCAGGCCCGTAGCCAGCCAAAGTTTGTAGGACGGGCAAAAATTTTCCCAGGAGGGGCAGAAATATAAATTACTTAATTGGTTTTCAATTAATTTTTACAATTATTACAAATTTATACAATTTTTACAATTCGTAAAAGAGTATTTATCAGAGCACTTTGTGAAGTACATATACAAAAAAATATTTAAAAAAAGAAACATTGTTAATGTATTTTTGATGTAATTTTATTTTTATTAATTCTTTTAAAGATTCTACACCAGAAATTTTTTTGATAAACACAAAACTTTCAATTAAAAAATTTTTAAAGTATATTTAATACAATTCTATTCCTTTAAAATATTCTATGCTTGTCCATCTCTTAATTTTTCACACATTTCAACTTAAGAATATCTACTTTAAAAATAATTACAAATATAAAAATTAGTAAAAGTTACTTTTACATAAAAAGTTTTTTTAACATAAAAAGTTTGTTTAACATAAAAAGTTTTTTCGAAGTTCTGTTCTTACATTTCTATTTAAAAATATATATTGTTAAACAAATTACATTTTTCTATCATTGGTCTTGTGTCATATATATATATATATATATATATATATATATATATATATATATATATATATATATATATATATATATATATATATATATATATATATATATATATATATATATATATATATATATATATATATATATATATATATATATATATATATATATATATATATATATATATATATATATATATATATATATATATATATACATTACTAATAGAATTGCATTTTCCTTTATTTTCTCCTATCATTTTCAATACTCTGAAAAATTTATCAGATACTATTATAATATAAAAACCCTTTTGCATATTTATTTTTATTTGCATATTTTATTAATTATAATATAAAATAATAGAAATTCATTTTTCTATTCTTGGTATTATATTAAACATTTTGAAACTTTTTAAAATACATAGCGTAACAAAAAAATCTAAAATAAAATGATAAATGTTAGTATAATAGCAATTTCCTATCTTTACACAATATTAAACAATTTCAAAACTCTTATCTCTACTTCAAATGCCCAAAACACTAGATTTGCCATCCTTTCGTGGCCCATTGGCATTCTTTAGGGACAATTTATGGCCGTCAAAGTGGAAAAGGTAGATTCGCAAGTTGCTGTGCTACAACCGAAGGTATCAACAGCAGCAAAATGTTCGTTTCAATTCAATCATAGATATAAAGGTTTACAAATGATTGGGATAAAATTTTCCAGGACAGGCGAAGATTTTTCCAGGTCTTGCCCCACTCTGGCTACAGGCCTGGTCTCATCTGCCATGATTTTTATACTATAAAAATGTTCGTTGTTAAAAACTCGTATTTCCGCTCTTTAAATGTACTGCGATTCTGATGATTATTGAATGTTTGGCTCTTTGCACAGAAACGTCTGCCGAACCCTGGTAAATGTAAAAAAGGTTTTGGTAATAGAAATAGTACACCAGCGTTAATTGGGTGCTCTCATGATATGTTTTGGCTTTATAAAATACTGTAATACAGCCTCTAAAAAAAATTATCTCAATAATATTCATTTCTAAACATTAAAATACAAGAATTAAAATAAATTATTGTTTTAATTTTTTCGTTTCAATAAAAGTTAAAATGTCCTTATGTGTACTGATTTTTAAGAAAATAGTTTGTTAAAACATCTTGTGAAATGCATATCGGCTTCCATTTATTTATTCCTAGTAAGAGGTTATATTTTTCGAAAGCTATTTTATTGGCTTATTTAGGTAGAAAAATGAAGAGGCCCATACGCTAGAAAATATTTCCAACTGGTAGTTTTTGTAAGAAAGAAAAGCAACGAACAGACATTTTGGAAACTTTCGAAAACAGCATTTTAGATTATGTGACCTTTATTTAAACAGTTTAAGGTCTCAATTAAATTCATTTCATGGTATTCGAGGTTATTGCATATTCAACATAATAGGCCAAGAAATACATATAAACTTATAAATCAGCATACTAAAATATCGTATTTTCTAGACAAACTAGAAAGGATAGGACAAAAACAATATAAAGATTTTTTTTTTAAAGTTTTATATTTTAAAATAAAATTTCAATTATAAAAGTTTGCTGTCGATTAATCGAGTACTACAATTTTACAGAATTTTCTGATATTTTAGAAAAACTTATTAAATAACTAATGATTATTAGATAATTTTTATCTCAAGGCAAAATTTTCAAACAGATCAATGTATTGGATTTCAAAACAATTACGTATTTACCATTTCAACAATTTTACGGACATTTTTAAAAAAAGCAGTATATAAAAAAAAAGATTTTTTTTTTCTTTCTTTCTCCCCCCCCCCCCCCCAATAGTATTACTTAAGGGTAAAATAATCAAAAGGGTAAAATAATATCATAATTGCCTAACATTTTACAAAACGTTGCCTGCAAATTGAACCAGGTAGTTCTCAAATATTAAAAAATTTCTACATAAATTACAAACACAATGAATTAATAATCATTTTAGATATGCATTAATTTCTGGTGATACGTTCTTACATAAGTAATGAATTTATCATTTCCTTATTGCTTGGTTGTTTTCAGATTATCTGGCGCCTTCAGCAACACGAGGGCTATAATGCGCCGAAACATTCGTCATTAGACAAGCCAACATACATTTACCAACACCCATGCCTAACACGGGACTCAAACAAGCAGCCTCGCGGTCTATAAGCTTGCACTCTAAACACTATACCGTTTGGTCAGCCATTTCCTTTTTAAATCAATGAATAATATAAATACCATTTACCCAAATAACAAATGCTTTTGAGAATGTAAACTTGGTATTTTGAAAAATAATTATTTAAACTTTAAATAAATAAATCTTTAAACAAATTACTTTTATTGGTATCGATAGCTAGCTTTTGAAATTAGTTTTAAAAAAATTCAATTTTAAATGTATAAATTCTAAATCTTGACACACATACTAAAATTAAATGTTACTCTGAACTCATACATTCTTATCAATCGTATATTGCAAGCCCACTTTAAGGACACTCCGGTGCATCCCCAAGGCATGTCTGGTCTTTTGTCAAAGAGCAGACATGCAGCATGTGTGGCCAATTAACCAATTTCCCAAGGCTATAACGCTGTTGTATGGTATTGACAGATACACCGAGCCCAACTGCTTCTTGGTTTGCGGGGCGGGGGTTAGAAATAGAGGAGGTGCTTTTCTCCATCTGAAGTTAAAAAAAAAAAATTCGGTACCTTTTGTCTTTTTGTTTTGTTGTATGGATCCAATAAATTTTAAAATTTTTTAGTAAAACAAGATATCGCGGGTTCTTCTTGACAAGCCCTTCTTTGTTTTTATTTAAATTTTATTTTAGTTACTGTCTTTTTAATTTTGGCGAATTTTCTAATCGCCAAATGTCCTATGCTACATCTGTTCCAATGTTTCTTTCAAACTCTGTTTAAAATACATTTTCCAATATTTCTCAGAAAATTTGCGTTCCACAACTCAAAAGATCTGACTGCAAAATGCTGAAACCCAACTCAAAGCTATCTCCTGAAGTTTGAGGTAAGCTTTTTTTTTTTAACTTTTGTAATTTTTAATCAAATGTGCGTAGTGTTAAAAACGGTGAATTCTTCTGTTAGTCGCTTTTCTGGTAACCTTGTTGACCAGCTCTTCAAGAACTACTTCATTATTTTCTGTTGTTTATTTTATTACTTTTTCATATTTTTTTAGTATTATGGAGTGAAATTATAATTTTTCTAATGTTTATTTTTATTTAGTCACCATTTTTTTTAGTGTGTTTATAGGCTATTTTCTTGTAGAGCAGTCTCAATCTTTAAAATTTTATTTTATTATTTCATTTGATTATTAATTTTTTGCAGTCACATTTTAGAATTGGAGGATCAGTACTTCTACTACACTTTTTTAGTAGTATTATAGTTACTCACTATTTAGTTTTTTTCTTTGGTTTTCTGAAAGAAAAAAAAGACTTTTGTCTGCTCTTGCCATATTCATGTAACGCCTTAAAAAACTGAACATTTGATCATAATAGGAAAGAGGGTTGGGCAGCTAATATTAAAAAATAATAAAACTAGTTATAAATTAAAATTACTCACTTTTTAACATAATGAAAGGAAATTTAAAACTGCAGTGTTTCACAACTATTCTGTTAAGGTATTGAAAAAACATATAATTTTACAATTCTACATTATAACGAAAAGAACATTTAATAAACATTAGTGCCGTTTCTAAAACACAACTTAAGCATGTGTTATTAAAAAAACGTAAGCATGAATGTTATAAATAAAATCAATGTAAACACATAATACAAGCAACGCAAGAAGTAACATGTTAAAAAGTCAACGCTGGTGTATACAGTGAAATTTATTAAATGTTAAATATTGTTATGATATAATGTAAACACTGTTTATTGGTGTATTCTAAATCCCCTAAACAAGGCAATTTCATTGGCTACCGAAACCAAATTTTTATGTTGTTGTGAATTGACAAAAAGTGCCAGTCTGTTCAACCTTGTTTTGCTCATAGAATTTCTTAATATGATGTTAATGATCACAAAGTTAAAAGCTCAGAAGTTTCAATTGAAACTGGTAAAATACAATTTTTTTTTAATAAGGGACGTATATTCGGAAATATGTCTACAGAACATTCTGCGAAAGCATCAAGAAAACCTTTCTACAGGGTTACTACAAAAGAATCATTCATTTTCAAAACAAGATTTATTCAAAAGTATTATACTTTTGAATAAATCGGGTAAACTTGAGCACCACCTGGAGCATAAAACTTAAATATTTTGCGGTTGTTTTCTTGTACCAATCATATTTGTAAGTATAATACTTTTGAATAAGTCGGGTTTTGAAAATGAATGATTCTTTTCTAGTAACCCTGTATTTTGTTTTCCATATTTCCTAATCTGCTTCGATGATGTTTTGAAAACCAAGAAAACCTCTTTCATAAAATTTTACCAGATTTTCTATGGCAGATTTGTATTATTGGTATCAGGAGGGAGAAGTCTTGTGTCTACGCATGCTCTTTCAGGGAATCAGTAAGTTTTCTCTGATCTGACCATCTGAAGGACGTCATGACCCCAGCATATAGAAATGAGAAAGAAATGTAAAATCGGAAGAGTTTGAAATGAAATAGATGTGCTTGTATTTTTGTGTTCATTTCTCGTTGTTATAATTATTTTGAAAAAATGACCGACTCGAAAAGTTAGTTAAATGAGGATATTAAGTATTAACTATTTACAAAAATTGTTACATTACACTTGGAAATATAATTTTTCTCAATTTTCAGGGAGCTGTAGCCCTATCAGCCTCCTCCCTGTATACGCCACGGACTTCATATGGCTAAGCAATCCTACGTAAGTAGAATCCTTTATTTGTTCTGATCTTCAATACCAAATTATTAATCGTGGTGAAACAGGGAGTGTTAAATTTTTATCGAGCGAGGGGAGTACTTTCATTTCACCTAAAATTATAAAATAGCATCTAAGAAAAATCGAATATTTCAATAACGTACGTATTAGAGGCATTAAAGTTTCAATAAAGGATGTATTTTGAATTCTTTAAATTAACTTCGATTTTGTGTGAGTGTCGATAGAGTGCAAGTCTGCGGATGCTTAATTAACCCCACCTTGCCGTCATCCAAGCGGGCTGAAAGTTGGTAGATAGATTCGATGTCGATGGTAATACATTCTTTCACATTTTGGGGCTGTTATTGTCACTAAAAAGTTGCTTATACGGAATACTAATAAACTAACTTGCCTTCATCCAATCGCGCTAAAATAGCAGTAAGCCGATCATTGTTGAAACTCTTTGATATTGCCAAATTTTTTTTAAATAAATAAATAATAAAATTGTTTTAATCAAAATAAAAAAAAAAAGATGTTTGGATGTGAATGCATAAATGCACGTTCATTTCTAATAAATACATTTTGAAACGTAGTTTGCAACACATTTTGCTGATATAAATGTGTTTGATATTTAAAATTAGATACAAGCACCAAGCACACGCTGTTAACAGAATCGGCGATGTATATAAAGGATTAATATTTAAAACTTTGTTTTCATGGGTTATATAATTATGTCTCGCGAAAAAAAAAAAATAACGTCATTTGAAAATGAGTCAAAAATTCACAAATATTTGAGTTCGCAGTTGTATGCGACTAAAACAATTTATAGAGGGATCTGTCTTGACGAAATAATTAATTTCTTCAAGAAGTTTAGCTAAATATTATAATTTTATTTAACAATATCAATAGCATGGTTTATTTCATATGTATTTAAAGTTTTGCGAACCAAAACGCAAATTATTTTGTAAAACTTGGCAATTCTCTAGTAAAAGTTCCCGCGCGGAAAGAGTTTCTACTAAATGTCCCATGCAAAAGAAAGAAAGAAAAAAAAAATTCGCCACAAGACTCTGCTTCTCGGAGTTGACAGGAGTGAACTGCCCCTTATAAATCAACACCACAGGAGGTGAGGAAGCTGACCCGACCCCCCAAACCTCGAAGATCGCAAAACGCCCAAAACCGCCCGAGAATCCTCTGCAGAACAAATAGTTCTCGGGCGCTGTAGGTATCAGGGGGTTAAGATTATTTTAACACATATTTGTGGAAAGCAAAATTAGAAAGCCAAAACTATTTATGTTGAAACTTTCAAAGCTCTAGGCCTATAAGAAGTCGCTTTTTGTTAAAAAAAAAAAAAATTCAAAGAATCAATCGAAAATCAAATTAAAATTTTAACATTCTGTTTGTCAATAGTCCAATTAGAATGCGAAAACTACTTGTATTGAAAATTTCAGAACTGTAGCCCAAATAGAAATCGTTTTGTAAAATATTTTTTAATTAATTAAAAAAGAACTAAATAAAAATGTAAAATTATGTTTTTCAAACGTCCAATTAGGAGGGCACAACTACTTATGTTGAAAATTTCAGAGCTGCAGCTCTATTAGATATCGTTTTGTTAAATATATATTAATAAATTAAAAAAAAAAAAAAATAATAATTAAAAAGGAACTAAATAAAAATTTGAAACTCTGTTTTTCAAAAAAAGGCCAAATAAAAGACAAAACTACTTATGTTGAAAATTTCAGAGCTGTAGCAATATTGGATATCCTTTTGTAGAATAGTTATTAATTAATTAAAAAGAACTAAATAAAAATTTAAAATTCCGTTTTTTAAAAGTCCAATTAGAAGGCTAAATCTACTTATGTTGAAAATTTCAGAGCTGTAGCTCTATTAGAAACCGTTTTGTAAAATATTTATTAATTAATTAAAGAAAAAACTAACAACAAATTTAAAATTCTTTTTTTCAATAGTTCAATAAGAAGGCCAAAATTACTTATGTTGAAAATTTCAGAGCTGTATCTCTATTTGAAGTCACTTTGTAAAATAAAAGTTAGTTAAAATATTAATTAAAAAAGAACTAATTAAAATTTTACATTCTGTTTGACATTCATAAATTAGAAGGTCAAAACTTCTTGTGTTGAAAATTTCAGAGCTCTACTCCAATTTTAAGTAGGTTTCTATAACAGATCCACAAACAGACAGACACACAGCTTGTTTTATTATTATAGATTTTAAATTTGTTTATTTTTTTCAGATAGAAATTAATGGGATTCCCTTTAGTTTTCCTCAAGAATCTTCCAGAAACTTCTTGTCAGATGCAGCAAATAAATGAAGAAATATATGTAGTATATATTTAAAATCATGTTTAAATTATATTCTTTGTATAAAATGAAAAAGCAACTCATTTGTGTTTGTTTACTTCAAAATAAAGAATTATCTAAAAAAGAATTATCAGTAAAAATGCATTTTTAGTTGTATATGTTTCTAATAATAAAACTATAAGTAGCTTGGATTAACCCTTTAAAACAAATTTTAATGCAATTTAAATTGTCTAACGCAACCTACTAAGATCTCACTGCATTTTTTAAATAATATATACATAATTTTTTATTGAATTTTGAATCTTTATTTTTTTTTTTAATTCTTTACAAAAAAAAGTAAATTATGTTTATTATTCTAGTAAGTTCTACCTAGCAAATAAATTAAAATTTATCAATAAATTGGGTTATGATTGATACCATTAAAGGCAAATTGTAATTAAATTCCTATAGAATAAATATTAATTTTTCATTAGCCACTAAATTTAAAGCATTTTCCGACAATATTGGAACTCTCCCAATTAAGTACTTCTTTTTGAACACAAAAGATAAATGATACTTTATAAAGGAAAGTTTTTGCAACCTTTCCTATATCTACAGGGTGGGAACCTCAGAGTGAAAAGGTTTACACACCCTTTACAGTGAAAACCTTTTGGCAAGCCTATTATGAAAAGGCTTATACAACCCTTACGGCAAAAACCGTGTGGCAGGCTTATCACGAAAAGGTTTACACACCCTTTACGGCGAAAGCCTTGTGGCAAGGGGGGTCATGAAATAGTTACCAAAAGCTTGACGTCTGGAGACTAGGACCCTTTCTTCAAGGTTTTATGATGGTTACTCCCTTGTCATCTGAACCTTACTCCCTTTTCGCTTGAGAGGTTTAGACAAGGGTTTTAAAAGGATAAAATGCTATCTGGGAAGAATGTGACATGTGCTTTTTGTAGTGTAATGAGTCGATAATAAGGAAATGTTACATTGTTGATAACTTTTAAGGTTCTTTTTCAATACACTACTGTGGTCACTCTCTCTGGAGACTTGTCATTGTGTATGTATCCCAGATTTCGACACATGGCATACCAGGCTCACTAACATTCTCTAAAAGGTTTATTACTACGATAAACTCAATAAAAGTTTCATTGCAATGCAAGTTCAGACTCCCTTTACTCCATGAAAGGTTACTTTTTACGTAAACCTTTATGATTATTATCCCTCCCCCTCCCTGCTGAGAAACAAAAACTGTTTTCCTCGAAAATACATACTTCACCCTTTGAAGAATATTTTAAAAACCGACCCCTTCTCTCTAAGAAACAATTGTTTAACATTTTCCTGGCAACAGAAGAAATACAATCATACAATACCATCCCGTTTCCTAACCCTAAGTCCTTTTCAAGGTTTATCCTCTAATACAATCCCAATGAACCAGTTTTAACATTACGTTTGTAAAATGCAAAATTAGGTGTCCAAAACTATTTATGCTTTAAATTTCAGGGATCTATGCTTATTGGAAGTCACCGTGTAAAAAAAACTTAAAAAATTAAACAAAATAATTAAAAAAAAAACTAATTAAAATGTTTATATTTTGCTGTTCGTGAAAATAAAAATTAATACGCCAAAACTATATATCTTAACTATATAGTTCTAACTTTATAATATTTTGTTTTATAAACAAATTAAAAATTTTTTTAAACAATTAATTAACAAAACTAATTAACATTTTAACATTCTGTTTATCAAAAGTGCAATTATAAAAAAATTATTTTTAGTTTGAAAAGTTCAGAGTTTTATATCACTTTGTGAACAAATTTTAAATTATTTCTAAAACATATAATAAAACTGATAAAAATTTTAGCATTCCGCTTACGAAAATCAAAATCAGAATTCCAAAACGCCGACCAAACGGTATAGTGGTTAGCGTGCTGGCTTCTAGACCGCGAGGTTGCGGGTTCGAGTCCCGTGTAGGAATGGGTGTTTGTAAATGTATGTTGGTTTGTTAAATGACGAAATGTTTCGGCGCATTATAGCCCTCGTGTTGCTGACGGCGCCAGATAATCTGAATACAACCAACCAACCAACCAGAATTCCAAAACTACTTATGATTAAAATTTCAGATTTCTACTTTTATTGAAATTCCCTTTGTTAAAATTTTGTTTAGGAAAATTCATTACAAATTTATAATGCAAACAGTATGTTTAACAAAAGTCCAATTAGAAGGCCAAAACTACTTATGTTTAAAATTTCAGAGCTATACGTCTAATCGTAGTCATTTTCTTTGGGTAGGTGGACACACACACATATATACTCAGCATTTTATTATTATAGATGATAACCCGAGTGCAATTACAAAATAAGATATAGTTTTAAATTAAAGTATAATAAGAAAATAATTTTCTTGAGAGTAACTTGTTCAATATCAACCAGCTCATAAAAGGATTTTAAACGTTGTCTCTTAAACTCATTCAATTTGTAAGTATTTTTAATCATTTTTAAAGACATAATTTTTATATTTACCAAACTATAGCACAAAGGCATAATTTCTTGGGCCTCATTGTGAATAATTAATGATTTAATTCAAAGTTTTTCAAAGGAAAAGAAATTAAAATTTCAGTTTTTAATTCAGCCATGCTTGCAATTGTATAATTTAACCTTCTTTTCACTTAGATTAATCTGATTCCGCCGACGCGGAAGAAAAGTACCGTTCTTTCATTGTTATCTCTTTTAACAAGGCTGAGGATGAATGTCTCAAGGCGTCTATTCCAAAAATGACAATTATGTCATTGTTCTTATCTCTTTTCTTAATTATTAACAATCAAAAGAATTACGAAGAGGGACAATACATAAATTATGGATTGCTATTATGTAGGAAACGATATCAATAAAGTATTTCATATAAGTTATTTAAAAAAAAAAAAAAAACTTTCAAAAGGAAGGAGTGGGACTCAAATTTGAAAAAGAAAATAAAAATAATAATACGAATTTGTATCATCATTAAAAACAATACAGATATGTTTTTAATAAAATTATTCAAAATTTGTGTTTCTATCATTAGTAGAACTGGAAATATTCAAGGCAATGTTACATGACAACAGCACATCAAACAAGCTATTTTGAAAACTTTGAGGTGTTTTTTCTCATTGATGATTTTTTTTTTCCTTTTTTTTTTCTTCTTTTTTTTTTGCCTTATTTGATTTTAACTGGATATAACTAAAAAGTAATTGTTATAAATAGATTAAAAATTCCTCAATTATTTTTTCGTATACATTTCTCCAGTTTGTAACCGGGAATTTTATATTTAGATTTAACTTTTATTGTTACAATTTTTGCAACTTGTCACACTATGTAGTTCATAAATATTTTTGAGCAATTTTTTTTAGTTTTTAAGCAATTTTTAAAAAGTTTCTAAATATTTAAATGAATAATCATGTAGACTACGTATGAAATGAATTTATTTATATATAGAGAGAGTTTAGCAATGTCAAACATTTTTAAGTTATTTATTTATTTATTTATTTATTTATTTATTTATTTATTTATTTATTTATTTATTTATTTATTTATTTATTTATTTATTTATTTATTTATTTATTTATTTATTTATTTATTTATTTATTTATTTATTTATTTATTTATTTATTTATTTATTTATTTATTTATTTATTTATTTATTTATTTATTTATTTATTTATTTTAAAAATGTGAATGAATTATTATAATTTCAAATTATAATGCGCAATTTTAGTAACAAAACGGAACGTAGTTTTTTAATTTAACGTAAATTACGTATATCGAGTTTATAGTTTACCTCATTACATTACCTAAGAGAGTAATTTTATGTTTACTTGCCTTTGCATGCAAGTACATATATTTATCGACCTTTGAGTAATAATTTATGCGGGTTTTATGAAATTTTTTTTAATGTAAAGTTACCGATCATTTGATTAATTTTAAGCAATTATAAGTATGTTATGACATGTTACATAGAAAACAAAGTTAATTAGTGAAATAAGTTACTCGATTTAAAGTGATTTTAAGGTCATACATTAAATTATGAAATAATATTAAAAAAAAATTTAGAAAGAGACAATATACAAATAATGCATACATCCTTAAAAAATCTGGATAGAAAAAAAAACTACTATAAATTGATTGGCTATCTGATCCAAATAAAAGTTATACAAATGATATTGAATAATAAACTGCAAATATGAAAGTTACAGAGCTAGTACATTTATTTCAATATTGCTGATTGATCATTAATTTTAATGCGTCCATAGATACTGCTTTTGTATCCATTTTCATCTTGATAAGATACCTCTTCGTCCATAATAATAAAAGTATTGTAATATAAAGAAAAAACGAGTTTCCTTTCTTTAAGTATTTTTTAAACAAAACTTTTATTTGAAAACAAAACAAAGTCAAACATCGATACTTTATTTCGTTTTAAAAGGCGTAATACTCATTTGTTATATTTTGATAATAGAAATAATTAATAAAAGGAAACTTGAAAATGCTATTAAATGACGGTAATGAGCAGTTTTTCTTAATTGCACTGTTAGCTATGGACTTATTATTATTGAATGATCACATGCGATTGGTGATTGAATTCCTAATTCTCATTAACCAAATTGTGTTTTTGCAACCTGGACAATTAATAAATATTCATTATATTTCCAGATACTTTTTTTTAGCGATTTCTAATTAAAGTTTTTACGAACGCTTTGTGTTCGCACGCTTTTTGTTTGAGTAATTTTAATTGGATTTTGAAGTAAAAATGAAATATGAATAATTGCGTTTTTTGTTCACTGTGAAAAAATTATGGTTCATATTTGTGTATTCTTTTGATTTACTCAAGAAAGCATGATGTTGTAGAGTTTTCTAATATTATAATACAAAAAGCAGAGCTTTGGGATTTGATCTAAATCTGTTGGGTGTATTTAATTATAAAGGTTACTTTTTTTTCTTAGTTCTTATGGAATTTTGGGATTTCACCTAATCCGAAAAGCAATTCAATATTATGTAATTTATACTATTATATATTCATGTATTTCAAGCAAAATATCCTTATTATCTTTATATCATCTTGGGGAATGTGTACCCTGTGTGAGATATTGTCTACTTGTTTTAAATTGACTGCCAAGTTTCAAATTATTATGAATGGGAATCCACATTTTAGTAGCAATTGTTCATTGAATATTAAGCTATCATTCTTTCAATAAAACCACTATTCATTGAAAAAGTTGCAAGCCTTTAAATTAATATATTTCTTCTTAAATATAATTTTTTTTTGTATTGTATTTTTTCTGACATAGAAGAAGCAAAAAAAAAAAAAAAATCACATTGAAAATTGAATATTACGATATTCAGTTTAACATACATTTTTAAAATCACATAAGTTAACCATAAGTAAATGTACATATGATATAAAATATTTATTTTGATAAATTTGTGTCGGCAATTTATTTTAATACCTAAATCTTCTATTTAAAAAAATCATTTATGAAACCGAGCACATTTTGTACCCTTTCAATTTGTGAATATTGTCATAATACATATTATATGATGGAAACATTTAAAATTGAATTTTGAAGATAACGAGACCCAGTTAAACAGAAAATTTGAACTATAACCATTTGAATCATAAATTTATGTATCCCATCTCACATGCAATTTTATTATACACTTTTAAAATCATTTTCTTTTGATACCAAAACACTTAAACCCTCAAATAAAAAAAAATTAAAAAAACTTATTAAATTAACAAACCAAACAGTTCTGAAGTCCTTTAAATTTATAAAAAACGTCCATATGTTAACTAAATAATTGAAACAACAACTAACTTACTTGACCTAGTTAAAGATACAATTTGAATCGTAAAGTTTTAAACCATAAACATCTGAATCCCATCTCAAATACAATATTTGTTTTTATACATTTTTGACATCATTTTGTATACCTCTGTAACAAAAATACTTTTATGAAACCAAATAAATTTTAAAATTTTTTTATTAATCGCTATTACATGAACGAAACAAGGGAAAACCTTCAAATTCAGTGAAACATGCATTTTGAATCATAACCATTTGAACCATAAATGTTTGCATCCCGTCTCAATTACAATATTTGTTTTATACACTTTTGACATTTTTTTTTTTTTTTTGCATGAAAGGTTTTATACCCAATCCTCAATCCTTTTAAGAAAAATGTATACTTACGCATCCGAATAAATGTTAAACCCTTTAAATTAAATACATAGCAAACGTCATTATTTGAACTAAACAACGACAAAACTTCAATAATTTTTGAAACAGCAATTGTCAAAAAAAATAAATCAAATTTGACTATTTACAACAGCCAATGCCATAAATGCATCTTCAACAAAAAGCTTCTCAAATCCATAGAACAATCCGTTTCCCCATCATATCCCAGCTCATTGTGAATGACTACAAAATGCTGATATAGCTCAATACTCTAAGGTAGCTCTCATACTAAACAGCAATTGGACCAACTGCCGTGCAATAAATGTCTCGCCTCCTTCCTGACTCAGGGAGATATATGGTGCACGGATTTGTATCTGGCTTCGTTATCACTTTTGATGTCGGCTTGCACAACAAGTGAGACCCATATCATTTGTGGTGGGACTAATCCTGGGGCATTACACGATGCATCCGGAAAAGACAGTAATGAATCCATTTGAGTCGCTCAGGGAATAATTGTATTCAACTGGCACGGAATGTCCGATATTTAAGCTTAGGGTTAAATAGGACCTGGATTTTAAACGAGGCTTATGATTACATTTTAAATCGAGTTTTAACCATTTAGGTATTATATGTGGTGAGGATTTGGATTTTAAAGTTGCGTTTCCTATCACTGCAGTTGTATAATGTTTTCTCATAAACATAAAACTACTAGTGGGTCTGCACATTTAAGATTGCTTAAAGGAAATAACGTTTTTGGAAGTGCATAAGTGTTAAGTGTTTTGTTCTATTGCTGAGAGATATAAGATTCCCGGTGCTTCCTCAACGTGCTTCAATTGCTATTTTCACTTTTCTAGAGTGCTGGCATTTACTAAATACTATCACGACTTTAAAAAGTATTTTACAAATTTTGATATTTTCAAACAGTTAGCACTGCATTTTTAAATAAATTATTCATCAAATGCTGTTAAGTTCTTGCTTAGCTTTTTAATTGGTATAACATTTATCAATATTGATTTTATGTAAAGAGATAAAGGAGTTCGTCACAAAAAATCACTATCCAAAAATAATAAGATTATAAAGCTCGTGTTCACTATAGGCTAATGCATTTCTTGTATTAAAGAGTTTATATTGATTATCTTATAATTATCTAGAAATAATAGAATCAAAAGTAAGCAGTCAAATGGTGCTTTCAATTGGAATTTATAATGTTTCTCTCTAAAGTAAAAATGTAGTTAGCTCAGCAATGAATTCTATCGTTTGAATTTATTGCCATAAGATTAGATCGATTACATATATACAGTACAACAAAAAAAGTTATATTCACATTTAAACTAAAAATTAAACATCCGGAACCATAAATTCTTCCCGACACTACTTTCCTTGGTTAGAAATTTGAAAATGTAAATGAGATAAAATTAGCGCCTGATATATTTTTCAAAGTGTTTGTGAATTCTTCCTGAATAATCGTATATGTGTACTAAGGTAAGAATATAATTTAACGTTCAAAATTTTCCAGCAATAACTGTTACCTGGTATAATTCTTTTAAATATTTAAACATGTACATAAACTATTAGAAAAGTATTGTTATTAAAATGTAGTTCAACAAACGTGAAATGTATGCACCATTTGCATCGCATTTTAATAATCAATGCATGTAAGGAGAGTTAATCTTGTTGCTGTGAATAACTTACTTAAATCATGTTATATTCTTGTTGTGAATAACTTAGTTGATGATAGTATGTAATCCCTAAACCCGTTATATTGAATTAACTATTTTTAATATGCATTTAATGAAAAATTCATGACAAATGAGTTTGAATTTTTTCTATAGGGTTAATGGTATATTATACAAGATAGTGGGTTAATGTCTGGTAAAAAAAGTCAAATTTCTTACAACAGTTTTAATTAATTTATAAAAAACAACAAAAATTTTTTTTTTTTTGTTCGAAGGTATGGGTTTATAAATAAATAATTATGAAAAAAAAAATTCTGTTTATAATGTGCAACAATTTAATAAAATATTAATGCTATATCTACTAGTTACTTAGAAAAAGTTAATTGAAGCTTCAAATATCATTTTTAGGGAAAATTGAATTTAAAGGTCATGTCTTGTATAGTTAAAAATTGACTTTGCTTTATTAAAACAAAATATAACATACTTCTTATTTGAGCAGAGACTAAAATAAAATGGCAATGGAAAGGCGAGAAACATAAAATAACATAAAATAAAAATCCCAAGATTAAACTCTTTTCTTTTTATTCTTAGGGTACTGAGCCCCCCCCCCCCTCAATTATTTATTAGAAAACCATTCTTCAAATGTTTGGATTCAAATAAAGGCCCTATTTGTTATAGTATTATTCATTAAAGGATATGTGTTTGGAATAACAGTCCGAATAGTTATTTAAATTATTTATTTTATACTTTGAATAATTCGTTGTACCGCATAAAAAAAATCTTTTTTTATCTCGTTCATCCATAAAATTTAAAAATCAATCAAACTGGGAACTGTAAATTCGATACTACCCTCCAATCGCTTAAAACTTTAGCCCGATATGCTATAATATATCTCCTTCTACACATTTTTATATAAAAGTAAAAGTAACTGAAACGTCAATTTGCAGCTTTGGAAAGGATTTGACGAATCAATATGCAGATATATTGGAATTTAAAGTTTTGAGGAAAGAAGTAGATTTCCTTAAAATAAAATACAGTTGAAACTTGCCTGTTGAAATAAAATATGGAAAATAGATGAATCGCACGCCAGGGGGATTCATTGGAAGGTTTATACAAGAAGTATTTTTTTATAAAAATTCCATTAATTTTATACGCATCCAAACTGTTCTTGGATTGATAAAATGCAAACGCTCAGTATTTCCCAAAGGTCTAGTAAATCATCAGTAAGATGCATGCCAAGATCTCGAATATATCACACCGAAATGAAATAGACTTTATAATAAAATGCATTTTGGAGTTATTCCAAGATGACTTGGGTTTTTCAAAGTTTGATCCCAATAGACGTATATAAAATTCAGTCATTTTCATAAAAAAAATACAATTAAGAAGTAATAATTGGACGGAATATCAATATTAATTAAATTTTTAAGCTGTCTTTATAATTATTAGTGTAGTTTCGTTTTTTAAATCTTGTAAATATGTTCTTTTTGTAATTATAATAAGTAATTATTAAATAAAAACTTAAAGTTTTAGACTGACCGCTTTAAAAGAATGCATAAATACCAGGAAAGATGGTATTGGAATGGTACAAGGAATGTATTTTTTTAATTTTAATTATTGTAAACATTGTACAGTAATTTCCTGCAGACAACCTATATGAATTATAAATGAAAAATTGCAAATATTTAAACAATATTTTTCATTTAATTTTATTTTTAAAATATTTAAAAATATGCAACCTTTCAATCAAGAAAAAATCAACTATTTATTTCCTGCCCTGAATAATAAATTTTCAATTGAATTATCATATTTTCTATTTGGTTGAGTCAAACTGAACTTAAGTGTGTTGAATAAAGTCTTACACTTTTAAAAATTAATTCCACTCAAAACTAGTATAAAGTTTAAGGTAATGATCTTTTTTGACTGTAATAAGAATTACCTTTATAAAAAGAACCTAATTTAAATACTTTTTGGAATATCATAATGGACATGGCAATATTTCAAAGCTACGTAGTTGAAAAATATTTTAGAGAAATAAACAAAAATATATAATTTCGTTTGTTATAAATTTTCGCCAAAGTTCTTTTAAATAAGCTGGGAAACATTAATGAATATTTCAAAGAGTACCATAATAATTATCACTATGATTTTCGAAAAACATGATTTCAAAACAATTAACATGACATAACAATTAACATAACAAAATATAACAATTAACAACAACAAATAACCTCATTTCTTCAATATATTTTAACCGCTTTTCTTAAAACATTTAAAAAAAATAAAATAAGTATGAATTCATAGGTACTTTAGTTAGGATAAATGATTCCTATGTAAATATCGAAAAAAGTTAAAACCCTTAAATTAATACAACTTTTATTTAAGGGTTTATAAAAGTTATATGATAATTAAGAAAATAATTTTCTTTTAATTATGAATATAATGGGATACATAAAGTAAAATCAATTATATTTAATCATCAAACGTTTAAATATTCAATCTTAAAGTTTTAAAATAGTTTTTATCATTATGCTTATTTGTGTCTCTCTTTTTAGCAATTAAAAAAAATGAGGTTTTTTGTTAAGTAATTGAAGACCATTAAATTTTTTTTATTACAAAAGTGGTAAAATTGTAAGAGAAAAATATATTTAATTACACCTTTCAGACTCAGTTTTTTACTTAACTGTATTTTTCCCCAGTAATGCTAATTATGTTAATTGGTAATTTTCACCTGATTATAAATACATATTTTTGTCATTTTAAATATGTTTTCCAATGATAATTAAGTGATGTTTTAGTATGGAAGAAATTCTACCATGCTTATAGAATTTCAGGAAAAAGTAAACAAATTCGTAAATACAATTTTACTTTGTCTATTAATGAATTCAGCATTTGTATCTTACAATATCCATTATAATTAGTTTTTTCTGGAAAAGAACTTTTACCAAAAATATTTTTTAATGTTTATTAATTCACCAGTACACACATATTGATTCATGTCATTCAATATATATATATATATATATATATATATATATATATATATATATGTGTGTGTGTGTGTGGAGATGGGTGTACCGGCAGGGAGAAAGTGACGAGTCGGGGAATTGGCCTCTTATTTTATTAAGTAGTTTGATATTGAAAGATCATACTGCGCGCGTGCATCATGCGCGGCGGATATACAGGAAGTGTTTGATTTAGAGTTTATACAGTGCTTCTGGTCCATCTCGTCAGAGGGCGCTGCCAAAATGATAGGGGAGAATGACTGTTGGTTCCCACATATATATACAAACATATTTAATTTGAAAAAAATACAATACATATACATAATTAATGATACTATATATTCACTTTACATATGTACTTTTCATAAATAAAAGGGAAAAATAAACTTTGTAGTTTGTTTCTTAGTTTGAGAAGAAAAAAATACTCATATTTCAAAGTAAACTTATATGTGTTATTTTTAATAATCATATGGACCACTAAATAAAAACAGGGGCTAAGTTATCAGGAAAATAAAAATAAATGTTTCTCAATAAGGGAAAACAATTCTTTGAATTATTCATCTGAAATTGTCTTTAGTTAAATTTTAATATAAATTATTCGTCATTGATGAAAAGGAAATATTGTTATATTAAATGTAACTTGCTGTATGCATATGCTTGTTTGTGCTAATGGTTATATTTTAAATTTTTTGAATTAAAAGCAAGTTAACATTATTTATCAACTAATATATTTACTAAATCAACTACTAATATTTTAAATTTGTATTGCATTTAATTAAGAAGCATACGATTTTGTACAAAAACTATTTATTTTTACAATATCCGAATTAACTTCTTAGTTTTATAGTACACGCAAAAAGTTTTTATGATATAAAACATTGTTTACAATGAAATGAAATATTAATACAGAATTTGTAATTAAACATTTTTATATAATATATTATAGCTGAATCATGAAAGTTGTAATTAAACTTTTTTATTTAGGTAAAAAAAATCTTCTTTCTTGATTTATTTAAAAATCTATCTAAAAATTCTGAAGTAAACTGGTTGAAGAAAAATTTTTTAGATTAAATGCAGAGTTTCATAAAAAAAAATATATAATAAGCCACTCTTGTTATATATTTCATAAATCTTCTCACCTGTAACAAATGTGGTACAGAATACAGCTTTAATAAATAATTGTTTTTTTAATTTAATATATTATTTTCTTACTTATCTATATTTGAGTTTGTATGAAATAGTTGTGTACCAACTTTATTTTCAATCGCCCTAATATTTTTTACGTTAATAAGGATAAATTTTTAGATGAAATGGAATACAAACTGGTGAACAGACATACATACATCAAAGAACTTCTTAAAGACCGTGATTGCTTTCTCATAGAGCAACGAAAATGGTTGTTTACACAAATCTTGAAAGTGTGTGGATTTTAATGATAAGGTATTTGCTGTCTATGTAGCAATGACTTCAAATAAGTGTTTCGTTTTTGGGCTAAAGTAATTTTTTTTTTTTAAATCAATGTATAGTACTTTCAAGAAATATCATTCAAAAATATACGAACTATATAAGAAATAGGATTACAAAATTATGTTACTCACATTTTCATCAATGAGAACTAATACGTTACACTTACAGAATCTTTCGAAAATAATTCACTAATTCTAAAATGACATAACTTCGAAGCAATGACAGGCAGAAGCAATAAACACGTGGTATGTTGGATATACAGGTATAAAAGTGTAAATACACTTAGCAAAATTATTTATAATATTGAAATGTGACAACAAATTGTTGTAAAATCCGAATATAGCCGAATGTTTATCGTTTCTTCCATGAGGAAGGGTAATATGATTTCTTTATTGGACTTTGAAGCCTAAACCTTCACTTTTATAGAATTTAGTGGTTTTGCAAGACAAACACCGAGTTTTCAGTACTCCAAGTTTGCGTTTTGTTTATTTACAAATCCATTTAAATTAAATTGGGTCTCATCTGTATATGCATATACATATCAATATATATATATATATATGTCTATTTTCTTCCTGTCTTTCAATGTTTCGCAGTTATGTTCTTTCATTGCTGTAAATTCCTTTCTGAAAGACCTTGCATAAATACACCATATCCACAAATTGCATGATTTTGTCTTGCAATCTGAATAAAAATCTATACAATTGAAAAAAAAAAAAAAATTAATTTCTTTCAAAATGTAATTGCATTTTTATCAGAATCCTTCCAAAACAGTTTTGATTACGCAGTATTTTAAATATTCCATCAACCCCTTTTCTGTTTTATAGCACTTTTTAAACACCCTCCTTCCTTAATCTCTTTGACTAAAAGGCACAAGGTCTTTACATAAGAGATTACAAGCAGGGATTGCACTGATAACGATTCTGGTTGCACTCCTTGCAAAATGGTGATAAAGGAGGGAGCACCTTTAATCGACCAGATTAGCACGAGAACTCGGGAAGTGCTAGTTTGAAGTTGAAGTGCTTTCTCATAAATACAAAGATCGGAACCAATTGCTTGTTTTACGGCTAAACATAACTTATGCTATGAGTTAATAAAGGGAGAATTTTAGAGAATTGTTTTGGATTTTGAGAAAATTTAACACGCGTATTTCATGTTATTATTATAGTTTCATTTAATAAGCATGACAAGTAGAAATAATATATTTTTATTGATTTAACTTTTATTTACCTTATATGTAAAATAGGGTTCAGCCATTATTATATTGAGATGACAACATGGTATGATTTTTTATCTGTTTTGATTTCTATCACCTTTTTATTCCTTAAAATTGGTATAAATATTTAGTTATTACCCTGGATATAAAGTAATTAAGTAGTTTTTTTTAAATTGATCTATGTGTATTTTATCAGTATATATCCAAAATAAATATGCTACGGTGCCAAAGGAGTAATTAAATATAAAAAGGAAACATGTTAATAGAGATTTTAATCGGATATGACTTATTTTTACATTTAGCAATTCAAATCTAGAATAAAAGTCAGTCAAACCTATGATATGCAAAGTTTACATGTTTTTGCAAAATGTTATATTTTTAGACATTCTTAAATATCACTGGATTTAGTGATTTTGGTCAAATGTCGTGTAACCATTATTTGTTCAATATTATTTTCAGAATAATATAAGACTTAAATGTTTAATCTATTTTTCCTAAAAGAGACATTATCCATGAGTAAAAGTTTGTTTTTATTCAGGATGTTAATATACATTAATTTAAGATATTCTATATTGAGGAGTTGACTGTGGTATTCAACAGATCTATAGACAAATTTTTTATGTGTTACTGATATAAAGGAGCAATTACACATACATTTTTGCCATCACATAGAAATCTGAAACAGTAAGTACTTATATGGAAGTTAATTTTCTTGGCTGGATGGTAAAAAAAAAAAAAAAAAAAAAAAAAAAAAGAGTTTTGAATGTACTGCTCATACTTGAATGTTTTCAATTAAAAAAAATATTGATTTATTATTATATTTTAAAGATATTTTACTAATTTTAATTCAATATCAGAATACATTCTCAATATAATAGTAAATATTTGGTTCAAAGGCTACCAGCCTGCTTCTACCTTCTAAAATACCTTCAGTAAGACATATCAAAAGTGTATGTAATTGAATAGATATTACAAATTCATTCAACCATGGTTCTAAAATCAGAATAGAAGTTCGGCCAATACATTACATTTCAATCATGATGGCTACTAATTAGTATTCTACATCACAATGGAAACGAATTCAGGATGTTTTCCTATCAATACTTTTCAAATGATTAATCTTCATAACAATGGCTTGTCTATAAATGACACGTTTTGATTGTTCATTTGCCTGAATCACCAATATCCGGTTGAAACTGTTTCCACTCAAAATTGGCAGAAGGATGGAGTATTTAGGTTTTAATTGGTATAATCTATACACTAACAGCATAATTGATATTCATATTTTATATTTGTCTTTCACTTAATGCATATAATTTTAATTCTTTAAAGGTATACGTTTTAATTGATTATGGGTAAAAAGCAATTGATATTAAATTCAACACGAATACTGAAACAAATACTTGAATATGTTGTTAATTATAATAAGACACCGTTCCCTTCATTTTATTGACATAATTATTTTTATGTATTTAAATAATTAGAAAATATGGGTATTATGTATATAAAGCAAAATTATACACATTAACAACATACCGTGTTCATTCTCGAGTAGAATTATTATCAAATGACTTCATGCATTCCTTTAAGTACAAATACATACTACTATTTTATTCAAGGAAAAAGATTATATGCGTATACGATCTACTAAATAAAATAAAATTAGTATTTGTGTTTTGAATTCATAAACAGAAACTTAAAATTTCTTAAAAAAGTTTTTTAAAAATCTGAATATATATCCAATGCAGTATGGATGCCTTACAAATTATTACAATTATATTTAGAAAATAAATCAGTCCCCAAAAAAGGTTTTCTCTTACTATATGTTACTTTTTTAACGGCGATAGTTGTGAATTAAAATTTAACTAGATTTTAAACTTTGTAAAAAAATTCATGCTTCCCTTCATAAAATGAATGATTATAATACACTCAGTTTTCTTCAACAAAAGAGATCTTTTATCGAGTTCTTAATGTAACAAAGAAAGGATAAAACTAAATTTAAGATTACAGTTTTAAATTCTTTTGTTAACGAAGTTGAAGTGACATTTCATTTCGTGAAATAATTACCTAGTAATTTTCGCAAGCTACTTAATTGAAATGGATGAAGTCTGACCACCATAAAATAAATCATACATCATTACAAAAATTGCTTTGAAAATGGGAACACAAACTTAATAGTTACCAACCTTTTTCTAGCATTTCTTCATGGAAACCAATTTAATGATGATGAAGGAAAAAGGAGTGAGTTAATGATGATTATGGCATTATTTAACCACTCAAAATTGTCATAAATTTAGTTGTAAATACACTTCTGGTAATGAAGAGTGTCAAAGGTAAAGTATCCATTGGAAGTTTAAAAAGGGCTAATAATAAAATAGCAGGTTTTTATAAACATTCGCTAGTATAATTTGCATTATTATAATCGCTTTAAGTTTGCAATTATCTTTTTTATAAACAATATAATTTGTGAAGTAAGATAATTGATAATCAGGACATTTTACTTCAAAATTAATTAAAAATGTAGTGGCGCAAAACTGAACATAAAATGCGTCACTAATACGTTGTATTTCTTTCTAATAAATTGGAAATATTTTTTTATATTAAACTTTGTAGCTCAATAGTTCTCAGATCATACCAATTACAGTGTTGAAAAGAATTTGTGTGCTTAATCTATTTAATTATATTTTAAAAATTAACATTTATCGAAAAATAACTTATAACGAAACTTATTCAATAATACATTTAAATGGCATGTTAGTAGCTTATATGATTATACTTTTATTGTGATTTAATAAATGCTAACACTAAAAACTGATGACATCATACACCAACCTAAACTTTAACATTTGAAACAGCTATTGCGATAAAAAAATCCATTAAATTTGAAATTCGTGGCAAATTGAATAATGTTCAATGAATTTTGCATTGGTGAAACAAATTAAATGGGGCACTAATATGTTTTATTACATTCTAATTAGTTGGAAATATTTTTTTTATATTAAACTTTGCCACTCAATGTTTCAAGGATTAAACCAGTTAAATTTCTGAAAATCATTTTACTCTTAATTGATTTAATTATAGTTTAAATATTGATATTTATTAAAAAGTAACTTGTAGAAAAACGTATTAAAATATTTAAATTATATGATAGTAGTTGATGTTTTGGCATGTTAGTTCATCAATGTAGTTGATAAATACACATGATTACACTTTATTTATGGTTTAGTATATGCTTACAGTAAAAGTTGATGGCAAAAGATTTAAGTAATAATTTATGAAAATTAAGTAGTATTCGCATCCAAAGTTTAATACATGCACCTATATTGGTAATTAATTAAAAAAAAATATATATATATTACGATCCAAACAACCATTCTAACAATACTCTATTTTTAACTGAAAAATCATGAA
The DNA here is from genome assembly GCA_963978545.1 of Linyphia triangularis. Lineage (NCBI taxonomy): Eukaryota > Metazoa > Arthropoda > Arachnida > Araneae > Linyphiidae > Linyphia > Linyphia triangularis. The sequence continues at coordinate 19,258,182 of OZ021732.1, read as the reverse complement.
CTTGAAAAGTTTTCATCGTATTTTGCTTCGTCGAAAAAAAATACGAAATTCACTTAAGTTAAGCTTTTATAAAATTCATCACTAAGTCCACTGAATTTAAGCATACTTTAAGCCATGTCACAAAACAACATTCAATTCAAACTTCAATCACAACACACATCCAAACTCCTTTTAAAATCTTGAACCAGAACTCACATTAATCGTGAATACATTTCGCATTCAATTCCAAGTCCACTACTCCCAATTCACCCTCACAACGAGAGACAATCACCGCGCTTGGTTTACGGAACCATCCCTGCTTCCAACACAGGGGACTGACTCATTCATTTGTCTTCAAGGGGTGTATTCTGACAATTCACATGCAGCTGCCCCGGCGTTCCACTACACTACCTTTAACAAATAACTGATCGTCTGCAAGCCCCTATTCGAACACCCCTCTTTCCCTCCCTTCTCAAGACGACAAAGATCGTGATTTAATCATCTAATTAGGAACGCGGGTTATGAACTTGAAGAATTATTTCGGAACTTATCATAATCAGGATAAAGGTAATGAGGATCGGAGTATGATAAAGGGGAGGGAACGGAGATTGTTATTTATGTCATCCGAGATATTATGTATCCAATTTGAATATTGTAAAGGATATTGTGTTTAAGATGCAATCAATACTTTTAAGATAATGGAAATGCCTCCAGTAATTTTTGAGATAAGGGCGTATCAAAAGTAAATCAGTGAAGATATAGTTAATTATTTAACATTTTGTAATTGTCTTTTACCAAATCATTTCAATTATGTTAAAATTTTGAACTATGTGTAAACTTTTTGTGCATAGTCTATGTTGTTAAACAAGTGCAATTTTGACAGTCATTGTCACTATAAGATAACATCAACAGGAGTTTTTATTGGGACTAATCAGGTTCATATAACAAGCGCGTGAATTGTCTCAGCTGATGAATTCTTGGAAAGGCAGAAAGAACTCTGGTAACTTTGAAATGTTATAAGTTAGAAACAATGAAAGATAGAAAAAGGAGATAAGTGCTATATTATATAAACGGGAATGGAATTTTAAATACAGCGGTTTACAAAATTAGTTAAAATATTGAAATTATTCAACGAATTGTTGTAAAACCTGAATTATAGCAGAATGAGTTTATCTTGGGCCCTATGGTCCTTTTACTAGACGGAACAGCCAAACTGTCACTTTTGCAGTTTTCAATGGTTTTGAAAGACATCGACAAGTTTTCAGCACCCCATAATCCCCAGTTGTTTTTATTGAAAAATCCTTCAAAATGAAAATAAGCCTCATCGGGGAACCATAAGTAACCGTCATCAAGTTTACTCTCATCATTGTATGTAGCAAACTGGAGTGTTTAAAAATTGCTTACATGTCGCTTCATCTTACTACTTGCCACTTCTTTCTACCTGTCCCTGTTTCGCAGTTATGTTATTTAAAAGTTACGGAATCTTTTTTTAAACACCTTGTAAAAGGTGGCGACTCTTAATGACTGACATATCCTCATTTGAGTAATTTTAAGAAACCTTAATAAAAACTTTAAAAATATGGAGTTTTCGTACAAACTAAAATCAAACCAACTTATTAAATTAGGCACAATGATAGGCAAAATAACTCTTCATTGATTTTGAAATTCTAATTCGACGTAATCCTCTGAAGACATGATCTGAAATACCCAGTGAGTAACTGTGAAAGCAATTTTCCGCCTTTTATGGCACATTCAGTTCCATGCAAATTTAACCATGCTAAACTTATGAATACCTTCAAACTGATATACGTTGCAAGTACTAAGTTTTTCAAATGATATTATAGTAAAAAAAATTAAAGATAGAAAAAAAAAGTTATACGTAAAATTTATTCTTTAGGCTTAAAAAATTGAACATTATTGTATATTCGCTAATTGCAGTCCTTCAGGTGATAAAATTTCATTTGAATTACTGTTTAAAAACTCATCTCAACGGGACCTTTAACTTGATAAATAACAAGTGTCTACAGCATTTGAAATTTTTTCTGTGAATGTTTATTCTGGACAGGAAACCGACTGACCCTTTGTATTAACTGTCTTCTACAATGGTATCAATTAGATCCTAAAACTTAATTTATAACTATGACTATTAGTTCTCCCGAATTTAATTATCTTATATGTAGTCCCTACTCGGGCAGCATACTTTATTTAAAACCCTGCTAAATTAACGTTATCACATTATCAATTCAAAAATATACTTGGTTAAAAGATTAAACCGAAAAGTTGAAATTGAGATAAATTTAATTACACGTATGTACAAAATTATTTACAAGTTAGTAATTGAAATCTTAAAGCGTGAGACATAGGTAAATGCAGGACTGTTTATCAGAAAAATGGCAATATAACGTTTAGTAGTGGCAGCTAGCTAGCATATCATTGCATCTTCCTTGCATCTCCTCTTCAGACCTGTTATCGACTACTTATATTCTGAAAAAGGAAGTATTATTTGCACAACTGCATCAAAGTGCGGCCAAACATTAACGTCGGTCGAAGGCGGCAACTCCATGTTCAGGACCAGCACATACCACAATTTATGATTTGTGAATGGCAGCAGTAAGCATGTTAGGCCCTTATTATACAGAGTCACTCCTGTGGCCACATCAAAGAAGCCCTGGCTAGCCATTGCTGTGACTCAATGTAATAAGCTCCATAGAATCGCATGCATCACTTAGAGTCTGAGCACCAAAAGCGACAGACGCAACCTCTAACCACAACAGTGGCTCAGTATAATAAGCTTCATAGGATTGCACGTTTCACTCAGAGTGGCTTGTCTGAGCGACTGAAGCGGTGGCGCACGTTCGCCACTCGAGTGGCTCTGTATAATAAGACCCTTAGAGGTGTTTCACTCATTTTGCTGGAAGGATTTGCTGTCGTTGAATGTTGAACTTCTTATGTGGTTTACGTAACTTTAATTGTGTTGGTTATAGAAGGAATTGTATTGCATAGCATGTGTTTTAATTAGAATAGACCATGCTTTGAAGTATGCATTTCTGATACGTTTTTATTCAACGCGATGTTTACTGTGAGTCACGTTCATTTATTCGCTTTGTAGTACCTCTACAATCTATTTAGGGAATCGGGTTATGAGTTATAAGAATTATTTTTGAACTTATCATAAAAGGTCAGGATAAAGGTAATAAGGATTAGGTACGATAAGGTGGAGGAAATGAAGAAAGATGTAATAATATGAAAATGCAGTTATTTGCTTAGTATTCTTTCAATTCTCTTGTATTAAAATAGTGTTGTAAAAATGTTTGGAAGGATTCATTGTTTATTTACAATCAAATAATTTAATCCACTATGTATTTAATTGCTTATCAGGATGTATTCGTAGTGTTTAGAATCCAAACTTTGGCTAAAGGATTTTAAAGTATCTGGTTCTATACCATTCTTAAATCCAGCTTGATTTTCATAACTTTTCATAGTAAAAGTTAGAAGTCTAAAGATTTCAATTTAAAATATTCTAAAAAAGTTTTTTTTTAAAACACAGAGATCATATTTCTTACCATTAAACAAGAATCCACAGAAATAAATGATCATTCCTAACCATATTTATACAAATATTATCTTATTATTTATACGATTAAAATACAACCATTTAATCAACTTGAATTTAAGTAATGTATTTTATATTAATTAATTGCCATGTAATGTTATCTATATAATTTAATTATCATTTATTAACACATTTACCTTAGAATCATTCGCAACAAAGGATATTTTTTACCTATTAAAGTAAATTTATAAAATTGTGGTACTCTTAATAACTAATTAATTCTAGCGATGTGACTTTAAGTATTCTATAAATTACTTGCCAAAACATTCTTGACTAATCGACCATGAAATTTAAAATGTGACATTTATTTTAATGTATTATATATCCAAAAACTTTGCTTCATTAAATTTCTGTCACTTGATACTATAACATCAACGATAAAAAATAGTCATGTCGATATTTTGAGCAGGTTTGCAAGTAGATTTAATGATGCACTTTAGTCCAACTAATGATATACACTTTAAAGTTTGAGGACTTTAAAAACAAGCTGAATCATTTTAAACTGTCTAAATCTTTGCTTTTTAACGTCTAATGGAGTTGAAAATATGCTTCTCTCTCGCAAAGAAACTCTTAAATGAGTTTAAATTCGATGCTTCAGATTATATACATAAACAAATATTCCATACTTCCGTATCAGCTTCTTTAGTGATGATACTTAGTCTGAAGTTAACAACCTTTATAAGAAATAAAAATGCATTTTGAATATTTGAAACATTGTGATCCAAGAACTTGCACGGCTATTACATTTATAGTAAAAGATAATTTGATAAACTTATTTGAAGTATTTAATTTAATTCAATGAATTGAGTAATTTTTATTTAATTCAATTATATATGAAATAACTTTTATTAGTTTAATTCGTTTGGCTGCGATAAATTTACAAAAATATAAATTGTAAAATACTAAAAATAACCTTAGACCTAAAAGTATGCATTGATGTATCATATATTTGTGAGATCTTGTAAAGGCACCGTCTTAAGAATATTCAGAGTTCAACTATCCAACGCTCATACTCATTAGAAACAATACTGGTTCATAAAATCCCCTTACATTATTAATAGCCACATGCTTCATAAGTGTTACGATAAACGTCACAGTGAATTGCAGATGACAACATAGTAAAAATATTCACTTTACCTCATAAAATCTCTATAAATACAAAATGTTTGCCGTATGTTTATTATTTTGATAGTAAATAGGCAAAAAGATTTGGCTTTGCCAACACACACATTTCTTTGTAAACAACTATAAAAACAAAATGCTGTTTCGAAATTATTTATTTACATTCTATCAATATTTTATCTATTTCCATTTTATTGACATAGTTGTTTACAAAAGGAATGTATTCCAATTTGCTTAACCTCGAAGTAGTTTTGCCATAAAATGTAATAGTTAGCTGTCAACTAGAATATTGAAAAACAATTTTGAACACTATAGAAAACCATTAAAATAAACAAAAATATATGAAAACGTGTGTTTTTAAGTGGTGAACGTCATTACATTATAAATGTTTTCTGTGGAGTAGCGAATTTGACCACAACCAGATTTAGTTGGTCACAACAAACTTTCTTTGCAAATATTCCAAGACCGAGGGGGGGGGGGAGGGGAGAGAGATAATGATATTTTGTGAAGTGATTTACTTTGGCATATTTACTGTTCCAAGCGATGACGGGTTATCAAAGGGCAAGAAATATATAGTTAAAGGTAATTCACACACACATTTTCAATGCGCCAGTATGAGCTTTTAAATATTTAAATTGTATTTCCTCTAACTGTTTCCAAGTGTCTTGTATCATTGTTTATACTTAGTTTTTATTAAGGAAATTATATAAAATATTGCTGATTTAAAATTAATAAAAATTAAAGGCAAATTCTTTAATTTTATGATTTTTGACTGCTTTAATAAAATTTTAAATTATAATCAAAAGTGTCTTAAGCTTTCGTTCACAGAGCTTCATTATAATAAGCATCGATCTTCAAAATTGCTACTATATTCATTAAAAGTGTAAATTTTAACTATTTTTATCAACAAACAAAATGTATTCTACATAATATTAATATAACAGTTTTTAATTAGATAAAACATATACCCAAAACTAATGCTAGACAATTTTTGGCTTATCTAATTTCACGACGAAATAGTGATTGTTAAATAACAATGCGTATTTTCAACAAAGCATATGTTTAGTTTCATTTCGTTAGCAGTTTCTGCTTTTCCACTGTGGATGTAAATTTTAAACTCAACACTGAATTGTAAATATCTTCTATTCATTAGAAATGTGTTTCGTCTATTCAAAACGCCTGTGAGGATTTGGTTTAATTAAATACTATAAAAACAGAAAAGGAAATTCTTTAAATATTCTTTGTAAATAGCAAGGTTCTGGAAGTGGCCCTGCATTTTAAATACTAAAGTTATTCTTAAGCACACCAGACAGTTAATTAAAATCAGTAAATTGAGATTGCAAAACTGTAAAAACTTATCAATTTGAAGTTCTAGAAAATTAAAAATTACTTTTAATTATCTCACAGTTTTATAGGATTACATTGTTTCTAGTGTAAATATTAAGACTAGCTTTAGTTTTGTTACGTTGCGATAATTATTCTTCCAGACATTTGCCACAGTAAAATGGCATCCTAGATTGAATTTTTAAATAAACAAGAACTAGTTAACACACTATGAAATAAAGTGCTTTTGTTCAACAGAAGTTATTTAAAAACAGTTTACTCCTTATTTAAATGGATGGTTTATTTTAACAATAAAATGCATATTATTCATCCAGGCAGACGTGCATTTGCATAGCTGGGTATAATTTTTCGAAGTCTGAAGTAAGTATCCTATAAGTTTATGTAATACTATTAACTACTGCAGTAAATATTTTTCTACTTGCACTTTAGGTTAATGTTTATGTTCATTAAAATAAAATTATATAATTTTTGTCTCGTTATTGTAAGTTTAACAATTAATTTCATTTATTTAATTTCAAAAACAAATAACGTTTTTTTTTTTTTTTTTTTTTTTTTCTTTTTTTTTTACCTGATAATTATTTTCAGAAAAAATATAAACTAACTAAAATTTTTAATAAGTCTGTTAGTTTTTATTTAGGTTGGAATTACTAAAACAATATATACTTTTTTGAATTATTAAATAGAGTTCATTAGTATTCATTGTAGGTATTAGGATGGTATTTGTTTTATTTTTTCCACTGTATCTCAGTAACCTTTAATACTGTATACAATTAAAAGCTGTATAATTCATTAAAATCAAGGTTTGATGAATATTTTTCTAAGAAAATTTACATTTTTTAAAAATATATTATAAAACACAAGAGCAATTCATTTTTTTCACATGTATTTCATTATTCAGGTGAATTTCATTTTTACCGAAATGACATTTATTTGATGCCAATAACCTTAAAGATTTGTATAATTCAGTTACTTCAGTTTTAACACATTTAACTTACGTAGTATCCTGCTTTAGCAAAGTTTAGTTAATGCTGTAAAAATGTGCAATGTTATCTCTTCACTACTAGAATGTATGCTGCATTATTCTATTATCCTTATTTAAATTTTATTCTTACCCTGATGATATAGATTGATGACACTAAGAGAAAAAATATGCTTAAACTGCAAAACTTGTAAGACAATGAAGTTAATTAATATTTTAATTAGGTAACAGTCAAATTAAAATATCTGGAGTTCAGTAAAGCTTTTTATGAAGTTTAGATATGTTCACTTAAATTTATTTTATGCCATTATATGTCAAATAAATATTGAAATTATAGTGCATAATAAATTATTGAGTAAATAATTGATAATTGCTTGATGGTTAATCTAAAAAAAAAAGGATTTTTCTCGAATTGTTTGTTTAAATATCAATCAATTGCGCATATTTCTTTTTATCTGAGCTATAAATTAGAAGGAGTGCTTTTTATCCTGTTTTGCGAGGCATTTTTTTTTCCCCATATTCAAATTTGCAAATATTTTATTTTAAGAATTTATCAAACAATGTGTAGGTTGTTTAGAAGATATTATTTTGTGAGTGTTAAATATACAAAAATCACACCCTCAACACAACACAAAATTCATCGTTTTGAATGTATTAAAATTAAAAAAAAAGGAAGTACTTGAAACTAGTTAAAGAGCGTAAAATTGTTTACGAATTGAATTCAAGTTTAAAATGACTTATGCCATTTTTTCACCTTCAAGTCCACATAGTAACTTTAGTAGCATGGTTGGGTATTTTAAAACTTTTACTTAACATGTCCAATTTTAATTTAAAAAAAAAAAATTCTACACGTTTGTCAGTCAAATTTGTGTATCCTAAAGTGTATATTTAAACAATACCAACGTATACAAAAAGCATACACTTAGTAACACTGCACATCAAACAAGATACAAAGGCTCGACGCATTATTCAAAAACCCAGATCTATTCAAACTACTTTCCCTTTTAGTTTTGAGGTTACTGACACATCGCTTTATCACAGGTTTGCTCACGTCCAAGCTTTTATAAAGAAGCGAAGAATTCAGACTATGAACTACCTTTCAAGTGAACAAACATATTTCTCGCTCTTTGTATTTTATGTTATCCTAAAGCATCCATCACAGTCGAAAGAGTAGAGCGGATAAGAGAATATTGACAAATTGTTCGAGCTTGGGATCGGTAGTCCACAATGACAAATATCCTACACGTTTGCCTCCTGAGGATTGTTGTGATGAAAGCTCGGGTTTTACTTTTAGCCAATATTTTTTTATGGTCCTTATCCAAAGCTAAGAAACGACCCCATTTTTTATTTTAATAATTTAGTAGAACTTGGAGAAATGGTAATAATTTTGCAGATGTATGTGGACTAAATTTCGAAAGAAGTTTGCAAGTTTTTATTATTATTATTTATTTATTTATTTATTTTACACACAAAAAAATAATTATTTATCTTGTCCGTTATTATTGTGAAATCTTTAAGATATTTTCTTATAAGTGATAGTAAGTTATTATCTTGTTTTATTTGAACTTACGTTTTATGTTTGGAGGAAATATAAAATATAATTTTTTCCTTTGGAATTATTATATACAAGTGATAAATAACTTTAAAAATTGATAAAAACTGTGAGAAAAAGAAGCACTTCTCAGAATGATTTAAAATTTGACCTGAGTATACGCAAAGAAAAATGAAATGGAATGGCATAAGAACAAGGAATAGTTCAAAATAGTATTTTTTTATTATGCCACAGCATTCCCATTCTTTAACAAATACGAAAGGTTATACTGACCAGTTTTTCCTTTTTACAGCTGCTTTTTGGAAGTTGAACTTCAATTATAATCACCCTGAGAACAATCTAAGTAAGTAGTCTAATGTCTCAACTTAACAAAAGTTGTCACCTATGTTTACTTAGTGCTGCCATACGTGTCGTTGTTTTAACAGAGATTATCCTTAATTTCAAATAGTTTCTAAAAATGACATTTATTTACATATAACGTCTCTTTCAATACTCAATTAAGAATTGTTAATGCTATTATTATCCGTATATGGATGCTTTTACTATTTGAGGATGTAATCGAAAATAGCTTCGTGTTTAAGGATTCGCTTGAGTAAACAGTGGTAAGTTATTCTCGCTTCAAATTGTATTCTCTTGCGTTTGGTGTCACGCGAATGCAGCATTAGTGGATCTATTGGCAGTCGTTTTTTATTGACTTCGCATTAAGCTGGTTTTATTGTATGGACTTTGAAAACAAACTTTAATTTATTTACTGTGAAAAAAATCAGAGTAAAAACTCGTAAATTTGCGTCGTGCATTTGGATAATTTATTTTGGCTTATTATATAGTTGAGTTAGGTAAATAGACATAGTTTTGAGGATTTAGATTGGTATCAGGATATAATAATTTTTTCTACATAACTGGGAAGTATAATGGTCATATCTGCACGAGAATATTTTAAAAAGTTAATTAGTTAGACCACAAATCAACAACCATCAACAACATAAAGTTGTTAAACTTTAAACCCCCATTTCCCATTGTGAGCTAAATTGCAGGTAAGGCTTATGTGCTTAGCACGACAGAATACAATTCAACAAGTAATATATACGTTCTCATTGATATATTGAATTCGGGTGGATATATTGTTGTGCTTTGGTAAATGCTTAAACTTTCATGTGCTATAAATATTTAGCTTTGTATGAGGAAAATTGTTAAGTAAATAATATTACGTTACTTTAAAAGCAAACATAACTATCTAAAGAAAGTAACACATTTCACAACACTTTTTAATAACCTTCCTAAACATGTTATAGAAATGACTGAATAAAGTACTTTAAAAATTATATATGTATTATATTCATGTTACATCTAATATTTTAGTTTAAAGAGAAAAAAATAACAGCAATTCCATCGAAAGTTCAATGAATGTAAATTTTCCTTTGATTATATTGTAGTAACGTCCTGCAAATTTTATGGATCAATACCAAGACATTGAGAAAATTCAGAAATGCATGTATCTATGCCGTAGAAGTAGTCAATAAACTATTCTTTAATTTTTATTTTTTTTAATTAGTTTATACTAAAGACAGCATTATATATAGAAAATAATAGTCTTTTCTAAAAATAAAATGAATGTAAAATAATAGATTCGTGTGCACCAAAAATGTTTTATGAACGACTGAAAAAAGCATATTTGTATATTAGAAAAGTTTCTATTTTTAACTGCAAAGCACTCAAGAAAATTGCTTTGTCAAATCTTTCCAAAGCTTTATCTCAAATCTGCTTCAGACATTTCTTGGGAAATTTTTACGAGAATATTATTAGAATTATATGTTTTGGCAGAATGCGCGTATTTCGAATTCTTTTCTCATATAAATTGAAATAGACATGTTGGAAGTACATTTTAATATCACACAGTTTTTTGTTTTGTTTTTAATTTACAAGTTAATACAAAAACTTTTCTTGCATTGTATAGTTTTTTTTTTCAAGTAAAACAAGAATTCAATCAAATATTTTAGAAAACTTTTCATTTTTACAATTATTTCTGGAATACAATTTAATTATAGTATTATTCAATATGTAATATAAATTTTTAATAACAATATAGACATATACTTTTAAATCTACAAAGAGTAAAATCTTTAATAAAATAATTAGTGTTATTTTATTAATAACAAATGTATTGTTGAAGTAATATATTATTGAAATGACGTCTGTTTTAAGATTTTAGTTGGTTGTTGGTACGGTAGGTTGTTTTTTAATATTACTGAATCATATTCTTATGTTTTCTAATTCTAATAAGTTGGTTATGAATTTTATAATTTTTATAAACTATTTAGAATAAATTTTTCTAGTTGAATTATGCTTACTTTTTCGGTATACACAATGGTGCAACGAGGAGTGTAACAATAAGTTAATATTTAAATAAAATATGATATCACACATATCAAAAACTTGAACAAAGTTTCAAAAATTCTACTTATAACTATGAAATACCTATTTTTATTATTCGTTAAAACCTACATTTTAAAATATTAATTATAAAAAAACATAAATTTTCAATTTTTAAAATTAAAATAGTGGTATTTTTCATTTTGTCCCCTTTAAATGTTAAATAGTCCATTGGAGAAATCAATTAATTAAAACATTAACTATTTTTTGTACAATTATTAATACAAACATCTATTTGCAGTTTTCATTTTAATTCTGCTCAGTATTCAATTGTTTAGTTTAAAAAATTTAATTTTTTTCGAAATTTTCCCCACTTAATTTAAACTATCAGTGGTATCAGTATATTATTTAAACTTTTTTTTTAACCAAGAAAATATTTTTCAGCATTTATAGCAATTATAAATGCATCTCTCACTCTGTTAAAGTAGTAATATATGTTTTAAATCACTTATGACAAATTAAAGAATATATTGTTTTAGAAGGCGTAAATTTTGAATAAGAATAACCTACTCATAACGTGTTTTTTGTGTGCAAAAGTTAGAAGCATTGTAAGAAAAAAGTGTAGTTTTTATTGAAGAAATGTTAGTGGTTAAACTAAATTTAAAATATCTAAGTAGGAAGAAATATATATGAAGATAAAAAAAATGTCTGTCCATTAATCCAATATTTATACAAACCTCAAGTTGATTTAATTAAGATACTTAATTTCAATAACGAAAGTTGATTTTTGCTTTAGATTTTAAATCAATTCTTGATCATGTATTAGGTTGAAAATTTCAATGTTTCTTATTCTTATTGCTTCTCGTTTGATTTCAATTTAAAAATACATTTTGAAATATATAAATACCTTTTTTTTAAATTAAAATAAAATATTATTTGTTTTTATCTAAAAAAAAAAAATTATTGTTTTACAAAATATGGGTGTATATAACAGTTTTTAAAATGAATATCATTTTAGAAACATGGGAATTTGGAAATTTATTTTTTTATAAATCATAGTAAAAATTGAAAAAGAATCCTTCTGATAAATTACATGAATTGTTTTAGAGTTATTGCTTATACTTTCTTTCATAATTTATGTTCTTTTACTCTCCTAAGTAACTAACGTGTCCTGAAGAAAAAGTCAAATGTCATTATCTTCGAAAGTACTTTTCCAATGTGTGCCCAGTCCATTTACACCACCAAACTTCGAACAAATTGGGGTCATAACGCCGATTTATATCTGGACCTTGATACCTCGTTTCGTGGACATGGTATTGATTTATACAATATTTACTGCGTTATAAATCAGTACGTTCTCGCCCAAAAAAGAAAACACTACAAATAAATAAAAGCAAAAACCCAACGACATGAGTGTAAATGCCCCCAATGTTTCTTCTCTGCTTTCCTGATTTTCAGAAAAACACCCAAAAACATTTCTAATAAATCAAAAACACACCATGAGAAAGACAGACGATTTTCTCCACCAACCAAAAGAAAGAGAATCTTATTCTTATAAGAGTTCGAAATATGGAACTTTGGAACACGTATATCTATATTTTAAACCGATCTATCGTTGTGTAACGAGAAGAATTTTTTTGTGTTCTCTAAATCTATTTTTTGTGTTCATTTTCACCCATAAACCGCCAGCGTATGATCCGAAAGGGTATTTCAAAAATGTTATTCTGTAAAGGAAACCGGAACTGTAGTGAAGAGAGGAAATGTAGACCAGGAATCGTTTGGTGAGTGGAATCGTTTGCGCGGGCTACATTTGGACTTGTGAGAATCACGGAACGAAAATGGATTATCAAGAAGAACATCTGGTATCACCTCCGGCTACAAAATATTCCAAATAAAAGAAATCACATATCTCTGGATTCAAGTAAAGACGTACATGGAAAAACGAAATCGAATTCTTTTCAATTTTTATGGAGTAACATAACTATTTCAAATTTGAGTATGTACTTAAGGAAAATATGCCAATATGTAATTTTCTAGTGAATATATAATAGTCAGAAAAAAGTTCTATATAAGGTTGGAATTAAAACTTTAGAAATATGTTTTAACATCTATATTAAAAATACAATGAAATCAATTTATTTTTCTGTACTACAAATTCATATAATTTGACTGTGACAGAGTTCTCTTACAAGTAGAAACTCATTTTAACTGGTAATTATTCTGCTTTGTTAACAGATATAAATACAATGACTTTCAAGCTATTATGGAACCTTATAAAAGGAAACCACACTAAATAAAAATATATTTTAAAATACTTTTCTTTAAACTCGAAAGAAATATTGCCATATTCCATATATTTATCATCAATATTTAAAATTAGAATTATGCAACTCTAGTATCTCTTGCTTCATTAAGTCATGTTGTGTTTTAATGTTTATATACTATATAGTTGATTGCATGCTCCTTATTGTGTCATTAATTGGTTGGTTTGTATGCTCTATGACCTATTTTGTATTTAATATTTAATTTAATTAATTTCTCTTAACCTATTTTTACTTATTCAAGCGAGTAAACAAACCCCAAATAACATCCAAGCCTAAACCAGAATAAAAACATGACATCTTTGGTATGCTTGTCTATAGTACTAACCACACAGCCAATTCATGATCCTGTTGTTTATTGTAGTCATTTAATGATAAGTTAATATTAATAAAATCGAATTTTTTTTTTTTTGTTCATGCAGTTAATAAAGCCCAACATATACAGATTAAAAAATAAGACTCAATAGTTTTTCCGTATTGAGTAAAACTATATTATCTATAGCAAAACAAAACCCATCTTGATGATAAAAGTTCTCAACCTAATATTTGAAACAGTTCAATTCCGTTCTCTTCATGTGACAGCAAAGTAATACCTTTCATTTAGACTAAATTCCTTGAGTTGATGCAAAGCATAACTGACTTCTATTTTAATAACGCATTGAGATCACATTAACGAACTTGTCCCAGTATAAATGGAAAAGTCATGTCAGAAGGCTAAGGATAAAGCATTCAAGAAGTAAATGATGCATTGACATGCAAATTAAACGGAATTCATTCCACAACGCTTTTTCTTCTTCTACTTTTTGTTGGTATCCTCTTTTTGTTGAATACCTATGATAATGAAAAAGCGCTCATGTTTAGTTTAGAGACGTAAATATATACAGACACATGAATGCAAAAGAAGCCTTCTTTTTAAAGAGACTTTTGTTGTTTTCGTGCCGCTGAAGGGAATTATTCAAAAAGAAAGCTTGAGGTGTGTCGAAGTCTATTTATTGAGTTATGTCAGTGAAAAAATATGCGCATTGTATAATTTACTTTTTTCGATAAAGTTGCTTTTATTTCAAAATAAAAATGTTTTTTATTTTGAAATTTTGTCTATTAATTGTTGTTTGGATTTGTGCTCTCAACGACCAATATTTGTGCACACTAACGGCTAATCAGACTGGTTCCTACAGCTTAAAGTGAATTAGGAACCACAATGAACATCCTAGTGGAGTATTCGAACCTAGTATCTCTTACATGCGATGTCTTGTTTCGATTCAAATGGCATATTTTTACGTGTAGGTTGGCGATATTTTGAAAAGTTGGTCAGCAAGGACAACATGAAGTTTTCTCTAGTTATGGACAAAGCAAGATAGCTGCTGATTCAAATGGCCGTTAAAACTAAAATCGAATGAAAACATCAAATTTGCAAATAATCAATGAAATAGCACATAATAGGCAATGAAATATGCAAAATACAGACTAACCAAATAATCGGCAATGATTTATACAAAATACTGATTAACCAAATAATAGGCAATGAAGTATACAAAATATGGACTCGAAAGATTGGTTTGTGGTGTGATTTAGTATGTAAATTGAGGACTATATTGTAAACTACATCGCCTGCTAATTGGCACCAAATTCAATTGATGGCCTTACCACGTATACTAAGAATGGACCAAAATAAAATTGTAATACATGATAAAAGTAAAACTACTCCGGAATTTTGAATAACTTTTCAAACTTAGGAAATATCTCAAAAATCCTGAATCCTCGTACAAAAAAGCATTATTTTCTACTTAGACCAAACCTGTTGTAGACCATGGAAAAATCACTCGCCTCATTAAAAAGTGAAGGCACGACAAAAATCTACTTAATACGTGAATTACACGCATCTTTGAAAAATAATAAAATTTCTTGTCTTCCTACTGAAAGAACTTCTTCTCAGGCATGAAGTTCGGCAAACAATGTTAACAACGGAAAACAGCCAAAAATTACATAAAATCGTTAGTAAAAAAAAATGAAGAGGATGGGGCAATCCAATTATACATGGTGGTTGCTTGTAACTTTCTGACAAGTCTGCACGCAAAGTTGGGGAAAATTGAGTGGGATCGATTTTTAAGCTTTCGAAATATTTTTATTTCTCTACTCTTCTTACTTCCTTCTTGAGAGACAGCCTCAAAACTCTTTTAAATCACTCAAGTAGAAACTTTTACCTCTCGTGATGACGCTTAAATACTGTTCGACGTTTTTCTTCTTTTTTTGTATATTGGACGTAAGCTTCAATTAAGTTGACCTGGGGTGGACTTATAAGTTTTAAGATGGTATTATTAAATAAAATTGTTTTAAATTTCAGTGATTAAAAATTAATAATATTTTAAAAGATCTACCAAGTTTTTGTCAGTGATAGACATTTAGTAAAGAATTATTTTATTAAAAGAGTAAAAGTTATTACATTTTGTTAAATGTCTAGTTAGGGATTTAGTTAAGTACTCAAAGTAATTGTTTTGCATTTAAACTTTATAGTTACTGGTTAAATGTAATCTGATAATATTATTTTTTTTAATACAAATTTCACATTTTCTTTTTTCCTTTTATATTAAAAAAAAAATAATAATAATACAACTTTAGATCTTACTTTTTTTAGAAATTTTTTCTACAAGAAAGCTAATTAGATTACTGTTATTAAATGCAAATAACGTGAAATTCAAT
Source organism: Linyphia triangularis (assembly GCA_963978545.1). Classification (NCBI taxonomy): domain Eukaryota; kingdom Metazoa; phylum Arthropoda; class Arachnida; order Araneae; family Linyphiidae; genus Linyphia; species Linyphia triangularis. The sequence continues at coordinate 19,242,205 of OZ021732.1, read as the reverse complement.
ATAGTATATGACGGGAGTTGTTTTTGAAAGTAAATAAGTATGTAATAAATAATGCCGGGGTTGAATCCCGGATTAGGCATGGATGTTCTTTGTGGTTCGGATTCCACGTTAAGCTGTAGGTCCCGGCCTGATTAGCCGTTACTGTGCATAAAAAGGTCATTGAGCAAACAAACCAACCAATCAAGGGAAAAAAAAATATTTTTATTTCAGCCAAGTATAAAAGAATACAAATTAAATAAGTCTCCATTTATAAATTAAATTTTATAGGTGTATTTAATAAACCATATATTTGTCGACTCGAATGGATGTAATTTTATGTGGAATTCAGATGCTTACGAAATTTCAGCAAGTTTAAGAAAAAAAAAATTTGACTATACTCTCTCTTTTAGCATAAACAATTATAAACGAAAGCATTCGGTTCAGTTTCAACAAAATAAAAAATAACTAACCCTAACCTATCTCATTTGAATAGTGCATTTTTAATTAAGTGTTCTACAGAAACAATCTCCTGAACATCTTTCTCTGCTGCGAACACAAGCCAGCTTATCCTGAAGAAATATCCCGTTGTGCAAGAAGGAATCTTCAAACATATTTCCCTTTCACTCCGGCGTTAAAATACAATACATCAGGAGAAATTCTAGATTTAAGTGTTGCACAATTTATCTCCAGGGGGAAAGCTCCTGAAGAAAGCGATTCTTCTCAAAGCATTTGGGGTGGAGGGTTGACGATTAATGATGGGCCCCAACCCTTCCTCATCTATCACCACAAGGATGAAGCGAAGAAAATAGCCTTTCTATTAACCCTGCCTAATAACAGTGGGTGGTAGTCTGCTTCCCTTAGAATCATTCCTTCTTGTAAGTGTGTATCGAGGTTGTACTCGAATTATTGAAGGAATTATGAGATACTTTCGGAGTTATTCACAACAATGCTCTGGAAATACGAGTTACACTGGAATTATGAGCGACTTCCAAAAAGTTATTCACTTAATGCGCTGGAAATACGAGTTTTATTGGAACTATTGAGGAATTATGAGCGACTTCCGAAAAGTTATTCACTTAATGCGCTGGAAATACGAGTTATATTGGAATTATTGAGGAATTATGAGCGACTTCCGAAAAGTTATTCACTTAATGCGCTGAAAATACGAGTTATATTGGAATTATTGAGGAATTATGAGCGACTTCCAAAAAGTTATTCATGCAATACTCTGGAAATGCGAGTTGTACAGGAAATATTGAGAAATTATGAGACTTTTGGAGATGACATTCACACTATGCTCTTGAAATATTTATGCTCATTGTAATGGTTAATACAAAATATACTTTTCGATATTACTATTGGAATGTATGCATATTAAAATATCCTTTACGAAATTTATCAGGTGCAATTTAACAATGAAAATACATTCATGCAATTATCATCTTCCTTTTATAATCAATTTTCATTTATTTACATTTCATTACTTATTAATCAAGGTATTGTTATATGTTTTCACGTATGCATTCTATTTGTGTACGTGAAACTTCTAGAAGTAAAACTTTTATTCTTTAGTAACCCATTAAGTATAGTTTAAAAAAATTTAAATCGTTAAATTTTCCAATACAAGAAACATAACTATTGGGAAAAGCTTAGTTTTGTATGTCTGTCTTTGTTTTATGTTTGACATTTGCACGAAATTTCGGAATTTTGACGACATTAGATATGGTGCATTGGAATTTTCTCCGATAGGAATCTTTACCCTTTTTCCAATTCTTTAAAATTAGTCAATCGAGATCGGAATAGCTAAGTTTTTCTATGCTTGTCTTTGTTGATAATGTGTATTAAATTTCAGAACTGTGGCTCTATAGGAAGTGGAAGAATTAAGTATGTGTCAATAAGGGCTTTGGCTATTATAGAGATTATTTCCTAATCTATATCTCAATATATTTCCATCATGTATCGAATTATTTAAGAATCATTGATAAAATAAGAGATACCTCCTTTAGAGTGTAAAGATTTATCTAAGCGAGTGGCAACAGCCGAAGTCTGTAAAGATTTATCTAAGCGAGTGGCAACAGCCGAAGTGTTACCCGGAGAACGAGACCAGAGAAGAACAAGATTTTTGGCATGAAAAAAATATGATAGTCTCAATAATATTAAATTTAAACAACTTATTTAAAAAAATTAATAAAAGCGCTACCTTTGAAATTCGTCGTCGTTATTTCGAGAAATCGTCACAGTCTAAATTGGTGGCAAGCGTTGGAATCCGAACTGGTGAAGAAATTCAGTGCCGAAGAATATTCGAATTTAACAAGACTGACAGCCATTTTGAAGTAACGGAAGAAAAGTGATCTTGGGTTATGTATCCTTTCCTTGCCGTTGGTTCAGTGCTTAATTATTTTAGGTTATAAGGAATTATTAAAAAAAAAAAAAAGTATTTTTTGCAAAAATATATTTTGTTTAAAGTTTAAGTTTTACTGTGACTTACTTATCAATATATAGAATTCTTTTATATCTGTACTAGAAATCACTGTAATGTTATTGAATGCTATGCTGGTTGTTTAAATTTGTTATGGAATTAATTTAGGAATATTATTTGAGAAGTTGTATAAATGAAACTTTAGCTTGGCGATATTTTGAGTTTGCTGGTATTTTCTTTTTGTGTATTGATAGAACTTTTGTTGGCGATAAATTGGGTTTATTAGTCTTTGATTTGTTTCACTTTATAGAATATGAGTGAAATAGGTTTTTTTTAATTTTGTCGAACACGAAGTAAAATTTGAAACGTTAGTTCGAAAAGTATGGTTTCTGTGGTAGTATTTTGAGAAGTTATGTGTATACTTCTGTAATCGCCTGAACAAAAGTTTTCATCATATTATTGGAATATTGTATTTGAGTGAATTCAAGAATATCGTTTGCAGTTTGGAATTAAATTTGAAGTTTAGAATTTTAATTTTAAGTGGCGTTGGTTTTCTTTTTTTAAAAAAAAAAAAAAAAAGAGAATTAACGATTGGCATTTTGATTGATTTCCCTTGTGAAAGAAAATGAGTTATTTAGGGAAAGGTAAGAAGCAAGATTTGCTTCAAATATGTGAGGAATTGGGCGAAGAGGTGGATGCTAAAACTAAAATACCTGAGATTAAGCGAATAATTTTAGGAAGTGAATATTATAATGAGGAGGAGGTTAGGTTGATATTTGATCGCGGGATTGAAGAAAGACTGAGAAAAGAAGAAAGAGAAAGAGAAAGGGAAGAAAGAGAAATGGAAAGAGAAAAGGAAGAAAGAGAAATGGAAAGAGAAAGGGAAGAAAGAGAAATGGAAAGAGAAAGGGAAGATAATTTGGCGCGGGAAATGAGACAGCATGAGTTAGAATTAAAAAAGCTAGAAATTTCCCAAACTGAATCCCTACCTCGAACAAACCATGTATCTGAAAACGGAGTTCCCAGGATTCAATTGACGCATATAATGCCTAAATTTGAAGAAAAGAGGGATGAAATGGGGTTATATTTAATTAACTTCGAAAGAAAGGCAGAAATGGCCAAAGTTCCAAAAAGAGATTGGACTGCTTATCTGTTGGGTGTACTTCCTGCAGAAGTTTCAAACATGCTGGCTAGAGAATCGCCTGAAAACGCAAAGGACTATGAACATGTGAAGACTCTTCTTCTGAAAAGGTATAAAATGAACAGCGAAAAATTGAAGCAGTGTTTCTACAGACACCAGAAAACGCCAGATAAAAATTGGAGAAACTATTACCACGAGCTGCGGAGTTATTTTACCGAATGGATTGACGATATGAAAGTTGAAACTTTTGAGCAACTGAAAGATCTGATTATTGCTGAACAAGTAAAATTTCGTGTGCCTCCAGAAATCAGAGAACACTTTTTAGACAATTGGATTAATATTAAAGATCCAGAGTATTTAGCAGAGAAATTGGATGACTATGAAAGCGTCAGAGACAGTTTCAAAAGAAAATAAAAGCTACCTAGAAATAATTCCAAACCTCAGGAAGGACAATACCCTAAGGACAAATTTAATTTCAAGAGAAATGCTCCATGGAAGGAAGATAAATACGATGAAGGTGAAAGAGAGAAAAGATTTGAGAGGAGGAAGCAGCCTAGTTGTTACGAGTGTGGGTCATTTTCTCATTTGAAAGCTCAATGCGATAAACTACGAAGATGTTACGAGTGCGGATCTACCTCGCATTTAAGACCTAACTGTGATAAACTCAAGAAAAGCGTTGAAACAGTAGCTGCTAACTTGGTTCCGAAAGAAAATTTTAAAGATGTTCTTGAACCATATATCAGTCAAGGAAAAATAAATGGCATAGAAATGCCGATACTTCGTGATTCCGGAGCATCAATTGACCTGATCTGCAGAAAGTATGTAAAACCCTCAATGTTAACTACAGAAACGGTATGGATTAAAACCCCATTAGAAGAAAGCCCCATTTGTCTGCCTTTAGCTGAGGTTGAGATAGACTGCGCTTATGGGCACATTGTGACAATAGCAGCTGTCATCAGAGATTCTTTAGATCAAGGAAGGTACCTATTAGGAAACCGAACAATGGAATTATTTACTGAAGTTAACCAGAATAAAAATTTCGGAATGGATACAATTAATGTCATACAAACTCGATCTTCCAGTAAGAAGATGGTAGAATCAGAGATGCCAAATTCGGAACCAGAAGCAAGCGATTCAAGGGAAAATGAACAATTTGGAAAAGAAATTGGTAATGATAATATTTTACCTGTGGCAGATCTTTCAAGTGCAGAATTGGAACTTATGAAATTAACCCCAGAAGAATTTTTAGACGCTCAATTGCAAAGTGAGGATCTGAAGCCCCTATTCAAAGAAGCAAAACATGACACAGACCCTGAAAAGCATAGGTATCTGACAAAAAATCAAAAGCTGTTTTTCGTGAAGAAAGATAAAAAAGGAACAGAACGACTTTTGCTTGTGGTGCCGGAGAAGTACCGAAAACAGATTATGGAATTCTGCCATGAAAGAACGGCATCTCATCTGGGAATAGCGAAGACTAAAGATGCTTTATTTAAAACGTTCTACTGGCCAAACTGTTACAAAGAGGTCGAAACTTTTGTGAAATCATGTGATCTATGTCAAAGGGTAGGAAACCCACAAGATAAGAAGAAGGCACCACTCAAGATAGTTCCAGTTATTACTGAAATCTTTTCAAAAATAAATGTTGATGCTGTGGGACCTTTACCTCAAACCCCATCAGGGAATCAATACCTCATTACTGCATTGTGCATGTCTTTAAAATATCCCGATGCAGTCCCTGTGGAAAATCTGAAATCGACCACAGTAATTGACGCCCTACTCCAGATTTTCAGCCGAATGGGCTTCCCAAAAGAACTACAGACTGATCAAGGAACGTCATTTATGAGTGCACTTACTTGCGAATTTTTAGAAAGATTTGGAATTAAGGTTGTTAGAAGCTCTGTACACCATCCGCAAAGTAACCCAGTCGAAAGAATGCACAGAACTCTGAAAAGAATTCTTCGTGTCCTCTGTCTAGAATCTAGTTCCGAATGGGAAAAGATTTTGCCTCAAGCTCTGTTCGCGTTAAGGACTGTGACTCATGATAGTACAGGTTTTACACCAGCTGAGTTAGTTCACGGAAGAAATCTGAAGACTCCGCTTGTATTGCTCTATGACAAGTTAACAGAAGAACACCAAGAAGAGGATTGTGTTGTAAACTATGTGTTTAAATTAATAAATCGTATGGAAAATTGCCAAGAATTAGCAATACGGAATATGGTAAGCGCCAAGGAAAAACAAAAACTTTGGTATGATAAGAAAGCGGTAGAACGACAGTTCGAAGCGGGCGATCTCGTATTAGTTGTAGCTTCTTCAAAACCCAACAAGTTATCGTTGCAATGGATTGGACCTGGGGAAGTAGTTCGACGGTTATCGGATACCAACTATGTGATACGGTTCCCCGATAAGAACAAAGATCACGTTTACCATATTAATATGCTAAAGCCCTATGTTAAAAGAGTAGAACACTTAAATCTTTTAGGCCTAGAAGAAATTAAAGGCAAAAGGGAAGATGAAGAAGAGGAGATACCAGATCTTGGCCTTGCTGATAGATCTAACGAGTCAGCGTTGAATGAACTTTTAAAGGACATAAGATCAAAATCTAAACTTTCAGGTGCACAACGGAATCAACTTGAGGAAATTTTAAACAAGTACTCTGAACTCTTTTCAAATAAACCTGGTTGTACAGATCTGGCTGAACATGATATCGAGTTGGAAGTAGAAAAGCCAATTATCGCAAAGCCATATCGAATGTCTCCAAGACAAACAGAAATTTTGAAGGCCGAAGTCAATAAAATGTTAGAACTCAAAGTAATTGAACGAGGAGATTCGGATTTTACTTCTCCTTTAATACTTGTTGAGGTTCCTGGAAAAGATCCTAGACCTTGTATTGACTATCGTCGTTTGAACAAAGTGACCAGGACACAGTATTTCCCTATACCAAATATAGAACAACTTGTAGAGAAAGTGTCATCAGCGAAATATATCACTGTTCTCGATTTAACCCGTGGTTACTGGCAAATACCATTGAGTTAACGGGCCCAGCGATATGCTGCCTTTGTGACCAGCTTTGGTACCTTTAAGCCATTAAGGTTACCATTTGGGCTCAAGAATACTCCTTATTATTTTAGTAGAATGATGGCTGGGTTGTTGCAAGACTGCGACGAATTTGCTGTACCTTACTTAGACGACGTTGCAATTTTTTCGAATACTTGGGAAGAGCATGTGAAACACTTAGAAGAAATTTTAATAAAGATGAAAACAGCTCATCTCCACATAAAGCCTTCGAAGTGTCAGTTTGCTCGGGAACATGTCAAGTATTTGGGCCACATAGTTGGACAAGGTGAGCGAACACCTGGAGAACTTAAAGTACAAGCCGTTAAAGATTTCCCCAGACCCTTGAACAAAACCCAAATTAGATCATTTTTAGGTCTTGCTGGTTATTATCGCCGATATATTCCCGATTTTTCTGTAATTGCAGCACCATTAACAGATCTACTAAAAGGGAAGAAAGTTAAATCATCTGTGGATTGGATCAGTGCTTGTGAAGATGCTTTCGAAGAATTAAAGAATCGACTTTCGGAAAAGCCCGTATTATTTAGCCCCGATTTCACCATTCCATTTGTCATTCAATGTGATGCTTCGAACCTTGGACTAGGCGTGGTGTTGTCTCAGGTGAACCAAGATGGTGAAGAACATCCTATTATGTACTTGAGTCGGAAATTTTCTCCAGCAGAACAAAAATATAGTACCACCGAGAGGGAATGTGCTGCCATTGTTTATGCGATTCAGAAATTACGATGTTATCTTGATGGGCAGCTAAAGTTCATCATTCAAACAGATCATAATCCGCTGGTCTGGTTAGAGAAAAATACAGGGACTAATCCGCGTCTGTTGAGATGGGCCCTCACATTACAACCATTCAATTATGAAGTTGTCCATCGTAAGGGAAGTCTCCATCGAAATGCCGATACCCTGAGTAGAGTTCCTTAAACATTGATGTAAGACATTGACTTTGTACATATTTTTATTTATTCTTCTTCTTAGAACCTTAGTATTATGGGTAGGCTTATTTACTTAAACTTGTAATACTCTACTTAAATATTATAATTTGGCAGTAAAATACTAATTTAAATTAGTGCACTGAATCTAACTGGCGGTATGAACTCTTAAGACTGAAAGACTTTAAATTCTAAGACTTTTTCTCTTCAATAAAAAGTCTTCTCTTGGAGGGGAGGAGTCTGTAAAGATTTATCTAAGCGAGTGGCAACAGCCGAAGTCTGTAAAGATTTATCTAAGCGAGTGGCAACAGCCGAAGTGTTACCCGGAGAACGAGACCAGAGAAGAACAAGATTTTTGGCATGAAAAAAATATGATAGTCTCAATAATATTAAATTTAAACAACTTATTTAAAAAAATTAATAAAAGCGCTACCTTTGAAATTCGTCGTCGTTATTTCGAGAAATCGTCACAAGAGTATTTCACTTTATGCGTTAGGTACATGTAGGATATTTGAAATGTGGATAGTCGGTGTTTAAGAAAGTCAAAAAATCCCTTTTGAGATAAGTGTTATAAAAAAATTGCAAATAATTCAAAATTCGAAGGGTCAAAAAGTTTTAATCTCGTTAAATTAGAAGTATTTTTTTATAATTTGGAAAAAAAAAAAAAAAAACGTTTTGTGCATCAATTTGTGTTATCGTTTTCAACTTAAATGACCCATATCTCCAAGCCCAATTTTGAAGACATAAGGAACTTTTACACAAAAACAATTAAGGATAAATGTTTGAAACTTTTAACATATATTCTTACTAATAAATTACACAATTTGAGAGTAGCATTTTTAAATATTTTGTTTTGTTTTTCGAAAAAAATTAAAAGGTCTGACATTTTATAGATTTTTCAAAAATTTTCATTTTTGGAGACAGTAAAAATTTTAGTAAATATCTTGTTTTACATTAAATTTGATGGCAAGTAAATGTGATGTATGTTGCTCTTTGCATGAAGTACCTACTTTTGAGAAATTTCTTCACTCTTATACTGAAAAGAAAAGGCATACATGCTCTTTCTATTGGTTGGCTGTATTGAATACTTTCAGGTGAATAAGCTACAGAAAGGATTAAAATAAAAATTTATTTCCTTTTTTAAAAAATTTAAATTGATGAAATACATACACTTACCGTATTTTATTTGAAATATCTCAAACTATTGCTTACCAAGCCACGTCATTAATTTGTATGTTTCTTTAAAATTTTAATCATATTTTAATAAAAAAAAATTAAAAAAAAAACTACGACTTCAAATTTCTTACCAAACATTTAATGAGTTTTTTAAACAACGCAAAAGAAGTTCTAAAAATAAAAAAGTACCTCTGATGAGAATATAATCAAACTCAAATCAACTTTATAATAAGTAATAATGGCAAATAAATAACTTTTAATACCATGCATTTTATTTATACCACAAAAAAATGTATGTCTAATTAACAATGTATGCTAAGAATGTTTAAAAGAGCTTTGTTTAGATGCAACAATACGAACTTAAAGTGATTTACGTATGTTGCATTTCAATATTTTAAATAATACCCATACATAAAAACAACAAGTGCTTCTTTCTTTTAAAAAAAAATATTTATTTTGGGAAGATTTGAAATAAAAATAATTTAGGAGAATGGTAAAAATTAGAACTCGCTTTATTAAATTTTTAAACAGCATAATAATAAAACTAATTATTTAAGAAATTTTAAGTCCTAATGCATTTAATATATCATTCAAATATAACATTAATGCATACATGCATTTATTAAATCATAAGTAAATGAAGTATATGTTGATGTACATCCAAAACAGTTAATCTGGCTGACTCTTTCTTAAAAATTACTTATTGCCTCTTTTCCTCTCCAATACATAACTAATGGTAAGCATTCAGATGCTTCATATTATTTGTTAATGATCATTTACTTTTCATGAGCGAAATATTTGTTGTGTCTTTATTTAAATTTCTCTTTTACAAATTAATTGTATTATATTTCAACATAAAATAGACCTTTGGTGTGTTTCTTTCAAATAATAATTAAAAAATTTCAAAAAATGTAATAATCACGTATACATTTTCCTGTAACTTTGGATATGAAACTGGTCAACATAAAGACATTTCCACATAATGTGTATGGAATTAAACTTGTGTCTATAGACAATGATGAAATGTAATTTTAATGAAAAAAGTTTTTCAAAACTATATTTTTAAACTTATAAAGCCAGTGCAATATTTTATTTGTATGCTCAATTATGTTAGCAAAAAGAAATTCAAAGACAGGTAAAATATAATTACAGACCTTCGATAGTAAGATAAACTTCAATAAACATAATCATACCAATTATAAATATGTGTTTTGATACATTCTTTATTGAGCTTTCAAATCTCGTGTACACTTATTTTAGTGTTATAATTTTATAACAGATCCCTTATTTTATCTTAAATCTTGGGAATTTATTTGTCTCCTGAAATAAACTCGTACAATTGATATTCTTTACATCAGGATAAAAGTCCCTTTATGATGACTATTTTTCTCTATACTGTTATTAAATTACAGATAAGACATTTTTTTAAGCAAACAAAATATGCATTTGCTACATTCTGAAAAGTGTGTGTTTAGTGTCTATTTAAAATGGAATTTATGAATAACATAAACACAAGTTATAGAAAAGTGATGCAATATTATCAGTAATATTGTTGTGAAAAAAATATTAAATTGAAATAGCACGCTTATATTAATTATAATAGACCTGCAATACTTCATACTGTTTTAACGTGATCATATATTTTACTATGGAAAGTTAACTTGGAGAATATGTTTATCAAAATTTACTTAAACAAAACAATAATTTAAAATTATCTTGTTTATTTCGAAATATGATTTTTAAACTGCCTTGCCTTTTGGCTATCGTCCGGTCCTGGCTATTTGGACGATATAGGAGTACGACGATTCCGACCTTTTTTTACTCTCAGTAACTCGACTAAACCGGTTTATATGTGGCCCCTCGGCCAACTAGTGGGAGCCGGGCATTAGATCAGATTGCTGAAGCTAGCGAAAATATGAAAATATAACTTTCTAATTATCTATTGTGATATTTATTAACAGCCGAATACATTTCTGACGTTTCCTTTATGCATACATATATAAATATGTTCAAATAATTAATGTCCTTTTTGTAAAATATTGAATGAGAATATTGGATATACGGCATCATATATGGTGTGAATTATTCTGTTTTATGTTCTACTATACTCAAAACATTCACCTACTCTTTCTTTCTACTCTCTAATTTTAAAATTACATAACTGCTAAATAATGAGAGAAAAAAAAGGATGCACAAGCGGTAAAATTTATGGACAGGTATACAACTTTAAATGCACTCGCTTGAAAAATTAGTAGCAGTCTTGAAAAGTTGCAAAAACTTGTTATAAAACCTGAATATTACGGATTGAATTTTGCATTTTCCTCTTAAAAAAGGACTCAATGATACCTTTACTGTATAATGAAGCCCAAACAATCACTTTTGCAAAACTCAAAGGTTATAAAAAATGAAAATAAGCTCCACAAGTGAACTATATGCAGCCCTCATTCAATTTAATCAATTTAACAAAACGATATATTTAAAATTCCATACCACTGTGTCCATGTTATCACTTGTATTTTCTTTCTCTCTCTCTCACACTCTTTCACAGTATGTCATATTTTTTTCAAAGTTATGGGTTACTTCCTAAATTACCCTGTATTTTAAGAAGGAACTCTTAATTTGGCATTCTACTGTACATTCCGTAGAAAATGAACGTCCCGCTGTCTGTATCACTGTCAGAATTGTTTGACTCAAAAATCAATAGAAATGTTGATAAGTGTAATATTGAAGATTGAATTTAAGTCATACGATCTCATACTATTACGTCAAACCATACTATAGTGTAAAAACTACTTTAGATTACTTTTATACATGCTCTCCAAGTATCTGAATGAATAAATTAAAACACTCTATCCCTTAACTAAATTCCATCATTTGAAAATGCATCCCACTTTCTTCTTGTACTTGATGTTACATACGTTACTGCCATCATAGCAACATTTAATTAATTATTATCACTTTGTTGCCTGGATTACAAAACATACTCATCATCCAAACCTTGAATGGCACTTCGATATTGGGATTCGGTATTGAAATTACATTTTAACTGAATTATACCATTCCCAACCGGATTCAATGCTGCATAAATCAGCCAAATTATCTGTAGCAAAGTAATTATCTGAATAACACAAACATCAATCCACCTTCCGTCTATTTACGATTGTTCAACAACGAGGCCAACTTGGCTTTTCATGTTTTAATCGATAGGCAAGGGCTTTCATGGTGGCATTACGCGCCATTATATAGATCGCAGATGGGTAAATCGAATGATATGAATAGCATAACTTCATTGAAGATGACTTATGAATCGCATGCTTTGGTTGCTGAGAAAAGTGTGTGATATTGCGAATGGCACTAGATGAGCTCTGTATATACCATGAATGCCCAACATTGACTTAACAGCTAGTGTATTCGATATATGTTCGATTGATAGATATTCCTGCAAATTAACGTTTGGGGTGTGACTCGGTGTCTAGCTGAATTTGACAATTTGGAAGATGTGCGTTAGATTAGCAACGTGTGCACGTAAAGAGTTTTGGAAATATATATTTAGACATTTACTTTTTTATTTAGCATTGTCTGTTAGCTGGTAGTAATGGAAATTATTTATAATTAGTACAAATTAATGTTGGGGAAAAGCTTTTCTACATGGTTTACTATTGATTGAAGATAATGCAAACTTACATGACATCCCTAAAAGTACTGATACATTTAAGAAACGAATAAAAAAAAAAAAATAAAAAAAAAAAAAAAAAAAAAAAGTAGACATTACCCAGATAGCATGCAAGCTTACGAAAACCCTGTCATATCCTTGTTATTAGACTTGGCGTTCCAAGCTTGCCGAGTAACACTCTGATAAAGGGTTTGAAAACGGCAGCCGTGCAAGCTTTCAAAGTAATACCTTTTGTAAAGCATATGTAAAGGGTCGAATTCCAAGGCATCAATAACATACCCTTTTCAAAAGGGTATGTAAAGGGTCGAAGGTCGAATTCCAAGGTTAGAGTCTTCCCCCTCCCCCTTGCCGCAGATCAGATAAGCTCTCCCCCGTAAAACGTGTGTGACATGACAAGACATCTTGCAACCGGTTTTGAGTTTGGCATTCGAATGCTGGTTGAAGTGTTTGACGGACACGGAAGAAAAGATGAAATACTTTCATCTTTAATTCCCGCTGTAAAAACCGGTACGTACGTTGTTTTATGATTATAATTAATTAATTTTTTTATCAATCTGCAATAATATTATTCAGGTACTTGCTTACGTTAAAAAGGTCGATTTTGATGAAATCTGACCAAAAAAAAATATTATTCATGAATACATTAGCCCAAATCTTTAAATTTCTAAAACTATCTTTATTTTAACTCTATGTTTGAACAAAAGTTATGACAATTTGAAACTGTTCAAAAACTGTAAATTATAACCGGAAATGACCAGAAATAGCTCACCAAAACCAAAAGTCGCCGATCAAAAAGTGATTTCCTTATAAATATTAATATTTTCTTCTTTTTAATAAATAAAAAAATTGAAAAAGAAGAAGGTGCATTTTAAGTGTGTAAGTAATATGGTTTATATAGAAATTGTGTGTTTTAAAGTTTCAATGCATTTTTCTCGAATCATTATAAAAAAAATTGTGCTTCTCTTGTTGATTGTTTTCTAGGGAATGTGCTGACGAAATTGAAATTGGATGGTTATTTTATAAAATACAACCTAAAGTTTGAATATAAACAAGGTGAAACTGTTAAAAAATCACTAACTTATTTTTCGACTATCCATAAAAAAGTTTTAATGAATATATTTTTCTTAATGTAGTATATGCCCTAGATAAAAGTATGTAGTTTATTTATATACAATTTATTTCCTAAAAAACTTAAAATAAGATAAATGAAGAGCTATTAAGTTTTTGAAATATTTCATCAAAATTTCATGCAAAATTGCAATTTTCGAAAAATAATAATAATAAATTTGATTTTTTTTACTGTACTACTAATCTATAGTAGTACTAAATATAAAAAGTTATTTAAAATATTCCTACTTAAAGTTTTTTTTAAAAAAGTGCTCCGAACGTAGGCAAGTACCTTAAAACGGAAGCGTTTAATCAAATTCTTAAAGAAATAGGCTTAATTAGTTGTTGATACATAGTAACGCAGCCTAGAAAGCATTAACAATTTTTTCATAGGCAGCAACTTTTATTTTTTCGAAAAGTTTTATGGGCAAAAAAACCCAGCTATTTTTGTGGCGAAAAGTTATTGAATTGCGTTGGGGTAGAATTTTTTAAATAGTACATGCTTTGTTATAAACAATAGCTTTATTCCATAATTCTCTCTGAACGTAATTTTTACCTCGTAACACGTACCGTAAAGGTACTACAATTTATAGATCTGTACTTAAGATAAACTATCGGGAGTGCAATGTTAAACACTAAATTGTATTTATGGGATTTCTCATATCCTTGTCATTAGAAGAATTAGAAAGTTTAAGTGTTAGAAACAGACGAGGTGCTTTTCTCCATCTAGAGTTTACAAAAAAAAAAAAAGTGGGCATCTTTTGTCTTTTGGTTTCGTAGTATGGATCCAATAAATTTAAAAAATTTGTAGTAACATTTTTATTTTCAAGATTATGTTAACAAGATATCGCGGGTTCTTCTTGACAAGCCCTTCTTTGTTTTTATTTAAATTTTATTATAGTTACTGTGTTTTTATTTTGGCGAATTTTCTAATCGCCAAATGTCCTATGCTACATCTGTTAAAATGTTCCTTTCAAACTCTGTTTAAAATACATTTTCCAATATTTCTCAGAAAATTTGCGTTCCACAACTCAAAAGATCTGACTGCAAAATGCTGAAACACAACTCAAAGCTATCTCCTGAAGTTTGAGGTAAGCTTTTTTTTTACTTTTGTAATTTTTAATCAAATGTGTGCGTAGTGTTAAAAACAATGAATTCTTCTGCTAGTCGCTTTACTGGTAACCTTGTTGACCAGCTCTTCAAGAACTACTTCATTATTTTCTGTTGTTTATTTTATTACTTTTTCATGTTTTTTTAGTATTATGGAGTGAAATTATAATTTTTCTAATGTTTATTTTTATTTAGTCACCATTTTTTTTAGTGTGTTTATAGGCTATTTTCTTGTAGAGCAGTCTCAATCTTTAAAATTTTATTTTATTATTTCATTTGATTATTAATTTTTTGCAGTCACATTTTAGAATTGGAGGATCAGTACTTCTACTACACTTTTTTAGTAGTATTATAGTTACTCACTATTTAGTTTTTTTCTTTGGTTTTCTGAAAGAAAAAAAAAGACTTTTGTCTGCTCTTGCCATATTCATGTAACGCCTTAAAAACTGAACATTTGATCATAATAGGAAAGAGGGTTGGGCAGCTAATATTAAAAAATAATAAAACTAGTTATAAATTAAAATTATTCACTTTTTAACATAATGAAAGGAAATTTAAAACTCCAGTGTTTCACAACTATTCTGTTAAGGTATTGAAAAACAAATAATCTTACAATTCTACATTATAACGAAAAGAACATTTAATAAACATTAGTGCCGTTTCTAAGACACAACTTAAGCATGTGTTATTAAAAAAACGTAAGCATGAATGTTATAAATAAAATCAATGTAAACACATAATACAAACAACGCAAGAAGTAACATGTTAAAAAATCAACGCTGGTGTATACAGTGAAATTTATTAAATGTTAAATACTGTTATGATATAATGTAAACACTGTTTATTGGTATATTCTAAATCTCCTAAACAAGGCAATTTCATTGGCTACCGAAACCAAATTTTTATGTTGTTGTGAATCGACAAAAAGTGCCAGTCTGTTCAACCTTGTTTTGCTCATAGAATTTCTTAATGTGATGTTAATGATCACAAAGTTGAAAGCTCAGAAGTTTCAATTGAAACTGGTAAAATACATTTTTTTTTTTAAATAAGTGACGTACATTCGGAAATATGTCTACAGAACATTCTGCGAAAGCATCAAGAAAACATTTCTACAGGGTTACTACAAAAGAATCATTCATTTTCAAAACAAGATTTATTCAAAAGTATTGAATATTTTGCGGTTGTTTTCTTGTACCAATCATATTTGTAAGTATAATACTTGTGAATAAGTCGGGTTTTGAAAATGAATGATTCTTTTCTAGTAACCCTGTATTTTCTTTTCCATATTTCCTAATCTGCTTCGATGATGTTTTGAAAACCAAGAAAATCTCTTTCATAAAATTTTACCAGATTTTCTATGGCAGATTTGTATTATTGGTATCAGGAGGGAGAAGTCTTTGTGTCTACGCATGCTCTTTCAGGGAACCAGTAAGTTTTCTCTGCTCTGACCATCTGAAGGACGTCATGACCCCAGCATATAGAAATGAGAAAGAAATGTAAAATCGGAAGAGTTTGAAATGAAATAGATGTGCTTGTATTTTTGTATTCATTTCTCGTTGTTATAATTATTTTGAAAAAATGACTGACTCGAAAAGTTAGTTAAATGAGGATATTAAGTATTAACTATATACAAAAATTGTTACATTACACTTGGAAATATAATTTTTCTCAATTTTCAGGGAGCTGTAGCCCTATCAGCCTCCTCCCTGTATACGCCACGGACTTCATATGGCTAAGCAATCCTACGTAAGTAGAATCCTTTATTTGTTCTGATCTTCAATACCAAATTATTAATCGTGCTGAAACAGGGAGTGTTAAATTTTTATCGAGCGAGGGGAGTACTTTCATTTCACCTAAAATTATAAAATAGCATCTAAGAAAAATCGAATATTTCAATAACGTACGTATTAGAGGCATTAAAGTTTCAATAAAGGATGTATTTTGAATTCTTTAAATTAACTTCGATTTTGTGTGAGTGTCGATAGAGTGCAAGTCTGCGGATGCTTAATTAACCCACCTTGCCGTCATCCAAGCGGGCTGAAAGTTGGTAGATAGATTCGATGTCGATGGCAATACATTCTTTCACATTTTGGGGCTGTTATTGTCACTAAAAAGTTGCTTATACGGAATACTAATAAACTAACTTGCCTTCATCCAATCGTGCTAAAATAGCAGTAAGCCGATCATTGTTGAAACTCTTTGATATTGCCAAATTTTTTTTAAATAAATAAATAATAAAATTGTTTTAATCAAAATAAAAAAAAAAAAAAGATGTTTGGATGTGAATGCATAAATGCACGTTCATTTCTAATAAATACATTTTGAAACGTAGTTTGCGCACATTTTGCTGATATAAATGTGTTTGATATTTAAAATTAAGCCAAGCACACGCTGTTAACAGAATCGGCGCTGTGTTAATGAATATAAAAATTGGCGATGTATATAAAGAATTAATATTTAAAACTTTGTTTTCATGGGTTATATAATTATGTCTCGCGAAAAAAAAAAAAAAGAAAAAAAAAAAAAAAAAAAGAATAACGTCATTTGAAAATGAGTCAAAAATTCACAAATATTTGAGTTCGCAGCTGTATGCGACTAAAACAATTTATAGAGGGATCTGTCTTTACGAAATAATTAATTTCTTCAAGAAGTTTAGCTAAATATTATAATTTTATTTAACAATATCAATAGCATGGTTTATTTCATATATATTTAAAGTTTTGCGAACCAAAACGCAAATTATTTTGTAAAACTTGGCAATTCTCTAGTAAAAATTCCCGCGCGGAAGAAGTTTCTACTAAATGCCCCATGCAAAAGAAAGAAAAAAAAATTCGCCACAAGACTCTGCTTCTCGGAGTTGACAGGAGTGAACTGCCCCCTATAAATCAACACCACAGGAGGTGAGGAAGCTGACCAAACCCCTCAAACCTCGAAGATTGCAAAACGCCCGAAACCGCCCGAACCTTCTGCAGAACAAATAGTTCTCGGGCGGTTTCGGGCGCTGTAGGTTTCAGGGGGTTAAGATTATTTTAACACGTATTTGTGGAAAGCAAAATTAGAAAGCCAAAACTATTTATGTTGAAACTTTCAAAGCTCTAGGCCTATTAGAAGTCGCTTTTTGTTAAAAAAAAATAATAATTCAAAGAATTAATCGAAAATCAAATTAAAATTTTAACATTCTGTTTGTCAATAGTCCAATTAGAATGCTACTACTTGTATTGAAAATTTCAGAACTGTAGCCCAAATAGAAATCGTTTTGTAAAATATTTTTTATTTAATTAAAAAAGAACTAAATAAAAATGTAAAATTCTGTTTTTCAAACGTCCAATTAGGAGGGCACAACTACTTATGTTGAAAATTTCAGAGCTGCAGCTCTATTAGATAACGTTTTGTTAAATATATATTAATAAATTTAAAAAAAAAAAAAAAAAATTAAAAAGGAACTAAATAAAAATTTGAAACTCTGTTTTTCAAAAAAAGGCCAAATAAAAGGCAAAACTACTTATGTTGAAAATTTCAGAGCTGTAGCAATATTGGATATCATTTTGTAGAATAGTTATTAATTAATTAAAAAGAACTAAATAAAAATTTAAAATTCCGTTTTTTAAAAGTCCAATTAGAAGGCTAA
Source organism: Linyphia triangularis (assembly GCA_963978545.1). Taxonomy (NCBI): domain Eukaryota; kingdom Metazoa; phylum Arthropoda; class Arachnida; order Araneae; family Linyphiidae; genus Linyphia; species Linyphia triangularis. Next base: position 19,223,974 of record OZ021732.1, on the reverse strand, counting down.
ATCTACTTATGTTGAAAATTTCAGAGCTGTAGCTCTATTAGAAACCGTTTTGTAAAATATTTATTAATTAATTAAAGAAAAAACTGACAACAAATTTAAAATTCTTTTTTTCAATAGTTCAATAAGAAGGCCAAAATTACTTATGTTGAAAATTTCAGAGCTGTATCTCTATTTGAAGTCCCTTTGTAAAATAAAAGTTAGTTAAAATATTAATTAAAAAAGAACTAATTAAAATTTTACATTCTGTTTGACATTCATAAAATTAGAAGGTCAAAACTTCTTGTGTTGAAAATTTCAGAGCTCTACTCCAATTTTAAGTAGGTTTCTATAACAGATCCACAAACAGACAGACAGACAGACAGACACACAGCTTGTTTTATTATTATAGATTTTAAATTTGTTTATTTTTTTCAGATAGAAATGAATGGGATTCCCTTTAGTTTTCCTCAAGAATCTTCCAGAAACTTCTTGTCAGATGCAGCAAATAAATGAAGAAATATTTGTAGTATATATTTAAAATCATGTTTAAATTATATTCTTTGTATAAAATGAAAAAGCAATTCATTTGTGTTTGTTTACTTCAAAATAAAGAATTATCTAAAAAATGATCAGTAAAAATGCATTTTTAGTTGTATATGTTTCTAATAATAAAACTATAAATAGCTTGGATTAACCCTTTAACCTTTAACTGCTGTAAGCGGTCTGACGGACCGCGATAATTTTTTGTAGAATGCTTTCACCCCCTAAAATATCTCATCTTTGACTTTTATATAAATTTTTCTGATACTATGTTTCTTAAACTTTAAACTAATGTTCACCAATTTGTTTGGCGCAATATGGACCATGTGTTGCTCTTGCGGAAAAAACCTCAAACCACCTAACCACAGCAGTTAAAGGTTAAAACAAATTTTAATGCAATTTAAATTGTAAAACGCAACCTACTAAGATCTCAAAGAATTTTTTTAATAATATATACATAATTTTTTATTGAATTTTGAATCTTTTATTTTTTTAAAATTCTTTACAAAAAAAAAGTAAATTATGTTTATTATTCTAGTAAGTTCTACCTAGCAAATAAATTAAAATCTATCAATAAATTGGGTTATGATTGATACCATTAAAGGCAAATTGTAATTAAATTCCTATAGAATAAATATTAATTTTTCATTAGCCACTAAATTTAAAGCATTTTCCGACAATATTGGAACTCTCCCAATTAAGTGTTTCTTTTTGAACACAAAAGATAAATTATACTTTATAAAGGAAAGATTTTGCAACCTTTCCTATATCTACAGGGTGGGAACCTCAGAGTGAAAAGGTTTACACACCCTTTACAGTGAAAACCTTTTGGCAAGCCTATTATGAAAAGGCTTATACAACCCTTACGGCGAAAACCTTGTGGCAAGCTCATCCCGAAAAGGTTTACATACCCTTTACGGCGAAAGCCTTGTGGCAAGGGGGGTCATGAAATGGTTACCAAAAGCTTGACGTCTGGAGACTAGGACCCTTTCTTCAAGGTTTTATGAAGGTTACTCCCTTGTCATCTGAACCTTACTCCCTTTTCGCTTGAGAGGTTTAGACAGGGGTTTTAAAAGGATAAAATGCTATCTGGGTAGAGATATACATTTTGCTGTATTTTACTTTGGAAACTAGATAATTATATCTCATAAATTTAAAAAAAAAACTGCAAAGTTTACAAGGAAAGGACGCTGTTTGAAAATTTAAAATAGGCAAAAAAAACGTCCTTGAATGTACTGCAAAACCTACAAAATGATGTTTTTAAAATAACCACCATTTCCAGCAACGACAAAACGTAATTGAAACATCGTATTGTAGTTTTTGCAAAGTGTTCAGAATACATTTTTAATTTGTCATTCAACAGCGTCATGTAGTGGTTAATATGTTAACTACTTTTGAAAATTGATTGAATGAAATTCTCTAGTTTCACAAGTAGAATGCTGCAAAATGTATTTATATATTGAATTTTGTTTTCCTTTAATTCATTTGTGAAATTTGAAGTTTCTTTATGAGAAACCTAGGGATGTTTCGTTTGTATTATAAGTATGTTTTTGTTGAGAAAGAAGGGAGGTGATGTGGCGACCAGCACATGGAGCCTGCACAGACTGCCGCCAAGCCTGATCAGACTGCCTGCTTTTGTGTAGAACTTTTAGTAATTTCAGATTTAGTTAGATTTAGTAATTGCCTTTATGTAAATTTCTGTGCCAATCTCCTGTAACCATACCGTACGTTATATGTATTTAATAACCCTGTCTTTGCACAGACAGTTGCTGTATTAAATGCTCCCGTATACGAGCAGGATCACTTCCTTCAGGGAAGTCGTCGTCGTCGTCGTCGTTGTTTTCTAATCATTTACCGTATTTTAATAAATTATGTTAAGTTTGAGGTACTAGTCTTTTTTAAGCTCTTTATATTTACACGATCAAATATGACGTGTGGACAGTATTTTTTACAAATAAATAATCAAAATGTTTGAAAACATGAATGCTACATTTCAACAAACCGGTAAATTAAAAGTTGTGTTTGATTTTTAGAAGTGTTTCTCAACTGCGTTTTCAATCAGGGCAGGTATAGCAAAAAAGCTCCGTTCTATGTGAATTACAAAACAACATTGCGGTAATGTGGTATTGCATCAGAATCATTTTTCAAAGTTCATTTCCTAAACGTAAACAACTGTGAGGGCCGACCAAACGGTATAGTGGCTAGCGTGCTAGCTTCTAGACAGCGAGGTTGCGGGTTCGAGTCCCGTGTTGGCATGGGTGTTTGTAAATGTATGTTGGCTTGTCTAATGACGAATGTTTCGGCGCATTATATCCCTCGTGTTGCTGACGGCACCAAAAAATCTGAATACAACCAACCAACAACTGTGAGGAATTTATGTACTTTACTTTGTAATAAATGTTATTGATTTCAATGAAACGAGACTACATGGGAAGTAACTTATATACTTATTCTTTCATTTATTATTGGAAGGATAATTTAAATTTCGAGTCAAAATTTATAAAGTATGTATATTCAACCATATGTACATTTATTATTTAAGTATCAATGCATACTATACGTTCAACAAGAGGAACTCCAAAAGTGCTCATTCTGTCAAGTAGATTGACACCGGTGAATAAAAGTGACATTTAAGAAAGCGCTTCATAAGCATTAAAATATAATCCTAGCTACCAGATATTTTTTAAATATAAAAGTATGCATCATGGTATGCATGAGAGGTAGCTTTAGTGATGTTGTATACGTCTTGGATGTTTTCAAAAGCGTAAAATGTCAGACCTCACATACTTTCAAAGAGCCCAAATTGTAGAAGCCCGACTAACTGAAGCAACTGTGACCGAAACATTCCAGCTTTTAGGATTTTCTAGAGGTATTGTGTCTAAAGTTATTTAATCGTATACACAACATGGCAAGACAAGCTCGGTAAAGCAGAATAGTGGACGGTATAGGAGAAGCTGAGTGAAAGAGAGAGACGGGCTTTGAAGCAGATTATAGTGTGTAAAAAGTAATGAAGAATGGTACAGTATTCCTCTAAACATTATTCAGCACTTGTATGATTCGATTTCCAGGCGAATCCAAGCTGTATTACATGCCAAAGGTGGTCCTACGTTATATTAGTAAACCGGATTCCTTATAAATCTAAGATTTTTTCATTATTTTAATAACCACCTGTATATATCTATTTATTCTGTTCACTTATGTAGTAATGAACTCTTAAAAATGTTTACTTCTAACGGCAAATGTACTAATTGCTAACCATAATCTTCAAATAAGTTTTTGAATCACACTCTATCCATCACGAAATTTATATATATAACATTGAATATCTTTAAAATAAGCACATTATTCAATTAGTTCCGTTAGTGATAGTATAATCAACCTAGTGCACTGCCACCATACACCACACAAAACAATTAATGTATAGTTTCAATAAAATCCCAGCTGTCCAGTCTTGCACACTTCTTGAAGTAAAAACTTTTTTAAAAAATCGATAAGATCGAATCTGTACTTACAACAGTCCTTTGAGACGTCATTTACAAACCCATTTTAAAAAAAAAAAAAAAAACGCAATCCGATTTAGGATTGTTTTATTAGACTTGGGACAGTTATCCGATTGTGGACTGATGATAGTCTGGATACGGTGTTGGAAAAATGACTTCCAACTGTTAAGTCGAAGAGCATATATACTCCAGAGACGCACAAAGACCATCACGAAGAGACGACCTTTAAGAAAAGGCAGTTAAGGTCAAGACTGATAAATTTATTCGTCCTTTGATAGAAATTAGGTATCGGAGTTCTTAAACTGAATCAAGCCTTTAATATTTTTGTATTATTTCTGATTATGATGTGATTTATAAATTATTACTATTATTATTATTTTTTTGATTTTCAAAATGTTCTTTTTTTCTTAACAAAATGTTCTTTTTTTCTTCACAAAATGTTCTTTTTTCTAGAGCAAAATGTTCTTTTTTTCTTAACAAAATGTTATTTTTTTTAACAAAAAAGTGTTAACCATAACTAAGTAAGATAAATTTATAATTAAGAGAGTAAAAAGGTTTATCAGATAATATCAGTTATTTTTAAATCATGTCAATCAAATCAATGTTGTTGTTTTGTTTTTTTTCTTTTTTTTTTTCGTTTTTACGTTACTCTTAGCATAATTGTGCTGTTGTCAAACAACAAATCATCGGTCTTAAAAAAATATTACTTTTTATAACTACTATTCATTTTAATTAGTTCAAGATTAAAAATAAATTCAAACTAATCAAAATCCAATTCACCAATACGGAGGAAACTAACACTTAAATATTAAGAAAATAAACATCTATGTCTTTTCATTTTAGGTTGTCATCAATAATAATGGAGTTCTGAATAATAAACAAAATAACCTAAATTTCTAACCAAATTGATGAATTCATAGCATTACATTCATAGATCCACTGTAATTCATCATTTTTGTAATCATCAAAAATTATAAGATTTATTACCCTCTAAGAATATCCTATTGGAACCAAATTTTGTTCCAAAACTAAGATATTTTCATGCAAACCTAATAACAATGCAAAATAAATACACCTATTTTATTTCCAAAATCAAGAATTATTCACTAAAACTTTACATTCAAACTTCATATAGTCCAACAATCGCATGAGTATTACACTGAGTGGCCATAACAAGCTAGGTGTTAAATCTCGACCTGTAAGTCTCGGCTGAAAGGGAGGGACAAGACAGTTGCTATATAGTGGCAATTGTAAAGAATACCTTCCTGAGCAAAATTAGCTCCTCCACTCATGTCCATACGAACTATATCTCATTACTTTTTCCCTATAAACAAATATGTGGGAAAGATTTAGTGAAAAATTATCTTTTGAGATTTTTAATGAATTTCATAGTCTGATGTCCATCATAATTCTAGACGGCATTCATCAGCTTATTTGCTATCTAAAACATCTTTTTGCAATCTGAATCAAAATAATAACAACTGGCACATGGTTAATAAAAGAATCTCATACGATGCTCTTTTATTCAAACCAACCATAAGTTCAAAAGAAAGTTACATCATTCAAAGTAGTTATTTAAGCTTCTCAATATTGAGTCGTCAATGAGACTGGCTGCTTGACAGGCCCTGCCATGAAAGATGACAAATTATAACAATGTAGCTGATTCACCCGTTATTTTCTTGGTACCAAAAGATGTAGACCAAACTAAATACTTGTGATATTGTATTTTGAATAAGATTTTAATTAATAAATTGTAAGTTTTTTTCTTTTTTTTTTGTTTGTTTGTTTACAATTGAAGCACATTTGGTGTAAACTCAAGCAACACTTATATTTGTGTATTTTGTTTGAATGAGTCAACTTGTCCGTATATATCTAATGCTCAATCAATTGCATCCTTGAAATTCAAAGTAATCAGAAGTTCATTCTGTACTTAGAGTTCTATGCCATGCAACTGAATCCCTGATCAACACTTCATTTAACTGGGTGTGACATGAGAATTACCAAATGGCAGCATCAACAAAGCATGCCTGCCTGAACAGCAACAATAGCCCCACTCAAGCCCATGCGATCTTTTCACACAAAACTCACTCGTCACAAGCACCTGCACCAAACCACCAACTAAGAAAAAAAGGGGGGCAACACCCACTTTATCGTTTGCCCATCGTATATTGCTTTCGTGGTGGAGGAGGGATTTCATGACCCAGCGGTGATCTACAAATTGGATCAGTGCAGAGTGCTTTTCCCGCCAAAATTTGGGGGAGGAGGAGGAGGAAAGGAATCACTAATGGAATGATCGAATCTGATTCAATCCCCCCCTCCCCCTCTGGAACATGCTGGACTGTCGCAGCACCCAATCTCGACACGTACAAACAGCACTTCGCGTGCGCTAGATGGGCGTAGAAGGCATTTCGGTGGAATGGATGCACATCGGTTTATTATGCCGCATAATTAGTTTGTTAAGGCACAGGTTTACTGCGAGGAAGTTGGTCTAACAAGTTCTCCCCGGACGGATGTGATCTAGTGTAGGAGGAACTCGAGAGAGTATAAATCATCCCTCCTCTTGGTTTCGTGAGTGAGGATATTATTTTTCGGATGCTGGTCATATAAAATCGTACCTGGTGATTGATAGGTCTGTCATCGCCGGACGTAAATACAGAAATTGGGATATTAATGGGGGAGTTTCAGGACTGCACGGAGCGCGTGCAATATATTACATTTATTAAAGATGATAAGAGTGATTGGGTATTTCGGTAAAATACTTTGTGTGCCAAACGTTAATATTTTCTAAGTTAGGCATAATTGAGATACTTTAGGAAAACATCATTTTAGCATATTAAAATGAATGTGGATGGACAAAAACATATTTGTACTGCTGCAAAGTAAAACATTGAAAACCATGTGGGAATTAATGATTTAAATCCAGGTTGTAAGAAAATCAAGCTAGAAAGGTTTGCTATTTTGCGACACTTTAAGCTAAGTTAACCCATGGTAGGCTTTTTACGAGGACGAATGGTATACTTCAACAGAAATATCATCTTTGTATTTTTTAATTATCACATAAGGCAGAAACGCATGTAGTATGTCCTCAATATTAAATATAAAAATGGAAGAATGAGCATTGATACACTTGATAATAAAAAGAGAGGTTACAGCCACAAAATTGACTGTGTTTCTGAAAGTTTTTTTTTTTTTCATATTAACTGGCTATAAGTATACATTTTTTAAATATTTATTGCATAAAAGCGCACTGTTTAGTCAAATTTTGAAGGAAAGCATACAAACCTATAATATGTTAAATGAAATCAAATCATACAAAACCATTATGTGTAGCATGAATTCAAGTCATACAAAATCATTTTGTTTTCAAGAAAACATGGAGCTCAATATATTATTTCTTTCTTCTTTTTTTTTTTTTTTGTGATGTTCATTCCAACCTCAGAAAAATAATAATATTTTATTTCACTTTATGAATGTAAGTTTAAAAATTAATTATTGGACTGAATTAGAGAAACTTTGCTAGATCAATACTTGGTTTAAAAAAATACAATCCATTTCCTAATTTGGTGATAAAACCTTGCTTTTTACTTACCAAAAACGAAAATTCAAAGTAGGTGAAAATAAAATTTGAATAAAACTTTACATCATATATTCAAATGAGATATTTCTTTATTTGAAATTTCTTTCAAAAAGATAACTTAAATAGACAAGTTTTGAAAACCTTCCTTTTGAAGAAAAAGGTAAATATCTAAAAGCAGGAACGTAAGACTTTTATGTTTGGTATTAAAAACTTTTGCATATTCTAGCTCAAATTCTCGTTTTATATCACAGTATTAAAATTTTCATTACTTCAAGTCAAATGCTTTTGAACGTACTTAAACATTATTTTTATTCAGCTTGTAATACTATGTAGCATAAATAAAAATGTTTCCAAATATTCTAAATTTCGACTTCATGTTCAAACCTTTTTCTTCTGATCTTCAATCGTGGAAACCTTTAAAATTTGTCTGAAGTATTTATTGCATTACTATATTTTGAGTAGTTATGGCCAAAATAAATTTCATAAGCAAAAAACGTGTTTTATAACGAGAATAACTAAATTTATAATTTTTAAATGCAATGTTGTCTCATTCTATCAAAACATTAAGTTCCAACATACAAATCTTAAAAATTATTGAAAAATGTATACGATTCGTAATATATTTTACTTGCTTCTTATGCTTAAGAAATTAGTTCATTTGTATTATGAAACAAGGTAAAATATCATATGTTAGAATTTATTCCAATAACAAATAGTTTGTTGCATGAACATTATTAGCCGTAATTTAATAAGCTATGTTACATTAAATTAGCTGTTCAGTTCATTATTATACCACTTTTGACTTTCCACTTATAATGCATTTGCTTAAATACTCCAAAATGTAAATTTCTAGTTTCTAAATATAACATGCGGGTTCAACAACGGTAATTAGCAGAATAACCAAATAAGCCTAAATATATAAATGATCTTATCCTCATTTAACAACAAAACATGTCATGAATAAAAATACAGCGTCCCTTCCTTGAGAAACTTCCTTTCATAGGGCGGTTCTGCATATATTTTCATATAAGAACTGCTTCATTTACTAATTCCGACTTTTATTTCATCTGAATAATTTTGGCATAATTAGCTAATTGGATCATTGTAAAATTATTTCATAAAATATGTATTGTAGCCTTAAACAATCTTCGGTTAGTTATAAATATATTCCAATTTGATATTTTGGTACTTGCACGCTACCTTAGATTTTTCTTATTGACAATCGTGATTTTGTAAATATGTAAATTATTTCATTATTTTTGTTACTAAGATATCTCTATTTACACATGGTTTAAATGTTTGTGATGCATTCTGTTTAATTTATTACTTGTTTATTTGTGATACATATGTGTTGTATAGATGTATGGAGACATGATATATATATATATATATATATATATATATATATATATATATATATATATATATATATATATATATATATATATATATATATATATATATATATATATGTACATGTTATAACTATAACATATATCTACCTGCGGTTAAAGTTGTGATGTACTTGTTTATTTGTGATACATATATGCTGTATGGATATATGGAGATATATACAATATATCTTTACATGTTTTAACAAATGATATCTATCTACCTGCTGTTATAGTTACGATGTACTTGTTGTTATATTCGAGATTTATTCTTTTTTATTTGTTACTTGTTTATATGTGATACATATTTGTTGCATACATGTACGCAGACACATGCGCTAAATATGTACATGCTTTAACTGTTATATATATATATATATATATATATATACCTACATTTATAGTTATGATATCTAAAACATAAATGTCTCCAAAGCATACATTTAAGTTAAAAATCATTAGATATATTTTTGTTGAAAAGATAAATGTTTAATATGCATTTGTTGTTATATTTTCGATTTATATATAATATATGTATATCGTTATTTTATTTTACAATTATTATGTTATGTATTAGTATGTTCATATTTATATTTGAAATAAATATAAATTTCTTTTATTAGGGGTTTTTGAACGACATATCCTAGTTTGAATGTTTAAAATATCGTAGTGTGGTTTATAAAAAAATATTATTAAAAATCTCAATAGACTTCAACCAAAACATTTGAATAATCTTTTTCGTTTTAAAAATATCCTTATAATAAATCGAAAACGTAAAACTCTCGTGAGATAACAATGCAAAACTCACTGCTTGCACTACCCACAGAATCGACGTTACAGAAATACGCGCTACACCAATATGCAAATATTTGATGCAATACTTTCTTTCTTCGGCATTGAACGTCAATTCATCATCGTCTTCTTTAATCCCCAAGATTAATCTGTACAATCAATTCCAAGCGAGAAATTTTTGAAAACTTCGGATTCCCAAATTGGATGCTTCCTTAAGTTTCCAAGGCAATGTCTGTGAATGACTTCCTACAACAAATTGGAGTTACATCCTACTTTAAAATTTTATACCCATGTGGCACAAACCATCTATCCAATTTACGGGCGGGGAAGGGGAGGGGGGGGTGTATTTTAATATTCTGGATCTACACTCTTCTACATTTCAAGCCTCTTACGATTACGGATGGAGGTCCATGCCGACTCAAAATTGTTTAACTGGTGGGGTGTAAATGATGTCTACCCGGGGCTTGATGGAGATAAAGTAATTTCCACTCGAATTGGGGAGTCGGTGGGGTGTTTTTTATCCCACCCCCACGAGCCTCCGAGCCACAATTTCAATTTCGTGTATAATTTTTTTATTGAAGTTTTTATGTTTGGTTTTATTTTTTATGGAGATTGGTTCAATTGTCAGCTGTAGGTGAAAACTGTTTCAGCTGGAATATGATGGATTGATATATATTTTTTTTAAGTATTTTATTTTGACTATAATGCCTAATTTTTCTAACACCTAGGTCGACATATGATGTGATTTCTAATTAATGTATGTTACAATTTAAAAAAAAAATTGCCACCCAGATAATGCAAGCTATTCTAGATTAACATATTTTAAATTCATAACACTAAAAAAGTTACGTTTGAGCATTTCACATCACTCCAAAAGATGCAAATTAAAGAGCTATTTATCAAAGAACTACATTATAACTATTGAATTTTATAAATTTTAGTACACAACGTTTTTTACTGCATTTCTTAGGTATTATACATTTCAAAAGTATATTAAATTTAAAAAGTAAATAATGAGATTTTAATTTTTTTTTGTTTTGTTACTTTAACGGTAATTTGAAAGCGCTCGCATTGTTAGTATTATACTTTAAAAAATGAAAGCCTAGACATATTTTATTTCTGAATAATAAAATTCTAAACTAAGAATTTACTTTTTACTGTGGCTTGTAAATGAAAAAAAAAATTAGAGTTTGTAGTTTCAATTACATACAAATAAACAACGTTACATTCTATTTCATAGAGTAAATTTACAGTAAAAAGTTAAATCATCTTACATAAAATAAATTTATATTTACCTATAAGGTCCAATCTTTAAACAGAAGAACACCTAATACTACAATTTTTTTACCGAACAATTGGAGAAAATATTTTGATTAAAAACAATTCCTTTTACACTCAAACCTCAATTGAGCCTTCTAAAACACAGTAAACATCATCGTCTGTACTACACTGCGAAACCTTTTTAACTGCGTTAATTAATCGAGTTTCTTAGTATATTATTATTTTTTATTTATATATGTTACCCAACTCGCCTGCGATTAATATATAGGGTGTTTTATATTCGTACTCAGTCTCTCCCTTATATTACGCACACTTTTAACGAAATTGTCAAAATATACGCCTCATTTTTGTTCAAGTCTATGGCTGTATATTACATACAATCGGATTAGTTTTAAAACAAGCTTTTAACAAGGAACCAAACATATAACACCTCAGTGAAATGAAGCAATAGTTTTTAATTTGCTATGCATATAGCATTATGAAAAGTGAAAAACTAAGAAATGGGAATAAACTAAGGAAACAAGAAACATTTTTATTTGAATATTGGAAACATGAGCGATTTCATTTGTTATTAATGAGCCTGAAAAATTTCAGTTAAAACTTTTATGGAATGTTTTAAACGAACTGAAATGAATACTTTTTAGAAATATATAGAATCGTTTTATGAGCTCATTTACAGAAAATTCAAAAATTGATATTGCAAAATGTTCATTACTTATACAACATTTAAGCCTCATCTATCACAGTTATTTTGAAAAAACATGTCAAACAACAATTGGCTGAACAATGGAAAATAACCTACTTCTAATCTTTATCATAACAGCAACAATCAAATATGCGTAACTCCCTAGACAGCAAAGTTCTTTCTATTAGCAATAACCATTGATGGATTTCTATAAATAAATTTATAGAAACATTAGACAATATAAGCTTCAACAGCTCTATTTAGCAAATATGTTGCTCCTTTGAAAACTGAAACTCAGCTATTTTGAATGCCGAAAAAAATTCTACGCTTTTGCATCGGGATGCAAGTGCCATAATTCACCAAGGACCATAAAAGCGAGTTCATATTTTATGCGATATTGAAACCAAAAGAAATCGTGTGCCCCCCTCAGTCTTTTCAATCATTGTTTTGAGCGAGCTTTTGATTCATCAATCGAGAAGAAAGAGTTTTGTTAAGGGTGCATTTTTGTTCTGTCATTTTGAAAAATGTTCTTGTGTCGAGAGTGTAGCAAATAATGCATTCGCCTTGGGCCATTTCGATGGCATTTGCGTCCTTTTGTACTGTATGAGTTCCGATTTGCGTTGAAAGTTTAAATCTGAAGGATATAAAAATGATTTAGTTAGCCCACTTGAACCGCACGTCATTTCTATAAATTTTATTTAGGTGACTATACACTTCTTAAAATAGTTTATATAATTAAATTCAAATGCGGATATCTTTATTGAATGTATTTTGATATTTGGTTTTAGAAATGGAAGCAGTCTTTTAGTTTCAATTCAATGTGATTTCTATGCCAATTGTTATTAGATAACTTAAATCGTATTCAAATTTGAAAAATTCTATACCGTTACCTATGGGCATTAAAGAAATCCCTTTAAGCGCGCTGGAAAAATATGTTTGTTTTTCATTGGGAACACCACCAATTATATTTTGTAAGTTAAGTAATTTAAGCATAGAATTTGCATTCAAATGAATTTCAAAATAAGTATCGTCCGAGAAAACTTTATCAAATTTAAAAGAAGAAAATTCTGATCGAATACATAGACCGGAAATACCTTTTTCTGTTTACATGTTATTTACTTTTTGTTCAACCCTCTATCCCAGATTTTTCATGAACAATTACAACACAGAAGTATGTAAATATCAAAAACGCAATTCAAATTGTATGGTTAAAAAAATTGATCGATCAAAATAAAGTGTTTATTTTTTGGAATAAGAAAATGTGTGCGAAGGTAGCTTTAAGTTTATTTAATTGGGTCAAGACTCTTATAAAAAAAAAAAAAAAAAAAAAAAAAAAAAAAAAAAAAAAACGTTTTACGATTCTTAGGATTTCTCAAAACTGATTATTTCTCAACTATACAAATATATCATACTTTAAACATGTTGGCATGTTGGACACTAAAAGTTTGTTAATATTTCTATAAAAAAATATATGTGTAAAAACGTATTTTCTGTTTTCGTTATACCAACTAACTACATCGCATTTTAGTAAATTCTTCTTAGAGTTAATCAATAGTTTGTATTTGATTCTGAATCATATTTAATATTTTTTTAAATATTGAGATAACTCAAAAATTGAAACGGGAGATTAAATAGATGTTAATAAAAAAAAAAAAAAAAAAAAAAAAAAAAAAAAAATTGAATCATACATACAGAAATTTGAATCATTTTTTCATATAACATTATGAACCTTCACCGTAAACAATATGAATTATATAACAATGTATACTTATATAAAGCAATGTATTATTAGAATGTATTGTTAAAATTAGAACAAGTATTCATTTAAGAAGTGCAACAAATAATTCATTGCAAAATATTAAATTGATTTTGACAAAATGTAACTAAAATGGGATCTTTAACATGAGCTAGGTATGAGGTTACAGTTTTTCTAATATAATTTAATCGAACTCAAACTTTAAATTCTTCAATTATTTAATATACGATGCTATATTTACTTTATTACGTCATGACCCGATCATTAACATTAACATACACTTTAATTGAAATATTCACCATTCAAATGTCTTATTCAGTGCGACTCCAACTTAATATTTGAAGGGTTCATTTTAATTTCTCTTCGACAGAAATGACTAAGTACACTTCAAATAGGAAAGCGTCGAAACTGAACTTCGATTATATTCCAAGTTCTTGTAAATGAACATCTTGCTTAAGGGATGTTAACTGAGCAATATCAGCATTTTTGGTCCTAATGTTTCGATCGAAACTGTTTTGCAATTTGGGTTTTGATACATTCTAAGTCGTGTTATTGATTTTTGAGCGAGTGCTAATTAGGAATTACCATCGCATTTCTGTATTAACTTGTAGTTATTTTCTATGCGACTAATTTTGATTTCTTAAAGATGCTTTGTGTCTTTTCAAACTATGCATTTATATAATTTGCCATGCACAAATTATTGTTTAATAATTTTAAAAGTACCTAATTTAATCTCACTTATGGTATTATTTTAGATATACAGTTTATTTTATGTATATAGGGGGACACAAATTAATAAGATTATGGAGCTCCAAAAGAGGTATTTAATTCTATATCATCGCTTATAATAAATCATTAATGTTTTCTATCTAATTGCCAAATTTATGAAGACTATAAGGGTGCTTCCAAGGACGTGCATTAGGTAAATTGAACCTCAATTGCACACATCAATTCATGTTGATCATTCGACCTCCATTGTCAAACTACCTTGTGTTCACCATTGAACCTCCAATAAAATATATTTCAATTGGACATCTTTTCAAAGAGGGCCATTGTAAATTTACATAAGTTCAAGTGTTAAGTTATTCATTTTAGGAATGCTATTATGAGATCAATCCTTGAAGTAACCAGATACTTTCAATTCATTTCAATTAATGGTGTTTTTAGACCACACTGTCGACTAAACTATTCAGAAGCCCTATTACTTTGAGTGGAGTTATCAGGAAGTCATAAGTGACAACTTAAATTGACTAAATGATCCTGGAAAACAAACGTTCTATCACAGATGACTGTGGAGTCAAAAATAAAATAATCTTGTCTTCAAACGACTATCGGTAACTACGAAAATACAATATAATTTCCAAATATAATATTTAAATAAAACAAAAGTTATCTAATACATTTTCTGTTTTCCAAACGAAGTTATTTTTGCCCGGCGAAAGTAGTAATACTTTGAATATAAGAAATCGTCACTGGTTAATAATTTTGTGTTTGAAAACTTTTCTTTCTTAAATTATTAGACTAAAAAGAGATCTCAAGTGATAACGCCTTATCTTTCTGGTATACGTAATGAATTTTTTCAACATACTCTTTGTACCTCAAAAGTTTGTATCCATTTTAAACTAATCCTGTTCATAATACTTCATACACTGTAAATATTTTGACGCATAACATTATTTGACTCAAAACTTTAAATGTTTTCATGATCCTACCACAATATCCCATTTCCGGATCTCTTCAGACAATTCCGTTTTTCACAGTAACTATCGTCCTTCCCTCCCTAAAATGTTATCAAATTAATCTACTACAATTTATATGTTTTTCTTCTGAACGCACGAGGTATTGCAGATTCTTATTCTTATAATGTGGAGCTTTTCAAATATAACCGAAATAAAATATATTCAAGGTAAAAATTTTCATAATATATTATATTTAATAAAGAATATAGTGAAACTTTCATCATGCGTATCTTTGTTTGTCATCAATTGACGATACGAAATTTTATTTACGAATTAACGAATATTTATTTCAATGCATTTGTCTGTATCAATCTGAAGGCTTACTAGATAATTTGATCCACTCAAATCTTAAATTTATGGTTTCGCAATAACTTATGCTATAATTTCTAAGTGAGGTCCAATAATGTGTATTTTCTTCAAAATACTGAATAAAACTCATTAATGTTTCACTAAATGATCTTCATTGTTAAAATTGAAGAAAAAGCGCATAATCTTCTTACCAATGAATAGATACACGTTTCATTAGTAACAACTAATCATTAATGAAAATAGGTATATTAAATTTTACGACTGTCGCCCATTCAGTATAGTGGTCAGACTACCACGCTGGTGGGTCTCGGCTCGAATCCGAGGCAAGAAATGGATGTAAGAAGGTGGATGTCCTAAGTTAGAGGCAACGATGGCCATAACCACTGGATGTCCCTTCGCAAGTGGCCATCACTACCGGCCTTGTAGTGGCCAAGTGACTATTAGAACATTGTAAGTGATAGTAAATACTAGGGCCCGCCATTAGAAGAAAAAAAAATTGTTTAAATTTCATAAACATTTTAATATTGCGTATTATTACATGTACTGAAGAATGAGTTTATGAATCCAGTACATTCCCCACATTTTTAAGGTATGATATTTAATTTATGGATGTTTTAATTAACTTTTCTAAGAAACAATAAAATATAATGAATTGAAACTTTCTGTAAAGATAAATGAAAAAAAAATTAAATATATATTTAAATAAACATTTACTCTAAGTGAATATGTATAGGAAAATGACCGTGAAATTTATCAAAATGTGTATTTCTCAAAGTATAAACAAAAGAAGAAATTCAATGAACATTCAATTACAACATTTACAGTTAAATGAAAAATATAATCGTATCACGATTGCACGTTTATTAACATTTATTTTAAAAATAAATACTAACAATTTACATGGAATATAAAGAAATGTAAAATCCATTTTAAAAATAAGCGATTCAATATGAAATATACCAAATGGCTTTGTGCGGGATATATCTGACGTAAACTATATTTGACTATACTAGGTAGATATTAAATTAATATATTATGGTATCGTATTACGCAGGATCTTAACCAGTGGGAAGGACATGGTATCCCCTCCCGAAATTTTTCAGTTTGCTATCAGAAAGCAAAATCCAAAGGACTTTTTTATTTAAAATGGTACATTTATTTAAAATGTTTTTAAATTTCTAAATATACGTAGGAAAAGTACTTGCAACTATATATTTTTTTCATTAATAACTAAAATTATTGTTATGATTTTCTGAGTTATAACTTCACAATCTCTCTTAATTTTTTTTTCTGGCTTCGCCCCTGGTATTACGTGTTATTCTATATTCGAAACAAGCCTTGTATTACAAAAGAGTAAATACAAAAGAAGGTTCATATCTACATAATGTCATAAAATAATGTATAATGTTGTGTTACACAATAAGTGCATGCAAGGGATATATAGGATAAGCTGTATAAAATAAGATAAATGGAATTATTTTATACGTATTTTTAGTTAAATACGACTCTTTAAATAATTGAATGATTCAGTTTCATGATAAGTTTCTTTTTAAAACGGAACTCAAGTAATTGTCATTAAATAATGTATATAATCTTTGTAACGTGCATTAGAAAGAATTTCTTATTGTACTATTAATTTATTTTTCGAACTTTAAACTTTTAATATATTTTAAAGGGTGTCCGAAGCATGTCCCACCATGTCACTACTGATTTAATTGTATGTGTTGTGTTAGAAAAGTTATTGTTTCTTATAACAATGCAGTTTTTTAAACTAAATGATATAGATCTTATATCATGTTACCTTTTAACCCTTAACTTACTTTAATTTTATTAACAATTTTCATCCATTCATTGTAAAAGTTCGATCGAATCATGGGAAGTTATCTACAAGATTTACAAAGTAATATTATAATTATACAATACCAAATGGAAATTAAACATTATTACATTGACGTTTACAGCTATACATTAATTTCAGACAATCAAAAAAATTTACAAATTAAATCTATCATTTATATATTGCGTTTATCATTTAACTTTTAACATTATACATGTTATTGTATTTCCGAAAAGTGTGTCTGCTCTTTAAGTTGTGCATTATATGAGGATTACAAAAATAAACAAGACTCGCCACAAATCTTGCCAAACAAATCGGTTCCTTGTAGTTTTTTATGAGATCTTCGGAATTTGTCAAAACGAATCTAGAATTTATCGCTCTTTATCGGAAATCCAGAGAAATAACTTGCTATTGAATGTGGCACAATGCAGTGGGCAAAACATCATCATTCAATCAAAGGACGCTTTTGTGCTCTTTGTGCTGACGATTGAATGTGAGGCTTCTGTCACGCCTCAGCCGCTCAATATGTTCAGCGTGGAATGTGTGATTTGTAGAGTAATAGGGGACTTTTACTCGCTTATTACAGTATACAAATTCTTATTCAATTTTAAATATAGTAGCTTGTTTTGCTACAAATGTACCCTAAGAAGGACATTTTATTTCTTTGAGCATAAGGCTTGTAAATAAAATATGCTCTTTGAATGCTCATCAAGTAAATTTATTTATTAAAATACCTGAAGTCAATACATATTGTGGATTAAAAAATGGTAGGGTTGAGAGATAGTTGTAAAGTAATCGATGACTTTTTTTTCTTTTCGGAGTATACAAATTCTTGTTTAGTTTTAATTATAGTAGCTTATTTTGCTCCAAATGTATCCTAAGATATATTTATTTCTTTATGCATAAGGGTGGCGAATAAAATATGTGATTTAAGAGTTCATCGAGTGCATTTATTTATTAAAATACCCGTATGTCAATACATATTGTAGATTGAGAAATAGCAATCTGGGAGTTAGCTGTAAAGTAATAGGGGAAACTTCTTGAAACATACAACGTTTGTATTCAGTTTTGAATATAGTAACTCATTCTACTGCAAGTTTACCCTAAAAGAAAAGTGTTATTTCTTCTTACTAAAGTATACAAATTAATATTCAGTTTTATGTATAGTAGTTTATTTTACTACAAGTTAATCCTAAAAGAAAAACATTTTTTTTTTTTTTTTTTTTTTTTTTTTTTTTTTTTTTTTTTTTTTTTAGTTTATTAGGTTCGAAAATAAAAAATAGTATGTGGTGAGCATGCATCGAGAATATTTATTAAAATGCCTAAATGTCAAAACATATTGTTAGTTGAAAAATACTGTAAGTTTAGAATATATACTTTATGAATCTAAAACAATCAATGCTGTAGCATACCTTTTTAAATATTTGGTATTTGTACTGGTAGTTCAGGGACTCTTTAAAAAAAAAAATGACGTCGATTTTATTTGTTTGTGGCTGGTCAAATTTTCAGAGGACTAATTAACCTACTTGCCGTCATCTAAACAAGTTTAAACGGAAAATAAACTATTTGCCAATGACGACGCATCTATCAATTTTGTTTGTTTTAATGTGAAGCTGGGGGGGGGATGTAATGTGCACGGAACGGATGTTTTCTTCGAAAGAATAAAACACTATGAAATCTTAACTGAAAATCAAATTTTTAATACATTGCAATTGCACATAAAAGTTGTCAATGCATATAAAGGATGTGTATTAGAAACTTTGTTTTATAGGATAAAATTACACTGTGGCTGTTTTAATTACATTGAAGTTAGATGAATTTTAACTGCCTGTGAAAAGTTAATTTTTCAACACATGAGATATATTGACAAAATAGAAACAACAAAATAATTAGCTAAAAAAGCAATTTTGAAATATTTCATTCAAAAATCCGAATTGGTAAACTTAAGGAAAATTTACTGACAAAACTAATGTCGGTTTAAAACTGAATATTTAGCATTTATATCAAATGTTAAATAATGTAATCACAGCAATTGTCATTCAACATTTTTTTCATTTTTATCCTGTTAAAAGTGACAAAAAATACAATTTCGGATTATATTGGTAGAACTCAATTGCCGACAAATGACATTAAACCTCATGAGTTTCATAATAGATTCAATATTGTAAGAATATAGGTATATATGGTATAATTTATCGTATGACTCACAAGTCAATTAAACTTGATTTATACGCAAACTGATTGATAAGTAAGTAAAATTAATATTAAAAATGAAATTTTGACTCAAGCAAATTCGAATATGTAGTATTGCGTGAGTGCATTATGCAAATACATCAAAAAAATATTGATTATGTTCATAGTACAAAAATTCAGTTAGCAAGCTGTTGGTGTTGAATTCTTAGAGTAATTTTGATGAAATTGGTCAAATAGGTAATTCCTTCTTTGGAATTATGGGCACAAAAAATGAAAAAGCAACATGTAAATTTACTTCACAATTTCTGTAGTTTGACTGAAATACTATTTAGCACATAGTACATTATTATTTTACTTTTTCTTGTTGATAAAATTTGGTCGGTTAAGACTTTACAGAGCACATAGAGTGAAGAATATATTAATTACAATCTCGTTTAATTTGTTAAATTTCTTTACTTTAATGCATGTTTATTTCCCTTCCTCAAGCATTTTAATTGCTTTCTGGTAAATAAACTCATTTAAAACAATTAATACAATCGTTGAACAATTCATCTCTAATGACTGTTGAATATTAATTGCACTTAAAACCCGGTAAACCTCTAAAATATGCAAAATAGTCAGACAGCGTATTTAAATTTGAATTAAAAAATATACATAATTATTACATAAAATATCAATATTGTTGATACTGTGCAGCAATAATAAAACATAGTATAATAATAATAATAATAATAATAATAATAATAATAATAATAATAATAATAATAATAATAATAATAATAATAATAATAATAATAATAATAATAATAATAATAATAATAATAATAATAATAATAATAATAATAATAATAATAATAATAATAATAATAATAATAATAATAATAATAATAATAATAATAATAAAAATAATAATAATAATATTAATAATAATAATAATAAACCACCAAGTAAATTTCAGAAAACCATTCGTTCAACATGTGTTATTGGTAATACATCAGATTCCCCGTGATATATAACCTTTATCTCTGATAATAAATAAAAGAAGTTTTTATAAAATTTTCTTATCGAGTTACTAATATTATAATCAGCTAAATAAAGTTAGCTTAAATATATAAGTGATGAAACTATTGAAAATGTGTAGACATTTAATAAAAATTTCCCTTTTTAAATTCGTTAAATCATTATCGTAATATTCTTCACAATAAATTCCGAATTGAATGCCATGTAAGGAACTCAAACAATTGTCGAGTACCGTAATGAATAGGGGATTTACGATCTGATGATGTCCTTGTAGAGCTGCAAGTTCTTAAAAGCTATGAACGAAAAATTTCATACGTTTCTCTTCATGTTCCTTAAAGAGAGGAATAAGATTTGATGATATACGGTGGATCATCTTCTTTTCCTTGCTTTGGTAGTATTAAAGAGACTATGCAAGGGATTATTCGTATGATCAGTTCAAGTAATTAAGTGAACTATTACAACTTAAACTAAGTTTCGAATTCCTATCGTAATGCATTTAATGAAGGTTGTTTAAAATGTTTTTACAGCACTGATAGCTGAATGTTTTATTATCATGAAATCAGATAAAAGTTATCATTCATTTAAAAAAAAAAAAATTCGTTTATTCGCTTGATGAATATGGCCCACTTGGTAACAAATGTTATTTAGCACCAAGTTTAACTTTAATTTGTGTATACAGTAATGAAACAAGTGCTTTATTAATTGTTACAGAGAATATTGTTGCTAACATTTCCAACTAGGTGCACATTCTTTGTCAAGGGGATTTTTTCTAAAAAGGGTAGCATCCACTATTTTTTATTAACAAGTTAAATATTTATGGTTGGTGCACTGTTTTATGTAAACAATGACATCCCAATGCTTACTTGGATCCATAAAAATTAATATAATTATTTATATTTGAAGTTTTTCAAAAAATCTATCATATTATGGCTAATATTATATCTAATGTACACACAATTCCATAGAGTACATACAATTCATTTATTTAATTAAATTTATATACATGGCATTACTGAAATATTCCTGTAGGTAAATTTATCTAACACATTACAGTAGCAGGAATACAAATATGTTGTTTGCGAGAGAACTTTTAATCGAACTTAAAATCTTTTCGGTAGTTTAAAAGTCTGCAAAACTCTAGTTTAAGATTGTTGACTTATGCATTTCAAAGCGATCTGTGCTTTATATAAAAGAGTTAATGCACCCAATGGATTAGATTGCATTACAAACTACGACTCAGTTACCTTTTGAGAGTATTCGAATTTTAAGCAGAATGTATCTTTGAATAGTGGTTGGAAAAAGCTTATGTATGATTCAAATTGATCTATATACATATTTGAAACTGAAACATCTTGTTTAATTGTTTTATTAGCTGGATCTAACACTATCCAGGCAATAAATATGCAGTTTTAGAAACTATTATAGTGTATGTCAACTACTGTTTTCTATGTATAATTTATCGGCACATTCATATAAATACACAATTAAATATTTATAACACATTTTAACTTTAATTATTTACGTATAGTTTCACCATTTATAACAATTTAACAAGTTTAAAACGTGCAGTGTGTGTAAATAATGAAAATGTACACAGTTATGTCACGTGTTAATAACGCTTTCAATCGATATTTATCAGCGAATGTTTTGATTCATTTATTTTCTGGTGCAAGAGCAATGAGAGAACATTTTCACACCAGGATATCATTATATTAATATATGTGCTAAGAGGGTTATACCTTCCGGGTGAACTTTTAAAGGGAATCTACCTCACGGTTAAGTTTAGAATGGATAACAACGAAAAACTCCCACTAGGCAATCTGACAATCAGGAAGACTATTAGCCACAATTACCGCTGTGTCTAATAACTTTGGAAAGAGAGACTTCAGGGCATTGTAAGGCTTGAATTACAACAGTTTTAAAAGACAGCTGGATCTATACTGGGAGATTGTTCAAGAAGGTAAAATTGGACCAACCTCGATGGGTCTTGTGCCTGTTGTTGGTCGTCAGTTTTGTATTTTCATACATCTCTTGCCTCCCGTACGTGGTGTTCGTCTATATTTATCTGATTTTGAATATCTATATTTAGGTTTATTATGGCTCATCCGATCAGAGCGATCTCGTCCTTCATTCTTCCTTTGAGTTTTGAAACTGAAGTACTCAAATAACTGGATTAATATTTGGCACGTAAAACTTTGCACTTAATATCTCAAAAGTCTTTATTTGTTATGTATTGAGATAACTTGAATGTGATAAAAACGTCTGGTTATCACGTTTAATCTTATTTTGATTCCCACTTTTAAACATAAAATAATCGCTATTTATAAATTTGATGATATTGTATTCTTATACTATTTTAAGCACAATAATTACTATATATATATACTATTATATATTATCAGTTTATGATTTCTTGCAGTTTGTTGGACATTATAAAAATGCACAGTTTTTACTTAGCTTTACCAATATATATATATATATATATATATATATATATATATATATATATATATATATATATATATATATATATATATATATATATATATATATATATATATATATATATATATATATATATATATATATATATATATATATATATATATATATATATATATATATATATATATATATATATATATATATATATATATATATATATATATATATATATATATATATATATATATATATATATATATATGTATATATATCAGCTTAAGCAAAGGGTAAATTGTACATCGAACCTAACTCTAAGCTTATTTCAAAGCTCTTTTATTTGAGTTTTATAAAACATCGATACATCAATACAACTGAACAACATCAGCAAAGCTTTTTATACAAGAAGGTGGATTAGGATCATATCCTCACAACTCCTTACCTGTACATGCTCAAACAGTAAGTGGGGACGGACACCTGACCACACTTTTGACAAACTGGAATTAGTACCCATGGGCTTAAGGCCCAGGGTAATAAAATGAATTCTACACAATCTTTGATATTTGCTTTTTCTCACTTAATAATAACATGTACAAAGTGTTTATTAATGTATTAATAATTACACAATTAAATACTGTGGATATGAAGACAATAATTTTTGTGACATACTTTCCTATTCAATAAAAACACTATTACTTTGTAATTAAAACTTAATCATAATGAAAAGTATTTTTGAAATAGATTTTAGTGAAATGCATCCTTCGAAACAAAAACAAAAAAAAATATTATTTACTTGTATAATGCGTGCTTTGATGAGTACTACATGATGTAGAAGTGACATTTGAAGAGTTTTGTGCATGATGTAGAGAGACATTTAGAGTTTATATGTATTTGTTTTTATGAAATAAATTGTGATGTTAAAGCTGTACTCCAGATGTAAAATACCATATCTCCATTCTTTCCTTAATTTACAGAAGAATTAACAAAACACTCTGAATTTGTATTCTCCTTTTAATATTGATAGTTTTTTTTAATTGTTAGAGATGTGCTTCATATACTCTTAGAATGAGAAAAAATCCCATAATATTAAAATTATAGCCTAAAAATTAAAAAAAAAAAAAGGAATTTATTTTCATCACCTTTGGGGTGCAAAATTATTGTCATAACTTACCCCATGGTTGCTCATTAGTTGCAGGAGATTGAGCGCGTATCCCAGAAACAGCTACCCACACACTTGAGAAAATTTTACAAAACAGGATCGTAGCAGCCATTGTACACAGAAAAGACATCTCCACAGCTCGACACAACGGAGCTTCTTTGATAATCCAAATTTTCAATAGAGTATACACCACACAATGCATAGAATACTCAAAACATGTTCATGAGTTACACAATTAGATGGCGATTTCTGCTGGCGTCTGTCATAGCAAAAAAGAAACTCTGAAATTATGTGCAGGAAATGAACTGGCATGTGATCAAAATAATGAGTTGGTGATGTAAAGAGCTACATTAATCCTTTTCTTGGAAGAAAGTGGTTATGTATATGTTGTTACTCTCAATCAAAATTTCGCCTAGGATGAACGTGTTATTCTTTGATTATGGCTTCCATGCAGATAATTACACTGGATACTCAAAAACAACCGAATTTAAGAAGTGATAATATTTTAACATTTGAAAATGAATTGTTTACATATTCACGATTCTGATATTGGTGATTCATTTGATAACTGGAAATATTATTTGTTCAATATTCTCTATTTATATTAATTTTGAATTTATATTTAATAAATATATATGCTAGAATGCATATTTTTCTAATACCCAAAATTCACTTCATATGTAAAGCTCCATTAATAATTTAGCATTTACAAATATTGGTCTTGCACTTATGTAAGTATACCAGCTTATCTGTAAAATTCATAATATGAGGATTTTCTTTAATATCCAACTAATGCATGAGTAGCTTTGATTCTATCCGAAATACTAAATCACTCACTATCAAGTATATCAGTATTATTTTCTTATGCACACCACAATGACAGCACTATTTTTTAATAAAACATCCAATCAGAATAATCCAAGCACATGTTTCGTAATCCAAAATCATAAACTAAAACTGTTGACTGAAAAAATACCGTACAAATATTCAAGATCTTGATAATAATCCACAATCGCTTGTAGACCCCAGGAAAATTTGTTTATTCCTTGCGAAAAAAATACTGCGCTTAGGCGGCACTAAAACTTTTCCGGGATCCCGAATCGCGAACCAACTCTTGGAACTTTGTACCTCAAGCCGAAGCAGACAGTGTCTGTCGTATGGATGGTAAATTCACTTGGATTCCCCTCCAACTATGAGATCGATTGATGCGTTTTTACCTTATTCCACGAGGGGGCGCTTCACGCAGAGCTATGATGCCTGTAAAAATATTTCACCTTATGCAAAGTTATCTTGCAAAGGGAACAAAAAAAAACTGCCCTAGAAGTTTTGCTGTGCCCTCTTTATTCTATCTGTACTTATTCCGGATTCATTCCGAAGAAAGTTTTCTTGTTGAAGACGTACCGAAAAGAGGAAATTTCCAGTAAATTGATTCCGATGAGGGAAAATATAGATCATGCTTTTTGGTTCTACGAATTTATCAATGTATGCCTCCTCAGAAAAAATTGCTGGATATTTTATTTTGTATCTGAAGAACAGTTTACCTACATTTTCCAATAGTCAGGACATGAAATTGAAAAATTGAAAACTACAGCTATACATTTGAAATATTGATTTGGTTTAGTACTTCAATAACTACTCGTTAACACAACTACTTAGTAATTGCTCATTTATTAACCATTTGTAATTCTACAAGATAAAACTTGGTGAAAAGCTCTAATTTTCAATGAATACTACAGTTACTAAGATTCAATAATAAAACTAAAGTGTGTAGGCATGGTTTTAGTATTTAAAATATATTCAGTTAACTTATTATTTGAAATAATGTATCAAAGATATACATAAATAGAATACTGCATACGATAATAAACTAAAAACAATATACGAAGTTTTATTTTATAATACACTAGACTATAAATTTTACATTGGAAAAAACTAAAGCAATCAATTGCACAAATAAAAAAATCGTTCAAGATCTATATTTATTACCTTAATGTATCATATTAAAAAACACAGTCGTTTCAGTTTAACATAAGGAAACAGACTAAAAACAATAATTAGTCAATACAGGCCTTCGATTAATGAAAATAAAATACAAACGTGAAAAAATTCATATTAAAAACTAATGTTCGTTTTTCAACTAGTTTCAACTTAAAATCCCATCAGTGATTAAAAAGCTTTTTTGGGATCAACTTTCTCAAAGGAAATAAAATAACAGTGTGCCTTTGCGAAAGTGTTATTAAATAAAAAAAAATCATTTCAAGATATATATGGTTCGTGTACAAACTAAAAAAGAGCAAATGCCTTTGGGGACTGCTTAAAACTAACACACTCACAATCCGAAAATCTCTTGAGAGCTAAGAGTATATACTTTTAGCTTTATTCTTTCAATTTCTCATTACTTTTAGCTTTACGAAATTCCACTCCCATAGTTTTTTATATATATATAAAACATTTCTTAATACCTATACCACAGACGTTTCACCGGAACACATCGTAATATATTGAACTCATAATATGATTTTTTTTTTATAAGAATTGAATACCAGAAAGCTATTCATTTTTTTAATTTTATTTACTTATGTTAGATAAAATTATAATTTAACAAGAGGAACGAATTATTAATTAATTTATCAAAAGATAACTATTGGGATTCAAAAAAATCATCTTTTCATTTGACAAACTAAAGTTATCTCGTGGTTTAAAGAAATAAGTTAAGGCGCTCATAGCAATTCTGTTTTGGGGAAAAATACTAATAGTATAAATTTTTTAAGGTTTTAATATATTTTAAAACTTCATAAATGTTTGCAATGAAACACACGTATCCAAACTTGAAGCTGTGTATTTTTGATTATAGTATCATGGAAGTTAAACTTTGAAAATGCTCCTGGAATTTTCATAATTCATTTAATTTATGTCTTCATTTTCGAATATTACATTGTTTTGAAAACGCTCTATACAGAATATCCTAAAAATTTGCAAACGGTTGTTCTTTTGATGTGAGATATAGAACATTTCATACAATCCCTTTAAGGAAGAAGCTTCATTTACTAAAATGTTTCTGAGGTACAACATTTATGGAAAAAAAAATAACACACTTATTTGAAATAAAATAAAAAAAACTCACCCACATAATTCAGTCACTTACATTCAGTTAATTCATAACAACACTAATTCTGGCTGTACTGATTGATCTCCCCAATCACTAAGATTTTCTAAATTCAATTATTACCATCATTGAATGCTTTTTATTTCAGTTAATTTTAAAAATAGAGGTAACAATATTTTAAATTATTGGGAATCGACCGCAGGTTTTATTTTACAGGTGCTTTGCGAAAATTAAAATTTGACTTTTAATATAAATACTGTCCATAAAAATCAGACTACCTTTTTATAATTCAATATTTTATTTTAAATATATTTAGCAATTTGCACTGATTACCATTCTAATAAACAAAGAAAGTGAGTATGTAACAACCTTTTTAGTTAAGCCTTAATCTTTCTTCCCTTATGCCTGAATTTAGGAACATGATTTATAAAAAAGGGATTTAATCATCATTAAAAAAAAATTAACTCATAAAAACAAAAGTTGGATTATAAATCATTTATATACATTGCCAAATTTTATGCACTATTGCAATTTATTCAATCGATTTTGTCATCAGATCATGTTTTCATAGTCTTCATTTAATAAAAACGAAACCATCTATTCCGTACCGTTGATAAAATACTTTTTCATTGACAAAAATTCGAACTGTCATCCGAAGCCGCAATAGAAATATGTGAGAGAGAGCTTTTATAGATATAACCTCAGAACTTGCTAGGATGCATTATCAACGACAATGAATCTATAAGTCAAATATCAGCTCTATTGGATGATGCAAGTGTATTAATTATCCATTTGAAGATCTTCCTACCACCAAGGTTAATACAGAACTAAAGTCAATGTAAAAGATTTAAAGAGACAAATTCTTACAAACATATTGCGAGTTCGTGTAATGTATTTAAAGACCTGGTTTGATTTATACAACAAAGAGTCTCCAGCTCAAATCCAGGATTACAAAAGATAAAAATAAATATCCTTTATTGCGAAATGAAAGAGCTAAACCCAAAACATATAGCTAAAATGATATGAGAACGACAATTACAGGTATTTGTTCATAAGAAAGAAATCTAAAATGCGGAACAAGTAAATGACGCAGTTTGACGCCATTTGGAGGAGAGATAAACTCTACCGTTTCTTGAATATTGTTATTTTTAGTATTATATTACTCAAAGCATTGAATACCATGCAGTTATTAAAAAGCATTCATTCAGCATTAAAAAAGGGAACATTTTTCTTCTTGGGGAAGAGTTCTGCAATTATTCCTAAATATTCTACACAGAGATCAAGAGATGGTGATGTTGCCACCAGAAACTCCCATCTAGATATGAATACAAAAGGCACAATTCATACCTGCGTAAGGTTTTATTCATGCTTTGAAGAAAATTTCTTCATGCGTAAATTTTTTTTTTAAGTTTCTTCAGAGCGGTGCACACTAATGCATTTCAGAATATGTTTCAAAAATAATATATTCTGCAACATTCATACGCGAGCAGTGTTAGATGTGAACTTAAAAATGATTCAACAATGTAACATGTTACTTTCACATTGCAAGGTTTTTGAGGTGGCCTTAATGTTTTTTCTTATGTTTTTAGATCTGCCTTAAGGAATTGTTCTGGTGCAATTTTCTTTGTTTCAGGTAAAATTTAATTAAATGTTTATGCATGGATTGTAATTTTAATTTACATACCTGTCATCTTAATACATAATTTAAATGCTGTGTAAGGCATAATTTTATCGTTTCTTTAAACAGTACATTGTACTTTTAAACTATGTTGAAATAAAAAACAAAAATCTCAAAGTTAAAAATATTAAAAGCGTCAACGTAAAACCATTATGGAAAATACAACTTTCATTTAATTAAATACTATATTTACTAAGATCTTTTTTCAGTTGAAATTTCAATATTTGAAAATAAATGTATTTATAATATTGCCATTAACTATACTTGATCGTTTCACATATTACTAAACCGAAAGTTTACAATTAATACACATTGTGGTACAGTACCCAAAAAAAAATCAGAACGATGGCTACATCTTCGGTTTTAATTATTGTAGAATCTTACGGTTTGCACCAAAATGTTTTGCTTACGATTTTTTATATATCTGATGCAATTTTTTTTTCTTAAGGAACTGTTTACTAAGTAAAAGTAAAGCTATCTTCGAAAATTTCAATTCGAACCCCTATTTCTTATCATTTCATTCAATTTAGAATACATCATTTACTCTATATACGAAATTTCAATTCAAAATGTGGAAAAACACTTCACTTATGTGCGAAAATATTTCGACCATTTTTTGACCGATCTTCAGGGAGAATTTCCATGAAACGAAAGGTATTTTTAAGGTTCTACTTCACAGCGGGAGAAATCGAACCGTCAGTGCGGCGTTTCACGACGTTAAAAAATACAAATATAAGTCTAAAACGGCATAGAAACTACTAGGATTTATAGTGTCATGTTTAAGATTAATACAAAAATAGCAAGTAAACGCAAAAGTAACATAATTTATTTATGACATTAAAGATGTGCATTCTTCACACGAAATAAATAAAATATCGAAAACTGTAATTGCAGAAGTATAACGTATACTACTGATAATTAGAAAATTAATAAATAGAAAATGTAGGCAATAGTAAACAGTATTCAACAAAGAGTGATTATTTTACAGAAATATTTCAATGTAAACACAAATGTAACTTGATCGTTGACATTATTTATAAAATAAAAAAATCACATGATTCAGTAAAATTTTTAAAGGATAACTTATTGAAATTTCTTAAAAAATGTTGTTTTAAATAAATGTAATTTAAGAAAGTAATTTTTTTTTAAAAAATAACACCGTTGAAAACCACACAAAACATATGTTCCACGATTCCAAACACGTTAGACAGATTAAAAAAATATATATAAAAAATAAAACTGCTTTGTTTGTATAAAATAATATTTCTTTTTGTAATTTCAAGAAATTCTGTTCCGATTCACCCCGCTGTTCCTATTCACCCCATTTTACGATAATTGAACGTTGTGCGATTTTCCACACCTCTAGTTTACCTTGAATTAATCTTTAAAAGTTTTCCAAAAGTCGTCTACTATACGGTCCCTTAAAGTGAGCATTTTTTAACATTTTTGCTAAAAAATCGAGAATTAAAAGTCAAAATGAAAAGAAAAAAATTATGTGAGGGTTTTAGACCATGGTAAATCTAATAAAAGCAACAACAAAAAAAAATGTTTCTATTCAAAAAACAAAACTAAATTGGTTTATTAATTAATAATTAATTATTAAAAAAGATAGGGATGCAAAAGTTGATGGCTATTTATGTTTGGCAATTTACAAACTATTTTTTGAAAAAAAAAAAAAAATACTGAACTATATTAATTATTTAAGTATTTATGGCCAAAAAAACAACTTTTTTATTTAACATTAATCTATCATTTTCTTTTTATCATTTATATTACAAATCACTCATTAGAAAATTACGAATTTTTGTATTTCGACATTTTTTGGATGCTGAATCAAAATATGGGATAATATTATGAGGTTGCTATTGAACTTTTTAAAGTTTGGTTCCGTTTTAATATGTAGATGACCCCTCGTGACAAAAAAAAACTACATGCAATTATTAAATACCTTCCACGATTTACAACGGTACCTTTTGTTTGTTATTTCAACAATTAGAGCAAAAGATATAGCCATCGTTCTGATTTTTTTTTGGGTACTCTACCAGTGCAATATTTTTTTATCATATTAGAAAACACAACATGGAAATGTGACAAGAAAGGTGTATTTTTCACTAAGATATATTTGGTACATTGCTAATGCTAATCTACTGATAAGATATTAAGCTTTTGTAGAAAATATGTTCAAAAGATTAGCACCTGGTTTGATCAAAAAGTGTAAAGAGGTAGAATCGATAGGTCTCGAAGTTATTTAAAGTTATTAGCGCGTTTATTCAATAATTAGTAAACATTATTCATAAAATGTATTGGAAGAATTTCAAATTGAATATGAATTATTGATCAAGAAGTAAATTTTAAGTATTCACTTAAAAGTAACATACATTAAATGCTAAAAAACTGATACATGCATGTAGTTTTACCACTCTCACTATTTTCAGTATTAGTGATTCCAAAATGGGACTCTAAAACATTTAATTTTTCATAATTAAAGTTGGTGCTCTCAACACAAGAGAACCTGTTTGATTATTCCTTTGAAAAGAAATCATTGATGAGCTAACCCGCGTTTAAATACCCACGGGGCTGAACTAATTAGTTTGAGCACAATTTAATACTTTCACAAACATAATTCAAAATTAGTGTTTATTTTCCGTTAGTAACTGAAAAGTGACTTTTCCTAACTTTTGAAAAACATACACTTAAAAGTTTATTATTTATATTAAATTTCTACGAAAATTACTTTTTTGTTTAAATACTAACATTTGGAATGAAGATATTTCTAGTTTTCACAGCATTTAATATAAATATCTTTTCAAAAGTTAAGAAAAGCCACTTAGACCCCTTTGCTTCTCAGGCCCTTAATTGTAATGTCTGGGGTTTGTATAACTATGAGAGCCAACGTTCCCATTTTCACACGTTAAAAGAACCGCTGCATTTACTGAAGTTTTTAACATCAGTACAATTTAATTTCCTAACAAAGCGCACATCCATTTTCACTCAGTGCAAGTTATATCCATGATTACTTACATTAAAGAAACAAATCACACTCGCCAGTTATCACTATCAATTTAGTTCACTGTTTTGGAACATCGTTATTATGGGCATGGAAAGAAAACTTAGCCCACATATTAGGATACGCCCATAAAATACTGATCAATCAAACAACCCCTAGAATACCGTTCATAAATATCAATATGTTTAATGGGAAAGGATTAGGGCTCACTTTTGTGATAAAGTACTGAAACACTGTAATCACAATGTGCAGGGCCTTGTAACATGTTCGGGTTAACGGCTCTGTGAACAAACACTTAAGCCGAATATTTTATGAGGTGATAAAGTTTTATTTTATTCATCTTTAATTCCTCATAACTCCGGTACTTGAGGTGGAAGATCTCAAGTGTAAATTTGCGGACATGGATTTAGAATAGCTTTGGAAAGAATAGTGCGATAGAAAAGAGGATAATTTTAGAAGTTTGACAAATATTCAGCGGAAAAGATATTTGTATTTTAAAATAAAACATAAACTTGATTGATTACAAGTGAAAATTCCAATCTTATAATATACCTTTTAAAACTCCTTGGTATTTAAGTGCCTGAAAAACTTAATGGTTATTATTTGCATGACTAATAGGGATAGTAATTATGGGTACATCAAATCCCTAAAACATCTCTTGAACAATGCCGATCCCTTTTTTTTAACAGTTATAGCTGCAGGCAATGGTGGATGACTTTCTGCAGCATCATATATTAAGTTCAAATATTAAATGACTAAAAATAAAGAATAATTATACTGCTCAAATCAAGAATTTTGTTACGTAAATAGCAGAAATTAACGAAAAAGACATTTTCAATGGTAATTATATTGGATAAATATTAAATAAAATAGTTTTCCGAACGTCGGATTTCTTAAAAAAAATATGTATCAATTATTTTAATTGATTTAATGTCCCAGTATACATTCGAAATTGGAGAATATGTTAAAATTAATCGATTTTTTTTTTTCGTTTTTTACTCTAAAATATTCTTGCAGCTAGTAGTTTTACGAGTGTACTTTTTCCTGTACGAGAAACACTTTTTAATCTTTGTATATTTTCAAGAACATACGCAGTGTTGAAAAATCACTACATTTAAACTAGATTTAAGTATAACTAGATTTTGTCAGTATAAGACTCTCACCAGAGTTTGAATCACCCAATTAAAAAATAATAATACATTTAAAGTTGACAATGCAGTGCATTAAACCTACTAGGATTTAAAAAATCAATGCAATAATTAGTTTTTAAGTTAATTTTCAATCTTGATAGTTTTATGCAGGGCTAGTGTTTTTAAATAATTTAAAAATAAAGCTATATGGAAAAAAGCTCTTTAATTTATATTTACAAATCTAGTAGAATCTCTGTACCAAATCATTACTTTTTATTTGCAATTCAAATTGTAATTCTAAATAAATAAAAAATTGATGTATGACTGGTGCAAATAGATTAAATTTTAATTAATAAATTGAATATCATCAGATGAAATATTTTTTTATCTTAATTTATTATTTTTTTAACATTTATTAAGTATGAAAAATTGTGAGTCTAGTTCAAAAATAAAAGAACAAATTTCTAATTTTTACTAGTATCCTAATTAAAATGAGTTAAAAACAGGCTGTCCATTGTAAAAGATGCTCCAAATTAAAAGAAGCTCCTCGTACCATATTTGCAAATGTAATTATGAACGATCGATTTGAAAGTTATACTTTTAAAAATAATCTTGAGCATCGTGTTAAATTAATTTAAATTCATTTGTTAAGGAAGTGTTTTACAATCTGTATAAAAGAAATGATGGAAACTTACACTCAGATAAAATATTTTGCTTCCAAACATTAATTCTTAAAATGGAAAGAGTTCAAAATCTTTAGAATAATTGGAATAATTTTAAATGTATAGTAATCTCTAAAATAATTTTAAATGTTAATTTTTTTAAATATTATTTATTGAAATTTGGCTCACATTTGAATTTTATATTTTTGTACTGCATGGATTGTACACAAATATAAATTACATTACACCATTACAAATACATAGGATGCATTGCACCCTTAGTCTTTTCTCTGTAAACTCCAAAATCACAATAAAATACGCATGTATCACTTTAATTCTCCTTAAAGCATACTTTAAAATGCAATAAATTATAAATTATCTTACTTTTGTTCTTCATTAAAGCTATATTTATTCTATTTATACTACAAAATTACAAAAGACGAATTGTCAAACAAATAACTCTATGAAAACCACAACATATTATACATTTCCACGAGCAAACGTATCTGTTTGCTCAGACTTTCCAGAATATTACGCCAAAAAATTCTCATTCCTTCTCGGAAAATCGTGCATATATCCCTACATCACTTCAACAACACTCGCTTCTTCTAACCTTACAATGCAGTAACTAAATAAGCTTAACCCATTCTCGGTTGCAGCAGATTTTCAATTTGCATTAGACAATCATTACTATCTGCATTACATATTTATGCAACTACCGCAACTGAGACCGCGCTGCTCTGGTGATGGGGGATGAGGGGGAGGGGATTTGCAAAAGAGGCACCCGTTCTTCCCGCTATTTTTCTTTTTTCTTCTTGCCAGTAGTTATCTTATCGTCGAGAGAAGAATAGTCGTATTTGATGGCAGGGCTACTGGAATATTTCTGCCCACGTATTCTATGATTTTCTCGTTAAGCCACCATCTTACTCCAGGGTCTGAGGGAAAGAAGGAATTGTTGTAGCTGAGTGGTAGATGAAGGGAGGGGGCAATTACAAATTGCGGGGAAGAGAGGTGGGTTATTTTAAGCTATAATCATTAAGTTATGCTTTCAATGGATAATTTTTTTTTAGGAATTAAGTAATCAAATTATTTTTAGGAATTAAGTTATTTGTCGCGTATTTAAGGGGGTTCGGTAGGCCCTATATCACTAATGTTAAAAGGCCCCTTTTCTATGTATCTTTTCTAAACAACTAACAAATGAATGCTTTTAAAATTGTTCCTGAATATAAAATCAACCTTCTTTTTTTTTTTTATCTGAGGTTAATATTAAGAGAATACGTTTTTTTTTTTTTTTTTTTTTTTTTTTTTTTAAGCCATCTCAAATGATGAAGCACCAAAAATCTCTGAGAATCGTATTTTTTTAAAGACAAAATATTTTTTTAAAAAATAAATCATCAACATTTTTTTAAAACGTTCACTTCAAATTAAAATTTGATAGATAGCAAATATAGGGAAAAAAATTCATAGAGCATCTTGGAGCCATTTCTTCAAAAAAGTACATAGAAGTTTGAAAATTGGCATTTTGAGAAGAATCCATTTTTATGCAAAATTGTAGCATGGTAAACGTGGGTTTACGTATTTTAAAACTAACCTTTCTCCGGAACTAGAAATAGTTCAGGCCAAAACTATATCTTGAAAAAAGCAGAATAGTTTGATATTTAAATATATGCAAATGTCACGAAATCCAAAATTTCGAAATTTTATGCGTACTGAACCCCCTTAGCAGTTATTTTCCGGATATTCAGGAGTTATTTGTTGCATATTTAACAGTTATTTACTGCATATTTATGAAGTTTTTGCATATTTAACAGTTATTTGTTGCATATTTAACCAAAGTTAATTCAGACTCAAATTTGTTTGGAATGCATTCTCAAACCTACGTATGTACATGATTATTGAAAAAGGTTGGGCACATTAAAAAAAAAAATATATATATATATATATATATATATATATATATATATATATATATATATATATATATATATATATATATATATATATATATATATATATATATATATATATATATATATATATATATATATATATATATATATATATATATATATATATATATATATATCAAATCCTAAAGTAATGGATGAATGCAATAATTTTTATTTGAAAATTACTCTGGAATTCTTATAGAAGAAAAGCTTTTTAGACTTCTTTTAGAAGAAAATCTTGTAAGCCACAACAATATTTTTATCAGATTATACTAGTTAATCTGATATATCATCAAATAGGTTTAAGTTAAATTAAGTAAAATACGAAGACATTAAATTGGTATTAATGAATATATCAAAGATGGAATCTCTCTACATTTCTATTTTGAGGTCTGTCCTATTTTTGGATATGGTGTTTGCATATTTTAAATGCATACATTCGTATTAAATACATATACATAAAAAAAAATTAAAATACGTTTTTATACCTTTATACTTTTTTATACCTACCATTACTGTTAAGGAAAAAAATTAGTTGTTTTATGCTATAAAATTTATTATTATAATTTATAATTTTTTATTATACCGATAAAGCCAAAAGTTTGTAAGTTATCGGTTTGGTCAGCCAAAAACTTAAATGTCGATTTCATTGCAAATAGTTTAGCCAAAGTCAAACGTTTTCTTAATTATTGTATTTGGTCAATCAATTCATTAAATGCCATGGGATGATTGACCAAAGTAGAAAAATGAAGGCATGACGATTAATTTCTAGATATTAATTGATATACTTCAAAGTTTACAGTCGCATTTTGGTCACTTTAGATTAACTTCTAAGTATGTGAAACTAAGTAATTATTGATTTCTTTATTTTTTTCATAATATTTTATATTTTATGACACTTTTACTAAACTTTCCAACTGTATAGGGCAGTTTGGAACTCTAAATTTTTTTTTCACAAGAGTCATGATTTAAGGTATTTGCCTAGACTAAATATGACAAAAATTGAGCACTGTATCGGAGCGAATTCTGTAAAATATAAAATTCATTTCAATTCACCCTAATGCACAATTCTACGTTAATAACAAATAGCATGCTCAAAAACAAACCACATCTGGCAACAAGAAGTTATGGACGTTTTATTTATATAATGTACCTAAAAGTTGTTTTTGAAGGGAAAAAAAATATTCGAAAACATAACACTCATCCACTTTTTTTAAGAAGAAACAATAATATTCAAATTTGTTTTTACCAAGCCTTAAGTTTAATTTCAGAAAACATTATTAAAAAATGGTCAATAAATTTAAATACAAAGCCTCCTACCAGGATTAAACACTGTATTCTTTTTTTCTCCTTAAATCGTGTAAAATATTCTTTTTTTGAAAAAAAGCCTCTTCTTTAGGCTCTCTTGTTTATCCAGGAATTTACTTTCCACCCTCAAGGGAAAGTATTTGGCAAGAGCGCAAGTTTGGCGCCTCATACCTCTATCGCTTGTCATCAAGTTTGGCATTAAGTATGCTTATCTCATTCGTGTCATCCATTTTGTAAGGGTTTTGGTCGGGGGAATTCCCAAGATATCTCTACATTATCAGGTACGGCTTATAAGTTATGTATAAGTATAGAAGCACCAAGAGAAGTTCATTTTTATGTCCCTATACACCTTACTTTCCTACCTGTGATGTAATGCTTGTAAGTAAATATTGACGCAATATTTGATGGGATTTCGATTTTCCAAGGAAATAAACCATTAAGATGTTATAAAATGTGACACTCCAAGCAATATCAATGCTTTATTTGAGAATCTACAGCTTTTTCTACGATGTAACTTTAGTCCAAACAAGGTTTAAGTTATATCTAAACTGGACCAATAGTAATCTTGTTTACAAATGTACTCTTGTGAAAGTCTTAATTAACTGCACACTTCTGTTATACGAGGATATCATTCCTGTTATATTTGGAAACAATGCACTTCAATCCAATATGAAAAGTATTATGAATATTTATTCTCTAATAATTCTTCAAACCACAAAATGTTCATCATCTTGTATTGTTGAGAGTCTTATAAAGGATAATACAAAGTCAAAAACCTAAGCTGTTCTTGGGGATATGTTCTAAACTCTAAATGATTATCTTAATGCTTGGATTTCAAGAGTACATTTTTATTCTAAAATACATTAATGCATATTCGATTATTTGTTTTTATTCAAAAATACATTTACGCTCCAGTTCTCTAATTCTAATTTAATAACTTTCAACAATCATACAAAAAGTAACATTATTTTTACGTTTGGTAGTTTTATTTGCAGTCAGGTTGGTTTAAAAATACAACTCACAGCCACATCAATCTTCCGTGGCTTGGGTGACACAAAGCAGCGTCAATTGATTTGACCCTCCATAAACAACCCATCCCGCTTTTTTTGCAACACCTTTAAATCGCCGCTT
This sequence comes from Linyphia triangularis, assembly GCA_963978545.1. Classification (NCBI taxonomy): domain Eukaryota; kingdom Metazoa; phylum Arthropoda; class Arachnida; order Araneae; family Linyphiidae; genus Linyphia; species Linyphia triangularis. Next base: position 19,185,803 of record OZ021732.1, on the reverse strand, counting down.
CACATTTTTTTCACCGTTGTATCTTTTCATCTTAATTAAATGCCCATCTAATTCCCTTTTGAAAGAGATTGCATACACACAGCAAAAAGACACCCCCGCAGCATCGTTCTAAAACGTCAGTAGCTTCTACAATGCAAATGGCTCATACAGATTCAAGTCATTATCATTAGTAAACCAATCAATAGGCTTTAAAAGTTCGCATTCCCAGTAGGGGGAGGATCGGCAATCGATGGTATTCAATGAAAAAAAGCCCCTCATCTTAAAGAATTTACAAATAGTTGAAACAAAGTAAATAGGTTGTTAAGACATTGGATTTTCTTGCTGCTCCCCCTTATCTTGAATTGAGGATGCTGTATCCAGGCGGTAATTTATTTCCCCGTAGGAGGTAAAGATCCTAGTTACTTCATTACTCCTTCTTGGAAGAATCAATCGAAGAATAATAAGACATTGTCTCTCCATCCTCTTATTTAGGGATGCTGACAAGGGATGTCTGAGCCAAAATGAGTTACGAGAGAAACGAAAGCTTGCGACTTGCTCTTGGATTGGTGATGAAACACTATTGGAGTCATGTAACAAGACAGATACTTCAATTCTTATAGTTCAGTAATTAATAGGACTTTAATTGTACACTGGAGAGTTTTAAGTAAACATAAATAGCTTTATAAGAAAAATTTCCTTACATAGATATTGCAGATAATTAAGACAAGAAAAAATTATACTTATAGAATGGAAGATTTGTATTTACGTATTTTTCCAAATTTTCTACGTCGATGATTAACATTAAAGTTGCGTAATTTATATATTTCTCATCAAAACACATATGGGGATATTTGAATAAATAATGCAGTATTTTCCGATTTGAAAAGCAATATAAGTTTATCATCTTTTCTCCTTAGAAAAAAAATAATCGAATGCATAAAACATATTCAAATTCAGGTCTGGTCTTAGTGTTAAAAATGTTAATTAAATCCTGCTTTACATTAAAACTTGCTCATTCTTCTTTAAAATATAATAACTTATATATCAATTCGTAATGATAAAACATCTAATAGTTTAATACATTTATATAATAGCATAACAATTCAAACTTGTTAAAAAAAAAAAAAAAAAAAACTACATTTTATTAATCAAGAGAACGCATTTCATTTGCATTTCAAAAATTAACAAAAGTTTCCGTACAATATTCTATTAATTGCATGTTTTCTTTACGTTTATTAAACGAAGCCACCACATTCTAGTACGTTGCAAAAAGAGAGAGAGAAAAAAAACAAAAAAAACATCCACTGTGATCTTGGGAATAGATATTCTATTTATATTATAATTGCGAATTCTATTTATTTACTATTTATTTATGTGAAGCTACATTTCACGTAAACTGATTAATATACTTAATTCAAGAAACTATGGAATCGATATTTGGAGGTTCTGCGTGAGACGACGCTGTCAATTCTAATGCGTGGTAATAAATGAAACACATGCTGCGATTGGCTAATGGAATGTGGGAATTCAAATTCGCTTTTTAAGATGCGATGGGATTGGTCACAAGCACGTAAAATGTGATGCCATACTATACACCTCCTCTCCTAATAGCGCTAGATGCATTTAATAAACAAGTCGTTTTTGGCGATCTCCCATACTATTCCACTGATTTTATTATCAAGATACCCTTTGAAAAGGAATAAACGTGCTATGTGAAAAGGAATACACGTAAAAGGGAGTGAATGCGCAAAACTGTGCCAAAAGGACAAATCTAATTCATTAATTAGTATAACTCCAATATTTTTCATCATAGCAAAAATCCCTCTACTAACAGTTTTTTTTTTTACTGTCTGAACGTTAATAACTACTCATTTATTTTAAATCGATTGATTTTAATTGATTATTGGGTTAAATCCTAGTATCCGTGTTAAGACCGAAAAGTGAGTTTGGCGCCAAACGGAATGCGATATTTTCTTGACGCTCATATCCACTGGGTTTGTAGGGTAATATTGGAAGGCAGTTTCTAAAATTGCCTCCGGGTACAGTTGTGATTACCTAGCTTATTATGTAGTATTTTATTGCTCATTTGCATATCCGTTTTCCTTTCAGTCATCATTTTGTTTTGAGGGCCATTTTGAATTAGAAGCCGTCTTCTAGATTTTAAACCATCTTCACTTAGCCTTGGCAATAATCGGAAACCACGACATTTCAGCCGTGTAACCAACATGAAAAATTAAATTTCTAAAATTTTGATAGCAATATTCTTCATCCTTACATCCTTCGGACATTTTTGGTGATTTTAACTGTATGTTATAAAAACTGCTGTTGGAATTGCTTTAGTTAAAGCAATTAAATAGTCCTTCAGAAATTGAGTTTCTTTTAAAGAGTATTATCAAATGTTCATAGATTTTGCAGATTTAATAAAAAGACATAGCTTGTACCTAAAAAGCAAGGCTTATAATTTCAAGAACATGAATTCAATTTATACTTGATATAATAGTCTTTATTTAATTATTTTCCATGTTTTAAAGAATTAATTGAAATGGTAATACATAATATTATACATTTCAATTAATTATTTAAAGCATGGGAAATAATTAAATAAAGACTATTATATATATATGCGGATTTCTCCAAATGTGTAAAAAACAGTGGAATTACCTAATGCTTCATTTGTTGTTTATTTAAATGTTATCCAATAATTTAGGAAGTATTATTAATGCGCACAAGTTTAACAAGATTTTTTGCTGATTAAAAAATAATTAAATAGTAATAATATATATATATATATATATATAGCTTAATGAAAAGAAAAAAGTGGTACTTTTGGGGGGAATTGGCATGCGTAAGTGATCGGTGCAACGTAGTATTCCATAAATTTAAAATATATTTTCTCTATACTTTATAATTTAATGTATGTGCTGATTAGTGAGAAAGGAAATAAACTAAAGAAACACAATGTATAAATTAAGAATGCATTGGGAATTAAACTAAAGATTTTAGCTTCACATATTTTTCTTAAAAACATAATTCAAAACTAAAGTATCTAATAATATATAATGTGATAAAATAATAAATTTATGATACTTCAATTAATCCATGAAGTCTTGACGTGTTTGAGCATTGTATGGGCATTTAAAAAAAATATCGATACAGCTTGTACATTTGAAATAAATAGTTATTTTAATGGATTGTAAAATTGCATTAGTAGCTTTTTCACCTAAGATTTAGAGCTAGGATAAAAAAAATATGTATGTTTTCTTTTTGTAAGAAATTTTGTTCATATATTCGAACTGTAAACGCATCACTGTACAAAAATATTTTAAAATTGTTCGTGCATATACATCATATAAATACAGAATCCAATTTGTAATAAAACCACAGAATGTAAAGTTTGCTTTCCCCTTTCAGAATTGAGTTTCAAGAAGAACTGTATTTTGTTTCTTGAAGAAAGAGTTCTTGTTTTCATCTACCTCTTTGCGTGCCATAGATCACCATAAAAATGTAATAAACTTTTTTTGCTCCTCTCAAAATATCATTTGTAGAACTCTCAGTTTCTCTTTTTATCAGGAAATGAAAAATACCTTTCAGAAGAAAAATGGACGAAGTTTGTGGAATAGCTTCTGAGTTAGAAATAATTTATTATTCAAAGGTAAATACTGCAAGTATGACGATTACTTCTGGAATGTTTGATTGCATGGCAATTTGCGGTAGAATTTTCTAGTGGATGTGTATTGTAAACAAGTCGTTCACTTGTGTATGTATATAATAAAAGACGTGTATAGTGACCTAGATGTAATCCAACGCAGAGAGGGACATAAAAAACATCTACCAAATAAAATAAAAACGAAATATTAAAAAAAAAAATTAAAAATTAAATAATGTTCATCTAAATCAAATTAAACATAACAGGGTATACTAGGACACTTTTAAATTAGTATGAACAAAGTGATACATATATCGACGGAAAAAATGTAAATTCACAAGTACATTAAAAATAAAATTAAAAAATAGTACCAAAATAAAAAATAATTTATTTATAAGTATTTTTAACTCCAAAAACTTATATTGGACATAAGGAACATGTACAACGAAAAATGTATATGGCCACATTAATGACATATACCACATTAATGGCATATCATGATCGTAATTACTTCTAATAACAATTGTAAGAGTGGAATACTATTTACTTGTATTGTAGATTAAGTGTTTATCACATAAGCTCAAATTCAATTTTATTGATTACTTACCTTCCTTCTTGACTTATTTCAGTTCAATTTTAAACGAAACAAAATCAAATTTTCAATGCAGAGTCCCATTTCACTATGGATTTTGTCCGAGTTGAAATTTAAAGCGAGAGACCTATACTTTATGGACAAACAAAAAATGAAACTTCAGGAAAATAATACGTATTCTCTCTGCACGCCAAAGGGCATTTTAATATTTATATATTTCACTCGTTTTCTTATTCCTTGTTATAACTTCTATAAACGACTTGCGTTGTATTTTAGAGAGCAGGTTGCTAGGATACGGTCTTCATTCCCGGCTTTATGGTGACGCCAAGACTTGAAGAATCCTTCTCTGAAAGGATCAGATCGTCTTTCTTATTTAAATATTTCTTTTTATACAAATGAGGTAATGTTATTTCTTCAATAAAATCTCGAGACTTTTGCTTTAGGTTGTACAAAAACTGATATTGACGTAATTGCACTGCTTAGAAAGGTTGGGGAATTCAACAAATTGCAATGCCAAACAAAAGAAAGGGATATAAATAAGAATACACAAATATTCATTTATATCAATTACTTTAAAAAATTGTGTGGCTAGAAATAGTGTATCCTTCTAAAAATAATAATATTATTGTAAATCATAAGAATGCAGTTCTCTTTCACTGTTATGTTTATTAATGGGTTAGTTTGTTGAAATCCAATATTCAATTAATGTTAAGTGAAGAAAACTGACGATCAGAGACAAAATTTAAAACTAGTTTTCTTATTATTTTGTGCATTTCTTTTCATTTAATTTTGCCATTTAACATCTAAAACCAGATAAAGTTCACAGATCAATTTATTAAAGATTTTTCTAATTTTTAAATTACATATTTGTTTAAATGATAGAAAAGAAGCACATATAATTGAAAAAATCAAACCTGTTTATCTGAAATGTAATACAATAAGCGAGCATAAAATTTTCTCAGTACAGCCTACCTAAAAGAACAAAAAAGGAAAAAAAAAAGTATTAGACATATTATAAAAAATATCAGTCTTAAAAATACTCTTTCGAAACAAAAAAGTTGACTTTAATAGATATTTTAAATAAACAAATTACTATTGTTTAATACTGTAAGGATAACATATATTTTGGAGTTATTGCAAGTAGAGTTAGATGTTTTATTTTAAAACTGTTTAGCGAGTTATTCATTGCTCAACAAAATTTTAAAATTATTATTGTTACAAGACATAAAATGAATATATATGTTAACCAACCAATTTTGAAGTTTAGTCAAAGTGTTTTAGTTAGAGTATCAGCGATTCAATGTTAAAAATTGTATTGTCTTAATTTCTTTTATGCTAGAGTTTCAAGATGAGTATGTTGTCTTGCAACAAAATATTAACATCTGAAGTATAATTAAATAATAAAAAAACAGTTTAAAAATTAATAACCCGTCATTTATTAAAGTAATTTAAAGTAAACTGAATAGAACAACAGCTCATTTATTCTCAAATTAAAAAATAAAAGAACATCTCCAACAGACTGTCCATTAACTATTGCTAAACAAGATTTATTTCGCAAGTATCAGGATTCCTTAATTGTATCATATAGTAAGCTAGCACACAACCCTAAATGTCCAAAAAGTTACTACACCAGAAAGAAGAAGAATATACTTTTTAAAAACTTTCATATTCAATACTTTTATCTATGTTGAACAGTAGTTCAGTTTTAAAGCATGAAAGTAACAAATTTATGCACATTTCATCACATATGTAAATAAGGCATAGACACAAAGCACTGCCAAAAAAATAATAATAATTTTGTTGGAGAATTACTGTGAAGTAATTAAGAATCAATAAAATTATTTAAAATCACTACGTTACGTAAACATGAAGGTAACTGCTGGCACCTATCCCTAAATTATGCACGGAAACAGCCTTCTTCGCAAATTATCATGGAAACTGTTTCCTTGCAAATTATGACACGGGTGACCAGATGCACTTAATGACTATTGACCGAAAAGATGAAACATTTCTCGCCGTCACCTCATTAATAATGACTTCCTCATTCCAGAGAATCATCCTCGCTCTTCCTTGTCATCAAGGGACAGAAATCTTCCCTTTTAACCTGGATAACACCCTTCAGGACTCTGCATAATGGTTAAAGGTCGTTAGAGGAAGCTTTAAATAGAGAAATGGGAATTTATGAAAGAGTATATGGGGATTCTTTCTTCATTCCGTTTAGGTAAAGAGCAGGAAAATCCACCAACAAAAACTATTATCCAAATACGTCGTTTACTCTTAAAATTCTCTTTCGATGTTAAATTAATACGCATTTAACTATATTTTGTATTTTATTAAGCTTAAAGTGCTTTCTAATGATTAAAAAACTCCTAAACACGAATATAAATTTTCTAAAAGCTAATGTAATGCAAACAAATTAAAAAGTATATAAATTTGCGCTCATTAATCTGTGATGGACCCTTACTCAGAAAAAAGGATAAGATACAGTTAGAAAACCTCAATAAAACACACCTTACAAAATATAATAATTAATTGATATTACTTACATCTAACCAAAAAAGTTTTTGAAATATTAGCTATGCAATTATATAACATTGAGTGGTGCATCAGGTTAGAAAATGGAAATGTAGCATAAACTATGTGGTGTCTATGTAATTTTATATTATATTGAAAATAGTTTGCAACGGTAATCGATAAAATGAAAAGGAAAACTAAAATTGCATTATTAAATTTAAAAAAAAAAAAAACTTTTTTTGATATTTATCTCCATACTTCATTAGTTCTGACATATATTCAAAATCTATACTACACGTTTATATTCCTGCTGTATGTTTTTCTACGTATTTAGTACTCTGCATTATAAAACTATACATCATTTTCAAATGGTTATGTTAAATTGCTATACAGGGTATCACAGCTTGAGAGTTACAAAATTCTAGAAAAGATAGAGTGCAATTAGATGACTCGGAATCACATAACAATGATGGTTCAGTAAGACTTTAAATACGAGTTAGATGGCATTGCACACGAACGGGATTCCTAAGTGTTGTTGCAAAGATTCTTCATTTCACACATTGATGCAATGAAATAGAGGAGTAGGAGAGGTAATAGGAAATTGAAGAAACTGCTAGTTTCAAATACGAGTACTCGAAATATAATGCAGCTTTCCCAGTTCGGTTAGTGTCTCTGCATGAAAACGACATGCATGTATATCACCATTAGCACATTCAGGCATTTGAAGAAGGTTATTATGCTCCTCCGTGAGAAGGTTTGTGCAATAGTATATTTAAAAGAGATCAACCAATATACATATTCTAGCCTTTGTGTTGCTCACATGTGAGGCGTCGTTCACAAGGGAGGCCGACAACAGGTACGATCAAAATTAAGTGGTCGCTGATCACCCCCAATACCGGCTAAAACATTTGTGGTGGATAAGTTCATGCCGCATAGGGATTCACCAACCGACTAAGCATGGGCATTATGACGATTGAATATTCCATATTTTACGAACGACATCTTGTATGTGAACAACATAACAGCTGAAAGATGAGAATCGGAACCGCTTTTTTTAATATACTGTGAGAATTTTCTCCGAGGAGCATAATCATCTTCTGAAAGTGCATGATTGTGCTATAGGTGATATGAATGCGTGTCTTTCTCACGAAGAGTCACGACTTGTTGAGGGAAGTCCCAACAAACAGCGTAATTCGAACTTGGAACTAGCACAATCTCCAAAAGTCTAATGATCCTTCATACTTCTGTACTTCATTCTACTACCACAGTGTCATAGAGTGAAAAGAAGAGTTTCCACAAGAACGCTGGGGAAATCCGCGTACGTGCGAAGTTTTCTACTGCGTCTGGTTAAGCATTTCTGACCTATCATCGCTATGTGATTTCAAATCGTCTAGATGTACCCCATTTGTCGTAGTAGTTTGTAACCCTGGTGTTGAGACATCTTGTAGAAATACATAATTTATGCTCTTAAGTAGAAAAATCCCAATTGAATTCGAGGTTGCGGGATCGAGTCCCGTGTAAGGTATTTGTAAATGTATGTTGGCTTATCTAATGATGAATGTGTCGGTGCATTATTGCCCTCGCGTTGCTGACGGCGCCAGATAATCTGAAAACAACCAACCAACCCAATTGAATTTATTGTAAAGTACTATAAAAATTAATTTAGGTTGTTTGAAAATCTTACTTTTCGTCAGAGACTGGTTACATTTAAGGTATTAAAATGCTTTAATTAAAACATCAGCTACATCTCGAAAAAATCTCATTTTTTTTTTAAGTTTTCGTTAATGAAAAATGGTTTAACGCATAACTTCAAGGCCATATAAGTCTGGATTACAGTAAAAGTTGTTGTCAGAAAGTGAGTAAAATGCGGTATGGTCTTAAGTTTTGTTCTATTCATTTCATTAAAAAAACGCCATTCATTGTGGAATAAAGAAGCAAAACACGTACTCAACTATGTGTATTCCTGAAAAAGAAACTGTTTGGGAAAATTAGAAAATTATACGCTTGAGGTTTTGTGAGAGTTTCTAAACTATATTCAATGTATATTCAGAGAAGAAGATAAAACTCTTATGGTTTCTTGAGAACAAAATATTAATGAACTTGCAAAAGTGTAAAAGCGGAAGTATATTGGAATATAGTCTTGGACAATAATTGTCTCTATGAGAATTATTAAACATAGAGCAATATAGTTGTGTAAATAAAAGTGAGTACAACATTCAAACCCCATAGCTAACGTAATTTCATTAAATAATACTCACTGAAAGTAGGATATAAGAAAGAATCTTCTTTTCAGCTTTAAAGAAACAAAAAACAGTACTTTTAAAAGACTAGATAGTAAGAGAAACTGTCTATAAATATAGTACGCACGTTTAATTGTGGTATATAAGCTCAGATAACTTGGATTTATAATTTGGAAATTGAATTAATGAAACTGTTAATTCAATTAACGAAATTAAGGAAAACTCTAGTAATTTAAATTTTTTATTGACAAATAAGTCATCAAGTATGGCGATCAAGCTGGTTAGTTTGTCACTAAATTTTAAGAGATACCTTTTCACTGTGTATCCAAGTTATAAAAAGATAATATGGTATTTTTATTTACAGCCAAGATGGGAACTCCACGTAAAGTTACTATACAAGCACTTCCTGTTGAGTATAAGATTGAATTTTATGTAATGCTAATAATAAGTACGAAACCTTCAAACTGATATGTAACACTGGTTTATAAGCATTTATAGCTTTATCTTGTCCTATTTTAAATTGACTGTCGATAACTTTTTCTGATACTTCTGAATAAACTGTCTATATTTAATTCTAGTACGAGAGCTTATATAGATACACTTTGTTTATGATATCAAACATGTTTGTTGTACTTGTAGTTCTGACTGAGATTTTTAATACTACATCTACAATCAGATAAGATTTTTGCATAAGTTTCTTACTGCATTAGTGAAGTGCAGAAACTTAAATTAATTAAAATAATCAATGAATTTCAAATATAAGAATTAGTTTAATACATAAATTGATTTTAGTTTAAAAACAAAATACATAGTACCAGTTTTGTTTATTTTATTGGTTTTTAAAACCAAACATATAATATAAAGCCAAAATGTACTATCTACTATATATTTTATTTTAATAACAAAACATATTTAATAATATTTAATTTTTATATTTAATATTTATATTTAATATTTATATTTATATTTATATTTAATATTTATATTTAATATTTATATTTAATATTTTTATTTAATATTTATATTTAATATTTATATTTAATATTTATATTTAATATTTATATTTAATATTTATATTTAATATTTATATTTAATATTTATATTTAATATTTATATTTAATATTTATATTTAATATTTATATTTAATATTTATATTTAATATTTATATTTAATATTTATACTTAATAAAATATATTATTAACATAATATATTTTAATTTTTCAACTGTCTTTAAAATTGTACTTTAATCGATTGCAAAATGCTGTAGTCATGTTAAATACACTTCCACGGGTGAAAATTTGATTTATCGTCAATAGATAGTTATTAGATGACATATTAAGTAGATTTAGACTGAGAATATGAATGAGGTGCCTGTCTTCAAAATCAGCTCCATACATATATTTTACAAAAATATTTTAAATATTATTATTTTTTTTTTTTTTAATTTGTGTTATTTCTTTCACTTGTAAATTAACCTTGACGCATTCGATTTTTTATGTCTTTGCATACATAATTGAAAAATATTTTTTTTAAAAATATGAGAGGACGAATTATTTTCGTTCCCTTGTATTATTTTTAAAAATGGATGGAGGTGGTTTTGAAGCTACACGCCTCAAAGGTATGTAATGTATTCCCTTTGGAACTTTCCTTTTCTCTTTAGTATTTTCCAGCGTTTTCCGGCATTATCATGATGTGCTTTGAATCTAGCCTGGTTGGCCACAAACCGGTTCGGACTGGTTTCTCAGGAGAATCCCCAACCTATAAAAACACCAGTTTTCTGTTACTTTACTCCCTTTTTGACCTAACTTAACTCCTTGCTAAAGCTAAGAGTGGCCACTTCCCTCCTCGTCTCTGGAAATAAACTCTTGTTTAATTCGAACATGACTTGCTCTTTATGAAGGTCAGCACCCATTGTACCGTTATATGAATCACTAAATTGAAATATATAAATCAAGGCCAATTGTAGTATTGATGAATGGAAATTACTTAAAATGAAAGGAACAGAATATTAATAGAACTGTCACTGCATGAAAAACATACGTATACAAGCAACATGCTAAAATGTAACGTCTAAACTTAATATTTAATGATATTTATACGTACTCCTTATTTAACTAGTTTTAAATTCACAAATTAACGAAAACTTGTAGCAATATTTCGCAGTGTAACAAATGACTTCAAATTTAAACTTGCAAGAATGTTCTTAAATCGAGAAGCATAATTAGCATGAAGCGAATCTTAAGTTTCAAGTTTCATAATATTTACTACGAACCAAATGAAAGGGCATTTACCACCGTATAATCTCAGTAATTGAACTACATTAGAGAAGTAGCGGAAATTAAGCGTACTTAAAATCGCGTATTTACTTAATTGGAGCTATATATCTGGAATAAGTAAGGCTGTTGTTGATTTGAGTGAATAAATCAAATACTTTAAGTAGGTTTTATGAATCATTATAATACGATGTATGATAAAGTAACAAAAATACTTAGAATAATATTAAACGCTATAAATTATTCAATGTGTATTACTTTACTGCAATTAATGGAAGCTGTTTCTAATATACGGATGCATATTTAAAAAATAAAATGTAAAACTATTACATTAAAAAGTGTTTTAATTATTGTTTAAATACACTGGTTTAGAACCTACTAGAATCTGATTCTAAAACCTATTGACACAACAAAATTTTGCGTATACTTTAAGAGACATATTATAGCATGACCCATATTATGAGGCAGAGGTAAAACGTTACCTACTGTCCGTCTATCAGAAAAATAGCTCCCACCAAGCAGTCTGAATGGTGGTGGTTTCTATGGAATCAAGATCGATTTTTATGGAAACAAATCGTTTGCCCCTGCCCCTGCACTTAATGCTTTATGTTTCCTGCCACAATTTCTACAGAATATTATTTGAAGCATATGAAATTTTATAACTGGCATAATGTCAGTAATAAAAGTTCAATAAAAAAATCTGAAAACAAAAATATGAGTTTTTTTTTATTAGTACTACACTTTAAAAGTGTCTATAAACTAGCTTATAATTAATTAAAACAATTGGTAAAAAAAAACTTGTTATTTTGTCTTTACTTTTTTTAATAAACTTTATTACTGATGTAATGCCCATTATAAAATTTTATATATTTCAAAACAATACTCAGGAAGAAATTGTAACTGAAAAGAATAAATCATCTTTTCTATGGGACAAGACAAACAAGCCTACTCTTAAGAATAGTTGTGATACATGTTGGAGATAGCGTTCAAAAGGTTAAAATACGTGGAATGTAGATTTGTTTATCTGGAATCCTCCTTGGAAAATATGGCTAGTCTGTTTTTTCCACGGCAGTAAACATTGCTACACAAAGGGATTAGAGCTAATTTTGTGATAGACAAACAGCAGAGAAATAAGAAAACTCAGCATCTTTCACCACATGGAAATGCAACACTCGAAGGATTTGTATGGAAATTTCCTGTAAAGGTGAAGACATATATTCACCAAGTTTAATTCTAAGAGAGAGGCAAAGTAAAACTGTATGTCATGTAATCGTAGTCCTTAAATTATCAACAAACATTTGAATGGCATTTTTAAGTAGATTTTTAGAGTACATTTCCTAAATATCTCAGTAATGAAATTATAATACTTCATGAGGATTTGATACAGGCTAATGTTTATAAGAAATGCTTTTATCATCTGTTAATGATAATGTTGGGAAATTTCTGGAGTGTACATTGTTAGTAAATTTTACCTGCACAAACACATACATCCTATTGTATAAATACAAAAAAATATCAAAATTGAAATTGTAAATTCATTAAAAAGTTTTAATAAAGATAATTGCTTGCATAATTTGTACTTGCAATATGTTTAAACTACTTTAAATCCTAATAAACAAGAGTTTATTTGAAGCTTGCAACTTCAAAAACAGCACCATTTACATTTTTTCAAAAATGATTTTTTTTTTTTTTTTTTTTTTTTTTTTAAGATTTTATAAGTTTTTGATACAGTTGATCACACTGCCAAGAAATTAGGTTATAAACCAGTTCCTTAAATGTAGGAATGGCTTTTAAATAATGGGTTTGTTTCAAGACCAGCTCCAATCCAGTTTTCTTGCATGAATTTTTTTTTCTTAGAAATAATTTGCATTTTTTTTTTTTTTTTTTATTTGTAAAAAAGTAATTGGCATTCTTATTTTTGTATTGATATTTTTGTAAAAATTCATTTGTATTTAAATTTTTTCCATTGAATTTAACTCAAATTCTTCTGTTTCGTTTAATTTATAACGTTTGTATTTTTTGCTACTGTTCATTTTTTCAAGTTTTCAAAATGTTATTTGTCTACTTAGTAACTGCAATTCATGTTTTATGAAAGTTTCGTAACACTATATAACCTAACAATAATTATTTACTGCAATACAAATAGCTATTTATCATTCCGTTTTGCTTTCAAAACTTCGGAATCCTCTTTGTTTCCAGATTTAAACAATACAAAAAAAAATAAAAAAATAAAAAAAAAATACAGAAGTTGTGAAGTTAACTTTAAAGCAATCAAGTGTGTTGGTTCCTTCAATACACTATTAAAAAGGTATGAAAAAACTGATCAGCATGACAAAGAGACACTTTTTTTTTTTTTTTTTTTGCTCCCCAGGATTTCTTTTAAAATATATGGTGCTGGTTTTAATCTACACGCATCACTTGTAATTAGAAGTTCATTGGTATACTAGGGCTGACAATCATTAATGAAATACTTTAGATTAGAGTTGATACAGTTTGATGCACACTAATAAAAGTTTAATGCATATACCATTGTTTGTGTTTAATTCCAAATACTATACTCTATCCAATGCTAAGAATAGCGGTTAATGATACTCTTAGTCATAATATTAGAATGTATAGCAGAAAACTCTTTTATAACACCTTAAAACACACACAATTTATTTTCTTCTTCCAAATAATAATGAGCAGTTTTGGCATTATCATAGCAGCAAAAAAATTAAGAATTTGTCATTTAATTTTTACCAGATTTTAAAACAAATTGCTCAACATTATCTAGGAAAATAAAATATCATTGCAAATAGTTTTAAACATGTAATGATTTATTTTAATTTATTTTTTATATCAAAGCACAGGTTTTCATGTAAATTTGCGTTGTTTGGGGTGGCATAAGACCATTTCTATGGAAATCCTCGTTATTTGGAATATGAATTTCAAACACAGCAGAAAAATGTCAATATAAAAATCATTTACTAGATTTATCATGTTATATATTTTTCATGTGGTGCATTATATTTTAATTAATTATATGTGAGTTTCCAGTACTTAAAATGTAGACATGTCTAGCCATCCAAATAAATATTTGTGTGCTTCTTTTTCTAAAGAATAACTACTAAAATAAATAACCTATTACTTAATTATTACACGTCAAGATTCAAACTTTCATTCAAGCTATAATTAATTAGAAGCATTATGTTTACGATGCGACTATAAAAAATGAGTTTTCCAATTATAGCGAATAATATTGACTAATGAGGACGAAGCTTTGCCACTTAAAATTCTTCAGGCAGCTAATGCTTTGTTTAAGCACATCTTGATGCAATTAACAAGAACCAAAGAACTATTTTGGTTTTATAGCTTACAATGTACTCTAATGGAGTTTTTTAAGGTTTAAAAAATATGTATTGAATAGTAGTTAAATTATCAACTGAAGTTTCTTAAAGTAAATTTAAAAAGTAAAATGAAGAATTGGACAAAAATATTTTAACTGTGAAATGCAGTTATGAAATTGAAATGTTGTTAATTTACTTTATGCATGGAAATTTATCGAGCATCAGGTAACTCTAAATTTCCTGTGTAGACAATCGCAATACCTCTCAAATTCCTTTATTAATCAAATGTCAACCTGTATTAAATTTTCCTGGTGTATAGTAATTGACAATGACGTCACCATGCACGAATTCATAATTTTATGTTCATATAAGATTTGAATTCCATTAGGAAGATTATGTATACTTATTTATTAACATTGCCATTCTTTTCAAATTGTCAATTTATATAATAATATTACTTCAATGGGACACATATTTGTTGTTCTTCAAAGCATTAATGATTGCATCACTTTGCAATTATATATAACTATAATTACTCATATAAATAATAACAGAAATAATTATTAATGACACAAAGGAACACAATGTTTCTTCATAGTCAATTTCTGTTATTCAGTTTGCAATTAACTATTTAAAAACTAATTAGGAATTTTAAGCTAATGAATATAATATCATTACATGAATTTCCATCAATCTAAGATACAAACTATTGTAAAGCAGAGCCTTTAAAAAATATACTGAATTACGAATTTTAAATTAGAAACTAACTTTTACAAAGCATGCTTCTAACGTGCTAATGCGGGTGAATCAGAATCCTTCTTCAGCATGCGAGAGATCTCGAACTCAAATAAAAAGTATCTAATAAAAGTTTAATGCATACCTTTATCTGCGTTTAATTCTAAACACTATACTCTATCCAATGCTATGAATAGCTTTTGATTAAAAAATACTTGTATACTTGTCTGTTTGTTGTCTGTAACCATCTGTTCTTGTGGCAAATGTACATTGGGCAACTTTTGATACTTTGTTTATACTAAGCAGTCTAGAGTTTACTCTAATCGTATTTAAATGTAATATATCCCACGTGAAGATCTTGCGTCTGAAAATCTCCAGTACAACCATTGTACAATATAAGTTATTTTATTAATAAATAAGTTTCTTATTGAATTATATGTATTGCAACTTAATCCTTTCAAAATATGCATAAAATATACAAAATATGCAAAATAAGTTTCAATATTCGTAACAGTTCCCACAGAATTTTCCCACTATTTCATCTCTTCAATACACGCATTCAATAAACATATCTGCCTAATTAAATGGATTATATCTCTCAAAACCTAACCCTTTTGTTATGTACATTCAATTCAGAATATCATATAATATTTTCCAAATTGATAAAAAATATTAAAATGCTAACAAAAATTTTCCTAAGTAATATCTTTAGAACAATTTGTTAGTACCTATGTAATATATGTATTAGTCTAAGTAATTGAATTATAACTTTTACAACCTAATCCTTTTACAGAACACACATTCAATGTTGAATAGCACGCAGTATTTCAAAAATAAGTATCAAAATAATTAAAGCAACCTAACAAAATTTTACTACTTAATCCCTTTATAATAGTTTGTCAATACCTTATTTATAAACAAATGTATTGAATTATAACTCTTAAAATCTATCCCTTTTACAATATAGTTCGAGTTTGAATATCGTGCAATCTTTCCAATATAGATCTCAAAATTAATAAAATACCCACAGAACATTTTACTATTTAATCACTTTTGTACAGTATGTTAATACGTATTCAAAAAATACATCAGTCTAAGTAAAAAACAGCTCGAAACGAATTCAATAAAATATCCCACTTCATTCAAAACTCTAAGGGCGGCACATATATTTCAAAAATCAATGAAGACGATACCAGTGTATGATTTCAATACTAACTAGCTCATGGTTCTTTGAACTTTCAGATATATGATCACTATCCGCTTCTAGAAAAGTTTTTTTTTTTACACCTAAACTCAGCAATCATTACAGTTCTGTCACATACATTTTATCTCTTATCTTTATTTTTATTTTAATATTTTTACTCCGTTCGGTGGCTCTCTCGCTGATGATGAATGGTTTAAAGTGCCTTCACGACAAAAGACATTTTTGTCAGTGCAGCCCACCCTGCTAACTGCGAAAAGTTTTATACACTTCATGGGTATAATTTTTTCATTTATTATTTTTTTTTATTTCTCACTGGCTTGGTGATTGCCGTGATGTATTATTTTTCGCACTCAGGAAAGTATTAATATTTCAAGGATACGTTTTGTGTAACTTTTTTTTGGTGTGAACAGATGCGATATGATCCTGTAGAGAGTTCTTTGAACCGCTAATGTCTGGTTACTCGTTATTAGGTTTGTATTGTATTGCAAAATTTATTTGATTTATTAAAAAAGTGTAAATTTTTTTAATTAATATATAATAGTTAAAACGATTTTTTTATGTTTATACGTAAATGTCTTTATTCAAATGCACCGAGATACACAGAGTGCCCAATAAAGGATTGACTTCTTATACATTTTTAAACTTTAATAACTAAAATACGGTTGGAGATATGACTGTACCATTTTATGCCTTGGTACTAGAAAAACAGTTGGTTTTAAATATTTCATTTCAACAAGGCTAAGTCATTATTGGACACCCTGTATTCGGAAAATTTCAATGTTTAGTTATGAATTAACAATATATTTTTAAGGAATTTAAAATGTTTATGGAACAAAAAAATTTTAAACATGTTGTGTGTGATATATTTTGATAAATATTACAACATTAATGATGAATACATATAAAATATTTATCGATTATCTCAGTGATTCATATAATTATCAGCTGAATGCACTTTCTTTACTATTAAGTTTTAACTTGTAAATTTTATCAATCTAAAGACTTTCATGCATTCTACATTTCGGACGTTTGATACGGTTGTGACCCAAAAAAATTGGTTTATCAAAATTGGAATTTCTGCTTGCGTTTATTGACGTATGTTCCAAATTATATAATTGTGACTAATATTGGGAGTAGGGAATTAGTATATTCCTTGTATAGAACTTTTCGCCCCTTTAAAATTATAGGAATAACGTATGTATCTTTACTTGATCTCGGTTCCAATTTCAGCGATGGGACAATTTTGGGAGTGCTACAATTGAATATCACTCGTTTGGAAAGCCTTGATCGCTTTCGCTCATTTAAACAGTTAATCGAGATTGGAATAGCTTATCTTACTGACACATGCATAAAATTGCAGTGTTTTGACTTTATTGGAAATGGAACATTGCGCTATTCCTCGTACGGAAAATCTCGATCCCTTTTCGACTCTTTCAAATAAGTTAATATAGATCGAAATTGTTTCTTTAGCTATGCCCTTAGTCCAAATTCCATAGTCTGACTATATTGGAAGTGGAACATAGGGATATTCCTCATTTAGAAGGCTTCGACTCCTTAAAATTTATAAATCGACTTCGAAATGATAACATTGAAATAAATACCAATACTATTTCAAATTCAATGAAAGAAAGATATACATTTATATGCAAGTGTCGATTCAATAAAAAATATTAAGCAATTATAGATACATATAACGGTGCAATGGTGTGACCGTCATAAGAAGTAAGTCGTGGTCGAATTAAAACAAGACTTTATTTCAAGAAACGAGGAGGGCAGAAGAGCCGGGTGACGCTTTTTTAGAGCGAAGAGTTACATTATGTCAAAAAAGCGTAGACGAACAGAAAACTGGGATTTTTAAAGATTGGTGATGCTCCAAAGAACCGGTTTGATCCGCTTTTAGGCTGACCAGACTAGATTCAAGGCGAATCATGCTAATTCCGAAAAACGCTAGAAAATGCAAAAAACGAAATGGAAAGTACTAAAGGAAATACATTACATACATAAAATCTATACAAAATAATTCAACAGTTAAAAGCATGATACTAATCATCTTGGAATACTTTATAGACATTAAAGGAACATTGGATTGAAATGTTCAATGTTTTAAATTAATTTTGATAAATATAAAAATAAATAATAATAAACTATAAATTCTAATTTTTTCGCATAACATTGTTATGTCTTTAAAATGTGTTTAAAAGGTATTTGCAGTATAATATTTTAATAATGTTTAAAAATATTGATGCATATTTTTAAAAAATCTTGTATTATGAATTTTATAATTAATTAACCATAAATAAAATCCTAAATAAACAAATTTTAATAGCTTAGAAAATAAATCAATGTTTTTCAAATAAATTGTTTCTCCAAGTATAATGCAGTTTGTTAATAAAAATAAATCAATATTAGAAAGCATATGTCAATTTACAAAC
Source organism: Linyphia triangularis (assembly GCA_963978545.1). Taxonomy (NCBI): domain Eukaryota; kingdom Metazoa; phylum Arthropoda; class Arachnida; order Araneae; family Linyphiidae; genus Linyphia; species Linyphia triangularis. The sequence goes on along the minus strand of OZ021732.1, from coordinate 19,166,859 downwards.
TCTCATCGTGTAATCTTGACTGGTGAAAAAAATTGCAAACAAACATTTAAAAATGGTAATTATCCCATTACCTTACGTATTTACCCTCTTCAAAGGTAAAGTATTTATTCAATAATATTCCTCTGTATGTGAATGGCGTTTTCACAAACCTACAAACTGATCTTAACAAGATTTACGACGCTTATCATCGGTGTATTGCAAACTACAAATGACAGAATAGAAATCAAGCAATAAAAAAAAGTGAATGATATCCCATGCTCTTACACATGTGTACAAGACAATTAAGCCCTTATCCAATTACATAAGCCTAAAAAAAATCTTGTGACATTTATTCTGATAGTGCCAAGGGATATTTTTTTTTCAGTTTAACGCAACCGCAGATCGACAATTTTTCAAAGTCCGCCCAATCGGCAGATCCAGTTTATCAGTCAAGGGGGAAGTAGAAATTCGACTCTGTTGGTAATTTGCAGCGATGCCTAGTCCCACAACTCATTAGAGAAGATTACTTTTGTTAATTAGTGAAAGTTATTCTTTTGTCCGGATGGCTCTTTCGATAAGGGGCCATTGAGGTGAGGCTTCTTTGGGAATGAAAAGTTGACAGTGGTATTGGATTTTGAGTTTAAAAGGTATTGAGTTTACGATGCTTCATTTCCCAAAAATGAAGGCGGAAGATTTTTAACTTAAGATATGGATAACGATGTATATTGCTAAGACTTTATTGTGAATAAAAGTTTTCAAGGATTAAAGAACAATGTTATTGTTATAATTAAAGACTTATTAAAGAATTTGTTTGTGTAGATGAAACAGGGTTTTAACTACATGACTTTAGCTAAGGGTTTGGCAAATCTCAATGATGGGGACAATAAATGTTTACTGATAGTGTTATATAGAATATTTTATTATATTAACATTTATTGAAATGAAATCAGGAGATATTAATTATAAATTTAACATGTCAATGAGATATATGTTTGTATGTCCCATATTTCATTGATATGAAATATTTTTTTATTAGTTAATATTATTCCGTTTTCCATATGACTTCGTTTCGACATGGATCAATACAAGTAGGACTGCTTTTGGATTAAAAAGCTAACAGTGGTAATAGATTTTGAGTTTAAAAGGTATTCATATTAAGATGCTCGGGAAGTGGAAGATTTTTCTTAAGATACTGATAAAATAAGCATTTCCAAGACGTTGCGGGCGAAAGTTTTTAAAGATTAACTACCAAGTTGTTGCTATAATTAAGAATTTATTAGTGAATTTGTTGTTTATATGAAACATTGTTTTAACTACAAGAATTCCACAGACAAATAAGTTTTTCTGATTAGGCATTGGTAAAAAAAAATAGCTCATTGATATTGTTTTCTAATATATTTAATGAAATTGATCTTTATAACAGTGGAAGAAAGTTAAATAATTTAAATATTTAAATTACATTTTCAAAGAGATTGGCATTGCTCTTTTCTTCTTATAATTAATGATTTATACTTTTTTATAAGAGTATGTGGTTCTTCTTGTTCAGATGGCTCTTTCAGTTAAGAATCGATAAAGTTGGATAGTCTTAAATTGAAAAGTTGACAATAGTGTTTAATTTTCAATTTAAAAGATAACTGATGTAAGATGTTTCATTTTCTCAAATTGAGAAGGAGTTACTTATTATTATTTATTTTTTTGTTTATCTTAAGATTCTGATATGGATTATTGTTATGAAGATGTTACAAAGTAAAGAAGTTTTCACAATTTGACTTAAAAGTCATTCGCTGACATTTTTTTTTTTTTGTGAATGTTAGTATTCAAATATTTCTGTCATATTGAATCATTTGGACAAATGATTTTACTCAAAAATTGAATGCCCTTTTCAAACCCATATCACATTATTGTTTTTTTAATTATTAAACTGCATCCTTGCAATTGTGTAATATGTGATAAAATCTGTTTTAAAAGTAGACAGCTGTATTGAATTTTGAATTAAAAAAACAAAACAATAACTAAACATGATTTACTTTCTAAAAATAAAGCTGCAGGATAAAAAAAAAAAAAGGACGTTGCAGTTTCAAGTATTACATTTTTATTTTTACTGAACAAATGTGTGTAATATCGTATCATACCAAAAAAACAAAAAACTTAACAGTTTTACTGTTTAATACACTCTCTTGATTTTTAAAACCTTATACTAAACTTTCGAATTCAAAATTAATTCAGTTAGTAATGTTTAATTTCCTAAACAAAAACCAATAATCTCGTAATAAGGACAATAAAGTGTTATATTAATGAAATGTGATAAGGATAAGTTTTGAAGGATTGACACAGATATTGTTATTACTATCTATAAATTATTAGAAATATTTTAACTTATAATTTAATTCAAAAATTAAATGCATAGTAGTTAAAATTAAATGCTTGTAATATTTCGGCTGAATATAAGATTTGATTGATTTTACTGCAACGATTAGTGGCAAACATCAGACTTGTGTAACACTTTCTATCAAATTGATTTTCTGAGCATAAAACTAGGTAATTAATGCAAAAATATATTCAGGGATAATTAATATATATATATATATATATATATATATATATATATATATATATATATATATATATATATATATATATTAAAAGTATAATAAGCTTATGATAATTAAATTCCAAATTATGTAGTGATTTCACAAGCATTATAGGACAAAGTCAAAATTAAATGACTATAATTTTTAGGACGAATTTCCTTTTAGTTATTTTAACACTGTTTTAAATATTATATATATATATATTTTTTAAAAAATCTAGGAGATAATTTTAAAGTACATAATCTGGAATCAATATTTAAAATTATTTAAACAAACCATTTATTACACTTGTGTGTTCACATGAATAGATACCCATAAAAATACTTGGAGAAAGTGGAACAAAAGCTATTATGAATGGAATTTTCTGGCAAAAGTCAATTATACGCATTTGAAATAATATTCATTTTAGAATTAATATCGTCTTTATAAGTTCATTTGTTAAGGTGCCAGTTCACACTGGAGAAACTTTCCTTTATTTTTGAACTAGACTCGCATTTTTTTACACCTAAGAATTGTTTAAAAAACTAGCATATCTGGTTAAAAGAGTTTTTTATATGATGATATTTAATTGATTAAATAAAAATTAATAGATTAAATAGCATTTAATTGATTAAATAACATTTAATTTATTAAATAAGATTTAATATATTAAATAACATTTAATTGATTAAATCAAATTTAATTGATTAAATCAAATTTAATTGATTAAATCAAATTTAATTGATTAAATCAAATTTAATTGATTAAATCAAATTTAATTGATTAAATCAAATTTAATTGATTAAATCAAATTTAATTGATTAAATAAAATTTAATTAAGTGATTAAAATGTAATTAAGTGATTAAAATTTAATTGATTAAAATTTAATTGATTATTAAGGGCACAATTAATTTCTTTAATTTTAATTTACAATTTAATTTGTAATCTATTTAGAATTTTAATTTTAACTGCAAATGAAACACAATGATTTGCTACATGGAACCGACTATAATTATTATTATAAAGAAAATAGTATCTACCAGTGAAAAGCTATTTAATTTATTTTTAAATATTATAGTATAAGTAGTATAGTATAGTATTTTTAAAAAATATAGCAGTTTTGAAAGTATTTAAATGTATACACTTCTGGATAAAAGCACCAAGATTTAAAATTAAAATAAAAATTACTTATCACATGGATATATTAGATCCTAGTAAGCTCTTTGCTGTACATTATTCACTTTTAGTCCCAATACTTGTTTTTATTTCTGTAATCAAACAGAAGTTATATCTGGCGAAAATAAGTCTTAAACTGACAAGAACTAGTTCCTCAGCAATCGAGTTTAATATTTGAGATACTGATCGTTTAGCACTGTGTACGCTCATAAAAAAGTACATAGTTTAAAAAGAGTTCATAAAAATGTACAAAGTTTAAAAAGAATTTTGAATATCATGAAAAACATTGTACCATTTAAAAACTACCTAGCTTGATAAAATTTTAATAAAAGCAAACATTTTTTCAGCAAATATCCCTATTCCCAATGCATACTTGGGAAATTGGCCCTCCTACCCCCTAAGAAACTCATTGAATATTTAAGATAAATGCACTTGCATCCTAACCACTCATTTTTACTAAAAGTCGCCGAAACTAACTTTTCAAAGTGAATCTGATTACATTATAACTACTCATTTCAACTTCCGAAGAAGCATTAAAATTCCAAGGACACCGCAAAAACTTATCATCCCAGGGCAATTTTCTTATGCGAAATTTATTCCAGTACTAGAAACCATGAAGAAGGTTTCTAGTAGGTCATCCCAACCCCGTGACTAGGGAATCCAAACAGTGCCGTAAATGCCCGGTTGCCGACTAGGAATGCGTACCCGGGCAGAAAAGAAAACGCACTCCAATGGTTACGATTACTATAAACTGGGGTTATTACCATTGCAAATGGATCAGTTCGCTTCCCGTTTTTCCGGCTTTAAGTGCAATTGTCTGAAGGGTGTTAATCTAATTGCTGGCCGGGGAATTGCTGGTTCTTTTTAAACTTTTTATCCTCTCCAATGGATAAATGTGTACATTTGTTTCCTTCTAATTCTTGGTGATTTTAAAGTAGGCTTATTTTATTCATTGAGTGGGAGTGAGTTAGAGGCTTTTTTTTTTACTGGAATATCTACTTTAAAATGAGTTGCTTTTGAATTGAGGTTTCAATTGAAATTGTAGGGACAGGTATTTCTGAGTTTTGTGCTAATTAAAACCCTTAACAAGTGTTTCACTGAATGACAATAAGCGAGGACTTAGTAATTAAATTCAATTTGAAAAACATTGAAATATTTATTGTGTATCGTACAACAACTACAAAAATTAGTAGTTGTATTCAATGTATAATCTGTTTGATAAGTGTTACTGGTAAAAATACTAATCTTACCAAATTAACTCACTGATGGTCATGCCCGCATTATTGCGTCATTTGATCCCCAGTTTTTCTAGCAATACACAACATTTTTAAATTTATAAATAAAATTTAATATAAAATATTTTTTTTTAAAATTTTTATTAGGATTTTAGTTCATAAACTATCTAAAACAAAATAAATAAAAATATTTTTTTAAAAATTATATATTTAGATTAGAAATAAAATTTAAAATTATTGCAGGGAAAACAACTATAGAATTTCACTCATTCCCTGGACCGTCAGTGGGTTAAACATCATCATCTAATGTGCGAAGTGATTGAAAATTAAGAGGCCTTTTTTAAATCAGTACTTCACTAACATTTGAGAACTAGTTGAATATGATTTTCCCGTAAATGCTCAGTAGAATCTGATTTGTCAAACACAAAATTAGTTTTCAATACAAATTAGTAAAAATAGTTTTCTCCAACAGAGAACGTTGCATGTAGCTTGAATGTAATGAAGCTATGTTCCTCAGATTGCAAATTCAAGGAGTTGAAAACTCAAAGGTCAATTTTATGAAACTTCCCTCCTGTCTTGACATCTGTACCATAGGCGACTCGGTGTCTGAAGTTAACAAAGAACTAAAAGTGCTCATTGTAAATTATTTGGCATGGAAAGCCCCTGGCCTTTTCTCGCTCATACAGAGCCATATGTGCCTTGCTCTTATTATTAAGTGTATCTAATCAAAATTATCGAATATAGTTCTCAGACTAATAAGTTTTATTCTTGTAATACAGTTGATGTTATTTAAATGATTTTTTTTAGATTTGAACCAGTTGCTGTCGTTCTCTTAAGTTTTATTATCTTTAATATACTTTTTTGGAAATTTAGGACTGAATTTGATCTGGTGTTTCTTAGATACTATTTTACAATAAGAATTTACAGGTTTCGGGTAGCCAGATATTTTAAAGATGCAAATATTGAATTAGATTTAATAATTATCGCAGCCTGCCTTCATGAGAGGGAAATAGTTATGATTACTCATGAATTAACTCATTAATTAATCATTAACACATACTCAGACATATTCTATTTAAATGCGTACCTATACTTTATGAGGAAAATAATGTATACTTTTTTATGTATAAAATCTAATAATGATATTTCAAAAATAACATTACAGCAACTGATCCCCGTACAACATAAAAATGGTTTCATTTGAGCTGCAGCAAATGACTTGGAGTTGTTATTTATTTAAACAATGATGCTGTTAAAAGCGTAAATTATTGTTTTATATCACTTATATTTATTTTTTAACCTGTGATACTGTGATAGAGTGGTTAAGGTCATAATAAGATACAAGTACAAATTCAAAAAATAATAAACAAGTGCTAATCCAATCCTATCCCAGATGAAATACAATTAATTCCACATGAATATCTTTTTAACTGCGCAGTCTATTTAGTAAACAATTTGATGCATTTATAATATAATTTAAGTCATCCCATAGGAAGTATACATTTTAAAATAGATATTCTTACCAACTTATAATATTTATCTCATTTTAACTTCTATAAACATCCAAATGTATAAATAAATGTTAAGAATTTTAAATGAAGTTTAAATTTACTTTTTATCAACAGCGATTTAACATTTAGAAAATTAATTTAATTATTTGTTTCATATAATTGTTAAATCTTACTTATTGCTATAAAGCTTAGTTCCTACTCTATAAAATTCATTGTAAATTAAGCAAACTAAGATAAAGAAATCTAGACAGCACTTTTATTGTCGTTTCAAGTCGTTTAGGACTTAATGATGCAGATATTTCGATAATCGTTATGTTGAACAGTAGGAAAAGATTCTGATTTACAACTACCATTGAAACACTCAACAAAGGCGATCGCTTTAATTTATGGATATGGATGGAAAATAACTATTCGTTTTGATGCAAATGATCAGCAGATTTATACGAAGGTGAAAATATGCTGGTCATTAGCCACCTGGGGCCTCAGGCTGTAGACTGCATTGTTATGATACCCTATGTCAGTTAAAAATTGCTGCTTAACAATGTACTTTGTTAAATGTCATTTAAGACATTATGACTATATCTTGAGTTGATGTGTTAGGACTTAGCATATTTATCTCTATTGAAGTAATAATTTGCATCTCATTCATGTAATGTTTAATCCTAATAAATATGTAAATAATAGTAGATTTTCTGAAAATTGTGTTACTTTATATTTAGTTCGTCTTATAAACTTACTAAAAATTTAGAAAACTTGTTATAATATTTTTTTTTTTTTCAAAACAGAATCAAGAATAATTTACTTATAATCAATGCAAAACAGACAAAAAGGTTGTGAGTATTTACACCGATTCTAATTAGAAAAATATTCTTAAGTGTTTACTTGACTAATTTGATCCTTAAAAATTTTTGCTCTGGAGCAATCTTTTTCTCCTTAAGCAATTTTCATTCATAACCAGTAGAGTCATACAGATCACTTGATGTTTCTAATTGACTTCTTCGCGTTCTCTGAAACTCATTTTTTTTCTCTTTCATACAAATACTATGACAGATGTATCAATGGAACTTGAAAGCTGATCTATGTGCCTTTTAGTAGTGGTGTGGTAGTTTTGTGAAATTGATGATTTTATTTATTAGAATCTGAAAAGTTGCTCCTTCTCCTTTAAAATCTTGATCTCTTTTAGCATCAAAAGATTCATATGGCATCATCCAAATTTTCCACATCAAAGTCTTTATTTTAAAATTCTTGTGAACTTTATATATTGTATATACGTTTCGAAAACTGTATTGAAAATCAAGTTTAGTGTTCGTGTTTAGCGCTAGTGATGTTATTTAAAGCACTAGTGATGATGTTAAAAACAGTAATTACTGATAAACAACTCTACATCCAAATAGGCTAGGACTTAAATGTTTTTAAACATTAAGAAACGGAGTCGGTAAATTGGTTTAGAAACAAACCTCAGAAAATGTGAGCACGATTGATTTATGTGCTAAGTAACATGCAATACTAAAAGTAACTGTAATAAATATGGTTTATTAACCAACATAAATGATTCATTTGGAAACAAATTATATTGTTGTATTAATCTACAGGTAAACAGCGTTGCCATTATAATTAAAAAAAACATACACACAATCGAATCATAGCAATAAGCAATCAATAAAATTGTTAAACCACATAATTTCCTTCCATACACATCAAAATGCACTATTTTACACAGATGACAAACCCCACGCATCAAAGTCAAGGCCATTGTCAACAAAATACAGCGCAATAATTATTTCATAAATGTCCAAATCAAATCTATTCATGAGTGGCTACCGAAACCATCCTTGCATCTCGACCTGAACATGCTTGCATTATTCTCTATTAAATATAACCTTTATGTAACCCTTTAGGTACGATCAAGCCCAAATGGAAGCGGTATCTATTAGGAAGCATAGTTAGCATAGAAGCAGGTGTAGCGTAGATTACTAGGGTTAAAGTATCGTCAGTATTATTGTCAGGGAAGCATGCTTCCCCTCCTCTCCCCCCTCCCCCATCCTCCTGCACACGTGTAAACCGGAACATGCATGCCATGTGTCATAAGCGTTCATTTACGGAAAATTTGGTGTGATGCCAAATTACGGGAACGCAACAGTGGCGCAGCTGGCCTCATTATAATTATTATCAAGGCTCTCTGGAGCAAATATTATGAAATCCGAGTTGCAATTTCATAATATTCGCAGACATAATAGAATGGTAGAAGTTTCAATTGATGGCTACACTTTTGTCTAATTGAGTGCTCATTTTTATTCAATGTAATTTTAATGATGATTTTGCCAGTAATTGGTGTAGTTCTAAAGCGATGAATTAAAATGTCGGTACTTTAATTGGATTTATAAGAAGATTAGATACGGCAAATTAAATAATTGAACAAGAAGAGTTTATTGAACCAGTCTATGAAAACCTCATTACATGGTATGGTATAAAGCTTATGTGACTATGGACAAGAATTCTTAACAACTGATTATTAAAGCTAAGTCCTTAGGATTACGAACTCCCGAGTCCAAGATAGCTAATTTCTCATGATAATAAATTTTGAGCATCAGCATTTTTTTCTTAGAAATTTACAATACCCTCTTGTCTATAGAAAGCATTTTGATCGTAGTGAAATTTAAGACAAAATGAAGATTATGTAAATTTCAGGCATTTTCCAAATTTTCTAGTCAATTATTATTTGCAATTTTTTTTTTTTAGAAACATACCGCATCCTTGCTACAAAATTACACAATTCAAAATCCTTCATTTTTTAGTTAAATGATTATAGAAACCCAGACTACATAAACTTGTAGTTGGAAGAATGGAAAAAGTCAGTTTCAAATTCAATTTTATTTATACACAATCTTGTATTATACATTCAGGTTTAAGTACATGCAGTTTGTGAATTTATACAATCTTCATATCAAAATGAAGAATTTTTAGGTTTAAAATTTATTTTATAATATTTGCTGCAAGAGCGTGATATTTTGATAAACTTTTGATTCTTCAATTCAAATGAAATTAAAGTGTCATGATTTTTAAGCTAGGAAAAGCTACTGATGCTTATATGGGACCAAGCAATAATACAGAAATTTGAAGTAATAAAATTACTATCACATTTATTATAACCTATATAATTGAACATAGAATCCAACTCATATTGCCTGAGGATACCATCAACAAAACAGCAACACGACATCTTTTAATAATGTGCTTACAGCAATAATTTCGGAATCTTGAAAGAATGTTTCGAATTATAAAAATACACCTGACTCTACGCCACTTCTATAAACCGAAAGAAATGGGAACAACTCCCTAGAAAACATTTATCCTGGCATGCCAAACAATGGTCTTTTCTGTCTGAACCTAAATACCTTGACTTTTTCCTACTTATAGCAAGAGGATAAAAAACAGGAGTAGACACAAATTAAGACTGTATTTATTCCACTCGAGTAAAGGAAGACAAAGAAGTGGAAAGAGATGAAAAGGAAGATGTCTTAATTAAATTTAGGGTGAAGCCTTAGTGTCAGCTCCTTTGGGCTCATAGTAAGCGCTGATGTTTGTGGTTCGTGACCAACCTGCCGATTAAGTGGATAAATATTTTAGTTGGAAATCGATTACAGCGAATAATCGGATTGTTTTTCTGGAAATGAGTTTCATTCATCTTTAATTGCCATTGATCAAGTTAAAAGGTGCTCGATAATTCGAGAAATGAATAGGGAACATGTTTCAAAACAAAGGGAGGTAAGTATGACGTTTATCACCTTATTAAAAAAAAGTACGCGTCATAATAAAGTTTCCTATTTTCTACGAGACATATTCTCCATCGAATGTATTATAAGTAGATATTAATTTCAGAAATTGATGGTTGGTTTATATACGCTAGACGACCTATTTTTATGCACAGTAATGGCTAATCAGGCAGAGATCTACAGCTTAACGTGGATTCCGAACCAAATCGAACATCCGTGCCTAATCCGAGATTCTAACCCGGCATCTTTGGCATGCGTAACCAGAGCGCTAACCACACAGCCATCAGATGAGCCTCATAAATTGATGGGATGTAGGTTTTAGTATGAGAACTGCTGGATAATGTATTGGGATATGTTGTGTGTCATAAAGTGATTTCGGACACAAAAAGCAATTCATTCTGGCTAATTTCGAATTTTCTTAATTCTTTAACTGTAACTCTAAATGTGTGTTTTTTTTCCCTATAAAGTGGAGTTTCGATTCGAAGAATTTCAGAAATCCAAGCTATCTTTCTCTAAAAAAGGCGTGTGTTAAGTTTTTTTTTTTTTTTTTTTTTTTTTTTTTTTTTTTTTTTTTTTTTTTTAACACAATCGATTTATGTCAGTTATAAACTGTGTATGAAATATATATTTATAAACTGTTTTTAATCAGTTTTATAATACAGTTTCCATAATTATTATCCTAAGTTTTATAAATCTTAATTGATATGAATAATGGTTTACATGCATTTAAAACTTTTCAAATTTTATTTTATTAGCTTTTCCAGGTAGCACAGCAGAATTGGTTAACATTGGAAGTGAGGTTTCTGGAAGATAGGCCAATCCACAGAAACTCGAGCATCTTTCCAAAATACACAATTTTTTTTTTTTTTTTTTTTTTTTTTAATAATAAATACACAACATAACACTACAAAACGTATGTTTCTGCACTCCATTCTTTCTCATGAATAAAATATTTCAATTTTAAAACTGTGCATCAATATTTCAAAACTTCCAGTACATTTTATTCAGCATTTTCTGAGATATTCCAATACGTGCAACAACGACCGGTTTACAACGTCCTACATAGGGATTGACCTAAGTCGAGCAATATTGGCCAGCTTTGTTGTGCTTCTGGATTTCATTAAACGTGCATCTTAACTTCAGAAATTAACCTGGAAAGAGTTTTGATATAAACAATTCGTGGTTGAAAACTTTCACTCCTATATTTAAACATCGTGGTTTCAAATATATACTAATAAGGATAATGGTATATATACTATATTTATCAAAATCATATAAAAAGTACACTATAAATATTATTTTGCTTATTCAGTGACTATGGATAGATGTCATAGTCATATTTCTTAAAACATGCATTGATTGGGTATGGTTTTGACGAGCTGTGCCATTTTTATTTGTTTCTGTGTCATTAATAAATTTTGAATTGAGAAATGTGTAAGAATATTGAAAAAATGCAACTACCATGATTTCGATAATGATAAAATTGTATTGAATTTAATTATAAGCATAAACATAATTTTACCTCATTTTTTATAGATAAAGAAAATAAAACTACAAATAATTCTAAGTTGAACTAAAAATCAATTGTTGTGTTGCTTATATATTATAAGAACAATTATTTTGAAATTAATATAAATTTTGAAGTTGTAATGTCCAAAATATTTAGAAATACTTACCAAAATGTTTTTGCATGAATTAGCTATATCGTATTTTAAAGGTTTTATGAATTTTTCTGAGTAAATTTAAATTAGTTTCTTAAGTACAAAAAAATAAAAAAATAAAAAAAAAAAAAAACACTTGCAAAAGAATATTTAATTTTTAAATACCAAAACTCTATATTATTAAAAAATGCCCCTTATTATGCATTTGTTCAAATTATGTTCCTATTCATAAGCACTGACACACACAAAAAAACATAAAGAATTTTAAAGAGCAGCAAATTAATGCATTAAAGAACATAAGTGAATCCATTTAATATTAAAGTCTTCTTTCATCCAATTAACGTTTTTTCTTATAAACTACCAGCAAATACTTTACAAACTCTCCATAGAAAGTATTCCTGATATTAAAAATGATTTTAATAAACTGTAGTTTTTGGCCTCGGGCATTCATCTCAAAACAAAATATCCTACGCAAAATACTTTGAGTCTGATATGAATAGGCGCATATTTTCGCTGTTCAAATATGAATACAAACGAAACTCAATAGCTCGGAGAAATCTCAAATAGAGAGTTATTTTCAGATAAAAGATAATTAAATCTGACGAAGGGAAAATTCGCTCTTCATCACACTCTCTAATAATAGGATAAGCTTATTCTTTTCATAACAAGAATTACCTATGGACTATCGGAAGATAAATTATTTCTATTCTTATAAGAAGGAAATAGTTTTTAAATTACGTAAAATTTTTGTAAGAAAATGCGCGAAGCAAAACTTAAAATAAGCCATTATAAATGAGAGTTTGGAAGAAATTAGCAAAATATGCTTTACCACTTGTCTGTTCCTTTAAGAGAAGTGTATGAAAATAAAGGAAATTTAAATAAATAAATTACTGTATGTGAGGAAGAATGTTAACTTATGCTGTGGTTAAAACTACAACAGTGATAAGTATTTTGTTTTAAAAAAATGTAATTTTATACTATATCAATATTTCCAAAAATATTGCTAATAATGAAGTTATGATATTCGTTTAATTTGAGTTTCAAGAAAATATACTCCTAAATTATACTAATGCTTCATCATATGGACTGTGTATTATAGTTATTTATTTCAGTTCCTTATATGACTTAAGTTAACGTAATAGAATGAAACCTAAAATATCTACTATCAGTTTGATAGATCCATCATCAGAGCAAATGCAAAATAAGAAAAATAACGTATCAAAATAAAATTTATCAATTACCGAATATATCATATTTTATTTTAATTGTATAATTAACTCTTTTAAGTACAATTGTGTAGATATATAGCGCCAATGCATAACAAAAGCATTCAAAGTATCAAATTTTTTAGTCAAACGTGTTCCTGAATTTTTTGTTTAAACAGAAATTCACCTTGTAGAAATAAATACATCATTTTGAAAAGAAACTTTAATTTGAAAAAAAAAAAAAAAAAAAAAAAAAAAACTAACTATTAATTTATATTTTGGAAAAAAAAAATACCTATATGCTTACAGAAATTATTTAAAACACAACTCTTGAAACTACAAATGTATCGGCTAATATTTGCAAACGAGTTCATAAAATGTACAGCCAAAAAATTAGCTTTTGAGTTTAATTATTTAATGTGCCTTTAAAACTAAAACAAAAAAATCATATTATTTAAATGCAAAATCAGTTGCGTTAATATACCCTCTTAAACCACAATAATATATTTATGTTTTAATGTATGACAGCAAACTAACAGTGCTATAGTCTATATTGGAACACTTGCACTGAATGGAAAAAAACAGTTTATCTTCAAAGAACAAACAAAACACATTACGTTCCCTTCCGTGTACAAACAAATGCATACATTCCGATCCTCACAGATCCTAACATCAGCAACAGGATAAATCCAATTACCCAAAGCCATTCCAACCATCTCCTCATTCGCGTAACACAGGCCACAGCTAATTGACCACGAACTGGCCAATCTACATTCTTACATATCAGCCGACATACTAGATGCAGGAAAGCCAATACATCAACCAGCTCGCGGTTAAAGGTGTACATACATCAGGATAAGAAAACTAATGTTAAAAAAAAAAATCTCCAGTTTCCTCTTAAAATGTGCTCACTCTGCGGGATTCGGGAAAATGGTAAAATTATCCAAGGAAAGTTCTTCGGGAAGGAATTTTAGGGGGGGGGAGAGGGGAGCTTGGTAACTAGGGATTATGGGGGTTGGGGGAATTCCGACAATAGCAGACTGATTAGGGGGAGTTAATTACCAAATTTGCGATCTTCATTTAATGGGGGGAAGAGATGGTGTCTATCGGAGGTAGGGATATCGAGACTAAAAGAGAACCTAATGAGGAGGAAAAAGTGTAGGCGTTTAATGACCTGCTGGATTGGAGGAGGAGATTTTCAGGATGTGTATTGGATTGACGTTAAAGTTGATGTTAGAGAAATATTTTCGCCATGAAGGTATGTCAATAAGTAAAAATAACTATAATAAGTGATATAAGGGAAATGGTCAAAGTCACTTGGAAGTGGTTGTGCGAAAATTTAATTTGAATGTTTGAGATTATGTTTATCAGATTATGCTTTAACTGTGGATGTCAACATACCATTAGTTAATTGCTAATGTGCCAATCTTAGCACTATTTTTACAAGAAGTAAACTTAAACGTTTTATCGGTTTGGTCACAATAGCTACTGTCAAATACTCTTAAAATTTACTTGTAACTGAATTTAATTTTTGTCATTTTTATTAAAGTATTAGTATAGTAGAATAGAATTAGTGTAGTACATTGTAGTATTAATATAATATTAGCTCAATACCAAATAGTACGGTATAGTATCGTATGCATTAGTATAGTATTAGTATAATATAGTATTAGTATAGCATTAGAAGGGTAATTAATAGTATTTAACTATTAATGTCTGAGTTAACTATTACTAACTATATTTTCCAATTTATATAGCAACATTTGTTTGTTTTTAATATATGCGTTAACTACTATTCATTAACAGTTATATATGTATGTAACTTTTCCATGAAGTATAATTAACTTTTCCTTAATTGCTAATTACATGCTTTTAGGAGAATTTTCAATTAGTAAAGTCGTAAACAACAAATATGAATTATATAAACACTGCTGAAGCTTTTGCTTAGATAATTTGTACTTGATGTATTTCAACTTTGAATTTTAAAAATATATTTCCATGCATTACAATCTTTGTAGCGTTTAATGTGATATGAAACACAATTTAAATCTTTGAAAGAGTACAGTTCAATTAAATGTCTAACATACTTAACTACCTTGAAAAAATAAAATCCTTCTTAAACTCAATAAAGTTTTATAATATATTTTTTTTAAAAAATCAATCAATCGTGGCGCTGACATAAAAACAATACATTATAAGCCTTTATATATGCATTTATCATGTACAATTGTATAATGTGATTAATTATCAACCGATTTGAATTAAAAGTTAGCAATACAACTCGAGTGTTATAAGGAATTACTATTACTTAAACAGCAGACCCTTCATGAACTTTAATATAAAAATCCTATCCACTCCATACTCCTCAAGGCATCACGAATTGCGCGCATCAATTTCAATTAAGCACTTACCATCCCATTTCAAACAATCTTCCAACAATGCGTGGGCCCAAATATTCCCATCGCCTTCCCACCCCAATCACAGTAAGCAAACATTCCACTGCTAACGAAACCGAATGTGCGATTCCAACAATAGCCAACTGTAAGTATTGAAAAGCATTAGAAACAACTCCACTTCCCGGAATGGTTTGCGTTCCTACAGCAGCTCCGCTCCCGCCCATTGTATTCAAAGGTGTGGAAGAGCGAAATGTAGAAAATTATCGGGTTTCCCCAAGTTTCTGACAAAAGTATCGGATGAACTTTGAGGTCCAATTTGCCTCCAGTTCTTGGTAGAGACCAGGAGTTATTGGATAAGCAATGGAAGCCACGACCGAACTCTTGATGGCTATTGAAGATTCATACTAATAATTCCAAGTAAGAACCTTGCGGTATTGATTATATTTTTACAGTTTGAGATTTGGGTTCGATCAAAATTAGGGTGGAATAAAAACGTAAATGTTCGTTTATGGGAAATGTTTTGTACAGAGAAATGTGCTAATCGTATGGAAATGCATTGATCTGATGTGTAATTTAAAGGGCTTCGTTTCATCGTATTTATACTGATAGTTAACGATGATAAGTGAAGATTTTTAAGGACGTAAATACTTATGAATGGATACATTTTTCCATGTGAATACAGTCAAACCCCGTTAACGCCAAGTCGATTGGGCAGCTGAAATTGCTCACTTTAACCGAATTTCGTGTTAAACAAATAAATTAACTTTAAGTTTTAAGCACTGAGAACTGCTTTTACTTCGCGTTCAAAGGGATTTTATGTTAGGCGATATTACGTTAACGAGAATTGACTATACTTGAAATTGGTTAATATGTAAGTTTGCCAGTTTTTAAAAATATATTACGCATCATTTCAATTAAAAATGAAATCGTTCACAGTGGGTAAAATATTTTATGAAGATTAGCTGCGGGACTCCACTTTGAAGGGATCCTTCACTATGGATGGGTTCAGTTTTTGACGCTTCACGAAACAGGCTCGCTTCGCTCACTGAATGATTTGGTTAATATGCAAATCCAAGCTCATTGTTCCTGCTACAAATTTCATTGCAAGCTCAGGCTTTGATTAGTTCATTGATACGTAAACAAAGACTTGATTTGCTCGTTGAAAGGTTCATTGATACACAACCCCAGTCTAGCTTCGCTCACTGAAAAGTTCACAAATGCGCAAGTATAAGTTCACTTTACTCGCTAAATGATTAATTGCTACATAAACTCTTATTAATAGAAACCCCCTCCCCCTGACGAGAAACAAATTTCCCCCATTAATACAGGAATGTAATCATTATCACTCTTCTGAGAATATTGTATCATACTGTTTTGTGAAAAGCAAAATTAGAAGGACAGAACTACTTACATTTAAAATTTCAAGTTATACTTTCTTGGAAGCCACATTGTAAGGAAGTTATAAAAAATAATAATAACTAGAAACATAGTTAAATTTTAACATTGTGTTAGTCAAAATTAGAATTATAAGGCTAAAACTACTAATATCTACAATTTCAGAGCACTACGCCTATTAGCAATCGCTTGAAAAAGTTAAAAAAGTGTTTTAAAAGATACAGTAACCCTTTGTTAGATACCGCCTTAATATACTGCGTATTCAGTTATATTGCGTATTTACTGTCTCCCATTTTTTCTGATTTCCCGTTTTTATTATTTTTTCCTAAAAACTGATATATTAAGCTGTGAATAGACGAGAGTGAATACAACAACGATAGACGATGTTTATTATTATTTTTATTATTATTATATATTTATAAATTTAGACAGCTTTTTGGCCAATAAATTTGATTAGTTAATTTTTCGAATTATCTACTTATCTTACAGTAGTAATTATACTTACAGTATCTTTACTTTATGAATAGAAAAGCATGAGTACGTAGAAAAAGGTACATTTTATGCTTCAAAAATAAAGTTTCATAACTTGACATTTCTTTTTAATCAACCTACTCTAAAAATAATTAAACGTGCCCGCAAGAGTTTTTTCGTCAGCTTGCTGGGGCATAGAAAAAATGTTTTTTTTTTTTTTATTCTAGAGGGTTTTTTGTTTACAAAATTGCGCTTAGTTAAATATTTTGTCTAAAGAGTATGTGCGTTTCTTATGCAGAAGTAAGAAGACCTGTTAGTGTTTCCTGGCACTACTATTGCGATTAATTTATAATCGATTAATTTATGATATCGGCACATGTGTACAAATATGCTACGTTATTAGAAAACTAACTGCATCCTGATCAATCCTACATATCTGGGTTTTTTCCTATTCGAAACGCAGATATAGCAAGGGGCAGTTCACCCTTGAAATAACACTTGGAAAGTATCCTATCACTTGTCAAAATTTTAGATGCAGCTGTTTAATTTTCTTCAATTAGAATTTTTGCAAAGAAAGTGGCGAAAGCTGATGTTGGACACATTCTGTAGAGAGCAAATTAAGTGTTTACAATAAATTAACGTGTATGTGCTTTGGATATAAAATTAAATGGAACTCATCTTTCTTTATTATTTAAATGCTTCATTTCTATTATTGTGCCTACTTATGCTCCTCAGTTACTTAATAAAGTGGATATGTTCATAAATTATTATTATTATTTTAACATTTTATCATATCGCTCTCTATATAAGCATTTTGCTTGTCTCTCGACAAGCACGATATATCGAGGGGTTATTGTAATTAATTAAAAAAATTAAGTGCCTTTTAATATTCTGCTACTGAAAATACAAATTTTAAGACTAAAACTATTTGTGTTGAACATTTTCTAGCGTTACGGCTACTTAAAGTCACTTTTTAAAAAAAATAATATTTTATAAATAATATTTTTTTATTATCTAAATTAATTAAATAAGCGAATTAAAATTTTAATATTTTGTTTGTCAAAATCACAATTAAAAACCCAAAAATACTTTTGATTAAAATTTAAAATTTCTACCGTATTGGAAATCACTTTCTATTAAAGCCACAAGGATAAACCCACATACTCACAAACTCTTTGTTTTACTAATATGAAATTATTAAAAAACTTACTATATATACTTATACGAATTGAACATTTAGACTTATTTGTGAATGTGCAATATTTACAGATAAGTTAGCATATTCAAATTTCACAGAACAGTTATACTTGTTTGTGATTGTAAATCTTTTTTCAAACATTAATTATTATTCTAAACAAAATAATTCATAATAATTTTGAGTATAATTTAAAAAAAATTCAATTTTCTGGAAATATTCTATATTGGCTAAGTCCAGAAACACTACCAGTTTCAAATATTATTATAATACATCTCTTCTGTTTTTTAAATAATTAAATAACTTCTGACCCATCAACACTGATTTAAATGTTTTAACTACAGAATATAATATTAAGTTGGAAAAAAAAAATACTTCAAAAGAATTATTTTTACCAAGACATGTACTGAAAGCAAATATTAGCGATTAAAACTTGCAATTGCTGTTTCAAAATAAATGATATGGAAATGTTTTTCCCGAGTTTTTTTTTTTTTTTTTTCTTCTATATTTGAAGTATGGAAAATGTCGTAGAAGGATCTATGTATTTTGGAAAACTAGATTACCTTTTGCACTATTGGTTTATGTATGCCTCAAATATAACATCATTTTTTGTCATTTATTTTATAAATAACGAGGTTCTCGGTTCTCAAAACGAACTCACGTAGCTATAAAAAAATATATATATATATATATATGATTTGCCACACTCACTCAAAGAAGCATATTTCCTTTTACAAAACATAACATTTATATTGATATAAAAGCATGTATTGGTATTTTCCAGTATTGAATTACCTATCGTTAAAAATTAAGAAATTCATTTCAGAATATCTAAATAATTATTCACATTGTATTTTAAGCGTATTGATAAATATATTGAGTTCTAAACTCTTTTGTTTCAGATATTCATGCTGAAAGTTTACGAAATATAAAAATATTTTTTTTTCCTTCTCTATTTTATGATTATCTTCAAGTTTAAGGGATTTTCTATTTACACATATTTTAAACTGAGATATCGTTTATTGACATCTAGCATTCATGAAATGTGTAATATCAATTCTATATATTTTTATAAGTATTAGTCTTGAGAGTTATACATATAAATATATGGTAGCTAATTATTTTAATCGTTCGGCTATTTAAAAGGAATTTAATTATTACATATATGATTTTTACTTATTGCTATTATAATTGAGAAATTTTAATTAGTTTCGAAGTAGGTGGTATTTGAAAATTCTGTACATCTTCCATGGGGGGGGGGGGGTGGTTATCATAATGTTTATTTGATGGTGCCATCATTTTTTAAAAATAAAAATCTTCACACAATTTTTTTTTTTACATTTGCACTTTTACAATTAAGACTATTTATATACAATTTTATATGCAAAGAAGGACATAATTGTTCTTCAACAAATATTCTATTAAGGATATTATTTTTATAAAACGTATTTATAATTTGATTAAAAGTGTTCCAAATGTTATCTTTACTATAAGTTACAAACATTTAACTTTGTTTAGAAAAATAAGAGTATATACATTGACTAAACTTTTGCAATTTCAGTAATACATTATATGCATTTATCAATTTTTTTGTATTTAAAAGTATTTTAAAGAAAATCTATCGTAATTTATTTTTACAAAAAAAAAAAAAAAAAAAAAAAAAGGCAAATTGCCTCAATGTAAAATAAAACTGTTTGATTGTCTTGTTATCATAAAGTGATGTATACCTCCCACATTTTATCCTTCGCACGTATACTGCAACACAACTGATACATTGTTGTATGCCCTTCTTTTAATTTAAAGATGTTTTATTTATTTTTTATAAAATACAAGCACCGCAAAATCGAATTGTTTAAACTACATCTTAAAATAGTAATTCATGTTTTAAATAGTGTTCTTAAGTGTAAACATGTAATTTATTTTTATAACTTTAACTTCAATACTTTCTCATATAGTTTTTGCACTATCGTACTTTGATAATAAAGAAGCAAATAAAACTGCGTGTAAATTAACTGCCTCATTTTATTAAAAGTGCTTGTTTTAAAAAAAAAAATTACGTAGAATACCATTAGAAACAAAAAATAATCGTGTAATAATAAAATCTGTTTGCTATGACCGAAAACACTAAAATTGAAATAAAAATTATTTTGTAGTTGTGCTGCCATCTATTGTTGAATACGAAAAACATACTAAAGTTGAATATCTGGAATGGGAAGAAGTTAAGGTTAATGTAAAGTGTTCTAACACATATTTTAATCGCATACATAAAGTAAACGTATTTAAGAATGCTGTTATTAACCGATTATTTTCTCTCATTATCAGCTGTAAAATGCAAAACATAATTTTATAAAAGCAGTTTTATAATTTACTTAATTTGTTTTAGGCGTAAAATAAAAGTGTCATTTATATGAATTTATCTAAAAAAGAATACAAAATAATCATTATTATATATTACCGTCAGTAATTTTCAATGGGTTATTAAAAAAATAAAAATATATGTATTTGTATTAATTGTTTAAATTAAGTACATAAATAATATCTTCTCCCAATTTGAAAATGGCATTCTTAATTTAAATTGAGGCATATTAATAATTTGTTAAGTATATAAAATATTTGAAAATTTACTAATATGATAATTAAATCCATCTTAATAAGAACAAAAATTGTGTATATATTTTGTAAAGAACATTTCTCTAATTTATAGATATATTTTAATAAAAATTATTTCATTACCTTTCAAAATTATATCATTATAACATTATTGAAAGAAAATCAACTATATACAAATTAAAAAAAAAAATATTAAAAGAAAAGCATATTTACAAGCTGTGATATCATTTCATGAACTTTTATATTCGCGTTTAATTAGTCAGATTTTATGTTTATTATTGTTTAAATTGTTATGATTGTTATTATATTTCATAAGAAAATTATTATATGCATCAAAATAAGGTAATTAATGTGTTAATATTCATTTCTAAACTTTTGCACTCAATTTTTTCTCGACTCTAATTATTATAGTCAAAATAATTTTTGGATCATATTTGTATAAAACAATTAATTATTTGTATTTTAAGAGAGTATATATATTTCAATATTATTAGTTTAATTAATTAGTTAAGTAGTATGCATAATAAATAGTTATTATGTATGGAAAATGTTATTATGCATATTTTGTAATAGTGTAATAATTAAGAAATAATTTAAATATATTTGTTTTGAAAAGTCGTTCCAATCAAAACAGGCCAATTATAAAGTTTTTTAATTAAAATTAAATTGAATTGCAGCCAATTTTTCAACTTAAGTTTTTAAGGTTATCAAATAAACAGATCCTATTAAAAATTAAATTTCTTTAAAAAGGTTTGCCGAGAAAAGCAGTTATTAATCAATTTAGCTATGCAATAATATTTGATTTGCAAATGTAAAATAAATTATATATTCCTAAAATATTAATTAATTCAATAATACAATGTTATTCAATAAAATTTGTGATCATCTGAATAAAAATATGTTTTGTTACATTTTGACTTCAATCTAAGAGAAGTCATTTAAATATAATTAATTGAAGTGAAAGTCCTAATTGAAATAGAAATAAAATACTAATAACAGTATTGGAGAAAACGTGATATTATTTTCTTAGAACAATCCTTATAAATATGTCAGATAAGGCAATGGAAAAATTATCTTTAATAGATTGATTTAGGTTTAAGTTGGCCTTTCTTTGTGTCATCAAACAAAATGAAGGATCGCAGGTATGGTCAATAGAAAACAGTACGTTAGTTCATGTAGAATTTGCTCATGAGTTGGTTGCACCAAAAAGCCTAAACCATAAAAATCACACTTTTAGACAAAAGCATAAACATTTAATAACGCAGTCAAATAAAATAAAAACAAGTAAAATAATTACCAAAATAAATATCGCAGTAAAATACGGCGCAAATATTTTACACAATTCCGAAATGGTGAACAAAATTGCGGTGATGGTTAATACCTGCAAGCTAAAAGAACGGTAGGCTTCTGATGTGTTTTTCATGGAAGTTACGAAAACTGAATATGGAATAAATGAATAAATGAATTAGAGAAATTGCAGAAACATAACTTTTTCAAGAACCAGAAACCAAAAATGAAGACCATGGATTAAATAACAACTAAAGCTTATCACGCATGCCCAGCACCACAAAAACAGCACACAAAAATTACCATGTAAAAAATATTGGAACCCATTTTAAATTTAATTATATATATTTTAGATAAAAAGCCAGTGCAGATATTATATCCTTGTAATTATTTATGTATGATATTTTAAATCTTGATATTGATAAATATATTTTAAGCATGAAAACTAAATTTGGATTGCTTATCAATATCAGTTTTATACACAGAAGCTGGGTAATTTGATAATAATTTGTTTAAATAATATTCTGACATGTACCATAGAGACTCATATCTACTTAAACAACTCTAAGTGAAAAAAAAAAAAATCCACATTGACCTCGACGTCACACCTTCAAACGCCCCATTCCATCAAACGATCCCGACATTAATGGGATCATAATGATCCGATTTATCCGTCCAAGCTCACAAAAATAAAAAAAGTGCCAACACACCCCTAACACCGACGGAAGCCTAAATTACCAATCCAATTTTTTCTATTCCCTACTAATCACAACGGCATACTTTTTTCGCAGACATCGTAAGACGATGACGACGATAATAATAATAACGAGGACGATGAGGGGAAAAAAAGTGACTTTCAACAATCGGTTCGATTAATCACTGTTAGAAGCCATTAAACTAATTAGGGGCAGGATGGGGGATTAGTGTTAGGGGGCGTTTGTGACAAATTTGAATTCGATAGAGGTTTGTGAGATAAGGGATTGAGCGTGTCATGAAGGGTTATGTCTGAGATGGAGGTTGGTTGCGAAAGTTTGAGGGTGAAGATGAATTTTACGCGAAGGGTCGGATTTATGGGTGATCTGTTTTATGGGATAACTTGTGTCATTTTATGTTCGTTTTGGAGGATAATGGTAAGGGAATGCAAATTGATTGGAATATTTTAAATTTGTGAATTAGAAGATGATTGTGAAGGGATTTATGCTTTATTCATTGGAATCACTTTACGACTTGAAATGTGAATATATCAGTCAGTACTTTCTAAATGATGCTGTGTCCACTATTTTGAATCAAATATATTTTAATTTGATGGTATGTCTTAAATATACTCTACTACGTTGACATATTTCAAATATACTTTTCTTCGGTGGTATATTTCAAAAACATTTTTGTTAAAAAGTAACATTTTATTCAAGTATTCATATGTATTGAAATATTTACAATAGTGTACTTCAAATATATTTTCTCTCATTTATAATTAATAGTATGATCTTCTCTCATTAATTGTTAATTGTATACTTTTCTCTCATTTATTATTACTAGTATACTTTAAGTACACTTATCTTCAAAATAATACATCCCTCTTCAATATACATTTCTAATGAAATATACTTTATATGCATTTTCCGTCCACCATGTATGCTTCCAAAAATATAAGTTTAGTACCCTTTACCTCTTTTTGCATATAATATAGATTTTGCTTTGTCTGGATATACTTAACAGTTCCATGCAAACCTCTTTGTTAAACTTATAATGACAAAAACAAAGTTTTTAATTATTTTATAATATGTATACTAAAAATAGTAATAATGTTTGATTATGATACAAAAAGTTAGTGTTCTGACACATGAGTACTTGAGTAGATTGAGTATAAAATTATGTTTTGTGTAATAAAATTTCTCACTTTTTAGTCGAAAGAACCTACAGAAATGATTATCAATGCTTAATTATTATTTATTTTTATTTTTAATACGTGCTCTAACTAAATGTCGGCACAATTTAATAATAAATTTCACAATGTATACAATTATCATCATTCATATCACGTCGGACAGGCGCATAAGGTCTTAATCGTATACAATAGTTACCAATTCTTACTTACTATTTCTGTTTGATCAGTTAAATACATATTTACTAAAATTAATGGAGTGAATGAGCATACGTTGTGTAACAATTTAAATAATGATAATAATAATACAGCTTACACATTTAATAATTTTTGATAGAATCGGAAGTTGGGAAATCGTTACTTATTTAATAAGATTCAATTATCTCTACGTGGATTTTATTAAGGAAATACGTGCAAAACCTTCACTTTCTATAAAACGGATTTGTACATTAAAAAAGCAACACTGTTTAAATATTTGTAATTTATACAATAAATAAAATAATATTTTTGGGATAATTACCATGTTTAAAATTATATTGATATTATAAATTTAATATCATTTGAATTTTTTTAGAACATCTGCAGTAGTCTGTTAAACATATATAAGAAAGTAAAGTTTCAAAATGTCTCTTCATAAGTCACTTGAAATCAAATAGTTTCGAAATATGTGGTGCCATCTCTGGGTCCAAATGCGAAGTTGAAATTTAACTCAAAGGATGGAAAAATCAAATGTACGTTATTTAACAACATAATATATATATAAAATAGGAAGTTAATGAATAAACATGTGTGTTTATTTTTGCATAACACAAACCAGACTAAAACTGTTGTATCGAAAAGTAACTCCACAGGATTGATGAAAAGTTGGTTTAAAAGTTGTTCATTGTAAATAATCCAATATAAAATCTGAGATGTATTATAAAATAATCTCCGGAGCTTAAAAAATATACTTTAAATAGTTTTCTAACAAAATTGTGTGTCCATTTGAAGTTTAACATTGCATTGTTGAGTAAATTGCTGAACCTCAGCTTTCATGGTACCAGCTGTTAATTTCACTGCGAATGAAATATAGTAGTTATAAAAAAACATTTACAGAGCAAGTTTTGTTCCATTATCAAACATGGGTAGTCTAAAAAATACTGAAATTTTAAATTTATATATTTTTTTATTTGATACATTATTATATATAATATGTTATTATTGTATAAGAATATTTATATTGTATATTTTTATTGTATATTTATCATTTCATGTTTTTACATTCAGTAATTATATTTTTTATTTAGAATAGACTTTAAATTTTTGAAATTCATGTTTTTACAATCAATAAGTATATTTTTATTTTGAGTTGAACTTTAAATGATTGAAAGTCATGAATTTGATTTAATTTGAAATTTAATTGATTACAGTAAAAACAAAAATTGTTAGTTTGTATAGATTTTTCTAAACTTTTTTAATTGTCTAAAAAATTTCGATTTTAAATTATTGTATTTATATTTTTTGTATTTATTAATCATAATTAATTGAACATTATACACATGTATTTTGATATCTACTGATTCAATGATGTTTAAAGATAAATTTAAAGCCGAAAAGAAATATTTCCTTACTATTCCAAAGTAGATTTTTGATATGAAAATGCAACATTTCACGATGGGAAAATTACAACAGTCCACATCAGTTAAATAGTGCATGTAAAGAATGCAAAAAATTCTCTCGAATTCATTTCAATTTATAACATTAAATTTATAACATTAAATTTATAACATTAAATTTATAACATTAAATTTATAACATTAATTAACCCCCAATTTTCTTCAGTTTCATGCACGATTCGTCATAACATTTAGGGGTAAAAGTTGCTTAAAATGTTTTAACTGTAAAATAAAATACTTGATTTTGATGAACAACGTTAGAAAATTCATGTTCACAAAACAAACAAAGTACTATTATATACGAAATTATGAGCTTACAAAATTTATTGTGAGAGGAAAAAATGATAATTAATATGTTATTATGCATTTAAATGTATTGAAAATGTCTTCACGTTGCAAAAGAATCCTCAAATACTCCGTCTAAAAAAGAGAAATAATTATACATCACATGAAATATATATTTGCACTGCTGAATGTTATATTTTCTATGTCATCTCGTATTTTTTTTCCCAAAAAGATCAGATTGTATAACTTAAGAATCATTAAATAGGATCTTCACATTTCTCTTTGAAACTGTGTATTCCAAAGTTTTATTCTCATTAATACATATCATTTCCAAGAAGGCCTGAGGATCTCCCTTTTCTTCTTCCAAGAAGATGCTCATTTGCTTTATGTTCTCAGACCAAATCGGTTCCACAGAAAAACTTTCGTCTTTTGTGAAGGAAAATATTGAAGTGAGCGGAGTAGTATAAAGAACATCCATAAAAAAAATGTTCATCAAAGAGAGGAGTCAACTTCGGTAAAGATAACTCGCCTTTGATAACTGGCTTGAGTGGATACTTCTATTTAATACTATTAAGTTATTACTTGGCGTTTATCCGCTATATTTTATATGTCATACTGAAATGTAAAATAAAACATTGGTATGGATAATCAACTGCACATGTTGTGTATCGAAGTTATTTGTAATCGAATGTTTTTAGTAATTGATGCTCTTCTTCCTAAAAAGTAACTGGTATCTATATAATTTGAGCTTTAAATAAGTAAAGAATTGTTGCTATTATTGTTAACGCAAATGCTGTTATTCTTTAGGTTTTTTTGTTATTGGTATATTGTACTATTTGAAACTGGTGTTATTATTGTTCTTCATTTTAATATGATTTATACTATTTATAGTTGTTATTTTTTTGCTTTTATAATTCTTCTTTTTCTTTTTCTTCTTTTACTTTTGATCATTATAAGTTAATTATGAAACTCTATGTGATGGCTTAAAATGTTTACTCCAATGAAAAGCTTACATGTTTTCGAGGCATAAATGTTCTTTTTGTAAGTATTTTGCTTGGCATTTCATCTATAACAGAACTGACTAATACATAGTTTTGAAATATTTTCTCATGTTACATTGCTTTCTATTCATAAAATGACAATTTGGTTAAAGTATTAAAATGTTACCTTAAGGTTTAAAACATCATTTTTTTAAAGTTTTGTTTAAATATGACTACTTAAAATTTATAATCATTAATATCAAAACTATCATTATTATTATTATCATTGATCAGCATCAATAATAATAAAAATAGTAGTGGTTCGAATCGTGATGAAAAGTAATCAATGATAATAACAATGATAATTATTATTATTATTATTATCATTGATCAACATCATTAATATTTTTTTTCTAATGGCGGGATTCAAGTACTTACAGTCACTTTTAGTGCTCGCAATCACTTGGCCACTACGAGACCAGTAGCGATGGCCACTATTGAAGGGGCACCCAGTGCGAGGCCCATCGTTGTTCCTAACTTAGGACATCCGCGTCTTTCATCCATGTCTTACCCCGGACTCGAACCAAGAGCCACCAGTGTAGTAGTCTGATGTGCTAACCACTACACAGAACAGGTGACACATCATTATTACTACTACTATTTTTATTATTATTTTTGCTTTTGTAATAATTTGAGTTACAACAATATAAATGAAAAAGCTATTAATTAGTATAATAGTTTCAAAATTATAATTATAGATATTTTGATTAATACCCTAACATTAACATTACAAATATTATTTGTGTTACTATTTGCCAGTTCTTTGAAAAATGTTTATTTATAATCCCCTTGGAATTTGTTATTTTCTGTTGGTAAAAATATCTAGAGA
Organism: Linyphia triangularis; assembly: GCA_963978545.1. Taxonomy (NCBI): domain Eukaryota; kingdom Metazoa; phylum Arthropoda; class Arachnida; order Araneae; family Linyphiidae; genus Linyphia; species Linyphia triangularis. Next base: position 19,138,700 of record OZ021732.1, on the reverse strand, counting down.
ACTGAAAGCGTTAGAAATTCAGTTCTGTTTAATGCATTTTACTTAAAATCATGTTTTTCAATTTAAAAACTAGAGTATTACGAATTTCATTGTTTCATATGCAAATACTTACTTTATTTTAAAACCAGACTGCTCCATTCAAGGTGTGTACTTTATCACATCAAACGCTAAAGCGTTACTTTTCAAAAATCGCATTATTTCACCATTGTGCTAATCTCCTTACTCGATCGCCTTTGAACTCTACATTAAGCTCATTTAAATAAATGCATATTCTTTCCATCAGGAAAGGGGGAATGTATAATACTACTCTTTTTATAGAGATATCCCATTGCTTCCATTTTGCTCTCTTAACAACCCTCGAAATATGCTAAATTCATTCACGCATTTTATTTCTTATAGTGTTGTTACCTTTGCTTTGTAAAATCCTACGCACTTCCATTAGCTTAGGTAAATTACTATATGCGATCATTCGAATTTTTGAACTGTTAACATATATATCAGTTGTTGGATTTAAAATTTTTAAAATGTATGAATACTGCTATTTTTTTATTGAGTTTAGTAAAAAAAAAAATAACAATATCTTAGATACATATGACTGAATCTTAGTTTCAGTTTCGACTAATCATTGAGAAGTTGATAGATCAGCATGCAAAAAGTCTTGGGGTCAAATCTCCCAGGTGTTTTTCTGTCTCTTTCTTAAAATGAGAACATTTGACGGGGAATGTACCATATATTTTCCATCCAAATGTTATGCGTTCTGAAAAGAATTTACCGTAGTTCATTGCTTGTAATCTATATGCAAATGAATGGAAGTTTATATTTAAAATACCTTTTGGATGGAGTTCTCACCTTTACAATACTCAATACTCTTAACCTATCAGAAAAATGTAGATCATGTTTCGTTCATTCAGCAAAAACTTCAAACTAACCTTTAATCTTTATCTTAGGGACAATATATTGTTGATTAATATATATATATATATACATTATTTTAATGCAGTTTTGATTGTTAAAAAAAATATTTGTACAACTTAAAAGTAAAGTTTTTAAACAGGTATTTGATATTTATCCACCTAATATTACCTTCCAAAACGTTTAGTTTTCTAAATCAAGGTTTGTATAGAGTATTATAATATAAGTTTTTTTTAATATACATCAAAAAGTTGACAACTGTGTTTTATAAGTTTAAAAACAACTTCATAATTATATTTAAATTATATGATAAATTGTTATATTTTATTTTTTATATTAGATAATTTGTACAGTAACTTTCTTGTTTCCTTTCTAATTGTTACTCATAATTTCATATAAATCGTAAATAATTTACCAAGGATGATATATATTAAATGATACAACCATTTTCCTTTTATTTATATATGTTTTATTGTGTGCATATTAGACGGTTAAGTAGTATTATATGTCAATATTCAAGTTTATGTCAAGTTTTAGCAATAAAAGTGTATACATTTTATCATGTCAAAAGTAGTGTTTGAAGTAATTTAAAATTTAATTTACAGTTTTATCATAGAAATCCTGTTAAAGTATGACTTTTATAGCAATATTTGATAACAATAATTCATATTTTCATATTGCAATAGATTATCGTTTTAGTAAAATTCATTCTGTTAATCAACTTATTAAATGATTAAAAGGAATTTTATTATCAATAGTGATGTCATTTAAAATAATCAGAATTTTTTTTAAAAAAAATCCATGGAATATTACATATCACAAAAAAACAACTATCGTATAATATTTCTTTACAAGATGAAAATAATTCCCAAGGAATATAATCTAGAGCATGCTAGTAGTTTTCAGTGTTAATTCATATAGAACTAGAAAAATAATCTTAGAATAATTTATTACTTCTAAACGAGGCAAAGCAAAAGAATCCTCGTAATTAAATTTACTTATTTTGTGCAACGGAATTTGTTTCTAATTCAACCAGGTATCGTATCAAAAATTAAGAAATTGCTTATTTTTGGGGATTTATTTTTAATCAAAATATTCTAACAAAGAATGCATAACGGAATAATCACGATGAAGAAGCTTTCATGGAGTGAATTAACTGTGTCTTGAAAGTAAACCTGCAAGATTTCCAGTTCTGGCGATTATTCTTTTTTAAAAGTGAAATGTATCAATTTTTTATTAAGATTATTTCATATAAATTTTATTCAATTCATAATATCTTAGATAATTACGTATTATTGCGTTGACCTCTTTGTCTTAAAAATATGTTGCCAATTTGTGAATGTACTTGTTGTCAAAATAATGAAATAAAGGTTTTGTCATTGATCGACTGCTTCGCCATGACATGTATATATATATATATATATATATATATATATATATATATATATATATATATATATATATATATATATATATATATATATATATATATATATATATATATATATATATATATATATATATATATATATATATATATATATATATGACGGGAAAATATGTGAGAGTAACTTTTACATACCTAGAAAAAGTGTATGAAGAAATGAGTGTGATGTGTATGTATTTAAAAACAAATGTATTTTTAGAATTATTTTGATTTTGGAAACTTAGCACATTGCGGACTGTGTGAGTACAATCGTCACTTGCCTTGTGGGTGTTTTATAACTTAATTTTCTTACGGACCTTTCACTTCCCCTGCCAATCATATAATACCGAAATTTTCCTGTTTCGGTCATTTGTGTTTTAACAGTCTGAAAAAGAACTTTAAACAATATTGATTGCCACTTCTTATTTTTTAGACAAATCCCTTGATTTATAAACTCTTATATTCCGATAAACATAAAAAAAAAAAAATATTTCAAAGATATCCCTAGTGATATAAATTATGTATTAAACTCACATGTTACAGAAAAAATACTACATACAGTTTCTTCTCTCTCTTTCAAATAGGATATTTATTATAATTGAATATGAGTGTTTAAAAATCACAAGAAGCACTTTATTCAAAACCCAGTTAACATTTTTTCAACTTCCTAAAACATAGCCTTTTTAGACAAGCAGAAGGAATTCAGAAAGTGAACCGGTGCTCCATTAAAATCCCAAAAATTGGTGTTGAATAGAAAAAAAATGGCAACAACAACTTATTTCAACACGAAAATAAGCAAGATAAAAAATTTCAATTCTTAAATAATTATTTAATAATTTTCTTAGTATTTTTGTACAATAGTATATATAAACATATTCTTATGTTTTTAGAAAAAAATGTCTAGTTGCTTGTTTATAAGTGAATGTGAATATTTTGACAAACAAATTTGATTTATAGTATTTCGTAGTCAGTATAAAATGGTAATGGGATTTTACTCTTGTTATTCATTGCTACTCTTAACTTAAACACTACGATACTAAGTTTCATATTTTTACCAACGTTAATGCACACTATTATCAAAAATAAATAATTTATCATCAAGTCCATGAACAAATTCACACACACGATAATTTACTAGAAAACAAGTACAATTCGTTTCCATTAGATGTTGGCGATATTATTTCAAATTTTTAGGCTATTTGCCAGAAAAAGGATTACCATGGAGAGAAGAATATTCCGGTAACCATAATTGCATTCCAACTTCTACTGCGAGGGTCTCGTAGTAAGAGGGAGAGAGGCTTGTTTAATCAGAGGAAGGGGACCAAATTTGCATCAATCCACCTGGAGATGAAATGTATATTTCATAGGGGGTGTAAGCTGCTGCTCTTATTGAACTCTATGTCTCTACAGCGTTGGAAACGTGGCCTGCAGCGACGTAGCTGGAGAATAAATTAAAAATAATAATAATGCTGGAAACTGCTCCCAACTTCGAAATAAGGAGATAAAGTGCCTCAAGCGAAACGGAGTTTTTGAGAAAAAAAGTGGTGAGAATTTTCGGTTAGATGAGTTTTGTTTATGTGGGTTTTTTAGTACGTGACTATAGATCGTATATAAGATAGTTTACTTTTTATTGTGTTGTGTTTTTTATCAATGGTGATCAAGTTAGTGTTTTTTCCATAGTGTAAATAATATTAATTTTATATATTATATAAAATGAACGTATTCAGGATTGGTAAAAATGATAAATTACCTATATTGTAATATTTTCTAAAATATACTAATCAGTAATATTTTCATACATCCTTTATTTGAATAAGTGCCACAGTTACATTTCAAATGGTTTAAATACAATAAATTAAAATATTGCCAGTTAAATATTAATGTTTATAATGATTTAACAATAAAAATATAATAAAATAAATGTCACTAAAAGCAACATCACCATTGACATTCTAACTTACAAAATAGTTTAAACTTTATTAAATCACTCTAACTGATTCTCATATTTTGATTTAGTTTCAAAGATTATATTTATTTACAAATTCTTTAATATTTGATGGATCAACACATTTTTTTTATGTAATTGTAGAACAGTGTACTGAAAAAGAATTACAAAAATACTTAAAAGAATAAAAAAAAAACTTAGATTAGTCATCATTAGCATCAATATTTATTTTCCTAACAGTAACTAACTAAACACTAAACTATCCACTATTCCGAGTCAACAGTCCATCTATCAGCCCCTGTATTGAGTAACGACATTTATTTCGTTTCTTACATTCCTTATGTGGGAGTTCAATTGCTCCATTAAGTGTTTGATAGTGATGGAGTAGCATGCATCAATCGAAAGGAAACAGATAAAGAAGATATAGTTTAGTTCTTGAATACATGACATTGTAGGTTTTATATTTTAATCTGAAATTATAAATGCTCATATGATATGAATTGATCAACTTGATATTGGAATATGGTAGGACATTTGAAGAAACACGCAATTACTTATAGTTTTGAACTTTACATTTATAGGAATTAACAAAATAGTTTACTTAGAAGTTGATATTTTGTTTTAATTGATTATGTATAACGTGTTGAAGGATAGTTTTTAGTGGTTAATTCTTAATTTTTTAGAACTATTATATATTTGTTTACTCTTGCATTTTAATAATTAAGAAATAACTAATTTTATGGTTTACCAATTTCCAAATTGTTTTCAAAAAGTTTATATAAGTGCAAAATATAACAACTGAAATGTAGAATATTTAAAATGTACTATGCTTACATAAGTATTTAATGCAAGCAATTGATTGACGATAAAATAAATTAATGCCAAAAGTTAAAATTATTATTGCTTGGCTAAACCAAGCACCATTGGAATCAAATCAACTAATATCTCAATTTAGTTTTTAGGTCATGTCGTCACATGTTTCGTATCTGTCCTAGTAATATCAGCAAATAATCACTTTACGTATAATATGGAAAACTAGCCCAAATATATTTAATGATGTACTGAAAAAGTTTCATTGCCCATAAAATAAAAAGTTTACGTTGCTTATCAAAAACTAACCAATGAGCAAACAGCAATAAAATTTTACAAAAAAAGCGTCTATCATTCGTATTTCAGCAATCACCAAAACCATTTCATTTCTGAGAAGTTTTTTTTATATATATATCTCGCTTGTCCACTTACAAATAGTAACAGTTTTTCCTGAAAGTCAGCAACAGCTTGAATGTTAGCTGTTTATCATTACAAATAAGTCCAAAAAACGTTTCCCAACTCTGGCAACAGCCGCTAGATAAGGGAAACCAATATTTCTCCACGCGGAATGGCATCAGCAGGTGAGACAAGTTACAGCGCCATCTCTTGGACGAACATTTTCTACGCTAGATCCATAATTCATGGTCATCAGATGTTAAGGGAAGACAGAGAACTCACGTACTGTGGAAATTATGACGTGTCTGTATCGCTAATTGCGGGGCATCAAGTTGGTGTCACAAACTGCGCGAAAACAGCGTTAGAAGGTTTCCACTCTGAGTAACGCCTTGCAAAAGGAACTCGAGATTGCAGGAGACGATGACTGAATAGCAGAGTTAAAGCGTTGCCGTGCAGAGATTCACAGACTTCTCTTATCAAAGCTGAATTATATAAACTAAACTATGCTCCTGATAGAGCTAATTTTGTGTGATAGGTTATCTAAGCATATTCTCTAGAGAAGTTTTGTTAACCATTCTCTTAATTTACTGATGATTCATTTACAATCGTGAAATGTGAGATTATGTAAAAGTTTTGATTTATTATATTGTTGGTTATATTAAAAGAGTTTTTCATTCATAGAAAAAATATATGCTTGAATTCATATTCATTGTTTGTTATAAGGTTGATTATAATAGCAATAAATTCTCTGTGTAGCTGAAAGATAATTTTTATTTAAGGAATGGGGGGGGGGGAGTTTTGAATAAGTTCTTAGCGTTAATTTATTTTTTATCTACATTTATATTTTTAGTAAATGCTGTTCAACTTGACAGACCAAGACTTGATTAACAAGAAGGACAACTTGACATACCAAGCATTTCAAACTTATGGGTGACAATCTATTCGTATATTTCTATTTGTTCATGATTTGTTGCTTTACTACTTAAAAGCAATCTCATTATAAGAACACTTTGTTGATCACAGTCTTTGTACAAAACGGGAAAATAAACACGTACTCATTGGAAATATATTGACTATTAAGTAGTATTCTATATATGGTGAGCTTATGGGAATCAGCAATATATAAAACTCATGAAAATGATTATTGTCTATTGCGTAGGAAATCTCAAGAAAACCAACAGTATTGGCAAAGCGGGAAACAGGGGCTCTGAAAGATAGATTTCGTTTGGTCGGAACTCGAGCTCCTTTCAAAATACACGATTTTGTATAAAAGGAATTTGTGAAAAATATCATTTAACAATTTATTTTTGATTTCCATCCTTCTTATAAATAAAATATTTCAATTATAAAACTGTGGATGTACATTTCAAAACTCTCAGTACATTTTGTCAGCCAACAGTTTACAACGTTATTTTCTACTACCAGTTTACAACGTTCCACTTCTGGAATGGGCATAGCCAACAGATATTGGGCAACGTAGTTGTGGTGTTTGAGGTTATGAAGTTATAATTTACGAAACAAATCAAGTAATTTGTTTACTTTTCCCTATTTTATAATATATATATATATATATACCCAATATCGTTTAGCGTTTTCTAAAATTTCTGGAATGCAACCTGTTTTTAAAAAGATGGTATTAAATTTACTAAGCACACACGACGAACTTAGCATTTCTTACATAACTTGATTGATAGCTTTCCACTTTAAGGGTTTAAGGCTCTGCTAGGTGGCGGTATTACACACATTTTTCAATGATTTATATATTTGTGGAACGAAGGCCAAAACGCAATATTCTGCATGTATTAATGACTTTTAAGAAGACATATTTCTTTATATTATTAAAATTTTTGAAAGTCAGGAAATAAAAATGATGCATTTACATTAACCTTTTTTTTCTTTTTTTTTCCCACAACATTTTGATTTATATTTATGTGTTGCGATGTAACTTAGTCATTGATCTTTGAATTGTAACTGTGAAAATCATCACACATTGATCATTTTTAATCATATGTAATTTGTTTAAGGTAACTCAATTTTGTATTTTTTTTTTTAAGGAAAAGCAATATTTTTTTTATATCAATAATTTTACAGGTATCAATTTTTAAATTATTTTAACAGGTAAAATTTCATGAAATTATCAGTAAAAATATTTTTTTAACTGCATTTTCTTAAAAGGCTACTCTTCATTATACTTTCAATACTTTTTACTGTTTAAATTTTCCAACAGTGTTTTTTGTTGGAAACTAAAGAAAAAAGGCTATAGTTTTGGAATTCTATTTATAACTTTTAATTTAGAAAAATAATTGCTGTCAGTGTTTTAGTTTCTATGAAAATTTTCTTCGTTTAACTTTGGTTAATTCCTAATTTTTTTTAACTACTTCAGATAAAAAAATTTCCCATAAATTCTAAAACAATTATTTGATATTCAAATTATATAAACATGTTATCTTTAGGTACAAACCTTTAGGATTTTCAACATTTGTAAAATTGCGGAAAAGCAATTTAAAGAAAACAATATTTAAAGTACACGAACGTGTCTCGTATCACAGTGGATTACAAATATGCATTTTACCAATATAAGATAATTAAGTTTCTTTAGTAATTTGTCACCAAATAAATTTATATCAAGCACAATATAACTAGATTCATTATTTTTTGTCATTCTAGTCTATTACAATAGGAAAAAAGAGCCGAAATATTCCTTTCATACTCCAGAGAATTGCTCAATTACAGTTTTCGAAATTCAAAAATCGTCTGTTAGACGTATCCGAATAATTTGAAACTTCTTTCATATTTTTTTAGTATGCACGTCTCCATTTTATGTAAAAATATACAAATATTTTTTTAGTGTGTTTGGTATTCCAGTCTTCTTGAATTTTGTACTAATGTTTTACATTCCACAGATAATATATTTTTAAAAATAATTTTACTTGGTTTATGCACTTCTTTCTGAATTAAAAATAATTTATTGAATACCCTGTCTGTACTCCAAAATTTCATAAATGTTGTGTGCAATGACCAATTAAAGTTTAAAAAAAAAAAAAAAAACGCATAATTTTAAATTGTAAGTTGAAAATGAAGGCGAAAACATGATAAAAATTGCAAAGAAATAATAACTTAAATATCTCGTAAAAAATCACATTTTACTCATGAACTAAATTTCTTACGTTAACCGCAGATGACACTTTCAACAAAAAGAAAAACGATGTTTTATGCGTTTTGAAAAGGCTTTCAAAACGTCAAGTTTTCATCTTATGCTTGAATTATTTGTAAGTATAAAAAGTGTGGCTGTTCAAAGCTTTAAAGTCAACAGAACAAATAAAATTGAAAAACAAAGTATGATTTTTAAATGCGGATTATATATTTATTCAACCTCTCATCTATCTACTGGATTTCCAGTAAATTTACACAAAAGGTGTTTGTTGAAAATTAAACAAATGTGTATTTTATGTATTTACTGTGTTTTACCTTATAAAAATGATGAAAAAAAATATTATAACTGATTTTTACATATAGTCGTGTGAGTACTAAATTTAAATGTTGTAACGTTAAACTACGGTAACACGATTTCACCAACATGACCAAGAAATTATAATAAATCATTCATAAAGACAGTTACGTCCTTAAACAAACTAAACAATATGTGCATCACTAATATTCTCTCGTTACCTGCAACCTTTAAATTTATATAGATGAAAAGTATTTTAGACAATCCAATCCTAAATCTGCCTCAATCACAAATAAAGCAATTAAACTTTAAAGATTGCATTAGCTAGTTTACTAATAAAACAATCTCATTTAATTCAATTACTTGGTTACAAGTAATTGAATTACTTGTAGTCTTATTCTTAGTCTTATTCTTATTCAGATAAATAAGACTAACCACATTTGGTATATAGTACCTCTACTTAACCCATTTGTCAGTCAGATTTATGGAAAGGGTCCTGTTTGGCTTAGAGTCCATTTGTAACTAGTGCCCGGAGAAGGATACAAGATAGAGATAAAGACCGTATCAAAGTCTTAAAAGGAATGGGAGTTCCGTAGAAAATATTCTGCCATGGAAAGTTATACAACGTTTCAAAGTTCACGTGAAGCGCCTATTTTCGTGTAGCTCTTATTTTCATCAAGAACTAAGCCATGTTTTCTTTAACAACATTTCAGATTATTAGCAATAGGCTGTAGAAAAAGTTAGTTCAATAATTTTTGAATAGATATTTCTAAATGCTAGGGAAGAGAAGCCAACACACCCGTATCAAAGCAGATTGGATGACGCTCTTCGAAGTAGTGGTTTTTTAAGGGCAATAAATTTCCGTTCTCTTCTGTGTTTTTGCCTAACTGTAAGTGAGAAAACTTAGAGTCAGTCTCCATGTCAGGTTTTTTAAGGGACAACCAATTTATAACTTTCACCTAATTTCTTTTGTAATGTTCAGAGACCGAGTCGCCTACCACTTAAGGTGGCAAGGCAGGAGATTTCTATTTGGGTATAAATTTCCTATTTGGGTCTTCAACCCCTTTAATTTGCATTGTGGTGAGCATAACTTCATCGCATTTAATAATTACACAGTTAACTTGATATATGTATACGAAAATATTGACAAGAGCTAAACTTGGTACAAAGTAGTAACTGATGTAGGCTATCCCTCATCTAGCGCATATTATTCAAAAATAGAAAACATTACTAAATATTGGTATGAACACTAGTGTGAAGTGAAAAAATTAAAAGTACGAAATATATAACGCCTATATGTGGAAAACTTGTCTTTTACAAACCCTATTTGTCATACAAAATTTCAGCTAAATCAAATAATATTTTTGTCTGCCCAAATAACTTTGAATTTTTTAAGTTTTTAGCCCAATTCCTCACCAAACTGGCCAGAAAGGAATGATGAAATATAATATCTCTCATGTGAAACTATGAATGGTAGAAATTAAACTTTAGAAGAAATAAATAACCAATGAATATTTGAATGACTTTGGAAATCGTGGAGTGGCCTTCAAATATGCATTGTTAACGCTCATGCTCTTCTGACTCTGACTAATGTTTTTTCTGCATCACTACTACCAACTGTGTTCTCTGTTCGAGTTGGTTGTCTACCTAGAGCGTTTTATTCAGTTTGTGTAACGTGAATGTCATACTTTTTTTTTCATGTTTTCTGATGTATGTTCCCATTTAATAAAACATTTTAAATGCTTATTGAAAAAATTCACTTCCTATTGAATCGAATCAACAAATAAAACATAAGGTAAAAAAATACAATAAACAAATATCGTAATATTAAGTATCCCTTAAAATATATATATATATATATATATATATATATTTTTTTTTTTTTTTTTTTTTTAATGTGGTGTCTTTTAAAAAATCAGCTGAGGAAAATCTGTTTGAGACTTCATTATGTAAGTGAAAGGACTAATTGGAAATGTTGATATAAAAACAAGCAAAATGATTGAAAAGTGATTAAAACGGAAAGAAAAAACAATAGAATGAAGTAAAAATGCTAAAATGCAAGGTATTTTGGAGAGTACAGGTAATAGACTTTTTAGTTTTGGTATGAGACAGATTTCGGAATCTTCAAATTCTTAAAATGACAATGAAGATACTGTTTTTGAATATAATCAACTTGAAAAGACAATTATAAGTCAAGATTCCCCTTCATCTTCGCCAATAAAAAATAAGCTTAAGAATGTAGCATAGGCTTGTGACAGAACTGGTGTGTTCTATAGACCAGTGACAATTCTTATAAGTGCTGCTTTAAATTATATGGGGGTGGGGGGTCCTTTTCCTTCCTTAATTTGAATTAAAATCTTAAATTTTTGAAAGTCGAAGTATATTGCATTTTCGGATCAAGAGTGTTTTTTCCTTTTTTAGTCAATATGGTTTTTTATTTTTTCCTTTTTGGTTTTGCTACGATCGACTACTTTAGAAAAATCTTCTTTAGTAATTATTCCCATATCGTTTAAATCAGCATTTATAAGAATTGACGTTGATCTATAGGAATCACCAGTTCTGTCACAAGCCTGTGCTACATTTGGAAGTTTAGTTCCCATTTGCGAAGTTGAAGAGGAATCTTGACTTATAATTGTATTTTCCATTTCAAGTTGTTTATATTCAAAAACATACCTTCATTTTCATTTGAGGATTCCGAAATCTGTCTCGCATCAGAACTAAAAAGTCTAGTACCTGTTTTTTTCCACAATATCTCGCATTTAAGCATTTTTATTTAATTCTGCATGAGATTATGCATTGACTTTCGAAGTTTGAACAGTGTGTTAATTCCAGAAGCCTATCCTATGCAAAATATAGATGAGTTAACATTTCTTGAAAATTTTCATAACACTTTTAGATATGCTGAAGGGTTACTGGGCGATACCAGTGGATAAAGACAGCATGGATCTGGCAGCTTTCAGAACAAACAGAGGCCATTACCGTTAGGAAGTAATGCCATTAGGTCTTGGAAATGCGGCAGCCACATACCAACGAGCGATATCAGAGGCTATACAAGATTACTCTGACTTTTCATGTGCCTACATAGATGACCTGGAAATATTTTCGGACAGCTGGAAGGAACACATTGGACGTCTAGAATTCATTTTCGGAAGGATAAATAACTTACACTTTTAGGTCAACTTAAAAAAAGTGCAGCTTTTCAAAGTCTCAAGTGAAATATTTGGGACATTTAATAGGGTCTGGTAAACACGGACCAGATTCTGAAAGGATCCAAGGGATAATCAGTCTACAAACACCCATGATCAAGAAACATCTACGAAGAGCGTTAGGGCTTTGCAACTATTATAGGCAATACATACCTGATTTTGCAGATCTGCCGTGAGTATAGTGGTTAATTAACAAACGTCAGAATTAATCTAAAGGAACTTAATTTCGTGCATAAGTTAAAGCGTTGCAATAACTCAAAGTCGTAACTTGAAATGATATTTATTCATGAACAATAGGTATTTAGACAACACATTTCCTCAAAGCACGCTTAGTTAAGTCAGTGCTGACATCCATAGATTAAAAGCAAAATATAACATATCATAAAGATATCATAGAACAACTAATAAATCATATTGACACTTTTGATTACTATACAGTATAAAAACTGGCTGAGCATTTGAATCAAGAAATTTCACTTACTGGCATATCAGGGTCAGGAAAATGGCGAATTCATGTGCATGAAATTGCGTCCGATAAAAATGCATCTCTCTCTCAGGCATCACCGCTTGACCGACTTGCTATCTCCCCAATTTCCTTCTGTCTCTTACGATCCCCCTCATAATTACATCAAAACTTCTCTCTCTACGCCATTGGAGCGGCTCGAATCCTTTATGGAATCGCCAACTCTTATTTGACCAATTGGCCAAACCCCTGTTTAAATATTCCCCCAAAGGCTTCGGACAGAAACTTAAGGGGCTATGCACTTGTTGCAGTTTTAAACAGACCCCTTAATACAATTTGTGCCCCCATACAAATACTCACAGAAGTGTAAGATTGATTTATGTAAAGCAATAAGCTCAAGATAAATCGCTGGCTGCTTTTCCTCAAATTGTGAGTTCTTTTTAGAGAAATACGCAACAGGACAAAGTTTGTCATCATGATACTGAAAAAGACTGGCTCCAACTGACATTTTCGAAGCGTCACATGCGAGATAAAATTTCTCTTTAATATTGACCTGTTTTAAAAAGGGTTTAGTAAAAAATTGCCTTTGTAGATTTTGAAAAGCCACATTATGCCTTTCTGTCCAAACAAACGGTGTGTTTTTTTTTGTTAATTCCTCCAAAACACTTGTGTAGTTAGCATAGTTCTTAATACTATCACGATAAAAATTAGTCAAACCATTGAATCGACGTAATTCCTTGATGTTTTTAGGAGTTTGGAAGCAGGTGATTTTTTGAGTGTTATATTCTGTTGGAGTGATTCCTGTTTGTGAAATTTCGTATCCCAAATATGTGATTTTCTCCCTAAAGAAATTGCATTTCTCAGCACTTAAAGTTAAGTTGTTAGCCCTTAATCTCTCGAATACTAACTGCAGCTTATGTATCATTTCTTCAAAGCAGTTTGAAGGAATTATTACGTCATCAATAAAGAAACGAATTCCATAACTTATCAAATCTCCCAATATCTCATGTATCAAATTTTGGAATATAGATGACGCTGTGACAAAACCATAAGGTAGACGGACAAATTTATATGTACCCCACATTGAGGCAAATCCAAACTTTTCAGAATGTTCCTCCATGCTTAACTGTAAGAATGCACTATTAAAATCAATAATGCTGTAAAATCGGTACCCACTTAAATCTGTGACCAAATCTTTGATTTTTGGTAAGATCTGTGGTGCTTTAACAATTAAAGAATTCAAAAGACGCATATCCAAACATAAGCGAAAGCGTTTCTTATCGTCATTATTTTCTGCCTTTTTTTTGACCATAAGCACAGGTGCCAAAAAATTCGTGTTTGACTTTCGAATGATGTTGGCTTCCAAAAGAGTGTCAATTTGAATTTTTGCCTCTTCTCTTAGAAGATGGGGGATGGGATAAGGCTTACACCCAATTGCAGAATCATGTTTTAAGATTATATTAGGTTTTATAGCATCACAATGGCCTAAAGTTTTCATGGATTTTGAAAACACCATGTAGTTTTCCTGTAATAATTGACTCAGAATTTTGCTGTTGTTATCGTTGAGGTGACTCAAATCAAAATCGATGATGCTAAATTCCCGTTCTCGCAAATGCTTAATTTCCTCAGTAGCCGTAATCAAGTTAATCATTTGTGTGTTTGATTTTTGCGAATCATCAATTTGAAAATCTTTTTCAAAATACCCAACTTTCATCGATTTATTTAAGTGAAGAGTGTCTGGTGATTTGTTTTGAACCAATGTACTAAATTCATTATTCTTCATGTAGTTAATGGACATGCTACACTCTAGTCGATTATTAAGTTGCATAGGTGTGAAACAAATGTCCCCCTCAAAATTTTTATTTGTGTAATCCTTGCTTCTCAATTTAATGAAACTCGCTTCACCAGGCTCTAAGATGACTGCATGTGTCAAGAAAACAGAATTTGACTCCCCTTTTATGCAAAGGGTAGAGTCACAGAATTTGACTGTTGTCTTGTCTAGAAACTCCAGTTTACCCTCACGTAAGTTTACAATTACCCTATTTTCACTCAGAAACTGCATGCCTAAAATAATCTGAAATTGCTCTTGAAACCTTTCGCTTGAGACGAAAAACGTAACCTTTAGCCTTTTATTTCCCACTTTTAAAATCGTCTCAATGCAATTTGTGTATTTTAATACTGACCCTGTTATGGTCGTAATTACCACATTTGAAGCGACACATTTAGTTTTGATTTTCTGTTTTATTAACATGTAAACTTCCTTTGAGCATAAGCAGATATTTGCTCCTGTATCAAGAAGTGCTTTAAATTGTATTCTTGCGATTTCCGTTTGAATAATAGGTAAATTTGAAACATTGTAACTGTTAAAATTGTTTAAATTCTCGATTTTCAAATTTCCCACCTGTAATTGTCTGGGTATACCTGCACTTCTGGTTTGATCTGAGCAACTGTTTAAGTGTTCTCCATGTCCCCCTGTGCTATGTCTAAAAAATGATTTGAAGCTTGTGAATTATTGTTACCATGTGAATTATATCTACCTCTGCTTTGATTATTGTAGTAACAATTACCACGATTTTGTCTGTTCTGTCCCCTGACGTGCTGATTCGGATTTCTGAAGTACCTGTTTTGTGATATGTTACCTCTATTACCACCCCGTTGACCGGAATAACCGCCTCTCGCATTTTGGGTGTTCGGATATTGCTGGTTATGTCTATTTTGTTGTGGTATGTTAATCATACTCTTAAATGCCTCACATTCCGTTGAAAAATGATCCCCCGACACTCCACATAAATAACACTGCATCGCTTGTACTTGCCCAGGAGGGTTTTGAGTAGTTGCTGCTCTTCTGATTGTGAGAAGGAGTTTTCCACCTTTAATGCATTAATTTTACATCTCGCAACCGTGTCAAGCGCTATTTGAGAATTTTTTGCTATTTCAATAGCTTGTTCGAATGATTTCGGGTTCAATTTTAGTACGTCTCGTTGAATTTCTGGTAGAAGCGCCCCTACGAATTTTGAGAGTCTAAGCTTGTCAATTACCGCTTTCGTATCTTGCGAGATTTCCGTTTGCGAGGTCCCCAAATATTTATTCGAAGCCACGACAAGTCTATGTGCAAACATTTTGACTGATTCATTTTCTCTCATGTGACAGTTGGAGAAATCTAATTGGCACTGTCCCACATCTAATTCGTCCCGGAAAAAGTCCATGATTTTATCCCTAACCAGATCATAATTTTGGGAATTCATCAATTCTCTGTCTGACATAAGGTAGCGAAGTGCGTTCCCCCGTAATTTCGATTTCAATATCGTGAGTTTCTCGGAGTCTTTCCACTTTGCCAGTAAAGCCACTTCGTCAAATTGTCGAAAAAAAAATTTCGTCTCATCTTTATTACCCTCATAATTTGCGGTTAATAAAGCTAAACCATTTATTCTGCTGGCGCTCTCCATTTCAATGTTTTCCTGTGCCATTTTTTTATTAATTTGACTTCCGCTCGCACGCTGTTTAATTGTCTCGGCTCTGACTATATTAGCTGTAGTTGACCTCGTTTTGAAATTTGAAAGCGTCCTATTTCCACGAACCATATTCAATTATAAAAACAATTTCGCAAATCACTATCATTCTAATTTTACTTTCCATCAAATACCACTTATTCACTGAACAATATGCATTTCAAACTGAGTCCAAGGCACCATTTATATGCCGTGAGTATAGTGGTTAATTAACAAACGTCAGAATTAATCTAAAGGAACTTAATTTCGTGCATAAGTTAAAGCGTTGCAATAACTCAAAGTCGTAACTTGAAATGATATTTATTCATGAACAATAGGTATTTAGACAACACATTTCCTCAAAGCACGCTTAGTTAAGTCAGTGCTGACATCCATAGATTAAAAGCAAAATATAACATATCATAAAGATATCATAGAACAACTAATAAATCATATTGACA
Source organism: Linyphia triangularis (assembly GCA_963978545.1). NCBI lineage: Eukaryota > Metazoa > Arthropoda > Arachnida > Araneae > Linyphiidae > Linyphia > Linyphia triangularis. Next base: position 19,122,145 of record OZ021732.1, on the reverse strand, counting down.
CTTTTGATTACTATACAGTATAAAAACTGGCTGAGCATTTGAATCAAGAAATTTCACTTACTGGCATATCAGGGTCAGGAAAATGGCGAATTCATGTGCATGAAATTGCGTCCGATAAAAATGCATCTCTCTCTCAGGCATCACCGCTTGACCGACTTGCTATCTCCCCAATTTCCTTCTGTCTCTTACGATCCCCCTCATAATTACATCAAAACTTCTCTCTCTACGCCATTGGAGCGGCTCGAATCCTTTATGGAATCGCCAACTCTTATTTGACCAATTGGCCAAACCCCTGTTTAAATATTCCCCCAAAGGCTTCGGACAGAAACTTAAGGGGCTATGCACTTGTTGCAGTTTTAAACAGACCCCTTAATACAATTTGTAAAATGTCTGTGGATATACAGCATGACAAGATCATTAATAGAACTTACTACAAAACGGGTTTCCAATGAACTACCATAGAATAAAGATGCAGATACTGCTTTTCGGCAGTTAAAGGAGTCATTATGTGCAGCATCTCAACTAAAGGAGCCTAAAATTTGCAAGCCTTTCTATTTATACACTGATGCCTCTCAGTAAACTGTAGGGAGCTGTTTGAACCAGTCTGATGCAGAAGGTAATCGACATCCTATAGAATATGGTTGTCAAAAGTTTAATGAAGCTCAAAAGAAATGGTCCACTATTGAATGAGAGGCTTTTGCTATCATCTGGGCTCTAAAGCGATTTTAAACAATACTGTTCGGAGCGGAGATATTCCTAATGACTGACCATAATACACTTGTATTCCTGTCAGACTAGCTTTCTCAAAGTCCTATACTTCAATCTTGGAATTTAGCTATTCAACGTTTTAACCTTACGATAACTTATGTCAAAGGTCAGAAGTTGAGCAATGCTGATGCTCTATCGAGACTGTGAACTAGAGACAGTATCTCATGTAATGACTTGCATGGTGAACTATTTGTGCTGTTTCATTTGATGTTGCGATTCAATTTGTTTAACTTTCTTTTTACATAATTTTTATCTTATCAATATTTTGTGGGAATTCAGTGTGTATATGGTTTGGTTATTTTAAATTATGATTTAATAAAACACTATGGGGGGAAGGGTGTAAGGTTTTTGAAGTAATAATACGTTTACATCTGTTTATTTTGCTAGATACCAGCCACGGGAAATTTAAAATATGTTTTCGAAAAATAAAGTGAAATGGCTGTTCGTTGGTAACCGAATGTGTTTTTTTTAATACTTTTTCTAACGTAAACTAAAGCAGCGACTGACACATTCAGTTTGTTTCATGTGAATAAAGGCTATGAAAATAAACTTAATTTGCACTCCAGAAAGCTGGATTGATAGTTATACCTTGAAAAAAAAATAAAACGCATATATTTGAAATACTTGAACAATTATTTTATTCTTTTTTTGCTCATGACCATATTTCTTCTAAAATATGCTTCATCGTATTGAATTCCATGACTTAGAAATAAGCAAAAAAAAATTCAGTTCATGAAGCAACAAACTTATGTTTCAAGAATAACAATTCGAAAATTCTGTTTATTGAAAAAAATCCTACCTGTGAAACACGCCTTTATGAGACACAAAAAAAACAAAGTTAGAGTGTTGTAGAAAATTTCAGGTGACGTAAATTATTTTTTAAAGGCATATTTCTTTTGGAAGCTTTCTTAAATACTCTCAGGAATCTGGCGAGTTATGTATTTCAAGGGTTTTTACTTTTTTTATTATTTTTTCAACCTCATTTTTCCAAGAGAGCAGGTTCAATGGAAATATTGGTTTTATCTAGGTTGTTCCTGAGAGATTTTATTTGAAGCTGCCACGGATAAATTGCGTTATAAGGCTGAAAAAATAACGGCAAGTGAGGGGAGCGTGATCATAGTTAAAAGTAAGTATAAGGGAATTATATATTTTAAACAAAAGGTAAAGGTACAATTGATAATATTTTGGAAATATTTCTCACAATTTACATTTATTGCAGTTCAAATATTAGCATCTTATTTGTAACCAAGATGTATATATATATATATATATATATATATATATATATATATATGTGTGTGTGTGTGTGTGTGTGTGAGTGTGTGTGAGTGTGTCTAGGTTGTTACATATTTAATTTAGTTATATATATATATACGGTGTGTGTGTGCGTGCGTGTGTGTGTATGTCTAGGTTGTTACATATTTAGTTTAGTAGATATTTTGTAGATATTTGGTTTTGTTTATTATGGTGCCAATCTTGTGGAACAATGTGCATCAGTGATAATTAAATTTTGAAGGAAACTTAAAAAACTACACTGATCTAAACATAAACTTTTTATTAGGTAATACTGTTACAAATCTTTTATATGTTTTCACTTCGATGTGGTAGGTATTCTTTGACACTATATGGTCTTTCAATTCCTTTTGACAAATTTTGCAGGTGTTTTATTTTTTCACCAAAACAGTCATATATTTAAAATTAGTTGGGTTTATTTAAATGTGTATTATGTACATAGTACATATTCAAAATATTACTGAATTAAAAATATATATGTCTCAAACCACAACTTTTCAACACTTTTCCTGTACAAAAGATAACTTTTGAAAATATTGTTCTATTATGTTAGCTAAACTTTTTTTTTTCTTATTAGAAATTAATAATATACAAGGTGTCAACGATTGAAATTCAAGTTTCAAAAAGTATACAAAGAATACTGGTCAGAATGACCTGAAATTCGGCATGTATAGTACTGTAGTAAGGTTGGTTGGTTGTTTTCAAATTATCTGGCACCGTCAGCAACACGAGGGCTATAATGCGCCGAAATTTTCGTCATTAGACAAGCCAACATACATTTACAAACACCCATGCCTAACACGGGACTCGAACCCGCAACCTCGTGGTTTAGAAGCTAGCACGCTAACCACTATACCGTTTACTCGTAGTAATGAGAAATGATTTGGCATAAGAAAAATAACTACACTATTAAAAATTTTGTTCCACCTAGCACCAAAAATTGGTTCTCATTTAGCTGCAACCAACATTTGATGTTTAGTTTCACGATTTAATGGTTCTTACTGTCTGAGGTAGCACCATTAAATCGTGTAACTAGGCACCAAATGTTGGTTGCAGCTAAATGGGAACCAATTTTTGGTGCAAAGTGGATTCAAACATTTAACTGTGTATTTGAAGCAGTTTTTTCTTACGCTTACCATAGTTTTGACGAAAGCCATGATTTGACATAAGAAGAAATATCCAGCTTATTTTAAATCTTGCTTTTTGATAGTTGAACTTTAGTTATTATCTCCCAGTGGTGATTATAATTATATTTCCAATTTCAAAAACCTGTAAAAAAGAAATACTTGGATTTTTTTTTCTTATGTCCTACCATTTTCTCTTTGAATATACTCCTCTTTGAATATTCTCTTTGAATACACAGGCCAAATTTCAGTTCACTTTAACCACTGTATTTTTGCAGCTTTTTGAAAGTTTAACTTTAACTTTCGACTCACTATATAATAGCATATAACACAATAAAAAGTGGACATTGCTAATTTCTTTTTGGAGTTTATGGCCTTTTTTGGCTTTCTGAGGAAGATAATGTTTTGTTCTCATGCTCGCAAATTGTAATATCTTCTAATACTCCATGAAATAAACAATAAATTCGTCAAATAATAATAGTAAACCTTCAAGAGAATATAAATTAATTAGTTAATAACTAAAAATTGATAAATAATTTATCGACAGTTGTTTGAAAAATATCCTTTCGTAAAAGAAATAAAGGAATCGACACTAAAACAACCATAATGGCTAAATAAATATGTTAAAAACAGCGTATTGTTGGTAAAAAAATAGCATTGCCCATTCTTACTAATTTAACTGTATTTCCAGATTAGAATGAAAGTGTAGTGGAAAAGAATTGACTTCTAAATTGTCTTGTTGAAATACAGATACTTCAAAAATAATCTTTAGTGACTGGAATAAATAAAAGCAATGGAGTTTAATTTTTTAATTAAAGTTGTAAGATGTTCATTTCACATTATATATTTGTATTACTATTATTATTATTATTAAGTGCTTGCTGTTTCTTTACTTTATATGTTGAATATTTTAAGGGTAATTTTTTATTTGGTATGGTATTCTTAGAGATACTCTTAGACTTAGTTCGCTGTTTCTCTCTTCTTGATACGATCTGATAAGAATTATTTTCAATCGATATTTGTTATAAACTTATTTTTTACTAATTGTATATTTTATTTTTTATTCAATTCCCAAAGAAATATAAATTACATAATTATATGTAATGTCATAAAACACTCCAGCTCATTCATCGAATTCATTGCATATTTTTTCTTCCTTTTCATTTCTTTTTTTTTCTTTCAAAATTGCTAAATGTTTGCCTAACAGAGAAAGATCTTACATAGAATGGAATAACACTTAGAACTGAATCCTACATTGAGATAAGAATACACGTTTTCAAAGTTCATGTTTCGGCTACCGTGTAAATATTTAATATATCAATAAATATAATACATTTTTCAGAATTCGATTTATAGTACTCCACCATATCAGTCATTTTTTCTATTTTTGAATGTTCTGCACTGTGCAAACGTTCCTTTGTCTGCATCAAAATTGTACCCTCAGAATTCACTTCCTTAAAGCCGATATGCTATGGGTATAGAGTAATTATTTAATGTACCAATCAAAATAATTTTAGTATAGTTTCTCATGCCCTATCCATATCTCTTATATAATATAATATTTATTGTTTTAAATATTCCGCAATATGTGTACGCTCCATGGTATGAACCGGAATTGTATGCTCAGATGGGAATACAAAACTTTTATAAATGGCTTTCTTCCAGCGAGCAGAAAATTCGGCTTACTGACTCAGAGAATAAGCAAGTCGTGTAGAAGCAAGTCGTGTATGCTGAGACGAGGATCGATGATACCTACCTTTGCTAAAAGAAGACTCTCTTCACGCTGGGGAACTCAATTGATGGCATTCTGCATTTTTATTTTTTTCACCGGAGTAAGCAAAAAGAAATTGATAGCTGCATTTTTGCACATTCGAGCATTCACCAATAGCCGATTTTGCGCCGCCATTTGAAGTGAATTTATGAATGTTTGGGAGACGAAAATCGTTGTTATATTAGATATTATATCTTTACATAAATTATAAATATCATTTTAATATTATTAGTAAAATACTACTATGTTTTAAAGGTTGATTTATAAGCAAAACAGAAATTCAGAGAAAATGTCCTCAAATAGTAGTTTAACTGTTGCTCTGGATAATGTTTTTTCATTAATATTACAGCAGCAGTTTGAAATGTGAGAGAAGATATCACATAAGACAAAAATTTACTCTTATAGCAGATGATTATCCATTAAAAATGAATGTATTTAAAAAAGAGTGGTACACAATTTTAGTTTCATTTAGAAGCTATTCTATAAGTTTAAAAATTCTTTAGTATTATTACGTGCTTTTACTATTATAATTTATTATTTATAAGTCATACCCTTCAAGTTAGGATAATTTTGCAGAAAGATTTATGTAGACATATATATTTTTTAAAAAAAAAGAGGAAATAAATTAAAAGAAACAATATGAATACAAATATAGTATTTAATAGCAAAGCTTAGAGCAACATTTTGATAGATTTTAAAATGCACGTCTGACTAGATGAAACATTTTACATTTCATATTTTTCATATTTAAATTTAACTGTAGGTAGAAATTTTAATGTATTTCTGTATTTAAATATATAGTTCCCACAAAATTTGAACAATTTCCAATTTATGTGTCTTGACACAATAAATAAAGAATACAAATTTTGTGTTTTAGCTGTAAATTATTGAACTTAAATTTCATTTAGTTTCATTCATTTTAAAAAATCACTTATAAATAGATATTTTTGAATATATTGTAATTTAAAATATGCTCTTTACACAAGATACATACTTATCTTCTAATTAAATAGCATTATTTTCATGCTACTGTAAATTGTTGAATTATTTTTTTTATCGATATTTCATTTTGAAATACACATTTAACCCACCCTAACGTAGTACTGGTGTTTTATTATTACCTTTAAGACATATATTTTAAAAGAAAACAAATATTATAGAGAAAAATATGTAAAAATAAAAATAATTAGACATATTTCAATTTAATATATTGAATTTACTTTAATTTTTATTCATTTTACTTTATTATTACTATTTTTAATTTATTTAAATAGTTTGCTTCTAATGAACATTTTAGATGTTACCGAAATATGTATCTCTACATATTTAAATATAATGTAAAATTACTGCTCTACATAGTTTTTTTATACGACCAACACTGTCGAGCATTTAGCCTGTTGTTGGTCTTAATATTTCTATTTGTATTCGATGAACAAGTTCCGTAATTGATCCATATGATCGGTCTATTAAAATGAATTTATCAATAATTGCACAAAATGGTATGTGCAAGTAATAAAATATTTTTTTTTAAGAAATAGCACATATATCGAAATAAATATACATACAAAAAATATAACTCATTTTCAGGGAAGTTTCGTGTAACCTTATTTTCATAGAATCAAAATATTTGAAGGCTATCGGTTTAAATACATAGAAAAATAACAACATTCATTATATTTTAATTCGATTATAAACTCATTTATCCACGTTAACACGTCCATGTTATTTCTTAATTCAATTTGAAAATACTCGCATAGTAAAATAGAAGAGAGAATTCAGTTCTTCAAAAACATACTAGATTCAATTTTGAAATCAATATCAAAGCTGTTCCTGCATTTTTAGATTGAACTATTTAATAGCATGCATGCACTTTCACATCAGAAAAATGCTTTAAATCCAAGTTTATACAGAAACTTTAAGATATAAATAAGAAGAATCTTAAATTTCTGGAAAAACTTCATCTTAATATTACGCAACTTACATTTTTCGATGTTCCTTTTGTCTAGAAATTACCAACGTTTTCATCAGGTGCGAGCAGAGGAAATTCAATTTCCAGTAAGAAAATATTTCATTTATTTTCTCCCATTGCGTTACCTAGAGTTTTTAAAAGAACAGAGATGAAGTATCTAGAGATATTTTTCTTTCGTTAGAGTATTTTTTTTTTTTTTTATTACTATGAGTTTATTTTTCAGATTTTTTTTTATTGCAATGCAGGAGAAAAGGAAAGTGAATTCGATTCGGAAAAAAAAGGAACAATTCAGATTGTTGCATTTTTTCCACAACAATTCGGTAACAATGTGCATGCCAAGATTTTTCAGGCGTACATGGATTCTCTAATCGGTTTTTTGTAAAGGAAAAAAATGCGAAATTGTATTATTTTGTGGTAGCGAAAATATGTAATAAAACATTTCCAAGGGAGGATACTTATTGTAGCATTATATTCAATTGAATTAGAAAATTCCGAGAGATATCAAGCAAAGGGAACAATATATATATATATATATATATATATATATATATATATATATATATATATATATATATATATATATATATATATATATATATAAGTTTACGATTAAATTTAAGATAGTTTTAGTTTAGTTCGAAAGTGAACTGAATACAATTGTACGAAATAAAATGATGAGGTTACAACAATATTTTCTTTACAGAGAAATAATTATTTAGATTCAAGAAAAATCACCACCTTTATTATTTTCCCACAATTTTACAATTCGTTAAACATCAGATATTAGTCGGTAACAAGCTCACAATATTAACTTAGTTGTCTTAACACAATGTGAACAAAAGAAGCAAACTTCATGTTGTTCGAAAAACTAGAGTTTAATTCCCAGTAACTCAATCACATAAGATACAACTAAATAGAACAGGAGTATAACTGTCATAACAAAATCTAATTAAAATTTACAAGACATTGTACAAATTGTAATTGAGAAATAATTATATAATTTTTTAATAATTGGAAAAAAAAATGTTTACAAATTTTGGGATATTAACAGTTATTTAAAGCAGTATTGTGAACGATTTTGTTTTATATATTGTTACGGTTGCTACTATATTAATTTAAAAACAAAAAAATTCGTAATCAAAATAGAGTCTGACATAATGACAATGTCAATATGGCTGAATATAATAATTTAAGAATAGTGAGTTATAGAAACAAAAAATGTTTTATTTATAGTAATTCAATCTGTATGTAAAATATATTTAATTAATAGTATTATAGAATCTTTGTAGTAATTTGTTTCAACAAAGTTTTGGAAAGTTAAATTAAATTACAAAGCACTTATTTAATGATCTGATTACTACTTATTTATCGTTGATTTTAGAATTTTTATTAATGTTTAGTAATTGTGTCTTTTAAGCTTAAATTCTAATTGTAGTATATTAAAATTAAGTCAGCACACACACAAGTGATCAATATTAAATATATATAACTAAATGTTTATTAAAAAGTACATATTTTGTTATAACACAACTTATATAACTATATTTTATTTATAGTTACTATTTATCGAATGAGTTCTTTATTTTTTTAGAATTCTCTGAAGGGAATATGTTTATGTACTTCATAGAAGGGAATGCAATGAACTATAAAATTACAAATTAATACATAAGAAATATCTAAATAACGAAATATATATAAATTCTAAATTTAAACTTGAGCTTAACTGTAATTAAATAAAAAAGCTAAAAGATTAAAAAATTCCAGAAATCAAATATAGGCTCCCTCAGAAACTTGAATGCTTCCCAACCACAAATCTTATCGCCAAAAGATGCCAAAGCAAGCAGAAAAAAAAATAATCCTCCATTTTTTAAAACATTAGCAAACCAAAACAGATCTAGACGTGGTTTCCTCGCCAATAGGTAAACACGTTATTTATGATGCCCCATGTCATAGATCACGCATGAAAAAAATCTCCTAGAAGTAGTTTGAAAAAAATAATAATAAAGAATTCCCCCAGAGGAATACGAGAAAGCTAGATTAAAACGTCATATCTCTTAGCTTCTTTCTTACACACGCTAAAGTAATCCGCATGGCGATGTCACTGACAAATGGCGATCTTTTGTACATGGTCAGATTTCTTTTTGTGCGCGGGGATGTGTGTTGGCGACGTGACTTGGCGCAAATGATTGCGGCGGTTGGCTCATTTTAAGCCGCTTAGATATTTCGCTTTGGGTAGTCGTGAGGAAATACAATTTTATTGTTGCGTGGGTGGGTTTTTGAGGGAAGGATGGATACATTATTTTGTTTCTGAAATAATATTCACTGAATTTTTATATTTTAGTTTATGTATTCTGGCAAAAGATGATCTATCGGATAGTTTCGTTTTTACAAAAGTTTTTTGTGTTACACTTTTGGAATAATAAAAGAGGAAAATTATGCACAATCTGTGCACGATTCAAATCATATAGAAAAGAAGAATTTTAAATTTGGTGAATGAATAAACTGTAATGAAACTCGTGGTTAAATTCCTGTAAGTTTTATATTTTAAATATATCGTGTCTTCATATATTATTTCTTCATATATATATCTTGAAATGATTGAACAAAATTTACTAAATAAAGGGTGAAACACTTTTACTAAGGAATTTTGTTGGATAGGAAATGCAATTTAGTGGCTGGTTTGTATGTTTGTGTCTTGGATTTTCTATTTAAATTTTTTGGAATATTTTATTTAATTAAAATATTTTGGAATAAAATGTAATTTACTAATATATATAAGATAATGTTTGTGTTCATGTATTTCTATGAAACAAATAATATCCAGTTTTATTATTTTATGCCTCTTTGTTTATTTTGTCTTAAATTTTGTCTCAGCATAATTGCATTGGAAACAAACGTTTTATTACGAAAATGCAATTAGTATTTTGAAAAATTTTCTATGTAATATGTTCTATCAGTAGTTGTAACTTCGTGAAATATTTTAATTGAAATTGTTAAATAAAAATAGTAGTTGTATAATGCTACAACAGAACTACGGTAATATTAAAAAAAAAATTGAAAATTAATTATATTACGGATTTGTAATAGCATAACGTGATATTCAAAGCTATACTTTTACATTCCTTGCTAGCATTAATAAAATAACACATATTATAAAATGAGGAATATTAATTTTATAATATCCGAAACCCCCAATGTTACTGATTAAATTGAAAATGATTTGAAACGCATGTAATATTGACTAATCAGAGATATGGAATTATCAGGTTACAAGATAAAACGTTAAAAGAACTAAGAGTTTCAAGCTTTTCTCAGAGTAAGTATATGATAAATACTTTTCTTTTTGTATTTTGTTAAACTAAAAATCGATAGAAAAAATACTAAGCAACAAATCAATAAAAAAAAAATAAAAAAAATATTTAAATCCAAACATGTAAAACCACAAATTAATAGTAAAAAAAACAAAAAAAATAAATAAACACGCTAAACTACAAACTTACCATACATAGAATATAAATACGTATAGAAAATAAAATTTTCATTTTATAGAAAAAATTTATTAAATTAACTTTTTCAGAGCAACTAATTTTTACAAACTGTCTAAAGAAAGGGTTGAAACGTATGGATTTTTTTTCAAATTGTTAACGAGAATTATTTTCCCATGGTAAAATTGGAAACCAGAATTTGTTTATGGGCAGATGTTACGCTAAATACATGATCAATATGTCATAATATTATGACCTTATCTTTTGAGATATTCTTTAAGATGCGGATTTTTCTTTTCAGATACTGATCTGGAACCTCTTGAAAGCAGCATTTTAAAATTTCAAGTTGCATAAAGTTGTTTTCAGATTTAGCACCAATATCAAAGTATTATTTTAACACTTAATATCATTTGAAGAATACACGGTGTGTGACATTTCCAAAGTCTCCAAATCCAATTCAATACTTTTAAAGCTAAGATGTTTCACCGGATCTTCACCCTCTACTGAATACATTCTCACCCTCCATCCTCAATCTGTCAAAGTGTAACTAAGTAGAGCCTGCTATCCACTTCCTCCAGCTAAAACTCTGGAGGATTCTCCTCAAGACCCCCGATGAAGTCTCATTTCTTATCCAAAAAAGAACAACAAATCTATCACCAACACGCAACAAACGCATCCAAGTGTGCAACAAACGCATTGAAGAGTTTTATCGCATCCGAGAGAAGAGGACACTTTGGAAGATGTACAAACACATAAAAAGTAGCTGATGGTAAAAAATAAAAAATAAGAGGAAAATCAATAAATGACAGTTCGAACACTGGTGATGTCGCTAGGAGTGACGTCCGGTAAAGGGGTGCTGTCGCGAACAATTGTCGTCTGCAAGTAACAGGGCCCGGAATGGGTGTCATGTGACTTGGGGCAGTTCGTTCGAGTCAACTCCCTTACTACGGATAGTGATCTGGAAAAGATGATAAGGATTGAAAGTGTCAGATGTTTCCTGGGTCGTTACCATATTTATGTTGAATTTCATTTTTATCGGAGCATCCAGATGGCGAAATTGTTGTGGGTATTGGTTTTCGTGGATTGTGATATTTGAGGAGTGTTGGGAAGACGCCGATGTTTATGTGCGATGATTGTATTTTCCGGAGATAAATTATGCTTGCCAATTGTTTGTTAAGGTATACATATACATTAGGAATCACGAAATTTGACTCAAGTCAGCGTTTTTGTTTTTTGGTTTCAAAATATTCCCAAATTCATTACTATTAAAATGATTCCATTTTCTTTCTGAGACTCAAATTATTTTTTAAACTAAGGTGGGTTTTGTGAACCTGTTTTGTATCACTTTCATTAGTGTAGTAAACTTGAAACGCGTTTTCTGAAGAATGACATTTTGGTGTTATATGACTTTACGCCAACGATCATAACTTCATAATAAATGGTCCGATTTACACAATTCTAATTTTGTTTTGTAGACAATAGTTGTGAATGTGTTTTCTATGGAGAATCTAATATATATTGTTATAAACAGATTTTTATGCATATTTTAATCTTAATTTTTTGTTAAAAACTATGTATTTTTAAAAACTTATAATTAAATAAATAGTGAAGCCAAATTCAAAATTCTCCATAGGAACATGGGTTAGTATAATATCTCTTATTTGCAATAAAAATAATACCTCTAAGTTAATTACAAGTTTATTTATGCATGTTCTAATAATGTCCTAATTATTCACTTTAATTGTAATTAGCTGATTAAAAAATTGACGGAAAAAAGTTTATATATAAAAATGCATCATTTTTAATTCTGATTTACTGCCAAAAAGTTTGAAATTATAACCTAAAAATTAAATAAAATCATCTCAATTGTATATGTATACCTTAAAATAAATAGAATTTAAAAATGTTTAAAAGTTAATGGAACTCTTTAAATGCTGAATTTTTTCTAGTTTTGTATTACATTCAGAGTTCGTTCATGATTCAAAAAGTAAAATAAATTGTTTACGTAGTACTCCATATATGACTTCAGATGTAACTAATACAAAAACAATTCATAAGTCAAAAATCTGAGAAGATAGAAATTTCTAGTATTTAGAAGCATAAAAATGCATCATTTTTAATTCTGATTTACTGCCAAAAAGTTTGAAATTATAACCTAAAAATTAAATAAAATCATCTCAATTGTATATGTATACCTTAAAATAAATAGAATTTAAAAATGTTTAAAAGTTAATGGAACTCTTTAAATGCTGAATTTTTTCTAGTTTTGTATTACATTCAGAGTTCGTTCATGATTCAAAAAGTAAAATAAATTGTTTACGTAGTACTCCATATATGACTTCAGATGTAACTAATACAAAAACAATTCATAAGTCAAAAATCTGAGAAGATAGAAATTTCTAGTATTTAGAAGCATAAAAATGCATCATTTTTAATTCTGATTTACTGCCAAAAAGTTTGAAATTATAACCTAAAAATTAAATAAAATCATCTCAATTGTATATGTATACCTTAAAATAAATAGAATTTAAAAATGTTTAAAAGTTAACCCATTAACCGCCAAAACTCGAAATCCTTAAAAAACATGGTCAGTATTTATAACATTTGTGATTTTAGGGTCATATATAACATATTTAAAGAAAAAGTTAGAATATTTTACTTATCTTTAGAGAAAATGACTGTTGCGTTGGCGCAACGTCAGCGTAAAACCGAGTTAAAATCGGCGGTTTTCAAGAATTTCATATTCCATTAATGTTGAATATTCAACGACTGTAATTAACCATTGGCAATATTTTAAAGCTTCTTTTCAAAAATATAAACTTTTCGTACTATGTAAGTACATACATTTATTTAATATGACTTATTTTGTATGAAAATATTGACTACATTCTTGATGTAAAGCCACTTCACAACCATTACAGAGATACATAATTTGACTGTGGCAATGTTTACTGCGAAGTCTTTTATTGTCCATCATGTGATGCAAGGGTCCAAATTTTATAACTGAATCATAAAGGTTTTCCTTTTAGGGACATTTTTGCAGAATGTTTTTCTCTATAAGGAATCATTTGTTCGTCTATACTTAGGTCGTGTGCAAATATTTAAAACTATTAAAATTTCTTATTCAACAAATTTTACTCTTGTATTCTCACTTTGTACAATTTGTCATTTTTGTCAATATTGATGTTATCTGCCATATGCAAATTTTGTTTTTATATTCCTGTACTGAATACGTGACATTGATTGCCTAACAAACGGGAACGATACATCTTTATCTAATGGCCAATACATTACTTCATGTGGCAATGTATGGTATCCAGTAAGAAGAAGCAAACCAATAAACCTTTTTAGGTAACTCTCAGAAGTAAAAATGTCAGTCCGATTATTTTGCTGAGAATATATATTAGTTTGATTAATGAGCAATGCATAAGTTTCAGAGTCAAGAAACTTAACGAAAATTTCCTCACAACTTAAATTTTCTAATTCTCTTTTCAGTTTTTCAACTTGGTGATGTTTCTTCAGTTTTTTGTATCGATGTATAAATAGGATGTATTTTCTTCCATTTCAAAGGCTCAATTTTTTTTCATTGTCTTTGTATTATCCATATTATTTTGGTCCTTATATTTCCTATTTGAATGTAATTCAACCTCACCAGAAATGTCATTTGGTAAAACGTTCGAGTCACTTATTACTGTATTGTCCCCTTCTTCCTTGTTAGTAACTTTGCCAAATTCTGGAGAAATAATAACAATGTCCGTTTCATTGTCATCTGAATCAATGGTGTAAAAAGTATAAAGAGCTTCACTAAGCGTAAGATAGTGCTTTCGAGATATTTCAAATCAAAATGAAGCAGTTGTAATAACAGGCGGTGTGAAAAAAGTTCAGAAAATGTTGACCCTCTTTTCCGCTGACGATACGCGAGCGCAACACTAGTATTTCAAACATCATAGCTCGAAGATGAATTCATCAAATAATTTGTTATTTGCGTGTGACCTTCAAGTGAACTATGGAGATATGAAATGTTATGTCTAATAAAAATTATTTCCCTTTCTTTTATTTTTCAGAATCGATTTAGCAATGTCAGTCTAACTTAGCGAATTTCGGAAAAGTTTAAGTTATTACTACGAGAAAACAATAAGGTTTAGAATATTTTTTATTGTTCAAAATTAAAGTGTGTAACCTTACCAATGAAAAAAACTTTCCAAATATTAGTTTAAAATTGATTAAATATGTATTGTAGTTATGTTTTCTAAGCGTTGCGTGAACGCAACGCCAGCGGTTAATGGGTTAATGGAACTCTTTAAATGCTAAATGTTTTCTAGTTTTGTACTACATTCAGAGTTCGTTCATGATTCAAAAAGTAAAATAAATTGTTTACTTAGTACTCCATATATGACTTCAGATGTAACTAATACAAAAACAATTCATAAGTCAAAAATCTGAAAAGATAGAAATTTCTAGTATTTAGAAGTGTATGTACTTTCTGTCTGAAAGAAAAAATTGAAAAAGTTTTGAAATTTTGCTTTGCGTCTCAAGAGTAACTATTATCTTAAAATAAATAAATTGAAGTGCCATTTTTAAGCACTTTGTTTATGTAGAACAAGCATGTTCGTACAGAAGTAACCTAGTTTGAGTTTTATATTTTAAATTAATATCTCATATGCGCAGTATTTTGGTACATTAGTAATCATATACAAAAAGTAAAGACCTTTTGAATTTGGAAAAACTAGTTATGTTCAATTCTGCGTTCTTAAACACAGTATTATCGTTTAGATAATGATTCATTCAAATTTTAATGCAACATAAATGGTTACTGCTAATCTACAATCAAAGTTTAACTAAGCCTTGTTTTTAAAAATGTTCGAATATTTATATATATTTTTAAATATGTGTGTAATTTTAAATTATATATATCTTTAAAATTATGTAAGCAAATATACATTAAATGGAAATGAATAAATATTTATTTAAATCAAATATTTATATTTTAATTTTATAGGATACCATTTCAATATACTCTTCAATTAAATGGTACTTCTCAAAGAAATATTCTAATATTTACATAGAGGACAATGGTAGATAATTACTTTTTGAATGCATATCTGTCATTAGTTATTACTACCCATAAAACTATTTGAATTGCATTTTGCAGTTTTATATTAACTAATGTGTTAAGAATGGCTGATATGTACTAACGAAACATTTTTCTAAAAGTATTTCTTTGCATAACTTGTCTAAGGAATTAGATTGAATCAGTATAAAAAGATAAGTGTTTGTTTTATATATTATGTTATTTACATTTAAATTAGACAACTTTAATTTGAGGAACGCGAAGTTTATTATAATTATGAGTGTGTTCTATCTATGAGTTTACTTACTGAACATAGTTTATATTCATAAAAATATTTACTGATAAAGAGTCATTTATAGTCAATTATTCCTTATTTTACTCAATTGTAAATAGAAATTCTTGTAAAGAATACATTTATTTGGTATTTTTTTAGTCGTGTTTCACATCAATCGTACTTTTTGTTGTTAAATGTCAACGGTAAATGATGCTAATTGAGCTTTTTTCTGATTTGTTTAAATGAAACAAGTCCCTTAAGAATATTTTTTTTTATTTTTTCTTTGTACTTCAAAGAAGACTGATAGTTTAACTTGGTAAAACTCTAAAAAAAATAAACGCTTTAATTATATTCTTTTTCTGATGGCATATTTATTTCTTCTTAAAGCTTGAAGAATTTTAATTTAAAAAACAGTTTATATTCCCTTTGAAAGTTTGCCGATAACTTTCAAAACAGTATTAATTTGATTATTGTTTTCTTAATTTGAAAGCAAGAAATATTTTTTTTTTTTTTTTTAAATTTGTTGAAGTATTTTTCTTTATGAAACAGTCATACACGATTTTTAACGGCTGCAGTTTTTGCATAAGTATTTTTTTTTTTTTTTTTTTTTTTTTTTTTTTTTTTTTTTTTTTTTTTTTTTTTTTTTTTTTTTTTTTTTTTTTTTTACTATGCTTAATACAATTTTAATTATTAGAACTAGAATTTATACTTGTTAATACAAGCACTAGTACGCGTTTTTTTGTGTGTGTTTTTTTTTTCAAAATTTAAAATTTAATTCATTGTAATGAGTTTCAATAAATCAGCATTCTAAAAGTTTCAGTCAACACAATTATTCAGAAAAATAATATTAGAATAATCATCAAGAAGCTGACAGTCATGAAGTCAAGCATGAATATCCAAAATATAATTAAAGCTAAAACATTAAACATCGCATTTCTGGCTGACAAAGATGTGGAATAATAGACACTTACTGTGACTAACTATTAAATAGTTGTATGGAAATGAGATTAGGGTTTTCGGAGTGCCAGGTAAATATCAGTGTGGTTGTCAGAAAGTCATGGCACGGTTATAGTTGAAATCCCCCTAACTTGACACTAACTACCCAGATGAAAACAAGTTTAGTAAAGGATGCGATTGGCCACCAATTATTTTCCCATGTACTACCCATCCTCGCAGGGAGGTCCTTAGGATGTCCCCAGACATATCCGGGGCTCCGAATGTCTTCCTAGGGACCTTCGTGGGATGATCTGTGGTATATGGAGAAATAAAATGAGCATTCACTGTAATAAGTCAGGGCACACCATTAGAATCAGGTTTAGTATTCCGTCCAATTGAATTTTCCCCTCACATTGCCTGGGTAGAGGATCATGAGTGATCATGGGGTGGAACACCATTCATAACGTTATGCTACCTTCATTCTTATAATGTGCGGCGATGTTCCCTCATTCCGATATATATATATATATATATATATATATATATATATATTTAAAAAAATTAAAAATTTAATTTCGTTCACACATTTTTTAAAATGCAAAGGCTTTTTTAAATGCTACATTTTTTCCCACAATTTTTTAGAAAAAATTCTTAAAACTATATTATATAAAAATTGACATTAAATTATAGAATACTCGTAGTAATTAATTGTAATATAAATGTTTATTCATTATAACAAAAAAAGTTCTATAAATCTTCAGTAATTTTACCTTAGTACTAAAAAAATAAAACCTACAATGGATTTTGTTAATTAGAATACCAATTTACAAAATAAACATATTTTAAAACATGCTCTAACAATTTTATATTTCTCCATTATTTAAAAAAAAAACAAAAAACATATCATTATAAAAAACCTAATATCAACAAAAAGCAAACAGTGAGAAAAGTCGATTTAAAGTTTCCATTTCTTAAGAAGATCATCCTATCACCCAGAATAAAATGTCACATAACCCATTATAAATTGTAGATACAGTTAAAAAAAATTTGCATACGTATTTAGACGATTCCAAACCATAATTATAATTATAGCCCTGAAACACAATAAAGAAAAACAGCCCAACCCCTTAACTCACCGCAATTTTACCACATCCCCTCATTTTCATCATTTGTTTATCCTCGGGGGAGAATATGATAATTCAGTCTTTCAGTTCTCATCCCCTCCCATCCCCTCTCAAAAATAGAAGAAAGTTTTCCTTAGCGTAATTTCAGTTTGCCGTGATCACTTTTAGAGCGCCCCTATTCCAAATCCAGATAGCACTTCTAAGGGGGAAGAGACGGAGGCTCCCAGGATTTCGCAAATCATTTAGGAAATGACTTCGAATCCTCTCCCACCCCGTATTAAAATATCCTGGTGCATGAGGGATGAAGTTATTTTTTTATTTTTGAAATGACTGGGTTGGGGGAAAACGACCTTTATATGTATACATGGCCGTCTTCTCTTTCGCAGTATTTGATGAAGTGGAGACTAATCCATTTATTTTGCATGCGTTATGGAAGTTGTGCTCCATGCGTCCCTTAGTAATGCTTCATCTTCGACTCGCATAATTTAAGAGTTTTATCTCGAGATGCTAGCTTTTTTCATTGCACTGTAGTTCGGTGTTTGTTCTTAAGGCTATCAACTTTATTCGAAGTACAGATTTTGTTGGTGAAGTATATTATTGCAGCTTGCGATATTGCTTTTAAATACGTGTATCAATCTTTATTGACTTAATTTAATTCGTGTGCATATAAAGCAATTTTGGTTTTGCTGGTAACAAATAAAAACCCCTTTCATTTTTTTTTTTTTTTTTTTTTTTTTTTTTTTTCTTCTTGTATCTTGGTTTTAGGCTTTATAATTTGATAAAGATGTATGTCATGTGTAGATTAATTTAATTTTCTAGTTTAACATCACATACACATACAAATATTGTATCTTGTAACTTAGGTGTAAAACAATATTACTATATAAATAATAGTAATAATGTAATAAATAATACGTTAAACAAAATATACTTTTTATCACACTAAACATGTTTTCTTATTAGCTAATCTTGTGTTTGTGATTGGTGATATAATGTTTAATATTAAGAGATACACACTCAGGATAATGATTAAAATCTCCATGGGTTTTTTACATTTTTTGTCAACATTCTAAAAGAGATTCCATTATAAATGAAGATTATAACATTATATTATATATGTACAAATAATAAGATGTGTACAGAATGTATATAATTAAAGTACGCCAGTTTAGAACTATTTTCATGATATAGTAATGAACAGATTTTTATTAAAAGTTTTGAACTTGCATCTGGGACCATATAAGGACTTTATATTAATTAATTTAGAAGCTACTTTCCCATGTTCAGTTATATTCAATATAAATCATTGGATTGTCGCATTACCTCCTAGTGACGGAAGTGTTGTTTTTCCTTTCTTCAGTTCTTAATGGTGTCAATGAGCAAATTCAATGAGATAAAAAAAAAAAATCTGGTTTCATTAGAAGGGAAGAGTGGAGGGGGAGGTTCTGTCGTAATATATACAGTAGTGCTGTCGTAAGATATACATGTAGTACATCAGTATTGGAAGATTTTAATATACTGGCTGAAACTTGAGCATCGTTCCAAAATACACGATTTCATTTAAAATAAACATGCCAAAAACATCGTAAATTATATATTTTTTATAAAAAGTATTCCGATTTTAAAACTGCGCATCAACATTTGAAAACTTCCAGTATATTTTGTCCAGCAATAGGCAATATTGGTTACGATCCGTAACAATGGCTGGTTTACAACGGTCGACATCGATATTGTCCATAGTTCTTGTACTACAGGGGATACTGCACGTCACTGGATAAATATCTGTATGAGAAGTGTAAACGGTAACCTACGGGATACTGATTGGAGAGGATACTGATTCTGGAATTAATGTAATGATTAAATTTCATTCTCGAAATAAGAGGAAAGCCAGAAAGCTTCCACCGGTATGTCCAACAACGAATGACACAAGACTAGCGGCACGATCACTACCGTGTTTACTCGTTTCAAAAAAAGACTTCAGAGCAATCCCATCCACGCTGAGTATCAATTCTTACAACCTCTTGTATGCTTGATGAATTAGAAAAATCTCTAGACATCTTTACATCTGAACAATTTAATATAACTGTTCTATGCAATTGTTGGAGTATCTTTTTTTTTAAATTTTGGAATAGTTTTCATGTAATTAAAGAAAGTGCATTGTTTGTTACGTAGTGAGATACCAAGTGCCTCAAAATCATCTCGGTACTTGTAATCATCTTACACATAAAACTATCCACGAGTCTCCCTTTTTAAATATGTTTATATTAATAGTGCGTATTAATGGAGGGAAAAATCTACGTAGGGTAGGTAACCATTTGTTGTCTTCTAATCAAACTGTAACTTAGCAGATTGACTCGTTATCGATAACAATGGAAGTCGATGGCGCGAAATCGTTGTTTTATTCGTAGATGTTAAATACTGCGATAACTCGATCTGAGATCAAAATCAATTACATATGTTTATTTTTGCATATAAAAGTTGGCAAAAAAAGTTTTAGTAAAAAATTTGCTTTTATGAGTTAATTTTTTACTATTTCCACAAACCCTGAAGGCCATCATTGTTAACATAAAACTAACTGTCCACAAAGTTGATTAGAATATCCTATAATATTTAAATGAATATGTGTCAGAAACTTTTGAACTATCTGACTTTTTGATAAAATTAAAACGTGCCAGGTGCAGGACACCTTACAGAATATCCATAACTACATATTAAATTTGAATAATTTATCTGAGTATCTACATTTATTTATCATGGACATCTGAGAACGCAATAGTCATGTACCCATCCGAATAATATCCGCTTACCGGAAATAATCTCTCATACTAAGGTATGTCATCAGATGATAAATATTTAACATCAAGATTAACTATACCTATATCAGGAATGGCTTAGTGAATGGTCGATTACTAAACTAACATTTCAGACCAACTGAAGTTGACTGTTAATATCCCAGTTGTTGCGATACATATCTTGCTTTAATGAAAGAGGTTCTCGTTAATTTTGATTCATTGTTAATAAAGACATTAAATCAGAAACTGAAATCCTCAGTACCAGTGAGTGTGCTGATGTATTATGAATCACGCGGCTGCGGAGTAAAATGTCTTAATGCTCAGACTGCTCGTGAAATTTTAAACATGCAAGATTTCATCCTTCAGAATGTGTTATTCAAATGGGAATTTTAGATTAAAACGCCTTTCTCATACAAAATAATAAGGTAAATTATATTCGAAACGTTAACTGACATTTAACAGAACAAAAATATTTCAATTAATTTGAAACATATTTAAATTTAGAAGTTCTATTTTTAATGGTAAAAATATTCTATTTTTAATGGAATATCTGCTGTGGTTTATTTTTAACTTTATTACGTTAAAAATAAACCACATCAGAAAAAAATAGAAATAATATACTGTTAGCATGTTAATTGCTGAGAAACACTGAATCAGTGTTGTAAATACAGTTAAAATTTATAGTATTTTCATAAAAAAAAAATAATATCATGAAATATAATATAAAAACAAAAACTGATAATAAATAGATTTAGTCAAAATTAGCTCGAAATTTAAATAAAATCAATGAATTAGTTTCGATAGAATGACCACATACTGTGTATTAGGATATAAAAATTAACTACTATTTGATGTAATTATCTACTACCGAAACTTTTACCATTTGATGAAACCTGAAACTTTAAACATAAATAGTATTCAAACTTTAAACTGTTCAACATTGATTGAAAACTTTAAATTCTGCAGCCATAATGCTAATACTTTAATTAAATAATTTTTTTAAGGTTTAGTAGTTAACTAACGTGCAAGGAAAATAATCAGTTTTCCAATTCCAAAAATGACCTTGGTAGATAGTAGCATGCAGCATTGTATTAACATGTTGTCATTTTTTAAACTTTTCAATTAGATATTGTTTGCAGCATTTTGTTAAATAGTCAAGCATTTATTTCTTGAAGGGAGGAGGGTTTCTATTAAAGGTAAAAAGGTTCCAAAATTTATTTAAAAGTTACGGAGTTATTTGCATATAGCTCTTGTATAAATCTTCTTATTACGGAATCAATCACTTTAATTAAACAAACAATACTAGTTCATTAAAATTAATTGGTTTATAGCAGTTTTAAATTTAAGTTAGTCGAGTCTTTATTTAGAAATATATAATAATGCTCTAGTAGAAACGTTGTAATTTGCATTCTATTATAATATTTTTTAATACATTTAATTTAGTTGTTTTATTAAATAAAATACTGTGTTCCTAAATATATTTTCTAGCTAAAACTTTTCATTTAAACATATACGTTATTAATATAGTTGTGGTGCTTTATCTCTCTTATCATATAATTTATTTTTTTTAAATTAATGTATTACAGGTTTTTTAGTATGATGCTATATCTTGTTTAATTTTAAAGCTAGAGTGCAAGCTTTTTTTTGCATCAATGAAATTTGACCCTAGGAACACGTTTATTTTTCATTTCACCTTTTTCCTTAAATGACATGTACAAAAAGTTGTGTAACCAATGTTTAAGAAGTATTGCCATAAAACTCACAGAATCCGTCTACCCTTATTTTAGTTATTTTTTGTAATCTGTACTTGTGTTTTAGAAGAGACTGGGGTACAATGAAACTTAGACCAAAATAAAACACTTTTTTGTCAATGAAAAGGTTCATTTTTTTAAAATGAAATTTCACTGCAATTGACCTCCTCAAATGCTGATATGGTTTGGAATAAATATTAATTCTTCTTGGAAATCTATAAAGGAAATTGTGATTTTCAAAGTAAGTAAAAACTGTTATCATTTGTTGATATTTGTAGTAGATTCATTAAACACTTTATCTTCATCTACAAGTTCACAAATTGCATGTGAGCTCTTTTCTATAAATTTTCATCACACTGTAGAACTAGCAAAATAAATGTGGTTTGTGGGACACCTTGAAACATTTCTTAGTGAGATACAATGAAACAACACAAAGTGTAAAAAAAAAAAAAAAAAAAAAAAAAAAAAAAAAACAGACGTTATGATTGGTGCGTTATGATTGGTCAATAGCAATGTGAGTGAACTTTTTACTTTTTTATTTAATTAAAAGTGGGTGAAATAAACTTGTTTCATTGATTTTCTTTAAATAATGACTGTTTTATATTGTTTGCTATTATAATTTACTCTGCATCAAAAGTGCTTATACCAGAAACCTACTTAGGAAATTATTTCACTGCTCACTGCACAAAATTACATACATGAAGATATTGGTTAACATTTTAATTTGTTCCTGAGATTTATGAGAAAATATTGCCATATTTCCTACAACAACAGATTTAAAACCACTATTTATAAAATTAAAAAAAAAAAAAAAATCTTAAACATAACCCTATTCTTTCCTTTATCCAAAAGAAAAAGAAATTAAGGTGTACGTATACACTCCAATTCACGAAAATCGATCCTAATATTCATTTTTTTGTTAGTATATCATAAAATTTTCTGATACTTTAGCTTTCAAACAATACTAAACTTTTGAAAACATCCTTAATATTTTTTAAATTACAATCAATTATAGGTAGGTACTACGGTTCTAAAACTGTAAGCTTATTTTCTGACGAACTGTAATTTGATTATGTCTCGCTTTATTCAAACAATGATAATTCAACAACAAAATGTTCAATTATAATTTTTATATCATAGTAACCTACATAATATTCTAGATGTTGATATTTTATTGATTTTTAAAACTTAGGGTTCATTGAAAATATTAACTTTTTCCTGTTTTGACATAAAATAAATTGTAAAAATAACTATTTTATGTAAGAAACTTAATTGAGTCTCAAAACATTAAGAATAATATTTCGAATGATTTCCAAGAGGAATTGCATTTCTAAGTAAATTGGAATTTGATATCTCATTGTTTGAAAAAAGTATTAATTATTTAATTAAAGCTTGATTAACAAATTAACCAATTGCCAAAATTTGATTTTTTTTTATGAAATGATTTTAATCATATGCTCTATAACTTATATATAAAAAAGAATTGGATTTTTAAACTCAGAATTTAAAAAAAATGCTCTTGGGTATACGTAAAACTTAATACAATACACATTTTTTATCAAATAATAATATGCTTAAAAAGCGGAACGCGTGTTCCGACTACAGATATTTTTAGTATTCAGTAATTTTTATTCAAGCAATATTTATTGCACATTCACTCACATTACATATCTCTATTTTATGTAACTTAAGTAAACCACTTACTAAACATTTTGTAAATGTTTGCACTAAATAAAACAGCATTCCTAATCTTGCATTCTCAGATACTACTATAATTTGAATTCACCATAATACACAACAACACTGAAAATAATATATCTACACATCCATACACAATCACATTTCCTCTTCAGCCATTACCAGCCCTTAGAGAGAGAGAGGACAACACAGAAAAAAGCTCAATCAAAAAATAAATAATAGGACCCCAAGACCAAACGCCCCCTTAACGAGTCAACACATCAGAGTCCGGCACAGCTGACAAACCATTGCCGGACAATCCTCCGGCAAGACCTTCAACACAGCAAAACTACCAACAACAATAATAACTCACACTGTCCGGTTTCGACTAACAAGCCATAGACCCGGTCCCAACGGTATCGCATAAATACAAGTCCGGACGACTCACATAAGAAAAAATGCCCTGCTAGTGCCGGAAGGTGTTTGTTTGGCTGTTATTTTCATGGGGAGCACCTCTGGATATCCCGGTGCGTTATAATCGGACTACGAGGGAAATTGGTCTCTGGTGGTATACGGTTTTTGGAGGGGTTCCAAGAAGTTAGCGGGGTGTTTAGTGTATCGGTTTGTGGTTTTAATCTTATGCAGGGTACAAATGCTAGTTTGAAAAGTGGGAATCAATTTTATTTAGAAAGGAACGCGCATTCTCTTTAAGCATTGTGTCTGATATTTTTTCAACCCACATTTAAAAACGTACAAAATTATTACCATTTATTTCGTGGTATACGTTGATCTTGCTCTGTTTTATAATGAATAAATTAGTGTTTAACAATATACTTGCGAAAAACATATTAAATATAAAAGGCAGGCATCACATTATGTATTTCATTGACTAGACATTTTATTTTTTCAACCATCATCAGGTTATTTAATTAAGTGACAAAATGCATTACTAATGTATTATTTATAACTGCGATATTCTATTGCAATATTAATCTCAAAATCGATTTTTTTTATATCGTTCTTAAACTCCGACTCTCCTTAAGAAAACCAATAATTTATTACTGAAATGCCATTGTCATCCATTGACTCTTTTCACAAATGATGATCGAAGTATAATGTATAATTAATGTATACTTTGCATTATTATTTTTAATAAAAATTAAACATTTAAATTCTAAAAGTACAGAGAATGTGCTTTAAAAAGTATTAAAAATAATATTGTGATTTTTTTTTTCATTACAATTCAATAACTTTTGTACCTTTTCTTGAACACTAAATAACATTTCTGGTGCAAATAACACACTATTGGAGAAGTAGCCATTTTAAGATTGGAATAAAAAAACTGTTTGAAAATATCCTTATAATTCTACTCAAGATTGCTGAAGTTACTGATTTGTAAAAGAAAAAAGACTATTGCATATCTTATCATCCTTAATATTATTTAATTATGTTTATTTGTGTTTGCTTTTATTTTGTTATATATAGTCTTTTGGTCGATGAAAGTATGTTCCAAAAATGCAATTTAATATATATATATATATATATATATATATATATTCATATACACATCATGTTTTGATTTATGATTGTTAAAACATGGCAAAATGTTATCCTACATTTTGATGTCCTTAATTCATTAAATTTAGAATATTTTATCGATAGACATTTAAATACTTATTCTATCAAAATATTGAGAAATTAACTTTAAGCTGCGTATAAGTTCTACGTTAACAACTTTTTTTTTTTGGGGGGGGGGGGTCCATTCTTCAAAAATTTCTATAATACAAAAACATTTATTTTATTTATTATTAATATAATAATAGTAATTTAATATTTACAATTTAATATTTTATATGAGCTTATTTATATCTTTTATATGTAAAACAAATGCGACTAATAAATTCTATTGCCTTATATTTTTCTGAAAATTAAAAATATATTTGCATTGCATTTATCCGAAAATCAGAAATATATCTGCATTACATATTCCTGAAAATAAAAATATATTTAATTTACATTCATCCAAAAATTAAAAGTATACATTAATTTCATTATATTTACCCGGAAATCAACCAAAAAAGCTAAAATCCTTCTATAAGGAAGTCAGCTATATCACGAAACAAACCAAAATCCATGCCCTTGTTAAAAATTAAGCAATAAATAAACACTCTTTTATGCTGTAGTAAAATATAATTGGGACTTTAATGAACTGTAGATACAAGAAGTAACAGATAAGACAATTTGCAAAAAAATTATTCTACTAGAAAATTTTACGAGACGATAAAAAGCCATTAATGCTGAAGCCACTGTAATGGAGAAGTACGATTTTCTCTCCTCATTATTTATTGCATCGTCTACTAATTTGTTTGAAAAGCATGTATTAACTTCAGTAGTTTGTGATAAATAAATAATATGCTGCCTTCTACTGTATAATTGTGAGAAGATTAATAATTTTACATGCTTTAAGGATAAAATATGACTTTGAAAGAATTTAGTTATTTTTATTTTGCTTATTTTCAGCTTTATGGGCAAATTCGGGATACGAGTTAAGATTGGGAATAGAATATTATATTACGTTTTAGAAATGTTTATATTTAATTCATTTTTAAAAACAAATTTTAAGTAAATGTCGGTTTCATTTCTTCTCTATTGTTTATATTTTGTTCTAGAATAGGTTTTTAGCTTTTCATTAATTATATATTTATCTATTATTCCCTTGTATCATTGTATCAGATACATCATTTTGAAATTTAGCATCTCAACATAAAAGTTGCTCATGCATATGGAAAAAAAAGGTCAAGAAGAAGATGATATCCTTTTTAATATGTAAATTCTAATAACTTGAAAGAAATACCCTCTGAATGTCCACGGAATGAGCGATTTTATACAATTGTTTTCCCAGCAATAACTTTTAAATTTAATTTCTGATTCAAATATATAACTTTTAAAAGTTATTTTTTATTTATTTTGTTTTAAATTGGTTTTAAATTTCCATCCTAATAAAAGTAATTAAAAAATACTTTTTTTAAAACTTTATTTATAAATTTAAAATTGAAATTGCTGGAAAAAACTGGAGATTAAAGGACTAATATATACGCCCATGACCCTTAGAGGGTAAAGGTACTTGTTAGAGAATCCAATTATATTAATGAAATATTGCAACTAGTATCTTAAAGTACAAATAAAATATTATTTCATTTAAGTATTTTTAAGCTCAAAATGATTACATGATTAAGGTATCAAAGAATTAAGCCTGAAAATATGTATAATATAAAATATATAAAAAGCCCAGTGGCTCAGTGGTAGCGCTTTGCGCTGCCACACCACAGGGCCGCGTTTGATCCCCGGATTGAGCAAGGTTAACTCAGCCTATCATCCCTTAAATGAGAACCAAGTTTGCTTGGGAACTAAACATTGGGGGTTCCGCGTTAGAATGACCGTATGAATGGAACATAGCTGTATGGCACCCTTGGTCAAGTAAACTGGAGGGGGCACAGCAGGCATAGGCCCCTCCACGGGGCTGTTACGCATCTGAGTTTAGTTTTAATAAAATATATAATTCCGACAAATATCAGCATAAAATTCGACTTCAAAAGTTCAATATTTTTTATTCGAACCACTTTCCGCACTTTTTTTAAAGGCTGATAGATATTTAAGTGAAACATAGTTTTTTCTTTTTTTTTTCTTTTTTTTCGATAAATCGGGGGAAATAAAAAAATAAATTGAACATTTCAATTCGAATGCTTTGTTGTAGTTTTCGCCTTAAAACAAAGAACACAGCATTTCTTTCTTTTAAAATATTATATATATATATATTTTTTAATTTTTTTTTGACTTTATTTTCTAGAAAAATCTAAGCGAAACACAAAGTATTACCATACCATTTTTAAAAATTAAATAACTTATGCTGTAACGTATTTTTTTTTTGGTGTTGCATACTTTACGTTTTTTTACATAAAACAACATTTTCAATTTAAATTCCTCAGATAAAAATATTTTCTGTTCCAAATCGAAATAGAATGAATTATGACAAAAATATAAATTAGAATATATTCACTTTGTTTAATTCGCATTGCATTCTTTTACTATCTCAAATAAAATTAATAAATACATAAGTTAATTTTATTTTTATGTAAGTTTATTAAATTTTATGTTAGAAGACTAAAACTGGCAATAAGGTACGATTTTTTAATGTATTTCCATATTTAATATATAAAATATGAATACAGTGATAATGAATCGTAAATCTAATTTATTATATTAACTCATCCGAATTAAACTTATGAAAAAGAATTTTTTTAAATTATATTTCCAATCCAAGTCGATCCCTTGCTGTTCAGCGGTGTGCTTCATTTGCAATTATAATTCGAATTATAATTAATCTACGAATTGAGTTACGGATGTGTCATAGGATTTAAAAAAAATAATAAAATTTTAATTAAGTACTTAAAAATTATCATATGAAAGAATTTTTACTAAGATTTGTTAGTTTGCTATTACTTGTAAATCAAAAAATAGAAAAATAATATCCCAACACCATCAAGAAATCTTGAAAGCAATAACTTCAAAGCATTTTAAAAATGCAAAATATAGTTTTCTAAATACCACATTGAGTAATTAATTATTTAGAGCCAAATATCTGAATAAGTATTGAAATTTAAATTTTCTTATTTTAAATTTCAGAAACATGAAATTGTTATTTTCCTAATTTTAAATAGCTATGTGAGTTTAAATTTGTTGCAAGATATATTGTTTTTAAAATATATACATATCTCAGTGGAGATTTACATTTCTGCCGAAACCTTAAAATATTATTATTTAAATCAACTTTATTTGAAATTAAAGTAATTTTTTTATTCATTATATACTATTGTGGTGGATTTTAATTCAATAATAACGGAAACGTTAAATTTTCCCCTCTGTTCTAAAGCATTTACATACTTCATATATTTAAATAATTGTATATATAATATTATGACTTTAAAAGTGGATAATAGAATTTTTTAATTAGTTGTATGCAACTTCTTATTTAAATCAAGAGTTTTTTTTTTTATTAAAATCAAATAAATTGCTTAATGTTTCCATAAGTCGATGTCACTTATGAAAACATGTTTTTCATTGCAAGAATTAGAACAATACAGACCGTGTTTGATTTTTTTTCCCTCAAAAAACTTTTATTAATTGTTTTTCTTCAAGACATATAACG
The DNA here is from genome assembly GCA_963978545.1 of Linyphia triangularis. Taxonomy (NCBI): domain Eukaryota; kingdom Metazoa; phylum Arthropoda; class Arachnida; order Araneae; family Linyphiidae; genus Linyphia; species Linyphia triangularis. The sequence continues at coordinate 19,092,904 of OZ021732.1, read as the reverse complement.
TATGGGAAACCTCAACTATAAAAATATATTTAGTTTCGATGCAAATGATCCATGAATCGGTGGATTTTCTTTTAGTGTCAGACACTTCATTTTCTTGATGTTCACCTGTGTTCGAACAGACTTAGGATGACGTTTCATGGTCATGTTACCGTTTTAACTTTGAGTTAGAAGGTTTTTTCTTACACATTTATTATGTTATAAAGACCTTTTTTTTTTTTAAATGCAATAACCGCAATTTTTGCACCATCTTATAATTTATAGATAGGAATATTTTTCCTCGGAAAGCGCAGTTACCTAACTTTCGATCCATCTATCAATTTTAAGAGCTACTCTCAAAACTAATATTTTTTTATTTTACATTCAAATCAAAAGATAACAGTAGCAGACAATTATTCTGAAGTTGCCAATTTTGTATCTCAAAATGCAAATGAGAAGAATAATTTATGAAATCGTTTCCATAAAGTGTGAATGACCAAATGTCAATATTGTATATGTATTACTGATTCTAGAAATATCACCTTGAAGTATCATTTCAAAAATAAAAACGTTTTTTTTTTTTTTTTTTTTTTTTTTTTTTTTTTTTACTTTTTAAATCTTATGTTATTTTATTTTTGTGTTAATTTCAAAATATTAATTTATATTTAAGAAATTAATTTCAAATTATCTTTATGGTCACTCTTTTAGAGACTTTTACAATGTTTAAGTACCTGTAACGAATTTTATGATACATACGATTTGTTATATGAATCTTTTGAAATATTTTGGATAACTACACGTTTAAAGCGATTTAAATAGAGAACTATTTACAGACCACCTATATAAGAAAACCCGCAATTTATATTCGTTAAACATACAAAATCCCAACTCTGTGTACACGTATACCTACAGTCAACATCAAGCGTTATAGAGATGTCCAAGTGAAAAAGCTCAAAGCTTAAACAGAGACCTTTCTAAGGAAATATTAAATATAAAATACGCTTGGATGCTTGGTATGATATCAAAATCCCACTTATTTCTACATATATCAGTTTTAACAAAATTTGCTGCAATGCGTGTGAGAAAGGAATTCTATATCAAACAAAAAAAGGAATTTTCGCGCCTTGTGACAATTTCGTTTTCATCTGAAATTCATGAAGGTCACCACTGGAACAGATGTTCACAAAAAAGAAACCCTCTGTCTTGAATTCTTCGTGACACAAAAAGTATGGAAATTCCAGCAACGATAAAATTGCGGAGAAGTTTCTATTGTTTTATGGATAGAAATATATAGAATGACGCCGTTGGTTTGTTCTATCTAACATGGCTTTTTTTATCCATCGTCTGGTTTGAATGTGTAGTTTGCATTTCTGCTTGATTTTCATGATAACACTAAAAAGGTATATTTGTATATTTTTATCAGCTTCACTGCGTTAATACAAGAACTATCTGCAAAGTTAATATCACTGTGAAAATATGTAATGATAGGATTGCAGAATACTATTTGTAATGATAAAATAGTTGAGTAGTGTATGTAGTGATAAAATTGCTGAATATGGATTGCATTGAGGAATTACTATGTTTTTATTGATAGGAGGATATCGTCGATTTTTTTATGGTTCATCGTCTTCTTTTAATGCATGATCAAGCGTGATTTACGTTGCAGCTTGAGTTTCATTAACTATAATATTAATTTCATAAGAGCGTTTAGTTAAATTTAGTTCATGTGAAAAGTATAATATTTTGACACTAACTTTTGTAGAAGAAATTGATGAGAGTGGCCTTATTTCTTTTAGAAGACCAGTCTTTTAGATTAAACAACTCTTTTTAAAACTTTAAATACTTATTACCCATGTCCTGAAAATATAATCTACTAAAATCTATACATATATTGAACTTCGAAAGTATATTTAAATTTTTCGGAAATAATGCTTCAATGAAAACTATGATATTAAAAACATTCAAAACACACAATTGGATTGTTAGTTTTTTTTTTTTTTTTTTTGTCAAAACTTCTATTAACTTAACTTCTATTTAACACATTAAGATTGCACATTTTCATCTGGTGGAAAAACTTTAAACTTTTAATGTTCATAGTTTTCTTCAGTTATCATTTCCGCAAAAATATGTAGAATTTTTTTGAAAATATGGTGATTACTACAATATCCAAAAAAAAAAAAAAAAAAACCTGATGTGAAGTTAAATTTTTAACAAGTAGTATTAAGTAAGGAAATACCATCAGTAGAAAAATTGTCTATAACATTATTATTTTATGTTTTAAAGTAGTGAAACCTATAAAATGACTCTTGGATATCTTAAACGGCGTAAAGTTTTGTTTGGATTTCAAATCAATTTATATGGCATCAAATACAACTTCCAAAAACTTTCAGTTAAGTTTATTAATAAAGAATTTATTTTTGTTATCTGAATAAGCTTTATTGTATTCAGAAAGAAAAAAAAAAAATAACAGAGACGAAATTGCTGAAAGGATTCTATTGTTATGTGTGTTGAAATAGGGAATTGTAAAAATTACTTTGTGAGACTTCATCGGCTAAGTTCGAATGTATGGCTAATTGCGTTTTGTGCAGCAGGTAAATTTGCATTGATTTTTAAGACAGAATGGATGCGGGTTAGTTTCTAAGACGAAGTTTGTTTGGAAAGTATTACAACTATTATTGTAATCAGATGAGATGATGGAAGCTATTATTATATTTCGAAACTTTTTATATTGTTGAGCATGCTAAGAAAATGGAAATAGATAAAAGGACATCACCTTTTTCTTATTATTTATTGTTTGTGTTTGAAAGCATTGTTATGTACGATTTGTATTACAGGATAAACTATTTCTTTTTATAAAGAATTGAGTTAATTTTAAAATGTTCTTAGAACATTATAAAAAAAAAATATTGCATTGTTATAAGGGAGATATATTTTAAATTTAATAACCTTTAATAAAGTATCCACTACTTTATATATTAAAAATCATGATAACCTTATTTTAATAACATGTAAATTGGAATTATTTAAATAATTGGAAAACAATTTAAAAACAATTTGCTAAAAACATAAAGGATAAAAGAAAAATATATATTTAAATTGAATCCTTTATAAAAACAAATAATTTATCCTGTAATACAAATCATTCAAACACAAACATTAAATAACAAGAAAAGGGTGATGTCCTTTTATACATTTATATTTTCTTAACATACACAACAATATAAAAAGTTTTGAAATTTAATAATAGCTGCAATCATCTTATTGGATTACAATGATGGTTGTAATGCTTTCCAAACAAACTTACAACTCGATATAATGGCAAATTACCATTATAGAGTGAATAAAGTATAAAATACAAGGCCTAACAATGCTTCGTGGAAAATCGCTCAATTCATGCTTCTTTTAAAAGCTCACTTAGATGTTAGTACCCAAGGATACTTTTTTCTTAGTGAATCGTAATTTTTAAAATCACTTTATGAAGTTTATAATAGATTAAAGTTGTAATCATCTCGGAGTGAAAATATTTAACGTTGAACTTTCAAAATGCATGATTTCAAACGCATAGAAATGTTTATTATGCCAAATACTGACATTTAAAACGCAATGATATGACATAAGAAATAAAAGCTCAAAACAGTTTTTTTCCTTATGATACACCGTTTTCCTTTCCTTCAAGTTTTTACTGATCAAAGTATAAGTCAATATGATCATTGGTGTTTCTAAAGACCATTTTTTTTTTTTTTTTTTTAAGTTAAACGTAAATTTAATACATCCATAAAATTAAAATACAATCTGTGTTTAAAATGAAACTATTAGATTAACATGATTAAAATCACAAGCATTTGTACCGATTCGAAACATTCTGATACCTTAGTTGATATTTTAGCGAACATTTAAAATGTACATTATTCTACTGCATCAAATACATTCCATAATAATCTAAAGTAACCAAAGTATCCCAATTTAAAAGTGAACTTAAAAAAATTCCATTCAATATTTAAGTAGCAGGTATAATATATAATGAAAATTCACGTAATATCCGCGTCTCCTAATTTATTCAGACTAACGAAGTTGAATCTTTAATAAATGTATTTTCAAAAATTGTTTAAAAAATATTTTTTCAGACGCTATATGAAGTTTCTCTTAATTAGATTTCCAGTATCAAATTATATCTATGAATAATACAAGACATGGTTTAGAATAACGATTTTAAAATCTCCTTATTTCTAAAGGAATTGAAGAGTGGTGACTGTATAATCTAAGGGATTAGTCCCTTTATTAATTAAGTATACTCAGCAAAAGGAATCTACAAAATTTTCTCTCCAAAAATTTATTTTACCCAAGTGACATATAATTTTCTTTCGTTAGCCTGTTTTCACGAGATTAGAGGAATCATTTGGGACTAGAAGCAGCCATTTTGTTGAAATTAAATTCATCTTATCGGAAGAGAACCCTGATTAGGAAGAGGTATTTTTTTAATATATTTTTTCACTTTATATTTATTACTGGAGTAACCTACTTTATTAACTTATATCGTACAATAATTACTTTGCTTTATAATTAATTTATCGATTTTAATTTGAATAATTAAGAATTAACAACCTGGGAATGTGTGTTTTAAGTTAAATTTATTGTTTTTAGAGTTTCCTTTATTTTTTCATTAAACGAAACCAAATGTAACTTTCTCAATATATACCCATATACAAGAAAACATTTTCAAAATCTAATTTACTCAATTTAAGAAATGTCTATTTAAAAGTTTTTAAACTAGAGTTCCTTAAAAATGCATAGATAACTTGATAAACTACGTCAAAAGGTTTTCAATAATATATTTAAAAACCTAATGAATTGATATGAGTTTAATGAAAATTGATAAATACACTACTTCAATATTTTTCAAAACAAAAAAATATAGATTTTAAAAGAGATTTTGCTTCTCAAGAATATTTCAAAAATACCAAAAAGCCTATAGATTTTGTGCATGACCTGGAAAACCAAAGGCTTGTTAACCATCAATAAAAGTATTTCGATTTCCTTCCATTCTATGTTAAAAACTCTACAATTGAATGCATTATTTGTTTACCTCTGCCAAGTGGAGTGACGTCATGTTTTTAGTCATCAATTTGCAATGCCAAGGAAAGTACTTTTGTAGTTTATGTAGACCCGGTGAAAGATTGAATATTTCCCAATACAGATAATTAAAAGTATTAAACAGCAGTTAATTATTGATTCAATGCTATTGCATTTTTTAATTTACACTAAATAGTATCTTTTTAATCAAAACATTAATTGGCTAGAGTACTCTGAATAATATAAGATAATAATTAAACTTTCATAATAACATTTAAGGCATCCAGTTTGTATACGAGGTATCATTCCAAAATAATTTAAAATTTAAGGTAGGCAATAGCAAATAGGTTTATATCTCAAACGATAAATAAAATTCAAGCATCAGAGTTACAAATTCTCTAAAGGAACGAAGAACGGAGCCTGTTCTAAAAGTGGCTATCTTCCAGAATAGCAGCTGGAACCAACATGCTCTGAATCCCTGAACAGAGCTGTTAAGCAATATTTAGAAGTGAAAACATATTGATCGTTCAAAGCGTCGACAAAGTTCAAGATATATTGACCATCATACTGTTAAGTCAACGATGCTGGAATATCAATGGCGCATTTTCCGTGGAATGAATACGTACGAGACCCTTTTGATGCAGTTTTTGATTATTTCTTTGCAAAAAATTTCTTAAAATAGATTAAGTGTTAGATTTGTTGCTTAGAGGCACGATACCTTAATTAGCAGAAAATAATAATCTATCGCACTAAATGGTTCTAAAATACAGTACTTGAGTTGTTTTAAGGGTATAATATAAATCTTTCAATAGCCATAAATATTTTTTTAACACTAAACCTTATGTTTTAAAGTAAAATCAGCATACAAAATAATGTACTGTTACCTAAAATATCAAAAAGACTCGATACATTTGCATTTGGCTGTTGCTAAACATTTTACTTTTTTTTTTTAACCGAATTGATTAATTAGCTTTCGTTTAACACAGATTATCGATATTAAATTGAAGACAAACACTTCACATTGAAACTACTAGTGAATAGTTGTAAATAAAAGTTCATCCTAATGTAACACACATTGATTTAGTATGTATACCATAAAATTTAGTTGTTTCTTCAATACATTTTAGGTTCAATACTATAGTTATATATCTAGATGCTTATATGAAGGTTGTGGGCTGTCTGCCTGAGGTTAATATTTCAGAAAGCAAATTGAAATGGTAAAAAACACGGACTGTATAAAAAATAAAATCTCATCGAGAAGAGTTCTCTTATCAAAATTCAACAAGGTTACGACTGGAAGTACCAAAAATGATTACTAGAACTCCATTTTCCTAAAACCTAAAAGATGCCGTATCAATTTTAAGACCTTGTAACAGTAGCAAGAAAACATAAAATTCAACGGAGAGTCTCAAACGTAAGTGCTTCAAATTTAGTCTGGAAAAGAACTTCCTTTGAAACCAATAGTTCACAATTTGGCTGCAAATAAATATATGGGATTGGAGCTTTGATGCTCAGTGACAAGTTTTAGCGCCAAATTTATCACCATTCTCGTCAATTTAGTGACATTCTTGTTTATGTGTATAAAAAAAAATAATAAAATGGCAGGATTTTTCACATTATTTGTGCTCAATATCAACAGTAAGAGATTCTTTTCATCAAATGACACCAAATTGTGCATGCAGGTTAATTGGACCTGAATTACAGTAATAAAAACGTATGTGGATGCGGGGTTTTGGTGACAATCATAATTTTACATGTTTAGATATAAAACGAGCTTTTAAGATATATATTGTTTTTTAATGTATCGCTTTTAAGGTCCCACATGTGCATTTAACTTAGAAAAAATATTGGAGCTAATATAATAGTTTCTTTTAAACATATTTACTTTGAAAAAATAATAAAAGAGACAAAAACAAAAGAATGATCAGAGGAATGTTTAAGGCCAAAACCAAATATTTATTTAACGTTTATCTTCTGACGGTTTTGAGTAATATGTTATAGCAAATAATAACCCAACTAAGATAATATTGACAATTCTTCTCCTTGATTCTTGAATATTTACAGTATTGAACATGGGGAACAATTTATTTTTAAATGTTAGCAAATACGGGGTTATTTGTGCGTGAGTAGATTTAATACTCGGATTTAACATTTATCATCTGGGTATTAAGGCTACTCATGCAAAATATAATCACATATTTATAACATTAAAAAATAAAATAGTATTCAAATACGAATCAAATGACTTCGAAATACTGTACCATAATCAAGAATCAACACAACTTTATACAAAATGATCTACTAACTATTTCCACCCTTCAGGCTAAAAACGCCATGTTTAGTCCGAAGGAAAAAAAATACGTCATCATATTTCCGCTTTGTGCGTGAGAGAGGGTTCTTTTGTATTCCCTCTCTGGTTTTTTATATATTTTATTCTACTTTTTGAATAATCTATTGAAGAAATTGGAAGCAGGAAGCTTCTGAAATACAGCTGAATTTTGGATGGAATTGTATACAATTCCCCTTCAGGTATAGAATTGAGTCCGGAGTAAAATTCATGCAAGGATATATAACGGGAAGTAAAAGAATATAAAAAGAAACGACCAAACGTGTGATTTTCTGCACTTATATTTCTAAATAAAAAATGTTGTTTACGTTTTAAATTTTGGATAAACAAGTTTGTATTTATTTTTATACAGTTTTTTTTACTACTGTATTTTTATATTATCTGTATATTTATATATTTGAATATACAGTTTACAAGTACATAACGTAACCTTCTGTATCTGGATTCTACAGTTCACTTGTATCATAAGGCGGATATTGTATAAAGGTTGCAACATGTATATCGATTTCGTACAAAAAGACGCATTTAAAATAAATTTGAAACGGACTTTCAAAGCAAGAATATCCACATATCTTTCGTCAAACCTAGTTAAAATAATATGAAGTAATACTTTCTCACATACATTTGGATTCGTCATTTGGCATTTTCAAATACAATAAATGACAGTATAGCATGTACGATATCGTTATTGAAAAATCTTCCTCTGACTTTAAATTGATGCAAAGGTATAAATTGCACGTTATTTCTCGGTTCTCATCTGGTGTTTGATATGTATATTTTTTTTTAAATAAAAGTTCTATTTTAGGAAATTGAATTACAAGAATAGGCAATTAGAGAAAATTTACAAACAACAAGTTTTAAAAATGATTTCAAAGAAGTTCAATATTCTTAAGATAGTCATCTTGAAAGAAGTAAGCACTGAAATAAAAACTAAGTTATAGTACCGGTAATGTGTCCGATACACTGCGTAAAAAAAGTAGAAGGACAGTTGTTTTTTACACATTATTTTCTAAACATTTTTCCGGGATCTAAGATTATTATGTATATTTTGTTTGACAATATTTTCTTTAATTTTAGGCAAAAATTAAATAACTACCACGAATATATATTTCAAAAACGAGTATTTAAGTTCTCCCGTGTGTAAAAAATGTAGAGGACACCTACTTTGATTTTTGGACTTCTTTTTAATTAGTAGATTGTGCAGTAGTAAAAGAATAAGTATGAATACTTCCTTAACTAATTTAATTGTTCAATATTATTTTGTAAAAAGTTGCATTACATTTTGTTAAAAATTAAATTTTTCTCTTTTATGAATGCCTAGAGGAATTCCCTTAAATAACCTTCAAAAAGGCCAAATTGTTGCATATATACATGATGGTAAAGGTGTTAGAGAAATTGCTTGCTTACTACATGTTAGCCCAAATGCAGTTTCTAACTTTATCAGAAACCCATGCAAAAATACTAAGACAAAAAATACTGGTAGACCTAAAAAGTTAAAACCTCGTGATGAAAGAAAAGTTGCTCTCGAGCTCAAAAAGTACGGTGGAAGTGCTGAAAATGCTCGAATTAAAACAGGACTTACTCATGTGTCAAGGTAAACAATTTACAACTAAATAAAGAGGTCCAAAAACTTTGTTTTCCAAAAACTCACACATCATCCAAAGTGGAATCAAACGCACATTGATAACCGTTTGTCCTGGGCAAAAGAACGCATGTCATAGATCACCAAATGGAATTCTGTGATATTTTCAGATGAGAAATATTCAACCTAGATGGTTCGGATGGTTACCAGCACTACTGGAATTGTTTGAAGAATGAAGAACAATTTTATTCAACTCGACAAATGGGGAAACGGGAGAGTGGGCAGGGGGCGAAGTTTAATGGTCTGGTTGGCTGTTAGATGTGAAGAAAGAACAAGTTTGATCTTGTGAGTGGTAGGCAAAATCAAACATACTATTATATAAAAGTGCTAAATTTTGAGCTTATTTCTCTTGGCCTTGAATTAGGAGGAGAAGAGTGGATGTTTCAGCAAGACGGAGCATCTATTCACATCGCCAATGGCGTTAACAAATGGTTCGTTGACAACAATGTGCGGGCTTTACCATGACCAGCTAAAAGCTCTGATCTTAGTATAGTCGATAACATTTGGGTAGTTCTTGTTCATCGAGTTTATGATAGTGGAAAACAATACGAATCCATCTCTGAGCTTCGAAAAGCATTGAACAGTACATGCTATAATTTTTGCCAAGCTGAAATCCAATCTATGTATCATTCATTGCCAACTAGAATATTCGAAGCAATATCTATGATTATTTTATTCTATATGATTTGTAAAATGTTACTAATTAAGAAAAATTTAGTAAAAATAAAAGGATTCTTATTTTTCTAAAAAAATCTATTCTACTTTTTTTAAGCAGTGTAATGACGCTCAGTGTTTTATAGTTGATGTAGATTGCTTGAATGTAAAGTTTTCTCTGCCTATCTGCCTGGCATAGATGCACATTTTCCAAATATAATGGATTGTCGTGCAGAATTGCATCATATATGCTGGAATTGTGTAAGCCAACTTCGTAGAAAATTGGCAAATCTACGAAGTCAAACGAAGATTTATTTATGCCATAATTCAAGTTAGTTGTTTGCCTAACGGAGGTAGTTACCTCATTATCATGAATTTATCCTGACCAACAGATCAGTCTGCATATAATAACCACAATAAAGCATTGGTACAAGTTCTGAAGCGGCTCAAGAAACAATGCTAACTGCCACCTTCCATATATTGACTCTTCGAACTGGCATGTATCATTTGAAGGTATGTGGCAAAAGCGAGAGTATTCTTTGTGACACTGTTTGGTTAATGTCGTATGTATTGACACTCGTGAAGTCCTCTATAGCGAAGTTTTAAATAAACATATAATCGTCAAGTAGATTTAATGATATGAAATTTGGTGAGGGACCTGTTAACTATGTAGTTTGGCAATTAGCATTGAACCTGTTACCGCAAAAACTGAGCTTTGAATTGTTTAAAAAAAACGAGAGCTGCAAAATTTACTTGTATGTTTGTGAATTTGAGCCTTATCCACAAATATCGATCATACTGAAAGAACGTGATGGATACTAAGAGGAGTTACTAAGGACATCTCAGTGAACATTAATCACAAAGAGAAGAATCGGAGGCAAGATCAAGCTGATGGAACCCAAAATCAACAAAATACAGAACTTCTTTGTTATAGTTCGGTTAAGGGGACTTGGTACCCCTTGTTTTCACAAAAAATAATAAGAATATAAATTTATATTTTTTGCGTGTTTAAAATCTTTGAAACCTTCTCCTTACTCTGGCAAGTTTCTGAGCTCATCCGATAACTGTAATTGCAGAAAAACTATATTTTTATGGAAAATTTAGTATTGCTGCAATAGCTCCTTTGATGTTTCGAACACATTTTTCTCATTTCGTGATTTTTGAAATCCCCACTTTACTCAAAATACTAAAACTTCAGAAAATATGAATGAAATGACTTTAAATTTGTTTTGTGTAATTCTTAATATCTATTTGACAAAAATAGGCATGGAATTTTGAATAAAATTAAAACTTTTTTTACAAATTTAAATGCTGAAAAATACCCGTTTTTTTACGCTTTTTATACATATAGGTAAAGTAATTATTATTTTTCACAAAAACTATTGTACTTATTATAAATCCAATGCCTAAAAAGTTAGAGTATATTACTAGGAATTTATTTATTTTTTTTTTTTTTTTTTTTAATCAGGAAAAAAATATTGAAAAATGAAAAAGAAGATAGAATTTTAAATTTGATGAATTTTTTAAAAACATTTAAAATTTTGATAATTTAGAGCACTATGTGAACTTTTTTTTTATGAAATTTAGTTTTTATTTAGCAATACTTCCAAATACATAAAAATTATAATTTTAAAGACTTAAATTAAAAAAGAAAGTTTGATGGGTACCTGGTCCCCTTAACTTTATGCTATGAATGGTTAAACTAATTCAAACCTTTTACTTTGTGTGCATAAATGGGTTCTTATAGACCACGAGTCAATTTTTGTGGAATGCTTGTCCCTTCTTCTAAATTATTTCATATTTGAATTTTATATTACTTTTCCAATTCTTATGCTTCTTAAATTGTTAACTGATGTTCATCAATTTGTTCGGCGCAGAATGTGCCAAGTGTTGCCTTTGCACAAAAAATATCAAACCACTCAACCACAACACTTAAAAGTTAACCCGAGTGCATTACTTTTAACCCATTTGGGGGAATCATTATTATAATTAGTTGCTCTATGAATGATATTTAATATATGTCATTATCTTCTACGCTATACTAATGACAAATAATTTTGCCAGACAATTCCCATGCGTAAACTTTTCCAGACACGACTTCAAATACTACTGACATGTTTATATATAAAATCAATGATCTCTTCGAAATGAGTTCCAAAAGCAAACTTCTTCTGAAATGTTTTGAAAATTCGATTGGAAAATTGTCTCTATTACTCATACCTTATATACAAATATAGATAGATATCGGATTGGAACTTATATTCAGTAACGTTTCCTGAAAAATCACTATTTTGGTGACAGTTTAATTTAAAAAACAACAACTCCAAATTAGAATAGTTTTTATCAACCGTCAACTTTAACGTTGAGATTATTCAATCTTAAAATCTCGCCGAATGTTATGTTCTCGGTATGTAGACCATATTTACTACAACAAAAACACGAGTAGAAAAGGTATCTTGATGAAAAGGTATCTTGATGACTGTGATTGTCAAAATTGATTTTTTTTTTTTTTTTTTTAATTCCACATGCATAGCAACTCTTGTAAAACTAATACTTGACTAAAAATAAGTTTAGACTGTATTTCAAAGTTAACCAGGAACTGTTTCTGGGAAACATTAAGACTTTAAAAGAAATTTAAAATGAACAAAACCTCAAAATGATATATGGATTTGTATTGCTTAAAATTAAAAAAAGAATGCGAAATGTTCTTACCTGTGATTTTCCTGACCGATATGAGAATGACAATGAGGACACATTGAAGAACACCCATAATTCCAATTCAGTCAAAGTGTTCCTTGTACACTCAGTTTCAGTAGAAAAAATCCATTTACTGTTCACTCCTTGCAGTTTCAGATGATCAATCCTGTTATTGGCCTATTAAGGTACACTAGTTCTTCTGTAGATAGTTTGTTATGCAATGTCAAACATTTTGTAAGTTCACAGACCATGTCCGTAGAAGAAACGTTGAGTAGATATATTCTTGATTCACAGATTTTCTTGATCTTCTGAAAAAAATTAAGTATCTTAATAATTGACTATTTTTCAGTGTGAGTACTATATATTTCCTAATTTATCAAATAATCTTTTATATGTAATTATTTCTCTTGCTTATTCCATCGTTATTACGTAAGTGATACATTGTAGTAAAATAATATTGTTATAATATTTCACCTATATGTGCAATAGAGATATAAATATATCTATCGATATGATTTATTAACATTTATAAATCCTACAAGACACGCCCACAAATGCAAAAAAATTGCACACGTCTATTTGGAATTAAATATATATATATATATATATATATATATATATATATACATATATGAATGTGAAAATAGACTTCTTGAAGACGATTTGATTATGGATTTTTATAGCTTCTTACATCACTTTTCCAGCTTATTTTTCAATTGCACTTCTCCTACCTCACTATAAATTGCTTATTTATGTATTTTTTACTGCAATTAATTGTCTTTAACATTAATTTGAATCTATATGTTCAAAATTAAAATTAAATTTCTTCATTTTTAATACGATTACCCGAATTTAATCAAACATGTCATTAGGAAATGTATAAAATACCATAAAAATTCAATTAGATGAATTTTAATGTAAACATGGCTAAAGATGTAAAATATAACAGCCAATTGCATACTTGAAATATCCAATTAAAAGAAAAATCAGAAATGTGAAATTCAAACATCTTTTGTCTATCAAGACTAAACTTAAAATTAATATTTTGTCGTGTCCATAGAATGCATTAATTTCCATCAAATCAATTTACAACGGCACACACATCGAAATATTTGAATAGCACTCCATAATATATGAGTTTCCCGAACGTACATCATGGAGTACAATACCAATGCTTTACAGAATGATATAGATACCTTAGATAGATTATTATTATGTATATATGTCAATCAGGTTAGTAAAGTGCAACTCAACTGAAGATCTTCTCAAAGTACCCAATTCAAATAGGAAATGTATATGCTTTTAGTAAAGCTTACAATAATGACGAATCATATGTTGAAGAATATTTCTCCCTTTAATGTAGATAACTAATACTCGAAGATAGTTTAATTCATTATTAATATTATAGGAGACAGTTTCTTTAAGTCTGTTTGCATCTTGTTCTATATTAAAATTTCTTTTTAGATTTACTCAGATTATATCCTGATGAGCATGGCTGCGTGGCCCCGTGCTGCTAGGAACCCGTTGAAGGAATAGAAGTTTGCATTCGATAAAAAGTTTTGTTCTTGTATTCTTTGTAATTCACTTGAGTGGGATTGTAAAAAATTGGGAGCACCCTTAATAACTTCACAATGGTGACTACAATAAGAAGTCAAGGATATTTAGTCTCAAATAATGTGTTAGGCATTGCCTTAGATTAACATCACTAATAGAGTAAATAGTAATCTAAATAATTTATTAATAATATAAAACTACGTATTATAGTCTAGATTATATATATATATATATATATATATAATACAAACCAAAAAGTACATGTATTGTTCAATAGAACGGCACTGTCGATCATTTTCCAATCTTTGTTTGAGATTTTCCGTAGCTCTCTTAACAGTAAATGCCCTATAATCGCACACTGTTTTTTCTGTGGCATATTTGCGAAAAAGCCCAGAGGATTCTATATTTTAAGTAGGAATGTAATATTTCACTATAATAAATCTAAAAGTCACCTAATTGTTTGCTTTGCTTACATTCATAGTCCAATCAAATGTATTCATTTACCGCGTATGCGCAGTATTTTATACGCGTATGCGCAGAGCTGATTTATGATGTCAATTGACAGTGAATCTTTGGAAATGTTACACAAATAATTAAACCGCTTATTGAAAAATAATCGAACCAAAAGATTTAATACATAAAATTATCAGGAAAATAAGAAACATATTTTGAAACAAGTTTTGATTTCAGTTTGAAATATTATAAAAATATTGTTGTCATTCCAAGTATTTTTTGAAATGGGATTTAATTTTAATAAAATCAACTTTTAATCGAATTTAATAGAAGAGTGTTCTTGTATGTGTAAGTTTTTTTTTTTACTGGAAGCTTCTGTTTTATTCTGATCTTGATGAAATTTTGCAAACTTGACCTATAAAACATGTAGGAGATTCCTGGTTACTTGAAATATCGAAACACTCACCTCGCCCCCTTTATCATCCCATATGTGGTATGAAAACAACTCGCGATCTACTGAGCCAATTTAAACCTTGCTTTATTCTATTGATATATTGACTGGTCTGGATTATCATGAACATAATTTCCTCTCGATATTTTTGCAAGTAATTGTGATGGAATCGAGGATAGAATGCTAAATGAGGCATATTCATTACTAGCGATTGACTGAATCAATTTGAATAGGTTTGTGCCGGGCCACAGCAGTTTTTTTCCAGACAACGTATACCAAGACAGTATATTCCAGGCAAGTATAAATATAATTAGTAATATACATTTTTTACGTATAAGTAACCGGATATATGTAAACATATTATGAAAATTGTAAGACATGTGTTCATTAAGGATTCCATGTGGATATCCCTAAATAATTAGTGTGGTGCTGCTACTTGCACTGCTTACTTCTAGATTATTAAAATGGGACTCGTATTTAGTTTTGTACACGATAAGAATACCCATTTTTCAATGAATATGTGATAATTGGAGGACAAAAAGACAAAATTTAATTGAATTGATGCATACCTTTTTTTATTTATAAACTAGCTACGTGGAACCGGGTTGCTGAGTACACGTTGCGTCATATATGTATTTTAATTTGACAATGCAGGTTACTATACAGGGTGCCCAGCATAAAAGATTATTTTCTTAGATTATTTTCAAAACATAAGTTTGGAATCAATCATTTGAAATTGCGTTCAACAATCTGAAAAGCGATTCTTTTTTAAATGTGGAGTCTCTTTTAAGATTTCAACCATGGATAGTTATCATCACAAAATAAACACCATAAAAATAAAACACAATGCTCGTGATTGTTCTGTAAATGAATTCAGTAGAAGCAAACAAATAATAATTCTTAAAAAGTTTAAACCATTTTAGGTGTAACCGAAACTGTCGCCGAAAAGAAGCTTTAGCCCACACTGTTATTAATTTTTACTGTTAAAGCTGATTTTTTTGACAATTTCGGTTTTGTCAAAATTGGTAAGCGGAATAATTGCAAGTGCCGGGAATTTTAAATAAATGATATATATATATATATATATATATATATATATATATATATATATATATATATATATATATATATATATATATATATATATATATATATATATATATATATATATCATTTATAACATATAGGACAGCACCAGTGTATATATATATATATATATAGATATATACACTGGTGTCCAAAAGTTAAGCATAATTGATAATTATGTGAATAAAAAAGGAACTGTACATCAGAATGGCGGGAAACGTGATATGCGAGTGTAAAATGATTATAAAATAAGGAAGCAAGTCAAAAGAACGATAATAATTAATTTTATTATCCAAAGAGTTTGAAAGAAACTGAGAATAGCAAGGGTTCACACTTTAAAGAAAAAATGAAAGAAAACATTAAATAAAATAATGATGCTGCAGTTTAATAAGGCGTGTGGTCACCTCTGACAGCTAGGCACGCTGCACAGCGATTTACCATACTTGCTATGAGATGATGAATGAGTTGTGGGCTCAAATGGTTCCAAGCTTCTTGGAGAGTTCTCTTTAGTTCTGTAACGGAGCTTGGTGGGTGCGAAAGGACTGCAATTTGTCTCCCGAGCATATCCCGTACATGCTCGATAGGATTTAAATCATGAGAGTTGTCAGGCCACGACATGCGCTGGATGTTTTTCGTTTCAAGGAAGTCCTCAACCAGCACAGCTCGGTGACATGGCGCATTATCATCCATGAATATGAAGTTAGGACCGACAGCATCTCGAAACAAGCGAACATAAGGCTCAAGAACTTCGTCTCTGTATCTTTGACCAGTCACAGACCTCGTGTCAAAGAAATGGAGGTCTGTGCGGCCGTCCATCATGATGCCTGCCCATACCATTACTCCCCTTGATGGAAAACGATGTCTTTCCGATATGTTTCTTGGTTCAAAACGTGTTCCACGTTCTCTCCATATCGTTACCCGACGAGAATCACTACTCAGACTAAACCGGGACTCGTCACTGAACATCACATTGGCCCACTCTCCCACACTCCAATGTTGATGTTTCAAACTCCAGTTCAAACGAGCGCGTTTCTGAGCAGACGTGAGGGGAATGCAAACTGCTGGTCTTCTGGCATACAGGCCAGCATGATTGAGTCTCCTGTAAACAGTTTGTCTTGAAATTCATATTCATGTGGTGACTGTGAGCGCCGAACCCAGTGATGTGGCAGTACTGCCACTCTGACGTCGCGCACTTATTACCAGATATCGGTCTTGGCGAGGGGTTGTGACTCTTGGTCGACCTGATACTGGTTGTCGGGTAACATCTCCCGTTCGTTGAAACCTCTGACACAGTCTTGAGATCACAGACTGGTTCACATTCAGAATTTGAGACACTTCGGTTTGTGATCGTCCGGATTCCAGCATTCCAACGATTCTTCCTTTCGCAAACATGTCCAATTGGCGTCTTTGTGCCATTATTCACCTTGTTTGATGGTTAACAACGCTCTTTCGCACAGAAGTTGCCTGAAAATTGTCTGAACTGCCTATGCTGCGTGAATCGGTTTCTCTGCGTTCCGAAAAGTCAATTTTAGGAAATACAATATTTCTTAATCTACAATCTACGTTCTAAACAATATCATACAAGCCAACTTTTCCTATTGAAATGAAACCCTTATGCAAATCAAAAAGATCATTCCCGAGTTTGGGCAATTGATTGTTAAATCATGTAAATACTATTGTGGTCAAATACTTGTGCATTTATTTGTGAGAAAAAGTTTTTTAACATTGGTCAAAACATTTGGCCACTTCAAGCATGTAATTATTTCAAATTTAGAAACTGTTGTATCTAATATAACTCAGTGCTCTATCAAGGGTTTCAACTTATGTTTTTGGTTCAGCATTAAAATTACAATCAATCATTAAATACAATTAAAACGCACTTCTTCAATGGCTTGACAACTTGGATATGTTGCAAGTTGCTATTAAATTTGAAGTAATATTTAATTCCAAATTCATGCCGTTCGTCCCCCATCCAACAATTCGCTGCTATTTTCATGTGCGTATTTTTTACCAGCATTTAGAACAGCTTTGTTCTTTACAGCAGTAACTTGTAACCCTTTCCGTTCAAAAGTGACTTCTCGAATATAAGTGTCGGAACCATAATTTTACATTTCATGAACTGCACTTCTTTTCACAGTTTCATTAAGGTTTCTGCAAAAAATGTATCATCATATTCCACTGACTTTATATTTCACTCTCGTCTGATGCGATATAAAAAATCTTCGGACATGGTTTCTGATACGAGTTTCAGAGTACATCATCTGAACGGCACCATTAAAAAAAATTCTTTTCGCAGAAGAGTTTCTGTAAAACTTTCAACCCTTGTGTGAATTATGGGTCAAAAATTGGTTACATTATATTAATGCCAAATGAGAGCAATCTGCGGTATTGAAAATGCAGGTAAAAATTTAAACTTCTACAATGTATTGGCATTAATTGCCTTAGTGGAGAATACCAATACCTTCAACAGTCAGAAATTTTTTAAAAAGCATTGGGATTTTCATCAAGTACTTTCGTTGTTTCTTATTGCATGAAGCCTTTTAGAATCGGCTGTATTTCGCCCATGAAGGTTTTCTTTTAAGAGGCATTATAAACACAATAAAAGTTTGTATTAGACAATATAAACATGTTTGAATTTCAAAATGATCGTCTCATCGGTTTACATTGATTGTACTGTTGCCAACTATGTTCAATTTCCAAAAAAAAAAGCTCTTTATACTGACATAAATAAAGCATATACGATGGTAATACAATAAAAAATCATCGTGTGTGATTGCAGCTTTTTGTGTGTTTAAAGTGCATGAACGTGTATTCCGTACAATCTGCAGCAAATTATCTACGAGTAGACACAAACTTTATCCAAATTGATTCAGTTGGTCATGAGTTGTAACCGTATATATAGACGTTAGATTTGTTTATATATGTAGAGATATAAATGTATTTTTTGGGCAAAATATCCAAAATGTTTATTGAGTCAAGTGAAAAATCGCCTTTCAGTAGATTTATTGTTTTTCGTAAAACATTGTGTTCTGTTAGCCCATTTAATTAAAATTGTATTCTATTGTGTAGAATGATGTTAGAATTATAAAACTCATAATTAAACAGTAATAAAAATATAAAAGCGACCGAAATGCACTTTGTGGATAAATAACATACTGTTCTTGAAGGGCTTGTTCGCTCATTCAGCATTTTCAATCTTTGAGGTTAACGTTTATAGCATTGAAACATAGAAGCAATATAAGTGGGAAATTAAAATAATTGTGTAGTTATCTGGATTTTTGTACAACGTTTGATTAGGTGATTTCAGACATTACACAAAAAACTAGTTTATCAAGATAATAATAATTATTTTTTTTAAATGTTTTATCAGTATTTAATTATACAATTCCTATATTCAGAATTATATTAATTTAAATAAAATACCATTGATTATCATACAAATTACCATACTTAATAATGTGACAAACCATCGCAAATTAAAATTAATGTAAGAGAATCTAACGCGAAAGCTGTATGCTAATATAACCTGTTGCTTTCGAATATCTAAATTCAGAATTAAAAACGTATTGTTACATGTTAAGATAATTTCTATGTTTCAACAAATTGATAATACATCCTATTAAATTGAAACGAATGCGTTTAAATCAATACATAGAAAAATCGAAATAAAAATTTCAGGAATCGATTTTATTTTATAGTATAGTATAGTGTAGTGTAGTGTAGTGTAGTGTAGTGTAGTGTAGTGTAGTGTAGTGTAGTGTAGTGTAGTGTAGTGTAGTATAGTATAGTATAGTATAGTATAGTATAGTATAGTATAGTATAGTATAGTATAGTATAGTATAGTATAGTATAGTATAGTATAGTATAGTATAGTATAGTATAGTATAGTATAATATAGTATAGTACAGTACAGTATAGCGTAATGCAATGCAATGAAATGAAATGAAATGAAATAAAATATAATACATAATATTGAAACACATATTTAAAAGTCTCCTTGAAAAACCGAGCCATTGATTTTGAAATCTTTGTTTTTCTAGCAAGTCACGCCATTTCTTTGTTTCCCACTTCTTCTCAGAATGCTACATAATTGAGAGTAACATAAATTAAACCACTTAAATTGATAGTGAAATATAAGATAAAAGAAACTCTTCTGATTGGCAATCGCGTTACTTCACCAGGACAATTTCTAAATTAAACCTCAAACCCTAAAGATCAACACTGTAACTATTCCCCAGAATCGCCTTCACCAACAATCAAGTCCGGAACCCCCATTTCCTAACTACCCCACACTGACAAATTCCCCACTCCTTCCTACTACACTCTCTTCCCACAGAACTTACAGGAAACAGTCCGTTGCGCTTGTTCTGCGAATTAAAGCAGTTTGCAATCCCTTCACCCTTGTCCAACCCCTTTACCTCAGAAGACCCCCCCCCCCCACACACACTCTAAGGCTATCAGATAGAAGAGTTTCCATCTTATAACTTATCTTATGATGCCATGGTATGTTCACCATATGAATCGCGTGGGTTTCGATGAATTGCAGATTTCAATATATATTACATGGTTCAATGGTGGACCCATTAGTCTTGTATACGTTGTTTGATGAAATTATATCTCACGCTTTAAGTGATTCGAATATTACTTAGTTAGCTTGCGTTACATGGTTCATTGATGTGATTACCCTCACGGTTTAAGGGTTTAGGGATAAAAGATTTGGTCATATGCCGCGTTTTTGTTGGTGACACATTTTACCGTTGCACTTGGTTTGAAGTTGAAAGGTTGGTTCATGAGACTGTTTAATTATATACAATACAATAACAGAGCATGTTGCATGGTTTGAAAATAATAGGATTTCTCATTTAATGATGGTAAATTTAACGATGTTACAGAATTTCGAGCTTTGAGGACAGCAGGTCAGGTTATTGTACCGCGTAATATGTTTTGAAGATGGTTGGTTTTGCCCATAGATTCCTCGTTTTGTTGGTGACCTCCATTGGGAATTTCATTTCTAGTATAGTGCATTCGGAGAAAATAAAGAGCTGAATAGTTTTTGCTAAAAACCATATTTGAATATAATAACGTATTTTAAAATAAATCTTGTAATTAAAGACTATTGAAGTTTTTATAAGTATCGACAATAAGTTTTATATTAAACTAATAGAAATATCAATGTTTTATAATTAGTCACAGTCAAAATTTGAAAGCATTTTGGCTAATTCAAAACTAGTTTGAGTCAATTTTGATTAAGTTTCGACTCCATTTCAGAGGAAACACATTAATTTGGAAATTTCAGAATTTTACTAAAGGCGACCAAATTATGCAACCAATCTATTATATTCAAAACATTTTTGGCCATGCATCACGTGGTTTAAGGGCAACACATTTGGTCAGGGTACATAATTTGACTTTAATGGGTATGGTGTGAATTGATGTTCGTATTTATGACTTCGCATTTCGGGTTTAGATACATACTTTTTTTTTAGTGCTGTAGTTTATTTCCACATTCCTACCTATCATCAAATGTTGCTCTTACAGATGTTTGAATATTTTCCCTCTGATTAATGTAGAAATTACTGTAATATTATTAAATTAACTACTTTCATGTCTACCATTTACTCTGAAATGATCTATATGCATAAAATGTCAGTAATTACTAGAAGCCATAACGTTACTCAGTATCTTTACTGAATGTATTCCCCTTCAAAACCAGTGAGCAAAAACAAAAATTAAATAATAGATCTTGTGAACAGTTAGCGTATGTTGGTTGGTTGAGTTTAAATAGCCCATAAGCTACGCTACACACCCGTTAATGTAAGATTTTGGATCTGAACATTAACATCCACCATGGAATAATATCCATTGCAATGTTACAAATTCTAATATAAATCCATGTGTGATTTTTATCTCTTTTTTATTTAAATCCTATACTACGTGACAAATATCCTTCACAACTTAATAACACCAGAAGGATAATGACAATGGTCAGATGGAGACGAGACAATGGAAGTCTTTACGAAATTTAGGAGACACATTTCTCCATCATCTACTCTCCTTACTTCCACCACCCATTAACTCTCCAATTACAAGATCTTCGATTCGGATTTCCCGTTGATTTGAAGAGATCAGCAGAAACGGGAATTTGAGTGAGGTTGTCCATTTGACGGAGAGTTCACAGACCACCTCCAAGGTTCACCGTCAGCGACAGCCGAATCCGTGATTATTTCGTATTCGCGAGGATCTTTTTGAGGGATATTCGACGCTAAAAGGAGGTCGAAACGACAAAGGGTCGTTTAGTTCGAACAAGGTTGGTAATGGGATGTTTAAATGGTTTTAACTACATCCGTGGTGCAGACTGTAAGTGGGAGGCGGTTAGAATGCATTTGCGTAAAGGCTTTCACTGTCTCGTCTTCTTCTGAACATTGTCGACATCCGTCTGGTATTATTAAGTTGTAAAGGATATGTGTCACGCATTCAGTGGAATATTCAAATTAGAAGAGCTTGAAGAGAAATAAAGTTTTACTTTAGTTGGTACTTTGTTATGGATACTATGCTGGAAGGGATACTAGGGGCATGGTTAAATAACTTTCGCTACTGGTTAAAATGATCGATGTATTGTTTGAGTTGTTCTTTTGTAGTATTGTATTAAATCAACGGATTTTCTTACGATTAAAACGAAATAAGAGTTGGGGAATTGTAAATATCCTACTGGCTAAACTCATTAACAAAAGTAATTTTTCATCATATTAATTCCTTTGAGTAGCAATAGCGGCAACTGTTATTTGATCGCTTATGTAACAAAAATTATCACACTGAATATAAATTTTGTAATCTCAAAGACAGGAATTAAAGTTCTATAAGATACTTATTTTGTGTATATCATTACTTTTTTAAATATTTAAATGTTTACACAGAGAGCAACTAGATAATAACATTTAAATAAATTAACACACGGTATGAATTTTTATTTTTTATTTTTGACTGTCGTTTTTCAAATAGTAAACAATATTTTCACTATTTTAATGGCATTGAATACATTTTTAATTTTATCGAACTTGTTATATAATTGTACATTTATAGTTATAATTATTTATGTTGTTGTCACTGTTAATATGCATATCACATTTTAAGATATGAATATATTCATGAGAAAACTTAAAGTAGTTTTTTTTTGGTTTTAAGGGTACTAAAAATACAAATACTACATTACACATTTCCCAAATATAACGTTTTTAATAATTTGATTGCATCCAAATAATATATTCACTACCTAACTCATTCATTATTACAGAATAGTAAATTTGCAAGTACGTATTCTTATCCAATCACATAATTCAAGCACATATTTTAATCCAAGTACATATTCTTATAAAATTACACATTTTTATACATTAAATTATCAACTCAAGCCAATATTAGTAATAGTTAGTTAAATAAAAAAATTATTTCATTAGATTATTTATTCGACACATTTTCTTTTAGATTATAATGTACTTTTGAAACGGATAAATCAGGAAAAAAATTAGGCTAGTTTTTTTAACTGAAATTTTTTGTATATACCGTCACCTGTAATAACATAACTGAGCAGGATTACTTTTTCTATTTTTGAATCGAAAATTTCGCACAAAAAGTTACTTACTTAAATGACCCTTTTAATTGAACAGATCAATGTAATTAATGGTATGTTGCCAAAACACTGAGAGAAGTTAATCCAAGGAGTAATATTTATTTGAATAAAACAAATACACGTGTTGATGGCAATGCATATTTGCTTATGGTGTACGTATACCCTACAATTCACGAAAATCAATAAGAATATTCCTTTTCTTTTTTGTTATATCAAAATATACTCTGATACTTTAGCTTTCAAACAATACTA
The DNA here is from genome assembly GCA_963978545.1 of Linyphia triangularis. Lineage (NCBI taxonomy): Eukaryota > Metazoa > Arthropoda > Arachnida > Araneae > Linyphiidae > Linyphia > Linyphia triangularis. The sequence continues at coordinate 19,069,095 of OZ021732.1, read as the reverse complement.
AACGTTTGAAAATATCCTTTATAGTTTTAGAGTTACAATCAATTATAGGTAGATACTTTCCCTGTTAGATACCACGTTTTTAAAACTTTAAACCTGTTTTCTGACGAACTGTATTTTGATTATGTCACGCTTTATTCAAACAACGATAATTCAACAACAAATGTTCAATTATAATTTTTTGAAATCATAGAAATCTACATAATATGCTAGATATTTTGAAACTCAATTATATAATATTGGTTGAGAAATTGATTTTTTATTTATTTTTAAATCTTAGAATTCTTTGAAAATATGGATTTTTTTTCATGTTTTCATACAAAATACATTGTAAAACAAAAACTCTTCTATAAAAGAAACTTAATTGAGTTTCAAAACATTAAGAATAATATTTCTAATGGTTTCCAAGTAGAATTGCGTTTCTAAATAAATTAGAATTTGGTATATCATTGTTTGAAAATGTACTAATTATCAAATTAAAGCTTATTAAACAAATTAACAATTGCCGAAATTTGAATTGTTTTTATGAAATTATTTTAATCATATACTTTCTAACTAATGTAAAAAAGAATTGGATTTTTAAACTCAGAATTAAAAAAAAAAGTATTGGTACATTTACCCTGTGAAATTGTACTGCTTTGTTCCCTGCAGAGGAATCACAATTTTTGACTAACTGAAGATAAATGAAACAGTGATAAATATGGAAACAATTACTCACGACATGATTCCATCATTTTCTTTGAAACAAAATAGATTGAAGAAAATAATGAAAACTGAAAAAATACAAATTACAGTGAATGATGATGAAGAAATCATTAAGAAAAATAATTATAATTTTGTATAATACATTATACATTTTGGTAACTTAGGATGATGACAATTTTATAGTTTAAAATTTCAGAATAATGGTCACAGGATACTAAAAACTTACTTTTTTTTTAAATCTAGTTTGAAAATGTGTAATGCCTCTCTGATACTGTACTAAAATATAATAATACTTTTAATAGAGCTCATGCTTTTCATAGCGAAACAATATTTTTTGCTGTATTTTATTTAAATAATTTAAATATAAAACCATAACGTAAATGCAAAAGTTGCCCCAAAGTTGGTTGATATTTCGAAATAGATTTTAATAAATCATTCGCTAGCATATAACATGTAAATTTTAGTAATTTCAGATTAACTCCCAAAAAATCTGTTCTGTTTAGTTTAAATAATAAAATTTGGGTAAAGTTTACTTTAAGGGGGTTCAGGGCCCAAACATCTTCAAAATTGTCAAAAAATTATAATATTGCTTTAAAAAATAATATGTCCAATTACGATCATTTTGATATCTCAGTTATAATGCTACCCGTTTACGTAGACTTGCAGTTGTCAAATTAATACTTGACAGCTGACGCTGACTTAGTTCCCGCATGAGCTTTAAACAGCTTTTTCTCACTGATATTTTTTTTTTTTTTAACAAAATTGGAAAAAACTCCACTTGTAATTAAGTAACATGCGCCAAATTTCCCATGCATATTGTTTAACTCTTTAGAGGATATTTACCAAACAAAATTTTAAAATTCAGTTTTTTACACTAGATATGATTTTTTTTAATCATGAAAGAACAAAACATACGAACTTTTATAGTTTAAATTTATTGTTTTAATATCCGCTATAAATATCAAAATTGTGTTTGGAAAATTATCTTGTTATATATTTGTGAACACATTCATATATTTTTTTTAGTTTATTAAGATATTTTTTTATTAAGTTGTATAAAAATATTTAATGCATTGTTTGATAGTAGTTATAAAATTTTAATAAAAAAATAATTTTTTAATAGATTTTATAGACCATTATACTGTTCTACAATTATATAAAAAATTGTATTGATGCAACAAATATTAAATAAATTAAAATTTTGAGCCCCACACCCCCATAATTTTGTAAACTTGAAGTATAAAATTGATCAAATTTAGCTATGTTTGTAGTATCTATCTAATACTTTAGTTTTTAAATTAAAATATTAGATACATGCCAAAAATTTTGTTGTCCTGAATTAATTTCTAGTTGTTCAAAATATAGAGTCAACTATGAAACAGTACTATGAACTAAAATTCACACCATAAAATACGAAAATTTTACAATCTAAACATTGAAAAAGGTAAAGGCACATTTATTCGTTAACTTTTATGTACAGTTCTTTACTTATATTTATTTTTTAATACTTTTTCTCTTATCAGTGATTTTTTGTTTGTATATATATTTTTGAAAGAAACTCATATAAAAATAATACTTAAATCTCTTCCGAAGGATTTCCGTTTCCAAATACTATTTGTTTCTGTTTATTTTTATTTCAGCTTGAATAATCTCTCTTGCTTTTCTGCTAAGCGCATCAACTATTTGACACTTCCGTGATCACTCCTGGAATAGGTATTGTCTTCGAATCATAAAAATATTAGGAGAGTAAAGAAAAATAATAGGAGAATATGCGAATAAGTAAAAAAAATCTCAAACATAAAATAAGTAAACAAAAGCTCGGAAAGAAGGAAATGAAAAAGTGATTTTTTGCTGACTTTGATTGATCAAGCAAAATAAGTAAGAAAGAAAGGTAAGTAAAGTAGAAATGCTGACTTTTATTCATTTTGTGGATCATCTTAGAAGTAAAGCGCCTTAGGTAATCCGGTAACTGTATAGTCTTATTAAGTCTATTTGACATTTATAAACCAGTTCCTTTGACATTTTTAAAATGACTTTTTTTGTCTGATTCTTCTGTTAGTTACAGTTTTTATAACTTTGAGAAATAATGTCAAATAAATTACTGATGTACTACAAATTTTTTGCCTCTAGAAGGAAAGTCATTAGAGGAAGTTGAAAAATGAATCAGCACAGAAGTTAAATGTCAAACTATAGAACACGCACATTTGTTCAAGAATTAATCCTTCTTATGTAGAGATATTAAAACGGTGCAAACAAAAACAAGTTATAAGATTTTCATAAGAGATACAATTGAAAATGTATATATATATATATATATATATATATATATATATATATATATATATATATATATATATATATATATATATATATATATATATATATATATATATATATATATATATATATATATATATATATATATATATATATATATATATATATATATATATATATATATATATGCTATGTTTGCATATATATATATATCGGTTCCGTTTATTTGTTTGAGATTGTTGTTTATGGACTATTCATGACTTGGCAAAGGGTGTATAATGAATTGAGAAACGTGTTCCCATGTGTTGTTCTGCAGATATATTAGCACAGGAGGACTCATTTCTCAATTTCAAGACGGCCACTTTTTGAAGTTACCAATAGTGCACATATTTCCAACCACGAATTATCTCCACCAATTTTACAGATAACTTTATGGAACTTTTTCTTGTGGCTTTGTCATATTTCTGTGAATATTTTTCTAATTGGACTTTTTTTACCTATCTCCTTTAGTTTTTTTAGTAATTTTTTGCAGCTTCCATAAATATTTGCTAAGGGTGCTGTAAGCTGTCTTAATACATTTCTCATAGTCCCTTTATTATGGGCATACGTTACTTTCCTGGCTAAACGAGGTGTCTTTTCAAATTTAAAGAGCTCACAAGGATAATACGAATCACCCTGGCTTATCCTCTGTTCTGAAATGCCTTGTAATACTAGGCAATAGCCTCAGTTTGAAAGGCAATTATTTATTACCAAAATATAAAACGGTTTTTTCAAAACTAATGGCTTAAACTAATAAATTTTATTTTGTAAAACTGTGCCGTCATTTCCTCTGGGAACATTCGTAACAATATTTCAATTGATATTCTTTTATCCCATTTCTCACGCTTTCTCTGAGCAAATATATATAAAATTGTTGATATTCTCCCACATGGAAAACTACATTTTCCAAACAATTTTTCCAAATTATTTTTAACAAAGAAATATATTCCTTTGAAAAAAAAGCTCTATTTCTTTTCTTAATGTAACAACCAATTACCAACAGAAATTTTCGCTATTTCGTTTTTGGAAGAAAGATAATGCAGAAATATTGCTCTTATACTTATTATATCCCTACACATATCATTGTTACACATTATTATTACACGTACTATTCTGAAACTAGGATATACAGTCAGTTTGCGAAATATTATTCCATCTCCATAATGTAACAGTGGCTATTTACCAAGAAATGCGTGGTCCCAATTGCCAGGGTTGTGACATATACTTGATGGATGATACATAAGTGGACCTGATGATGTCTTATTCTATGTTTCCGTAAAGTAAACGTACCTTTTCCCAGCTCATTATGCCATGCCACCCGCCGTAAAGTTGACGGAAATGTGATGAATTGAAAAACTTCTTCAATGTTGGTGCATAGAGAATATTCGAGTTTGTCCAAATAGTTACTTTTCTTTATCATAAACATTAATATATGTTTGCGTTTTTAAGGAATATAATTTATGTAAACATATTTTTTTTTTACTTTAATTGGGTGCTATGTTTGCAAATTAATTGCATTTATTAAACATATTAGCATATTTTTATAGCACAAGAACTAATCACATTTCTATGTATATTCGAAGACAGTATATTATATTCTTATTTGCAATGAACTTTTTCTAAAGTGTCGTAATTCAAATTGAACAAATATATTTTAAAAATAATAATTTATACTGCATTCTATTATCATAAGTATTTCTGAAATTCTTACATTTATTATCATTATATATGTTGTCTACTAATTATTATTGTTAACTACTAATTATTATTGATAATAACTTAATATTGCGATAATAGTTTATATATTACAATAACAATTTCTTTTTATCCTGGTAATTATTTTCATTATAATTTTAATATAATATTTGAGATATGTATTACTATTATCATAGGCATTATTGATGGAGGTTATAAGTTTGTCTCTTAGGGTAAATTTATACCTTCCTATTTATGAGATTTTATTTATTAAAAAAAATTATATGTTTAAAATTATGAAATTAAGTAAAATTATTTCAAAATATATAGGAAATACGCTGAATTGTGATTGTTTAAATACACTAATTGTTTCACGCGTTACTTAAATTGTATGTTATCATTGGAAAATATTGATTTTATAACCTTTGTAAGAACCGTAATTTGATAAAAAGAATTATGAAAAAGAAAATTTATACTCCTATGTTATTTAATTTTAAGCACTAAATTAGAAAAACACAGTTTGACCGTTGATTGAGTAGCATTCTCTCTTGAATTGTGAAGCAAATCACAAATATTAACGAGTCTTGCAATCCCAGTTTCCTAATTATATAAACCTTTGATGTTTATTGATGATTTTTGGTTAGTTTGTGTTTTATCAAAACTGATTTTCTGATTTTGCTTTTCTTGTGAGCCATGAGTTCGTAATAAATGGTAAAATGGGTTATATTAGCTGCTTACAATGGATGATTGGTTGGTTCGTGTGCTCAATGATCTATTTTTGTATACTCTAACGACTAACCAAGCCAAGGCATACATCATAACGTGTATTCTGAATCACAACGAATATCCATTCCAGAATTCGTATCCGCCCCCTTTTTGATGCGAGGACAAATTGTTAACCACACAGTCGTCAAGTTGACTTACATTGTGCGAAGTTAGATGAATAAAAGTATCATCGTTTGTAAAAAGATGCTCATAAATCTATATTGTTTAATTTTTTTTTTTTTTTTTTTTTTTTTTTTTTCATTTAAGAAATAAAATGTATATTTACGTTTTATGTAGGAAATATGATAAGTTTTTGAGCTACAATTTATAAGAATTAGTTTTATTTTAAAAATTCCTTAAGTGAAAAGAGTTAATTTCAAGATTTTAAAAATAAAAAAAATAAAAAATAAAAATGTTTGTTTGCAAAGTTATTTTTTGACATCGACCGCAAAAGAAGTACCATTCTTCTTCTAACTTTTCCAAAACCCTGAATGAATTAAGGACAAAGTTAAAGCAGCCTGAGCTGCTCTAGCAAATTTATTTCCCGCAATAAGATTTAATGTCAGACACGGGAGTGCATTAAATCCAAAATAAAGCTAATGTTTGGCAATTCCTTTCCGTAATTGCCACCTTATTTCCCTTCATTTGATTTTTCAGAAAATTATTTGGAATGCAGGCGGAATTCAAACTAATGAGTGTCTTTTTTTTTTTATTTTATGACCTACCCCACCACTAATATTGGAAGATTTCCGGAATTTCTAGAGCTCATTCTGTTCGTTTTTTATTTTCAGAATGGGGTATTCGGTTACTTAATTAGTGATTATATAATTATATTATGTAGTGAAAGGCAAGTGTGTTACAGTTATATGACGTTGAATAATTAGTGGAGTTCTTTGCAAAGATTTTGAAGAATATGTGATTGATTTGAGTATGTTTGGTGGGAATACAGTATGACAAAGAGTTTTGGATTGTATTTGGATTACTTATCACATAGTTTAGATCTTGTATTTCTGATTATAGCTTGTATTTTAACTATTAAAATACCCATTATTTAGAGTTGATCACTTTAATAATGTTTTAAATTGGTTATGATTTTATAGTTGTTTAATTGAACTCCAACAAAATGGATTTCATTGGGCTTAAACTATATATATATATATATATTTTTAATGTACCCAATTAACGAAATTCATGGTCATTTTTAAATCCTTTATATTAGCTTGAATTTTGTGTGTTTTCTTATGTGTAGATGCCAATCAAATTTGCGAAAACCCACTTGTCGTAATCTGATGGGGTTGGAAATTGGCAAATAAATTAGATGTCTGTGACAATGCCTTGTATATAGTTTTGGGGACGGTCGTTGTCCCTAAAAGGTTGTTTTTATACATGTTTCTATAATCGTTATGAATACTAATAAATCCCATTTGATCGATCATAGTCAAATTCTTTTCTGTTGGCAAAATTATTTTTATCAAACCAATAAAAGGTGATTGAAAGTGAATAAATAAATGTAATTTTGAGTGTAATCCTCTAAATTCAGCGTTGCACTGAGTAGTAACGTTATATGTGAAATAATTTTAACCCATCATTGTTTAAAAACTTTCCTGTTGACGAAATTGTTTAATCAGAATGTATAATAATATAGTTGACCGTAAATGCCCACATTTACATTCCTTTTATAAATTCTTTATATTAACTTCGATTTTGTGTGTCGATGGCGGGAAAATCTGCGGAAGATTAATTAACCATCTTGCCATCGGCCTGAAACTTGGCAGATAGATTCGATGTCGATGACAATTTTTGGGTCTGTAACTGTCACTAAAAGGTCACTTTTCTGAATACTAATAAACCAACTTGCCGTTATCCAATCGTGCTAAAATAGCATTTAACAGACCATAGAAATAACTCTTTCCTGTTGCAATTTTTTTTTTAATAAATAAATAATAAAAATTATTTAATCATAATAAATAATAGATATTTGGATGTAAATGCGAAAATTCATGATCATTTTTAATAAATAAATTTTGAAACGCATTTTGTCACACATTTTGCTGATATAAATGTGTTTGATTTTTAAAATTAGATGCAAACACCAAAAACACGCTGTTTACAGAATCGGCGTTGTGTTAACGAATATATAAATTAACAATGCATATAAAGGATTTACATTAAAAAATTTCTTTTATGGGCTACTTTATTAAAATATAAATTTTGAAAAGTATTTTGCCACCATGTATTTTGCTGATAGAGATGTTTTTTAGCATTTAAAACTCGATGCAAACACCAAGCATACGCCGACAACAGAATAAACGTTATGGTAATGAATAAAAAAAATCGTTAATGCATGTAAAAGATTTGTATTAAAAATTGTGTTCTCATAGATTATACTATTTATTATTCTAACTCTTTTTTTAATAATATGGTGTAATCGGACTGTAATTTATTAACATTTAAAATTAGTAGCTTTTTATATAGGAACTTTGTTGTTTTAGTCGCCAACTTTTAATTTAAAGATATATGGTTAGGAAATATTGAGCTATTTTAAAAAATGTTAAAGACAAACCTACTTTTGTGATTCTAGAGTTCTTTAACACGCAACAGAGAGTAGATGTGGTGATGACAGGATAATTACATAAGATAGATATCAGAACGAAAATATTAATTATTTTAATTGAAGTCGGTATAAATAGGCTTTAAGTGAAATAAATTTTTATCTTTGAAAACAACTAAAAAGCGGTTAATATCTAGAATAGCACTATTGCATTTGTGTAGGATATAAGGACCAGATGCGAATCGATCCTTAATCAAAGTATACCAACATGTTAGGCCGAATATTATAATTGTTAGACATGAAGACCATGTCGAAGGGAAGTTTCGAAATTGTAAAATGACCATTACACATTATTGCAGAGCACTGTTTGTTTCAATTAAATGAGATTTCTTCTATTTTCCTGTCATTTTTATCTCGTCAACCATTGACAGCATTGGAGTTACTCAGATCAATTGAACTGGTGAAACCATAATTTTCCCAATTTTCCTCAAATTGAAAAAAAAACAGGAGGAAGAAGGTGCCAACATTTCTGTAAATGTTATTCTATCAGTATCTACTAGAAAAAAAAATAGAATCGAAATAAGTTGAAAAATTGAAAAGGGTTATATCAAAATTTCTATTTGAAGACTTGGGGAGTGTAAAATCATTGGGTAAAAGATTTATAAATGTTTGTCACGAACAACTTTGACTGGTGGTGGTTTGGAAAACAGAATAAAAACTCTGAAAAAATGATCCCATGCCACTTATTTATTTTTCTAAGCTCCTATCATTTTAATACAATCATCCTAGTATTTTTTCAATTGATACATTAATAAAATCCATGCTTTTGAAGGAATGACTAAGAAAATTATTTTAAGAAGTTATTTAAATTTAATTTAATAAATACTAAATATAAGGTTATCCTTGCTTTTATAAAATGAGATGGACAATAATTCTTAAGAAAATATTTTCCTAATTAGTTTCACACTTTTAGGTAATTCATTATTTTTATTTTAATTATTTAATTAATTCAATAGTTTTATTGAATTTGTGGAATTTCTGTGAAAGCGATTTATGATCACCTCACCATTTTATTCGTAAAGGGTAGTATTCAAAACTATTTTATGTTTACTAAAATATTAATTTATTAGGGTGGAGAAAGTACTGTTTATCTAAAATCAAAAAATATTTTAACTCTTGCTTCTTAAAATATTACTAATTTTATTTGTTTCAATAACGAAATTGTGGAAAGCATTTTAAGATAAACATGCTATCTTACAGCAAACACTTGAATCAGGTACTATTCAGTGTAGTTTTTTTAGGTTACTCTATTACGTTATACAGTTAAAATACTTTAAAATTCTTAAAAACTACTCATCATGTAATAAAAAAAATCCAAAAAATGACTCATAAACCCAGCAGGGCAGGTAATTGACATCTTCAAAGTGCAATAACATCTGTAGTTTGTCGTCGTGAAGGAAATAAACGATATTATGTTTATACTTTCCACCCCTGTATTAGTTTTGAAACTTCAAGATGATTAACGACTTCCAGGCTGAATGAATTAAAATTTTTTTGAAAGGAGAATTTAATGAAAAAGCTGTCATAAAATGTGAGTGGCGGTCCAATCTCTTCTCTACTCCATGCAATACTATCCCTCCATTTTGCAATCTAATTTTTCACGCATCGCATCCTATTTCGATATCCTGTTGGATGGCAATTTTTAGCGAAGAAATTGATGCCTACCTACCTTGCAGGCTATTGATATTTAATTTGCGGAATGGGCTTGGCTCGGGAAGAAGATATTTTTAGATTTGTGTGTTATTTTCCCAAGCTACATTTTCGAGAAATTCCCTGTTTCTTCGATTTTGTGAAGCTGAGTTATTTTTCTAAGAATATATGTAAGTTTGAAATGGATATCTAAAGGATTTTAAATAAACTATGAATTTTAGTGAATATTTGCATAGTGAATAAGTGAGTTATTTCAAACTTATTAATATAAAGATTTTTTAATTTAAAATGTTTAAAGTATGCATGATAACGCTTTAGTCCAAATTTAAATCATACAAGAAGCACATAGTTAATAAACTGGAATATAAATTCTAGCAAATATCTTAAGAGCAATGCACTTAAGCTATTAAAAAGTTTTCAATTGGAGAAACTTTAATGGAAAGGCTTTTAGATATGTAAAATACCTCCATGTATACTGATTGAATATAAAAGGGGAAAATAAAACTTATTTTGACTTGGGTAAGTGTCTACATGAGAGTCAAAGGACTAAAAGAAATTTCGTTGTTTGTAATGTTATTTAAATACTTTGATAAATTGGTTGCTGTGGAGAGTTTTTGGTTTCTATTATAGATATGCAAGCATGTTTAAAAATGTGGTCACACAAATTATTTTTTTTATGAATTTTTATCTAGTAAATGACTTGAAAGTATATAAGAAAAAAAATTGAATGCAAAAATGATCAATCCTGCAAAGCTTTCAAACCTATGAAGATATTTATTTAATACAGTTGGCAAAATTTAAAAAAATAGTTTTTTATATATATGTTACTTTATTATCAATTGTAACTATAAGAAAACTAAAAATTCAAAGTTCAGAAAATATGTACATTTCATTACCTACTTTATATGTATTTGCAGTAATAAAAATTATAAAAAATACTCTTCACACTTTGAATTCTTAAGAAGAAAAAAAAAAAAAAAAAAAAAAAAAAAAACATTTATGTATAGAAAAGCCATAATTTTATTAGATATAACTCAAAATAATTAATGATGATTTCCAATATAATTACATTTATATGCGGTATGTTTCTGTATTTTAGCAACAAAATTTTTTTTACCGTATTTCAAACAAGATTATTTATATAATCACTCAAAGGTGTTTATGTTCATATTCCAAATTTTTACCATGAATATAAAAGATTTATACTGTATACCCCATACCCGTTCGAATTACCATTTTTGAAAAGGTTTTTCTATGCACTTTTTTAACTAGCTAAAAACATATTTTTTTAGATACCTTCCCCCCCCCCCCCCGTCTCCCCTTTGAAACAGGCTACAATCTCAGAAATTCTCCAGTTATAAGAAATTGTCCTTTAAAAGAAAACTACCCTCCTTAAAAAAAAAAAAAAAAAACTTCTTAGAAACAAGAAATACCCAGCGATCACGTTTAATGTTTCATCGAATAAAAAATTACCCAAAATAGGGAACAATGTTTTAAATAACTAAACAAAACAACAGAAGTAAAATAGGGATAAGAAAAACGGCGTGATTACTATTACGCTGCGGATGGAAGACTTCCACACACGAAAAAAAAGTGTTACATATATTTTTTTTTTCCTTCCAACTTTTCCCCCCTTTGTTTTTTAGCCCCTTAGAATATTTCTTTTGTTACATCCTGAGTATTAAGCGGCAAAACCGTCGACTAATGACAATACGCCTTGCTGCATCCTGCTGCAAGTTACTTTTGCCTTAACGGATTTTTTCATTCACTCCTTTGGCACCCTTTAAGACTTTCTTTCCTCCAATTCCCCCTCTTGGGCATCTTTGCTGAATCTGCTATCTAAAGAAAAGTTCCTATAACGCCTTTTCACGGTTTGCTGGTGCATATGTGATTTTTTTTTCTTGAACTCTTCCTCTCTGAAGACATTCTTCAATTAGATAGAGCGTATTAAAGACCCAGTTGTCGCGGTGCGGTACCCTTTCCCCTCCCTAACTCTAATTAGGTTTATTTTTTAATGATGTGTGAAATAAGTAGGGGGATGAATAAATAAGTGTTTCGCGATGAGGAAGGGGGGTAAATATTGAATGAAGTCGTTCAAGGAATTTGGTTTTTAGTGTGCACTTGACACAAAAATTATCTTGATTGTTTTTTATCATAGTGGAACATAATTGCCTTAAATTTGCTGAAATGAAATCAGTTACATTGACAAAAAGTGTTTATTTAATGGAGAATAAAAACCACTGAAAGATGATTGTTATTTTTTTAAATAACTATCTTTTCATAATTTACGTATAATAAGTATTGGATAATGCATTTCAAATTACGTCCCAAATAATTTGTATTTTGTATTTATAAATTTCGTTTTTAATGATAATATATATTGCTATAAAAACTCCAATAGTTATTCTAGTATGCCCCACAAGTACTTAAAATTTTGAACTGGCATATAATGTTTGTTTAAATGCATTAATTTACATTATTTAAATACCAATTCTCAGAAAAAGTACCAAGACATTTTTAAATTTAAAAGTTTCATTTATTGAATATTTAGCGGACACACCGTTTCAAAAACATTTTGTTTATTTTATTTAGAAATTACAATGTTCATTAAGTCAGCATTCTAATAATATATCTTACGAGAATTGCAATCCAGTATTCCTTTTTCTACATATGTTTGTCATGACGTATGATATGGTACCTGCTCTAAGGTGCAATAAAGGTTACAACTTGTTTCTTTAAAAAAAAAAAAAAAAAAAGGAAGTAGATGGAAGCAGTACTCATCCGTGTTTCAAAAATAATTGTCTGATTATTGAATAGTCAATAAAATTAAGAAAATAAATTTGAAATTTATTAACAGTGGAAGTACTTTTGAAGTTGTTTAGAGACCCTATCAGTGAAGGTTTTTAAGATTGTCCTTTGTATCTTTAAAAATTGTAATTTGTAAGTAACTTGTAACTTATCCTTGTAAAAGCGGTTGCATCTTATGAGTATTTTGTTGTTGTATTTCAGGTACATACTGTATTCCAGTAATTTGTACTTTGTAATTTAATTTTAATATAAATCATTTTTCAGGAATCCCAAAACTTACAATTATATAATTGTGAAGTAGTAGGATACAGAAAGGAAAGACAAATGATGTGTAGGATAGACAGGTATGGAGTTTTAAATACACTGGTTTGTAAAACTGAGAGTACACTTGTTTACTGTTGCATATCAGGGCCTATATTCGTGTCTTGAAAACCCCATTGCATTCTGTAAAAGAGACCATTTGGGTTGTGCTATCCAGTAAAGGGATTATGAGGTCAGTTTTCATGAGGGAATCATTTTTCTATATTCAGATTTTACAACAATTTGCTGCCGCATTTCAATATAATAACTAAGTGTGCATGCCAGTGTAATTAGAATATGTCTATCAACATACCACATGCCGATTGCTTATGTCTCTCACTGTTTCGTAGTTAAGGGGGTCTGGGGCCCAAACTTTTAATTTCTTAAATATTTGTTGGATAAACACAATGTGTTATGTAATTGTAGAACAGTGTACTGGTCTATAAAATCTATTTTTATTTTTTTTTAATTAAAATTTTAGCAAAACTATAAAACAATGCATTAAATATTTTGATATAACTTAATAAAAATTATCTTAATAAACTTAAAAATTATATGCATGTGTTCACAAATATATAACAAGAAAATGTATCACATACAATTTTGATATTTATAGCGGATATTAAAATAAAAACTTTTAACTATAAAAGTTAATATTTTTTTTTTATTTCATAATTAAAAAAAAAATCATATCAGTAAAATACAAAATTTTAAAGTTTGTTTAGTAAATATCTTCTAAAGAGTTAGAACAAAATGCATGGGAAATTTGGTATATGTTACTTTATTACCAATGAAGTTATTTCCAATTACATAACAAAAAAAAATCATCAGTGAGAAAAAACTGTTTAAAGTTCATGGAGAAACTAAGTCAGCGTCAAGCCAATGGAAATGGCTAACATTATAAATGAGGTATCAAAATGATAGTAATTGAACACATTATTTTTTAAAGCAATTTTTTTTTTTTTTTTTTTTTTTTTTTTTTACAATTTTGAAAATATTTGGGCTCTTGACCCCCTTAAGTCATTTCAAAGTTATTGAGTACTACCTAAAAGAGATTATATGTGCTCTTAAAAGAAATGTAACAGGAAAAATAAAAAAAAACTTGATACTGTTAACGAAATTATTAAGAAACATTTTTTATTTGACAGTAATGCAAGATTCTTCAACATATAAAGCTAACTTTTTTTTCTTTGTTTCTTCTTTTTTCCCTTGTTGCTAATTACTCAAAACATGAATTCGAAATTTTACAAATGATATATTTTTACTCAGAAAACTCACAAAATGTTGAGAGCATGGGAAAAAAGAAGTTTTTATTAATATTTGATTAATAGAGCATGTTTTCATACAAACCGATTTTCATAGTTTAATTAAAAGTTTTTTAAGAAATATTAAAAGGCTCAAATGATATATGATACCCTGATGCTTGGGTAGACTTAGGTTGATTGGTTGTTTTCAGATTATCTGGCACCGTCAGCAACACGAGGGCTATAATGCGCCGAAACATTCGTCATTAGACAAGCCATCATACATTTACAAACACCCATTTCTAACACGCTTGAATCCGCAACCTCGTGGACTAGAAATTAGCACGCTAAACACTATACCGTTTGGTCGGCGGGTAGACTTAGGAGATATAACTAGAGCGTTCTTACATTATAAGTGGTAAGATGGAAGCGATATAAGAGTAAACTATATAATTGGTTTTATTGACTAAGATCTGGTAGGAGGCCATTCAGTCAGCATTCACATTGTTTATATCTAGGATATGAGCTGGTAGTCGGAGAAAATAGAGGCAGAATCAAGTCAGTACAATTTACAAGCTAGAATGAGAGTACATATGAATAATGAAGTTTTTGGCTTGGGTTATATTTGTGTTACGCTCATAATTCTACCATACCTGAAAATAATACATCTATAATGTTTAGTGAGATATATTTTGGTCAAAATTAGCGTAGAACAAAAAACCTAACTTGTATTTAGCCAAAATATGTTTAAAGTAATAACTATTTTATGAAAAGGAAAAAAAAAATATCCTTTTTATACTTTTAGTTATATGTCAATACACATACACTGTTGATCTTAAATCTTGTACAACACTTTAACTTAAGGTACTTTAGGCCAAAATCCAATGTATAGTTGTGTAAATATTGGGATTTCTTGAAAGGACAGATTTAAAATGTTTTTTTTTTTTTTTTCTTCTTCTTTTTGTTTTGCTTTGTTTCTTATAGAAAAAGTAGTTCTCAACCCTAACCTGGTGTTAAATTATTCATCATCCTTCCAGGTCCAACTTTTTGCGTCTTCTGGACTGTAAAAGAGCAACTTTAAAAACAATTGTCATTGCATTTCTTTGATGTTGATAAATTTTAAGTTCAAAAATGAAATTGGCTACAGGCAACCAAAATATCAAATTTCATTCATTCTTCCTCAGGTTAGGGATAGTGAGACATCAGTTCTATGTTCAGTGAGACATCAGTTCTATGTTCAGTGAGACATCAGTTCTATGTTCAGTGAGACATCAGTTCTATGTTCAGTGAGACATCAGTATCAGTTCTATGTATAAAAAATCAGTTTTATGTTCCTGATACATTATTTTCTGTAGATATTATTAGAAGAAATAATTTTTTGACCTGTGCCCCTGTAATATGTTCTTATATAATACACAATTTTCACTGTTTTGATTCAAATTAAAATAATTCAATTAATTCGCGTGTGTGACAAATACATAAAGCTGCTATTAAGTAACATTTATTTGAATGCAATCCGATTAAGCGCACTTTAAAAAATTCGTATAAAATGATCTCATATTCAAATTTATCTGTTCTGTAAGAAAATTACAACAATTACATTTTATATTCTCGGTAAGTGAAACTAGTTAAAATTATCATTCAGTCCTTAAGCCTAGTCAGTAAATTATGTGGTATAACACAACAAAATATTTATATACTTAAAATCAACTATGAATTATAAATACTTCAGAAATATATCTTAATCAATCTTTTCCAATAACAAGTGGAAAACTGATATTCATTTGCTTTTTGATTACTTTATGATGGTTAAAAGTCAAAAAATTTAGTTATTCCCCAAATTAATCTTCATCAATAGTATCGTATTTCTAATATAAAAGTTAAAAATACTTTGGAAATATAATTCCTGCAATATTTTCTAATGTAAATTGAGTAAATGAGAGCTATTAACTTGTTTCTTATAAAAAGACGAAAAGTTTGATTATGCGTCAACACGTTCTGATGTTTCATTTTTTTAGTATCTATTTATGTATGACTACTTATTGCTAATGATTCATTTTAATTAATTTGACTATATTTTACATACATATTACGTTATTTAGAATATGAAAACTGTGTGCACGTAACAAATTCATGCAATCAGGCCAATTACTAAATATGCTTACACTCTCTGCAAAATGAAACTGCTGAATCTTACATCCTAAAGGAAATGAAACAAGTTATAATTTTTGTTCATTTCCAGTCGTAAAAATATTTTCTACCTCAGCTAACTTTATTTCCCTACTCGAAAGCAAAGATGAAAGTTATAAAATACTTTAAAAATCTACCTTCCGCTGTCTTTTCCGGGGCAAGTGGGGCAAATGAGAGTCATTAGCATGCTGGGTATTTCCCTGAAGGTTTGGTGAGCAAGGTCCGGGACAATAACTTTGATGGTCCAAGATAGCGAGAAGGGTCGACAGTAAAGGGACTTTTCTGAGAAACACTGTCGTAAAAGTAAGCATCGATATTTCCACTGCATTCGAGACTTTCTTTTATCAGTTTTATTTGCGAGGATTTTTTTGGCATTTCGCGTAATTACGTGGAGGCTCTACTTCCATTTTCTGCCTTTTAAGGTTCGTGGAACTTGGTTTATGTCGCGGGACATGGCCATTTTGTCAGGAATAAAACTCAAATCTTTTTAAAATACTTTTTAGACTTATTTTATCTAAAGACATCGTGAAAGGAAGGAAGGAAGTTCTGAATTGGAAATCATTTGTCAAACCTGTTGATATTTCATAAGCATCGACGGTTAATAATGAAAGTGCTTAGTGTAAATTTTGATAGCCTTGAATATCTGGAATTTAATGTAATTGATTCAATTTTCTATCATTTAATGTTGTTTTAATTTTATTGATAACGTAGATATTCGTTTAATTAATTAAATGAGTGTTAGTTAATTGCAAATTATATAAAGATTGTGTAAAGCATAATGTAAGTTATAGTTCTTTAAATTTGAGACAAAGTGTATATTATGAATGCCTACTTTTCAAGGAAGCTAAAACTATTTTTACAGAAAACAGAAAAACTGCAGATGTAGTAAATTGTAATATAGTAAACTAATATGTATCTAAAAAATTAACCCAAAAAAAACCCCAATGATTTATTGCCAGCATTTAATCATCAAACATACACGAAGCACTATATTGGATAAAAATTTTTACTATAAAATAAATCTGATAAACGAAAGAATTACGGTATATTAAGTTCGTGATCTATTGATAGATTGTATATTATAAATAAAAAAGTCATATTGTATTTTACTTTATTTGGTAATAGTGATAATACAGGTTTGAAAAATAGTGGCAATTCCAAAAACAATCGGGTAATTTCGAGATGTGTCTATTATTAGACCAGTTGGCTGGATATTTCGAGAAAGTTCTCACGCGCCTCTATAAATATAAGATCGCATATCGGGAGAGTTTCAGTTTTGACTTCAGATCTCCATGAAAGCTGAGAACTTTGTTTACTTATTGGAGTGAGCCTGAATTATCGCTGTATTCGAAGTTGTTTTTACTGAAGCTTGTGTTGAAGCTTGAAAGTGATTGCACTGTTCGGAAATTTTTTGTGAGCCTTTAAAAATTGGATAAATAATAGTTATTATCTAATAAAAACTGTACCATCATTGCCTCTGAGGACAATTCATAACAGTATTGTTATTATAAAGGACAAGTAAATGTATTTTTGAATAATTTCAACAACTGCTTTGAGTGCTTTTGTTTTAAATTCACTAGCAACAAGTTATGATAAATCATGGATATGGTGGTATTTTTTCAGTTTCTTTCCATACCTAGATGTAAATGTGGGACAATTACCCCTTAAAGGAGGCATTCATCCATGTCTTGAACTAGCGATGTTTCGGTGTAGTATAGCACTTCAGTAGTCATTGCCCAAAATAATCTGAAATATAACTGACCAACCGGGTTTAAGGACTTTAAGATGATTATGCTTCATATGATAGATCTAATTAAAAAGTTTATGTAACAAAAATATCTTTAAAAGCTCACGAATTCAAAAGTTGGATAATACTGTACTCCGATTTCAAAAACAATTTTAATAAACTTGATTTAGTTTAAAAAAACTAACTTACCATTTTATTTTGGTATGTTCAATTAAGTTGGCTGTTTTATTGCAAACAGAGAATCTTTAGTACTATTTTTCTCACCATAGTTACTAAAACTTCAAAGCTATGTCACGCATGTGATAGTTTGGAAACTTTGCACCTGTTCTTTAAACTTCGCTTAGAATGGTCTAACGCATAGATAATATTCAAATTTAATTTGTTGTGAGTGTTTGAGAATTTCATTAATTCCTAATGTATTCAGAAATATTTTTAAGATTTGAAATTTATTTTAATAAATTTTTTATTTACACATTTCAAACCAAACAAAGAGTATTTTGATTTCATGTGACATATGAACATAAAATGTTGCTATGTTGGTAAAAAGGCTTAAAGTATTTAGAATGCTTTACATTCTTGGTTAAAACTATATGCACCTCAAAAACAATGTATTTCTATCCAAACAAAAATTAATTTAATCGTATCGTATAATGTTTTGATACAAGTTTAAAAAAATAAAATCTTTTTATGGTTTATGAATCTAAAATTGAGTAAGTACAATCCTGAACCCTTAACTTAACTCTTTTAGTTGTTCTCAGTCGTAAAGAAATGTGCAAATCCCAATCTTGATTACAAAGATTGCAAATATAAGTAATCAAAGTTACAAGAGTGTAAGGATTTTTATTACTGACTGCCAAAACGATACACAGCAAACACGGCATTTTTCTGCAATACTAGCATGTTTAACGTCCTCTGACAAAACTTATCACATCATATTTCGGAGTTGATATTATGTGACATGAATTTGTAGGGTTGAAGATTTGCGATAATTGTTCATTTATATTGAAATGTGTGATATCAACAAACAAAAAATACAAGGCTAGTCCAATCAGAGAAAGGGTGTAATGATTATTTTCCCTTCAGATCAGTCGCGATCCTTAACTGAGCACTTAGACAAAATATTATCATTTAGAGTGAATCTTGCACCTATAGCCTGTTAGTAGCACAGTAAACTGAAGTGAAAGAATTGTGTACCAATTGGCTTCAAGCATACCGTCCAAAGCTATGTGAGAGTTATGTAAGGTTTAGTGAAAATATATATTTCAGTAGCCTCTACATAGTCATTCTGCTAAAAACTTGCCTTCATTTTTCGATGTAATTTTAACGAACATTTCCTAAAATATAAATTTATTTTTTTATCTAAGCTAAAACCTTGTCATTATTTTTCCCCATAAATTTTAGTATATAAAAAACCAAATTCAAAGTTAAAAAAAAACTTTGAGAGACACTAATGGCACTTCTTACAATTGCGATTATTGACTATGACCTAAGTGAATTATGTCACTAGAGATTATTTGTTCAGATACATCTTGTTTTTGTAAGTTCACCTGTACAAAAAATAAAAAGCTTCTAAATCATTCTTATCTCATAATAAATCCAGTCCATTATTTGACAACATTCATTCACTAATAAAAAAACACATTTTTGGTGTACAAATCTTATGCATAAACTAATATTTATTAAATTATTTATCTGGTAAAAATTAAATTCAAAGCCGTTTTATTCATTTGTCTTGCTTTGCATACAGTTATGAAGTATTTCATACCTAACCCTTCCCTTCCCCTCCCCTCACCCCCCCCCCCCCTGATAATTCTGATTGATTTAATATTTATTATATTGTTTTTTCAGTCAAAAATTTAACATCCATGTATAAGAGTAGTAAATTTTTAGCTAATATTTCTATAAAAAATATGTTCATTTATGTCAATATAGAATCATTAAATTTGATAAAATTGAAGGCAAATTTTTATAAATTGTTGTTAATAAATATTGAGTGTATCTTTCATATTCACATTTTTAATAAACTATTTATCCTAAGAAGTGCTGACACATTTGAAAAATGAACATGATAGAAATATACCTATACACTATATAATACTTACACAATAGAGTATTTACTGCATTTTATTTGAGAAACTAGAAATTTTTGACTCAAAATTTCAATAAATAGCTACAAAGTTCATCAAAAGATGGCACTATTAATTGATAAATTTGACAACAACTACACGGAACAAATGTAACATTATTTCATGATTTTTGCAACTTATTATTTTTTTTTTTTTTTTTTTTCATTTAATAGAGCCATCTCTGAAGAACTTTGGAACTATTTATGAAAAAATGAAGAATAAAATTTTGTGGTTATCTAAGTAGAATGCAGCAAATGGTACATTTCTATAGCTGTCAGTCCTTTTTGGGGTACCCTGTATCTTTCACAGTAAACCATACAATAGAAAACATCTTGCCTTTGTAAATTAGTTATTTTGTTTTTATAGGTATTCTTATATTTCGGACCTTAAGATCATTTTCTATGCTCGTTATATTACAATCGTCCAGTCCAGTGCATTTAGAAACTACTTTGTAGAATACCTTGATTTTGGTGAGTAGGTACGAAAAATCCCTAAATTTAAATTGCATAAATTGTTTCCATTTAATGTTTATCTATAAAAAATAAAATGAAAATAGCAAAAGAAAAACCAGGTGGAGCCACTACATATGCATTGGCGTAAGGATTTTAAATATAAAGTAAAATAAATTAAACAATATTTTCGAGTATTTAATTTATGTCATTTCATTAAGTGGCGATTCCGCACCTGCTCATTAAATGACAAGGTGGTTATAGAAAGTAGTTTCTAAATGCACTGGGCTATAAGATTGTAACATAGCGATTATAAGGAATGATCCTTACTAGGACTTCCTCTAAAAGCAGATCGTTACTAAATCCAATTTTGTTCTTATACACTTTACTTCTTCCAATGGATTTCTTATATATACTGTACAAATTATTCTAGAAAATTGTCTTCAGGTATACATATATAATTGAGATGATTTTCTTTAATTTTTAGGTAATAATTTCAAACTTTTCGGTAGTATATCAGTATTAAAAAGGATGCACTTACATATATATATATATATATATATATATATATAAACTTTTTTTCCGTAAATGTTTTAATCAGCTAATTGCAATTAAAGTGACTAATTAGGACATTATGAGAACATATATGTATACACTTGTAATTAACTTAGAGGTAAGATTTTTACTGCAAATAAAATATATTATATTGGAGCATGTTCCTATGAAGAATTTTTAATTTAGCTGCAATATTTATTTAATTATAAATTTTTAAATAAAAAGCTTAAAAAAAATACTTAGTTTTTAACAAAAAATTAAGATAATATTCATAAAAAATGTGTTTATAACAATATATGTTAGATTCTCCATAGAAAACACATTCACAACTTGTGTCTTCAGAACAAAATTAGAATTTTGCAAATCGGACAGTTTATTATAAAGTTATGACCGTTGCCCTAAAGTCATATAACACAAAAATTTCATTCTTCAGAAAACGCTTTTAAAGTTTACTACACTAATAAACGTGATACAAAACAGGTTCACAAAACCCACTGTAATTTAAAAAGTAAATTAAGTCTCAAAAAGAAAATGGTATTATTTTAAAGGTAATGAATTCGGGAATATTTAAAAAAAAAAAAAAATGCAGACTTGAGTCAAATTTTGAAATTCCTAATGTATATATATATACCTTCAGAGAAAACCTTTAGCAACGGTATCTTATTTCTTCTATTAACAAAACCTACGTTATTCCAAAACAAAATCGACTTGAATTGCTGCTATTTTTAGTTTCAAGGCCGAAATATGAGACTTGTCAAGCCTTTAAACTCTGCGTCATAAATGCAAGCGTATACATCTATGCTTTGAGGCAATTTAGATGAGATTTAAGGACATTTTTCCTCAAACACGATAAAAGCAAGCAATCCTCAAAAAAGGACTCCAAGTCATCGCCGTCAATTTCCGCTCAATTCTGGGAGCGGTGTCTTGTTCCTTTATCCTCCTTTTACATAACCATTGCTGTTTACTTCAAGAAAGTGGTTTCTTTCGAAGTAAAAAAAGAGAGAGAATCGGGAAACATAAATAAAAGAAGATAAGAAAAAAATCTTATTCTATAAAACGAAACTCTCGTGCGCTACACGGCGAAGTCCGCTGAAAAATGCTGCACAAAGTTTTCATTTCCTTTCTGTATTCTTTTCGTGGGAGGAGTTCATTTCCTGCCAGAATATCTTCTTTGCCGGATAATAATGCGGAAACAAAGACCTGTTGTCGACTTCACTGAGATTGCCACTGTCCTTGCTCCAAAGTGAAATGCCTTTCTATTCAAGGATCCTTTTGTTGCAAAAGAAAAGTCCGTTTTGGTCACGAAGGAATTTCATTTGCAGTTCAGACTATCTACCCATGCATATTCTCTTACAACAATTTTAGGACGTCTCTAGAAATGTAAAAATATTAAAGTTCATCTCTCTACATACTTCACTGTGAAAAGCACTTTTTAGTAGCAGAAATAGGCAACTGCAAAATGAAAAACAAAATAAAGACATGCATCTGAATGTTTATAGGAATACATTGTATATGATCAAATTTCAATTTCAACTAACCGATATGAAATTGCGTTTATTATATACATTCAAATTGTGCATTGCTGCATATGAATATACTGCCATGGTAAACAAAAATTGCATATTGATACAATTCAATATCAATCGTTGAATGCCCCCGTATAAATAAACAAATAACTTTAAACTTTTTCTACAGTACCTAACTGAAATGCTTGTTTGAGGCAGACACTGCATTACCTGCGCTGTAACTACCTCAGAAGTTGAAACTATATTCTGTTTTTAAAATTCAAAGCTTCCAGCTAACTTCAGGAAGTTGACTGGGTTTTCTGAATATGAAAGTTTTTAATATTTATGAGATATAGCAAAAGTAGTAGAGTTTTCTCAAATCAGTTATTTCAGCATTTATGGCATTTCCTATCATGACAGGCTGATCATGATAATTAACTGGGAAATCAATCTAAATAACGTTTCTTTATAAGTGAAATAGAAGAGAAACAGTCGTTGATGGGCCCTTCTCAAGGAAAGTGAAATCTCTGTAAAAGGTCCTTTTTCAACTTTTTACACGCTTTTCTACGGACATTTCGGAGAAATGAATGTTTATAGTATATGTCGTGAAGGCCGCTGATAAATAAAGTTAATTTAATATGTGCGCGTAAAATCAGCATCTTTAATTCGTATAGTGAATTTAACGTATCTAAAACACCAGATATAATACCATCCTAAATTGCCAAATCTTAGAATAGATAAGTCAAAGGAAGAATAGCAAATGGATCAAGATTTAAGCAACTCATTTAATTACAATAAGGATTACAAGATTACACACACATCAGATTTACCCCAGATCGGGCTGGAGGAAACAGGTAAAGGACCCACCACGGTCAGAATCAAAATTAGAGTTCAAACTGAATACAGGAATCTGTGGCTTCAAAGTTCCTGAGAGAGAGAGTCAAGAGTGTAAGGTGACTGCTAAGTGGAGAGTCGGAGAATATAAGAGTATAATGTCAAAAGTCAAAAGTATTTCCTCATCTATACTCTTTAAAAAAAACCTCTTAAAAACTCACTTATTGGTCGTATCGGAGAGAGGTGTGTTCCGTACTCACAATTGGTCACCTCTAAAAATAGAAGGCTGTCGCAAACACGCCTTCGTATCCTCTGGTTGGAAAAGTAGATAATATTTTTAGTGGAGGTGTCCTAAATCCTTAACTATCGAGAAAGTGTCCAAAATGTGGCCAATGTCTAGCTATGTCTGGCTTCCCTGACAACTGAATATATGATATATTCTTATAAGGGAGTGAGTTTTACGTTTGTTAGTCAGACGTCGCGTCTACAAGTCGTAGCTGGACTTGCACAAAAGAGGGGAGGGAATGTCGTAACTTCTGTCGGAGTCACCCTCCTTGAATTTTAAGATACTGTGATGAACATAGCTTCATCACAGTATCTTAAAAATAATTGCTTCAGAGATTTTTTTAAAACTCACTAGAACTTTTTTTTCCCTTTTTTTTTCTTTCTTTTTTCTTTTCTTTTTTTTTTTTTTTTTTTTCCTTCTTTTTTTTGTCAATTGCTTTCAATGGCAGTTATCTTATTTATATTATCAATTTTGATAAAAACATTAATGACAAGTCTCATAGGCCCCAATAAACTGAATTCTAAAATACAAATTCGTTTGTCAATCCGTATGGAAATTATACTGACCGCAGATATGTGCATAAATATCTTTTATAGAACATTTTTTTATCTCAGTATATTCCAAAAGATGTAGATATTAATGAAATATATATATATATATATATATATATATATATATATATATATATATATATATATATATATATATATATATATATATATATATTCTGAATGCAATACTTTTATTTTCCTATGCTAACATATGGGTAACTAAAGAAAAAATAAAGGCATACGCTTTCAATGGTAAGTAAAAAATAGTTTTCCAAGTATGTTAATATGTCATTATTCATTATTTATTTTTTGTAGTAGTTAAGTAGGTGAAAAAGATCAATAAAGATGTATATGATAAACCGATTCCTATCTAGAATCATTGAAAACCGATTCTTATCGAGAATCGGTTTAACATATACATCCATGGATATTACCTATCAAACACCTTAATTAAAAGCATTCATCATATTATTTAATTTAAAGATAATAGACTGCACGAAATGAAAACTTATACATTTATTTTCATTAAACTTAATTTCTTGCGTTTTAATTTAATTTGCACTGTTCATCCCACAGTACTTTATGCACTTATAAATATGGCCCTTTAAAATTAAAGAATTCAATTTTTTTTAATTTGTTTCAGTTAGTAAAACATATTCTTGAGAAATACATCAATTTCTGGATTAAAAATATAAAAATGATACTCTTTTATACAAGCATATGGATAAATTTTTAACATTTCCTTGCAGTGATAAAATTTACATTCAACATTTTCTTGCAGTGATAAAATTTACATTTAAATTTAGGTCAATTATGACATGGGAAAATCAAGCCAATTCCTTACAATAACCTATCAGTTTATTTAAAATTACGATTTATTATAATACTGTTATGAATTTTCCTCAGAGGCAATGGTGACACAGTTTTTATTAGATAAAAACTATCATTTATTCACTTCAAAAACTCACAAAATTTACTCAAAGACAATAGTGAAATCACTCACAAGCTTCAACTCAAAAAAGTAAGAACAACTTCGAATACAGCGATTGTACAAGCTCACTCTAATAGGTGAACAAAGCAACCAGCTTTCATTGAAATACGAAGTCAAACTGTCCATTGAATTCAGCTGCGGTCTAATTTATAGATGCGCGTGAGAACCTTCTCGAAATATCCAGTTCACTGATCAAATAAAAGAAACATCTCGAAGTTTCATGATTGCCTTAGGTGTTACCACCTTTTTTCTAGCCTGTATTATCGCTGTTTACAAATAAAATAAGATAAAATAAAATATAGCAGAATTTTAAATTAATACGTCACAATTTACAACTATATACAGAAAATGTGTGTAACAATACTAAGAAAAACAGGCCAATTCAAACTTAGTTACATTTTCTGTTAACTGTTTTATTTTAGTATTTAATGTGTGTGTGTGTCGTAAAAAACAATTTTTAATTTATTTTTCTTATAATCCCATTTTTGAAAGAGAACATCACTAAAAAAGTTTAAAATAATTTCACATTTACTTCTTCAGGGTGTCCCACAAATAACCAACGATTTGAAAATTCAATAAAAAAAAAAAATAATAATAAAAAAAAAAAAAAAAAAAAAAAAAAAAACGGATGGGGATAGAAATATGAGGTTTATTACATTATGCTTAAATTACCAGGGAATATATTCTCACCAATTTTCACAATTAATTACAAAAGTTGCCAACACATGGCGCTGATGACTAGGGAAAACTACAAAACAATATTTTCAAAATAACCACCGTTTGCAGCTTTCAACGTGGCGCAGTCTGAGGACAAAATTCGCAGACGCCTGTGAGAACATTTCAGTTGGGATGTTCTGACCAGTGGCAGAAATGCATTGTACAGAATGGCAATGCCATCTGTTGGCAACTTTTTTAACTAATTTTAAAAATTGGTGAGAATAAATTCCCTGGTAATTTAAGCATAATACAGCAACCTGCATATTTCTATCGCCTTCCCCCCTTTTTTTTTCTTTTTTTATTTTTTTTTATTGGTTTTTAAAATCTTTGGTCCTTTGTGGGACACCCTGTACATGCTCAGTTTATAGGTTAAGCTAATGTTATCTTATCGTTACTAAAGTTAACCCTTTGCACTCGAGTGGCGCCTTTCAAGTACCTCACGATTTCATGCCGAAACACGAGAGGACCACTAGGTTTGATGCGGAAATTTTAATGCAAAGCCAATGACTGTGTTTAGTTTCTACGAAGCAAATCCATTAATGCCAACCGAACCAAAAATGTCTCGAGTTGCTGGTCCCTCCGCACGAAAAAGGCCTCGAGTGCAAAGGGCTAACTCAACTCATGTTAATTTCTACTTAGCATTTTCTCATAGTGATTTCGGTATTGCAATTTGCCTTTATCGTAGTAACTACACATATCATTTTCTTTTTTTTTAGCACAATTTCCTTGCACATAATAGTAAATAGTGTATATAATTCTTTTTTAAGTTTCTATTTTATGAAATATAATTGTTAGTGACAATACAGACTTGTAAAAGTTGGAAACACCTGAAGGAATAGATAAATTTCAAGATGTTTTCCAGTGTGTGCTGAAAGCCAAATCATTTGCTTTTGTGTTTACGGGAAAGTTTGCATGTGAGATATACATATCGACAAAGCGCAGAATTTCAGTTAGTTGGATGTTTATAACGGTGTTGGAGCGATTAATGCGCTAATTTGAATAGGTCTGAATGATCTATTTGAATTTGTACGCTCTGAAGCTTTTATTAAAGCTAGGTAGTGAGTTCGCTGCTGCTTAGCGAAGTTTGCTTAAGAATCTCAGACGTAGAATGAATTATCAGGTTTTATTTTGCTAAAATTGTTTTATTATTTCCTCTGAGAAAAGTCATAACAATATAGTGATTTCTTATAATAATTTTATGTAATAATTTTATATATTAATTTCTACATAGTTAGTACTTATAATAATTTTATATAGTAATTTCTGCATAGTTATTTCTTATAATAGTTTTATATAGTAATTTCTACACAGTTATTTCTTATAATAATTTTACATAATATTTTTATATATTAATTTCTACATAGTTATTACTTATAATAATTTTATATATTAGTTTCTACGTAGTTATTCCTTATAATATTTTTATATATTAATTTCTACATAGTTATTTCTTATAATAATTTTGCATAATATTTTTATATATTAATTTCTACATAGTTATTACTTATACTAATTTTATATATTAATTTCTACGTAGTTATTTTTTATAATAGTTTTATATATTAATTTCTACATAGTTATTTCGTATAATAATTTTATATATTAATTTCTGCATAGTTATTTCTTTTACTAATGTTATATATTAATTTCTAGATTAATTATATGCAATAATTTCTACATAGTTATTTTTAATAAGAATTTTTACATAGTATTTTCTACACAATGATATTTCTTAGTGATTTCTCCGAGAAATATTTAAATAGTGATGTCGACCAATATTCTTTTCATGTACAACCAAAAAAAAAAAAAAAAAAAAAAAATGCATCCGTTATTATTATTATTATTATTTTTATTTCTACATCTCTATTTTGATAAAAATAGTGCCGTGCTTCTTTCTAATTTTTACACACAAAAAACAGTCGATATACAATACTATTTTCTGTATCATTATTTTTCTTAAACACAATTCCACCTCTGCTTTGAGCATAATTAACCGTTATCTTATAAATTAATAATCTCTTTTAAAAGAAAGTACCAATTAAACCCTTTTTCCCAATTCTTTTTCTCATCTCACAGACATACACCACTACAGCTTTTCCCTCTTTTTATCCCTATCAGAAAAGAAAACCGAGTGATTAGAAAACTTTCCTACCGTGATGAACTTTAACGCCCCCTCCCGAAGCAAGTTTAATTATGGAGCGTCTGGAGGTGGCTTCAAGGCACGCTTTTATTGCGCCAAAGTCAAACTGCGGCGACAAGTCCGCTCTAATTTGCTTCTCTTGGCTGTTTGGCGAGGCGTGTAACTATGGGAGATGACTGGGATGCCCGGAGTTTGCTTTTAGTGGCACTAAACCGCGCTTACGGGTGTTTTTACTGCCAGATTTGGCTGCTCTAGTAAAAGTTGATGATGGGTCTAATAGGATATGGGAATAATATAAAAGAATTGGGCACACATGTGGGCTGGAAATTAGAGGATTTCTTGGAGTGTTGAGGCTACTGGAAAGTTGGATTTTTGTTTGTTTGTCAAACACGATTTCTTTGAAATTACTTAGTAAGGTTGGAAATTAGGGATATTTTTAAATCCTTTATATTAACTTCGATTGTGTGTGTGTTGTATGTTTATGTAAATTGGGGATGTTTGTCGATGGTGAGCAAATCTGTGGAGGCCTAATTAACACCCTGGACTTCATCCAATCGGGTTGAAACGTGGAAGATAGATTATATGTCGATGACAATGCATTCTATCAAGTTTTAGTGGCTGTCACTGCCACTAAAAGGTTGCTTTTAAGGAATACTAATAAACCAACTTGTCGACATCGAATTACTCTGAAATAGCATTTAACCAATCATTGAAGAAACCCTTTCCTATTTCCAAAATTGTTTTAGTAAATAAATAATAAAATAAATAGTTTTAATTGGAATAAATAAAATATATTTGGATGTGAGTGCATAAATTTACTTTAATGTTTAATGAATAAATGTTGAAAAGTTATTTGCCTCATATTTTGCTGATAGAGATGTTTTTAATGTTTAAAATTTAATTACAACACCAAGAACACGTTGACAACAGAAAAGGCACTTAATGAATATAAAAATAGCTGGTTGGTTGTATTCAGATTATCTGGCGCCGTCAGCATCACGAGGGCTATAATGCGCCGAAACATTCGTCATTAGACAAGCCAACATACATTTACAAACACCCATGCCTAACACGGGACTCGAACCCGCAACCTCGCGGTCTAGAAGCTAGCACGCTAACCACCATACCGTTTGGTCGGCTATAAAAATAGCAATGCATTAAAATAACTTATATTAAAGCTTCGTTTTTATGAGTTATATTATTAAGCAATCAATTAAATTAAATTTCGTTGAATGTATTTAAAAGTTACTGTGCTTATAGAGAGATTTGTGATTATCATGTCAGTGAATGATTAGTTTGTGTATTTCTTTAATAGGGGAACATACAAACTGACTATTGTTTGTTTCATGCCAAACAAGCTGTCATAGATAATGGTCATAAGCACAAGCTACTTGATAAAATATTTGAAGTAGTCAATATTGTAAATCTACGTTCTACTATTTACGACTCCTGTCTTGTAAAACTTGTTAAAGAGTGTATTATGGTATAAATACTAGAAAGGATTGATTACCAGCTTAGTAACGCAATTATCAAATATGTTTGGGAATTTTGAGATAATTGAGGCAACTGTTTCTATAGATCCTTGTTGTCAAGCCAAAAACTCTTTAAAATGATTCAACAAATCTTAATAAACTCTTTTATTTTAAAGACAGCTTATAAAATTATTCGAACTATTGCATTATAATTAAATTTCTTTGTAGTTACTTTTATAGATGTAAGGCATTTTAGAAAATAGTGTCAGTTTCTTAAATAACTCATTTTAATGTCACGGAATTTTGCTTTATTCACCTTCTCTGTAAAGGTAAATGTTAAGTAATAAATTGTTACTCAGGTCAAAAAACGTTTTACAAAATTAATATTTTACATTTGCTATTGACCTTAATGTAACACTTTAAAAAAAATGGCTCACCTTATTGTAAAATAGATAACTTTTACTAAATTAATCATTTTAATGGTGATGGACTGTTCTATTTAGCTTTATTCTGATGTAAAGTGTTATTTTTTATTTAATGTGATTTAGTGATAAATTTATTTAATGTGATTTAGTGATTTTTATTTAATGTGATTTAGTGTGATAAGGTGATGCAACAGATAAATATACTAATTTATGCAGATTGAACACTAATTGCTTTAGTTTACTTAAAAACACTGAGAAATTAAACAAATTAAAAAAGATGGAAAGAGAAATGAATATACTCACAGGCTTATTGGTGTCTTTAATTGAAGTTTTATTCGTATAGGGCATCACACTTTGATGTCATGCTCATAATAATTTAAATAACTCTTAATTTTAAACATACATTTCGGTTTAGGAATTAAATTTACGTTCTTAATATACCATAGTAAAATGTTTCGATCATACACAAACAGAGATCTGCGGTAAGATCTTTTTTTTGTAAAGGTAGCATAAGTGCGTTGAAAGATTCGATTATTTAGCTCAGTGGAACACTAGAAGTGTTGTTATTCTCCAACTAGAAGCAAGTTGTAGAAATTAGTTATTTTCAAGTTATAGTTTAATTCATTTAAAAAAAAATCTATTTGCAGTTAATTATGGGGGTAAAGGATTTGAGAATTGCTGTGAATTGATATTTATAAGTAAACCTCACTTTCTTTTAAATTACTTAAAATCACTAAATACTGAAACTTCTTGGAAGTGCAAACTCAGTAGTATTTGTACTACGAAAAATAATGTTGATTTCATATATAAGTCTGGTCGAGTAAAATTTTTAAGGAAATTCAAGAAGAGTTTGGTCACATGGTAAGCACATAGTAACTTTCAAGAATTTGTATGGTGTAATTTATATGTTTGCATCATTGGGAATCATGATTTAAAGTAAGGTAGTTATAAAAATCTAAACATATATTTCTTTAAATTAAAATTCGGAAGAGCTTTACTTGGTTTGAAATACTGATATTTTTTGGATACCATTTAACCACAGTCATTAACTTCGATATCAAATAAATAAATTTTAAAAGCAAAAATTTGAAACAATTAAGGTGAATGGTAATTTTTGCTGACTTTCTACCGTAAAAGTCATTAAAAATAATCTTCCATATAAAATTTTCTTCATCAATCAACACTAGCCTTTTTTGACTAGATAGTAAGGGAGACCGGGTCTAAAAATCACAGGGTTTAATTACAACTAAGACAGTAACTTGCTACAATCACCGTATGGCGCCATAATATCAGAGCTGAGTGTAGTGTTGAACAAGTACAAAAAAATTATACTAACGAATGCTGAATGCAGCTTAAAATTTGGAACTTTGTTAATTTTTGACGAGGTAAGTAATTTTCGGATTTTTCAGAATTTTTGAAATTGCATGAAGTTGACTACAAATAATCGCACAAGCAAAATGCAATGTGTTACAAGAAATATGGAGTTAAAGAAAATCATCATATAGCGTTTTCTTTCAAAAAGGAGGCAGGTATTTTGGGTCTGCAACAAATATTGTAAGCCTATTTGTAATACTTTACAACTAGAAGTATAGAAGAATCGAAAGCAACGTAACCAGACAACCAATTTGAAGTGGACGAAATATGCATCATATTCTGCGATATATTGTAGAAGAACAAATCAAATCAAAAGTTGATTAACTAAAACTATTGTGAAGGATGGGCTCATGAAGTCTGCAGTCATAGAGAATCACTATGTGTGTATCAGAATTGTGATTCTTATAATTTGATGCATGGGACGATATTAACCCATTAACGATGGTGGGCAGAAAAAATTCCCAATCGACATTTTAATTTTTTACTTTGCTAATAAATTGTGATTGCAGTAGTATCTAGTGTTTTTTAAAATGATAAAAATATTTTTTCAAGAAATTTGAAAAATTCAAATTATAAATTAAATGATCTAAATAATAGGGTAGTTCTAATTTTTACTTATATTTGATTTTTGAAAAGTATGAGGTGAAAACAGTTGTTACATATCTAGATAAGAAATTCACGCATTCAACTCAAAGTTTGGAAAAAATACAAAAAATAACTACTTTTGCTAAATTTTTTAAAATTTATAAATATTATGTATTTGAAAGACAATAATTTGCAATGTGTAGTGAAAGGGTGGTATAACACAGGAAAATACTATTTTATTCATTTTTAAAACATATATTAATAATTAAAAATACTCAAAAGTAAAATTTTTTCTAAAAAATAAGGATTTTTTTATAAAATGAGTACTAACGTTATTTCTTACATTTTTCACTTTTACTCGAGATTTCTATCCTAGTGATGCACTTTGAAGGACATTTTAGTAAAAAAGCCGGCCATTATGAATCTTTTTTTTTTAAAAAAGGTATCCTAACGTTTTGTCTCGTTTTTTGTCCACTTTTTGTCTTTCATCTCAACACAAACGTTCAACGGCTTGTAAGTGGCAAGGAAACGAGTTGAAGTCTGATTTCAGTGGTCCTTAGTAGCACAGAAACGCTGGTCAATTTCTCCAGACATTGGCTAATCCCGATGTGGGAGGTTGTGAATCGGTCGTTGGAAACAATATTAGCCAATCTCGCCCAATCCTGGATAAAATATAGAAAAAACTATGTTGCGGTTTTGACATGTTTATTTCTTAAACAATCGTGTATTTTGAAACTATGCTTCGTCAGACTACCCTGCTTCATCCGAAACCGATGTGCTTCCTCGGATGCGCCAGTCTTTACTAACAAATGTTCATTTGTTACTCTCCTTAACAAAGGAGGAGTCCTATTAGAAGCATTCTATAATTATGTCCACGTATTAGTGGCAATAAAATTAATTTTGTTACCTTGAAATGCCTGATTGTCTTTCTCTAGGAAAGTTCTTGAAATTTCAGAACCCTACGCCCCAATTCTCTTACATCTCTCCTTTTGACCAAAATCATTGCCAAAATCAAATTATTTAGGTGAGAGAAGAAAGCATTTCATTCAATAACCGAGGCTGTATCGAGACAATCAAATTGCCTCATATATGACCTTAGGTCCTTCATAAAATTAACTTTTTTAAGAAATTCGAAATCAGTGTGGCATGTTACAATTTAAAATAAAGAATACCGCTTGCTTGAGTTTATCCGATGGTTTATATTCACTCCCATAAGTCTAAGTACTATGTTTTCTCTTGTTAGCCATCTGGAGTGTGAAAGGGGATTGCGTTTGTGAACTACCAAGTTATTGGCCTGATCTAATCGCTGCAAAAATATCAAGAAGATGTAGCTGATCTGTGCTCAGTACTTTCATCTCAACTTGAGGAATTAAACATCCAACACTTACAAAATCAGCCAGTGGAAATGTTTCACAGTCCTTCAATTTTTTATCTATGTTCCCACTGATAGATGTTGGTCCGGTTATAGTATAACCTACGTGTTTAAATAGGCATCTGAATGATAGTTCATTGAAATATACGAGGCATGCATCCCAATGGAATGGTCTCCCAACGTGCAATTTGATATGTCAGATTATTTCCAGCTAGTATTAATGGCAGTCCCAATCACAGCCATATGTTGCTGTGATCCAATGAATAGGTAAGTAAGTTTATGAGCTTCAAGAAAGAGAAGGCACCATGAGAAAGGACATCCACATTGAAACCTGTCAAAACACAGTTTTTATCAATGTTTCAAATATAATGCGTGAACGATTGTTATTGAATAAATGCTAATGTGATTTTCCCCCCAAGTTCTATTTCTTTCATTCCACACGATACAATCTAATGTACCTCGATAATTTAGAGATTGGTGTATTCTACAAATTAATGGAAAAAATATATTTGTTGTATTTATTCAAAACTTTGAAGTGAATGTTTGAAGTAAATAAAACAATTTTAACAAAAGTAGGTAAGAAATAACGTTAGTATCCATTTTATCGAAGAAAAAAAAAATTACAAAAAAATTTATTTTTGAATATTTTTAATTATTAATATATGTTTTAAAAATGTATAAAATAGTGTTTTCCTGTGTTATACTTCCTTTTCACTACATAATGTAAACTATGGCCTTTGAAATATATAAAGTTTAGAAATTTTAAAAAATTTAAGAATAATAGTTAATTTTTGTATTTTCTCCAAACTTTGAGGTGAATGTGCGATCGGAAAATATTATTATTTTTTTTTTCAAAGTTCGCTTTACAGTTGTTCTTTTTAAGATATGTAACAACTTTTTTTTCTTCATGCGTTTCAAAAATAAAAATAAATATTTTTGTTCGAACCATCCTACTAAATAAACAAGGTAAAAGTTAAAAACAATTACTGTTTATCTATTTCAAAGTCGTTTTTAGGGGTTAATGATAATTGGATACAGTCCTGCAGAAAAGTTTAGACACAGAGGCAATTCATGAAAAATCAATAGTACTCATTTAATTTGAACTAGTTTTTTTCAAAGTTATATTCTTAAAATCAAAAGGCAAAAGTGTGAGGAACAAAATTTCCAGGACAAATTAAATAACATTGTCTAACATCAGCAAGTTTAAACTTTGCAAACATTTCATGTCTCAAAAGTATAGGCACAAATGTAAGATTTATGCAAATTCTTGCGAGGAAGTGATCGCATCATCAAAGAGGAGTGTTTTTAAGTTTCTATAAAAGGATTGAAGTAATGTTCACTGATTAGAATGATGCCTAAGTCTACACAATTTTCGCATGCAGAGATTTTAAGAATTTTGAAATTAAATAGATAATTAAAAAGAGATAAATCCATTTATGATATTTCAATTGCATTAAATCGTTCCAGAAATATATTTATATAGTTTAAGCACATGGTGACCAATATCCACCAAAACCAGGTAATGGGATGATAAACAAATTATAAAACTGGTTTCAAATCAACAATACTCTTCAAATCAGATCAAAAAGATAGTTGCAATTTAAGTTTCACGCGGAAATTATACGTAGAAGAATTGTGGAATGCGGATTTTTTAAAAAATCTAAACTTAAACGCAAGCCACGTTTGCAGTTTCATTATAAAGAAGCAAGACTGAATTGGGCTCAGCAGCACATGTTATACAGTGACGAATAGCTGCAGGGGATCTTCAGTGAAGAAAAAATTGAGCCTAGATGGTCCAGAAAGATTTTCCTACTACTGTCATGATCTTCATAAAGATCGTGTAACTCAATTTTGCTATCATTAGCAATGTGGCAGTCTACTATTATTGTGTATCATTTGTAATTAAAATATGTATTCTAAATAAATTACAAATTGAATAATGACTTATAAAATTAGATCCCTATTTGGTAATACATTTTGATTAATCGATTAAATATCACAATAAAGAAATGTTGCATGTAACAATGTTAATTAGATTTCTAACACTTGTTGAGAGGGAACAATATTGCGAGTCGAGTTCAAAATTTAAAGAAAAAGATTGCATACGATAAGTTTTTGAACTTACTTAGAATTTCATAGTTTATTTTAAGCCTTTGAGAGTCATGTGTGTATATATATCATAGGGAGAGGATAAAAACAGAATTTTGATCAAATCCCTAAGGTGTAGATGATAAATTCATGGAGTTTTTAAAATTACAACTCTGTTGTGTGATTTCCCTAAATAAAGTAGAGGATTTGATCAAATCCCTGAACTGATTTAGTAAAAAGATGAAATAAAATAGTCAGAACCTAAGAATTAGTCATACCTAAGAATTTTAAGTACAAAAGAATTCCTCTTTTCATCGAACCTTTAAATGATCACCTTACACGGCTTTAGTTGGAACAGAACCAAAACCAGGTCTCCAATCTAGTTGCATTTCAAAAGAGTTGTTTGAAAAACTTGTTACCTAGGAGGTATACTTCTTAATCAGCGGGATAAATTTTTTTGACACCAGAAAACTTACCAGCAGTTTCCTTAGAAGACAACAATGGCCATTCAACTTCAAAATTTAAACCAGCATCTGAATAAATTGGTTATAATGTTTCAAGTTCAAATGATCTATCAATAAATAAATCGACCAACAATAACACCTCATTGTCACACGATCTACCAGTAGCTGATTTTCTCACCTAAAAGACTTTAAATTTAGAGGATCTAAAAGAAATTTATTGAATCAATTCTTTATTTAAAACAAGACAACTCGAACCAGTTAACAATTCTACTTCAACTCCTGCACCGTGACATTTGTAAAAATCTGGTGCACGTAATATGTGGGAATACAGTAGGAATAGAAGGATATGGATCGACAATTCTGAGCTATTTATACCAAAAAGAAAAGAGCATTAAAGATAAAAAGGAAAGTGCTGCAAAACACCTTAAAAAATCAACTGGAGAGATAAAGAAGTTTCTTTAAAGTAATTTAAAGACGTGTTTGTAGATTCCACAATTTTGGTTGGTGTACCCAAGGTAGATAGAGGCCCATTATATGGATATAACATTGTTGGGGATCGTATAGAATTAAACAAATTATTTATACCAAATTATAAAAGATAGGCTACATAGTAACGCTCTTCAAATAGCTACTACAATATTTACCGAAATAGTTCCAAAAACTAAACTAAGTCTGCGTGAGATTACAGGAAAATTATTCTGATTTGGAGGTCAAAGATTTAAGAATTTTTCGTGTGAACAATCCACAATACAATGTAAAACAAACTGATGTGCCGGTAAAAATCTAATGTACTTTGTAATGTACTTAATGTAATTAAAAAAAGTGTTTAAATAAAAATTAATGAAAATTATTATTTAATTAATTTTATTGACTAAAATATATTTAAAATTTCCCCAAAAATATCATTTTTGTTTTTAAAAATATCAAAACAATATTATTTCATCTTTTCACTAAAACAATTAACGGATTCGATTAACTCGCTTAGTTTCTTTAAGGAAATCAACCACCAGAGTTATAATTTTAATATCTTCCATGAATTGATCATCTACCTTAGGGATTTTATCAAATCTCGGTTTTTATCAACTCCCTGCGACATACGTCCGTCCTTTGATCCCCAGTTTGTCCAGCACTACACAATCCGTCCTTTGATCCCCAGTTTTTCCAACAATACACAACATATTTAAATTTATAAATAAAATTCTTAAAATAAAATATTTTTATCAGGGTGATTGTTTAAAACCCATTTAAAACAAAATAAATAAAAAATAATTTTGAAAAAAATCATATATTTGAATCAGAAATATTATTTAAAAATTATTTCAGGGAAAACAATTGTACAATTTCGTCTACTCCCTGAACGCTCATAGGGTTCAATGAAATTCTCATTCTACCGACGTTAAAAATAACCGCTACATTAATTTAATACGATCCCCAAAATAAACTTGGTCCTAGAAACCTGCGTTTCGAAATTTAGTTTGTACCCTCCCACATTACTTTCCCAAGTATTATGAATATCCATTGCAGAAAACTTCCTGCAATACCTATGAATAAAGTAGAAAAGATTTATGATATCCCTTCTCTTGCATCAGATGCCGCTGTGTTCTCTATTACAAAAGGCTTGATTGAAAGGAAATCTGAGAGTCTTTCCATAGATGAAACCTCCTCCGATATTTCCTTTAGTAAGTGGCATGTTCTGCAGCATTTGAGTCTCTGTATTCTTATATCTTTATTTATTTTGTATATTTCTCGGACGCTCCAATTCTTTTGTTGCTTCCACGGAATCATTTGGGGAGAAAAAGCCAAAGGGGAGGAGAGAACTGAACTGAAATAATAGGAAATTCGTCTGGGATGGAGAGGAGATGGGCAATTTCTCTATCCCGGTGGTCCAAAAGAAAACTAAGTTGTTTTATTCCAAGAAAATTATGTACTTTGTATTTTTGCGTTTAAGTTTCTTTTTTCTTAGTTTGGGTTAAGTTAAGAAGAAAATTTAGATGCTTGTTTCCTATAGAATGACACCCCTAGCGAGTTTACAATCATCGTAAATCTTTTATAGAACTTCAATTTTGTGTGTTTTTGTTGTTGTTTTTTTTGTTCTTTTTAAACCGAAAGCGATGCTTCTGAATAGATGCAAAGGATTGCTATAAATTTATTTCCGAATCTTTTACTGTTTCTAAAGTATTATTTCATTCAATAAATATAATATACTATACTATTTTTCTAGAATAAGATTTCTAGAATAGAAAATTGCGTTCTTTATCTAATGTATCTAGACCTAAGTAAGTGCTATTTCTATGAAATGAAGGCAATTTCTAAGAAAAGTTTATTATCAATATATTTCAAATAGTGCCAATATATTTATTTAAAATAAATCGTTTGCATTATCTTTAAAATATAGTTTATGCGAATTCCAAAGGGTTCACTGGATAACAAGTGACAAGGTAAAATAAAAAAACATTACAATTAATATAAGTTGTTAGTTATACTGACCATATAATATCATAGCAAGAATCCTAACATAAAACTCAGCATTATTTCAAACACTAAATATTACAGATTAAACTATTTTTCTGGAATTATTTGAGAAAACTGTGTTCGTTATCTAATATATAAAAACTTAAGTGAGTGTGATTTCTATAAAATGAGGGTAAATTCAAAGTAAAATATTCAGTTCCAACATATTTATTTAAAATAAATCGCTTGTACTTAATCAAGATTTTTAACTTTTAATAAGGTATATATTCAGACTGAATAAATGCATATGTAAAATTACTCAGTTGCTGTCAAAAGTTGTGACGGCATGTCATTTTGCGCATATGCCTCTAACCAGGTGTTTGTGATGTAAAAGTTTCGCAGTCTACTTCCAGAGGTCAAATGAGTTGTATGAAAGCAATTAACGGTATTTACGTAATAAAACTTCTACTTTTTCGGCGAAGAAAAAATTTCTCCATTTGTTGAATTTATCTCGTATTGCCAATTTTTTTTATTTTTTGCCTGTAAAATGGAACAAACTATTTTTTGAAATCAATATTATATCATCATCATTGTCACTGAATGCAAAAATTCTTTATGGAATGTAGTCGAGTAGATTGAACTGAAAAATTATAATACTTTATTGATAATGTTTTCAAAACTTTCTTAAAATTAATTAATTTTAACTCTAAGTATAAAGTAAGTGGTAAATCTTATGGTTTCCTGGTTGACCTTCTACAAAAACTTCGTCAATGGTCGACGGCTTAATTCGTATGATCCCTTGGTATCATACGCATTAAACTGACGACATTTTTGTCATAAAAAAAAATTTGCCAAAAATAGTTCACGAAAGGTAGTAATCAACTTTTAAACAAATATACGCAATGGCTTGAAATTCTATTTCAATTTATTGAAATTGCAGACAAAATAAACTAAACCATATGCTGTTGTCTTTCGTCTTGATGTTTAAATAAATTGTATCCAAAAATTCATGACCGATTTGGAATGTCGTCACGGCCAATCATTCAATAAATTATAATTTATTTTATAGGTAACGGGAATTAAATTCAACAATTGGTAATATTTCTGCAACGACGCAAAGGTAGATGGTTTGATAAATCTAATGCACAATTAACTTAATTTTAGAACACTAGCATTCCTTAAAATATAATGTAATTGGATTGATTCTGGCTTAAATATCATTATTGAAAATACAAGTTCTCGTCTGTGTGTGTGTGTGCGCGCAATAAGGGGAAATCGAAGGAAATGTTAATACATCGAGGCAAAGAATTACGTGTTATATCAAGGGGTAGTAAAGCTATCCCGAATGTTTTCACGTAAAGCGTTGTGAAAATTCATCTTCTAAATTTCCTCTGTATCAAAACAACGATGTGATGATATAAATTGCTGACCAAAACTAACAATCCAATTCCATTTTTTTACGAAAGTAACAATTATACCCAAGCCATCCATATAATCAAAACTGTAAAATACATCTTGTAGCCATCATAAATTTTGAATTTATTTCATGTTTTTTTCTTTCTTTTTTTTTTCTTTTTTTTTTCTTGGATATCATCTAACTTTATGAAATCATGTTCACACATTTTAAAAATAATTATACTTCGAAATATTTTTTTTAATATTTTCCTCTCATCAGTTTTGTGAAATAATGTGTTTCATGAAAGTAATTATGCTTGTAAACTAATTTTATGTATAATACCTTCTTAGTATTATTTATTCCATGTATATTTTCCATGAAATAATGCTTTTACTAAAGTGCGTGTATTTTTTAACTAATTATATTTTAAAATATATTATTGAAATGTATTGTGAAAGTACATAATACTGTAAACAAATTACATTTATAAAAAGTCCTTTAAAATCTTTATTGCTATTAATATTTCAAAATAAATAACATCTTTTTTGTTGTATCTTGTACAATATCCATGAAGACTATTTACATTTTCTCAGTTACTAAAACGTTTTCATTATTATTTAAATGACCCCTTTACATTATTTAATGAACCATTCACTCTTTCTCAAGTATTTTGTCAACATAAATGTACTATTAACTATTTAGCCAGTTCAACAGACTTTATAAAATCACATGAAGCAGTTCAATACTAATTACCAGAGGATCCAATCGCTTGTAATATTGTTCTGGTCTGTCTGCAATCAGTCATTTATGTAATGCACTCTCCAAATATTGACAATAGGGGTAAATCGACCTGCCTACAAACCAAGCACATCACAGGATTGAGGACGTTGAAAGAGTAGATTACAGATACTTGGAAATGATAATTCATTTGTTATATTGAGAGATATAAATTTGCTATTTGTGTTTTTCATCAAAATATATTGAATGTGTGTATATTATTCTACATACTATTGCATCTACAATTTTATAACACATTTGATTATTTATTTTCTACATAAGAATATGTGTTGCTGGAAGAAAAGACCTGTTATGAGAACGTGTAGGAAGAACTTTTTTTTAGGCAACTCATCTCTTCACTTCTTTACAGAGCACTGTGATTTTTATTCGTGATGTATGTTTAGTTATTTATTGAACCGTATATATCCTGTTTGCTTTTATAATTGCATTATTTTCTAAAAAAAAAAAAAAAAAAAAAAAAAAAAAAAAAAAAATGCACCTTTAATACAATTTTAATGTTACCATTTTTAGGAATTAGCATTCTTAAAGTATTGTCTTCTGAATGGAAAAATACAAAACTATGGAATTAACAACGTTAGACAGTTTCTTTAAATTAACCTGTATATTTTTTACTCTATAAAAGTAGTTTTTCAATGACAATTCAGTGTTGTTTAGCATACAAAATGTGCAGATATAGCTGAGACATTGAAGTTAAGACTTTGATTCCTTATATGAGATTTGAAGCAAATAAAATAATAATAATAATAATAATAATAATAATAATTAAAAAAAATAATAATAATACAAGTAAGTTAATTTTAAAGTATGATGTAAAAAGTTATTATCTTGTATATATACATTTAGTTCAAATAATACATTTTTATGTGCAAATATCAAATAAAAGTGTAAGATAATGTTTAAAAGAGTAGTCATTCGAAGTGTGATCAGACAAAGCATCAAATCACAGATTCATGTAAATGAGGTAGTTTTATAATTATTCTGAAATTTTTACAAAAATAAATTAAGTTCTTCAAAGCTATTAAATAAAAATGTAATAATATTGCCTACTACAAAACACTATAACTGATAAATAAAATTCATAGAAAGTAGCTGAAGAAAAACCTTAAAAAATAATCTTAAGTGTAAACTTTTCGCGTTGCCAATTCCTGTATTTCAAAAGTATTGTAACTCTCATGCATTTTTAGCATTAGTCAAAAAAAAACTATTTATCCTTTTTTATTTCCTTTAATAATATTCATTAAAAACGTATGTTTGTACTGTTTCATAACATAAATTTACTACATTAAATCGGGGTGAGTTTGCTCGGAAAATTAGTTTCTTCAACCGCAAACACTCTATATTCAAATGTCTTAGTATTAAAAATCTTTTTCTGCACAGCTGAAATGTAATATTCTAATAAATTATTCATTGAATAATAATGAGAATTTTTACATTTGAGCTTCAATGGGAATGCATTCAACCTTGTAAGAGAAATAATCTGAATCAATGAAATAACAAATGTCATTGCATTAAGGAATGATCGAAACAGTGTTAATAGTAAAAAGAACAATCACAGCATATTTACTGTATGAAATATAATTATTTCTTTTGTTGCATATTCACATTTCAGTTATTAAAAAATGTTTAAAAATTTAAATGGGTTGAAATATTATATTAAATATATTCTTATATCTGTAAGAAATTAAGTTGGAGCAATAAAAATGTAGGTATTCCAAAAGAGATCTCAAAATTTTTTCACTTGTATGGCTTTTATTTATGATACATTATCAAGATATTTTATTCATTATCATAAGATCAGGATCAAGCATTAAAATTTATAATAAGATAGATAAAGATACTTAAAGTATGCCCATAAAAATTCAAAACTACTTAATAAATAATGTTTAGAAAAGGATTTACTTCATATCAATTCCACTTTAAGTTAAAATTGACTTTCAATCGTTGCCGACCTCAAAATTGAAATGTTCCTCACATTTCATCTCGAAGCCAATAAAATCCAACCTTGCTTCTTTTCTCAAAAACTTTTAAGTTAATGTGAGTGTCTACTTTTGCTACTTGCAAACATGCATCGGTGTGAATTTAGAAAGCTTTTAAATTTGACAAATCTAATTTAAGCTGGAGTTACTTGACGAGACTTCATTCAATGAATATCGTTTTTAGATATTTTATCACCGACGTGGGGCTATTGATCGTTTATCAATAGGATTATTTTTCTTGAAAACAGTCGGTGGTTTAATAATAAATACATTTTACTTAAAAAATACTAATTTCAATTATCAATCATATTTCATTTACATTAAACAAAATAATTTTAAAAAAATCAGATTATATTTTCAAGCCCACAAACACAGTAAGTTAAATAATTATAACAACTTTAAACTCTATCTAAAGGGCTTTATATCTAAAGCTCACTATTATAATTCTTCTTTCGTCTGATTAATTATTAAAATAGTTATCTACAAGCAGAATTAAATTCATTTTACAATAATACTTCATAAAAAATGCCCATACTGGTATTAATTGAAAAAAATGCACAAAAAAGAAGAAGTTTGTATAGTTATTTTCTGACTAATATGAGAGTTACAATGTTATTTCACTCATACAATTTATGAAATACTTGAATGTTTAAAGCGATCCTTTGAGGTATAAAATAATAACGCTCTCTAAAGCTGTCATTGAAATCCAAAACAGAGGAATTAATACGATTGGGTACATTACAACCATTGGATTTAACAATGAACATTTGATCTAATTAAAAGACGTAACAGGTGACGGGAATCTTTCCAGTGACCGGAACTTCGAGATTTGTCCCACACCATTGCGAGGAGAACAATTCGTTGATTTTCCATTGATTTCTACAAAATATCTCGCCTCAC
Source organism: Linyphia triangularis (assembly GCA_963978545.1). Classification (NCBI taxonomy): domain Eukaryota; kingdom Metazoa; phylum Arthropoda; class Arachnida; order Araneae; family Linyphiidae; genus Linyphia; species Linyphia triangularis. The sequence goes on along the minus strand of OZ021732.1, from coordinate 19,025,612 downwards.
AAAATTGAATAGAAGTTAATTACTGAAGCGTAACTTACAAAGAGATGTGAAGGAATAATGGCGAGTTTCAAGGTATTAGTTACTAAAGTATTTTAATTACTAATTGTATCCTTTTGATAATGCTTCTTGTAATGTTTTTAGCTATATATTTCTAAACATAAGCTTAACAAACATAATTTAGTTTCATATTGTTATAATTATGCGGTGGAAGTATTAAATAGTCATGGGGAGGGAAAGATTTTTTCTCGTTTTCATTTCTTTTATATTTATTAGAATGTCCTTGACAATAAACTTTTATTCTATATGAATCAGTTTTTAATTAACTTGTATAAGGTATATAAATACTTAATATGCATGAACTAAATGAGTTTTTATATAAATTTAATTTACAAGGACTAAGTTCATGCAGTTTAGTAAGTAAAACGCTTATACAATTCTCATATTATCTGTCTTACATGACGTCACCATCCCTAGACAAGGCTACAAATACTATAGACACGTTAGGTATGTAAAATGAAATGTCCCGACGAGAAAATTGGGCATGTCATTATTAAATCAAAAGTTAGGATGATAATTATATTATATGATCTCCAAAAGTCAAGGTTAACTATTAATGTTAAAGGACTTAAGTTAGGGGACGTTACAGTCTTCGACGAAATTTAAAATCAGTATTTACATCCAACTTCAATGTCCTATAAATTATTTAATTTTCAATATATATGCACATTTTTTGCACAGGATTTATTGTTGAATATTTGTTAATATAGTAATTGTGTAAAAATAATCAAAAAATTGAATAATTTAATTTTATAAACATTTTTTGAACAATGAAATTTTTTAGATTTAAAAAATAGTCATTTGCCTTGGTACACTTTATAAAGAAAATAATCTATAAATATTTATTTAAAAAATACCAATGTTAAGTAAACATTTGGAATTAATTTGCTGACCTATTTTTTAAAGCAATAGTGCTTTTGAAATTTATTAAAAAAATTATTCATTTTGTATGCACTAAAAATAACTTTTTTTTCGACATAAAATCCATAATAAAATGTATATATACATATTTATAGTAAATATTTTAGGTCTACAATATAAAACTCACTTCTGTATAATATGTTACACAAAAATTAATATGAAATAGATTTTTTTTAAAGTGTACCAAGGCAAATGACTATTTTTTAAATCTAAAAAAATTTCATCGTTCAAAAAATGTTTATAAAATTAAATTATTCAATTTTTTGATTATTTTTACACAATTACTATATTAACAAATATTCAACAATAAATCCTGTGCAAAAAATGTGCATATATATTGAAAATTAAATAATTTATAGGACATTGAAGTTGGATGTAAATACTGCTTTTAAATTTCGTCGAAGACTGTTACGTTCCCTTTAAGTTAAATATCCATTTGAATTGTTCAATAAGATAAGAACGCTTACATAAAATTAAATAAAAAGTTCTTACCAAAAGTGCTATGCCCATTTGATAGCTGTGTGGTTAGCGCTCTTGCATCACATGCTAAAGGTACCGAGTATGAATACCGTGTTGGCAGAAATGTTCGTTGTGGTTTAGAATCCACATTAAGAAGTACGTTTCGACCTGATTAGCCGTCATTGCACTTAAAAACAGGTCGTTGAGCGTACAAACCAACCAAATATGCTATAAAATTTGACTGATGATTCGGAGATATAGTTATCGAAGTAAAATCTAAAATTATTCATCTTGTCAACAAAAAAAAAAAATTCTAAGAAAAATAGCAAAATTGGCATGGATTTTTATATGATATGCCATGAACTTTAAAAGGGTTAGATTTCACTTGATAAATATAACCGTTATATGATGCATAGCATCTATGTTAGTATCAGAATAGAAATAGGACGATACAATTTTAAGTGAAGTAACACTATTTATAGAGCCTGTGCGTTTGTTAACCACTATACCCCGAAACAATTATTCAAAATTTAGAACACGCGCTCGTATTAGGTAGCATCCACTGAACCAAGCTCACTTTTTATTTCATAATTTATCACAATCCAAAATCCATGCTCATACAAAAACAAAATAAATGACCTACTTTCCACATACGCGATATTCTTCTTCTCTTATGAAATTTACTTCAATTCCCGCAAGGCTTTTATAGAATCCTGAAACCAAGCAAGACGCCTGCATAAAAAAAAAAAAAAAAGATCTTGGCAAATCTTAAGGCTAAAATAACATTGGTCACGGTACACTTGGCGCACTTTGTGGTAAATCCCCGCGGACAAACACCTCCCCGACACGAAAACAACATTCCGGAGATAAAACATGATTGATGTCCTACGTAAAACACCTACTGAATAAAGGCAAGCCTGTACTAGAGTGTGGCTCGACATCGCACCTAGTAGTACCCTTGGGGTGTTTCCTTACCTTCGTTAGAACCTGTGCTAGAAATTAGTACTGAAGCATAAATTATGGCATCCTGAGGCACTTATGAAAGTGTTATAATTAACCCTGGTGGAAGTTTACATGGAGATAATGTTGAGTGCCCCTCATTAGGTTCTACTCGTGACTTTCGAAACGGGGAGCTTCAACAATGTGTAAGGGACTTTTTAAAAATAAGTGACTGCGGCCGAGATGGGTTCGCTAATGTTTACGTAATTGATTCGGTATGGTAAAAATTTTATATATTTTTTAGGAAATATGCTTGTTATGTGTCATCAGTCGTTTTCTTTTAAGTATAGCGCCAGTATCCTTACATTATCACTACACATATCTTCAATTATAAATATGTGCTAATCTTGATAGAGTGAAGTTTTCTTGGAAAATTTATTTTATAGGCTTATTAAAGTTTGTTGTTTTCAAAATTGCGCTGCTTGGGTAAACTTAAAATATACCTAATAAACTGTACAGCTTAATCATCTAATTTTTATTAATTTAAATGTTCTTCTCTTTTTTAAGAATCATAATAACCTGGGCAAACATTTTCACCTTAAGGGCTCTGTCTACTTTGAATGCATTTTTTGCTATTTTTGCTATTTTTATGCTATTTTTATTATTTTTTTAAGAATACTGTTATGTTTATTGATGTAAAACTTGTTAGGCTTAACAAAAACATTCGTAAATAACAAAAAATAAATAAAAAAAATAAAAAAAATATTGATTTTAACCGCATTTTTAGTGTGAAAATGTAGGAGTCCTGAAAAAGTAGGTAGGTGTACGCTGTTGAAAAAATCTCAGAAACTACTGAACTGCTCTTTATGAAATTTTAAATACATATTCTGTACACTTATCGCTATATCCCGTACCAGAATTGTTGCAAAATTTTGGATTTTTACTATTTTTTTTGGCAAAAAACATGCAAAAAAAAAAAAAAAACTTTTTTTTTTGCGTATAAATTAATATTAAGGTACGGGATATTAACACTGGAACACTTAACCTATAACCATTATTTTTTGTTTTAGATGTGCCGTTGTTCAGATTTTTTCAGCAGCGCACACCTACCTACCTTTCGAGGTCTCCTGTTTACCTGGTATTTTCACACAAATTAAATTAACGAATGTTTTTGTTAAGCCTAACAAGTTTTATATCAATAATCATAACAGTATTCTAAAAGAAACTTAATAAAAATAATATTTTGTTTTCATGCATCCAAGTAGACAGACTTAAGAGGTATTGAGGACTTAATATTAGCTAAAAAATTAAAACATTTAACTTTGAACACATTTTAATTACAAGAATTTAACTATGTCTTTGTTTTATTCGTTTTTACTTTCAATTGCCAATATATATTTACAAAGGTTAATGAAAGTATAGCTTTCGGTCAAAAAATCGACGTACGTAGTCAGCATAACTCCCGAATAAATTGACATACGATGTTCAAATTTGGTCTGCTGATTGATGGTGGCCATGGGACCTGCCATTAATATTTTCGTCAAAATTGCGCATACGCATGTGGCTGAAATCATGAAAAAAATCATGTTTTTCAACAATTGCTAAGAAACGGCTGTAACGATTTTGATTAAAATCTCTGTGCTAATACCTCTTAAGGTGTTATAATCGTCCCTATCTCTGAAATTCCCGTAGAAAGGCGATAAAAGCGTAAAAAATTGAAAAACGAGTGCCTTGAACGCAGAATTCTCTGCCCTTGAGCATCGCCCATCAATGATTGATTTTTGTTCTTTTTTAAACATGAGGAGAGACATTGAAATATCTTTCAAATAACATCGCCAAATTCACCATTTTGGCGGTGTTTTTTTTGCCATGTAAATATTATAGCTGAAAATATCGCCAATCTAGCAATTTTTATTTGAATGAGGGAAAATATGAAAACAATGAATAACACCATATCAAATTTTAATACAATGACAAATTTTATAATGTAACTGAAAGTTGTGCAATGTTCCACACCACTATAGTTTCGATAATTATTATGACGATTATTTGAGTCAGCCACCGGCAAATATGTTAACAAAACACACAATTGGGCTTAGTTGTTTCTGCTTCCCAAATTATACTACCAAATTTAAAAAAAAAAAAAAAAAAAACTTCACTGACTACATATATTTTGTGTTTTTATTCATCCACCGCACAATTCTCTTAAAGCTGTACTTTCGGATCACAGTGCATTTTACAACAATGAATTTTAGTTTATCCCTTAGATTCAAACACATTGTTTTCTCTAACTGAATTTGATTTGGAACTAAAAGAGTTTACTATGAAATTTGACCCAGATTCGGCCAAACTTTCACTAATGACTTCAGCAGCCAAATATATCATATTCAATCTATTTCCACCATAATTGATGTGCATTCGTGTAATTTGACGACATTTGCTGTTTGTCTAAAATGGTTGTTGGTATAACGAGTGAGTTTTAAGATTTAAAATGGGATGCATAGCGGTGCGATATTCTGTGAGGATATACCGGCCTTTATTTTTAAATACCCAACAGAAATATATTTGAAAATCAAATATATAGCTGTTCGAACACTTTCTGTTATATCTTTGTTATATTTTATAACGTTTCTTTATGATTGTTAATTACTGCTGTACCATGGTTTTCATCAAACATATTTAAAAACCTATAATTTATGTATTGGTATAAATGCTACTTAAAGTTGCAGTATATATCAGGAGTAATTTTTTTCTTTACATTTGAGCATTTTTATAAATAAGGAGTATCATATTATTGATAGGAATGGTAATATATTACAGTGAAATCATTCATTTCAAATTTTATGAAAATATGGAGAAAATTATAAAAACATCTTTTATAAAGAAAGATCGATTTCTTTCTTGCGAATGGCTTTCAGACAACTTATTTTTTTGTTATTTTTGCGATTGCGAAAATTTACGTGAACCGATATCCGTGTAACGCGTAGCTTTTAACTAGTATTACATATAATCGATGCATTATCATTAAATATATACTATTTATTTATTAATATTTATTATTATAGTATAATATATAGGGGAGACTTGTGTACCTAGGGCCTCTATATACCTAGGGCAACCCCACTTTTATTGAATAATGTTTATTTCTAAGTTTTTTTTCTCACTTGGGTAAGTGGCAACACCCAACTGCGCTTTTGACAGCCATTTTGAAATCTTAGAAGAGAAAGCTGAGACAAGTTATAAGTGGAAAATGTTTTTATATGGTCGGCAGTAACATTTTGCAGCTCATGTCTTTTATTGTTTTACAAAATTAAATCAAATACTTTTCTTTGAATTCTAATAAATAATTTTGTTTGTAACATTAAGTACTAAATGAGATGTTTAAATAAGTCATTTCTCCCTGTGCATTTTGAGTAGAAAACATTTTATATGAAATTACCAAGTCGTGTACCTAAGGCCACACAGTTGTTTATTGTGTTCAATTTGCTAAAACCAAAATCTGTTGGTGCTTCAAAGCGATAATACAAAAAAGCTCCTTTTTTTTTTTTTTTTTTTTTTTTTCAAGTTATGAAAATATTTGTAATTCACTAATATTTTGACACATTGATATTTATTATAGTTATTATATGATAAACCAATGACTGATAATAACTTGATATTGTTTCTGGTTAAAGAGGGTAAACGAGATAGGTAAAACAAGGTCTTGTACCTAGGGCCATTTGTGAATTTTTTTTAAAAACCTTCTATTTGGAAGAATCGATTATTTTAAGTATTTATATTAATCTCAATGGAAAGTTATCACTATGACGATGTATGCATATCAGTTTCACATTTTTAAAAGACTCAGTGGCTCATTTTTTGTGCATTAAAAAAGGTGGCCCTAGATAAAAAGGTATTCCCTAAACATTGTCTGATCAGTAAACGTTAAAACATTTCAACAGCTTGTATTATATACAATTTATGTGTTATTATTAAATGCTAAAAACTTCAGTAAAACTCAATTATCAATGTGCAGAAATTTTTACAAGTTGATTTCATTATACTTTCTGAGTGTGCTCTTATTTTTATGATCGAATGAAATTGCAATTGCCATTTTTTTTTCAAATTTAGAGTAATAATTCCAAGAAAACTATAAGGATTTGACATGCTTTTAGATACATAAGTCAAATATTAACCATACTAATATTTACAATTCAACTATATTTTTTTAAAGAATAAAGTTGCGAAATAAAAGTTGTTCATATTGAGAATTATAAAGTGAATCTTACCAATTTATAAGAAAATTAATCCATTGAGAATTTTCTCACCTGAAAAGATATAAAAAGGTATATTGAATTACATAATGAAATGGAATTCTTATATTTTGACTTTTAATTAGATGATAATAATAATAAGTTATACCACTATTAATTTCTTTGAATACAATAAATAAATAAAGTGAAACTTCAAGAGTATACATTGCATACATAAATTGTTAGTATTACTTTGCTATAAGTAAAGTAAATTATTTAATATCTTAAACAGAGTAAAGCATTTAATAACACATATCTTTTCAAGTGTAAACACTAGTTACTCTGAATGAGATATTTCAAAACTGTTTACTAAACAGACTCACTCCCAAATACACCAAATTTCTACCAAAAACAAATAAAAATGTCTACCACAAAATTTCAAACTATTTCATCCCGAAACTTGACAAATAGTCCAATATCTAAAACTCTCTAAAAAAGACGTTTCAACAAACTAGTTTATCTTTCAAAACATTAAATAAAATTTATTTTCAGTGAAAATCTTTTAAAATTTCTAGAGCGATTTTATTAAACGTGAGTGCCATTTGTTTTGAGCCGTTTCGGATAGTTTGGCTATAAATTTTTTTGTAGAGGCATTTCATGTAAATTCATGCCCAGTTGGAGTCCTTTGGGCCACATATGCTTAGGAGAACGGGCCACAATGTATTAAATTGCGGCAATTGCAGAAAACTTGAAAACAGGGAAACACTTTTTGAGGAAGAAATGTGTCAGCCGAAACTCGCCGAGTGTTTAATAGTCGGAGAACTTTTATCGCAGCTTTGGCACGATCGTTAAAAATGGTTGCTTTGATATATTACTATTTCTTATATGCAGAAACGTGTTTATGTGTGAAACGAGAGAAAGTGCTTGTTATTCGTTGAATGTTTCTATCGAAAATATTGGATCAGCAAACCTTAAAGTGCACTACATTTTTCTTAAATGCGTATGTGTTATTTTAACATCCGTTTACCTTAGAGTTGACTAAAACTTCTTAATGGTGTTTAGTAGGCAAAAAATTACGAATTATCGTTTTCGTGATTTTAGAATATATATTAATTTCAAACGATTATGCTTTTTTTTAACGTACAATTTTTTCTGTACACCTTCTAGTTCCGGAGAAAAATTAACTTAAAAAAAAGGTGTTTGCGGTTCCACAATTTCCCTTAAAAGTACATTTATATCATAATGTCGGTTTTTAAACATCAATGTACCTTTTGAAAAGAACAGCAACTAGTTGTTTTTATGAAATGTTTACCTTATATTTGTCTTACATCAGAGATAAATCTGAGGATAATGTTTGAGCAAAGTATATATTAATTATTTTTTAAACAATTATTTTATTTTAAAAAATATGAATTCATAGAATTTTCATATTTTACATTTTATATTTTGTAATAAAAATCAAGCAAACATACTGTTCATATGTTAACATCCATTTTTTAAAGAAAATATTAATAATGTCCAGAAAAAAAAATTAAATTATCCTTGACTTATTTACTTAGAAAAGGTCAATAGGAAATGACCATTTTTACATTAGTGGCTACCTTAACGAAATTTATTAATCTCTATATCTAGCAATAATAGTCTTATAAAAAAGAACTTGCACTACAAAAACATTAAACTTTCAATTGTATCATATTGGTGCCCAAAGACAAAAAGTATTTCAAACATGCATGTACAATGAATTCCTGATTCATCAATATTCAGGTTACTCAAAATTATTTGTCAGTATTTCTATACCTCACAACTTTTTATCAACGAGCATAATGAACAAAATTATGTTGCAGTTTGTGTATTTTATGTTATGTATGCAAAATCTGTTTATTTACAGCATGTCCGTAAAGTCATAGTGCACTTTTGACCGGTCACCAGAAATCAAAGTAACAAGATAAAAAATTCCATTTCTTGCACTACACACATCTAAACGATATCCAAGACGTTGATTTCCTGTGACTAGTCAAAAGTGCACCATGACTTTACGGACATGCTGTAAATAAACAGATTTTTCATACATAACATGAAATACACAAACTGCAACATAATTTTGTTCATTATTCTCGTTGATAAAAAGTTGTGAGGTATAGAAATACTGACAAATAATTTTGAGTAACCTGAATATTGATGAATCAGGAATTCATTGTACATGCATGTTTGTACATACACACTGTATATAGAGTTTTTTAACTCGACCAAATCTGTTTGACCTTGATGCTGTTGTTGGTCTTCGTCTTCAAATGTGTATTTGTATTAATTCGTAAAGTAGATTGAAACTTGCTAAGAAAAGCATTTTTTTTTTATTATGCAGACAAGTATAGGTAGTACCTATATGGCAGTTATTGTGGCTTCGGACTTGTCTCGAAGATGTTCGTGGACTGCGACAAAATTTGTTTTGAAGAACTACCACACACACATTGCAATCATTTGCGATCTCAGAATTCTTAATTGTCATTTAAGTGTCTCGAAAGTCGACCAAGTAGAATTACTTAAAATCGTTAGTATTATTAGAAACATTGTGTATTTTTCCGAATAAGTAATAATTCATATTTTTCACAATGTTATCGAATCAAAAGTTCTGAGGTGAGGAAACGTAAGTACTGCTATTTATATGGCGGTACTGTATTTAAATAATCTTCTATCTCAATTTCAAATCCCTGAAATCCCTAGTTTTTCAAGTATGTTCATCAAAGACCTATAAGTAACAAAACAAACAAAAAAAGAAATACACAAACCAGAAACATTAAAAAAATAAATAAGTAAACTCATTGAAAATAAAGTGGAGAGTCATTGAGAAATGCAGTTGCTATTGTCTATAAATTACCAAATTGAATAAACAAAATACTCCAAAAATATCCTCGTCATGCCCTTTATACCGATTCAATTAACTGAAGTTGATGTTTCTTTCCAAAATAAGAAGCTATTCCTGCCAAGGACAAATCTATTCTTGACAAATAACATTTAACAGTGAGGAAAGGCCAAGCAACCATCGTTCCCTGCTAAGACCATCCCAGGATACTCCTTTTATAAATTAAGAAACGAAACAACCCGAATCAGTGAGCCTTGCCTTTCTTTTCCGGTTTTCCAGGAGAAAATATCCCATTAAAAATCGGGACATCAGTGAAACGGCCCTAGAACGTAAAAAAAAGGGAATCCATTGACATACATCTCCCTTTGACTTGCTCAATTAGCCGTTTTATGGGCGCACGCGAAAAAGCTGCCACTGAGAATGTCTTGGGGTTGTGATGCCCCGAATTAAAGAGATAAGAGATCCGCGGCATTTGAGGGGGCGAGTCCAAATTCAGCAAATAGAAGTTTGTGTTTTTAAACTTAAGAAATTTTAAGGTGCGATTGTACAATGAAAATTGAGAAATTTTGTACAAATTAAACATAACCCGCTTTATAAATGTTGTTACGAGTTTTCCTCTCAGAGAAAGGCTGACACTGGATTACAAAAACAAATGATTTATTTTCCTCACAAAGAATCATGTAATTCTTCAAACATAGCCCGCAAAACGAATTCAAGCTCAAATTTGAGTTTTTATTATTCCCTACTCAACAGCAGCGAATACACACGCTTCCTGCCGTTCGTAAGAAACTCAGAGTTACAATTACTGCAGCTCAATCTCAAAACATCCATCGACAGAACTGGACTGGACACTAGATTAATTTTAAAGCCGGATTTACACGCTCCCAGTCTGGGTTCTAGTTTCAGCTAAGCGACCGCTGCGGCGTCTCTCAATGACCATGGAGAACACACGTGATTGGTTGATGCAGTCGCCAGTGTTAGTTAATAGAAAATATTTGGTTTACTGGAACCAGTAGACAGGTGACGTCACAGACTGACGATCTAAACTGGAACTGCTACTGGTAATGTGTAAATCCGGCTTAACACAAGTTTTCGACACATTTTTGGGATATCCAAATAAACCTAACCGTTGCCACATGTTAAAAGCTTGTATTTCTGATAATATTTACAATTTTACGGTAATAAAAAGGTATTGAGGAAATTGATTGTAGGACTAAAATAGAATAACAATTTACCTAAAATTTATATCATATACAATTATTTACAAATTCTGGATGGTAGCAATATGAGCTGAACAGTCTTTCAAATATTCTCAACAGCTGTAAATTGATACTATGTTGTTTGCAACATTAAAAATATGTTTTTACTTACTTTAATTTTGTAAAATCATATTGTATTGAAAAATAAATGACAGGAACTTTATTCTTCATTTAGGAAAAAAAAAAAAAATATTATTAAAACGTTTGTTCAATATACATAACTTCCGTTTGAATAGGTACATTTTTTAATTTGAAGTTTATAATAAAGAGTAGAGAACTTATAGAAATCAAATATGTATGAAGGGGAAAATATGTATGAAAGGGAATTTAACTATCTATTGGTTTGTGTAACAGTTTTGTTTTTGCTAAATACTTTCACAAAAAAATTGTATGCAAAAAAGCAATTAAATTTACAATATCAATTTAACTCCTGTGGCAAACCCCTTCGTTAATAATTGAAACGAAACTCTGAAATGCCTTCTCAAAATCAAACCCTAATAAATGGCACTTCCTAATTGTGCTGGGATGTTACTTACGATAATTATCAACATGTTTATTCTCAATAAAATATTATTTGATACAAAATACCGAGTCCCAATTATAAGTAAAGATTAGTTTGAAATTCCGCAATTTCAATATACGGATAATAGTAATTAAAGATTAGTTAAAAATTCAGTAATTAAACATACTGAGTCTCAAAAAAAAATGAAAAGTTGATATTCAGTAATATCATTTATTAGAGTCCTAAAATGAGTAAGGATTAGTTTAGAATTCAATAATTTCAGTATATCGTGTCTTTAAAGAAAAGTGTTTTTGGGAATTCAACAAATACATTATACTGATTCTCAAAAGTAAGTATGAGGAGATTTATTTGTAAATATGTTAAATTTTTTCAAATTCAGTAATTTCTATCTACTGAGTCTCAAAAGTAAGTAAATATTAGTTTAAATAATTTTGATAAACTGAGTTTTATAAGTAAAGATTATTTTGAAATTCAGCACATTAATACAAATTGAACAATTATTTACGACAAACTCCCTTTAGATAATGATACTATTCCATCTAATTACCTAACAATTGGGCTTTCCGTATTCCCCAATGTGAATAAACATTCCAACAAGTTTTATCCCTTAGAATAATAATATTAAACTTATACACACATCCAATGGTCTCCCCAGCAGTTATCATTCTATTCCCCAGGTGAACAGTAATGCAATAAACCGGCAGAGGAGCAACGTACCATCAACGCTAAGCCTCGGCCATGTAATCTGGAGCTACTCTGACGAACAGTCAATTTCCTAATATCCTAGATTGGAGATTATCCTTTGCGGCACCCTATCCGATGGTTGTTGTAAGGATTGTAAATTACTTATAGGACGCTTCGTTATTGATTGCGTATTGAAAGAGAAATACTGTAGTAATTTAAGATTGGCGTTTGTGTGTTTTGCTGTTATTCAAGATATTACATTTATAAGCTAATATTGGGTGTTAACTGCATATATATGCACATACATAAGTAATATTTATTCTTGTCTGATTATTAAAAGAATATGTGTAAATATTATTTATAAAGACATAACCTATCGGGAATATATCTATCTAGAACACTATATTAAGAAATTTGCAAAAGTATATGGTGTATAAAAAAATTATAATTCAAATGAAATTTTAAACATATAAGCAATACTTTTTTTAAGTTAGGTCAATTATAGCTCAAATTAATCAATTGATGTTATAATGGACTTCTGCACTTTCATTGATATTAATGTGTTTTCTTTTTTTCAATAAATATTGAGACAAATTCATTAATATAATTTTAAAGCAGGTTTATTTGTCCTTTATTATGGGTGTGGTAGATTTGTAAAATTTATATTTGATGTTGATCTTTATAACAAATTTGAAAGTCTCTGATTTAATTTGTAAAAAAAAAATTGAGCTAGCATGGATATACAAACATGTTGATGGTGGTATATCGCTTATTTTTGGAGATAAAGAGGACATCTTTAACATATGTTTAGATGTATTTGAAAGATTTAATTTATTTTTATCTTAAGAGGGACGCACTAATTTGAAAATATATTCAATAAATTATCTTTTACAATAAAATAATATTTAACAAAGAGTTATACCATCAATAATGTATCTCTTTATATCCTAACTCGAAATGTCATCACATACAGTACATCACATGTACATAAATAACTAAGCATTGTGCAAAAGTTAATACCTTCCAATAAGTTATCTACAGATCACTTCTAATACATCCTGAAGGAAATGGTCTTACCAGGTGATAGTTGTGATAATTCCCTATCCTCCAAAGACAAAAAAAACTCGAAATGGTAGACTAACCGAGAAACAGAAGGGGATAGGGTAAAATCCTCGGCTGCCCTGATATATATCACTTCCCGAAAGTACCCAACCCATTAGACCGATGGTATTGCTTCGTTTTTACTCTTATTTTCTTTTGCATCGGCTTTGTGTCTGGGCTACATGACAAGGAAGAAGTTGATCATAACACCAGGGCTGTCTAGGCGCGTTGTATTAATAGGGGCATCCAGGATTCCCGGGCAGCGTAAGGCTATTACGTCCTCTACTGGTACTTGACAAACTGTGACCAAACAAAAGAAGTTTTTTAGGGGCGAGAGGAGGAAAACGGGATGGAAGCGATTTATCAAAAATAACAGTAGTTTCCAATCTGTGTTGTTTTATTTAAGTTTTTCCCGTCATTTGATGTTTTGGTTTTTATTCTGATCACTTTTTTTGTTTGTTTATTATCGTCTGAGTTCAAGTTATAGTTTTGTGTTCCGTCAGTTTCTTTTGATTGTCTCACAGGAAAGTTTATTTTAGTTTTGACATGGTTTAGACATAGTTGGCTGAGGATTTTTTTATTCTTTAAAAAGACTATGGATTTTACTAGTGGAGTTCCATCAGTGAACTGTTTTATATTATGTTAAAATTAACTATTTAAGTGAGAATTGATATAATCATTGTTTCTATTTTGAATCCAACACATATGAATTTTTGCTCCAACTACCATTGGCAGCTTTAAAAATTATCGCTTAACACCCACAAAATATCATCATTTAGCTCAACACACATAGATATATCCAAGTTGCTTTAGAAAAATGCAGAAAACGTAATATTAAAAATACTAGAGGGCTTCGCCCCCTGCTCGCTAACGCTCGCCAACCCCCAAATGCCTCGCTGCGCTCGGATTGAGCGGCTTCGCCGCTCGAATTTGTGGTTAAAACATCTTGCTGCGCTGGAATAAGTTTGCCAGCCATAAAAAATGTAACCAAATTTTTATAAATTTAATGTAAAGCCTAATAGAGAAAACACCCAAATTGCAAGTTTCATAATAGAAAGTTATTTATACTATCCGGCAAAATTCTGACTTAAAACTTCATTAGCTATGCCCTTACATTGAAGTCCTAATATTTTTTATTTATTCTGATAAGTCGCCCCGTTAGAGAACGACGTCCAACGCGAAGCATTTTCTGGATAGAAATACTTCAAAATAATAATTACTCTAATACAAAAATGCTTCAGAAAAACAGAAAAAATCAACTTTGAAAAGAAGAGTTTAAAAAGAGCTTTAAAATTAGCAATGGGTTTGTTGTTTACATACGTAAGGATAGCTTAACGGTTGGTTGGTTGAACCCCCGAGCAGCCGGTTTGTTGTTTACATACTTAAGGATGTTGCCAATCATATATTCAAAATCATTGAGCCTTTGTAGTAGCTTAATGATGAAAAATATTGAAATTTAACTAATTAATAAAGTGTTAATAAATTATTTTGGCACGTTTTGGCAAATCTACAGCTTATTTCCTTTAAAATGACACCTTGATCATTGAAATTGGTTGAGCAGTTTAGGCTGACGGACTAACCCCAAAAAACGTATTGCCTATTAAATATATAGATCCCGTGGATATATCACCTCCAACATTGCACAATGAAAGTCAGGAAAATTTGATTTCCGGTTGAAAGAAATGATATATGAGCAAAATAATAATGCGTGGATGTCGATATATCATAGACTGTACTAAATATAATTAGTAGCTTATAGTGATAGCTTAGAAGCACTCAAACAGTTATCAGTTTTTCTAATAGAGTTATTTCAAGACTTATAATAACATCACATATACTATAATTATCTCGTTAAGTCATCCCTATTCATCCATTTATTTATCCCTCGTAGCTAAAAGGTATTCTACATTCAACTCTTCGAGACAAATAAGCAACTCAAAAAAAAATCTTATGAAAATAAAACATAGATATATAATTTGAAATAATTTTTTTTACTAAGCGCAACTCTAGAATTAAATTGAAAACCTTTTTAAGAAAAATGAAATAACTTTTTTGGAAGCGAAAAATTTATAAAAGCTTATTATGGTGAATTTAAAATTTAGTTTTAATATTAATTTTTTCAAAGTACCTCACCACTTTTAAGATTTCAAAATATAAATAAAAAATTTAATGAATTCCTTATTACAAAGATTTAAGCAAATTATGATATTCAGATTTAAATAATGAAAAGTTAAATACATTACTTGCAAAACAAATTAATATTGTATTTGAAAAATTTCATTCAAAATATACTAACAAACAAAATGTCCATATTTTAATATACTGATTAAATACTTCCATGTTATATACAGAAACGCACTCCATCTTCTTATTTGCCAATGTTATTGAAAGTTACGGAACAAAGACAATTATTCCAACAAAACATAAAGAAAACCACACAAAACACCAAAAAGCTAAAGTCACTCTTAATGAACAGGATATTACGTTCTCAATAGAAATACGACATTTTCTTTCCTTTATTCCTCCAATCCGTAGACTGAATTTTCCGCTTGTCAATTTACCTGTTATGTCTTTCCAACAAGAAGGAAATGAATTTCCGTTCCACGGAAACCAAATTAAAAAAGTGACTAGAAAAGGTCAAAGAGATGAGATATTTTGATAATCGGATCAACTTATTCACTTGATGGAGAAGGACAATGGAAAATGCAGAAGAAAGAAAACTTATCGCTTTTTCCTTCGTTTATTTACTTATAAAAAAACCTACCTCGGTCTTTTTATTGTCTGGATTATGCGACTTTCAATTATTTGGCTCTTAGTCAGAGAACCTCTAATTCAATTACACTACATCCAGAGTCTTTCAATTATATTGTGCTTTTATTAAATTATATGGTTTAATTATGGTCCGATTTTCTTAACGTATAAAGCGTAGCATTTTTGTACTTTATGTTTGTGAATTTCACTTCCTATATTTATGAACATTAAACATTATATTATGTGATTAAATTGAATAAATTTCGCACTTGAAGTTAAATACAACTAAGTCTTATCAACATTATTTATAAAAGAATTTAATTTATTTTCTTATAGAATATTTATACAAATGCATAATGAAACACACAGAATATATTCGCAAAATTATAATTTCTATGATTGCATTAAAGTGAAAAAGCTACATTAAAAATTATTATGCCAATTTCCACATGTGTGTGTGTGTGAAAACCACAGAATATGTTCTGTACAGTAGGGTTTCCCAGGAGAGGTCGAAAAAAACATTTTTTAATATGCTATGCCGATTTCTAATATGCTATGTCTAATATGATAAGTCTAAAACCTCTTTTGTTGCATTAAGCAACTGTAAAATAATATTTGTTTACTCAAGTGATAAGAATTTAATGTAATCTTAAGTAATAATTACTGTAATCTAAAGTTATAATTACTGTAATCTAAAATTATAATTGCTGTAACCTAAAGTTATAATTACTGTATCTTAAGAGTAACAATTACTGTGTGCATAATTATGCAGAATGTATAAATGTCCACTAAATCGTATTGTTTTTTTATTACTCAGAGCAAAAACACAATTGATACAAAAAGTGACTGAAACTACATAAAAGTAGCTTTCATAATTGAAAAAAAGTTCATTTTAACATTAATAGTTCTTAGAGTGACTAATAAAAAAATATCCCATTTTGAATTATTTTGACTATTTTAGGTAAATTCAGTGACCTTGAGGGACATCTAAATATTTTTTTTTTTTAATTCTGAAAAAATTTAAGACGTTTTATATTCACAGAAAAACAATTTTTGGAGGGTGAGAGTTCACATTTCTAAAAAATGATTTTTTTTGGGGGGACACCCTATTGTACAGCCTGTAATCACATTTAACCCATGGCAAAATATTACCTACTTGCACCCTAATAGAAAATATATTGTTAATTATAAATTTACAATGTAATAAGCTATTGAAAATATATAGTAAAATATACAGTGGGGTAAGGTGCAGTTTTGTGGGAAATGTGATCACATGCTGTAAAATACATATTTTATATATATATATATATATATATATATATATATATATATATATATATATATATATATATATATATATATATATATATATATATATATATATATATATATATATATACTATCTCTCTCTATATATATATAGAGTACATTTCACTAGCAATTGTATTCAAGAAAGTTATGCATTTTTGGTGTGGAACAAATACCCCATCTTGCTGAATAATAACAAGTTTGCATAGTTCTTTTTTACGGTAAAAATTACAACATGACCCAAACCAAATTTCCTTTGAGGCCATAACAGATCATGTGGGCAATCACTTTCACTGTGTTTTGTGTTAGCTATTTATGAATAATATATGAATCTAAAATTATTTTGCTTCATTTTAACGAATGATAATGAGTTATTTTTAAGTATGCTGAAATTTTTTCTTAACTTAATTGTAGGAATGGGAAAAAAAAATTACTCATAAATTATAACTAGATAAGAAGGTCAAAGAACGATTTCCAATAATGAGGCTAAAAGCCTGATTTTTTACTTGATACTTTTTTAATAGATATTAATTGTATAAACCAAGAGTAACATTCATGTCCAATATAAATATACAATACATAAATTCATTGAAGTGCCCTTTATAACGATTTATGTTACTTAAAAAAATAATGGAATTTCTAACTTTTCAGCTTTCTATTAGGAGAAAGTTCATTACTTTCGACGCAATATAGATTCTTTAATAATTCATAAACTTTCGTAAATAAAACATTTCCTAAAATGTACTGATACTATTTATTTTTAAATAGTAAAAATTATTCCATTAAAACGTTATTTATTTTAGAAAACTCAAGAAGTGTAATTAAAAGTCCCTAAAAATAAAATTTATCGAATTTGATGTTCATAATTATAATAACAGGTGTTCAATTTAAGTTGTAAACATAAAAATGACAGCTTTTGTCCAATCTACATCATTTCTTAAGCATACGATTTGAATAAATAATTGTATTTTCTTATATTAAATTATTGAGTGTATTCTGTAGGCCCTGCACCGATAATAGTAAAAGGACAACGTTCAACTTAATTTCTAACTAACTAAAGTGCATACAATTTTGTACTTTCCTGGATATTATATAAACCATCTTTAATAATCTGAGGTTAACATTTAGGCAGTATATTGGGTTCTTTTTTGTAAAAATAAGTCTCAAATAAAATAACACCAGACATTTCTAAAAATCACATTTCTTTCAGAAAAAGTAATGTTTAAAAATAATTAATAAAATTTTTTTTTAAAAGTTAAACTCATAATAATGTACGATGTAAGTAAAATAAATTATAAATATGTCATAACAAATTTTCTTCAGCTATTTTTTTTTTCTTCTCTTTTTTTCTTAAAGTAGCATCCAAGTGTGAAAAACGGTATTTGCAATATAAGCATTTTTAAGTGAATTACTAGAATTAAAAATCTATGCTTATCTGTATATATATTAAAAAAAAAAAAATCCCGAAACTAGAACACTTACAAGCCAAAACTATACTTTAAAAGAAGCATTATAGTTAACTTTATATGTTTTTGTTCCATATATATAATTGTAAAAGTTGTATGCGTGAATATTAATCAGCTTCCAGCTTATCTTTAATTTCCTCGTGGTTATTCAAGTATTAATTTAAAAGAGCAAACAAAAAAAGCAAAAAAAAAAAAAAAAAAACTTGTTTTGCATTTAAATGAAATGTTTTTAAATTTAGTTCGACTGATAGGTATGCATTTGTTACCTTGGATTTGAATGAACTTAAATTATCGTAAAGTGATATATATCATATAATAGTAAATTTTATATAAATTTTATTTGTTTTCAAATAGTTTTTAAACACAATGAAATTGAATAGGTTTAACATATATTCATTACATAAAAGGTAAATTTAAAATAAAATCATTTTTAGAATATTATAAGGCAGCGACATGTTTTATCTTTTAACAAAAAGCATTCGTTGAAATTACTAAGTTACTAACAAATGTGTTTTGAAATTAAAAATACATATTAAAGTATTCTTCTTTTCCAATAAAGAAATACAAGAACTTTTAAAGCCGGATTAACCCAATTCTTTGGTATATAAATTTATCTATGTTACTTTTCTCTAAGCCGATGACTTTACATAACTAAAAACCTACGTCTACCAGATATTTTTTGATTTTTTAGATAAGTTGTTTATCAGAGACATTACATAAACATATTAAGAAATAACCTGAATTGTTCATGAATATATATGATATTCTGCAGTCTCACTACTTAATTAAGACGATATACATTTTTGTATAAAATATTTAATGATGGACTATTTATAGGTATTTACAATGATATACATTTTTATTAGTAACCTTATTTTTTATTACAAAGCCTATAGATTCACGCACTAAAAATATTATAGTGAAACTTTTATTTCGTGTTAAGATTATGTGTTATAAAAGTGTTTACATTTGAAGTTCAGGGTTGTTAAAGATTTCTAGGGTACGTATATTTTAGAAGACTGGAGTCTTTTACAATGATGCACTGGGGAAAATGCAATTGGAAATGACTTTTTTCAAATATCAGGTAAGTGATAAATTATTTGAAATAAAGTGGTTGGTGAAAATTGATGCGTATCTTCAATTTGTAATATCTATTGTAATACTACTTCAATATATTATTTTACGTTATTTTCAGATATTCATATATGATATTTATTTATGATATTCACACGTTGTTTTCTGAATGGCTAATACGGAAAAAATTAAAAAGTTCTTTTTGAAAAACTTTTCTATGGAATTTACTGAAATTTAGGCCATCTTTGCCTAAATTCTGTCATTTAATAATTCTGTCCCATATTAATATTGATACATGTTTATGTAAGATACAAATATAGCCAGATTCAAATATTTTGGGAGGTTTTAGCAAGAAGTAGAAACATGGGAAAATGGTTCGTTTAACTTAGAACAAAATTAACAAATTATAATTGATCTCAATATATGTTTAGTTTCAAATATGTATTACATGTCTCTCTCACGTATTTCTAAGTATATATTTTGATTTGCAACTATACATTTTCTACTTTAACGACATAAGAAGTAAAATTCAATTACAGCACATATCAAATGGTGCAATTTTAAACTTCATAAATTTAAGCCATTTTTAATTCAGTAAACAGTATTGACCAGTAATAACATTGTTTATTTTAATTTTTGAAAAAAGTGTGTCAGTTATAAATATTGTAGCCTAAACAAAAATACAAGAAATGAAATAAAGCCTTCAAATTTTACAAATTGACAATATGCATTACTTGTAGTTGAAAAATACTTTGAAATTTAAAGCAAACACATTTTAATAATATAACGCGTATACCCGACCTTTTAAGATTTTTTAATCAGTATTTTTTTTTAATCTGTTACAAAGTTACAAAACAAAAAATAATTATGATAATTCATTACAACTTGTTATTGGTACAGGGTAAATACTATTTTTCATACGAAGCTCTTAGGCTAAAGTAACATAACCTAGTATGGAGCTTGCCATTTTTTCATTCCATTAATTTTTATTTTTATTTATCAAATACTTACATCCACTTAGCCAACTTAACGTACTTCCAGCATATTTCATCTCAACAATAGGTTAATAATTCCCTTTTTAATACACACAATTAAAAATTTTTAGTACGAATCCTTTTAACAAAATTTACTTTCATACAATTCTTTATTTAAGGAATATCTTATTATGTTTAAATTAATGTTTAAACATCTCATACTTTTTAATATTTTACTGTGTAAACGAATAGCTTATACATTAATCTTAAAAACCCATTGACATTTTAAAAAGTTAATCAATATCTAATTATTCATATTCTTCCAATGTCCAATTGACCAAACAAACCTACTAAATATAAAAACATAAATAATATTTTACAAATAAAAATCACTTACACTCCAAATTATCATTTTGATGAAGTTATTATTCTTTCAAGCATAATTTATGTTTCACTTCAAACACGAGTGGTTTAACTATTACTTAACAAAATTCGAGACCGAATTTAATTAATTCCTTCATTAGAACACATTGTAATCCCGAATAGAATAATTTCTTACAAGATATATCGGGTTCTTCTCGGATTCCCTTTTGGTAATTACTTTTCTTTATGGGTAAACGAACCGGCATCATTTTCACTGTTTACGAGGCCCATATTATTCTTTTTGTCACGCAAACCTTGTTTAACATTGCATACTAGATATGTACTTGGGAATTATCATTGGGGAAGATGTACGTAATGATAATCTCTTTCTTTAATTGGAATCATAATAGTATACCTTTTTTAATGTAATACAAAACAAAATGAAAACCACATCATTGAGATTTCGAGTACGTGACTGTAGCAGAATCGGCCAAGAATAAATATTTTATTCAGTATTTTCTATCAAAATATAAATGATAAAATGTTATTTTAAGAGTAGAATATCTAGAGTAGTAAACTACTCTGATTTTCTATGTATTTTCATAGAAAATGTAGTAAGTATTTTTCAAAAGTCTAAAGAGCCTCATGATTCAAATGTATTTATTGGATTTTTATAAAAAGTGCAAATAAAATACCACACATAATTGTGCATTAAACATATTTAAAATTGATGTGCTACCAAAAGATGTGGTCTTAATTTGTAAAACAAAGTTGAATAAAATAAAAATAACTAATTCGAGCATTTAGATGACTTAGAGTAATTTAAAGACGATACAGAATATATTTAATTTGAAGTGAAAATTTCATTGACAGACAATTGAAATGAAAAAAAAAAAAATTAAAAATTTAAAAACTTAAGTGAAGAAATGGTATTTTGGATACAAGAGAAGGAAATTTAAATACACACATATGTGTTCGTGTGTACCTAAGTCTAACTCCCACCTTTTTATCATCAACTGAACCCAACACTTCACTGAAACAAATGCCCAGAGATATAAATCTACTGTTTGTATTATTTAATGACTTATGAATAAATACATGTTTTCACCTTTCAATTTTTCTCTTCCTTGTTCCCATGACTGAATGTTCTAAATCATTGATCACAATTTTCTGTCCTTTGAATTAATTGCGCTTATTGCGAGTGCTAAACTAGTCAGGACATAACGTAACGATCTAAAAGTTATGAAGTGTAAAGGAACAGAATATTTTATGCAATTTTCAGCATATACACACATACATATGTTTACAATTATATAACAACACAATTTCTAAATTTAAAAGAAAATGACGAGAATCATACAAATAATCTGTGCAAAGTACTTATTAAAATTAACATAATCTTAGTTCGAAATATATCTAATCCAATACAAATACACCTAAAAAACATTCTTTATCAGTTCTCAACAACCCTTCTCAACATAATGTAGAACAATGTGCAACCTTTTTTTGTCTATTCAGAGTCCTTTCAGATGTTGGTTATACAATACGTCGAGTCCAAATGGATACACACAATGCCGTTGAAAAGCAATCAGTCATAGAATTTCGAGCAAGGGATGTTGTAAGAAATGCCATTAATATTTCCCTTTTGACGGCCAGAAACTGAAAGGCGGCGCTCGAAATATATAATTCAGCAGTGATTTGTCACTATCTCTGACTTCACTTCGTATCAATTTAGGTTTTATCTGTTGAGACAATGGAAAGTAGAATATATTTTCTTTGAAATGTTTGTTCTTGGTTTCTTGTCTTGTCTTTTACATAAAGATTATACTTGTTTTGTTTCAGTTTGTTTACAGCTTATTGGTTAATTACTAATACTGATGTTCATTTATAAAAACTTAATTATGTATTCCTTGTCTTTTATGTAATCTGTAATTTCGGTACTTATTATTATGTATTGTGGAAAATTCAGTATTTTCTCTATCCGACTTTTATTATCCGACTGTCATCTCCAGTAATGAGATGTTTTAATATGTTTTGTCATTTCGCTTCAGCTAAGAATATAAAGCTGAAATTAAAGCAAGCTTATTCTGTTGTGTGAAAGTATGGAGCACCAGTAAATCATTATTCCTTATATATCTAATCTACAGGATGGGCCATAAGTCCCACAACCCAGTTCACCAAAAAATCCAAAACAAATTAAAACAAATTTATTTGACTCGATCAATACAAACATACAAAAACATCAAAAGGTTAATATAAATGTTGAAAATGTCCCCTTCTTTATCTGAGACAGCTCTCTGTTCTATTAACAATAAAATTTCTGAAGATCTCTATCAACACCTAGCGAAGTAGTCTTTCAATCTTTTCTGTAATTCGCTGCCTTATTTCGTTCAAATCGGCATTCCAATTTGTTTTGTAATATTTGTTCTTGAGGTTGCCCCATAAAAAAAAAGTCCAGTGGATCTAATCATGTGAAAACAAACACGGATAACGAAAATGTGGTGTACTTTGAGCATTTTTTAACTTATTTCAATACATAAACTGTCACGGAGAAAGAAATGCGTGTACTGTAGAGTTTTGCTCACTTTCATTTCGGAGGAAAGTGATCAGTGTTGCCACTCGTGTGATTCCAAATAAATAAATAAATAAATAAATAAATAAATAAATAAATAAATAAATAAATAAATAAATAAATAAATAAATAAATAAATAAATAAATAAATAAATAAATAAATAAATAAATAAATAAATAAATAAATAAATAAATAAATAAATAAATAAATAAATAAATAAATAAATAAATAAATAAATAAATAAATAAATAAATAAAAATAATTAATTTTTGCAAGTAATGTTCCTAAAACCACAATTGTATGATATATATTAAAAACTTTATAGGATTTTACTTCTTTGTAAATAAAGTATCAATGATAATAATTTAATGGAGGATATGTAAAACTTCTTTGGATTAAATTAAAACTACACTAACATATTTCCATATAGATTTCATATTTTAATAAAATATAAGTACATTTAAGTCCATAAACTTCATCCCAATTTCTTAACATGCCGAGGGATGCATAAGGTCTTCACTGTATCTCCACATGCCCTCCAGTCCCTCTCACCAACACCTGCTTCTCTCCAGCTCGACCATCCGGCCTCATTTCTCACTCCTCTCTATAAAGCTTCACCAAGTTAGACTATAACGTGCAAAGTCTTTCCTCTGGTGCACAAGAGAGGGCAACATTTGGGATTTCATCATCTCTCATTTAAAACTAGGCCTGTTAGGCGCCTTCTTCTAATTTTAATTTCCTCGTCTTAATTTTTATTTTTGTAAGAGCATTTCATTTGTAATTGTGTTTGGTAGGAATATTTTCATAATACTAAGTTTTTGTTAGAAGATTTTCAAACATTTGTTTTGAAAGACATTCAGTCATTTGTCTACGTTAATGTAAACTACTCAGATCGGTATAGGAGAGAACTGACCTTACAATTGATTCATATAGATTTAGTTTAACCTTCAAAACTATGTTTGGTGTTTTCCAAATTTTATATAAGCCTATGAAGTAGTTACGGGCTATGGTGATTCTGCTTTGGATATCATCATATGTTCCAACTTTACTACTTAATGTTGCTCCTATATATGTAAATACATTCATATTTTTAAAAGTTCCTTGCTTCAACAGTACTTCATTGTCTGTTTTCCGTTTTATTTGTATTGTTTTTGATTTACTTTTATTCAGACCAATCATTTCAGAATATTCATCATAAAGATCCGATGTTTGTTGCAAATTTGTAAATCTTGAGGATGATAAGACAATGTCATATTGACATAATGTGTTAGGGTTGAAGAAAATTTTCATCTTAATCCTAATGTCTTCTCCTTGATAGTCATTATCATAATTAAGTCAACTCCAATTATAAATATTTGACCAGAAAAAACTTTCCATCATTTTACATAGTTTCATCTCATGAAATACATGATATTTCAGAAATCATTCGCATGATATAAATAGTGTGTCAATCATATTTCATGGACGTTCATGTCCATTTTAACCTACTCAGAATTTCTCTAATCCTGTGTGATTTAAATATGATACCAGTTAAAGTCAATTGCTAATCGTAAATTATTCATCATTAATACTTGTTTTTTCTTAGATAAATATTTAGAAGAAACAACTTCATAAGTATAAAAACACGGTTAACAAAAATAGTAATATCAGAACCAGACATTGCGTTTTCTTCTTGCGTTAAAGAACTGTCCCAACTATTTCCAGTCAAATATCGAAAGAAAATTAAATATACAAATATAATATTAAAGTGATAGGAGTAATTTGTGCGTACCATTTCAAAAAGCCCTAAGGCATTTTTGGGAAAGGAGTTTATATAACGATATTCATCTTCAAAGACTAGATCCTTATTTCATAAGATAGTTTGCGAGAACCTTAATTTCATTTTTCGAATTCCTCCGTGGAATTAGAATGGAATGTAAAATGAGTTTTCAACTCATAATCAATAGAAGCGCTATATATAAGGAAGGAAATGATTGGCTAACGCCGTTTTGAATTAGAGGGAAAACAGTTCGCCCACTAAGGGATTTGATATATTTCAAAGGTAAATAAAAGTTATTGTATTCCAATGCCAACGCAAAGTTTTTCTTTTTTAAGCCTTCTAGAATTTTTGAAAGTATAGAAGATAATTATGGAGGAAGGAATAGTTTTTGATTTATGATATGGAAATATGTAAAATAAACAATGAAAACTAATATTTATCTTTCCGAAATTCTTGAGACATTTTAAGTAAGATTGATAAAGCATTGCAATGTGCATTAAAATGCACTTTATGAGGAAATGCATGAAATAAAAAACCAACTTTAAACGCTTAATAAAACAACGGAAGTGATGTATTTGCATATAGAAAAATTTTCTTTTGCATTTTAATAACTTACGCATTATTTAATAATCAATGATGACGTAATTGAAAATTAATAGATATAAAAAAAAAAAAAAAATCTTTTGCAATTGTATTAAATGTTAGATTACTTTCATTATTTATTCATTAGTTTGCTTATTTATTATTTATTCATTATTTATTCATTACCATTGATTAAAATAAAATCATAACATATTTTCTGTATTTGGATAAAAAGAAAATGTTCTTCCAATGACAATATTACTGTCGACAGCATTGTAGAATTCTTGACAACGAATACAACAAACCTATGTTAGAAACATCAATCCCACATTTTTGCATTGCCTTTCTTACAAAATATCAATTAACAATTTATTTATACTTGTAGATTTGTGTAAATAACATTGAATATATCTTCAGAATTTTTTTAAAGGAAATATAAGTTTACTCTGTGAGAAACTAGGGAATTAGAAGTGACAGAGAGAAAAAAAGTTAAGTCAAAGGTAATTTCTTTGGGAAAATATCAACATTAGGTTTTTATAAAACAACAACTTTTGACATTAATTTAAATTGTGTCATCTTACTGTTTGAAACAATTTAAAATGCACTTTTTTTTTTATGAAAAATATTTTTTTTAAACTCAAAAACCAATAATTGTGTCGATGAGAAATTTAGTAATATTGTCTTAGTAACGAAACAATCCTCTCTACCATACTAAATATTTATTTAAAACTAAATTAGTTAAAGGAATTAAAGTTTTAAGATAAAAAGATTAAGAGTTTCAAGTCGGGAGAGGTGTTCTTTTCTTTACAAAATTCACTTGCTACTGAAGTTAGCGCCGTCAGGGCATTTTCGTAATTCGTTTCTTTTACCATAAGGTGTTTTTCTCCTCAACAGGTTATTTGGCTTTGTCTCACTTTTCGTTGATCAGTTGCCTTTGAAATTTACCACAATTTGACCATGTGCTTCCATCTCTGTTTGAAGTTGTTTCAATCATGTGTAGTTTAAATCCCCAAATATACCCTAATTCCCTAAATCACACCTGAAAATAGTTTCTTCAGTTGAAAGTTCCTAGATGAATACTTTGGAGGAAGAACATTAGAGAGTTTTTTAAGCAATGCTGTTAAGTAGAAAAATATTTATCGAGTTAGAAATCATGGTATATTATTATTCAGAGTACCATAATGAATTGGTTTTGGTATATTTAACATACATAGTCCTTAAACACACTAATGCTGATGCTTTTTGTGGAGTTTGTAGGGGATTTGATTGAACATTTACTTGCTGCAATATTTTTTTTTTTTTTAAATACACATCGATCATCATTACTTATACTCAAAACACTTTTGAAAAAATTAATGCTTACTACTCAACTGAAAATCACAATCTTGTTTAATAAGTCGAGTTTATGAACTCTTAGAAGAGATGTTAGGCAATTCTTATCAGTGAAATCTTTTTTTAAAAATGATCTAGAGTCAAATTGTGCACAATTTATGTAGATTTCAAATATTCGTTCGCAGTGGAATGTGTTATTGAGCAGGGGAGCAGGGGGTCATGTGTTCAATCAAATCTCCTAAAAACGCCACAAAAAGCATTAGCATTAGTGTGTTTAATTATTATGTATGCTGAATATACCAAAACCAATTCATTATGGTTCTCTGAATAATAATATACCATGATTTCTAAGTCGATAAATATATTTCTACTTAACAGCATTGCTTAAAAAACTCTCTAATGTGCTTTCTCCAAAGTATTCAGTGACCCACAGCATAGCTTTTAAAACGTTTTTAGAAGATAGTCGGTTAAATAAGAAAAATCAGAGATATTTCCCCCTCCACTTTAACCTTATAAAAACAACGAAGTCTGTAGGGAAAAACTTGCCCAAGATTGTTGCTTTAAAGGATATAGAGGAAAGGGACAGGGGTGGGGTTTGGTTTCGCAAAAATAACTGGATGTGTTCGCTGCAGTCCTCTCTACTTCCTATTTAAAATTCAAAAAAAAAAAAAAAAAAAAAAAAAAAAAAAAAAAAAACTAAGAAGAAGCAAAGGACAGATATTTTGTTTGGAAGGATATCGGATTTATGATAAGATTTTCCAAGTTCCTTGTGTCTGCTTTACATTTTCTGCAGTTACGACTGTCCTGTCTAGGTTTATTTTGTTATTTTTCAGATACTGGATCATATGGGTTTCATTGATCTTAGGAGAGATTTGTTTTGTTTCATAAAACAACTATTATTATTCTTGTAAATATTTTTTTACGAAATTTTTTTTGTTGGGTTATTCTATCATCTATGCAGGATAAAATGGTAGATTTTGTTGTTACTAATAAAATTTTGTTAACAAGTTTCCAAGTGAAATTTTAATGTTAGGGTGGCAGCCAATTTGAAAATTTTCTGTTATTTATTATGTAATTTTTTGCTACAATTAAATTAGATAAACATAAATAATAATATAACAAAGTTCCAGATGAACGCGCGCTATAAGTACCTACCCGAGGAAGCTCGGTGGATGCATCAGACTAGGTCAAACGTTTTTACTAATCAATACTACCAAGAATGTCTGTTACTTCATTAAATGCCTTTTCTATGAAAGAACAGACACTTAGAGTAAATTAAATTTATATAAATACAAAAAATATTTACAATTTATTCACATTCTTTGCAAATATGAATAGTAGTATGAATAATTCCACGATTACGTAGCCTAGAGATTTTTCGCATTTACAAGTGATATTTGTGAAGTCTTTCTAAGTACAAAAGACCAATCAACGCTTTAATTTCTGTTATTGAAGTTTCTTTTGCATTATGTTCTCTCTCAAAATTATGTGATATAGTTTCTATATACTTATTGGCACAAATCACGAAATCCATCACAATACTATCATCAATCAGCAATTGTCACGAATCGATTGCCTAACATACGTTTTTTTGTGTCATCAATGTTTTCTGATAATTTAAGTATTCTATTGTGAGAAAGAATACTGTCATTTTGTCGATTTTTAAATGTATTCCATTTCATGGTACCTTTGTCAACATAGAAGATTTGAGACAAAATGTATGAGTCGGATTCTGTATTGTCATAATAATCAAGATTTTGCTCTGAAAAAGATTTATGTTCAAGAAAAATCTCATCATCCTTTATTTTTTTTATACTCATCATTTATCGATTCTTCATCAGTTGATACATCTCTAAGCATAGCTTCGATTCTTTCAACATCATCCTTGTTCGACATATATCGCTTAATTTTACTTCCAAAACTTCAACCACAAAAAATGAACTTGATACAAATACCGAGCACGTGCGTCGGGTTTGAAAGACCCTGACCTCCAAAATGTCCACAAAAGTGAAATAAGGAGCGTAATCAGGTGGTGGGATAAGGGGATATATCCTCGCCCGAAGTTATGAGCTCACATTTATACAATATACACTCAATATCAATTTTACAGTTCGGTATTTTTATTATATTACTAGGCTCATGGAGATTAATTCTGCAAGTGACACAATTGAAAATCATCAGAAACGACAATGTTTATGATAATATAGCTTCATGTTGATGTCAGTCCTTAGCGTTACCAGATTCATCTTAGTCAAAGGTAGAATTCATGTAGTCTCAGAAAGTTCACGTTTTTATTTAAAAATGTAAAACAATCCGGCTTTGATGTGAAAGGATCGTCAGTTAACAGTATTGTGTAATGATGGACTATCGGTGAAGAAGTAGAATAGCATACCCCCCCCCCCCGTCTCCCTATAGTTTTTAATTTGAATAGTATTTAAGCATGAAGTAGCTAATAGGTGTACCCCAATTTTCATTTTGTTTTTAATAAATGCTTGGTATACATAACTAAAACTCATTCTTTTTTGGACTTATATGCATATATAATTAATATTGATATTTATTAATCAATAAATGAGAGATAATAAATTTAATTATTAAAATTTATTTAATCATAAAAATTTAAATTCATGTCCCCTCCCGAAATAAATTCCTGACTAAGCCCTCGAGCGAATTTCAAGAATGTGGAAATTTCAACCATCAGAAATTGGCTGATCTTGAATTCAGCTACTGGGGACCTGGACCACTTTTGAGAAAAAGGGGTGTTTTTACTCTATGATTTTTGAACGACCGAGCCTCTAAGACCCAGAAAGCGTCCTCTTGTGTTAAAAGTAATTTGTTCTCTAGTTTTTACCACGTCTATAATGGTACACCTGGAAATGTCCATCTCTATACACGGGGACAGCAGATCAGCTGTTTAGGATACAATAGGACAATATACCAATTCCACGAATATCTACTCAACCATGCAAACTTGATTAATGTTTAATAGATTCTGAAGGTCCCCACGACGAACAAGAACGTAATTGACTGCTGCGTTCAAAGCAAAGTCAACAATATATTATGCAATAAATCCTAAAATCAAACTAAAAATAGCATTCTTGAAATAGTTTTAGTATTATCACTTGCATTTTTCTTAGGTTATATTAGCAAAAAAAGATTATAAGACATAAAAAAAAATATATAAAGGCATTCGTATTAAAATTATTAATACTCTATTCGATTATTATTTTTACCTAATCTCAGCTGATAATATAACACGCATGATACATCAATTCCTTAGTAAAATAATAATCCATTACATGCCGTAATTAAGAAATTTTATCCTACGCAATTAAGTCATCACACTTCCCCTGGTTTCTTGAGATAATTAGAAACAAATCCATCTATGTATTAATCCATTATGAAAAAGGAAACAATTACATCGTTACGTAAAACGTGTTAGAATGTGTCATTAAATTTTATTACTTTACACTCTTTAGTTTCCGTAACGCTGCATTAATCCTATTATCCTCAGAGAGTTCCTCCAATAAAAAAAAAGTGCCTAAGCTCTGACAAGGTTGGCACTTATGTTTACAATAAAGTCAATTGTGTCACCGACATTTTTGACCAAACTTAATTTATTAGCGTTGACAAAATCTGTATTATTTAAGAAGTTAAGCGAAATAATGTTCAAAAGTACTTAACTAATGATAAGACATTTTTGATGTTGGCGATTGATTATAATAAGGGAAGCTTAATCATTCGTGGACACATGGATCTAAATTTAATTAAATTCTGAAGCTAACTTTTTTTTTAGAAATTTTTAAATTAAAAGTTTTTTTTTTTTTTTTTTTTACCACTTGAAAAGCAAAGTGTGAGATAAACTAAAATTCAGGACTAGTGGGAATTTAAAAAAAACTAAAAACATTAAAACAAAGTTTTTATTATAAATCGTTAATTTTAGTTTGTTATATGTAATAGTCTTTACTGTATTATGCACTGCCAACTTTAAGGTGCAATTGTAACTAATTTAAGTAGTTTTGTGTTTATATTGAGTTTTCATAGTGCTTGACCCTTACAAAGAAGCACATCAATTCAGTGAGATTAAATAATTTTAGCCCTTCAAACCTTGTAATCAAGACATAGTAACTAACAACGAGTCTATCTACAAAGTTTCAGCTTGATTAGGTGAAGGCAAGTAGGTTAATTAGTCCTAAAAGTGTTAACAGAAGCTGCTTAAAGTGCTATTTTAGAGACACACCACCCCTAAAAAAACACATTATACAATGCATTGTCACCGACAATACATCTATCTACACAGTTTTCTCTCGACTGGATAAACTAAAGTAAATTAATTTGCCTTCTACAGATTAGCGGGATAAACAAAACCGTATTCCAAATGAATACGATTACATATACATCCGATACCATGAGATTTTCTTTGTCTTCTATGGTCCAGTTCTCAACTATGATGATTTATTATTATCTCTGCCTGTTCAATCCTCTCTCTTTTCGTCCAACAACTCTTTTAAGAACTGCATCTTGTTTAAATTGAAAACTATAATGGTTCCAGTAATTGTATAAATATAGTTATAACACATCCAGGTACACTAAGCCATGAACAGAGTCTTTAGTTGCAAAATACTCAAAGTGTTTATTTATTTGGTGCAGGATTCCTTTCGGCAAATTTATAATATTGTGCACACTTTTGAAACCTTGGAGCTGCATATAGTGGCTTATAATAAACTTCAATATTGCACTCGTTTTAACAGTATCCAAAACCTTAATCATTCAAATAAATCGCAATATTCAATCAAAAATTACAATCAATTCCGCGAAATTTCAAGCACTTTCAAAATTAGCCACCATTTATTCTCACATAGCACTAAAACACATTTAGTACCCAGAAAGTCAACCTAGGTTTAACCGTTCAAACAGCACAACTAATGATGTGTCAATACACCAGCACTGCAGCCATAACAGATTCAGCATCTCCGCTTTATGCTTGATTGGCTAACAGCTTGTACAGCATTCACAGATTGTGCATCAGAGTCACGGATTGAATAAGGGCCTCCCTTCAATCCATATTCATTAATGTCCTGCATTGTTAATGGATCCTGGTCTCTTCGGACCCTGGTATGTTCCTTTTGATTTCCAGGTGGTTTTTCAAGGGCAGAAAGCCACTTTTCCGCGTATATTTTATTGAGGGCAAATACGATCCATTTCCGATGATTGCTCTTTAAATTAGATTACTTTTTTCCAGGCGAAATTCCCCTAACTGATTTGATATGGAAGTTGAGTATGGATGTGGGAACATTAGATTCAGCAATTATTTAGCTGGATTGGATTTTTTTGTGTGTATTCGATCAATATTTGATGAGATGTTGAAGTGGTTTTTTTTTAATTAATATAAATAATCATTTCGATTAATATGAGTTAATATATAAACCGTTAATGGACAATTCATTTATATCTTAATAAAATATACAATAATATCCATTTATTTAAGTATGCATAGTTTAAAAACCATTTCTAAGATGTGGTTATGTAATGTATTTATACAAATTAAGTCTCCATACTAATATTATAATTATCATCCCTAGAATGTAATGGATTTAAGCAAAAGTGATAAAAAACAATTCGTATTACCGGGAAGTATTTATGTTATACACGTGTAATTATTTAAATGCAATTTATAGTACTTACACTCAATTTGAGACTCTTATATCATTTTTCAATAAAGTAATTATTATTAGTTTACTATAAATATTAAAACATTATAATGATATTATGTCAGTTATTTTGATACTTTCAATAAAAATTATTTTATATCTCTGTATTAAATCATTATCGTTTGTATTTTTTTTTTTTTCAAAAGTAATTTGTGTACCATATTTTGTTTGAAAGAGCTTAGGGAATTTTATGAAAATGTCTAAAAAAAATATAAGAAAAATTTAAATGCGCCTCATTCTATTTATTTGAACTTTCATCCTGTTTGAAAAATATAACTTTCATATCATGTTTGGAATGAAACTTTTCCGAAGCATTTACACGAAATTGTCCTTTGATTTTTGGAATTTATTTACATTACTTAACTGACTCATTCTAATTCATATACACTTTTAAACATTACATTAAAAAGACTGTAATTCATTTTATAATGACTCCAAGAATCGCAATTAGACTTCTATATATATATATATATGTTAGTGCATTATATATATATATATATATATATATATATATATATATATATATATATATATATATATATATATATATATATAATGCACTAACACATTATAATTAGAGTTTTTGCAGTGTGGTAGTGGAACAGTGAAGAGTCAATTTGGAACAATCGAAGACATTTATTAAAATAGCTCGGAGAGAGAGAGATAGCGTGAAAGTTACGTCTTAGCTACATGATGATAGGAAATAGAATATAATGCGCATTATTGTCGAACAGAGAGCATAGTCAAGAAGTGTCGTGTTAAAACCGTGAGAAGCGATGAGTTAGCAAGAGTATTTTATAAACATCGAAGTGAGAAGCAAAGCCAAGTGACGTCAAAATAGAATATTAATTATGGGATTCTCTAAAATTAAAAAGGCTGACACCGCTGTTCCCATGCTTTTAACTGCGTGTGGGCAGCATCGAAACAAGTTGTTGAATGAATTTGTTAAAGAGGATTTTGGGCTTTGAAAAGAGGAATTAATTGACTGTCAGTTCTAAAAAATTACAGCACCCAATTTTAATTCATCAAGTAAAGATCAATATTACAACACAAAGCAGATGTTTAATAAATATATTTGGGCATAATAATTTACTAAGAAATATGTGTTATCCATTTACACAAGTCATGCGTATTTCTAAAAACTCTTAAAAGACTACGAGTGCATTTAAATTTTTTAGGGAACTTGGTACCTTTCAAACTTTTTTTTTTATTTTATTTAAGCCTTTAAAATTATAATTTTTACATATCTGGAAGCATTACTAAGTAAA
Organism: Linyphia triangularis; assembly: GCA_963978545.1. Lineage (NCBI taxonomy): Eukaryota > Metazoa > Arthropoda > Arachnida > Araneae > Linyphiidae > Linyphia > Linyphia triangularis. Next base: position 18,991,416 of record OZ021732.1, on the reverse strand, counting down.
AACTAAATTTTATTTAAAAAAAAAAAGTTCACATAGTGCTCTAAATTTTAAAAATTTTAAAATTGAAAAAAAATAATATTGATTTCAAATTCGAACTTCTTTAGGGGAAAAAAAAAAAAAAAAAAAAAAAAAAAAAACGATAATTGCTGTAACTATATGTAAAAAAAGCGTAAAAAACGGGTATTTTTCAACATTTCAATTTGTAAAAAAAAAATTATTTTATACAAAAATCCATGACTATTTTATCCATGCTATAATATTAAGAATGAAACAAAACAAAATTTCAAGTCGTTTCATTCATATTTGCTGAAGTTTTAGCATTTTGAGTGAGGTGGGAATTTCAAAAATCACGAACTGAGAAAAATGCGTTCGAAACATCGAAGGAGCTACTGCAACAATGCTAAATTCTCCATAAAAATACAGTTTTTCTGTAATTGCAGTTTTCGGATCAGCTTAAAAACTTTCTAGAATAAAAGAGGTTTTCAAAGATTATAAACATGCAAAAAATAGAAAATTTATATTTGTATTATGTTTTGTGAAAACAAGGGATACCATGTCCCCTTAGACTAAAATAAAACAATTTTTTGAATATGAGTCTTAACAGACTACTATTCTAATTACATGAGCCGTTCTAAGACTGTAAAAAGAAAAATTCCGAACAAATCAATATCATTAAAAAAAATAATAATCACTCGATTGATTTGACACATTCAAACCTCCTTTTCAACACCACTGTCATCAGAATGCTCCCCCTAAAAAACATCAGCATCATACGGCTACAAAGCATTCAAAAAATGTCCACTTCTTCCCTTACCCACTTTAAAAAGATCCGTGTAGTGTGTCATCGCCATGCAATGTCAATCCCGAATCCCCCATTCATTGAACGGCCCTTCCCTGTCGCATTAACACCGCACCTACACCCTGTTCCAAAGCAAAGGCAACTTCAAAATGAAGCAAGCCGTGAACAGCGGGGGAGTGAAGACATAAGGTGAACAAAGGAAAAAGGCAAAATGGCATGTTGCTCTGAAAGGGGAGTGGGAGAAACAGAAAGGAAAGAATGTAGCGGCAACTCTCCCCTCCCCTAAAATAATAATAAAAACTCCCTCCATTTTGCTTACAAGGTACTCCAACAACTGTTGTGGGTGGAATGGCTGTGGATAAGTATTCAAGAACTGTTTTGGAGAGTGTTAGGTATATGGATGAGTTGGTGAGTTTCTTTTTGTGAAGAATCGGGAAGAATTTCGATTTCCTTTTTGATCAACGTTTATCTTTATATAAGTGGTCTTGAATAAAAATGTACGTGGATGGAATAGGTCGAAATGTAGTTTTTTAGGGTGTGAACTTTTTGTCCTGAGAGAAAAGTTAAACGCTTTATGGGTTTCTTACCTCTCCTACATTTATGTGTTATGCATGTTTATCTTAAAGGATTTCATTGAACTGCTACTATATAAACTGTGAATTGTTTATGTCTTGCATAGCTCTTTTTATGCCAACTTCAATTTATGAACTCATGTCAGCAGAAAACTTTACATTAGTATTCTTTAATCAATGAATACATGATTAGAACTGAATGAATGCTGCTTTTAATAACTATATATTACATTTTGTAACGAGTGCAATACCCCATATAGCCTACATCCTCCCAGGGAGGTCCTTAGGAAGTCATTCGGAGCTCCGGGAAGGCCTGGGAACTTTCTAGGAATCTCCCTGAGAGGATGTGCTCTACGTGGGGCAAGTAGGATATTTTGTAATTTTACATAATACCTATTCGTAATCCTGCTGTGAACTTAATACTTTTCAAAATAATCGTGTAAAAGCAAGATTCAAAACTATCATGTTTAAAATAATTTATTTTTAAGACTTAATTAAAATAATTTATTTTTAAGACTGTATTAAAATAATTTATTTTTAAGACATTTAGTAGATTTAGGTTCATATGATGATAATTAAATTGATTCTAAGTGCTTTCAGTGAAGTAACAATAAATGTATTATTTTAAATGTATTAATTTAAATGTATTATTTAATAATTTATCAAATTTGCTATTTTTGTAGGTCACTTTAATTTCAAGTAAAAGTTAATAAATAACGCATTAAAATATTTTGTAAGCGTGGTTTAATACTTCAGTTTCATGCAGCTTTTGTTTAATCAAAATAGTTTCACATATGAAAAAATCATATTTTTTTTACTCTCTAAGCTAATTTTAATTACTTTCATATAAAAAGTAACTTTGACTTAATACTTCATAACACATGTATGATAAAATGAAGTTTCTCATTACATATTCTTCCCAGAGGTTATTTGAAAACATCCAAATAATCGAATGTAAACATGAAAGTTTATTTTTGATTTGTTAATCTAATATATAAAAATGACTTTGTAATTTATTATTTTCATTTTATTTTTTTACCTTCAGTAACGCATACTTTTACTCAGTGTAATGAAAGCATTGTTTTGATTAAAAAATATATCTTTCTTTGCATTCCTTCACTTTTTGGAACATCTTGACTTAAAAAAAGTGGTCTAGAAAAAATGTCTGTCTATGTGTGTGTGGTCATCCTAACTCCCAAACGGATTGACCTACGATCTTCAATTATAGCATACAGGTTAGTGCTGGCCATGGGGACCTACCATTAAGGTTTTCGTCAAAATTGCGTTTGCGCATAAGGTACCCGCAAATTGAAAAAATCGTGTTTTTCATTAATAGCTAAAAATTTTACTAATTTCTTAATATGCATTTTCCCTAATATTATAAGATTTAAAATCCGCAACAATTCTAAGGATCAATTTGTATAATAAATATAACTATTATACTTTTTTTATGTTTCCACACTACATAAATGGCCATTTCTTGTTTATAAAAAAAAAAATTAAAAAATAGTAATTTATGAAGTATAAAGAAGGTACATTATTGGTTGTGTATGAAAGCTTTTTGATTTAAAGATTGAAATCAAAAGTTCTCAAAATTGAAAAAAAAAAAAGTAAGTATGTTGAAATAACAATTCTCTCGAACAATCCATCCCAAACACTTTCAACTACACATTAGAAAACTATATCGTACATCACTTTAAAAAAAAACACATTTGCATTATCTAAAACGTGTACCATTAACTAACTGGTAAGACGATAAGTAATATTCCAGACAAAATTTTTATATATATATATATATATATATATATATATATATATATATATATATATATATATATATATATATATATATATATATATATATATATATATATATATATATATATATATATATAAATAAAAAACACATCAACGGATCTGCAGACATGTTTCTATACTCTCCTGAACAAAGGTACAAAGAAGAAGAGGATAACCCAAAACAGAAGAATAAATAGTTTCTGACATTCCATTTGAATATAAATCATTCAAAAAGCGAAAAGTAATTGCTTAAGCTCTTCGAATTCTTTTTAGCCCTGATCTTCCTTTTGGAATTCCAAAATCCCATCCCGAGGGGATGAAAAGGGCACGTGGAACCAGAGAACCCGGGTAGAAGGGTGCTAACTGCATATTTATGAAAACGAAAAGAGGAATCGCTGCATAAACGCTTTTTTTTCTGTGCGTGTGTCAGAGCTTCCTAAGAGAGTAAGTGTATGTATTTATGTATGAAGAGAAATTTATTTCTAAATACTCTTTCAAAAAGGTAAAATGGGGAAAAGTTTATGCGTTTTGTTTTTGGATGCACTGGTTGCTCTTTATAGAGAAAATGGGCATGTGTTTATAAGAAAACATTGTGCTTGGGTGCCTAGGGGAAAGAGACATACTGTTATTTATTTTAGAGTTAGCTGTTGTGAAGGCTTTACTTGAGAGTTTCTTTTAAAAGTAATAACTGTGGTTTATTGTAGATATAAATTGGGATTTTCTGTAAAAATTATGTTTTTGGATAATGTTTATCACTAAGTATCATATTTGAATATTATGCATACCAAATTGAGAAGTGTAACGCATTTAATATAATTTTTTTAGTTTGATTATGCATTAGTTAATCTAAGTTTAGGTTACTTATGTAAAACTATATTATTTGTTGCAAATAGGAAAAAGGTTTTGAAGGGGGAAGCTTTAATCAATGAAAGATCTAAATTTTATAAAATATCAATGAACTAATCCAATCTAGAGGCAAACAGAGTTTTATAAATTAGTGCAACTCTGAAAAAAGAAAAAAAAAAAAAAAAAACTTAAGACTTGACAAGCAGACTGGACCATACATCCTCTCTGAGTAAAATAAACTATCTATGAATCAAAGAAACTTGGAAGGGTCAAGTCCTTGACTATGAAAAGTTAAGGATTTCCAAATACAGTGAGTTTCTGTGCTAATAGTAGTTTATGTTGGCTTTTTGGACTTTTTCGGCCATTTCTCGAATATTTTTTTAGTTTTGTATTTTTCCTAGAGTCGCTCAGAGTGGGTAAAGATTAAAGAAGATCCACGCATCCAAATCTACGCATCTCTACTGCTATTTAAGAAATGAGTGTTGCAACGCTTTACACGCCTTTTCTTTTTGACTGTGTTCGTTCATGCTAAAGTTTTATACCCAAGTTGGTTCAGATGTGATAGTTTTTTATTAAAATAAATATTTCCTGAATATAATGATGAATGTATTTTAGATTAAAAACTATGTAACAGTTTATATTAAATTACGTTATTGTGACAGCCGTAATCAGTTCACTTGATGAGTAAAAAATGATGAGTGTTAACATTTGTTGTCAAGATTCGCTTTGGCGCAGAATCCACACATGAATCGAAACTGGCCAAAGAAGAGAAATGTCCGATTAACCTCCGTTAAAAATGAAAAGTCCCTTTTAATATCTAACCTGAACTTGCCGGATAATCCTTGAAATTATTATTAGTTTGATATGTCTTAGGGAATGTTTATATTTGAGGATGTGTGTAGATATTTCCTTTTTTTTACCACCACTCAATAGAATCCAGTCATCGACGACCAGCATACTTAAAAAAAAAAAAAAATACTGACAGGCCTATCTTATTATAGTAGCAATTATAATTATAACTTTATCTGTATTTCAAGAATCGTATTACGGTAATAAAGAATAGAAAACCAACGTAAGGTTTTTTTATTCTCAACTGTTGGTTTTAGTTAATTTTGAGAATTTTTATAATATTCTGTGGTTTTAATGGTTTTAAAAATAAAAGTGATCATAGAATGTATTTATGGGTATGGAGTTTACATATTTTTGTATTATGTAGAGTGTGAATGTTGTCGTTAGTATAGTATTGTTTCTTTATCCAGTAATTGAGTAACCGGTTGTTTACAAATTTTCCCCACGCATAATATTACGTGCTTCACTGTCGGAAGCGATATAACAGAAAATTAAAATTTTTAAAAATTTACAAAGGTTATAAGTTGGGAACGTCTTTACTAGATATTTTAAATACATTAAAATAACCCAAAACCAGCTACATGCATAAGAAATATTTCATAACTAGTATTTTATATAAATTTGTATTAGTCAGTACATGGGTGATTTCCAAATTTGAGTCATTTTTGATGTCCGACAAAAGACTATTTTTTGTTTTTAAATTTAATAATTCGAAGGCTTATATGTTTGTTTTTCTAAAAATACATACTATTAAGAGTTATGATGCATAATATTATAAAAAATATGCCTATAATGTGTATTCTATACATTTTTAGCAAAGAGCAAACCTAGAAAATGTGATGTCCGAAAAGACCAAGTCATATTTTACCAATATATGCCATTTTTGCCATTTTTTATTAATAATAGTTATTGCAGCAACGATGAACCAAGACTGGAAATAGAATGTACAAACCAATGTATTTTAACTAATCATGACAAAAAACATTTGTTAAAAATAAATATTTTAACTCAGTTCTTGTTTTAGTTTCCATCTTTTTGTACTAAATAGAGAATGTTCTTCGACTTTGTAATTAACTTTTCTCCCTACTTTGTACCGTTTTTGAAATAGGAACGCTAACTCCACCGTATTCCACCAAATGGCTTTGTAAACGTTCGCAGTTAGTAGCAAATAGCCACTTTACTATATCTAGACACAATTTTTATGACTATTGCTGCAGCTGTTGAGCTGAAAAAGGCTAAGAACGAACTTTAGTTTTAGAGTAACAAGACCAAACAAGTTAAACTGTACATTTGCAGAGTTCAACCCTAGAGTGGAATACATTGTTTGAATAGGCATACACCTTAAATTACATTTGTAGTATAATCTCAATTAGCCATATCTATGGGGCCAAATGCCATCCGAGTCATTGGATATCCAGATATTTAGATCATTCAGGACAATAGCTATTTTGTAGAAAAATTTACTTTGCCTGAACATGTTATGGAATTCCACTGAAAATTTTTTTTTTTTGTTTACTTTTTGTACTTACTGAAGACTGCAACTACAGAAAAGAAATTTAAAAAATGTGGATTTTATCATTTATTTTCTTGATACGTTTCGGAGAGTTGACTATCTTCATAACTGGAGTCTTGGTACACGGAGTCCTACTTAATTTGAAATTAATATTTTTGATAGAGTAGTTGATTTAGAAATATTTTAATAAATGATACATAAAGTGTGACATTTAAAAACTAAATTAAACCTCTTTTTTTTTTGCAAAGTTCTCTACAAATTACATTTTAGCTTCTTCGCGAAAATTTAATGACATTTCATATACCTAAACGTTTATCACATACACCATTCGCTAATACTGCGTACACATAAATAAGCTTTTTAACTAAATGACATAATTTTGTTTGGTATATAGATTTCTGTACTATCCTAAGTAACGGAGAATCATCTTAATTAATCCATACATAATAATTTTAAAATTCATTAAAAATACAGCTACACTAACATCAAAAGAACACGTTGAAGATTCACCAAATTAATTGCAGAAAATGGGTAGAACAGCACTTTTCAGGCTAATCATATGACCAAAAATATTGCTTATGGGCTTTTATTAGTTATTTAATATTTATATTTTGTAACAGTAAAACTTATTTTAAATTTATTTAAAAAATCATTTCTAAGAATCAGAGGATCATTGTAATAAATAATATAGATTTACTCTTAAACTCAGTAACACTCCTTACAATGATATCAAAAGAACATGTTGGAGATTTAAGGGCTACCATTGAAAGGTAATTACCCAAGTTAATTCCAAAAAAATAGTACAAGAACCGCACTTTTCAGGCTAAACTTATGCACGAAAATATTTCCCGTATAAGCTTTTAAAGGTTAAAAAATATAATATTTTTAAAGTAGGTCACAATATTAATTATTTTAAATTTCTTTTAAAAAAACAACAACCTATTATAAGTTACTGAAGATCATTGCAATCAATCCATGTAAACTTACTCTTAAACTCAGTAACACTCCTTACAATGATATCAAAAGTACATGTTGGAGATTTAAGTGTCATCATTGAAAGGTAATTCACCAAGTTAATTCCATAAAAAAAAGGGCAAGAACAGCACTTTTCAGGCGGTGCAGTTGTATTGCTTTTTGATCTTGGATTTGCGCCAAGATTGATCGGCTACACCCTCTCTTGTTTTATTTCAAGTTTTTTTTTTTTATTCAGGTCTCCAACCAATCCCGAAGGACAGAAACCTTCCACTTAAGTCATCATTAACTACAAACTAAACCATCAACGCGTTCTATGATTCATAAGCATGCTATTCGCCAGAAATACCCTCCAACCATTTTAATCTCGCTTCAACCTTAACAAAAGAGCTTCAGCCCAGTGATGAATGGCCTAGAAAGGTGTAATAATGTATCCAACCAAGTGAGGAAGTAATCTTCACGGACACAAAAAAAAATATAAAGAAGCAAAAACTACTGAAACTAACAGACTTGAACCCCTGAATTTCCATTACTTGATTTATATTCTTGTAATCTCTTTTTCTCTGGTAGAGTTGAGATGTTTTTTTCTCGTATTGTGAGGTGAGCATCTTTTGGTTTCGGACTAATGTACCGAATGCACTTAATTTAATTCTAGTCTGAAAAAGGATTACGTATTGTCTGGTGCATTGTACTTCTTGGTTTGAAATACAATACTAGAATAGTAAAGTATTTGTTATCTACTGTAGAATGTACGTGGTTTTCGAGATTACCATAGAGGTGACAACTTTTTTTAAAGATTTTACCGTACTTAAACATAGACAGACTAGTTGATTTTTCTGGTTTTAGATAAATGTTTAACTGGCAAGAATATAGTTTGTTTTTGTTTATCGAACTTTAATGAAAGAAAATAATTTAGGTTGTGGTTGTGCTATTGAATCTGTTTTAAAGCAAAACCAAACCCTTAAATCTATATTTAATTATAATTAAAAACAGTGACTACAGATAAATATCAATAATTTCAGAAGCACATAAATACCATTATTTTTAAACCTCAAAAGTCGTAATTGTAATATTTTGTAAAGATAGTATTATAAAATAGTTCAGATATCAGTAGTTCATACTTATCATTAATAACGTAAAAGGTCTACCTATGGTTTAATGTATAAATATCTATGAATAATTCAAGATTCGAACACGCCACTTGTAAAACTTTTGAAGGTCCACGCCCAAACACCTATCACACAGCCATAAGGTGAGCCTTTATATAACTAGGAATAAATTGATTTCTGAAAACTGTAAAAAGTTTAAACAATAATTTACAATCTTACATCTTATACTTATTTTATATATATATATATTATATATATATATATATATATATATATATATATATATATATATATATATATATATATATATAAGAGTAGATATTTGAGTAGATAAGGTTTATATATATTTTAATATATATTAATTTTTAATTAGCTGATTAAATAATTCAGTGAAAATAATAATATTTAAATACACTGAGTTGAAGCAAAGGTAAATTATTATTTTCATAGAAATTATTTTATAAGTTGCATTAAAAATCAGCATCAAAGACTGAATATTATAATGTTTTTGAAGCGTGATCAGGGTCATTAAGATACTATTATTGGATAACAGAATAAAATATCCATACTTTTCTTCATTTTTATTTTATTAAATCCCAAAACATAGATTGCATAAAGATTTATCTGCTGTTCGTAATATGAAACAGATTACTTTATTATTTTCTACAATGCACTCACGCAAAGTGTTAAAAGTAAAAAAATATAAAACAAAAACCTATTTGTGATATTGATTTTTTTTTATCTTATCCGTGTGATAAATTACAACTTGGCCGCAACATAATGATTCAAATATGAGACACTTAGATTACTAAGCAAGAGTTCTTTTGTTCTGCTTTTAGTATTTTAAGGATTACAGCTTAATTGAATTACTTTAATATTAATATGTTTTTTATAAGACTACTTTCAATGGTATGTAAATTGACGCTTTTCATTCAATTACAAATCACTTTGCTTTAAAGCTGTATTGTAATGTTAAAAAAAAGTGGTGATTTATTCTTGGCATACTTAAAGAGAATCATTTTTTACATTTATCTAAAATCACATGTTTTTTACAGTGTTTGGTCTTTTAAGGTGAATATTCAATTTTTATTTTATAATGGTATGTGATTTGATAAAAAAGGATGTAACAATTTATTTAAGACACATTTATTTAAAAAATTCTCTTGAAACACAGTGAAAGTGTTAGTTTGAAATGTCTTAATTTCTCCATAATAATATTTTTATTTGATCAACTTATACATTAACTATATTCTTCATTTCTTTTGTTAAACAGATATATTATCTTACTGTATCTAAATGGCATATATTTGAAATATTATTTCAGTTAGTCTTTCATACTTCAAATGGACTTATGTTGATGTAAGAAGATAGTTATTTATTTAAAGTTCTACTTGAACTTTGACTATCGAAACTATGTTTCTTTGTTTTAAATGCAAATGCTAAAATAAGCATTTGAACAATATGTACAGTAATTTAAAAATGATACCATATATGATGTATTTGAAATCATATCTACGAAACAGTGAGAAACAATGAGAAGAGACAAGCTATATGTTGGATAAAAAGGTATGGAATATTAAATACACCAGTTTGTAAAATTATCTACAATATTAAAATGCGACAACAAATTGTCGTGAAATCTGAATATTGTGGAATAAGTTCATCGTTTTCCTCATCACAAATAGCCATAAGATTCATTTATTGAGTACAGACGGTATCTTACAAAGATGGTCTCTTAAACAAAATGCAGTGGTTTTCTAAGACACCTAGGTGGGTATTAAGTACCTCATATTCACCAGTTTCGTTTATTGACAGATCCATCCATATTAATATGGGCCTCGTTAATAAATCATATGCAGTCGTCATCAAATTCAATCCCGTTACTCAATTTTTCAAACCCTTAATCTAAAATTCTGTAACTTTCTACTCTGCATACCAATTGGCTCTTCTTTCTGTCTCACACTGCTTCGCTGTTATATAATTTCTAAGATAGATATACTAAATACTTTTTGATAGATTTTCTAAGGTCATGGGAACTCTAAAAGGGATTTTACAACATTATTACAGTACAGGATTTTAGTGGTTAAGATACCAATATAACCTTTTCCAAAATCATGATATATTAACGAAATAGTATTATATTTGATTTATTATTCATATTTGTTTTACATGTACTCAAAAAATAAATTTATATACTACTCCAAATCGCGCTGAACTAAAATGTGAAGGTATTTGAAAGTTTATTATCTACATAATTTGAGTTAATGGCGTGAGCAAATTATTATGGGCAATCATTAATTAGTAATTATGTTGTAAAATTAGAGATTTTGCAACAGTTATGGTCTTACATTAATTATTGAATAACTCTAATAAAATGAGATTGAAACCGTTATTGCCCTAATTGGATGGAGAAAAGAGAATGACACATACAGTTTTATGAACACTTAATTAACTAATTGCTTTAAATTTTATGTCCTTTAAGAGTTGGTTGGGAGCTTCAAGCTCCCCGCAAGCTTTTGATTTAAAGTTACATGTTCTTAAAAGGCACAACATAAAGTACGATAATCTTTTTCATCCAGTACCGATAAATCGTATTTTTTTCAAAACTTATTTTAAGTACCCATCGGTGAGGGAATAAAAAATTAATTTAAGTATGCATTTTGTATTATTTAACAAAATATCATTTAATATTATTACTAAACTAATCAATCCCATTGAAAGCGTTCTTAAAACTGCTTTTGTGAAAGAATATGTTGGTGAATGTTCTTTCACAATAGATGCTTAACAATATTGCTAGGTTGCGGGTTCGAGTCCCGTGTTAGGCATGGGTGTTTGTAAATGTATGTTGGCTTGTCTAATGACGAATGTTTCGGCGCATTATAGCCCTCGTGTTGCTGACGGAGCCAGATAATCTGAAAACAACCAATCTAACAATATTGAGTCATTGTCGAGACTTTTGATTATACTCTGAATCAACAAGCAGCTTGTTTCTATTACTGGTTAAAAGGCTAGCACCTTTAAACTATAATTTAAATCATGATATGTCAGTTTTCAAGCTAATTTAATACCTGACATGCCAGGTTTTTCAAACGAAAAAATCAGCATTTCGACTCATCGAAATTATTTTATATTTCTTCCTTTAAGAAGCCCGATAAGAAGAAGCGTAAAAACACTTTATTTCATATTTTAAGAGGAAAACAATCAAAACTATTACGTTGAAAAATTGCAATATTCCATGAGGAAAAGTAATAACAATTATTACGTAAAAAACTTGCCATATTTCTAGGGGGAAAAATAACTGTTATGTTGAATAATTACCATATTCCAAGAGAAAAAACAATAACAACTAATACTTTGGAAAATTGTCATATTCCAAGAGGAAAAACGATAACAACTATTAAATTAAAAAAATTCCATAGTTCGAAGGAAAAATAATAACAACTATTACGTTAAAAAAATTTATATTCCAGGAGGGGAAAAAATAATACTAACTACTGCGTTGAAAAATGCCTTCATTACATACAAAATAATTTACTGATATTCAGTAAATTATTTTGCATACTGTTTTTGAGAAGAATTTGAAAATCAAATGCAACGAATGAATAAAATGTTTCATTAAATTAAGTTAAAAACACATTATGGAGACCATCTTAATAACTTACTTTTTACACAAACTTGGTAACTACATAAATTTGATTTATATGCGTTTTTAAATTGTGAAAAAAACTATTAATAAAAAATATATTAGTGATAAATATGAAATTGCAAAAAACCATGAAATGTTTTTTATTTGAATATTATCTCCTTTTATTCTAAAAATTAACAAGTTGGAAGTTAATATTAATATTGATACTAATAGAAAACCTTTAATAGTTTTCTGTATCTCAGTTCCTAAGAAATTGATTCTGGCATAATCTTATTTTATTTAATGTAGCACTATTTCATTTTAATGGGCGACTAATAAGAAACCAGAAGCTCTTACGTGATCTTTTGTATTATTTAAAATCTTTTTTAATGGCTTGCATTATCTTCTAAGAATAACGGTTATTCTTTGCAACCTAGCAAAAAATGTATATTAAAAGAACGAAAGATGGCTACGCTAGATACGGTACATTAGAGATAATAGCATTTTAAATAACAGGACAAAACGCTCATAGGGGTAAATCACAATATAAAATGATCTTTTAAGAAATATTTGATTATTAATCGCATCAGAGTCTCCCCGAGAGGATTTTTATTTGATGCAAGGCGCAAATTTACGAAACTAAATGAGGAAAGTAGAAAATCGTGTTCCTGCTGTTAGCTTTCGTTACAGTAACGTTAAAAACGTGATAAATAATTGGTGATTGCACTTGTTATTGCAAATTTCGGTGTGTAGTTGGGCCGATATGCTATATCTTGTGACGTGATCATAAAACTTATTTCTGCAATAACATGTCCGAAGTTTATAACGACTTGCAATTTAAATAAACATTAATATTTATGTAGGTAAACTGGCACGTAACGTTATATCACGCAACTTATTTCAAAGTACGAAAATACCTTTAATATTTTGCTCATCGATGGAATTCTAGCAATTTAAATATTTTGACGATACTCAAAAGTATTAAAATGAGCAATTTAAAATTTATGGCCAATAGTAATTAACATTTGATAAAACATATAGATGCATCCTATATGATAATAAAAACCATTTGAATACATTAACACTGTTTACATATCAATTAAACTACTTTTTCAAGTATTTGGTGCTCGTTAAGCCATTATTAAAAAATAATGATTTATAAAACTAAGATCACAATTTCTTTTATACTAAAATTCTTTCGGTTGGCTGTTAAATATAACTATAAAAATGTATTACATAAGCTCAAGGGCATTTGAAGTGTTATTTTAAAAGTTCCTAAATGAAAGTATACAAGTAAAACTATAATATTTTGTACCCGTTTCAAAATTTTAAGTTTTAAATTATTAAAATTCAATACACTTTTTCTAACAATTTAATCATTATTTTTAATAAGTTATACTAAGTGGAACAGTGCGCATCCAGCGCCTTTATTATTGCTTACAAAAATACTTTACTGAAGTTCATCAGAGATATATATTATATTTTCTCACTGAAATATATAATGAAACTAGCTGAATACCCATGCGGCGCTACGAAATTTTACTACTAGCATTTTAGCGATCAAAGGATATCCATGTATTCTACACTTTTAACGTTTGCTCCCATTTCGATCCCGACAAATTGATTTATGAAAATTGGAACGTTCCTTTGTTGACATTTTTAACAAAAAAATTTATAAATGTGAATAGTATATTGGTAAGAGACATTTGAATATCCTTCGTTTAGAACGTTTAACTCCCTTCGGATTCTTTTTTAATTACGTAATCGAGATTGCAGTAGTTTATTGTGTTTATGTTTGCTCTTAATTCTAAATTTCAAAGTAGTAGCTGTATTGGAATTGAGACATTAAGGTAATTCTCATAAAGTTTCAATGTTGCGTCGACTTTTCATACCTTAAAAATTCGTAAATCGATATTGGAATAACTTATTTTTTTTTTTTTTTTACATTTGCCCTTTTAACTTTTGCACCAAATATCAGAATTATGACTACATTGTAAGAGGAACATTCGGATATCCCTCGTTTGGAACATTTAACCCCTTTTTGAACCCTTAAAGTTGGTTAATAGAGAACTGAATAGCTTACTTTTTCTATGCTTATCTTTATTGACATTTATACCAATTTTCAGAGTTGTGACGAAATGGGAAGTGGGACATTCGAATATCCCTCGTTTGGAACACTTAAGGTCTTTTCCAACCCTTAAGTGGGTTAATCGAGATCGGAATGGCTTACTTTTTATATATTTATCTTTATTAACATTCATACCAATTTCAGAGTTGTGACGAAATTGGAAGTAAAACATTCGAATATCCCTCGTTTGGAACGTTTAACCCCTTTTCGACCCCTAAAAGTGGGTTAACTGAGATCGGAATAGCTTACTTATTCTATGTTTGTCTTTGTTGACATTTGCGCCAATTTTCAGAGTTGAAACCATATGGGAAGTGGAATATTCGAGTTTGGGACATTTAACCCCTTTCCCACCCCTTAAAATGCGTTAATCAAGCTCGGAATAGTTTAACTTTTCTATGTTTGTCTTTGATGACTTTTGTACCGATTTTTAGAATTGTGACCATATGGGAAGTGGTACATTCGAATATATCTCGTTTGGAACATTTAACCCCTTTTTCACACCTTAAAGTGGGTTAATCGAGATCGGAATAGCTTACTTTTTAACGTTTGCCTTTATTGATATTCGCACCAGTTTTCGTAGTGGTAACCATATGGGAAGTGGGATATTCGAGTTTGGAACGTTTAACCCCTTTTCCACACCTTAAAATGTGTTATTCGAGATCGGAATAACATGATTTTGTTTCATGATTGACATTTCATTATAAAATATATATACGCAGTTATAAAGTGCATTAGTTTATTAATGGTTGTAATAAAAAAGTTGAAAAATGAGATTTTTCTTTTCTCACGTTTTATTACTTTAAAGTGATAACTCTTGATTTTTTCCATGATAGTGGTAATTTCAATTGCCGGTAGCAAACCCTAAATTTTATTTAAATTATCCAAATTTTTTAGACATATGTTTTCTCACCAAAATTAATCCTTTGAAAGGATATCCCGTTCGTTACATACTTAAAAATGTCTTTTTAGTTCACTAAAAGACGCACTCTACCCTACATAAAGTACCTTCTAAATAGTGTTCCCTTTACATGTAGTCCTTTCTCGTAGGATACCAAAATATCCTCTTCACAGAGCCGCTCGCCAAAGAGATACACACTATTAAAAATAACTTCAATTTTCAAATAAATAACACTATGTGATTAAACTACTGGTCATAATGGATGCCTAAGCCTTTAAATTGGTATATTTATTTATTAGTTGGATATATTTTATGGCGCATCAGTTCAAAAGATCCATACATCATTATCACCAAGTTCATAATTTATCAGTTTTGACATTTAAATTACCTGAAAAAAGTGATCTTCATAATGAACACTATACTAAAATAATTTATCGGAAAATGCTATTGGAGATAAAGATATTTTTTTTTTTTTTTTTTTTATAATTTTGAAAATATGAAATAGTTAATATTTTTATATATTACGTTTATTTTTCCTTCACAGTTTGTAAATATAACATACAATCTTATATTGATTGCATTATCCTTACCCTTTAATTATACGAATTACTTTTCAATCGCAATGCAAATAGATGTGGGATTCCTTATTCTTCCTAAGACGTTATCAGGTGTTTCTCTGAATTGTAAGCGATGTTCAGATGGAGAAGGATTGAGAGACAGCCTTGGCATGTAACAGGATGTAGTGCTTGCGAAGAAGAAGCGATGTTCAAGCGTTCTCAAAAATGGTCAATTGGGTTAATACCTTTCTAACTAATTAAATCAGCAATCCGCTAATAGGTCTAAAGTGATCTACAACATTGATTTTATATTGAAACATCCACACCAATACTTTGTGTTGCCGTTTCGTACTGTGAGTGTGATGTATTTTGCCAAATTCTATCGTAAACATTGATTGTTAGAAACTTAAATGCTATCTTTTTTAATTGGTCTATATGTAATTAGTTGATGAAGATTTAAATTTAAATGTTTACATTTCTTTTAATGGTTTTGCAATGTAAACAACAGTTGTTTTCGAGGAATATAATTACTAGCGGCTATTTTCCAAAGTTCGTTCCACAGACGCATTTAGATAGAGGGCGTCGAGATAGAGGTTCTTATGTGATGATGTATTGACACTATATTAAAAGCAGGTGTTAACATTTTATATATTTTTACAGTGTAGGAGAATAATACTTGCATAAATTTTCAATGTCCCTATCCTCTGTTATTGAAGTATGAACAGCAATCCATGACTAATCCAAGGAATTTACAGTGTAGCAGTAAGTTTTACGTATTTTGAAAGGGAGATTGTGCCTTGTTCGCGACTTAGACATTTTCAATTAGATTGTCAGGGCACACTTTGTAATGCAATTTCTATAACAATTCCCCTCTCGATAGTGGAGAGAATTTTACAATTTTAGAGATTTATCTTCTGTCCGTTCTCACAATGAATGCAACCTGTGAAAGAAAGAAATGGAGTTCAATGGAGAAGCTTTTGAGCAAATCCCAATGGTGTGCTTGTTGTGCTTCTTAACTTTTTCAGAGGATATTCTTACACGTTCAAATAATTAGAATGACCAACTGATCGCTTGCAAGCGATGCTGAGAGCCTGACCTTTGGTGTTTGAGATTTTCTGACGCTGAGTGCGTCACATAGCTCTGTCTGACCTAGCTTTATCTGAAATGAAGAAATCAAAGTTATGTACCCCCAGCCCTCAATTATATAAATGATATAATGAATCCCAACATCACTGTAACTGTGTCTTTCTTACTTGCCCGCGTCCATTATTTTAGTATCATTGCATCGAAGAGTTATTTGTTCTGTATTTCAATCTCTTCGCTATGCATAGCGATGATATTGAGGATTGTAATGTCAATATAATTGCTGTGGGCTTATTTAAATAAAGGCATCAATTAAAATCTTTCGGAAAATTGAATTATTCTTACGTATTAATATTTATTATTTTATTTTAGTAAAAGTAACCGTTCTACACGTCATGAATGTAAGGTCTAAAGGAACGTTTGATTCAAAGCAGGCTTCTACTTACGCTTTAGTAGAGAAATAGATGATCTATTGACATTGTGTTTAAATAGGTTCAACATAAACTACCGATTTTTTTTTCCAAAAATCTCATGAAATTATGTAACATTCTAAGCATCATACAACACACAATTACTTAGAGTCATTAAGGATGTATGTAATATGTAACTATACAGTTGCGGTTAACCAGAAGATAAAAAACAAAAACTTTTAAGTATGATTATTTCATCTTCACACGCAATAATAATATTTCGTGAGAATGTATTTTTATATTCTATAATTTAATATTCATTATGTATTTATAAGTATATGAAAACCATTTCATCAACAATAAAACTCGTAAATTTTTTATTTACTTAGTGATAACTTTCTAAATCATAAATGTCATATTAATACAAATATATTTACAATTGTTTAGTAAATTTCTAATCTCACACTAGACAATTAAGTATTAAATAAATACCAATAAAAACACTAAATTCAATTGATGCTGATAATTTAAATAAACAGATTCCAATAAATCGAGAAATTTCAAATTACTTTTGCGTGCAACTCAACCCGTTATTAAACAAATATATCGATCATAATTACTGCTAATTTACCATATGGATAATTTACTTTTAATGTATATATTAATCAACAGTTATTGGAAATATTTGTTTTCCATAAAAAGTCCAATTTTATTCTTTTGCTAAATCGAATAATTGTTTATATCCTATATGTTTTTAAAAAAGCAACAACAAAAAAATTATATTTTTGTTAACATTAAAAATCACACTTTAACTTTTACAAGTATCGATTAACTCATTATTAATCACCCTTACTTATCCATAAACCAATAATCATATAACCACTCAACCATCTAATGTTACGTTCCATAAAATAAATTGATTATAAATATGACGCAGCATCTTGGTCCAGTATGAGATACGACGCTACGCATTACCGAAGAAATCTGGCACTCTTTATTTCTTAATTATCTCGTTATTAATAGACTACTTGTAATTTTAAGAAGATTGCCTTGTTTCTATAACCTTACGCTGCTAAGAGTAAGTATTAAATGTTTTATGGAAACATTAACGACTTAATCTGACGCTCACTAAACTAAGAGTCGTTAGGACTGAGTTGCAATTTAATGAACTCCTGAGATGTAATGTTGTTACTGAATAATTTCTAAGGCATCCACAATTTAATTCCTTTACAATTTATTTTGATAATTATTTTCTGCATTAGATATAATGATAAAGCACAGTTTCATTTTACTTCAAAAGTATATTTTACAAGTAATTGGTATGTGCATGTGATTATAGAAATTAGATCAGTTATCAGCTTTATAACGTCAAAATTCCTTAAGATTTACTTATTAATAAACTAATGCTTTATCATACTTGTAAAATTTAATTAATTTTGAAAGGCTCAAGACATACGTGATTGCACGTACAACTTAAAATAAGCCAAATTTACCTTAGAAGTGCTAAAGGGTAAGAGCTTCTGTAAAAGTATTAATAAGTATATAAATAAATGTTAGTTGAAATAGCAGTATTCAAACATATTTAAAAAAGCTATATATTCTTGGAATTTTTTTTTTTTTCGAATCGAATTCGGAATTCTGGATTTCCAAGTCCATTTTAATTACTTTGATAGAATTAACGGGCATAATCATGTACATAAAACAAAATACACAAACACTATAAAACAATTTCTCCTGAAAGAAAAATGTATACGGACATAAGTTGTGATGTTGAAAAATTTAAACTAATATTTATTAAATGTATTATTATTAACAAGTATTCTTGGAAAAATGAATATTGGCTGTTTGCAATCCTAATCGAACTGTAAATTAAATCTCAAATATTCTGGAAGAAAATGCTAGCAATGACAAGCTCAATAAACTCGATATTTTTATTTTGTCGGCAATCTTTTTAATAAAATATCCATTATTTAACATTTTACAGTTACGATTAATTATATTTCAATATATTTATTTTGTTCTTCAAAAGAACCGACAAATATTTAAAATAAAAAAAAAAATCATTACATTATTTAATTACTTTATATATGAAACTGAAAATTTAAGACTTATAAATTGATTTACTGTTTCATTAAAACAGACGATGATAATTAATTACAATTTTAATGATTTTATTTAGTTATCTATAAAAACACACAATAGAATATTTGTTTAGAAAAAATCTAAAGGATAAATGTTTATATTAATTGGAAGAGAAAAAATATTATTCTTGGAAGACGGACAGTGTTCTGTTATTAATTATATATATATATATACCCCGAACTTCGAAGAGCAAAGGTTTTAAAAGTTTTATTGTTTATATTTCTGGAATAAGAAAAGAATGTTGGAGTGTTAAGTTATTGCTCTCAAAATTTTGTAAAATATATTTCTGAGTAGAATTGAATGAAAAGAGACAGCTTCAAAATCAAGTGTGATCAATACAAAAACGGGATATCTCGATTTCAGAAAAAGTAGTAAGCATTTGATTAATTATTTATATTACTACTCATCGATTATACAATTATTATTTTTAAACAATATTATGTTCTAAATTGTCTTTCCTTTTTAAAAGTTAATCTTTTATCGGAAGTATTCAAACGAATGTTTAATTGCATTTCCATAATTTGTCTTGCCATTTGAGCTTCCTCATGTGTACTTTCAGAACCCATTTTATTGTAAATTTCATGGGCAAATTACATGCTATCATCCGTTGCATATTTATTAGAAATCTTGAAAATATTTTTATTCAAATTAAAGACACGATGATTTTTATCAACTATAAAAAACACTAACAAAACGTCCTTCAGGAGCAACAATTATTTTAAATACAGGATTTGAACACTTAAGAAATTGTTACTATTGACTTACATAATCGTTTTCACAGTGATGAACTTTATCAATATTGTTGCGTGGACGGGTTCGAAAGATTTGAAGCCAAAGCAGATCAAAACTTGCAGAAATTTATTCCAGTATAACTCTTCACAGATTCCTTTACAACTCCAGAACTTCTCGTTCTAGTAGACAGAATACAGCTCTTTTCACAACAATAGAGCACAAAACAGCAGTTAAAAACTTGACAACACAACTGCTCAAATCGCTGCAAAGGACAATGCAATACAGTTCGCTTTCGGAACTCTCTGAACGCTCACTGAGACTCAGTAATTCCAGTCAACTAATGGACTCAGCTAACAACTAACTCAGTGACTCAAAATCAACTAATTCCATCACCCGCTCTCCTGAGCTTTCATAGGGGAGAAGAACATACGTGAAACTTCTAGAGATAGATATTTGGAGAACTTTCCAGATCGTAGTCGAAAAGTCCTATACATGCATATGCGGACCGAAAATGTCGCCAAATGTCACCAAGTTTCTCGCCAAATTTGGCGACAAAAATTAGTCGTCAAAACCGTCTCCAACTTGGCTCTATCTCGTCAATTTGGCGAAATTCCCATTACCATAATGTTAAATGCCCTGCTCTTTGTAAAACCCGCTTCCCAGTGTTATCTCTGTAAAACTCGTTATCAAGCATCAAGAGACTCATTGCAGGGAAACAAACTAAAGACGAACTATTGCACTGCCTTATGCTAAATGTACTTAAGTTTTCCTATTTACAAAATTAACACTACGAAATATTTACAAATATACAAAAATTCTTAACAATATTAATGATGGATCTCTTTGGAGATCGAAATTCCAAAATTAAAATATAGTGTGCGTCATTCATAATGACAGAGTTTTCTTCTTCTTTTTCTTTGTTCCAATGATCTAATTCTTGATTTTAAAATTGAACCATTTTTCAAATGTAAATTCACAAAAAATTTTGCTTGTCTTTTAAAAACCTTTTTCCAACCAGTCATTGTTTTATAATGATAATGGAAATTTAAAAATCTTAAACAAAGAATTTATTGTGTTGATCAGATCAAACATTTTATAAATACCCCGTATGCATTTGATTTGAGATATCAGCACCTAAAGAATTAAAATACCTTAAGAATGTAAGTTACTTGTTCACATAATGAACATTAGATGTACGGCTACCAAAAGTTTGATCCCGCTTTTATTTCTATATAGGACGCGTGCGAAAGTTAGTTTGCAATTTTAAAACCCAGAGTGTTTGCGTGTACAAACTATTTTTATTTAATTACCTTTTATCATTATGAAATATAAATATTTTCGATATTTAATTCCTATCCAGCATAATGATATAACATGCATATATAATTACATAAATGCCATATTAGGAAATACTTAAAATGAGTATAGTTACATTTATATAGTTAAATATCGTAACAATCTTAATTCAGTTTTTGATCGAACTGTATATTCAATGATATAAAATGAACATTAACCGACCATATTCTTACACTTACAATATGCAGTTTAGAAACATACTTTTTATTAACTGAAAAAGAATATGCAAGTCAATTTTGTCATCATAAAAATAAGCAACGAGGTTTGCAAAAAGATTAGGTAAGGATTCAATAGAAATTTCTTTTTATGGAAGTTTTTTATAAAATAGATTTCAATTTTTTGAAGAATTGCTACATAATAACTTCTTTTTTGCAACTTAACAACAAAATCCAATACAAAAAAATAGCTATTGAACATATTTTTGCCTCACGAATTAGTATTTAGAGCAATCGATGGAAAGAACAGTATTATAAATGTATAGGCAAAAACAAAATATAGTTTACATGCATTAATACATTACACAATTTGTGAATTTGAATTTTTGTAGCTTTTATCAATAGTTTTAAATCGATTTGTGCTGGCATACCATAGTAGAGGACTTTACTATCTTTTTAATAATTTTAAAAATCCATATCTTGCAACGAGAAAAAAAAATCAATTACCATACTTACTAACAATTGCCAGTGCGAAGCGTAAATCGAGCTCTGACATTTTCCCACCTTTCTTTACAACAGTTTTTCCCTCCACGGCCCGCGAAGTCGCAACATTCTCCTACGAGGAATCGTCACTCCAGTTCTATTAGTATAGCTCAATGATATATACACACACTGCGATGTAAAAGTTTAGACACTGACGGCGTCTTTCAGCCTTAAAGTTTAGATTATGATAGTAGAATTACAAACATCTATAAATATACTCAAAAACTCTTTTAAAATACTATAATCAAAGCAAAGTTGTTTGATTTGTTTTAATAATAATATTTTTGGATAAAAATAGAAATTTGCTGTTGCAAAAGTATAGATACAATCACTAGTTTCGGAAAATTTGTTTTGACTACATAAATTTAAAAGAGATTTCGAGTATTTAAGTTCTGCAAACGATAGCACTTCGTAATCGAGATGTCATGGGCTAAAGAAACTCAAAAGGATGAGCTTATGCAAATTTGGCAGTTGAGAGCTGAAAGTAAGCTCATTTCGTAAATTTCGACTATTATTATTCTATTTCTATTTATCGAGTTTTACCTAAAGGATGCAAATACAAAAAAAAACTCAAATCTGACAGGTCGCTTGTGCCGAATCCAAAGTATCCTGTTAGATCCAAATACTGTTGAGTACCCAAAAAATTTCTGTTCGTGAATTTCAAAGGTCATTAGGACTTTTAGTGTCAACGATTTGTAGACGAATTTTGGAAACAGAAACACTGATTTATTGCAAAATGAAGAAAGATACCAGCTCTGAAGCCACATCAAGTCACAGAGAATATTGGGGTCTCGAAATCATATGTCAAATGGATCAAAGTAGCAATCAGTGGTATTTAGAGATGAAAAAATGGAATATAGTTAGTCTAGATGGCTGGGCATTACACTGGCATGATTTGCGGAAGGAACCTCGTGATTTTTAGTCCCAGAATAAATGGTGCCTAGGTGATGGTTTGGACTGCTTTTTGCTAGAATGGACAAGTGTATCTTCCCTCTACCAGAGGTCACCAAACGTCACAGCATGACATTAAGACATTGGAGGATAACCTGCTGCCATTTGCTGAGCTTCAAGGTGAACATTCGTAAAAATTTCAGCAAGACAATGCTTCGATCTACACATTAGACAATAAAAATGATCAATTTTATATCAGAATTTAAAAGTTCTTGACTGGCCAGCTTATAGAACAGATAATAACACAGTAGAGACAATGTAAGGCATCACATGTCGCAAAGTTTACAGCAATTTTAGACAATAGTCTACTAATAAACCAAATTGATCTATAGCGGTACCAAATCGAGCCCCAAACCATGCACAATTTAGTTTCTTTGGTGGAAATTCATACTCAAGAACTAATAAACAAGAATGGATCCACAATAAAGCTTTAAATGATGTTTATTTTAACTTCATTTCATTTTTGTCTAAACTTTATCGACAATGTTAATATGTATTGTTACCAATCAATTACCTGCAATATGCACAATTAACTTTTATAGTTATAAATATTGTAAAGTATGAATTGCACATTATACTGAAGCCGTATTACGAAAATTGATATATGTTTGGTTGGTTGCATTCAATATTTGTTTGGACCATAACAAGATCTAGGGCTATTTTAAAATATAGTTAAAATAATATCTGGATAAATGAATGTTGCCCAGCTAGTCAAAGGTCTCCTTCGAAGGTATTTCAAACTAAAATTGATTCACTCAGGTTTTATAGGGAAAAGGACCCGAAGTTTTAGAAAGTACAGGAGTTTTTCTATCGGATAACTAAAAGAGGCTGGTAGAAAAATAGATGTTTGACTTATTTATGGGAATCTAAAAAAAAAAAAAAAGTTGGATGTATTGAATATTTTTCTTGAACAAGAGCTGCACTTGTGAAACAATGTAATATCGTTAAATCAAGATCTGGGACTATGAGTATATTTTAGGCATTGAGAGGATTACTTTCAAAAAAGGTTTTTCAAAGGAAACTCACCCACATATATGTCTTCAATGGAATAAAACAGAGTTTTATAAAGTTGGATGTATTGAATATTTTTCTTGAACAAGAGCTGCACTTGTGAAACAATGTAAGATCGTTAAATCAAGATCTGGGACTATGAGTATATTTTAAGCATTGAGAGGATTACTTTCAAAAAAGGTTTTTCAAAGGAAACTCACCCACACATATGTCTTCAATGGAATAAAACAGAGTTTTTTGAGTATTTAAATTACATATTATTTTACCAGATTACTAAAAAAGGGTGGTGGAAAATAGTTCTTTAATTTATTTACAAGAATCTAAAGAAAAATAGTACTACACTTGTTTTTATAATATTAATATAAAAAAAACTTATACTAAGTTAGTTAATTATCCAGTTACTACTAGTAGATCCAGTTACTACTTGCATATATATTTCTCAACTATTTTTGGAAAATTTTAGATTATTAGGTCAACAATTGCGGCGTATGTACTACTTCTTGAGAAACATAATTTGTGCAAAAATTGAATAACCTGGCACAATTTCAGATTAAAGAAATTGCAATTCTTCTGGCTGTCTTAGTACATAAATTCAAAGGCATTTATTATCAATCCAGTAAGCAAAATTCTGAAATAAAATTCACTTGACCTAAAATGTATACAACTGAGATCAAAAGTCAGTTTATACTTTAAGGCTAAACGCGTTGATTCCTGATAAGATCAACATCAAGCGAATTTTATTATGTCGAAAATTGCTAGAGACGACCGGGGCAAAAGAGAAATTTATTTTCCGAGTTTCAAAATCATTTTTCAGTCTAGTAGAAAAATGAAAACTTTTTAGTCGAGTTTTGGTTCTCAAAAGAAAGTAGCTGGAAGTGGGCCAAATTGCATTTTGTGTTGTCAGGGTGTGTTTTGTTTCACATTAGAAAATATATTTTGAATAGAAAATTGAATGCATGAATTCTTAAGAGACAAGTTTAATTGAAAGCGAGATGAAAAATATCAAATAGACGAATGCGATGGGCGTACAGTTAATCAAAATTTTTAGCAGTGAATTTGATATGTTGACGCCATCGATTTCAATTTATAAAATGTTTTCTTTGATACAGATATTTAACAGTAGAGTAAAAAAAAAATGTTTAATATATTTAAGATCTCAATGACATTTGATTCTTTTTCAGAGTGATTTAATAAATGTAAGTTAATTTAAAAGTATCGAATTAAAATGAAGTGTATTATATCAAAATAATTATGTTAAATAATATATGTTGCTGAAAATTCACCTGGTAAAGATGTAATTTATTATCAAATAATGATTACCATAATAGAAAACTAAATCAACTTTTAATCGAAATATTAAATATGTTTCAGCATTTTGGAACACATGAAGAGGTGGGTTTGAACAAAAGAATTAAAAAAAAAATTAATGCCTTTTATAACTTACACATTCTCTATTTTTAAATATTAAATAAATACTGCTTTCATAACCAATCTTTTTGGAAAATAATGCAATTCCAAATAATGTATTTCATTTTTTGCCAAAAAACAGTGATAATACATAATTATTGTGTTTAATTTTAAAAGAAATAATCTCTATATTTAAACCAATTCAATTAAATATAAACATTTATTCAATATTCAGTTTTTCTTAAAATATTCCTAATACTACCACTATGTGAAATACAAATTATGATTTTGATAACCAAAGGAAAGCAATATATTAATAATAAAAAATACAAATTAAAAAATACAATACATTTTTTTAAATGGCACTATTTGAATACACTTTTTACTAGAACAGTTATATGAGGAAATGTGAAAAGTAACATTACTACTTTAACGTGTATAATATCATTAAGAATGGAAACTTACTCATTTCTCGTTCCTTTTGAAGGATTCTCATTTATCAATATGTAAGTTCCGATCTAGTTTTCTTTTTGTCTTCTCCCAGATCATAAGCTTATACATAAATCCTTCCTATGCTACATCTGTATAGTGCTGATACTTTGTTAGCAGTGAAATATTGATGCGTTTTTATGTTACTATCTGTACATAAAAATCTCTACATTCATTCTGACCAACCATCAAAGAAATGAATGAAAGAATCTTAGGTTATTCATAAAAACCATGAACATAATATTGTATAAAAAAACACGATAATAGTGATTGATATAAAGGGAAGAGAGAAGGGGGGGGGGGGGAGGATGTACGTATTTTGTTTATTGAAAATTTAGCTTTGCTATATTTTTAGGATCAGAACTGGTGTGGTGGAATTTTCGCTCAATACAAGTTAATGCGAAGGTACTAACTTGTATTGAGCGAAATATTGATAATTATTTATTGTTTTGCGAAATTTTTCCAAGCAGAAATTATTCTATATTCACAGATAGATTTAAGAACAACTTTTAGAGTGTTTTAGGGATGATGCAATTTTAAAAATGAAGAACTTAAATAATTTGAAAAGAAACTAAAACTAACGATTTCAAGCGTTAAATATATTTTTAGAAATATACGTTCTTGATAATTTGTCAAAAACTAATTAAGAACAATAATTTAAAGTATGGGTAATAACTTGAGAACATAACTTAAATTATTCATTAAATAAACAACTCACTTGGTCAACTAGAAAACAATAATTACTTTAACGGAAATCCCATAAAAAATTCTATGGAAATAAATTTCTATTTTTAATTACACCCAAATAAAAAAGCAATCATAACAATAATTAGAACGGGTGACTGTGACTCCCTCATTTAATTGAATGAGAAATGGCTAGAAGCATTTTACTTTTAATGCCAAGTGCTTAACAAGTGACAGATTAATTCACGTGTAGTTCATAAATGGTGTTGGAGAAGGGCTAAGGTTTATACATGACCACCAAGAAATTAATGGGAATTCGCGGAAAGAAATGCAGATGCGTAAATAAGACTTTTATAACCTTTACGCTGAAAATAATCTTGGGAATGAGAGCTTATTCAAACTTTGCGCTGGTAAATAAAAGATCATAAATATCCATATGGACGCACCGAAATATATTGGAATGACTTCTTTAACGGGGACATTTGCATATTGCGGTAATAATTATTACGTTTGTATTTATGTACCTTTTTTGTTTATTTACACACTCTTTTTAAAAGTAAAAACAGTGTTTGTGCCAAAAGTGACTGTCTAGCTGAGAAAAATTGTGAAAACTGTTCATCACAAGAAATGGAAGCTACGTGCATGAGTCAATCGATATAATTAAAAAAAACAAGTAAATTTAATAACTTTCAAAGAAATTAACGAGTAGCTTCAATCAATTGTGACAAACTTTTTCCAATATGTTAATGTTTTTGAATAAATATTTTACTATTTTCAATACAAGTATTAAGTCTAACAATAATACACGTATTTGAAATCTTGTGAATAATGTATAGTTAAGATCCGTATGGTAGAAACAAATATTGATTTTGAATTGACATGTATAAGTTATGGTTAAAAGATTTTATTTTTTTAAATATTTAATTTCTTTTTATGTTCTCTAAATAAAATAAATTTAAATATTAAACAAGTTTTTATAAAACAAATACACACGGAAACTACTAATTTTCATATTAAATTGTTATTGTGTGGTACTTATTGAATTAAATATTTCCATACTTTTCCAAAAATATAAATTAAAATAAATGGTTTAATGTTCTTTCAAAAAGTGTAAATAACTTTTAGAAACAACTGCTGAATCTTTTTGACTTGACTCCTACAGAAAAATTATATCTACAAAAAAATATAAACCATATACTATATTATTATTCTTTTAAATCTTAAACTTCCTAAAAAATACGAACTGAATTAATAATATCATTATATTTATTATAGTCAGAGACACCATACCCTATATAAAAGGTAAAACGTTATCATACATAATACCTTATAATTATGTAGATAATATAGACGTATGAATCTTTATATAAGATACAGATAATTAAAGATCAACTTTCGAAAATTTACAAAAAAGAACCATGAGTCGTAATCAGCTGCCATTTAACCTGTATTTACGTGAAGGTGAAAAGTGTATAAATTAAAGGGGGAAAAGTTCCAAACTTGTTTTTTTTTTATGTTACACAGTTTCTTATTTCTTCGCATATATATTTTCAGATCAAATTTCTAATTATTCTGACCATTGATTCTTTTATACAGCTTTTTGAGAATTATAATCAAGTTGTGTTTTTCATATATTTCATTATGGATAAAGTAACAAATAAAGTAATGTTAAGTAGATTTAATTTTATAATTAGCCCATAATCTTTTGTAAAAATGTCCATTCATATTTCAAAATATAGTACTTAGATATAAACTTCTTAGGTATTTCATACAAAAATGTAAACTTTACTATAAAATGTAAGATCGTATGGTGTTGAAAAAACTTATTTTATTTGCACCTTAAAGTACGTACTTAGTAATGATGTTTATATTATTTACATTTACTAAAAATTTAATTAGCTATTAACATTTAACTTTTTAATTCGCATATTTTTGAACAGTGATTACTCAAATTTCACTAAGCCAATAAAAAGAGTAATGGTTTTAAATTTTTCGTGATATCATTTTTAAAGTTTTGACCCTCCACCCAAGTTTCTGGAATACATAGTTTTTTTTAATAGAATTCTCTTTTAACTTTGAAAGTAAAAACAGTCACAATTATTCCCAAAATTCTGTTTTTAAAAATCTGGAATTTTTCTTCTGCCCCAATCAATTTTAATTGAAAGTCAAAACATTTAATAGTCAATGTAGATTTTAATTCTAAAATAATTCTTAAGAAAATAAATTGTAAACAATTTTTAGATATCACTGTTTAAATGAATTTCCACTTACTAAAAATACGATTCTTAAGATAATGAGTTTAAAATTTTCGAATTTGTTAACAGAATTTATTATTATTAAATCAGAATTTATTATTTATTATATTATTTAAAAGCAAAGAAGCTAAAATCCCTTTTTGGACTATTTTGCGGTATTTGGAGTGTGTTTTAGGTGATACAGCCAACGAACGACAATATATTAACTCGCTAAACATTTTTGCGCGTGAACTATGCTTTCAAATTCAAACCGATTGCTTGAAAAATATGGTATTTTTCTGTAAATGTGAAAATGAAGAGCTATTAAATCACATTTGCACTTTGGATTCGACCCCTAATACAAATGATGCACATTACGCAATGATCATAACCTTCCAGTAAATTACGGTTGATAGAATACACGATGCGCAATGGGAAGACCTGCGGGCTTTATTGAGTCAAGGTTTGAGAACTGTAAGAATCCGCGGTAATTGTTGGATGAGTCATACATACACGCTCCAAATACCGTAAAATTTTAATTGCTAGACAACTGCGGTAGTCTGTGATTTTTAGACTATTGGTCACGGAAAGGTTGCGTCAAGGGTGAATTCTTAAATTGAATTGAATGAATCAGTTAAATTGTTTTCAATTTTGAATTATACGTAAGATTTATGCATTGAGTATTTTAAATTAGATTTTATATCACACTACTAATTATCCTATCATAAATATTAGATAAGATCTGAATTTCATAAAATTCGACGCAATTTCAAGAACAACGATATAAGTAAAATGCAATTAATGCTCATAATTCCTTGAATTTTGAATGAAGTGTCCTATCGGAGACAATATTTTTCTAATACTTCATTTGGTTACTTCATGTTTCAAAAAGAGTAGCAAAAATCTTCATAAAAATTCAATAAAATAATTCTTTTCTGAAAGACTTTCCAGTGAAACTGCCCGAAGTATATATTTCTTAAAATTAATGACACTTATCAATAAACTGTGTGTTACAATCCATGCCATGTTTACATATTTTTAAAGGAAATATTAATAAGATACTATCAAAAACTCATTTTAATATATATTTAGGCACATGCGGCATTTGTGTACAAAATAAATTTTTACATAGGGAAATTTCTGAGAAAATGTACATCGAATACAGAAAAAACACATTTTGAGAAAAATGGATTTAAAATTAAAAAGTCACATCTTGTTTCACTTCTTCAGATGTGAAAATACATTTTTATACATTTAATTAGGTTGCGAAAAAACATATACATGATTGTAAGTAGATTAAATTTGAGACTCAAAATGGGTAAACATATTAACATTTAAAATAAAAGTTCGATTCCTTCCTTAAAACAAGCTTAATTCTGAAATTATCAACAGTTCTGAGTGTTTGTTGTTACTACATTTGTAAATCTCAAATGGCTCATAAGACTAATTATAAAATACATTTTGCTTTAAGACAAATAAATAATTAAAGTTATGTTAGACAAAAATATTTTTACCAACAAGTATTCGAACAACAAAATATCTATCACATTTTTGAAACTATATTATTCCGAAAAATTTAAATCGTGTGCTTATTCATATGACGTTTTTTTCCAGAATTTACTAAACTAAATATTTCTGTATTAATCCTTTGAAAGAAATGCTTTTAAGTTAATGGTACTATTGCATTTGATTGTACTTACGCTTTCTCTTCTTAAACAAATTCATGATCGAGTTTCGTATATATATTTTTTACCTTTATTCTACTCTCTCTTGAGATGTTAAACACGTCATTATTTTTATAGTGATGTTTGCAAAAGAGCGAGTTTCATAAATAGACAAATTAGTAGTCATTAATTCACAATTGTGAGTTTCATGTATTTCTATTTATTTTGAATGAAAACAATCATTTCTTGAAAGGTAGGTATACAATAATGCTTTATAAGATATTTATTGAATACTTCAGGGAATTCAACGTTAACATGTGCTTATGAGAGGGATCTTTTTAAATATTGTTGCTGTTCTGCATTCATTTATTTAAATGCATATTTTATACCTTAATAAATATTTCATTTTTGCCATTTTTCTGTTAGGTTATACTCCTTTGCGGGTAAAAATTTTGAATTCAAAGAAATATGTTAAAATTGTGTTTACGCTTTGTATTCTTTCTAAATTAAATATTCTATCGCTAAATTTAGTAGGTAAGTTCTGTTCATATTCACGTAAAGTAAAAGTTGTTGTGGGTTTATATTTTATATATAAGATAAGTGACCCAAATATGGGCACACCTAAGCATTTTACTTATTCCAGTTTTTTTTTTGGGAGATAAAAAAATTAAAATCTGTCAGGATATTCTCCTTGCTGGAAGTAGCAGGAAGAAACATGATAATTAAGTTAAGAACATCAGATAATATCAATAATGGGCAGTGCTCATGTTGGGAACCTATGCCTATATTTGGTACCCTTGCACCTAATATGGGCTATCTTCAAAATTATACAAACACAACTTTAAATCAACATAAAACTTTAATCAGAGTCGTCACAAGATAGACATACAAACATATGATTTTGTTTCATACTTCTATGACCACAATAATCGCCATGTACCCAAACACGGCACATATTGCGCTGTAGCATTTCTAACTTTTTTCTTGACGACATATTACACGATATCTGGACTCTTTTGAGCTGGATATACCACTACAGGACAAATGAATTACAACAGTTGCTATTACTTTTTTCATGGGCTTAGGCTTGAGTGGTGATTTCAATTTCTCAGCAGGTATAAACTTAGTTGCTTATTTATGTTTATATTTATGAACTAACCACTTTGTACAGTAGTGTTTAGTTTGTTTGTTTGGTTTGTATGTACGCTCAATGACCTATTTTTGTGAACAATAACGCCTAATCCGGCCAGGATCTACAGGCCAGAATTCCGAACCACAATGAAAATTCATGCCTAACCCAGAATTCAAACCCGGCACCTTTGGCATGCGAGGCCATAGCGCTAACCTCACAGCCATCAGATTGGCCAGTAGTGCTTGGTATTATTTTAACTTTGAAATGTTTATTTATTAATAATTATTGCACATTGTATTTATATTTCATTTCGGGAGGAAATAATACGAATAATTAAGTTTTTTTTTTTCTTCTTTTTTTGGAAAATGTTAATAGATCTTAAGAAAATAACTTAATAACTTAAGCAACTCCTCAGGACGACAACAATATATATATATATATATATATATATATATATATATATATATATATATATATATATATATATATATATATATATATATATATATATATATATATATATATATATTTTAAAACACACTCTAATGACATTAAACTAAATTAAAACAAAAATTTAATTCTGCGTCTGATAAATGTAATCATATTCATTGAGCACACAGTAGGAGTAGAATTAGGAACCTAATTATGTAATTTAATTTCTGCAAATTGTAAATCATTTTTGAAAGTTAATTATGTATTTCGCCAACGTATTTCAGTATAAATAAAGATACTGTAGTCTGAGGTTTTGAATAATGAAAAGTGTCAGCTATTTCACTAAGCCTTTGTTTTAAGAATATACTTTACAAATGTGATTTTAATTATTTTATTTAGATAAGATTTTATTATTTAGGATAAATAATTTTCCGTGGCTATGTTTAAATACTGCATTCATTAGTCAAAATATAAGTGTTATGCTTTTTGTCGAAATGAATTTGTGAAAAGAAATCTTTAACATTGATTAAAGTGGGCAAAATGTTTAATATATATATTTAGATTCTGATATGAAGATAAGGGGGTGAAATTCCCCACAAGACAAATCTGAACAGTTTGAATGTCTTTCGAGAGGTATTATTATAGCTTCATAATATACCAACAGCTGACAGTAGATGTTCCTACATTTATATTCATAAAAGCTTTGATATATAATGCATTCTCTTTCAATACCTTAAAAGAGAACAAGTAGGATTGTAGTAGTAACTGCCATTAAAATGCCTTATCAACCCAAGTTCTTATTGTGGCACATTAGGTC
The DNA here is from genome assembly GCA_963978545.1 of Linyphia triangularis. Classification (NCBI taxonomy): domain Eukaryota; kingdom Metazoa; phylum Arthropoda; class Arachnida; order Araneae; family Linyphiidae; genus Linyphia; species Linyphia triangularis. Next base: position 18,958,509 of record OZ021732.1, on the reverse strand, counting down.
CAAAATTCTGTATGTTCAATGTTGAGGCATTTAGTATCTGAAAAACAGCTCTGTTCCTCCAACATATAACAAAAACTCATACAATTTGGAAATTTTTACATAAATAAAAGTTTTTCCCAGTTAAAAAGTTTACCGTCAAACTTATAGAGAAAACTTATCACCGAATTTATAAGTTCTATTTTGGTATGTCTGTTTGAAGATGTGAACTTCTCTTTGAAATTCTTTAGAAGCACTCTTCTGTTCGAATTTAAAACTAATTCCATTTCGAAACTTACAGTTGTATCTTATGGAATCGCATTAATCTTATCGATACATCAGTAGTATTTGTAGATTATGCTTATGAATTTTGCAAATTGACTTCATGTTGATTTTGCCAATACTCCGATTCATTACTTCCGGTTGAGTTTCAGTAATATCTCTTTCTCATTCAGATCTTCGGTTTCGGATGTTATATATAAATGTATATTTCACACTGATGGTAAGAGCCTTTGTATAAGCTTCTTTCTCCATTACTGTAGCTTGCAATTTAAAATTGAATTTTGTTCAGAAAACAAATATTTCCTAACGTTCCATTTATTTATTAAACTACGGGTTTATTCATTGATATAACTAAAAGACATCATATAATTGTGTACATAATATGATTAATTGGATATTATACACAAGAAATTATTATTATGCATAATTTCCAGGTTATTATGTATAATATTATTATATATAATAACCGTTTATTGTATAATATCCAAATTAATCGTAAACATTAATCAAAAGTTCAAACTTCTTTTCTGAAGTAAGTGATAACACTGTTTAAAATATGCTCTTGAGGTTGATTTCATCACAGTTTCAATGTATATAAATAGCTAAAACATCATTAAAATACATACACTGCGATGAAAAAGTTTAGACGGTGAAAACATTGACCCAGATTTCAAATTAAATTTAATCAATTTTCATAATACAGCTTCAGTGTAGTATGCAATGTATTTTAAAAAAAGTTGTATAATTTGAATGATTAATTGCATATATTGCAAGTCATAAATTGGTAAAAACAACAAACAAATTAACATTGTCTCCAAAGTTTAGACAAAAATAAACTGAAATTAAAATAAACATGATTTGAAACTCAATTTGGAATCCATTTTTGTTGATTACTTCATAAGTATGAGTTTCCATCGAAGAAACTAAATTGTGCTTGGTTTGGGGATCGATTTGGTACCATATATCCTCAATGGATCACTTAGGTTTATTTATAGAAGATTATTATCAAAACTTTCTCTAAACTTTGCAACACATGATGCCTCAAAGATTATCTACTGTGTTATGATCTAGGTTATACACTGACCAGTCAAGAACTTTTAAATTTTAGAGAATTAAATCAGGAATTTGTACTGTCCACTGAGAGGATCAAAGCACTGTCTTGATAAAATTTTTACGAAGGTTCACCTTGAGGCTCGACAAATGGCAGCAGGTTTTATTCCAATGTCTTAGTGTAATCCTGTGACGTTTGGTGACCTCTGGTAGAGTGCAGAGACACTTGTCCATTGTTGCAAAACGCAGTTCAAACCATCACCGAGCATACATCTTGTTTGGGGCTAAATAAATGACAAGGTTCCTTTTGCAAGTCATGCCAGTACGATGTACATATATCTATACTAACCACATTCCATTTTTTTGGAAATAAGTGGCTGTTTTCATTAGAAATTTTCGAACCGTGAGAGCTCTATTATTTAAAATCACCACGATCTCGAGCGCATACCTTCAAATAACATCATCTGAAATATTATTTCGATTAGTTCAGCGGTCACTCTTCTAGATGTTCATGTATCAAGGAAGTATGTTTATGTCCCTCTGTGTATCACCACTAAATATAAAAATTAACAATTAAATTTAAAACCTAAAAACTAATAATTTTTCAAAACAACTATTTTTGTTAGCCTTTTACGTCTCTTACACGAACAACTTAAATATTTTTAAGTTTAATTCTGCATGATAAAAATAACCCCACAAATAAAAATAGGCATAGCTACCTTACAAAAATCTCTCACTCGATCATGGTAATCATCACCAAATTGTTTCAAATTCATCCCTCATTTGTTAACCTACATTTCAAGCAAAAAAAGTTTACAAAAAAAATAATCGGAATACATGTGATTCCCTCAGCGGAAGACCATTATTTAACGATGCAGTTTAGGGAATTATATGAATCAAAATTAATGTTCCTTCTCTTTGTAAACGGTAGTGGCACACGGGAACATTATTTATTCAGTGCAGCAATGCGATCTGTTTCCATCCGAAAAGTAAATTGAAGCCCTGGGAGCTACACACGGAATGGTCATAATGCCAATTCTTTTATATCTGGCTGCATTGTTATTTTCAAACGCCCGCCGCCGTGTACCATGATAAATGTTATAGCCGAATGCACTTAGGGCTGTGAGAATTGCGTGGAGATGAGATTAGAGTGGGAGTTACTTAACTTTCTGTTAAGGTAAATAAAAAAATGTTAGTTGCGAGAAGGCACAAGGCCATTGGGCTAATTCCCTGGCTGGTGGAAAATTCCTTTTTCGGAAGAATTTTTGAGAGGGTTGGAGTGAGTGTTTTTACTTTTAAATATCTTTAAAGATTTAAACTTTGGAGGTAGTTAAATTTTGTGCTGATTTTCTCATTGGTTTGCTTTCTTTTTTTAACTCTTGAGTAGTTATAAAGTTAATCCTAAATACATAAACACTATTCTGGGATAGTGAAGCTATTGGCTATGAGAAGAGATCTGACTTTAAATGGGCATACATTTTAGCAAGTTATTCATACTTTTTACTTACAGGTTATCTAAACGTATGTTAGGTCGGAAGGAAAAATCTGATGCCGTACTTGGTATTTTGTTAAGTGGCAATATCATACAAGTTGTAAAAAATCATACTTCGAATGTTTCTTAAAATAATTAATAATGTATCTTTCATTTAAATCATTAATTTAGTTATCTCTCGGACAAAGATACCTCGGGCAACCAATACGCGCAAGAGCTCGTTTTTACTCTGCTAAGTCTTAATTTTTTAAGCCATTTGTGATGTTTGATAATAAGGTCATTTTCAGACAGTTGAAATGTCCGAAGGCGTTGAGTATCCTTATTCACACTGGTCAAAATGTCAAACATTTGGTCCTATATTTTTAAAAGTGGGATCTACACTACGATGACACTACTCTTTCATGACCACGTTTTACTTGCATTGGGAATTTAAGTATTCACTATAAATACTCGTTTTCTGAAATTAGATCACGATTAATTTGGTGTCTGAATTCATTACCACTTTTGTATTATTTTAAGACATTTCCCTTTACAGTGTGTATAATCGTAATACGTAATGAATTATGTTTTCTATAGGAATCTATCGTTTTATTCCAAAGAAGATAAAATTTTGCACAATTCATTTTCAAAAAAAGTGAAACCTTACTGTTTGGATAACACTTTATAAACCACAATCATTTCCCTTTTTTAACTCTTAAAGGTAATTAATTGAGATCTACTGAATAAATTCGATAAGGTTTTTTTTTTTTTTTTTTCTTTTTTTTTTTTTTTCTATAAATAAATATTGCATAATTAGCATTGTAGGGAACATGATTTAATTAAGATATTTTATTAAGGTGGCGAAATATATTATAAATGGTTACATGTTAAAATTCTTTAACTTGAAAGGGACTGAACCAACTTTAACAAGGTTGTTTCAGACAACCTCTGGTCACAACCATATGGGAGATTCTGAAATTAAGGGGACATTTCAGACTCAGTGCTTTAATTGACTTAATATTTATTTTTTTAATGAAGGAAATTGGTATTAAGTAGAAAAAAGTTTACAATTAATGTTTTCAGTCTTTATTTTGCATAATTATATATTAGTTTCTCTCTATATTAAACAAAAGGAAGGCACCGGTGCGTTGTCACTACGTTTCTCTTTTCCTGGTGAAAGGAGAACTGGTAAATTTTTAACACAAACTGATAGTCTCTCTATCTCGTCATGTATTATCGTAAAACGGTGAATTTGAAATTAGTTTATTTTTAATTCAATTTTAAAATTTGGCCATCAGAATGCATAATTATACGTGTGTTCAAGGGTTCTTTTGTATTTTTGAATTGACAACGATCTATTATTTTCGCGGTCGTCATTGTTACGTACAACCGTACAACACGAAACTAACACAACAAGCATCAGACAATCATCTCGCTACCATTATAGAGGATTCGAAAATCAACGATTAATAGATTAATTGAACCACAACAATTAAAAAATTTCCCTTTTCCAAATGAATTCGTTGGTTCTTAATTTGAGGAATCAGCGAATTATTTGTAAATGGGATTTTTGAATCACTATTGTGATGAAAAGTAAAGTATGTATCGCTTTGATTTCGAGTTGACTCAGCGCGATTACGCACGGATTCGTTTGTTGGTGTGAGAATCTGGAAAAGTTTATAACTTTTTTCCATCGTTGCGTTTTAGTTCATTCGCTTTCCTTGTATATTTCATATGTGTGTTCGTTAAAATTTGATTTGTATCACGCTTTTCTTTTGATTTTGTTCAATTTTCAGTTTATTGATTACGCTGGTCATTTCATATAATTTATTATTATTTTGAGTATATTGTTTGATATTGCTCTTTTCAGCGATATCTTATCTGGTAAGGCTAAAACTTTAAATCTGTTTTAAAATGTTTTGTTTACTTTTCTTCATTTTGCGTTTACTAATTCATTCTATTGTTATAGGAATATTCTTTTAATAACGAAATTTCTGATTCATCCCTTCCTGCGGAGTGAATCGGAACACCATGGATAAAATCAAAATAAATACCAGCTATGTTTTTTCAAACATTTTTTGGTTCGATCATCATAAGACTCAAGTTTCGTAGTCAAAAATATGTTCGTTAACGTTATTATTACATCCGATTTTTACTTTGCGAGTTGAAAAGGTTTCCGATTAACCCTGTTTCACAGTTTTCGGTCGATTATTTTAATCATTAATAACTTTATTCTTATATTTTTATAATTATTATAACAGTGAAAGTGTGTAATTCTTGTGGGATCTCGTTAATGTGGGGGCCCTGTTATTCAGTTAATTCGTAGATGTGTGTTCATTAAGATTGTAAGTTCGTTAACATTTATAATTTGTTCACGATTTCTTTTTCAATGTGGGTTCTATTTTACGCTGGCCACCCAGAATAATTTTTACAAAAAGCACCATAAAAAAATACAATACTCGTGACTGTTCTATGAATGATTTCAGTTAGAGCCGATAAATTATGTACTTTTTAAAACCGAAACTGTTGCCAAAAAAACTGTTATTAATAATTATCGCTAAAGCTGCATTTTGGTGACAGTTTAGTTTTGACGATATTGGAAAAATGAATAATTTATAAGTACCGGGAATTTTAAACAAACGATCTCTATTTCTTTTGTGGGTATACAAAAGTGTATTAGTTTTTGTTGCCACCCTGTAACACCAATTATTTTCTAATTTTCTGAGCGTTAAATTAATTGTGTGTTCCCTAAAATTAAAATTATATTTAATTAATATAAAATATATTATATTTAATTATATATAAAATTTTGTAAATGTATATTGTGCTTGGTGCTTTCATGTAGTCGCCAATCAAAAAGTCGGAATTAGGATCAGTTTCCGTTTGTGTACCAATATTTCTTTTGCGTTTAATTTATGAGTTTGGTTTTGTGTTAACGATAATGGTGCTTGTTGCAACGTTTTATTATTTATGTTTTCAATTTTTCACCTCAAAGGTAATTGCATTGTCAATTGGGTATTGTTTTTCTAAATTGAGCTTGGTTGGGGGAGGAAGGGAATGCAAAATTATATTGTAACGGTTTAAGGTCTATAAATGGCAATCAAAATTGTATCGAAATTAATATTTCAATAACAGAAGCCCCTACTACTATCCTTCGGAGATCGCGCAGCAAACCGATCTTTTGCATACAATGGACCTTCTCGGGGTCTGGTGAATGTTACCGAGCAGGCAACTTGAAGGTAGAGAGACAAACCAAAAGCATCAATTCACGAGTGAATCACAGGAATTGTGTTACAAATCTCAAGCTATTGCATTTTTTTTGGTGTTAGCATACGCAGCCAAGGTCACCGAAAAGGGGGCCCTTTGGAGGTTGCGTAGAAATATCCTGGTTTGCGAAGCAAACCAAAGGAGTCCTGGTGGGTTGGCAAACAACTAAAAAACAAACAAAGGAGAGTCCTCCGGGGAGTTGGCGAGCGTCAGAGAGCAGGGGGGAAATGTAACCTCCATGGAATGTCCTAACCCCTGTTTTTTAAGTGTTATCTGAAGAAATAAACCTAAGTAATGATACATTTGTGAAAAATCTGGATTAAACACTTATTCATTATATATATATAACTACTTAATTAATTACCAAGAAAAGTAAGTTTAAATTTATTTTACCACTTTATTTTAAGCAGATAAGTTGTCCCTGGGCTGCTGAGCTAACCTCCGAGGAATATCTTTAACTTGATTAAAATTCTACTAGATAGCAATACAGTCATCTTTACCAGAGCTGAAGTGAAGCTCAATTCAATCATTTTGTCTGGTGATGTTATTGGATGTGCATAGTTTTATATTGTTTGTGAAAAAGCTTTCCAATTCTTAAAAATCTGATGAGTTCTTTTTTTCTTGTAACCTCCATGTTCAGTAGTGTTATTCCTTATAGTGTTAAGGGCCGACCAAACGGTATCGTGGTTAGCGTGCTAGCCTCTAGACCGCGAGATTGCGGGTTCGAGTCCCGTGTAAGGCATGGGTGTTTGTAAATGTATGTTGGCTTGTCAAATGACGAATGTTTCGGCGCATTATAGCCCTCGTGTTCCTGACGGCACCATATAATCTGAAAACAACCAACCTTATAGTGTTAAGCATGCTCTTCCGTTAACTTTTATGAATAAAGCCAGGTTGTTGTTTTTTTTTCCCTCTAAAAGCAAAGTCAGTGCCTAAGTCTTTTAGGTTAGGTATTAAACATGGCAATCTACTTATTTTTACTTATTTGTAACATCCATGTGTTGTGTTAACCACGGAGGTTACAAGCGAAATTAGAAAACTGTTTTTTTTTTTTAGAAAATATATTTTTCCTTTACCTTTGGCCGACCAAACGGTATAGTGGTTAGCGTGCTAGCTTCTAGTCCACGAAGTTGCGGGTTCGAGTCCCGTGTTAGGCATGGGTGTTTGTAAATGTATGTTGGCTTGTCTAATGACGAATGTTTCGGCGCATTATAGCCCTCGTGTTGCTGACGGCGCCAGATAATCTGAAAACAACCAACCAACCTTTACCTTTGTTTTTGAAGTGGTTAATGTATTCGATTTGTTAATAAAATTTGAAGAGCAAAATTTCAATTTAGTTATCTATTTTTTTTTTTTTTTTTTTTTTTTTTTTTTTTTTTACATTTTTAAATTCCCATTAATTTCAGAATCGCCCATCTGAACCCGAGCAACGCCTGTCACTTTGTTTAGTAATTTTTATATTTTTACCGTACGTTAGAGTGTTGAAAATCTCATTACACATTTCTGAGACTCTCTGTATATACTTCTGAACAAAGTTATCTATGAGAAGGTGACTGATTTTAATTGATTTAATAAAGTTTCATTCTAGGAATACACAAAGATTTTATTGCATAATAACATAATGAGTTGAATAATTGTTACATGAACTAAACTTAACGCTTTACATGTATCTATGCACACTTCAGAAACTTTTTGTATCTATTAATTAACAAATTAATGTATGAATTGGTGATTGATTTTAATTAATAAAGTTTCATTCCAGAGATATACAAACATTTCATTATACCATAACATATTAAGTTGTATTGCTATTAAATACATTTTAATTAAACAAAGCATTGGATAAGTGGGTAAAAAATGTAATGAGCACAATATAGTTTTATAAATACTCATTTTTGCCATCCATTATTTTTTAAACACAAAAAAAAAAATTTCACTTGAAAAACCATTTCTTACCTGACCTTTGGCCAAACGACACTCAAGCAAAAGTTAAAGGTTTTACAGAAAAAAGGTGTTCGAAAAGAGACACCTCGCCTCGTGTGTCGACGATCAATTAAAAGGAAAAAAGGGGAGTTCGTTCGATTTTCTGCATCCGTAGTGACGTGATTAGAACCCATCGATCAAATCTCCAATCACTGTGGAGGATTTGGCCAGTCACGTGATATATAGTCTAGTCTGTTGTTTTCTTTGGCTTTTCCCTTGTAGTATTTTTTAGGTTTTATTTGTTTGGAATCGAGTGTCTTTTTCGAGTGAAAAAGAACCAGTTTTAAAGAAGATACAAGTTTGAATTTTTTTTATATTTTCTCATAAGTTTTGGCCTTATTTTCTTTCTATGTACTATGTTCGTATATTCATAAGCAATGCTTATACATAAATAAAATGCATGTCCGTTCATGCATATTAGCACTTTTCTTGTGCGCAATGTTTTACAGAATTTAAATGAATTTATATTTCTAAAAATACTTTTATTTCAAATGGGTGATCATAATCTTCTCTTTTTAAAGCCATTTTCAACATTTAGTAATCAAAATGTCTTCATAAAAGTGTATATACATGCTATTGAGAATATATGAAAATGATCTTTAAAAATAAAAATACATAAAAGTTTTAAAATTGCTAAACATTTTTTTACAAAAATAGTTTAAACAAGTACAAAATTATACCTAAGAAATAAAACTGATGCTCAAATTTCAGTAGAGTTCTTTCTTTTTTGTCTAACACTTCATTCTCAACTCTTCTTTTAACCTACTGACTGTCATGCACGTATATATACGACATATGATCCCCAGTTTTTCCAGCAATACACAATATTTTTTAATTTATAAATACATTTGAAATAAAATATTTTTTAAATATTTTTATTAGGATGATAGCTATAACTTATCTATAACAAAATGAATATAAAAAAATTACAAAAAAAAACAAAAAAAAAAACATGTATTTGAACTATAAATATAATTTAAAATTTTTGATGGGAAAATAACTGTAGAATTTCGCCTATTCCCATGACAGTTAGTGGGTTTTTTAAAGTTAGCTTTTATATGTAATTTTCATCCAGTAGCAAAAGTTTAATGTGAGCTTTTACCTCTTTCAGATATTCCCCACAGTCTTAAAAGTGTATGCAATAAATTTGAAAGTTTTATTTTTGTTAAAGAATGATCTAGATAACTTCAACAGACATTCATTTTAATAACAATCACTTTGTATTATAGGGCTTTCCTGATGGAATACTACAACAGTAAAAACTATTTAAAATGCTTTTACCTTTTTACTTACGAGTTTTTAAATCATAAATCGTTTGAAAAGAAACTTAATAGTTATTTTCTATTGAAATTTTATTGCAAAAATGTAATATTATTCGAGGGAATACCTTTATCATATTTATTTATCCAAGGCAATTGCACATTTAATATGATATTTTTCTAAACTAACACATAAGATTTCCTTTGTTAAAAAAATTACTTTGAGGATGATTAAAGTGTTCTTTAAATGCTTATTTTTAACAAAACTAATACTCCATTAACAATATTTGAGCAATTACTTCAATTATCATATGTGTTAATTAAATAATCTATTAAACTTGAATATCTTATTTAGAGAACTGTGTACATGCAAAAGAGCTTTTCTAACACTACTTTGAATTAAGTGCTTTTATAATTTCTTGCGTCAAGAATAATTATTCAATTTTTATTAATTAAATGTTTCATTCAACTCCTTTGCCTAAAAAACAATTTTATATTTATCGTTAATTGTCTGCGAAAACATAATTTAGTTTAAGCCTTGTTGTTTTTAAATGGTAATTATATTGGAAATTATATTTTTATTTCAAATTTTCACAATTTAAAAAATGAGTTAATGACATAAACTTAAGGTTTATGCAGCGCATATTCGACATACTTTTTCCGTGAAATGTCGTATTGTATTATATTCATAAAGCAGTAAAATTTAAGGCATCATTTCTCTCTTACAAAGAATAATAGCAAATAATTTAATTTTTAAATTATTTTTCAATTCTTAAAATATTAAACAAATAAAAGATACTTTACAAATAACACCTGGAGATTAATTGTGATAACATACATAAAGGAGAACTGGTTATGAAATATTCCTTCAATTGATGGCTTTTTATATGCATTTCCTTGCTGAAAGGATTTTTCTCTCCAGTTTTTAAATCCCCATCGCAAATTATGATTCTTATTGAAATAAACTTTAGAATATCAACCGATGAACCTTAATTAATACATTAATTGATTTTTAATGCGAAGAAACAATGTCAGAACAATGGTTAATTAGTTGAGATAAGTTATATTTTTTATAATTTCAAAAGCCACAACAGTTAAATCTATAGATATATTATGTTTTGAGTAATCGGGAATATTTCCTTATCCCAACAAAAACATCTCTGAAAAAAGGTGACAATTTCTTCATGCATTGATTACGGCCGAGAAAAGTAATGAGATCTGAAGAAGAGACAAGTTTAAAGTTGTTGTAAATTACGGTCAATGAAAATTACAAAAAAAAAAATTCTCTAAGTCAAAATTCCTATGCATAGGCCTAAATATCTAGCTGCGAAAGTATTTGTGACATTTGACCATTACGAATTCTGGCTCACTGGAAAGTAATGACCAAATCACACAAGCGGTTTCGCAGATAGATATTTAGGCCTATGCAGGGGGATTTTGACTTAGAGAAAAACTTTTACTAACTTTCATTTCCCTTAATTTACAACAACTTTAAACTTGACTCTACTTTAAATCTCAATAATTTTCTCGACCGTAATGATTGCATGAAGAACTTGGCGCCTTTTTACAGATATATTTTTGTAAGGATTTCATTTCTTTTTTAAGGTACTAATTTAAAATGTATTATTTATTTGCAAAACAATAACTAGTTTTTAAATATTTAGTGTTCATAATTTTTAAATTTGCAAATAACTTCATGGGATTGAAAGGGTTAAGCCTATAAGTTTTTTATGGTACTTACTAATTATGCAGTCGACATTTGACAAACTTTTTGTTGGCGGCTAACTACGAGATCTGTATAATTAGTCGATATCTTTATTTCTCTAATTATTATTTGGTTTTAAGGAAGCTTTAAAACATTCTCAACAACATCTAATTAGGGAAGAATTACACGAGATTTTTCTAAGAAAGTTAAATTTACCGGACCACAATACATGACGTACTTATGCATTAAATATGAATGCTGATAATACAAAATTATTTTAAATAGTTTATTCAGATCTGCAAAAAAAAAAAAAAAAAAAAAAAAAAAAAAAAAAATCAAAGGACAAAAAAAAAAAAAAAAAAATGGCGATCATTTCGTAGCCATAAAATATCTCCAATGGTCAATTTTATATTGCCAAGGACACTTCTTTTTTTATTATTATTTCTTGAATTTAGAGGCTTTGCGTCATGTGGTGTGTTTTCTCATCTACATATATATGCTAAGAGCTATTAGTATGCTTAGTTTTATAATTCTAGTCTCAATAGAAGTGTATTAGAATCGATATTCAATTTTTTTAATATTGCCCCCCTTAGGAGATCCCCTAGGGTAAATCTCAATTTGAAGATTTTTCCTTTGTATACATGTTAAACCGTACAAGCATACCAAATTGCATAGTTCTAGCTCAACTAGAAGTACCTTAATAATTTAATGATCAGTGAGCTAGTTTTGGGTGGATTTTAAAGTATGTCGCTTCCTGCCGTTTTTTAATTTGATTATCTCGAAAACCAATATAATTGGAGACTTAGGGGTCTAACTAAAATGGCTATCAACAACCTGTAAAAAAAAATCAGCTCTCGAGCATACTGTAATACGCAGATTTGAGAGGTCAAAATACTGCTAAGTGGCTTCCGGTAAAAGAGGGTTGGCAGTGATTGGCGGACGCACTGCCGTTTATCTAGATTTACGACATAAATAAATGTATTTTCTTGCAAGTTTAAATGGTTAGTTTAAGTATATTGAAGTACAGATTTATAGAACTTCATAAACTATTATTTCTCTATAGATATGTAAACAAAGAACAATTTATCATTTAGAACAGAACATTAACATTGACATATACATTTAACTACAAGAAATACATTTCCCGAAGTTTCGGAAAGTAAAGAGTGAACAATCTCGATGAGAACGAGCCATTCTAGATACATTATGCACGAGCCAACGATATCTTGTTGTATAATAAATGCTACGCAAACATCCATGTTCCTCCTAGAACAAGACGCCCCCGCAAAACCCTCAATTACGTTCCACATCTCAACTCGACTCGGTCTCGCCGATTTCCCACCGGAACCAGTAATTTATTTGGAACACCGGAACCGTTTGCGGGCAGCTTCAACAAGAAGTGAAATAGGAAAAAAGAAGAACAGAGCCAACTTCACTTCACTTTAAAATTGCAACTTTGCGCTCCCCTCCACGCCACGCAGGCTATTTCGCGAGCAGGAAATGCGAAAGAGATTTATACCGATGTTCGGATGTAAACAAAAGGCAATAGAAAATAAATAAAAATAAATAAAAAAATAAATAATAGAAGGAAGGGTGTCATACACATTGCTCACTCAATTGCCCACACGAGGGTTGTAAAGAAGTGGAAAAAAATACACAAACAAAAAAGTTGTTTTCAATTTACGGTAGAAAGTTGTTCGAATATCTTCTTTTTATTCCTTAGAGCGGAAACCTATGAGATCGAAGTTACTTTGGAACGAGAAGTTTAGGAGGCTTTGGTATCACCCACTATGCAATTTAAGGGGTGATTGGAAAACAAGTTAATGCATGTCTTGAAAAAGTGCTTTCGGTGTTTTAATGATGGTTAATTTGGAGGATAGTTTAATTTCCTTAAAGGTTTACGTAACCTTTTTACTGCTTAGGAACGCTAATAATTATAATTAGTTTAACCGTAATTAACGAAGTAACTTTTTTAAAAGCCTTTTTATAGTTTCATGAATTTAAAGTTTTATAACATTTTAACTTACCTTAATTTTAGCATTTTGAAATTGTATAAATTAGGTGTTTTAAAACACGCAATTGACTTTTTCCCTTACAGTCAGTGTCTACTTTGCAGGTTTTCAATTTAAGTGTATTCATCAATTTGCAGATCGGAAATATAACCATTTCTAATCGCACAGTTAGCGAACATTTATACATCGTTTTGACGATATCAAATATTATTATTACGCACAAATAAAAGCATTCTCACTAGTTATACTGTTATCCCTAATAAAAAGTCCAAGTCTTTTTCGCAAATAAAAAGAGTTAACGGTTAAAATCAGTTAGTAACCAAAAGGATATTTTAATTCTAGAAATTTAAAAAAAAAAAAAAAAAGGGGGATTTTTATCATGAGTACAATCTTTAACCTTTAGGGCAAGATCATTTCTGAGATATGGAGTTCTTAGCATTAACCATTCAATGACAATTTATGAAACTTGGCCTTCCGTCATTTCTTATATTACATCTAAAATGAGGAAACATCTTTATAGTCATGCCTTTAAACTGTCTACTTTTTTAATTTGTTTAAGGCTCCCTTATTACAAAAAATACTATACTACTACTTTCTTTCTTCAATTAGAACATACAATGTAATGCATCCAGTAGTGATTTAATTTGACTGTATTTTATCTGATTTATATACGAGATTAACATACTTCCCACGGGTATAAATTTACAATTCTAAACAGACTTTTTAAATGTTTCAAATTGAATATTTCATGTCTATTTTTCCTTTTAGCAATGAATGACATGTTATTGGCTATTTGGGATAAGTTAAACTATTATATAATAAACATTAGCTTAAGATATTTATTATTATAAATAAAAAATTGCATATCGTTATGAAAGGATATAAATGGGTATGCTTTTAAACCCACTTTCTTTCCCATATTCTTTTAACTAAAACATCAAAACTCTATGCATCAACTATAAGAACAAGTAGCATAATAATCAATAAGTTTTTAATTGAATCTTTATATTTGGCATGATGCTTTATAATAATCGTTTTACGAAAACTATTTATAACTAATGCTTAATGGAGTTTTGTATTTTAAATTTACTTGAAAATATCATACTTTACTCCTACATAAACCATAGAGATGATATGATTGGATGTAGTATTTTCAATCACAGTGAACAAAATGTAAATTAAAAACATGTTTTAAGTAATAATGTATGATACTCATATTATTAAATTCAATGATTTTTTTCTGAATAACCAGCTTCAAATATTTTGAAGTATATTTCTATATGTTGATTAGAAAATTACACAACTCAAAATTATAAAATTCTTACTTCCTTCAATTATGTATATGTAAATTAAAAAAAAAAATAATTATATATTCAAGGAATCATAGTTATTAATCAAATATTGAAACAATATTATGTACTTGAATATTTTATTTGGAGAGTCTTCAGTTGTTATTTGTATGAAATATATTATGCCCATTTAAGTGGTTTCTTAACCAAGGCCGGAAAAATAAATGCGTCGTACAAAAGTATGCATGTTTCTATTCTTGAACATAAAATTTTTATATTTTTTAAACGCAACGAAATAAAATAAGAATAAACTATTTTTCAAAACTTCACTTCTATGTTCATCAAAAAGAACAGAATGAATGTATTTTTAAAACCTGAATTTGTTTAATTTAGATATATGAAGTACCATAAACTGATCCACGGGATTCAAAATCAATAAATAATGGCTAAATGTAATTTGAAAATAAATATTTTTTCTAGGTATGAACAATTGCTTGAATAAATATTTACGTCAATAAACTACCTTAAGCTGCATCAATATTCTAAATATTTATTTTGGGTTTGTAGAAGACTTTTTTTTTAAATCTTGTACACAACAATTGAATTATTTTTCATATGCAAACTTAAAATATAAGTATAGTTACTATTTATTTTACTCTCCTTAACTAAACACATCAAATATATTCCATTTTTCACTTCTTAAATATTGTTTTAAGAAGTTTATGATAGTTTACTAGTTGAATATGCTAAATTATTTCAGTAAAGTTTGTTCGATGGTTTTGTGTTTTAAAGCATAATTTAATACACTTGTTTTTTTCTTGCTTCATAAAAACAATTCACTCCCTTAAAAGCTTTCAAATTTTATTCTCGTTTTTGTACATTTTATAATAAACAAATTTAATTTTTAGATCATAGTTCCAGTGTCGAGAATAGATTTTTACAAATATTTTGTTTGTCAATTTAAATTTAAAATTATTTATAAGTTATGTGAATATATTCAAAACATTTTCTTGTTTAAATTTATAAAATACTTTTGTTTTATACTTTCTGACAAAAGTTGTTCATATTGTTGTTTCATATTGTTTTCAATGTCTTTGAACATTTAGAAAATTACATAACAAAAAACTCTGTAATTTTAATATATTTAAACTAAAGATTTTTTCTAACAAATTATTGTTATTTTTCTTGCGACAAAATTTTATAATTGGTAATAGATTTTAGTATACCAAAAATAATTGTTTATTCTTCATTTTCGATTGTTTTAAATTAATTGCATTTTTAAATATTTTTTATAGCTTAGTACTTAAATTATATATGTATAGCAACAAGTAATAATTTAAGAAAACTTCAAATAATTTTATATCAATAGTTAATAAATTTCTTAATATTTAATTAAAATTCGAAATACTTTTAAAAAATAATACAATCGATTTCAAATTGTATTACAAACATTTATTTATATTATAATTATGAAAGGAAAGTTTGATTAAATATATTAAATTAAATATGCACATAAAGTTATTCAAATTTTAATTTTTCTAGTAATTGTCTAGAAATATTAGTGAAAAACATCTTTAAATATTTAAAGTGGTGAAACTTCGGAGAAACGCTGAAATGCAACTTACAAATTAACGTACGTGCAATAAATCTAGTTAAACTTGTCCAATTTTTCTCAGCAAGTTACGCGATTATTTAATCAGAACTTTCCGACGTTTGTTGCACAAAGAGACTTTTCCAACAAAACAACTAAAAACTGAATCTAAACATTTCATGAGGGGATGTAATATTCTGCTTGAAAATTCCTGTGAAAGTTACTTTCCAAAAGATCAAGCTCCTGTAATCCCTTCAAACAGTTTTCTTTTGATTGAAGTTTAACTTTCAAGTATAAAAGTGTAGGTTGGATGGAGAGGGAATCTTTGAACACAATAAAAGAGAAAATCCAACGAATACATGATGTGAGGAACATCTGTTAGTCACGGAAATATAGATATTTTTAAGTTTCATCCATTTTAATGGATGCATTTAGAAAGTAAAAATGTGTTATAGTTGGATATAAATAGTTGGATTTATTTTTATAAAATATATTATTAAATTAACATTTCAATTATGCTATAATCTATTCTAAAATTGCCTGTTTTTTTTTTTAATATATCACAATTATATAGACACTATTGTTGTTATTAGTAAATAAAATATTACTTTTCAATTAATTTTATAATTTTTTAAGAGAATATAAAGTCTATAATGTCAGTTGGAGCTAAAGTAGATTATACACAAAAACACTTTTCTTATATTCCAGTCGTAAATTTGACGTACTTACGAGAAAATAAAAAATAACTACGTTATTTTTTAATTGTTAATTAAATAACAACGTAGTTGTTTAACCACGAAACAATTAAAAAATAAATACGTTAATTTTTCATTATTAATGAAATAATTAATGATTAAAGAAATAGCGTAGTTATTTAACTTTTAATTACATAATTAAAAAATAACTACATTATTTTTTAATTGTTTTGGAATTATGTAATTCCAAATTTTGGTAGCCTTTTCTGATAGACCCAGAATTGTAAGCAAATGGCGATATCTTCGTTTCTAAAAGTCATAGAATATTGCGGTTGGGATTGAACTCTACCTTTGAATACCTATTTTGTAACTCTGCATCCAATTTATAATTTTTGCTTTTCTCTTAAAAGTAAATATTCAGTACATCATGTTGAAAAATCTTGCCAACCCTTGGCTGAGGGTAAATCTCAAAAGTGAGAAACGTAATTTTAAGTTTCAGTATTAATGTGGGGAGGAGGGAGGAAAACGAAAAGAACAATCACTAGTTTCAGGACGTTACTAATACACTATCTGGCCAAAAGTATCCGGACACCCAGTGCTATGGACTTAGAGCGTCCTGAGACACATATTAATATGATGTTGATCCCCCTTTTGCATCGATGACAGCCTGCACATGTTTGGGAAGACTTTCCACCAATTTTTGATAGGTGACCCTAGGAATTGCTTTCCAGGCGTTCATCACAGCTGAAGTGAGTGCTTGCAGTGAAGATGGTCGATTTGGCTGGCTACGTAATATGCGCTCTAATTCGTCCCAAAGGTGTTCTATGTGATTTAGATCGGGGCTCTGAGAAGGCCAGTCCAGTTTTTGAACACATATTTCGTCAAACCACGTCTGTGCAAGCCTCGATGTGTGAATGGAGCAGTTATACTGCTGGAAGAGAAATGGGCCTTCCCTAAAATATTGCCATAGAGTTGGGAGTGCAGCATTGTCCAGAATGTCCACATACATCTCAGAGTTCATGTTTCCAACCACAGGAACTAACGGACCCAGGCCAAACCACGAGAAACACCCCCACACCATTATGCTTCCATCACCAAACTTAACAGTCGGCACAATGCAGTCACTATAGAAACGTTCGCCGGGCATCCTCCAAACCCAGACGCGTCCATCCGACTGCCAGACTGTAAAGCGAGATTCATCACTCCAAAGAACAGTTTTCCACATGTCAACAGTCCAATGACGGTGAGCTCTACACCATTGCAATCGATGCTTCGCATTCTGTGGAGTGATGTTCGGTTTGTAAGCGGCTGCACTACCATGGAATCCCAAGTCTTTTAACTCTCAACGGACAGTCCTGCTGCTAACACTAACGCCTGATGAACTTTGGAACTCCTGAGAAATTTCCAATAACGAAGACTTGCGATTTTGTTTCACTACCCTTTTCAGAGTTCTGCGGCTGCGTTCACCAAGTGTTTTCGGCCTACCGGTTTGTTTTTCTGCCATTTCAATGCCTCGACGTTTAAACTTCACCATTACATAACTCACAGTGGATTTAGGCTTCTGTAGAATGTCCGCAAACTCACGAATTGATTTCCCACAAAGGGGGCATCCCACTATTCTGCCACGATCAAACTCACTAAGCTCCTTTGACTTACTAATTGAATCACAAACGCATAAATACAATCTCACAAACCACTACCAACTCTTTTATAGCTTTCAATTACGTATCAAATTGCGTCATTCGCCAGAACCACTTTTTTAAGGGGTGTCCGGATACTTTTGGCCAGATAGTGTATTAGCCTAAAATTACTCGAAAACTATTTAAATTCATTTTTCCATTTTTAACAAGATGGTAATAAAATATAAGTTATGTAACTCAGTCATAAATTAGATGTAATTTAAGATAATTAACAAATCTAAAAATGGGACAACTTCACAGGCAGTACAAATAATGTCATATCATTTGTAATTGGTACCATATGGTACGTTAATTTATCATATGACTTGATACAAGGTACTGAAAATAAGTTTCAGTATTACTGACATTTTAGATACTTTTGAAACAAAAATCCCTCCAATTCATTTCACCGTATTGTCACTTATATTGAATTGCATTTAAGCACGCACACATTAAACTTCAATTTCATTTTTAAGTAACTAGCATTATATTTGTTTTTACAATAAGCATATTTAATTAAATCATTCCACTACACTTCAAAACATTTTATACAATAACTTAATTACGTAAATCTTTTAAAATATGTTTCTAATTCATTTAATGTATAGTAAGAACCTGCTTTATTAAATAAGATTCCAACGATAGAAATTATCAGAAGAAGTGCTAATTAAGCAGATTTTGATTACAAATGAATTCCATTTGGGCTCCAAAACAGTGTAACATTAATGAAGGTAAAAGCACAATTATTTGATTAAGAGTCAATAGAAAATTGCTCTTCAACAATGCTTTGTCGTCTCTTCAAAGTAACTGGCTGAAATATAAAGTTTATAAATCTCTTGTTTATTTATTCTCATTTAAAAGAACTGATTGGCATTTTCCAATTACTCTTGAGGCTCAATTCATGTATCTTTTATTGCAATCGAAGAACGGCATGAAAATACAAAAGTTTTAAGTAAACAACTCTTTAAAACAATCGGTTTTGTGCTCTGAAATTGAATAAATATTTGGTCAGGAGTTTTAATTTCGTTACAAAGAATGAAACTATGTGCAAGGTAGGTAAAGAAGAGAAGATAAAACTGTCTAACTTCGGGTAGATTTCTTCCCACTTATAAAGAACTAAAGAGAACTCCAGGATGAAATTGTTTTTATTCGTGTCTACATGCATTAATGTTTACTCTACGTGAGCTTTTTTTCATCTATTTTGTCAAAGAATGTTTTGACTGCTACAAACATTATTCTTCCTACTTAAATATGTTATTCTCATAAAGAAGGAATTTTTACAGAGTTGAATTACTATTATTTTTTGTGCTCAGTATTTTTGGTCAAATAACAGATTTATTTTACATTATGTTGAAACTTAGTATTGTAGACACTAACACGTATTTTATAAACTTATAAAATTTCCTAATGACACATTAAAAATAAACAAATTTATAAACAACACGTACAGGTTTTTTTGTTAGATAAATGCTTAAAACCAATCTTGATAAAAAATCGAATTGCTTTTTTTTTTCAGTACCAAAACACATCCAATGTGTTTAAGTGATTTTGATTTATATGAATGTAATCTTTTGAAATTAAAACAATTTATTTGTTCATTAGTTGAAAGACACTGCTCGAATTGAATTTAGCAATCAATTTTAAAAGAAAGCATGGAAAAGGGCAATCTTTTTTTTTTAAATGCAATGTATTTTAAGTAATTTGAGTTTTAATTTGATTTTGCCATTCAAATCATTTTAGATTAATTCTTACATAAAAAGGAAATGTAATAATAATCATCGCTCATTTACGATGACAAATTACATATTTTTTAGATACACCAGTCAAAGGTTTTTCAACACTTTTTGAAGAATTCATGCCTGATGATTTTATGTATTTAAATCATCAAATGGTATTATTAGTTGAAACATGTATTTCTAACGTTTCATTTAAATTAGAATTATGAAAGAATTTTAAATTAAAATAGAAAATTATTGGAGCATTAAAATGAATATATATAAATGATAATTCAAACAATTGGTACACTCCTTATAATGAGTTAATGAATATATTTAACTGAAATAAAAATCATCCATAAATTCTCAGTATTCAAAATGAAAGAATCATTGAACATTAAATGGAGCATTAGAAAACTTCAATTTTTCCCAAATCGGATATTTTTCCGTCAAAGCACTTCGTGACTTCCTGATAACCATTAAAATAGAAATGAAATTGCATTGATTGCCACGATAATAAAAAACATCAAAGGAATGAAACGATATGAATAATCCAGATAAACAGCTCACCCGTGAGAAATTGTAATTTTTTTTTTTTTCTGCCACCATCTGTGAATTGTTGGGGATACATCAGAAACTCGCAATCCGATATTTCATATCTTATTCTTTCGCATAGAATAATCGGTTTCCATGCGATTTATTCTTCCCTGACGCGTCCACTAGTCAATAGATTGTTATTTTTGTTTTGCCTCTGTCTCTTCAGAGGGTTCTTTATCTTGATTTAGCAGAACGGAGTTACTGCTGATGTCAAGCTTAGTTATTGAGCTTAAGACGATGTCTGCCTCTTTACGACAAAAATGAGATAAAAAAAAAGTTTTTGTAATTGAGTTGTCAACTTTGTTAGAGTTTCTATTGAGGCAACGCATTATGCCGAGAATAATTTTAATCTTTTCGGGTATTTCTTAATTTGGTATTTCGTAAAATGTTTATCGCGTTGCTATGTTACTATTTCTATCTTTAAATCTGAAGTGTATGAAAATCGATTTCATGTCTTCCAAAGAAGTATAGATAGTATATGAATGTGAATATTCTGAGTTTTAGTTAAAATGAGTTTCTACTTTGTTCTATTTACTTGAATTCATATTTTCTTGATTCTATTTGGTTATTAGTTATCATATTTCATTGGAGTTAATACCTCCTCACATTGATCATAAGGATTACCTAAAAAAAACTTACAGTTTTATAGTGGAGAATAAACTTTGAACAATATGTCAGGTAATTTTTATAGTGATAATTAGGATTGTATTACTTCATTGAGTATTACTTCATTGAAAATTGTAAAATAAAATGACTTACAAATTAAATGGAATAAACAAAAACAGTCGTGTCTCTGCTATAAATGAAACTAATAGCACTGTAAATTGCATATAAAATTTATTGAGGTTAAATAACACCACACAGGGTAATAAAATAATCGGTTTCCATGCGATTTTTTCTTTCCTAATGCATCCATTAGTCAATAGATAGCTATTTTTATAAACAATGAGGCGTGAGGATTCACAATCGCTCGTTTTTCTTCTTACAACTAACTTTCAAATATATATATATATACATACTCTAATATCCAACTGTATATTAACTTTCAGTTTATTTTTATCATAGCTATCTTAATATATTGCTTTTATATATAACAGCAATATATTAAGATAGCTATGATAAAAATAGGCTGAAAGTTAATATACAGTTGGATATTAAAGTATACTCTTGGATAAATTACCTAAGTAATCTATAGAAAGCCGGACGTTTTTAGACAAAGTATGAAACATTATAAGTAATATGAAAATTCCCAAGGCATTGTGTGCAGAATGTCTAAAAATTCTTTTGAATGACAAATAACATTTAGGCAATATTTGAAAAAAAAGGCCATGATTAAGTTCATTTTAAAATGCGTCTATACTAGTCTTCCTCAATTTAAAATACATGTTAATTTCGATAAATAATGGAGCATTGTATTATAAAGAATTTTTTAAAACTTAAAACAGTTGTACTAAACAAAATGTATGTGTTTCTTATTACATAAAAAGATTCATATAAAGAAAATAAATTGAAATTATCATACTGTTTGTCACTTAGCCTTCTTGGATTGTGTCTTGCCACATGATACTTCGATAAATTAGGAATATATTTCATACTTAGCCAGTTTGTAGTTTGGTATTCTATAGAATAGGTAAAAATAACTGAAATGTTAATAGTTTCCTATCTTTTCATAAACTCCCCGTATTCTATAAAATGAAGGGTACCATACATTGCCGGTATTACATATATATATAAGAATTGTATACATCAAAATCAAACAATATACTTATGAAATTCGCAACAGTCTAGATAGCTTTTAATAAAACAACTAAATGTGCCTTTTTAAACCTAAAATTCGTTAAGGAGAAATGCCTTTATTATTGATGTATTTATAGTTGTGTCAAAATACAATTGTTTATTTCTTTACTTCTAAAAATATATCTGAACAATCTTCTCTATATAAGAGGGATTAAACTAAATAAGGTTACTGCTACAAACACTTCTGAAATCGAATGTCCCAATCCAAAGATCACAGAACTATATTTATTTAATTACTTCAAAGCCACTCAGAAGTACAGAGGAGGAGTGACATACTGTATCGCAAAGAAATATCGTAGGACATCCAATAAACTACGACTATGTTTAGAAGAGAAAAAATAAATAGGATGTTATGGTTCAATAAATGTGCTTCCTCGAAACTGGTAGTCGATGAAATATAAAATAAATATAATAAAAATGTCCATCTGGTCAGAGGGGGAGAAAAAAAAGTCAATAAACGGTGTCCAACCGAAAACGCCGCAGTAGAAAATTGAGTATATATAGAGTCTACATTCAAGTCTTTTTGTAAAGTTACTGTGGACACGCGCCTCGAAGAAAGTCGAGATGAATTGAGTTTTTGATTTTAGGAAAAGTGGAAAGGAATTTAGTGTTCCCGAGTGAAGAAAAATTGGAAGGATATTTTTAGAAATTATGCTGGTTGCCATATTGATTTTATATATTTATAATATCTCCTTCTAAAGAGAACAATCGGTGTAAAAATGAATGACGAAGATAGAAAGATTTGTTTTTTCTTTTATTTTATGATTTAGCGCCTGAAAAAAAGGAAATGCACATACAATAGAAAATCTTTGTTTTTGATGTTTTATTTTTAGAAAAAAAGGGAAACATGCTAATATAAATGATTGGAAAACTCTGTAATGTTTTAGAATTGAAAAAAAAAAAAGTTAAACAAACGAATGGTCTATATAGATGGCATATTTCATTGTAATGTTTCACTGATATATAACAACAAAAAAAAAAATACGGCAAAAAAATTAACGAACTGCCTTTAAAAATGAAAAAAAATATAACTTTTCACAAAACGTGCCCTACAAAAAATTAGAAAGAGTAGGTGGAGAGGAAAATTAGCAATTATAAGTAAACCAATTTATTTCCTAGATTTGAAGTATTTTAATGCACAAATATGTAATCAAACATGATTGGACTATTTCTAACCGAGTCACATGTATTTCAATGCTTTAAAAATGAACATAAAATGAAAATAAATAAATAGATAAAATAACCATCACACATCAAGTTTTACCATAAGCTACAAAATTGTCCTTCCAAGGACAAAATATTTCGCATTAATCACTAATTATTATTATTATTTTTTTTAAATTGTTGACTAAATTTAATTTCAGAATTACTTTGAAACCATTAACGATATATTTAAGATCATCAATGATAGTTAAAACTACATAGTTTCATCATCGCTCCTTGTATGGTTACTTGCTTTTGCGATTGCATCCATTAATATTTTTCACGGACGTCGTTGAAGGATAAATGGTTCAGCTTAAAATTTGATACTATTCATCTGAATAAAATCTTTTTATAAACGCATGCAAAAAGAGACTAAAAGCATTTTTATTCCACAAGCACTTGTATGGTTCTGTCGGTTTCAGAAATTTTGTGCACTGGTAGGAGTTTTATGAGGGCTTTTGAGATCGAAATCTAGACAACATTCAAACACCACTGATGGCAAGTGTATGAAAAATTAAAGGTCTTATTCATAGTGTTGATTTTCTATTCTTGTTGAACCGTCAAGCCCTATAAAATATCCGGAATAAAAGTAAATGACCGTCAAGAGGGCTATAAACCCTTTGACAAGAATTTTTATAATAACTTTAGCACATCATCATAGATTTGTTGCTAGCTCTCCTTTTGAAATCAAAATTGAAAATGCAATTTCGTAAAATCATCTAAACACAACAAAATTACTAAATTTACTCGCGTAGCCAGTTGCTATATCTGAGGAAGGCAAAACTAAATTTGGTAGGATTGAAAATTAGTGAGCTCAAACTTTTAACACCTCAACATCGTTGACATATGACTTTCGTTTTTGATATAGTTTGGTTTGTACGCTCAACAATTTTTATGAATAATGACGGCTAATCAGGCCAGTAAATACATTTTGACGTGAATTCAGAACCACAACAAACATCCATGTCTTACCTGGGAATCGAACCCGGTACCTTTATGTATGGTATACGACGCCAGAGCGCTAACCACACAGCCATCAGGTGGGGATGAAATCTTCCGGAGGATGATTGGATTACATTCACTGGGGTTATCAAGAAATTTTTTGGACAATAAAATGACTCAATCTACAAGGAGACCGTGGAATGAATCTTAAAGCATTTCAATATCTAAGTTTTCTTAATGAGTTCCATCTATTATCATACACCTTGAGTATTAGGCTGCGAAAACTACATACAAAGTCGAAGATTCCATCAAAGAGATGGAGAGTAGGATACGCGTAAGAAAGTTACAGGAAGTGTTTTTTTTTTTTTTTATCTCTTTCTTGGTTGGTTGTTTTCAGATTATCTGGCGCCGTCAACAACACGAGGGCTATAATGCGCCGAAATTCATTAGACATTAGACAAGCCAACATACATTTCTTCATTACACTCTTCATTTCCTTCAACATACATTTACAAACACCCATGCCTAACATGGGACTCGAACCCCAACCTCGCGGTCTAGAAGCTAGCACGCTAACCACTATACCGTTTGGTCGGCATTAGTTTCTTTCTATCAATGGGACTAAAAGTTTTGAAGGAAAACCAAAACAGATTAGTTGAGACTTGAGTAAACATACAGTTTTGCAATTAAAAATTATTTTTCTTTGTCTACTCTAATTCAAAGCATTTTAATTTTATTGAAATACATAATTAGTTCGAAATCTTGATATACTGAAAAAAGTGAAGCAATTTTAAATAACGTAAATGTTATGTTGAATAAGTCACAATGAAATATAAACAAGTGAAAAGGAATGATTTGATGATGGAAAATAAGTTTAATCAATAACACACAAATCTAAACTGAGTACAGTCATTATTTGTTTTTGTCTTTAAATCAGTCCTTAATGTTATTGATGATGATGTTGATTCAGAGGTTTCATCTTTCAGAATAAAAGAAACTTGTTTACTTTCCCAGAACATTTTGATATCAATCAGCTAAGTCTCTCTTTGATGCGGAACTAAAATCCTCTGCTTTTGGAGGAACAACAAACACAGTTATTTTTGGAAATTTTTATTTTATTCATCCTATTTTTAAATATTATTGACATATTTCTCAAATGTATATGTGGTATTTATTAAGTTTAAATAAAATTTAATATTCAAACTTTTATTTCCTGGAATTTTCGAATATTTTATTTCGTACATTGTTCTTTAATATTGGCTAAAAATTTTCTTAGTTGGTTTGTTAGTAGATGTTACACTGCTCAAAAATCATTTCGCTGAGAGAAAGTTGCAGTGAATAAACTTGCTTACTACCTTTTAACTGTTAGAAATGGCATCACGGAATTAAATGCCATTCTCCCTCCCTCCCTCCACACTAGTCTACAATTACCCCATACATCAACTAAAGAAACTCTTTTCAAATAGCAGATAGTTTGATGATTTCTTTCCAGAGTCTCTTTTAATTTTATAATTTTAAGCTTAATGAATCATGGGTAAAGTATACCTAGTTGATGGTAATTAAATTCATCAGAAATCAAAAACATTATAGATATATATTTAAAGTAAAGAAAATACACAGCAAAGCATTAAAGCAGAATTAAAATATCTTTTGAAAATATTAGAGACTTTGTATCGTATGTCTTTATTTTCTGTTATCTTTATATTAATTTCTTTTCGAATCCAAAAATGTTCGAAAGTAAAAACTTTAAGGAAATAGAAGTAAACATTCGTTGAAGAACTATTCCAAAATAAAACACAAAATACATATTTTTTTCATAAAAGATTTTGATAAGTAGATAAGAGAGTATTCATATTATTTTCTATATATAAGAAATGAAATGAATTATATCCCTAGTTTGTAATCGCATTAAAATCTTAATAAATATTGATGGGGTATTTTTTGGGCAAAAGGACTGAGAAAAAAATATTAATCAACGAGGATGTGATAGTAAATTAATTGAGAAGAAAATATTATGCGTGATTTTAATATACATATATTTTTTTTCATCTGAAACTGCATATTTATATTACAGGCTTGAAATTTGAATAATTTTTAAAGATTTTAGGATGAGATTTTACCGCTTTTCAAAAACACTTTATTTTTCTTTTTATTTGCACCGTTGAATATTTTTTTGAGTATTTTTCTACCTTTAATTGCATTACTTGTAATATAAAATAATATAAATTTATTCTAGTTATGGATTTTAAAAGTTTTTCCTATTTCTAGAAAATTCATAATTTCGTTATCTTACAAGCTAATTAATAACTGTTTTACAATGTTATAAATTCTACAACTTTCATAATTTTTGTAAGTACAAATTAGGAAATATATCAGCATTAAGTGATTATAATTACATACAGCATAATGAAATTTTTAATGTTTCTATTTGAGGGCCTGAGATGCAAAGGGGTCCAAGCTACTTTTCTTAACTTTTTAGAAAATACACTTTAAAGTTTTTTATTGATATTAAATTTGTATGGAAATTATTTATTGTTAAATTACAAACTTCTGGAATGAAGATATCACTAGTTTTCATATAATTAAATATAAATATGAAACTGTTATGTGTATGGTCTCGAAAGATATGAAAAGTCACTTTAACGCCTTTGCTTTTCAGTCCCTCATTTGTAATTTGTATGGGTTGTTTATAATAGAAATTCAACTACCAAGAAAGCATTAATAATAAATGAACACAAAATATCCACAAAATCACTTTAATTGATTGTAGGATTTTAAAGGTATTTTGATTAAAATTTTAGACTGAAAATAATGAAATAATATGTAAGAATGTTTAAATATTGTGCATTATACAGCTATTATCAATATTTATTGCATATTTAAAGTAATATTTTGTAGTTTTTCATATATTGCAGTAAACTTTATATTTATTGTAGGGGAGACCGGGTCTGGTTGAAACCGATTCTGGTTGAAACAACCACATTTAAACGTCTAATTTTATTCATAGGCGGATTAATTTCATAGAGGGCATAGCATAAAAAAACGTTAAACCTACATTATACAAAGGAATGGAAAGTTTCTGTCAACAGCTCTGTATTTTAAAAAAAAAAAAAAATGTTTTTAAGAAGGGTGAGTAAATTTAAAAAATTTCATAAGATAATTTTCAACATTCATTTTGTGTTTTACATACTAACTAAAGTTTTTGATTTATTAAGTGTTTATAGTGCATAGTTTTGGCTTGTCATTCTCCTTTTTTTAAAAACACACATGCATGGCTACTGGTACTTAACTTCTTGTTTAGTTAAAATAACGGATTGGGGCAGGTTGAAACAAATAGAACGGGGTTAGCTGAAACAGTATTTCATTCCCTTTATGCTTCCTCTATGAAGGCTTTTGCCCTCGGGAGGTTAGAAAACTGGTATATCAATATGCAAAAAGAAACAATGTGCGTGTTCCTTCCTTATGGACTGTTGCTGAAGCTTATGGAGCTGATTTGTTTACCGGATATATAAAACGACACATAACTTTGTCCGGTTTAACTCCCCAAGTACCCCAAGGTACTTTAGCTCGAGCTATCAACTTTAATCAGCACGATGCCAGATTATTTTTCAAACGTTATTATCGTGTGTTAAAAAACATAATTTTCAACTTCTGACATATACAACTTAGACGAGACAGAAATAACTAGTCCATCGCCCCCCCCCCCCTCAACCTTCTGTGACGAGAGTCTTAAAAATCAATCCCCATCTGTGAAGAAAGTCCTTTGTCGCATTATAGTGTGCATCAAAGGATATTATAAGGATAAAAGAATGGCGGTAGGTTCCATTAGACCCACCACGCGTCCTCGTGTAAGATTTTTAGCTAGCGCTGTCCCGAGTTAAGAAGAGAACCGCAATGTGTACGAATCAATGTGTACGGAAGCCAATCTTTCATGTTGGATGAAGGACAGCGACTTTATTGTCTTCTAGAAACATTTGAATTCAACCTCGTGTTGCACAATAGAGAAGCTATTTTTGGGGATTCTCAATAATCATGAATCCACCTTTCTATTAATAGCATAAACTCGTGTGTAGAGAAAACTACATTGTTCTCTTGAGCTTTCTACCATCGTAGTGCATTTGAACTTCCAAAGAGAATATTAATACTGTATGTGACAGTTGGATAAAAGTCAATCCAAGCAAGACTATGAATATATACGATATTACTAGTGTAAGAATACAATTTTTCTAATAAAGTAATCAGCACAGCATTGGGCATATTAATTATAGCAATATAATTATGTTTTTGGTAGTTCAAATAATTACATTTACAGCATTTAAATAATTATGTTTATGGTAATCAAATAATTAGATTTATAACAGTCAAGTAAGTGTGCAGTAGTTAAATAATTATGTTTCAATCTGTTCCAGTATTTGTTTCAACCTACCCCAACGAGTGTTTAAACTAACCCTTTGCTCGGTGTTGGTTGAAACAGGCGTTAAGTTTTCTTAGAAATGTGTTTAAATACCTTACAGCTCTAAATATTGTATATTAAAATTCAGTGTCATAGGACAAAAGTGTAACTTTCCAATACCACCAAATTTAAGTTTCTAGTGATATTTGTTTACGAGAAAAAAAATGTAAATTTGAAAAGTGTTTTGATCAGCCACTGCCTCCTCTATGATAAAATTTAAACTTCATATTATGATACAATTGTTTTTAATACCGTTTATAAAATCGATTGTTTAAATAATATGTTAATATCATAAAAAGCTACGTAATTTATTTTCAAATTTTTTTTTTTTTTGCTATAAATTGGCGCAGAGTTTGTGACTATCATGTCATAAAACGTTTCAATCAGTCTAAATTTCAATACTACTTTCAGGTTTTCATGAATGCCACAAAGGTAAGATCTCATTATAAATACACTAAAACAGGTACTTGAAATTAATCACTTCCCAAAACGACTTCGTTACTTCCAAAGCATCTTGTTTTATCGGCAATGAAAAATTACATAATTAAAGAGTAACTTTTCAACTTGAAATCTTTTCAACTCACATAGACGATTAAGTTGCGGGTAGTGAGCACTATCATCCAAAAACATTCTTTATAATTTATTTTATCCCTTGCAAACATCGTTTTTTATTCGGGGTAAGGGTTGAAAATTATTCGTAATTAGCGTTTCTGGGGCGTTCTTAATGAACCTTATGGACTAAAATTATCTTCTAAAATAAATGCCCGGTGCTGATGTTAATCAACGTATTCATTCATCACTTGAAGATGGGGATCGTAACAGAGAGGAATCTTTTGAGTTATTTCTTTTTACTTACAACAATTTAAAGCTCTTTCAACGATTTGTTGGTTTAAAAAAAATTTCAATTGGTCCCATCAATCAATCAATTATTATTATTATTATTATTATTATTATTATTATTATTATTATTATTATTATTATTATTATTATTATTATTATTATTATTATTATTATTATTATTATTATTATTATTATTATTATTATTATTATTATTATTATTATTATTATTATTATTATTATTATTATTATTATTATTATTATTATTATTATTATTATTATTATTATTATTATTATTATTATTATCATTATTATTATTATTATAAAACAATTTATAATTTTTCCAAAGTTTTTATGTAATTAAATTACAAAGCATTAAATAGACATACATTAAAATATCCAGCACATCATCCAAAACCGATATTTAATACTGATTAGTAATTTAGTATACTGCAACTAATGGAATATAATTGACAAATTTAGCTCTTAAGCATCAGTTTTCTACTCAGGAAGAAGACAACGTCGTAAATGTACTTCGTGAATTTCGAAGAATACAAAAATTTGAGACGTTTGTTTATCTAGCATTTATTGGGAAAATCATTATTTTACTAAGGCCTTTCAGACTCTTTTCTTTTGTACTACATCGAGCAAAAACACCTGTAAAAGCTTTTTACCTGTAACAGCTGTTTAAATATTTGTTTTTCTCTTACTAAACTAATTTCAGGAAAACTGATTTTTATAAGGGAAGCAAATCTGGTTGTTCTCATATGTTCTTCTCAAACTGAGCTATATCACACTTTATAATAGCAAATATATTTCTCTCAAGCAAATGCAAACGTGTCTGCAATGCAATCTAACATGTATGCATTATGTATACGTGCTAGATTTTTGTTACATCCTCACTTTTCAATTTGATTTGCGAAGTGAACATATTACTCAAAGAAGTGGTGTCTAACTGAAACTGGTGCCTAAAAAAGTAAGCATTTTGGAAGAAAAAAACATATTTTTGAATACTTCAACAATCAATTTTTAAAAATTTAAAAACAAAAAAATGTAATGGTAAATCAGTAAATGAAATATATTTTCTGTGCATAGAAATCTATATTGTGTTAAAATGAAATTCTACAAAAGTAAACATTGATGTAAATTGTTTATACCTAAAAATATTATGAATTGTAATGTACTTATGTTTGTGTGACAGGATTGTTATTAAATCGTAAATGTCAACTTTACCTTCAAACAAAACTGAATTGACTTATTTTTAGTTATGTACACTACCTTAGCACATAGCTAAAAGCATGTAGCAAAACATTTTAAGTGTATTGGAAAGTACATTCAATGAACATTTTCATTCAGTGTTCTTCAATCAAATAACTTAACATTTCATCGAAAATAATATAAAACTAAATATGTCACATCGCGTTCACGACCAATTATGGAAACAATCTCAATTTCACAGAACTAAATAATTCACAGAATTTTTAGTAACTCATCGCCATTGCGTGTGACATAAATAAAGTGCGAACATAAATCCTAAACTTTTCAGAATGCGAACAAAGTCATAATATTTAATATTTAATTATGTTAGTGGTGCTCGTTTTTTCATTCCTCCAAAAGGTTAAAGTTTTTAATGCAGAGACATTGCGTGCTTCAAAACACTCCACCCTTCCTGTAGCATTAAATCGTTCTTATTATTCAAATGAATAACGACAACTGTCAGACTTAATTGCCGTTAAATTGAAGAAAGGAGCAAATCAAACGTCATTGGATGAATATCCCATTTCTTGTAATGAAAAAGAGATGATCATATTAAAGGCATTATCGAAGAAATACAATTTTGACATGCACATGCATACATGAAATTTCTGTGTATGCTGTTATTAACTAAAAGGTAAAACTATAGGGTTATAAATATATCAAAGGAAAAAGTTCGTTTTTTTTTTATTTATTTCAATTTACTATTTTAATACTGACCTTTCAGTTCATCTTTACATTTACAGAGTCTTTCAGAAAGGACACACTAACTTTGAAATGGCTCAACTCAGAAACAGTAAGAAATAGAAAGAGCAGGCAAATGAACTTTAAAAGGAGTCTAAATTTGAAATGACAGAACTCAGAAACAATAAGAAATCGAAAAACTAAGCAAATGAACTTTAAAAGAAGTCTAACTTTGAAATAACATAACTCAGAAACAGTAAGAAATAGAAAGAACAGGCAAATGAACTTTAAAAGAAGTCTAACTTTGAAATGATATAGCTCAGAAACAATTAGAAATAGAAAGAACAGGCAAATGAACTTTAAAATGAGTCTAACTTTAAAATGACGTAACTCAGAAATAGTGAAATGCAGAAAGAAGAGACAAGTGGTATATTGGTGTGACAGGTACGGAATTTTAAATATACAGTTAGTAAAATCAGTAGCAATATTGAAATGTAGCAACACATTACTGTAAAATCAGATAATAATGGAATGAGTTCACCATTTTCCGCATTGAAAAGGAATATATGATTCCTTTACTAGAAATAAAATCCTAAAATGCTAATTTTGCAGAGTGCAGGGGTTTGGAAAAACACATATACGAGATTTCTGTTCTCCATATTCTTCAGTTTTGTTTATCGAAAAATCCAACCAAGTGAAAATGGGTCTCATCGATAGAATATATGCAGCCGCCGTCAAATGTAATGACCTCAATTAATTTTGCAAAATTGTTATAGTTAAAATTCTCTACCTGTCTAGCCAACAGACTACTTGTCTCTTTTTCGTAACGCTTACTGTTTCGCAGCTATGGCATTTCAAAGTTAGGAAGTCCTTTCTGAAAAATCCTGTAAAGTGAAATCCCTAGAACTGATTCACTCATGATTATTGTCCTCACTCTCACAAAGATAGATAGCTGAAATAAAGAAGTTCCTTATAAGCAAAATAGAAATTATAAAGACGTTTCTTTTCGATGTACTGCTTATATTGGGGTTACATATGAGAAAGAGGATGCATGGGGACGTACTTATAAGTTAAGATCAACGTCGGGCAATGCATATAGCCATAGTATAATTGAATTCAAATCAAGTAGCTAAACCTTATAAATATCAGTGAAATATAAGTTATTTTAACTTCATATGATAAGTATTTACATTTTATTTTATTGAACTCAAGCAATATATGTTTTATGTAATTTAATAACGTAATTAATTAAGTTGCAATCTCAGCATTAAGAAAGACTAAATATTTATATGATAAAAATAATTACATCTCATATGTTAAGTTTTAGGAAATAAAACATAATTTTATTGAACTTCTAAACATAATTCAATCTAAATACATGAAACAAACATAACTGTAACAATAAAATTCCAATGAAAATATAGAAATCCTCAATGAACTTAAGCTGATTCAGATATTTGAGAACTGTATATTCTTTTCATAGATTTTAAACAATTTACAATCCTACAAATACACACATACCTTATAAAAGTTGCAACAACCCTCTCAATTCTTTACCGGACACATTACAAAAAGTAGTTTAACCGCAATCTCCATCAAAGTCATCAATCACATCTTTCAAACCCAAAAACTAACATTTCCGAGCATAGACTTCTCCAACCAATTTTCCTTCTCAATGCAGAGAAACCTCCCTCAAACGGAGCGAGAAGATTTACTTTGGCTGTATTGATTGTGACAAAAAAATAATAACAATAAAAAAAAAGTTAAGTTAACCATAGCTTTTTTTTTTAGCTTATAGTCGACCTTCATTTCCCCAGCATTACATTCATGGCATTCTCCATGTTGGACGGGGCTATTTTTTTCAATCCTATTTTTAATACATTTTTTCAACCATCGTCTTAGTTTAACCATACATCACCGAGCTGTCAGAAACCAGTACCAAGTCCAATCAATCCATTGGCTCGGTTTTCGATAGGCGTCTCATATTATACGGTGAACTTCTCCTTTCTCTCTGGTCCTCTAGGACGGGGGATTTCATTTTCCTAATATGTTCTAGAACAGGTTCGCTGATTCGGAAAAGTTGGGGTTTTTTTTATACATGATTTCGTAAAGCACTGCCGGGGAGGTAATAGAGATTAAAAAGAAGAAAAAAAAAATGAGGGAGATTTTTTTTTTCATTTTGAGATTATAAACTAATTTTAAGTTCTCCCTTTCCCTTACCATGTAACAATTTGAATAAATCCATTTTAAATGAAATTTGGTACTTAAATGAGAAGAGTTGTTTAAATAAGGAATGCGATTTTTCATTCTTAAATATATGCATGTATAATATATACTATTCATGGATATATCGAAATTATAATTATTGGTTTTAAAAATAATTGGAAAATGTGTACATATAAGGTGACTAATCGAAAATAAATCATTATTTTTTCCCCCCTAATTAAAAAAAAAATTATAAAATTGTACATGTTCATACCAACATATATGAAGAAAAATCAATTAGCACAGGTTTTTGAGGAACGATGAGTTATTGATCTTAAATTTAAACTCCAATGTGATTGTTAGAAGCAGAATTGATATTTACTCAAATATATTCAACACAAGAAGGATTCGTGTGACGTTGCTTGTTGCTACTAATCCCAGCCCCAGAAGTGGGATTGTCAAAAATTTACGACTCCATATATGATTAGGAAGTAATTTATTTAATATTTTGCAGACTTTGTTATAAAATAAAATAGATTTCAATGAATGAAATATAATAAATGTTATGATTATAGCTTGAAATTTGATTTGTATCTTAAGAAGCAATATATATTTGATGCAAATATTTTATGGAGCTCTTTAAACTCTTTGCCTATTAATCATTTTTTCATGTAATGGTAAAATCATGGAGAACATTTTATAATATTTCAAAAACGAACGCATTAAAAACATTGCATTCTCAATATAATAAAAACTACTCAAAATGATTCTAAAAGTGGTCCAAATCCTATTTATTTTACACCACCTGATCTCAAATCTTTCACTATCGAGGTTTTATGCATTTACATTCTCAAAACAACTACATTCCTAACAGCGTAATTACCTCTTAACCATGTAATATAAAGTTTAGTATTAAACACTTACGGGCAAATTATTTTACAACACACGTATCAACAGAGCCATCACTTTGCCAAGTGGTTTAGAGTACAGTTTTAAATATATACGGACATATTAAATTGCCCCCACTCATTTAAACATCATAATTATCACTTTATCCATCGATTTTCATCTAAAGAGTTTAGCACTCAGTTACGAATTAACATTTCAACACTCAAAGCTCCTCTGTATTACATCCTTCCAAATCAAGACAGCACCCTCAACATCTTCCCTCTATCTAACATCACAGTTTCATTTGACCATGAGGTCTAACGTCTAGTCTTAATCTCCTACGGACATATTAAATTACATCACACACATCAACAGCATCATCGATCATTAGTCATCGATTTTCATCGAAAGAGTGCAACATTCAAAAATGAGTAAACTTTTCAGCACTCAGAATTCATCTGCATTCCCACCCTCTCAACATCAAGGCTTGCATCTGGACCGGGTAGCTCATGACTCATCGCGTTTGGCGGCGACTTTGATCCTGATGGAACTGCAAGTACAGCCAGTTCGATGGGTCGGAAGAAAAGAGGATTTACACGAGATCAGGTTTGCGGGGGGAATTAACTAACGGAGAGTAAAGCGATTGGTTCCTTTGTAGCGGAACACAGTTGGGGGGATGGGGGGGGGATCTTCTATGGAGGGAATGTTTAAGGTTGATTTGTACACCACATATTTTCCGGAGAGAATTTGTTATTTATAAATGTTGGATAAGTATTTGAATAATTTATTTTCTTCAGATAAATACATCGTTTGGAATACTTAGTAATCCTTTTAATGAAATGTCATGTGTCTCATTGAAATATTAAATACTTTGTATTAGAAAAA
This sequence comes from Linyphia triangularis, assembly GCA_963978545.1. Lineage (NCBI taxonomy): Eukaryota > Metazoa > Arthropoda > Arachnida > Araneae > Linyphiidae > Linyphia > Linyphia triangularis. The sequence continues at coordinate 18,922,790 of OZ021732.1, read as the reverse complement.
TATTTTAAAATTAGAATTGAATTTTTACAACGATGATATGAAACTCTATAATTGCTTATTTTACTCGTAGATAAAAGATTTTGATGAGAACTTATGAGATAAGATATAAAGTACAAAAATACTACTTTTATAAATGGTTGAACACACATGTGTATTTTTTTCATTATTTTTTTACAACTGTACGAGTTTGATATTAATTAGAAATCAAGAAAAAGAATTTTAATAAAAAGTTTGCACTTAGAATTTGTAACTTTCAAGATATAAGATTAAAATAAAAATTTGGATATTATCAAATAAATGAAATATGAGTAGAATATTTAAATTTATTATTCTCAATACAAAAATTGAAAGCAGAAACATGAACACCCTATATCAAATTTATATATCTTAAAGATAAAAGCTACTTAAAGTAAATCTTAAATAATTCTTCAAAATAAAACTTCTTAAATAATGATAATTACTATTATTAAATTAGGTGAAATGATATTTAATTTTAATATTTATTGACAAAAACGCTCAAATATATTTAATAAGAGGAAATAGAATGACATATATTTACATAAAAATGGTATTTCTTCTTCTATAAAAACGAACTGAAAATATTAGTTCTACATTCCCAAGAAAATCATTTCTAAAATGAAAACTTGGATGATATCAATGATAGAAATCACAAAACTTGTTTATGATTTTATTTATATATTATTATATAAAAACAGTGGGGGATTATGGGTGTAACAATGATTTTTATCTGTAACAGTGTTTGAGTTAAGCTTAAACATATACCATTCTTAAAAAAAAAAAAAAAAATATCAGTTTGTTTTGCTTGCCTGGTCTTCGTCAGCAGCCAAAGATCAGAGTGTACCTAATGGGAGTGATGCACATTAAAATCTGTCGTGGCCTCAATGCCCTCTCGTTGGTATGGTGGAGTCGGAGAGAGGAATTTGCACTAGAAGAGATTTCGATCTCGTATGCTTCTAGATGCTCAAATTTGCGATACGTATATGACTGTGTTAAACACTGTATAAGTGGAAGAAATAGACAATCATAGCTTCCAAACCAAAATTTATCAGAAATTATTTTTTTTTTTTTCATTATTTTTTTTTTTTTTTTTTTAATTATTATTATTATTATTATTTTTTTTTTTTTTTTTTTTTTTTAAAGTTTTGTATTTGGATGCACGACGGTACATTGAAAGATATGGTATCCTTGATTTGAAATAAATAGGAAAACAGTGTATAGCATGAAATGTCAATTCTTTTATAAAATACATATTTTTATATTGGAGACTGCAAATCTTTATTTGTTTATTTTATGTTATTAATTATTCTGCGAAATTTTCAAACCTCTATGCTACTTACCATTTAAAAGCCTTCCTTCTTAAGCAGATGGAGTTTCCGATAAATATCGGAATCAATCCAAAGTTTGGAAACTGCTCTAGTTTCCAGTAATTAAAATTTCTCGACAGATAATAATTTTTATCTTCCCTTAATCGGTTTACTAAACAGCAGCTTTCGACTTCTCTCACATTTGCAGATATTGAAGAATATTTAATACATTGAATTCAAATAAGGCTCCGCGCATTTTCATTGAAATTAACCTTTTCCCTATACCTTAATGTCATTCTCAAAGTTTTAAAGGAAATTTCCGAAAAGTTATTAAAGGTGGGATCCGATCGTTAGAAACGGAATATTCCGAACAGAAAGCGGTAGCTAATTGGGCGCAGCCGAGTTTCTAATCTCCCTCAGAAAAGATTCCTTCTTTAAAAGCATTAAAAGCGATTATTCAATTTCCGTTGCACAGCTTGGAGGTTTCTACCCACTTTAAGAATCGTCTGAAATGACGAGGCGTATCAGCTAGCATTGCGCTTAGCAATTAACCAGTCGCCAAGTGGGAATGATAGATGCATGGATGTAACCATAACTGTATTTACATTCCTTTAGTCGGAATGCTTGGAGTTTAACTGATAATGGATTCGTCTCTAGAATGTTTTAGTAAGTTTGAATTCTTTTAGAGGGTTGCAGGTGGATCCGATGAAAAGTTGTTAAAACCTTTTCTCAGTTTGCATCCTGTTTATGTGAGTTATAATTTATTCATGAAAGTCTAATTAATGGAAATCTGTTTCCGTGCAGATAAAAATAATTATTAAATATCATGCTCTCTTTGCATAAGTTGAATGTGGAACATTGTTTACTGTAATCAACTTGAAATATGTTTATCAATTGAGCTGAAGAGTAATGGAATTATGTTTTTTAATACATGCATTTATTTTTAGATATATATTTATAAACTTATTTTGTAAGTTTCAAAAATGAAAACATTCTGATACTAATTTCAAGTAATGCAGTGCAATCTCTGACAGAGCATAACAGTTATAATGTATTTAAATTTTAATGGGATGAATATTTTTTATAAAGATTAATGTATTTCTAAATTTTATGTTTGCCTTACCGTTTTGCATACCATCAAATTTAAAATGATGCAATGTTGCTCCAAAAATTCAAATCAATTTCCCTTAGTTTGCCAATTTGCCTTAGATGTTAATTTTTATTCACATGCATTAATAAACAACTTTACTTTGTTCTTTTTAGTCTTTTATATTCATATTTAGAGTAAGCTCATGTATTTTGACTTATACATATTAAAAGAATCGTATATTTTAGGTGTGTCTTCAAGTTTTTTATTGCACAAGACAAATAACAAATTAGGTTACAATGTAGATTAATATGCCCACTAAATTTAAAAGACATTTCAATTTATATTCACAAAAAATCTATTTCTACAATTGAATAAAATTTTTAATGATTGGTCTTTCCTGCTTCCAATATTTTCAAGTTTAATTTGAACTATATGAGAGATTAAATATTTATCAAAACTATATGAGGCTTTTAATATATTAGGTAGATTATAATTTAGCATAGATAAGTTTTTAGTTCCCGTCATGCATCTGTTTTGTTTGTTGACAAATCAGCTCAAATGAAAATGGGCCTTATTGGTATATCCGTCATCGAATTCACACCCAACAAACTCTTTTGCAAACCAGCGTATTTCAAATTCATTACATGTCTATTATTGAGGATTGAAAAAACTTTTATTTTTGTTTCAAATTCTAATAGTGGGGGAAAAATACGATTTGACTTTAAATGAACAAAACAATTTTTATTTATTTTTTGATCACTTTATCCGCTCGTACATCTCATTTGAAAATTCGCTTTTTTTTTCGAAATTTTTAAACTTAAGTAAAATTTATAATTTCGAGTTTTAATAGTGCGAGAATAAAACTATAAATCATCACGTGTTCAAATCTGCAGAAATGTTGGTGCCAACATCATGCGTTATGAGACCATAAAATACCATTTTTAAAGAAACAATGCTAAAGTAACGAAATTTGAAGGAAATTAGAACTGATCATTCCAACTTGTTTTATAAATTTATAGCCTATATTATTAATATATTTTCCGGAAAAGGGGTCATAACATAATATTACACTCGAAAGAGATATCTAGCAATAGATTTAAAAACACACATTTAAGGCAACTTTAGAAACTACAGTAGAAAATTGAGATCACATTAGAAATTACTCGGGTTGCTCAGAAACTAATCTATACTGAGATTTTTGAAAGAAGCTTGCCATAATGTTCCTCGACTTCATGGTAAATCTTATTTTGCCATCTCTTGATTCGACTTTGCACATACTGGCTGCTGCCTCCGTCACCAATTTGAAGCATCTTTCAATTGCTTTAGTGTAGCATGGGAAGTCGTCAAGATCCCATTAATGTTTATCGCCAGAATGAATAAAACCCGAATTTCTTCATCTTCTATCCTTTTGAGGGTGGTTGTAGATGAAATGTTAACAGAGCTCCAGTTAATTATTTTGTTTGGAAAGTATTTTGTTTAAAAATTCAGACAAGGAACCTTGAAGGATGTGACAGCAGTCTTAAGTGAGAGATTGTTCTTCCTGGCTTTCAAAATTTTTCTCTTACTTTGGGTGTATCATCTTCCATCCTGGCGAGAAGCAAATTCTTGGGTTGGGCAAAAAAAAAAAAAAAAAAAAAAAAAAAAATATATATATATATATATATATATATATATATATATATATATATATATATATATATATATATATATATATATATATATATATATATATATATATATATATATATATATATATATATATATATATATATATATATATATATATATATATATATATATATATATATATATATATATATATATATATATATATATATATATATATATATATATATATATATTCCTTACAATAGCGGGGTCAATTATACCTTTAAGCTCATCAATCATGTAATGAGAAGTTACAATTTCTTTGAACAAGCTTAAGAGTGCCTTGTTTAAATCGGCGGTTTTTCTTTACCTAAAACCATACTCGCATGTAATATTTCAAGATAAAATGAACGATTTCTTTGAGTTAAAAAGAAGGATGTGTGCTAATGTACAGATGAAGGATTCGGTTGACCCTTGTCAACCATCGTGAATTTAAAAGTGGACCAGGATTGCTTACCGACATATCTTTTGAACAATCACCATCTCGTAAGGCAAGCGATAGGTCGAGAAAATACTACTCATCTTTACTGAGAGTTTTTTCTATTAATTTCTGGTATTTCACATTCACTACCGATTCTCTTGAAATCTACTTCAAGTAGCTTCTCAAAAGATATGTCGGTTCACGATCCAGACCCACAAAATAATCTTTGAAATGATTGACCTGGAGCTCGATTAACATTTTATCCAGAAAAAATGCAGATGACGAAATTCGGGGTTTTATTCGCTCTGATGAGAAACCTATGTGGGATTTTGACGCCTTCCTGTACTACTCTCAAGCAGTTGAATGATGCGTCAAATGGGTGACGGAGGCAGCAGCATGCGTCTGAGAAAGCAGAATCTAGAGATGGCAAAATAAGATCTACCCTGAAGTTGCGAAATATTATACCAACCTTCACTCAAAACTCGAACTTCAGACAAGTTTCTAAACAATCCAAGTAATTTCTAATGGAAATTCAATACCATGTTTTTTTAATTTTGTTGTTATAAAACTAGATATATTTTTCGAGTGGAATATTATGTTATGACCCCTAAACGAAAAATATATATCAATAATATAGATCATAAGTATAGTCAAACAAGTTGGAATGATCAATCCTGACTCCTTACAAATTTCCTTGTTTTAGCATTTTTTCTTGAGAAAATGGTATTTTATGGTCTCATTACGCATGATGTTAGAACCAATATTTTTACATATTTGAATACACGATGATCTGTAGTTTTTATCCAGCACTATTAGAACTCGAAATCATCATTTTAATTAAGATTTAAAAATTTAAAAAAATAAGCGATTTTCATCATTTATATGGAATTTTTAACTGAGATGCACGAGTGTAAGACATAATCGAATAAAATAAATAAAATTGTTTCATTCATTTAGAGCCACATCGCAACTTTTCCGCACTATTAGAATTTGAAACAAAATATTAAACGTTTTTACGGCCTACCCTAATATCTATCGACTTTTCTTTTCTGCTTTTGTCTTACAGTTATCAAACCTACCACAGTTTCAGAGTTAAACAACAATCACAGTTATCTCATTTCAAAGCTAGCTATTCCATAATGAACGACCCAGTAAACAAACTGAATTAGACACTTAAATAAAAACAAACAAGCACGTATTTTCGTTAGTATCTAGTTCTTTTTAATAACATCTCCATAATATAAATTAGTTTAAAAAGATGTTTATTTGAAATCTCTACAACTCATGACTTGAAATCTAATTCATTATTAAAAAATCAAATGATCAAATATTTATTGAATACCTCTTTTAAATTCAACGGAAATATACATTCGGACTTTAAAAGTTGTACTAATAGAATAGCCCTCATTATCTTCAATTATAGCCTTGTATTTGGAGCATCTATTTGCTTCGCATCGAATATTAACAATGTTACTCTCCTCCTTCCATACTAACAACAATTCAATATTTGGAAGTCTGTTGCCATTAATATTAATACATCTGCAATGCTTGTAACCTCCAACGAATTATTACGGGAATCCCATCAACACGTTACGTGCGCTGCGAAGTCTAACCGGAAATCAGAGTTTAATTAAAAGCATTTCGTATGTGTTCAAATTTGCTCCTTAAAGATATTATATACATTGGGGAGTTTAAGTATACATTATTGTGGAGCGTTAAGAGTGATGGAAACATCTTGGTAATGTTTTAACAGAATGTAGCTTTGTTCCATAACTGGTGATTTTAACCATTTGAAAACCATTATCAAATAATATCTATACAGCGTGTCCCCGTATAACCTGACCGACTTTTATTTTTGGCATCGTTGGTCCTACATGCATAGTCCCAATTGAGGAAATACTTTAAATCATTAAAATATTTGTATTGAATAGTTTTTAAGTTAGGAAAGGAGTTGGTATAAAAATTACAGATTGTAAATTTTAGTTTCATATTTAGAAAAATGCTGCACATAAAAAAAAAAAAAAAAAGTCGAAATTTGTACGACCAATATTCATGGAGATATGAAAAATAGAATTTAGTGACTTATACCACTTTACACCCGTGTTCATTTACTTATTTTAAGGGCATGTACACAAAATGAAATACATAGAAAAAACAATTGTGTTTGGACAATTATTCTGAAATCAAACGCATGAATATGATCTATCATTATTTGAAGTGAATTGTGGATGCTGAACTCGTTTGCAAGATATAATAGATGCTTTACTCCCTGAAACTAATAAACATCTTTCTCCTGCATACGATCCAAGCAAAAATAAAATCTGTCGAGGCAGAAAAAATGCACACTATTGTGTTGTGCAGGGGTAGCATTCGCTCGAAAATTCCTATACTTCCTTAAATTTTCGTTTCTTCCTAAAATTCCTAAAATTGTACTTACATTTTTCGTTTATCCATAAAATTTGAAAAAATCTCGGAACATTTTTTCGTTAGTGGTAAAAAAAAAAAGAAAAAAGAAATAAAAAAAAAAAATTTAGAAGGAAAAAAAAAATCCCGACCCCTATGTGTAAATTAGTATGTTGTACTGCGGGATTTGCAGGATTCTATGCAAATTGTAGAGACAGATTAGTGATTGGTAGGTAGAAAACCAATTATGTAAGTTCATTTCAGAATAAAAATAGCTCATACCAATACCAAATGTATTTAGCTATTTCGGAAAAATTAAATTTCCAATCACATCTATCTAAAGATACGATTTTAAATGCTGTTAAGTGTTTGCGAGGAACGGGTAGCATAGGAAGACGTTCTCGATCCGGAAATTCATGAGTGGTTGTCTCTGACGAAGACATTTTAGGTTATGCTCTTGCTTTCTCTTAGTCTAGTGTCTGGGACATTAGTGAAGCATGTGGTTACTCAAAATCCCGTGTGTGGAGAGTCTTAAACCGACACGGGGTACATCCTTATCGCCAGTGATTGGTGCAAGAGTTTTTGCGCAGGGATGAAAATAGACGGTTTGATTTCTGCAATTTCATCATGAACAAGTTAGAATTGGATTCATTATTTGTGAATAGCAATTCTATTTTCTGATAAGTGTACGTTTTCAAGAGCTGGGGTTGTAAATAGGCAAAACACACACTTTTGGTCCCTGCAAAATGCCTATGTAATCCTAATAAACAAGCATCAAGTGCAATGGTCCGTTAACGTTTGGTATGGCATATGGAAGGGAGCGTTAGTAGAACCTTTCTCTTTTGCTGATACATTAACAGGTACAATGTATGCGAACCTGTTACAGGGACCTTTATTTGTCTTTATCAATGACCATGTTGATTTAGAAGATTGTGTTTCAAAGCAGTTTCTAGTCAAAAGTTATAATGTTTTAGGCAATGAACAACAACTCGTTTGCCAATGTCAAACCTTGTCTAGAAGTTCGTTGTTATTCTGATAGGTCGATATTTTCTCATTTCAATTTATGTATGGGCCAGCGTTAAAACTTTAAACTCCAATAATACTGTGGCTACTGGTCGAACAAATTTCGATTTTTTTTTTTTTTTGTTAAATGTTTTTTCATGAGCAACAATTTTCTAATTATGAGTTGAATTTACAATTCATAATTTTTATACCAAAACCTTTTTTGACTTAACTTACATGAGAGAAATAATTTACCTTTAACGCATCTTAACAACGTCTGGGTTAGCAGTTACATCGTGGAAAATGTTTGCTAATATAAATATTGTTTAATATGGCGTTACATTTAAATACGGAACAACTATTTTAACTTATTAATGAACTATACATGTATTTTATCTAATAGCTATACACGAGTTTTAACTAGTTACATTATTTAACATATTGCTTCATATCTTAGACTATTTTGCTGTCTATACGATGAATCATTGAATAATAAAATTTCTTTTAGTTATCAGTATATCAGCCTACGTACAATTTACACGTAAATAACACTACTTATACTTTCGAATTATAAAAAAATACTACAGCAAACATTCATTATTATTATCAAGAGGGCTAATGAGTTTGATTGAACATTTTTTAAATACTTCCATATACTATAATACTATGTTTAATTACATTAAATATAATTAAAGGTAGTCTGAGTTTAAGAACATTAAATTATCCATTCTGTAAATGATATTCTTTACTGTAATCATATTCTTTACTGATATTCTTTATTGTATTCCAACATATTTCGATCAGCCAGTGCAAAAAAAAATTTAATAATGCTAAAGTAGAATTTTGTAAAATTTTATTTATTGAAAAAACGTATTGAGGATCAATTCGTGATTTCGTTTTCAAATTTAAGGGACATATCTTAAAAACAGCAATTTTGAATACTTAAAGAACTGTTATCCAAAATCTACTAAAGACAAATACCTGAAATGCAACATTTGTACTTAAAAATGTGAGTGTAACAAAATTAAAGATTTTATACTCTTTAATTGTCACCAAAAATATATATTTGTTTTAATATTCTTTAGAACATCAGACATTTTAATTTTTTAAGGAACAAAACAAAATATTTAAAAACACTACACTCAAAATATGTCAAAATTTTAAAAAAGCATGAGTGATTTTTTTTTAAGTTGGAAAGTATGTAAACAACTGAGAAAATGTTCAATAAATAATGTGTTTTTAACATGGGGAAGAAAAGCAGCTGTCTTTAACCCCGACTCTCCTTAAAAGCTCATTTATATTAACTTTTTTAGATGATTTTTTAGAGCAGTGCCAAGCAAGTAATATTTTTTTTATGAACTTTCAAGCATAAGTGCTAGATATAGTCTGCACCGGTAAAGCGTTTGATCTGTAATACTGAGTAGAGGAATTCCTTCCGCTAGGTTTTTCAAGGAAAAAATGCTTTGCAATTGCGTTGCGTTTCAAGCATTATATATAGATGACGTAGGACTATCTGTCACGGTGTCTCTCTTGTACAGTTACTTTTAGACTGCAGTTGCAGTGTACCACAGCAAAGTTTGATTGCGGCAAATATTGCATTATAGCCCTACATTCACCACCTATGATCAGAGCGAGCATGGAATCATAAAGTGGTCCTAATTAATATTACTTTTGAGAGCAATTTCTAGGGTGTTTTATTGAATATTTCTCCATAAAATTTTGTACACATTCAACCGATACAATGAGGTCATGTTTTTGACGTAGAGAGTGTGTGACATACCTGATTATTGAAGAAGTTTATACAACTTTAATTTCAATAACACTTTAGCTGATAGTATTTAAATAATCAATAGATCTCTTTATTATAACTTAATGAAGATACTAAAAATTTGAATACATCAATGTATTTTTTTTAATATTTTTCGTAATTTTGTTACGTGTATGACACACAAAATTACATCACTATTATATTTTAATTTAATACCATATTCCTGAGAATGCTATTGTATTTCACATAAAACATATACATTTTTTGACTGTCACCCTCACACAGGCATTTACCCATAAAATTAAACTGATATTTAATTTATAATTAAAAATGTTAGAAATAAAGGTCAAACTCTCATTCCCAGATGGAAATATGGTTTTTTATGAACATGTGGAGGCAACCAATACATTATGAACTGTTACGTTAGAAGTTATAGTCCAGAAAGAAAACAATATAATAAAAATCAAATCATTAACTTTAAGTTGGATTCTCATAATAATAGCACATAGTAAACACCATGCACATAATGCTTTCTTAATAAATCACAATATCTTTTACAGTATTGCTTAAAAACATACGAATTTTTATATCAAGTTCAACAACAGTAATAAAAGATCCTTGCAAAAATGAGACTGAAAAATAACCCATACTTTTTATTTTTAATTAGTTATTATAAACTAAATTACAAAAAAAAAAAAAAAAAAAAAAAAAAAACTTTTAGTATACAAACATCCAGTTATTTTTCCTTTAAACTTCATTTATGATATTTTATTACTGATTATATACCTAGTATTAAAATATTGCCAAAATAATTCTTAAAGAAATATTTTGGCAGATATTGTGGTCAAAAATGAAGTTTGGGTCTATGTAGCAAGGACAGGATGACAATCACTCTTAAGTGTCATCCTTGAACCATCATTTGTTTCCTTACAACGTATAAAAACTTTAAGGGGACTGTTAAGTCAAAAATAAAAATTCTTCAATTTTTGCTCAAAATTCATGAAATTTTTTGTGCAGTTCAATAGCAATTGGATAAAACACAACCCAAAATTTCAAAAATTTATATTGATTTTTTTTCAAGAAATTAAATTTTTATTGAAAAATTTAGCGTTTTTTCCGTAATTTTAAAAATACTCCTTGCGATTCAAATTTTTTGCAATCTGTCTCAATTTTTTTTTGCAAGCTAATCGAATATATATTGACATAATTGTGCATGGGTTTTGAATTTGACTCATTGGTTAATTATTTAAAAGTAAAACTTTGGTACAACGGCAAAAAATGTCAACTTTTTAAATAGGAGCATTACGAAAATTGCTGTAAAACAATAAAAAAATACCAGATTCCAAAATCCATGCGCAATTGTGTTCAAAATAGTATAGTAAACAATATCTCCAAGTTTAAAAAAAATACATCAACTTTTGAATCGCAAGGAACAAATCGAATACCCTAAAAATCTTAAAATACACATGAAGAGAAAAATGCAATTTAAGAAAATGAAAAACAGGCGATTTCCGATATGCGTACTTACAAAAACTCAAATAATATTCTTAATTCTTCTCGGATCAGCAAAAGTAAGGTATCTACTGAAAGCTAGAATTTCAAGCTATATTTTCCCCCTAAAATATAAAAATCGAAAATTTTGAAATTTTTGCCTTAACAGTCCCCTTAAGAGGGTATTTGATTACTACACGAAACAAACTTTTCTAAACAATGCCAGTTTAACAACAACGAACTTGCATAAGCAATGCCTAAAGTGTAAGCATACGAGTCAATTCGGGCTCTATCTGCAGTCTCAACCAGATACTAATAACGAGAATACCGAAAGAATCTCGCAATGTGGAAGTGTCAATACAGCTATTAGCGCAAATCCTTTGCGCTTACCCATGGGAGGGAGAGATCAAGTAATAACACTCACGATTACCCCAGGACACTGGAACAAAAGGAATATTTCATCACTTAATGGCGCTTAAGGGAGAGTTGGGTCCGTGGACAAACATGACTGATATTGTCAGGTCTCTTTCAGAACCGGTTGTGTCATTTTAATGAGTGCATTCAAGTTAGGTTTCTCTTTTATTGATATATTTGTAGGTTGGAGATTTCTTTATTATCATGAAAATAAAATTGGGATTCAAATAAAAAATTCTATGAATTGTTTGAGAACTTTGCAAAAATAACGTGCTTGAAGTAAAAAATGTGTTGGGGAAATATTATATTTCAGGACTAAAATATACTGAAGTTTTCTGAATTATAATAAAACACATTGTGTTTTTACCAATTAAGAGAATGATAATAATAAAGATAATAACACTACTAGTACTACTACTACTACTACTACTATTATAATAATAATAATAAGAAGAAGAAGAAGAATATTAATAATAATAATAATAATAATAATAATATGAAAATAATAATATTAAATATAATAGTAATAATGATAATATTGATATTAATAAAAATATTAGTATTATTATTATTACTATTAATAATAATAATAATAATAATAACAATAAAAAAACAATAATAATAGCTTCTTATTTTGGTAATTCCTGTATAATTACCAAGGGTATTTCTTACAATAATTATGAATTGAATTTACAAGTTTGAATTGGATCTATTAAATCAAATTTATGTCTGCAAGATTATTAGATAATACAACACAGTGCTATATTTTTAAAATAAAGTACATTATTTTTGCCTTAAACTTATATGAAAAATACATAAAATTCATAACGTTTTTCAAAACTTATCAAAAACCACAACATATATGATTTAAAAGTAATAATTTTTAGAAATTATATCTATTTACCTTATTATATAGTAATTATGTAACAACTTGGATAGCGTAATTAAACTCTAGAGGATATTCTTCTTTTCTTAAGCTTCTAAATCTCGCTTTAGACATTTAATACCTAATATAAACAATTTTTTCTGGGCGATTAAATAAGTTAAAATTTTATGAATTATCCTTAAAATTGTCGAGTTATAAACATACACTTTATCCTTTTACACACAACGATCCATCATGCATGCTTCGTTAACAATGTTCCAACCTGTGATTAATTTGTAACATAAATTTTAGATTTAAACAAGATGCTGTATTTCTTATACTGAATTGCGATATATTTCACTAGCATATTTAATAACAAACGCTTGCTTGTTATTTTCTATTTACAAATAAATACAAAATTCTGCAAAGTAATATCAATTTAACAGACAATCGAACGTAGTATTTCATAAATTATTTTTCAACAAATTACTTTTATAACTTTAAATTTGAAAAAAAAAAAAAAATTACTTTAAATATAGTAATTATGAAACAACTTACTTATAAGATTATTAGACTTATTTATGGTTGTAAAAAAACCCATAAACATTACTAAAATTTAGACAGATAAGTAAATGTTTAATTTAATCATTTGTCAAAAAAATATAAAAAAATACTAAAATTATGCGCACAAATGCTGTATTTATTAAAACACTATTTAAAAATATGCCCTCAATCAGTGAAAAACATGCTAAACTTTAGTCAAATGCAATACCAATTGATGACGAAAATCAAAATTTATGTTTCCTAATTCAATGGTTGCATATGAAAGGCAATTGATATGTATTCTAAAGGTGTATGAATGACTGGCTAAGAATATTAGTTATAAGGTATTCTTATCATATATATCTGGAGAGTCTGGTATGGTGGTCTTATAAGACTTGTCTGAGTGAGTGTATGTCTGGTTGAGTAAATTAACTATCGTAGATCGAATTATTCTGGTTTACTTATTTTATTATTTATATCATAGTGGCTTTAGTGTCTAGATTTCTCCTCCACCTAGCGTTTTCTAAGATCGACATTGCAAAACCTCACATTAATGCATACATTTCATAATTATAACATGATATTTAACATTATTAGATCTATAACAGCATTGAGCCTTTAAAATTTGAGTATGCTTGGATTTCGTTTTTACGCGTAGCTATTTTAAATAATAATAATTTCTGTATATTGGAAATTGTGTCTATTATTACATTGTATAATTAGTATTGCGTATTTTAAATTCTGTAGCATGATTTTGGCTAAGTATGAAAACTTGTTGGGTTCCCAGAAAAAGGCTCAACTTGGTATTGTTTTAAAAGCAGTTTTCGCTGCACCCACGCAATACAACATTTACTAATTAGTGTTATAAATTCGATAACAATTGGAAGTGAGCGTTATATAGGATCAAGATGCATTTGGTACAAGCTACATCTAGTGCACGTACATCTAGTCCAAACTACAATGAGTTTTCCTTCTTAAAATATTTTATTTCTAAAAAAAATCCCCACTTATGAAAAGCGTCAAAATTAAATAGCAATTAATTCAACTTTGAATTCAATCACATGTCAAAGAATAAAATACTAAAATTATGCCCGGTAATGCTGTATTTATTGAAACACTATTTAGAAATATTCCTCCAATTAGTTAGAAGCATACTAAACATGCTAAAAATAATCGCAACTAATATTGATTAAATACGTAGACACTTAACCAATTATAAATATAAAAATCTTTGTTTTGAGTAACGGTCTATGTTTCATTCCAAACTCAAATCTACAAACAATTCGGATTCTTTTGACATCAAAAGGCAGTGTACAAGTATGCAATGTAATGACAAAGCATCCATTCGTTTCTAAAAGGAACATTCTCCCCCTAAAAAAAGATACATCCCAAAATTCTGTCAAAGATTTTCTGTATCTATAGAAGAAGGACAAACAACCGAACATATTCCAGATGATACAAGGTACTCATCGAAAAACTCTTAAAAAACGGAAATAGATACGATGGTTTGGATACTTGCCTTATTCCTTCAAATTCTTGTTCTTTGTCAATAAGAAACAAAGATGTTTCCTCCATCTTCTTTTCCATAAAATGTGCATTTTTCAGAGATTCGGCAAGTACATTGTTAAGTGGATAGCTTCTGAATTTAATTCCCTTGCGAATGATAGTTTCCATGTATGTCATGTTATACACGGATGCGGTTATTTGCCGAATTATTTGCCGAATAGTCGTACGCTCTAGTAGCTTATTGGGGAGTACAGATAACTATCAGTTGCCTCTTCAAACCTTAGGAAAAAAAGATTTATTACCTGGTGGGGATCCATTTCAAATTTAAATCGATGCATTTATGTTTTATTTTCTGAGTTTGGAGGAAGGTATATCGGGATTTGTTTTATTATTCGATATCTTTCAAATCGAATGTTTTACAAGTGTTCGTGTCTCAAAGTTTTCCGGCTCTTGTAACGATTTAACATGGTTTCAAATCATTGCTAAAGATCATTCGTTTTTTGAGCATTTTAGTGCAACATAAGGCTTGAAACAAAGGGATTTTACTTCAAGATTAGCTCTTTAATGTTTTTGTTTAGCTATACACTATTATATGCAAGGCCCGATTTCTGATTACTATAGACACAACATAGTAGATGAGGGTCCCCAATTACGATAGTTGGCATTATTGAATATTGATGGCAATTTTGATTACTGTAGCAATTTAATTAATGTCGATATCAATATTTTCAATATTTAATGAGTTGTTAAAATATATTATCATATTTAAGGCATTGAACAAGAACATTGATCAGAATATTGATAGTTATACATTAATTAGTAATTTTTCAGGCATTTTTGTGGAACTCTAAATCTGGGAGCTTATATACGGGACTTGCGGGGCTAATGAGAATTGAAAACCTGACTATAGGTACGCAATTCTTCGTCACTAAAAGTAAACAAAAATCACTCTATACATGATTTTTTATCCCCCTTTCCCTTTATTAAAATTATACATACATTTTTTTTTTTTTTTTTTTTTTTTTTTTTTTTTTTTTTTAAAGAAATACGACCAATTTAGTGTGTGTTAATTAAACACATACAAAATAAAGAGATACACATTTTTTAATCAACTGGATACGTTTTAAAAAATCTGTGGAATAACTTAAATTAAATTTTTTCTTGAAGGAAGATGTACGCTTTAAAGGGCTTGCTTGAAAAAATATGAAGAATTATTTTGTAACGTTTTAACCTACTTCCAACAATAAACAAAAAATTAGTTTTTATTGCATCTTAGCATTATGCAGGCTGCATTAACAGAACTCAAAAGTGTCAAAGGTAATTTTTCTTAAATGCGTTTAAACAGGAGATGAAAACTGGAAAAAATTAAGTTTAAATAAATGTTCTTGCACATTTTCTTTTTTGCTGGAACAAAAATAAATTCAGAGTACTTGACACGAGAAAACAAGTTCCATTATTCGACTTTTTTTATAACAAAGAACACAATTGAAACGCAAGCGTATAATAAAATTAGTTTTGTTTACCCTACCTTAACGAGTACTTTTAAATGGATTGTTGGAATGAAAACTGTTTGGGTAAAGGGCAATTCATTTCCATTTTACCTTGGTTTACTGAGACAATGTATTATATATGCAAGCCTTTGGCATTATTCTTATTTTATTAAATGCTTTAAAATATGATTTATTTGATCATTTGGTGTTATATTATTCGGTATTTATGGAAGTACGAGTTTTAAAATGGCATTTTCTGCAAGTGTTTAAAAAGTATAACTATATATAATTAGCTTATTAATTACTATATTTTTGGTAATTGTGGTTTACTCTGTGTTTAGTAAAAATGTGAATTGTTAATTGTATTTATTTGTACTTTTAACTTTGAATTCAATTCTAAAACGAATATATTGGACAAAATTATGTGAAACATGATAATCAAATAGGAACACAATATTTTATCTTTTATAGTAAAAGATGGAATTAACTTATGTAAAATATGAATGTTGAAGAATATCCGTATTTTCAAAAGTTTAATTTTTTTTTTAATTGTATTAAAAACATAATATTGATACATTTGATTTGAAAGAAATCAAAAGCTTAACTCCACTTGAATTTCATTTTTAATGTAAAATAATTAGTCCTATGACTGTTGATTCTTAATCATACTATTCTTAAATATAGAATCCAGTTTCTGTGGTAATAATATTGTTCATTTGAAATTGGAATCGATGTAAACTCTTAATTATATTATAAATGCATGAACTTGTTCACAGTCTTTAAATATATATGTTTAACTTGTATTTATTAAGTATTAATATATGAAGTTTAAACATTTCTAGAATTAAAAATTAAAAACAAATTAAAAATTATGAAAGTTTTAAAGCTTATTTTTTTACAAAAATAGTTTATCTTATGAATATGTGTGAGTTATTTATTGAAAAAAAATTTTAAATTGAATAATAAGTTTTGGTTGGTTTGCTCAACAGCCTATTTTTTGCAAAATAACGGCTAATCATACCGAGACATACAGCTAAACGTTGATTCCAAATTACAACGAACATCCATGCCTAGCCCAGAATTCGAACCCTGCACCTTTGGCATTCGAGGCCAGAGTGTTGACCCTACAACCATGAAGTGGGCATAAGATTTGGACTAAACTATATGAAAAATATTCGATATTTTACACAAATCTAAATTTTTAAAATAATTCTAAAGTGCTATTTTGATAAAAACAAATTATCAAATTACATTGTTAATACATCACACCAACAATTTAAGAAATCAGTCTTTAAAAAATTGAGATTTTGTATTATTAGATCCTTTACCCTTGTAAATTATGTAAATTATGAAAAATAATTTATTTTAAATTTGCAAAAATTACTAAATTGCATGTGTTGTGGCTTTTATTTGTACATATTGTTACGAATTTTTGTATATTTGTAAATATTTCGTAGTGTTAATTTTGTAAATAGATAAATTTCTGTACATTTCGCATAAGGCAATGCAATGGTTTGTTTCCCTGCAGTGAGGATATCAATGCTTGATAACGAGTTTTACAGAGGTAACTCTGGGAAGCGAGTTTCAAGGGGCAGGGCATTTAACATTATGGTAATGGGAATCTCGCCAAATTGGCGAGATAGAGCTAAGTTGGGGATGGTTTTGGCGACTAATTTTTGTAGCCAAATTTGGCGAGAAATCGCCAAATGTCGCCAAACTTGGCGACCATTTAGTGACATTTTCGTTACATGTATCCCATGTATGTACATGTATAGGATTTTTCGACTACTGTCTGGAAAGTTCTCCAAATGTCCATCTCTGGAAGGTTCAAGTATGTTCGCAGCCACTCCTATATAAGCGCGACCTGAGTTGGTTAGTAGTCAGTTGTTAGTTGATTTTGAATCACTGAAGTTAGTTGTCTCTCAACGTTCATTGTGAGAGCTGTATTCCTGACTTGAGGAGTTGACTGATTTTGAGTCACGGAGCTAGTTGTTAGCTGAGTCCGATAGTTGACTGAAGTTAGTTCTTGGATTTTGAGTCACTGAATTAGTTGACTGGAGATTCTGAGCGAACTGTATTGCATTGTCTTTTGCGGCGATTTAGCAGTTGTTGTCAAGTTTTTAACTGCTGTTTTGTGCTCTATTGAGGTGAAAAGAGCTGTATTGTGTCAACTAGAACGAGAAGTTCTGGAGCTGTAAGAGAACTGTGAAGAGTTATTTTGAAATAAATTTCTGCAAGTTTTGATCTGCTTTGGCGTCAAATCTTTCGAACCCGTACGACGCAACAATATTAAGTATTAAGTACATAGGCAAAGTACGTATGGAAAGTAGTTTGTTGATCAATATAGTCTCAATGAAGCTGTATAAAGTCATATAACTGCGTATATATTTATTGTGCCATACAAAGCCAATTTAATACTACAAAGACTAATTAGTCTATGTCCTATATGCATAAAATTGTTTTGTTTATTAAACAAATGTATTAGTGCACATTTAATATTATTAAAAATAAAAAAAATGAATGCAAATTCTCATTCTTAAAATATAATACAATATACTGGTATTTTATCCTTATCTAAGATTTTCAATATAGTTAATAATTTAATTTAGTATTGCTATTATTATTATTATTATTATCATTATTTGAAAACTAAGCATTTGTAATGTTGCTTAGAACGTTTTGTTGCCTAATAACATACACGTTGTTTCATAAAACATGTAACACACTGCGAAACGACTCAATAAATCAGCGTTCGCATATCTTTCGTGCGTGTACGCATTCATTACATTAAAGGCAGTCATGATCAAAGACCCTTCGAATAGCTTTTCCTGACAATAAACATCATATTTATTGATAAAGATTGTGTTATCATAAACTCTGCCTTTTTGGTTGCCATGGCGTCATTTTCATTTTCCTAAATAATTTATGATTGTTTCGAAGCGCCTCAATTAGAAAACATCGTGGAATAGAAATTACATTTATAACGGATCGTTAATGCTTGAACATGGAATATTTAGAGAGATATCACACAGTCAAAAAGAAAATATGACGTTGCACTTTAGAGTTACTGTAGTGCACAGTAAAAAGATTAAGAGATTATAAAAGTATTGATTTCTTAAAATGTATTGCGGTTTTTTTTTCTTTTCTCTAAGAAATAGAAAATTATCAATTGTGAAGAACTATCCAAAATATGTGCTTGGATATCAGTAGTTGTCTCTAATAATAAAGAGTTATGTAATATTATCCTAAAGACAAAATTCAATTCAATTTTGTCAAGATTTGTTTTTATGATGAAAAATTAGTTTGGTGTTTTTCGATTTACAGTCCACTTAAAAAAAATTACATTATTGATAAAAATGTGTTTAATTGTTAAATAATTTTAGATGGGGACACAATGGTGATATTTGATGCAGAAAGTTAAGTAAAAAATAAACTATTTTAGGTTATTTGCCTAAGAACGCTTTGGCTGTTATTAATATTAAGCATGTTATTCATGTTACGCATGTTAATCATGTTTAGTAGTCATGTATAGAAAGTATGGGAAAAATTCCGAATACAATAGTTTTTATTTAGTTCAAGATATTTTATAGTTTTATGATACAGCATTTAACATATTCATGTTGGGGTTCCCCCTTTCTTTCACATCAGAATACATAGTGAATGAAACAGTAATTTGTATCGAAATAAATACTCAAAATTTTCAATGAATTTTCTTGAAGTCTTCAATATTTGTCCCTTTTTAGAACAACACTTATATGTTAAACTACAATACATTTTCTACTAAACATTTATCATTAAATATTGATTTGTACAAATGGATACGTTTACATACCTATGAAGGGAATTTCGTGAATGCCACTCACCTATGAAAGAAAAAAAAATAATATTATAAAACAATAAAAGCCATCATTTTATTAATATACTCCAAGGTTGATTGAGTAAACAAGTTTTTAGTTAGTTTTATTAAATACTGGGTGTACACAAATATGTTGGGTAATTAATTTAAAATTGATTTGGTGTAATTCTCAATAACTAGGGATGATAAACAATTATTTTTTCATACAAAATAGCAATGACAGGATAAATTTAAGAGTAGGGGGGAATGGTTTATAATGCCTAGTTATTAAGAGTTATATAGATCTATTTGAACTCTATAACGAATTCGTGTACACCTTGTGTATAACATAAACTATTAGAAGTAATTTTTGTTTAAGTTTGATTTAGACGTAACTTGAATGCAGGATCTCATAATCATCAAAAGATTTTATTAACATACATTTATGTTTATCTGTCCACCTTAATCCAGTAAATGCGAAAATATTTATAACATTTACAGAATTCGTTTGAAGAAGAATCAATCGCAACTGATGTATAAATATGTAATATCAATGAAAAATAAGACATGTATTTTCTGTGTTATTTTTTTTTTTTTTACCATTATTATTTTTCTCTTTAATTAACACTGAATTTCTCTAATTATACTCATGTAATACAAATAAAATTATTTACAAATTTAATATATTTATTTGTTTCACAACTTTACTATACCGTTATAAACTAAAATGTAGTAAAGCGAATTTATAAAATAGTATATGACTGATACATGAAATACAAAATTTATATATTTTTTAACAACAAGAACATCTATTCAAATGCAGGTATACAGGTTCGACGGTATTCTCGATATAGACTAAATCCTATCCGTTCTTCACATAAGCCAATAACTATAATCAACAAAAAATAATATCATACATTCTTTTTATCGTACTATATTCCCAAATAACCTTAACCACTTCATGGGATATCTACCATATCGAGAAACCCTTCAAACAGAACGCGAATCTTAAGGGCTTCTATAAGTCATCGCTCCCCCCCAAAAACCTTTTATATCCAATACATTCATCTATTTTACGGGTACTGGGCCCAGCAGCCCTATTTCGCCCCGTCTATAGGCGCATTTTAACAGAACAATTGCATCTTGAAGGAGAAAATCGTGGACTTTATGTTATTTGTCCCAGATGTGGGTGAAGAACAGATACAGGAAAGTGTGCAGCAACGAAAAAGTAAAGCAGGGCATAAAAGTGGGGCGTTCAACCATCGCTCTGCATTTCGCCATCGTAAATAATGTTAATAAAAATATGGTATAAAGTTTTTACGATGCATAAGCGTGCTTATGATGTTCCTTTACGGATCCGATTTAAGTATAGTTTTGGATTAAATACAGGGTTTGGATGTTTTGTGAAATAGAGCGTGTCGAGAGAGGTAAATTTATTTGTGATGTGATGTGAAGACAATTGGAAGTGAGATGTAAATCTTGAAGATATTATAATGAGAATGATGGAAATTACAAATTAAACAGTATTTAAAAATATTTTGTCCGTAGCTCATGTGAAGTTGCAGTTATGTTTGTACGTTAAAATATTGTCTAATAAAACAGCTTCTCGATATGGTGAAATATAGATCAATACTGTATGCCATTTAGTAGAGTTTTATTTTATTTCGTAATACTGATATGTCAATTTAATAAATAATGCAAATTAGTGTGAATGTTGTATGCAAAATGAGTGGCTTATTTAATGTGAATTAATTGGATATTCGAATAAAAAATGAAACGAAGCACTCATCTCTACGATGAAAGAGTCTGTTCATATCTGGAAATGGTCATCCAGAAAATCGACTAGCCTGCTCAAATTTGCTGATGGAAAATGAAATTCAAGAATTAATACCGTTTACAAACAACATTTAAATTTATTTAAATGATGCATTTATCTTAAAGTGTTTCTTAAGAGGACTTGGGACCCCTTATTTTCCCAAAAAATTACAAAAATATCAATTTTCTCTTTTTTGCATGTTTATAATCTTTGAAATCTTCTCCTTATTCTGCCAGGTTTTTGAATTGATTCGATAACTGCAACTACAGGAAAACTATACTTATATGGAGAATTCAGCATTGCCCCAATAGCTCCTTCGATGATTCGAACACATTTTTCTCAGTTCCTGATTTTTGAAATTCCCACCTTACTCAAAATGCTAAAACTTCAGCAAATATGAATGAAATTACTTGAAATTTTTTGTGTCGTTCTAAATATCTATCTGACAAAAATAGCCATGGATTTTTGAATAAAATATTAAATTTTGTTTACAAATTTAAATGTTGAAAAATACCCTTTTTTTACCTTGTTTTTCCCTATAGGTACAGTAACTATCGTTTTTCTTGAAAATCATTTTACTTATTCAAAATACGATGCCTAAAAAGTTAGAGTACATTACAAGAAACATATTTTTACAAAAATCAGAAAAAAATATTGAAAAATAAAAAAGATAGAATATTAAATTTTATGAATTTTACATTTTTTTAATAAAATTAAGTTTTTATTTAATAATACTTCTAAATATGTAAAAATTATAATTTTAAAGGCATAAATAAAAAAGTTAAAAAAAAAAAAAAAAAAAAAAAAAAAAGAGGTTTGAAGAGTATCAAGTTCCCTTAACTTCCTATCAAAATTTGCCTACCCTTTCTAACCAATTATGCTATTTTTAGTAGTAATATTTTCAAACTATTACTATAATTTGTAAAATTTTCAAAGAAAAGATTGAAATAAAACCTATTGAAAATGGGCAATTTTTGTTGGAACTGTGGCAAATTTATTTTTTCCTAACATTTCTTCTCAAAATACTATTGTCTTAAAATTAACCAAATTAATAGAATAAGACAAGAACAAAGACAAAGTACCTTGATCGTAGAGTCTCAGAAACCTAACGTAAATGTTGAGAGAAGTCATAAAAAAACATGAAAAAGTGCACCTAAGTTACCTCATTCCTACGGTATTGAAACGTTTTATTAGATTACCAATGATTGCTCATACATTTTAGTTAAACAATAGGAAATACGAATAAACCGTTTATACTAACAGCAAACATATTAAACAACTAATGTTATACACCAACCAATCTATGATGTTATATATCATTTACGCTGTTAAAAAGACATTTACATGTTAACTAAATTTTGAAGGAGTGTTGTAGTATTAGACGATAGACCATTAATACTCCTGAAGTACAATTTTTCTGACATTCGAGCAAATTTTGCCTTTGTATTCGATTGTGTGTATTATGAACATAAGACTAGTCCATTACCAATAATGCTTCAGTTAAGGTTCCCGACCATGTTTAAAGTAGCAAAATCAATGACATTTTTTTTAAATTTTATTTTGTTTCACATGAATTGAAAATGTCTCTTTTCAAATCAGCTTATGTTTTTGTTGTACTTTAAATAGACAGTCGTTAAAAAACGGTTGTTAATACGAAAATCCATGCAGAGAGATTCCAAAATCATGTTTTCTAAATAATAGATTTTTCGCTTATACTAAAATATGGCTTTTGTTCTATCTCAAAATGTATTTATTATAGAGATATAGTTATAATTTTTTGTACAGTTGTTCATTATACTATATTGGGTATAATAGCTTACATATTTGATTGCATTTATTTTTTTCGAAAAGATATTGCTATATATACATAATAATATATTGCGAAAATATTGAAATTTATGTGTAATCTAATAAGGCTATACATTATTTATTTTTGAAAATATAACTTAGATTTTAAATCATTATACTCATGAATATCATAGAATCATGTAGTAAAAAAGAAAACAAAATGTATTTCCAAACTTTTTTTTTTGTTTTACAACATTAGACGTTTGCACAAAATATTGGCCAATTTCGACCAAAAAGTTCCTTTTTTTAGAAAAATAAAATTAAAAAAGTTAATATTTTTGCCAATTACATGTTGCCAATTACATACAATAAACATTTGTTGCAATAAAAAGTTTCGTTAATATGTTAAAAAAAAAATGCTTCGAACGAGATCGAATACCATAAAATACCAATGATGCAACTATTCAATTAACTACACACTATTATATATTATCAACTAAAATATCATTTAATTAGTATTAATTGAGTTTTACATTTTGTTATTGTTTAACGTTGTGATTTAAGTAGGATGATTCAACATTAATTGGTATTTTTAGCACATACATTGCCTTTAACTCTTTGTAGTAAATATACGCATACTTTTCAGTCAAGAAATTTATTCAGGAAAACCTTATAATTAGAATTAGAAATTGGTCGTTGAATTAATTATAATATAATTAAAGAATTTTTTTAGAAAGAATCCATAAACGTGACACTTAAAATTTATCGAAAGATAACACAATACAATTTTTAATGCTACTGCCCAATGTTTATAATAAAAATTATATATTCTACATGCATTATAATTCTTGATTATCGAAATAAAATTATTTTAAGTGGATATGCCTTAAAAATAGTATACGTTCCAATACTTACTAGAAATTTACCTATTTCCTAATTTTAATAATACATTCTTTGAACTAAAAACTTAGATGAATACAAATTTAGTATCTTTCAAAAATATCCACTCATATATATCAACATATATCAAAGACACTTCTTGAACTGTCATTTATATGAAGTAGTCTAGTTAAACTTATGAAAATATCTGTTGTGTATTTTATTTCAACAACTGATAAAGCATGTTGAATTTCAAATACACATTTCAGTATATATCACAAGTGTTGCATAATATGCAATGTTTATCAAAAATTATGGATTAAATTATGCATAGAAAATGCTCCATGTGTCAGAGATATTTTAAAAAGATTTTTACTAAATATAAATTTCATTTACACATTTATTCCATTATACATTTTTTTTTTATTTAAAAATATTCAAAATGATTAATAGGCTACAAAATATTTAGATGAGATATAAAAAGTACTAATAATATTAATTTTAGTATTTCTATGGTTGTTTTATACTTTGTTTATTTCTTCATAGTTATTACTCAGCTGCTGCATAATACGCGAAGTCCTTTGTGAGAAAATATGAAGAGGCAAAATGCCAAAAGAATAACCTTGCCTGAAAATAGTTTAAGTCACTCAATTAAATTAACCTCAACCACGCGAATTGATTTAATGAGCGTTTTTCTGCAGTTGTCGCTTTATGAATTGAGTTTGAATTTGCTTAATGTAAAAGCTTAGATGTTGTTTGTACAATTTAAAATAGTTTTGAAAAACTTGCGCTTTTACCGACATAATTGCAATAGCTTTACATTAAATAAATTTAAAAATGCTGGTGGTGTATGTAAATTGTATATTTTGTAAATATTTTTATTAGCTTGTATTTTTAATAATTGTGATATTTAAGGATTTGTATTTAAAAACTTAATCAGTATATAAATGCTCATTAGCCATTAATTTAATTGGTGCCTTAAATTTTACGCCAATATGATATATTTTAATTGCATTTTGCATTGCAATTAAAACATATTATAATTGAAGTTAAATTTTATAATAAGCTATAAAAATTTTTGAAACCTATTTATTAAATTCTTATCAACGATATCTTTATAATATAAATACATTCATACACTAAAACTTGTCATACAATGAAATGTTTAAGCATTTTTTTTTCAAGTAAAAAGAAAGATGAATGACTAAAAACAATGCAAATACAATTCCTACATTTTTATTGTGTATAAAAAATATATGTGATAAAAATAATACAAAGTTCTAACTTTCTTTAATAAATTGAATTTTTTGGAATAATATTTGCATCGACTGAATATGATTCAGTAAAAAGTATTTTTTAATAGAAAATTCAATTTTGCTATCCCACAGAACGTAATAATAATATATTTTCCCTTTGCTTTTCAGGATTTTCGAATTTTTAAATTTTTTTTTATTATAACGCATGCAAAGAAAAGGTATGTTTGTACTACATAATGAATATATTCTTTTGATATTTTTGTATATGTGTGTGTAATAAAAATAACTTCTCGTGATGAAAGTATGTTTTTAAAAAACTAAAAAAATCAGTTTTTCATTTCTATTTTAGATAGTTATTAATATCAGCATCACAAAGAGAAACTTAGACATTTTTATTTATTTTGTGTGCATTTATTAATATAATTCAATGTTTACATTGTTTATTAAATGATAGTAACGTGTCTTAGTAAAATTAAAAATTTGTAGTTAATACAGTTTTAGTTAAATCAGAAAGAAAATGTTTATCTTTAAATGAAACATTTAACTTAAAACCTTAAAGAAAACACTCTATGATAATCGTAGTGTATTTCATAACTCAAATATGCTACAAAATTTATAAAAAAAAAAAAAATTAAAATTAAAGCACCTTAAAAAATTACTTACTTCAATAACTTGTTATTAACTAACTTAATATTTAACATTGTATGTAACCTAGTGTTAGTTGAATTAAAAAAGAAATGTTTATCTTGAAATTAAACATTAGCTTTAATAACTTAAAACAAGTACTCCATGAACAATATTTAAGTATTTATTGACTCAACTATACGAAAAAGTTTATAAAAAAATAAAAATAAGAGCTCATTTTTTGAAAAATTCTTTTATACAAAAAACTGTGTGTATATGAGATAATAATATAGATAATTATGAGTAAATAATTAATCAGTTTAAATTCTTACCTAACAAACTGATATCCAAACATCAGAATAAATAACAATATCATTAAATCTAAAATATATATATATATATAACCACAAAGTAACTCTAACAAATATAAGAAAAGGTGGAAGATGACCAACAATACATTTTTCCTAATGAGTAACATAAATTAAGTACACATAGCGTATCACATCAATCCTAAAGAAAATGTACTCTGTTCGTTTAATGGAGGAAATAATACCTTGGAGCTATTTTATCATCCAGAAACATCTTATCTCGAAACTGTACACTAATTACAAGTCTCAGAATTACTTCTTTAACTACAGACTTTACATTGTACAATGCATGTATCAATATAGAGCTTCAGTTGGGAACACTCGACTTTTTAATTACATTGTTATTGAAGGCATGTATTCTACTTGGCAATGCAAAATTGATGCAAGTTGTGAAGTAACTCTTTAAATAACATTGAAGACTTACTGTTAGTTCGTTCAGTTCAGTTTGAAATATCTCTCTCATTTGTTTTCAAAGTAAATCCGAATAAAAATAAATGTGGCAAGTATTTTAATAGAAGAGACTTATTCTCACAAAATATTGAAAATTGAGATTTAAGTTTTAAATTATGTGTGTTATTAGACACATTTCAAACGATGTATATTTAAACGAAACTTTAATGAAAATCTGAAATGAATTTCTAAAACAAATAACGAAACAAATTACAATAGATTTTAAATAGAGAATAAATGAAGATTTAGGGAATATTAAAAAAAAAAAAAAAATGTGAAACATAAATGTATAGATATAAGTAATAATTCAAGAAATGTCAAGCATTTGCCACCTACGTATATCTATATATTATCACAGATATCAGAAAAACAGTTTAAATATATTTTCTGTTAGATAGAAGAATAATTATTTTCAATATTGTTAGTTGTAAAGAAAATTAGTTTTAAGGATGGTGTCCCATTTGTATTTACTAACAAAATTTCTTGTACTTTGATGATGATGCAGGTATGTAAATATATCTATTGTAAGTATGGAACAATGAATTTTGGAAAAAAAAAATATATATCGTTGCATTCTTATTATACAGAACGTAACTCACTTTAATTATGGAATGCGCATATTTTAAAGAATGGATCAAGCTATAAATTAAAAATTCCACACAGACATTTAAATAAATAAATAAATGAATAAGTAAGTAAGTAGGTAAGTAAATAAATAAATAAATAAATAAATAAATAAATAAATAAATAAATAAATAAATAAATAAATAAATAAATAAATAAATAAATAAATAAATAAATAAATAAATAAATAAATAAATAAATAAATAAATAAATAAATAAATAAATAAATAAATAAATAAATAAATAAATAAATAAATAAACCAACCAACAAACAAACAAACAAATAAATAATATTCTCATCCGTTTAATTATCTTAACCCAAAAAATAACTAAGACGAGGTTAAAAAAAACTTCAAATGATCAGTCAGCGTAACTTATAAAATCTAATGTTTGCCCCTACTTGTACACAACACTAAATTGGGATTATTGGGACCAACCTCCTTATCAATAAGCACTTGGCAGATTAGAGTTTTGATAGAATTAATCTTAATTCAGTCAAATGAGTGCAAAGTACACACATTATTCACAATTATTACTTACTATCTCTTAAGAATATTGACTAAAAATATTCTTGCAAACTAACTGTTGAGAATTAAATACAAATCTGATAGAAACAAATTACGTTTATTGCATTTTAGTCAAATGAATTTTTACCACCAAATATTTTATAAAATTTATTTTAACTAGTTATACTTTAGCAAAATACCACTTAACTATTTATACTATAATGTATTTCATTTAACTCTCGTTTAGTTACATTTTATTTATCTAGAAATTGTCGGATCTGAATCGATTTTAAGCTAGCTGACAAATGCTTAATCGATATAGCTATTCCTCATCATGTTCTTTACGACCCTTTTTATCTTGTGATTATACGCCAACTCGGCCTATTAAATTCTTGGCATTGTGTTCTAAGGACAATAAAACAAAAAAGGAGATGTAATTTTTTTCTTGTTTTCTAGAGAGATAAGAATACTTTCTTCGTCCCGGAAATTACCACACTTTACTAGCTATATAGCTACTGACTACTACAAAGAACCTATTTTTATGGGACTTTCGGTTGAAACAGAAATTCTCTTTTGACTTAAGAACACTAATCTAATGACTTAAGAAATGTTTCCAATTGGAACCGGCTTCTGTTTAAGTGACAAGCTGCCCATGAAAAATCAGAGTCTCAATTGTTTGGTCAATTGTAGCATTACTTTAAAAATGGAAATGTTTTATTTCTCTGAATTCATCATTTAAAAGGCTGTTTTATTCGTTTAGAAACACTAAAACAATGTTTTATTGAAGCGGATATTAAATGTTCCACTTCAGCGTTTTTAATCGACAATACTTTGCTTTGGAAATACCTACTAATACATATCAGATTATAAAAACGTTATTACCTAATTTAATTGTAGTCAAACCCCTTTAACGCAAAATCTTGTTTAACTCTAATTAAAAGTAGTTTTCCGTATGATGAATCTTAACTTTAATTTATTCGTTTAACATGAAATCGTATAGCAGAAAACCTCATTTAAGAAGGAAAAAGTTGCTTTTTCTAGAATTTTTTTTTGATGAAGTATTTTTCATTACTTAAGACAAAATTTAAAAGTGTTTTTGAAATCATTCCTCAAGTGAAGCTATAAAACAGCAAAATAAACGAGTGATCAAATTTCATTGCAATTGCTTTGAAATTAACTGTTTTTGGCCCAAAATTGGACACATCACTCAATAATCTGATTTCGCGACGTTAAGTTCCCCTACTCTATCCAGCAGTAAGTTTAGAAACTAAACTCAGTTGCTTTGCATTTTGAATCAATTTATACTAATCGGAAGCGCAGTGGACGGGGTATCCGTCTAAACCGACCATTTCGACGTATTCAGGGAATCTATTTGGTGAAGTTTTTGTCTTGCCAATGGTCGACGGAATCATTTAACATCAGAAATTATTTAACAAACTGAAATGTTTCCCCAAAGGCCATGGATATAATAGAAAAGTACCGTCTTGTTGTCTTACACACGCATTATTCATTGTTAGCAATATTTTGTTTTCGATTTTATTGATCTGCACACTATTTTATACTAAATAAATAATCTTAAAATTAACTTGACAATGCATGGCTCTCCTTATGACTAAAACGTATTTGAGTTTCATTGTTGAATTCGATTACGATCTTCTTGATTTGACGCAGTAGCAGAAGAACCTTACTCGACACGACACTGCATCAGAGGCCGCACATTTAATTCCCACACTGCCAAGATTTTCAATTAAGAAAGCAGCAACATCAAAAGTAAAGTTGAAAGCCACACAAGCGTATGATATTAGAAGTGATTTCATTTCCCTTTATTTTGCACTACACTCGACAGACTGAGAATTGGAGAAGCGAAAATCAATTATCTTTCAGCAGTTGAATCAGCCAGAAATGAAATAAAATAATTAAAACTTTTCTTAATTCTTTAGATGTCTCCATTTTCTCCTTTTTAGAAGATTACATTTTTTTTTTACTTAGCATTTCAGTTTTCCAGGTAAAGCCACGTAAATCATTTTATCTGCAACAGATTATCCAACTTAGTATTAGAATGGATGGAAATCTCTGTTAACCCGGGAGAACGCGCGCCTAAGATACGAACACGGATGCGCGCGCGGCGTCCAAATGGACCCCACGTACGTAAATCAAAGTTAATGCTAATTTTTGCATAATATTTAATGTCAGCATGATTATAAAGCTAATATTTATGAATTTTCGAAATTTTTAATACTACTAATTATTTGAATATGTACACAAAAATATAAATTTGTTTCTGATTTACCTGACTTAATTTGAAACTGCATTTTTAATTTTGTTTATCCATGCAGTTTGTACATATGTTGAGAGTATGCTCTTTACACAAAAACTTATCACATTTAAAACATGTAGTTGATGATTTTTTGTCCTTACTGCGTGGGCAAATGTTACAGCGTCCTTTAGAAGATAGAGTTCGTTTCTTACATGGGGGTTCAACTTTTCCACATGCTTTCAGACATCTCTTTCGACAGTCTTGGGTGAGCCCTACTTGTTGTGAACGTCTTTCGATGAAATTGTTTATGAGGTTTAGGGCTAAATCCTTCAAAAACAACAGTCTACTCTTGTACTGGAGGGGTGAGGTTTTGTTTGATAACAATATTATCCTTACATTTATGGCCGCTATATATGAAGCATTGAATAAAATATCACCATTGGCCATCTATTGGTAACTCGTGCGGTGGAATAATTGGCTTCCATCTCATCCACAACATCTACAGCCCTTTTCGTTATATTATAGAATGTTATAATCTCTGGTTTCTTCTTATTTCCTGTGGATTCGTCAATCGCGTCATCGTTGTGCATTGTTGAAATCAAAACGACGCATTTTTCTTTTTTTTTGATATGTAGGAAACTGCAGTCATTTCCTTTTGAAATCCAAAAATAGAAGAGTTCAGTTCTCGACCTTTGGCGACGATAAACTCTGGAGGTATCTCCCTTTTGACTTTTCGGAGAGTTCCAACGAAAGTAATTTTTTCAGTGAGAAGATCTTTTGCCTGGGGATAACTAGTATACCAATTATTTGTTGTGAGGTTCCTTCCTGTTTTATACAAAGGTTGCATGAGTCTTTTGACAATATCAATGGGTCTATTACTCTTTCTGAATTGTCCTTCTGGTTGATTTCCAGCATATATCTCCATATCTGACGTATAGAATGTACGGGAGTCTACCAATGCAAAAAATTTCACGCCATATTTTGAAGGCTTGTTGGGTATATATTGACGAAATCCGAACGTCCCCGAAAAGCTAAAAGTTTTTCATCAATGGTGACATATTCCCCAACACAGTAAGAGTCGTTACATTTCTTTATGAAAATTTGAAAAATGTTTCTGATAGCAGCAAGTTTGTCTTCTTTTTGTCTTTCTTCCCTTGTGATGATGTTATCAAACCTCAGGCATCTTAAAATAAATAAAAATCGCTTGTACGACATAGTGGCAAGAAAAATTTCAATTCCTGTACCATCTGTAGCCCATAGGTCACGGACGTTCAGGTGAGACGATTTGTGCAAACCACACAAATATAACAGTCCAAACAACGCTCGTATTTCAAATTCGTCAGTTTCTTTGGCATCTCTCGTTCTGGAAAATTTCGATGATATTCTTTCAATGTAAATATTTGTACATATAATTATTTCATCCATAATTTCACGATCTATAAAAATTTCCCAAGCTCCATTCGGCGTTGTCACATTTTTTTGCAGTCAATCTTGGTCCTGCTAGTCGAGAAATGATGTTGTGTGCACGAGTTCGAAAGTCAGTTTTACATTTTTCTTTCTTCCACAGTGTACATTTATCTTTTCGAAGAAAATCCTTTTTGTTGGAAATATCCTCTTCTATGTCGGTATATAAATCCAGTTCTGATTCTGAATCATGAGGACTCAAATTCTCATGATCAGAACAATCTTCTTCATCAGAAACAGGGTCTTCATCACTCTCAACCTCATTCAAAAGGGTTCTCAGTCTTTCCATCTCTTTTTCGTATGGAGTCGGCATAGCGAAGCCAAGAAATAACGTCCGTACACTGAAAGTAGCAGCGGATGAATGCAGCTAATTCGGCTAACGCGGGAAGTCGCGCGGGGTCTAGAAATACCCCAAACGTGGCAACCCTTTTGTTAAAGAAGAAATAATGAACCTAATTAATTTTTGACACTTGGTAGAGGTTGAAGGTCGTGGAAAAGTAGACTACTGAAAAGCAGGGTTGGTCAAGATCAAACATATAATAGAAATTCCTTTTTAAAATCACGTGGGGTCCATATGGACCCCGGGCGCGTCCTGCAGGGTTAAGGGGACTTGACAATCACCGACAAAATTCAAAAGCTGTATTTTCATCCAATTTAAATGTCCTGTAAATTATTTATTTCTCATTGAATTTTCGAACTTTTTTCCCTTAAAGTGTTGTTAAATATTTATAAACATAGTAACTGTGCAAAATTAAAAAAAAAAAAAAAAAAAAAAAAAAAAAAAAAAAATCATTATTACTTTGAGTTTACAAGCAATTTTTGAAATTTATTCAAAACAGTGATCAGTGATTTTTTACACCTTGTTTCACTTTCTAGACAAAATAGCTTATAAATATATATATATATATATTTTTTTAAATTACTAATATTAAGTTAACATTTTGATTAACGATGATAACTTATTTTTAGACATTATTGATTTTAATGTTTATAAAAAAAAAAAAAAAAAAATAATTTTTACATGAACTAGAAGAATTGTTTTTTATAAAATTCAAGTTAAAAAATATACACACATTTCAAATAAAAAATTTTTAGGTCATCAATGTAGAACTCACTTTTATGTAATATTCTTATTAAAATTTAGATTGAAATATTAAATAGATTTATTTAAAAATGTACCTAAGTGTTGAAAATTACTATTCTGAGTTAATTTCAACAAAATTCTGACAAACTAAAAATATTAATTTGTGTTATTATTTTTGCCTTATTACTATATTTGCAAATATCAAATTACAATTCTGTGAAAAATGTTTGTAAATAATTGAGAAATAAATAATTTACAGGACATTGAAATTAAATGTTAATTCGGCTTTTAGCTTGTGTCGGTGACTGTCAAGTCCCTTTAAGAATAGAGACTTTTTTAGAACAATGGTTTTGTTATTCTGACGTATAATAAAAGTGTAATCTGTCTTAGAAATATTAGAAAAAATACATATATATATATATATGTATTAATAAGCGAAAGTTAAAGAAAACAAATATATTTTTTACTAGATCTATAGTTGTATAACTACTTTAAATAGGTAATTGAAATTGGCAGTAATACATGATTAGACTATTTTCCATTTTAACCATTAAATTATACGTGAAAATTGATGTAATGTTTAAGAAAATGAATTTCATATTTATATGAATAGCATTTAATATTAGGAATTATCTTCTTTCTATTTTCGGAGCAGTTTTGCTTTATTGTACAGAAAATTTTGTTTCATAACAATGTTTGATATCCAAAGAAGTATAATTTCTCCTACAAAAATACCTTCAATCATCAAATTATAAATATTCATATAAATAAACGTTCACATTTGCTTTAGATTAAAATTTAGCTATGTAATGTGCAATAGACTATTCTAGAATAAATGGATAATTGATTTATTTACTAAAAGTATATTTTGTGACCAGAAATAAAACTTCTTATAGCATTATTATTAACGTGAATATTAACAAAAACTTCTATTCACGTCTTAATGAGATTCAAATTCACCCTCTTTCCCTTGGGAGACCAGATACCAGTTACTTCTCAAAAAAGGTATTATTTTTATTGGATTAAAGTAATATGTTCGTGTTTATGTGCAAATCTCATTGTTAGAAATGTGTACTATTAATAAATTCATAACACGAATAGAACATACTTATAACTAAGTGTGAAACATTGCAAAAATATTTACTTAAACTAAAACCATAGAAATGTATAGGACGCAAGCAAAAATTGAGTATGCAACAATTCCTTTGAACAATCTTTTGCATTCATAATGCATGTGATGTTGAACAATATGTTAAGTGAAGGGGATAATTAATCCGCAGGGCATTATCACGGGAGCCACTTGAAATAGCTACTTAATCTTACATGAATATTAAACACCTGTACTGTAACGAAATGGGCCGTTAAAATTCAAGCAGCCTTAAAACAACAGTATAACAATGCCTTTCATTATATTCATTAAATTTATTTAATAAGTGCTTTGGATTCCTCATTTATGGCACAGTTGCTTGGTGGTACCTAAGTTAATTTAAGTTTTGTTTTATTTTATTAACTGTCCTTTAAGATAGCATTCCTTTTGATAGTAAGTAGATATGAAATAATGTTTTATGACGTAGATATTTCAAATGT
Source organism: Linyphia triangularis (assembly GCA_963978545.1). Taxonomy (NCBI): domain Eukaryota; kingdom Metazoa; phylum Arthropoda; class Arachnida; order Araneae; family Linyphiidae; genus Linyphia; species Linyphia triangularis. The sequence continues at coordinate 18,888,266 of OZ021732.1, read as the reverse complement.
TAGTTTATATTGTTACACAATTTTAGTTTTAAAAAAGTTAGTGTTAACGGATAAATGATAGAACGGTAAATAGTCGAAATTTGTTCATTTTATTTTGGAATAATTTATGCAATGGCAATAATCGGCAGGTGAAACTCACATCTAGATTGGTTCAGTAAGTCAATGAGATTGATACCATTGCACCACACGGTATAGTGGTTAGAGTGCTAGCTTCTAGACAGCGAGGTTGCGGGTTCGAGTCCCGTGTTAGGCATGGGTGTTTGTAAATGTATGTTGGCTTGTCTAATGACGAATGTTTCGGCGCATTATAGCCCTCGTGTTGCTGACAGAACCAGATAATCTGAAAACAACCAACCAACCAACCATTGCACATCAAATTGGTACTATTTAATCCATATTTTAATTTTGAGGTATTAGAAAATTTGCGTAATTTTATTCTTTTTTTTTTTATTCACAAATATTCTTAATCTCGGTAGCATTAAATTGATGACATGTTACACCTTATACTATGTAATTAAAATTGTTTTTAAACTACGTTCTTTATAGTGAAAGGACGCAGTGTTAAAACCGCAACTATAAACAAGATTTGTGAGGAAATAGTTTTCACTCTAGTGTGAGATATCGCCATCAATAATCAATTAAAATAACTTTATTGTATTTTAAAGTGAATTTTTTATCTTGATTTCATATAAGTGTGAATTTTTAAATGATTTGAAACTAAATTCTACAGCAAAAAAAAATAATCTATGGGCTATATTTACAAGTCAAGTAGAATATATGTAAAATATCAATGGACATAACTTAAAATCAAAATTAAAATTCTAAACAATTTAAAAATTGTGTTATTTGTAATAATATTCGATAGTAAATATTCAATAAAATATCATTAAAAGTTTACATATATTATTTTTCGAAACTTGTTAAGAGCAAAAAATTGTGAGTCAAGTTCAAAAATTAAACAGCAATTATTACAATGTATATCGATATCTTAGGGAATGTAAGAGTGTTATATAATTATTAGACAAATGTTCTACCATGCTAGGCATACAAAATGTATCCACCTAAGCACAAAAGAAAAATTTATGTTTAAAACTTAACACTTACATGTAATTGAAGTTAAATTATCAACTATTTTTTTCACTTTTAATACTTATTTTGCAGAAAATCTACCATTAAATTTTAATGCAATGCACAATACATTTTTGAGAGCCATCTGTTAAAATTTCTCAGTTTGGCAAACAAAAAAAAATGTAGATGGTGACCTTTGTAAGGTATCACAATAGTGTGAAGAAGTAAATCAGATAATTTTCAAAATAATATTTTTGGAGGATGGGGGAGGGGGGGGGGGAGGATAGAATTGTTAAATATAGAGGGACTTTCAGAAATGTACCCCTAACTTTAAAAGGACATAACTAAAAAACATTGAGATATATAAAGAAGACAAGCGATATGTTAGATATGCATTTAATTTTAAATGCATTAGTTTGTAAAATTAGTCACACTATTAAAATGTGGTAAATGTTAATATAGCAGAATTAGTTTAACGTTTTTTTTTTGGGGGGGGGGGGTTTCATGAAAAAGGGCTATAAGATCTCTTTATTGGATAGAGCAGCCCAAATATTCGCATTTGCAGAATACAATGGTAACACTCGGGTTTTCAGTACCCAAATTTTCCAGTTTTATTTATTGAAAAATCCATCCAAATGGAAATTTGTAAACCAAATGCAGTCATCATTAAATGTAGTCCTATCCATGAATAATAAAAACCATTTTACTCAAAATTCCATACCTTTCTATACCACTTGACTCTTCTTTCTGTCTCTCACTATTTCTCAGTTTTTTTTTTTTTTTTTTTTTTTTTTTAACTATGGCAGATATTGAAAGACCCTATATGTAAAAGTTTATTTTGTCTAAAATAAAAACATGCTCAGAAAGCCTCTTCAACGATCTAATTTAAACACAAAGCCAGAAATCGATTAGTGACAAATACAGTCTACGCCCCTCGTAATCGTGTTTCCGCTTAATTACTAACATCCAGATGAAAAGAAACAACATCACAGGAACCAGTATAAAAGAAATACTTCTCTGTCCCGTATTTCGAAGATAAAAAAAAAAAATATTTCTGGAATGCTGAGTTTTCAAAGTAGAGTTGAACATGGAATACACACTGTTGGAATGCTCAGATAAAAACTAAGTTCTGGATTGAAAACTAATTAAATATAACTCTAATTCCACAATTTAATTCACGTTAGTTTTTTTATGAAGGGGTATGTTTAAAACAACAGAGATAGAGATGGGAAAATAAAAGGTACTTCAGCCATTTCCGAAACAGTTTTTTAAACTCAATTACGGTGTATGCAATCAGTGAGTAGTTTAATTTAACAGAATATATGGAATTATATCGAAATGGCTTTCACTTTTTGTGAAGGATTATAAAAACCGAAATTAAACCAAGTCTAAAAAATGAACTAAAAATATTTGTTTAATATGAAGCGGAAATAAAATTATGTATAAGATTAAAAATAATTAAAAGTGTAGTTTTAGTTTACTTAATTAATTATTCAAGAAATACTCGTTTATTTTTATTATACACAGATATATTTATTAAGAAATAAATATTTAGAAAAACTTTTTAAATTTTGCTTTTGTTTCTTTTTACATCTTTAAATATTTTTTTTATTACATAATTATTTAATGATAATTGCTTTCCATTTCAAAATTATTATAATCTAAGAACATACAGTAAATACTATTAGAGTAATATTTACTATTTGTACTTCTATTCAAATCAGATTAAGTAATTTTGATTTAAAAAATGTACAGATATTTTGCTAAATTCAGTGTATGTGTATTTTATAAAAATGATATAATTTTTCTTAAACATGATGACTTTATAATAAGGTATTTAGTTAAAAAAGCATCTATTTAAATTACTTATCATGAATAACTTCAACAAATTGTAAGAATAATATATTAAAATTATATTTGTTTTAAATTATTTATTCATAAACTGACTAATTTCACATGGGAAATTAAATCAAATTCAATGAAGGAGTATTTTTTATCCATGAGACTGCAAAACTTTACTTAACGTATTTAAAAAATTTAATAAGAAATATGTTCGATTATGCGTTTTTTTTTTTTTTTTTTTTTTTTTTTTTTTTTTTTTTTTTTTTTTTTTTACCGTTGAAATACAAGAATAGCATGAAATAGTTAAATGTTACACTATTTGTTAAGAAATCTATAAAAAAAAATTAGTATTATGTAAATACTTCAATGAAATGTATAGTATATGTACGAATATTTATACGTAAAATTATAACATAACTTACATTTCAAGTACTTCCAATGCGCTGCAGTTTAATGTTGTTTTACCAAATGCCAATTATTTTGGTGTCTTCCTATTTAAATTATGAATATTTAGTTATCAATTGAGGGCCTGTTAATTAAAGGGGTCTCAGTGACTTTTCTTAACTATTGAGAAAATATAAAATAAAGTTTCTTATTTACATTAAATTCTATGAAAACTATGATATATTCATTCCAGAGGTTATTGTTTGAACAATAAATAATTTTTATATACATTTAATATAAATAAGAAACTTTAAAGTGTATTTTCTCAAAAGTTAAAAAAAAGTATCTTGGACCCCTTTGCTTCTCAGGCCTTCAATTATGATTGTTTGTCTTCACAAAAAAACTTGATAATTGATAAGATCACTAAAATTGAGTTGAATAATAAAATAACATCATAGTTAACAGCAAGTTAATCTCACCTTAATTAAGATTTAATTTTGCTTTATGATGATGAATAAAATAAATTAAAAATGTTGTTTAGTTTTAAAGCAGCTATAAGAAAACTTCAAAACATTAAATTTCCTGTATTTTACTTTTCATTTCGTTAAAATGTGTGTACTTAAATCCAGTTTTAAATAGTTAAATACACTTTTAAGTTATTTGTATTCTTACTAACCATCTCAACTGAAGATGAATACCAATGAAGTTTTCATAAGAATCTATGCATTTAATCATGTATGTTATGTAAACAGTATGACTCCGAAATAAATATCATTCCTCACACTAATCAGAATATTTTCCCTGAAGCAAAAATGTCACGAAATATTTCACACCAGATTAGTTTCAACGAGAAACGATGCATTAAAACTATCGACAGAATATTCGCCGGAAAGACAATTCATCAATTGAGGAAAAATAAATAACAATGACAAAAGCTATGGAATCATATGCAAAGAGGAGCCCTCGTGTTTTCCGAGAGGTCACGTGAAATACGAGAAACTACCAGATGATTAACGAGAATGCGTACTAAGGAAAAGAATTCGGCTTCAGCTGCAAGATCCAGAGGAAATGCAATAACTTTTATTCATATAAATTATTCAAATTTTTACGAGAACGTTTTCGAGACGCTGCCGCCTGAATTCTTGAATTTCGCTGGAGTGTAGTTGGTAAAATGTCTGCCTCAGTATTTTAGTTACGAATTTTATCTGGAGCCATCCATATGCCTGCCATCTCAGTTTTCTCATTGCATATCAAGTGTTTCATTCTAACAGAATTAGTAGGAATCTAAATTCGAAATTCTATAAATAAAAGTTTAATCCCAAGAACAATAATTGCACTCCAAAACTTAAATTTTATAAATGTGGTAGCAATTTAATGCAATTTAGGTTTCTGTGTAAAACATCCTGTCAAAAAATAAAACTTTTTTTCCTGAATTTTATTTATTTAATGGTATATAAAATTAGTTTATTCAAATATATGAAATAAAGCATATCGAAAATTGTTAAAACTTTTTTAAACAAATGTATTAACTACGAGAGCTGTTAGAAAAACGGAAAAGTTGTAATCTGCTTCAAAGAAATAATGTTTAAAACACCAATATACCTTTCACGTTATACACATTATTTGTTTGTATATAACAGTAAGAACTATAGTTAATCCCAATAAATGTTTTAGAAATTATAAAAAATGTATTTAAAATTGTTCCGAAGGTTTAGAAAATTATTAGTTTCAAGTAAATTTAAACAATTAAGTATGACGTCAAATGATGACAAAAACGATCTTTAGGATGATTTATGGTTCAACTTTATAACAAGCCTGTTCAATCATTATATAAGTCTTAAACAATAGTAAGTCTTGAGCAAGTCATACACTTGATGAACAACTATTCCTCTGATGTTTCCTATTCAATTAGTTTTGAATTGCAAGCGGACCAATCCAAGAGCTAGTTATTGTGAGAGTAAAACTACAATTTCTTTGTGTAAATCACAAGGCTTGAGACAATAGTCTGTTCAAACTTACACTATTAACTTTGTGGCATATATTTCAGCGAACAATACAAACCTCTTCTCTAATGTGTATATTTGATATTCGAAGACCTATAAAAATTTGTAAAAATAATTTTTCATTGAAGCAAAACGCATCCTAAACTATCTTTGGTGCTCTGTCGGTGATATCGTTCCATCCTCGAATTAATCTAGTAGTTAACGCAGACACCAGGTCATCAAGTTTGTACTTTTGTTAACTTATGTCATCACTGAGGAGAACCGAATACCATTTTCCCGTCATTATTCATATGAACATATGACATTTTAACATTTTAAAGATGCTTTCTTTTGCAGTTTCTGATGAAATAGGGTCTTAAATTCTTTTATTTTTCTGATAATTGTATTCTTTAAGAAATAAAAACTTAATGAGATTGGCATTTATTTTATAGATACTCTTTGCAAATACTTAATTTGTTGTATTAATCGGTCGTCTCTTATTGTATTCCCTTGCTACGTTCCATACAGCGATTTGAAAAACAATACTACATTTCAGTATTTTCTAAATTGGTGCAACGATCGAAACAAACATTCCTTCTGATTTTAATTTCAACTTTATCATAATTTTATAGCATTGTAGTGTTTTGGATTGCGCCAAAAAATTCTAATATGAAAGAACATTATTATGCAAAAAAAGACATACCTTTTAAAAATTTATGGACACGTAATTTTAATAATTTTCGTTTAATATAAGTCTTAACTTAGTTTAAATAAATGTTTTCAAAAATAGTACCTATTTAGTTATTTTAAATTCTTAGTCACATTTTAATTCAGTGAATGTTAAATCTGAAATTTCATTAATAAAATACAGCAGTATCTGAACTTTTAACGTGGTATATATTATAGTGAAGTATATTCAGTGTTTAATTAGAAACGTATATCTAAGTAAAATTTAAAGATTGAAGCATTATTTCCATTTAATCGAAGTGTATTTTTGTATTTATGGAAAGAGAGAGATATTAGTTTTAAAATTATAGTGCCTGATAGTGATTTATATCATGTGCAAATATTTTTTTTAAAAATTAAACCTATAGTAAATTATTGAAGTTAGCACATAAAAAAGTTTATTTAATTAATTATAATGTCTCTTAAAAAGTTGTATGTATTGAAGCGTTTTTGTAGTGTAGTTTAATTTTGAATATAATTACAATTTGAATTTGCAGTGTATTAATAGGGAATTTATAAAAGTAAAAAGGTATACATTTTTCTAAAAAGTGCTGCTCTTATTTATCCATTTGAATGTTTATATAGTAATTAAAACTATACTTATAATCTAAAAGATAGTACCTTTCAAATTAAATGAAATATTGTCTCAATTAACAGGTTTCTTGACAGGAATAATTTGTGGAAAATGAAAAGTTATCTGCACAGTTATCTTCAGGCACAAAAGTAATTAAAAGTTTCTGATTAAATGTAAATAAGATAAAATAATATTGCTTGATAGATTCATAGTATAATAAATCTAAAGTGTGTTGATTTTTCTGTAATAGCCAATTTTGTAACTTTTGCTGTTTCCTAATTAATTTATAAGGGGAGAGTATTTATTTTTAAATATATTAATTAATTCATATTTTAGGTATTCACTCATTTACTGAAATCAGTAAATACTTTTGCATTGGTAAAGTATTTGTACTATAATTAATTAATGCTTTCTTGCATCAAAAGGAAATTCTTGTATCCTATTATGTAGAACGGAAAAATATGTTTCAAAATGCACAAATTAGACTCGCGAAGATTTTTGAAATAATTTTCAACATCCATTTTTTTGTTCTTTTAATGATATTGCTAATTAGTGAGAAACTGTAAAGAACGTATAATTATGATTTAAGATATTTTTCAATTATAATGCTATATGCATGTGAATAGTCAAATACAGTTCCTTCTATTTCTATTCTCTTTCAGTTTACAATTAAATATGTTAGAAGATGAAGTTTTTAAACTTGTTTAGTAATGATCTAGTGGGTTTGAGAACTGTATTATTTATGTATAATTGTGTTTGCAAAAATGCATTTTATTCTCTTCTCTCTTATTACTTGAAATTAATGAATTAAATATTTATTTTTAATACAATTTTGATGTTTTCGGATGGATACAGATTATGAAGACTTTTATCATTTAACGTATTCATGCAGATCACAATAAAAATTGAATTAAATTTTTGATTTTAAATTTTTCTGAAAATATTGCCTTTAAGAGTTTCCATAATGAATTATACATTGTAGATAACTTTTACGTACTCTCTATTGTTAACAATTAAATTTTGAGACGACAAAATATTTTTATGTATATTTAATTATTAACATTCTAATTACATATTCAGCACTATCATGTGTCGTTATAATAATACATAATAGATATAAGTTCTTGAAACAATATTAATAAATTATAAAACTTACCGTAATTCGAATTGAAATTTTTACGTTAAGAATAAAAAAAAACAAAAAAAAAACGCTAAGAGTACAATTAGAAAAACAGCAAAAAATAATTATATTTAATTTAATGTTAAGTTTATTTACTATGGTTTCATACAATATCTTAAATTTGAGAGAATTAAGACAACGGGTTTATAAAAGAAATCAGGTATTAAATTTCAATTTTTATAATGAATCGTCTTCAATCTTGCCAGCATTATTTCCATAGCTAATTGCAATCAAAATGCCTAAAGATTTCCCATTGGCTTAATATGTTAGCTTCCAGTAGGTAAATCTAATCTAACAACTTGAATAATATGTTATTACTTTAATGTTGAATGAGAGCGATGAATGAATGGTTTTTAATATAATTTTTTCCTCCAATAATTGGACCGGTGGAAAAGAAATAATTACCAAGCAACATACTAACAAGTCTTACTGTTTACTTGACCGTAAGTGAAGACCGATTTCGTTTGTCTAGTGTAGTGAAATGCATCACGATCCATGAAACAATCACCTGAATACAATATCTGCCGATAGTGCGTGTATAGTCTCACCAATAATGACTAATAATGACTTTGAGAAATAATTTCATAGATACGCATTCTACATATGCATTTGATAAGCATGTATATATAATTTAAGTATGGCCCATTCGAATTTGAACTTCTTTGACTAGAGAAATAGACAAGAGCCACATTTTATGCCACAGTCAATATTGATATAGTTTTTTTTTTATGATGCGATCCGCATTACTTTGCATAGGACGAGAATATTTTATTTTTATCATTGGATGTATGAGGTCTGACTTATAATAGAAACTTTATTGGAGAATTTCTCTTGCTACGTATCAAAATATTAGAGAAGAGAAATGGATTTTTCTAGAAAAAAAGTTGTTTAATTATGCTTCTTACAGATCCTCTGGAAAAAATTTGTTGGAATATTTACAGTAAATTGTAAATGAAAATATTCATCTAAATAACGATGAAAATTATTTCATTCATTATTAAAGTGTGGAAAATATTTTTTACTAACCTCAATGTTTCATTGCAACATCAATTTATGATATTTCAAAAACCCATGCTAATTATACTACTTATAAACTAATAATTGCTGATTTATAAAAGGTGGAATTCAACATTTGTCCTTTTTCTTTACAAATTCATATAAAGTAACAAAGCCTGTTGTTTACTTTATGGATTCATGTCCACTTATACATCCCCCTTTTTTGACGGTGTATCAATTTATTTTTCTAAGCTAACAAAATGTCTGTATGAAAAAAAAAATTGAATTGTCCTAACTATTTAAAAGGAATCAAGTTCAGTTAGTCTACCAATATGAGAAGAAATATTACGATTGTACTGGGCTCTAAAATTTTAATGTAGGGAAATGTTGAGCGTGTTTGAGATATATAAGGAGATTTTTTCTATCCTCAAAGAAATTGGGAATATATATTTTATAGCAATACATATTTTATAGCAAAACTAATCCCATAGAGAAGAGAATCCCAAAAGAAAGAGAATGAGGAAATTCGTTAAATGCTCACACTAACACTATAGTTTTTAAAATAAGTCTTAAAACCTTTAAAGAAGAATAAAGAATAACTCTTTGACAGTACTGTATGTAAATACAAGAAAACGTGAACTTTGAAAATTTAAAACATCAAGAAAAGTACTTGTTAAAGAGCAGTGTTTCATAAAGGATTCACAATCTTTTAGAATATGAGTTATTTATTCGTTTGATCTTCGTAGCTATAAGCACAAAATCAAAACAGTTGTAAATTATCTAGTTTCTGAAAAAGAAATTTAACAAGGTGTAACTTAGTAAATGAAAAAACATTGCAAATCACTAAGTACTTTAATCATTTATCAACCTAGACTGAACACTCTTAAATAATAATAATAATAATAATAATAATAATAATAATAATAATAATAATAATAATAATAATAATAATAATAATAATAATAATAATAATAATAATAATAATAATAATAATAATAATAATAATAATAATAATAATAATAATAATAATAATAATAATAATAATAATAATAACAACAACAACAACAATAACAATAACAATAACAACAATAATAACAACAACAATAATAATAACAACAACAACAACAACAACAACAACAACAACAACAACAATAATAATAATAATAATAATAATAATAATAATAATAATAATAATAATAATAATAATAATAATAATAATAATAATAATAATAATAATAATAATAATAATAATAATAATAATAATAATAATAATAATAATAATAATAATAATAATAATAATAATAATAACGCCGTCACTTTTAGAAATTTCGGTCCACCTTGCACCAAAAATTGGTTCCAATTGAGTTGCAACCAACATGTGGTGCTTAGTTTCACGATTTAATAGTGCTTGCGATCAGAGGTAGCACCATTAATTCGTGAAACTAAGCACCAAATGTTGGTTGCAGCTAAATGGGAACCAATTTTTGATGCAAGGTGGATTAAATTTGCTAACAGTGTAGGTGGACTTGAATCCATAAAGTAAACAACAGACATGGTTAGCTTATATGAATTTACCCCAACAAAATGCGTTAAACAATGTGTACATCATATACCAGCCCAAGTACTGTAGGATTCACTTAAAGCCCCGAACCATTTTTTGTGTGTAACTATTAGTTTCAGGACAAACATGGTGGATGCATTGAATCGGAATCAATTCTTGCCTACCTCTTGTAGTCACCACACAAAGACGTCATTAAAGGTTTCCCTTGTAATAGAATACGATATATCTCTTTGACGTCAACCTCATCAGCAAAACAAACACTTCCCAAGCTCAGGCCATTTGAAGATACTTGTAATAGATATGGAGTGGCAGACATACCAACTGCTTGTCTCAGCATTTACGCACGATTTAGGAAATATTTGAGTTGTAAGGATTCGCAGCTAGAAGCAAATTTAAGTTAAGTCTAGAAAAAACCTAACAAATAATTAAAAATCTTCAATGTCATGTCACTGAAGAAGAAAACTATCTATACATATTTCTTTTGATATGATTCTACAAATTCTTTGTTATTGAAGAAACTGTATTCATCTTAGTTTTAGAGTAGAAGAAGGCATATCGAATATACCTGGTGACGTATAAATTGGATATGTTTCTCCATCTTCTGGTACTGCAAATGATAGTAACGAAGGTCTCTAAGAATTCCTGAACAACAGAAACAGTAACCAGTTAAATACTTCTAAATGAAAAACTGTAAAGTTAGTTGCTCATACAAGAAAAGTATGTAGTATGTCTCTTGAATAAGGGGTAAGAAACTGCTTATTCAACACGTTGAATTTGCCTTTTCCTTGTCAGTTTTGAGTGAAACTGTTAAAGCCATAAATTTCTAAAATAATAAATTATTATTTGAAAAAAAATTAATTAATGAGGAAAAATTAGTAATTTCCCCTAAAAAAGTCTGATATAAAGGCTTTAGAGGGGAAGCAACAGTATTTATTTTTTAATTTACTTGCGTTAAGCATTTTTTTTTTTTCAAATTTATTTAGGTTGTGAATATTTTATATAGAGTATGAGAATATTAAATACAGAACAGCTGAAACATGTTAAATTAGTTTTTTCCAAATTGGAAATAGCCGAAAAATAAAACGTCACTGAGTTTATAGAATTTAGGTATACATGTCAATCAGGAACTTAACTCGTCCTGAACTTAAATTTCTTGATTTAGAATTTATTCCTCTAAATGGTTAAACATATTATTAATTGTACAAGGCTATTTCCAGATATTTGATTAAACAACAAATGGTATCTGTGATTCGAAGTTCGAGTCCCTGACTTTTTAAGAACAACTGGTTCAAGTACGTGAAGCGAGAAATCATGCATTTTTCAAACACAAAATTTGGATTACTCTCATAAAAAAAAAAAAAAAAAAAAAAAAAAAAAAAAAAAAAAGTTTATATTTCTTTAACAGTATTACTTCAGTTTTTCTCAAATAGTAATAGTCTATAAATGGATATTATGTTAACCGATTTCAGACTTTTTTTTCCCTCTCACAGCAAAGCTTTTTACTATAGCCATAGCTGTGATTTTATGCATTGTGTTGCCCGAATACTTCAGAAAGAAATAGTAGCTTGATTGTCAACATTGAATAAAGAAGACAGACATAAAACTACTTTGAGAAACATTTAAGGCTTCGGAAATTTTTCTGCTTTTTCTTTTAGTTGCTTCCAAAATATAAGCTATCTTAGAGAATGAACAATTGGTGAATATTCTGCCATGATATGTTTTGCTAATCTTAATTATACGGTATGCATTCTATATGCTTCATTAAGTACGAGGAGTCCCAAGGAAGATATCGCCAGTTAAAATGATGAATCTTAAAGTGTTTAAAATATAATGCTAGCAGAAAAAGCCACGTTTCATTTCTTTGGTCGTACTTTGCACATAATAAACTGAATTGGGATTATATGGGAGGAACTCCAAAAGGCATTGCAGTACTTGGGAGGATAATGTTTTTTCAAAATAATGTAAGAATTTCAAAATTGTCTTATATTTACTGTGATTTAATAGTCCTTACCTTTGAACCCATTGTCCTATATCTAGACTGGGTGAAAACATATTGACTTGTTTACTTTATATTCTTTAAATAAAACTTCCAAGATCTGGGTTGGAATGATTCGCCGATTTTAATAATATATGTACCAATATTTAGAATACATGTTACCTAAAATATATAAGTATCTTAATATATTAGAGAAATATTTGAAAGTATATTTATATTATTATATTTTATTCGGTACCTTATATTACTAAAATTTCCTTTTTTAGTGTTTTTGAAAGTTTCACATTCCTTTACTAATTTTCCTCTTTTACAAGCAAATTACTTCTTTATAAGTGCATGCTTTACCACAGAGGTTCATGTTCAACATTTGGCAATTTTAATTTGATGTTAATGAGTATTTTTTAATACAATGATTTTATTCATATTCGTATTTATATAAAATCAGATTTCCAGTATTTCAAGTAAGTATTTATTGTAAATGACAATTTTTAACACGACAATAAAATTTCTATTCCACTTTAACTTCAAGCGTTTCCTTAAACACGAGAAAGATAATTAAATTAAAAAAAATCATTCAATACTTTTTAAATGAAAAATCCAGCAAATTACTCGGTATCTTGAATTAAACCACAAAACAACTAAAATAAATCTCTATATTAATTAACTTTTACGAAACTATTTTAGACTCTCAAAATTTTGCCTCTTAAGTCCATTTTATCCTGTACTATTATTTGGCCGTTTAAACTCTTGCTGAGTCTCCAAGACTTCAGAAGCCCCATAACTAATTCTTAAGTCTGGGTCCACCGTCAGACCCCGGCCTTTGTTGTACATCAAACAACCAGCCTCACCTCTTAGAGATCTTCAGAGAAGATTGTTTGGTAAATGAAAAGAACTTGTAGAAACTGCAACTCAGTACCCTTCATCACTGTCAAGTGCAGATTTTGCCCAAACAAAGACGCTTGCCAGAAATCTATGCGCTTCGGCTTTCATGGAACTTTAGAAAAGGGGAAAAGAATTGAAAATGCATTAACTGTCTCCTAATGCTCAAAAGTCGGGTTGACGCCGAAAGCTTTTGCATTCGCTTACCCTATTGTCAGCAATTCTACTGCGCTTTTTTGTTTTTCAGACCGGGTCTAGTTTTTTTTTTTTGTTTTGTTTTTGTTTTTTAACCTTCCTAGAAGTATCTTCATTTCGTTTTTAGTTGTCTTCTACTTGAATGCAATTTAAAGAGTTAGTTGTAACTTTGTTCAATCGAATTGCTTTTTATTGTGGAGTTTTTTCGGAAGTGGTTTTGTTTGATCTGAATGCCTTCTAGGGGATTCTGTAAATTATGTCTTTGTTTCAATGTTACAAATTGGAATGTGTGGTCTTTTACTTACATATGAAATAAACGGAATGTACAAATTCTTAGAAGTGTGATGAAAGTCAAACTTTAAAGAAATTTATTTATAAAATTAAATTTAAAAAGAAAAAGAAAATGGTGGTTATGACATTTTTTTTTATTTTTTTATTAACAATATCTTTGAAATCTGTGCATTAGCATTTGATTTTAAATTTATAAGATCAATCACTTTTAGATAACGTTTACGTAAGTAAAATTGTCCTTGTGCTTCTGGAAAATATGTGCAAAATGTAATAATGGTATATTGTTTTGTTACTTTTGAGAGTAACAAAACAATGTAACAGAATTCGTAAGAGAAATTGCCTCTTTGAATAAAGAACAAATTAGGGTCATTTTTTCTTTTAACAAAATCCTGTTTTGACACATTTTATTTCGAATAATAAGCGAATTTTTTATTAGACTTAAAAAATAATTTATAATTGATTATGTACATGATTGTGTGGTGGAAATTTATTTTATTCTCAATTATAATTTTTATAAATAAAAAAATTGCTCATAAACTTAATTATTTACTTTATAATATATTTTGACAATCAAATTATCTGTTAATATTTCAAATGTATTTTAATAATTTAATTATATTTTAAAATTTAAATTGTGTTTTGATGGTTAAATTGTTAACATATGAACTATATTTTGTTAATTAAATTATATGTTCAAATGTAAACTATATTTGATATATATATATATATATGTGTGTGTACTTAGAGAGATAGATATATTGACCACTATATTAAGTTTTTCCAAACTAAATTTTTTTAATTAAATGCTGCATGCTTAATTAGTTCAATCTCTAACACAATAAAATAGTTAAAATATTATGATAGACCTCACATTCAGTCACTAAAACTAGACAAGCTATATGATTTTTTTTTCTCATTCTGGTTCTCTAAAAACACCAAACACAAAGGTATGGAATTATTTCTGCGAATTTAATTCAGTGCGCTATCACGGTGCTTGCTACACTGCGCTTAATTAGCGTCGACTACATTCTATTAATGAGTAGTTTTTCCTTCCTTTTTTATTTAAAGGTTCATTATGAACATTTTACATGCTTAATTAGGCAGAAAATTCTTACCGCATGAGATGCGAAAACACCTTGTTTTTTATGTGCACTCACAAAAGAACTTCCTAAATTAATGGAGTAGCAAATTAAACAATAAAAACTTTACTAAGACTTAGTATGACTGTTTTTGTCACTCTCTGTCTGACAGAATCCGTAATGTATTTTTTATGCGGGTGAATACGTAACGCAATTGGAGAACATTATCTTTTGTAAGTGAATTTTTCCCAAAGAAAACTTACATAATTTTTAAGACATTAGTATGAACGCATATAAGAAGGGGGAATTATTTAAATGTTCTAAACATTCAATTAAATACCATCTCAAATATATGCTTATCAATAAAATTGTATTGCATTTATAAAATAAAGTATTACGTCCTTTTTAAGGGACTTAACAGTTATGAATGATATATATAACGGTGCAGTGCAATGGATGTTGATCGTTTTAAATAAGCAAGTCGTGGTCGAATAACAAGAATTTATTTCCAGAGACGAAGATGGCTGTAGCTGGGATTGACACTTGGCTAGAGCAAAGAGTTAAATTATTTCAAAAAGGTGTCGTCGAACAGAAAACTGGAGTTTGTTTACATTATTGACGCTCCAAGAACCGTTTTGAGCCGGTTTAAGGCAGACCCGACTAGAAACAAGGCTCTTCATGCTAATTTCATAAAACGCTGGAAAATACAAAGAAGAAAAGGGAAGGACAAAAGAAAATACCATTACATATATAATAATACGGGTTTTGATGCTTACGCACTTCCTAACTTAATAACATTTTGGTGATTTCCTAAATAGGAAAGATGATATTGACTAAAGCCCAACTATATTAAAATCTGTTCATATCAAACCATATATCAGTTTTAACAATGCTTCGTTATATTTATTGGACGATATTTCCGTTTTTATTCCATTTTGAAAAATGTATTTGTCCTGATATATTTGTAATAGTTATGTACTGCATTAGTAAATATGTTTTACTCAAGTCGAGTCAGCTAGTATGACAAATAACTGACCAATTCGTGAAATGAACTGAATTGTAAAAAGTTTTACACATTTTAACTTATTTTCTAACATGAAAAACGCTGTTATGTAAAATGTCTTCAAACGACATATAATTAGAATGAATATAATTATACATTAATTAGGAATCTTTCAATGGAAAAAAAACGATATTAAATGCTAGCATTATTTTTGTCTGCAATTAGGATTTAAATTACATCTGATATTACGTTAAAAAATTTCAAGCAATATACTACGTCTAAATACTTCCAATTAAATATTTAATTATGGATATTTGATAAAGTTAAAGGTTAAAAAAATTGTATCGAAAATAAAATATATCAGTTTTCCACAAAAAAATCAGATTTTTTGTGCTATTTTTACATCTGTAGTTGCGTGGGTGTTTTCCAAACACTTAATGAATAGCTTAGCAAAACAAAATTTACACGATATTAAAATTTTGCATTATTTTCACTCGTTAAATTTCTATAGCAACGAATTTTTATTTCCATGTAATACTTAAAGTATTTTAATGAATATTAATAGAGACTTTATTAATAATTTTACAAATGCAATTTAACTTTATTATAAAACATTGCTATATAATGATGAATAAAAACAAAAAATTTAGTTTATTTTTTTAATGTGATATTGCTTTTCACTGTATACATGTTTAAACGTATGCATAACCGTCAGATTTCCTTTCTCTAAATATATTTTGGTCCTAAATTTCAAAAGTAAAGACATTTTAGATTTATTCATTAAGTTATAATGTACTTTACTAATTATTCTTTCCACCACATGTTTGTAACAACTTGTTTAAATTTTAATACATGGAAATAATTTCCAAGTGTATCAATCTAAATTTTAACAATCCATGCTTTATTAAAATTGTGGTATTAATGTAAAAAATAGTTATTCTCTAAATTTTATCTGTCACTGTAATGTGTATTAAGCTTGATTGATACTTTTAATATACAAAAATAAGCCACACACACGACTTTGTTGTTTAACAGCTTTGAATATTTTTCTAGTAATTTATAAATATTCACAACAGTGTGTTGAGGAATTTCTTTTATGTTTTTTCAAAAAGGGCGACATGTCTTCTTAAAGATAATAAGTTTATAGAGTTAGGACATTAGTTTGTAGAGCTGAATAATTGTCAATGGTAATAGTATTTATATTCTCAATTTTAAATTGGTTTTGTATGTGTTGATCGAAGTTTTCCGTTTTGTTTGTGTATAAAACAATCATTATGCGATATGTATTGTTTAATTGCTTTTTTCCATGATTTTTTGATAAACAGTGTCTAGTTTACATCCAACATAAAATGCCAAATTAACAGTTGTTTGAGTACTAAGCAACAAAATACAATTTTAAGTTGCAACCCATTGAACGTTCAATGAAACCGTATCTTGCAAATTTGAAATGTTTATAAATTAAATATAAATTTACAAAAGATAATATATATTCTTACATTCACATTAGAATACACATTTAAATGATTAAAAAGATGAAAACCAAATAAAATGGTTATTAAAACATAAAAATTACGTTCAAACGTATTTTTTCGTTTAACAAGATTAGACAGCAACATAAGTTCGAAGCTTGATACATAAAAAATATTAATCTCTTACACGCGTTTTAAATCTTTAAAAATTACTATTTAGAATTATGAATGAAATGAAACAAAAACTGTAACCATCCCGGATTCAAAATTTTCGCATTTAATAACTAAAACCTTATTATTTTATTGACTCGAAAGACCTTTATAGGCCAAAGCCTTCTTTAGAATCTTGTTCCATTCCGATCTATTCTTTGCCAAGGTGTTCCCATCGGTGACTTTAAAATTCACATGGATGTAATTAGTTCCTCTCAGTCTGGGCCTGCCCCTAATTTGTATCCCCATTAGTTGAAGATTCTGAATGTTAAAGAGAAGGAATCCATTCGGCAGATGTGTCCAGCAATTTTAATATATTTGATAACAATATCTGCGCCTTTGTAAATGTTTTACAGCTCGGTGTTATATCGGCAAAATCATATACCATTAATAATTACTGCACCAAGAATCTTCCTCAAAACTGTTCTCTCATAGATAGGGAGCCAATTTTCCAATGATTTTGTCATTGCCGAGGTTTCGGAATCATAAATTAGTATACTTTTCTTAAGGGTCAAAATCCTGCAACAGGTCAAAACGTGTTTCAAGTGTTTTTATAAATGAAATTAAAAAAAAAATGGTAAAGGAAAATAAAAGAAATACAAACATAATGATCCTTTTTATTAAGAAACTTGAAAAATAGGGGGATGGAGCAAATAATTTGATAAAAAAAATTTGAAAACGTCATTTTGGTGACTGTACCCGGCGAGTATCAAGTAAAATTATTTGCATTGTATGCGACAATTATTTTCATTTCTTTTCCAAAATTTATTTAATCACTAACTCTGAATGCTATATAATAGTAAGAAAACGTTACTTAACTGACGAAACCGTAACGATCCAAAGTAAATAGCTGAACTTCTTACATTTTAGTGCGAAACCAGGATGTAAGTGGACATAATTTTATTTTTCACACTAAAATCGATTGATATTTAGTCATAACTTCGTGTATCGATTATCCATCGTTTCGACGACCGACGGTACATTTTTAATGTTTTAATATGCTGAATATTATTCTTCTGAATATTATTCTTCTGACGTTAATGATAACATAGATATGTGTCTTTATTTATGACTGCCAATGGACCTCGTATTCAGTTAAGCCTAAATGCTACACAATGTAGAAAGGAAGTTCGTCGCTCGGGAGAGGATCATTTCGGTGACTTCTCCCGAATGAGCACCACTGTCGAAATGACGCTAAGCTCGCGATATACACCTTTTCTACTATTTTCTTATACTATTTCGGGTTTTAATGATTTTTAGAAGAAAAAAACGAAAAGAGAGAAAAGGTTTGAGATTTTTGTAACAAAATCCATTAATTTAAAAATGTGTTAGCCGCTTATTAAGTGTTCAAAATCGAGGTGATAAAAATTCTAACATTGATTGAGCTAACGTTAAAACTACTAATCGAACTGCAAATTGTAAATGCATGACATTTTTACAAACATATGGCGTACATATTATTGTTAATTATATTTGTACAGTAATTGGTAGATGGCATTTTCAAAAAATGTAATTGTTTTTCCATTAGAAATATTGGAGGTCAAATATGAAATAGTCTAATTATAAAATATATATAAATCAAAAAGAGATTGTTGCATCTTTTTGAATTATTTAGAACACAAATAAATTAAGAAACAGTTTTTATATATTTTTTTTTACTTAATAAATAATTTTAAAAATGCATCTTTATTTTTATTATAAAGTGACTTTCTAATTTCATTATCTTATATATTATTTTTGGACCTGGGCTGACTTTTGAGCTGACTTCATTTTTCCTTTTACACACAAAGGAAATTGATAAATACTCTACCAATTTAAAGACAAATACCTCTGCTTCCGACAAATAGTTTATTCACAATTGAACATTGAGTTATTTGTTTGAAAATTGAAGTTAAACATCAGAAATAGTCCATACATTTTGTAAAATTATTGTAGTCTACAGTAGATGGCACATTATAGAAAATACTTCAATTGAAATTAAGGCACTATAAGGAAACCTGTCTCTCAGCAATATAATATAATATAATATATTTTTATATAATATAATATAATATCTAACTCAAACTTCCAAAAAAATTATTTATCAAAGAAATCATAATTGCTTTGACTGCTTATGGACCCACTAATTCTATATTCATTCTCTTAAAACCAATTCCTCTAAATGGGTTTTAAGAGACACAATTCCTCTAAAATTAAAATACTTTAAACTCATGGTCTACTCTCAATGGTCCCAGGATTAAGACAGTTTAAGTGCAGTCTTAGGATTCTTTCGCTGAAACTTAATTATTTCAACCCCAACTTAAAATTATTGTCTGATGAATAGAAAGCAACATCATCCAATCCTAGCTGAATAGCGTCTTACAATTTATGAGCTACCAGTGAAGAATGGGGAATGGTTATTGTTAGGTAGTAAATCTCGTACGACTTTAACTGTGTTTTCGCTGAGTTCCCTACCATCAAATACTTTCGTTCCGTTCATAAAAGGCCGAGAACATATCATATTGGAAGTAAATCTTTTAGTCTCGTTTAGTTAAGTATCAGAGTTTAAATGCAGTTATTCCTTAGAAATGACGTGTCGTAAATTATACTGCAGTATCAATAAGTTGCAATGGATTTACTATGCTCGAGTAAGGGAAGAAGCAATAGCTCATAAAAACTACAATACGAATTGTTGTGCAAAGTATGACGAAAGAATGAATTGCGTGCAATAATCCCTATTAATTAAATCTGACAGACATTATCCATCCACAATATCGCGGGTTGTATTGAATGCTTAATTAAGACTAAATTATTTAATTTTAAAGAAAATCAAAACAACGAACAGCACAATTTTAATCAAACATATTAAAAAAATATTTGAAATATATTGAATAAATTAAGTTTTTTTCCTTTGGATTCCTAAGTGATGAACTTAATGTGATATATTAATCTAAAAATGTTAGGTATATTTTTAAATAAAGTTAACGAATTTTCTCATAGTGGTCAGTGACTGAGTAAAATAAAATCTTTTACTGAGGAACGTAAAACAAGCACATATTAAAGTTGATCCAAATAGTTTATTGTTCTGGAAATATATTTTATATATAATGCAGTAGGAAATAGTTTCTGTTAAAAATGAAGACTTTTAGTGTTTTATAAATGCATGATGAGCATAATTAAACTTTAATAGAAAACATGGGTTTTAATATTCTACTAGTTTCTGGTTATTACCCACATTGAAAATACATATGATTAAGAAAACTAAGGAAATAAAATATGAATTAAAATAGTGGGAAAGTGTAGATAATTTCTTTTAAATTTCTTGTCATACTAAATAAGTGAACGATATGAAATGCAATTTAAATATAAAAACTATGCTTGATTTAAATCTCTTCAAACTAAAAAGAGGAATATAAAATCATTTAAAAGACTACAACAAATATATATTTTTCAAGTTACAGAGTTAAAATACACCTAAAAATCAAGTTAATATTGACAACTTTGCCTTCTTCCAATAATATGAATTGTTTTTATGTTTCAATTCAAATTGTCAATATTAATTTTACTAAGGTAAAACTTAAAATTAAAATATTTTGACACCCAAACTAGCACATAATTTAATTTCAGCTTTTCCGACTTTTATTTTTTACCTTTACCCAATCTTTGACTAAACATTTTAATAACAATTTCCAAAACATTTATATTTCGTACTTTCTCTAGACAGAACGTAATAATAATAAAAAAAAACAATATAAAATTCCAAAATTACATAAATTTTCTCATTATTTTCAAGCTAAGTAAAGTATACGATAAACTACAAAACGTTTACATAGATATCTGCGATTGAA
Organism: Linyphia triangularis; assembly: GCA_963978545.1. Taxonomy (NCBI): domain Eukaryota; kingdom Metazoa; phylum Arthropoda; class Arachnida; order Araneae; family Linyphiidae; genus Linyphia; species Linyphia triangularis. The sequence continues at coordinate 18,867,004 of OZ021732.1, read as the reverse complement.
AAGCAAACAAAGTATTTTTATTCACAAACTGAAAATCCTTTTCATTTCAATCAGACTGTTATTTCATAATAATTTAAATGTGCTGATTCTATAACACACTGGTATTTGATTCCGTGACTTAATGTCTAGCATAACACTTAAACATTTTATATTATATTCCCTGAAAACCCTTTATATTGCGCTGAAAGATAAATCCTTATGTGTATTACAATTCTCAACGGCAGATATTCTAACTAGTCTCCATTAGGATTTAATGTCAAACTAATGTATCATGCAAAACCTTTTACATAGTTGAAACATAATTGAAAAATTGAAAGGGTAATTTAGCAATATACTGCACCATTGTTATGTTTCGTTATTATGTATCTCTTAAACAAAGCACTTGGCAAATAGATTTCATGATAAATGCTAAAACTGCTACAAAATACCATCAGATATAATATAATGCGCAATCGATAAAAAACGTGCAATTGCTATTAAATGCCTGTCCTAATTGGTTAACTTTTTTACATGCAATTCAATATGTGGCACGCTTATCTGATATTGTAGATATATATTATTCAATATCAGTCAACAAAACTGTCATCAAATCTTTAAAATGTTAACTATTAACTGAATGTATGTCTCATCTTTAGAGCTGTATTTAAGTGACGGACAGTTCCCAATGCAATGTATGTTTATCCAGTTTCAAAACAAAATAGAAATATTTGAATATTTCATTTTATCTCAACTTAAAGATTTGATTATAAACCCTTCAAATTGAAAATTGACCAATAACCTCTAAGCATATATTATTTAAAAGGATTACAGTTTAAGTGCTTAACATTTTTTAAATTAAAAAAAATAATTTAATAATAAATAATTGTATTAAAATATGTTAAATTAAAAAATGAAATAGTAATGTAGATGAGATTATTTTAAAATTAAAATACACTTTTCAAATACAACTTTTAATACATCCTCGTAAAAGAAAAGTTGCAGAATTTCAAACACGTTTAATAATTTTGCCTCAAAGCAAACAAGAGACAGGTAAATATTTCATCTTTGCAAACTAAAGAACTCCATTAAACTCTCGCCTCGTTCAAACACCGCAGCAATACATCTTTCCCAAAAGAAAACTATTGTCCACTACATACCTTCATCCCACAAAACCTCACAACCGAAGAAAACTTCCCATTCTTATAAAACCTCTCTAAAAACCGTTCCCCACTCCTTTTTTAACTCTAGCCCATTTCTACTCCTAAATTGCGGTACTTACAGCTCCTCCTAGTCCTTAAATCAGGAGCGACCCTACATCTAGAAGAGAAATTTGTGGACCGGATGATAGCATATTCTTCTCTCTAGGAATATGAAGAAACACCGTGTTTTTTCTTAGAAAAAAAATAAGTTAAGAGGAATAGCTTCTGGATCCGGTTAGTCGTAATTTTGTACGATGAGACGAGCTTAACGTATGTGCTTTTTGTATCCACCCGCGGTGTAGTAAATTTCGGCTGGTAATATTTTTCAGTCATTTCTACCACAGACCCTATTGTTATCTAAGAATTTCATCGTTCTTGAAGTTCTTTTAAACTTTTCACATTACACCTAAGTGCTTTTTGAGCTTTTGAATTTAGTTTTTGCTCTTATCTTTTACTGCAACGAGAGTGGTTGAGTTTTTGCAGTGCAAAGATTTAATACGAGCCCTTCTTACGCGATAGGGTGAAATAGCATTTGCAGTTCGGGTGTTTAGTTTGTTCTTAAAATCTAGTTGTTTTTAAGGTACACAGACAGGAGAAAACACTTAAAAGTGGCAGACATACTAAAACATGAAAATAAGGTTTTCTAAATGATGTTTCAGTGTGGTAAATGCTATTAGTTAGAGAAGTTCTACCTCAAAAGAAAATTCACAAATCTTCCTATATACTTAACTTAGTTGTTACTTCTTAATAATGATAGTTTGATAGAAGTGTATAAAATCTTACAACTCTGATTTGATATCTTTTGTCGCCTCAATGTGCCGAAAGTTGTAATAGTTGGGCTTAATAAAATGTGTAACACTTAAACATTAATAAATAATCACAGATTGCATTGATAATTTTTCGGTAGTGCTTAAAAGTTATTATTTTTTAACAACAACACACCTGTTAAATATTTTAGAATTATACTTTAAAATCTTCTGCCGCTCTAAAGACACCGAATTTTGAAAATGGAAGGCAATTTTTTAAATAAAAACACATTACACTAAACTCATTATAATGCAAAAAGATAACGCATTCCATCTTTCAGACATGCAAAAATGTACAAAAGTATCATTGCTTATAATCTTTTTGGACCCACATTCTGGCAAGTGATTTCTGGATTCTAGTGTTGCTCTAATAAATCTATCCCTATCCTGCGGTTCAACTGCTTTTCCGAAGGCTTCAGTGAATAGTTGTGTGTGTGAAGAATTTTTTAATAGGGTAGCTCGAAAAAGTCATACTATTTTAAATCTTTTCGTGGTAGTGCGGGAAAGTTGTGAAGATCATTATTAAAAAGTGTGCAAAATCTTATTATTCTGAATTAATATCTTCTGTCGAGGAATACCAAAAGATTACCAATGAAACGTTTTATACAACATTTGCAAGCAAAGCTCTTTACAATGAGTTTAAAACTGAATAAAACAGCTCTTGCAGTCATAGATATGGTGTGTACAACAGAGTCACGGTTGCATCGAGTATTATGCAAGATTTGGATTTAATAGCGGAATCAAACACCTGCCTTGTCAAATACAAAAGTAAAATATCGAAGAGAAAATTCTAGAATTAAAAAAAGAATCCTATTCTACCGGGCTTTTATTTTAATGGTCAGTATGAAAAAGCCTAAACAACCGAAATACTCAAAAACAAGCAGCTCCAATGATCAATTGTAGAAGATCATTACTGTAGTGTATCTTATCCTTTTTCCAAGTACATAGGACATGTTACACCTGAAAGGGGATCTAGTCTTGATATATCCAACAGAATTTATGAATACGTTTCGTAACCAAAGCATTATTGAATGATTTTAACAACCTTATTCTTCTCGGATGTGACGCACAGTCATGGAGCGTTTAATGGTATAATTCATAGGCTTGAATTGAGTCTTCAGAGACTTATCTAATGGATTATCTTCTTACTTCATTTCAGCGAGTGGCCTTTATATCACCTATTTGAGTACATGGACGTCAAGTCTTCATGCCCCACGTCTTACACCATAGAGATTGGATGGAACATGGAAGGATGCAAAAAGATTGCACTTGCTGATTTAATGGTATTGATCCAACTACCCTAAGTTCTTATCAGACATTCTTTGAACTTCCGATCTTGCTAAGCAGGAATATTGAATTCGGCCTACTGACTGACAACTCAATCGAATATTGAGGTTTTATATATCTATTTCAGACCATTAAATGAGTTGCTTACTTTGGTTGTATTCATTCTAAGAGTCAATGTACCATCATAGTTTCAAATTAAGATTCAGCATTCCATAAAGGAGGGGTGTTGTGGCATTTCATCAGCTTATCTTGGTACTGGCCTAAAAAGTATCTTGACGTAATCTATCCAGTAATTTTTCACAACACTTATTTTGCGGATCCAGAAAACATGCTTATGTACATTTTTACTGTTGAGAAAAGCCATATTAGGATCTTTACAGCTATACTGATTATCAAAGAAAGAGAAAATGTGAGCCCAGATGAATATTGTGTGTGCAGATTCGTTATTCCTGCTGTTAACCTTCGAACTACAAACAACACAGATCTCATGAACTTGCAAACTTGTTATGTGACTATGCGACATTACCTCTAGTTCTAAGAGAGATAAGTTCTTATGAAATTTTGAAGATGATACAGTATTGTGTACCAATGGACGGCTATGATTTTATTTAATATCCTTCACACACACACAAACAGTCGAGCAAATTGTAAAGATAAACACTGAAGCTTTCGGAAAAGCAGTTGGACAGCAGAATAGGGATGGAGCAACACTATTATTCGGAAACCACATGCTACAAATTCTAGTAAATGCAATTTCTAGTAAAAAAAAGGCAGAAAAAAAAGTTAAAAAAAAAAAAAAATACAATTAATAATGCTTTTGTAATTTGTTTATCTAACAGATGGATCTAGTTTATTTTCGCATAATAATGAGAGTAAAGTGTTGTTATGTAAAATAAATTGTCTTCAACTTCCGAAATTCTGTGTCTTTGAGGCGGAAGAAGATAATAATTTACAATTTAAAACTTTTTACAGGTCCTGTTGTTGAAAAGCAGTAACTTTTGAGCATCACCGCAAAATTATCAACGAAATTTGTTATTATTTATTAATTTTTGAATTGTAAACATTTTGTATCCTATTTTCACTATTTTCGAGCCATTGAGGTGACAGAAGATATCTAATTCAGAGTTTTAAGATTTTACAATTTTTTTAATAATGCGAGTCCACAACTTTTCTACACTACCGCAAAAAAGATCTAAGATACATCGACATTTTCGGCCCGCCTAATATAAAGTGCTTGTCTTATGGATTCGTCAGTAACTGCAGTTGCAAAGTACTTTTATATTCTATGACGCACAATGAGTAAAATCATTGCAGCAAAATATTCATTACAGTTACTTGTGTGATAGAATTTAGGAAATAAGCCACAGATGTCTGAAAGAGACATAATTATAATACATGATAATTTTTACCTCAAACGATAAAAACATTGTAAAAATATAACTGCTCTATTTTCTGTAGAATTCTATTTTATATGAAACTATGGAATTGAATTAAAATCATACAGCTAGGTTTAACTGACTTATTTAATTTGAATATTCATCACAAAGAGGCCATTTTAATACTCATTGCATAAAATAGAGTAATTTCGAAATCAGTCTACACATTTTTCAGTAACATAAACCATGATAGGTAGACCAAAAAACAAATATTAGGTTTCCTGATTCATGAGCCCAAGCTCTTTTTTTCTAACTCTGGATAAAACCATCTGAAGGTCAACAATACTAAATAATTCATCCTCTCACCTTTTAAAGAAATGGGAAAGTTTTGCTAGAAGGAATTGTAAAAATAACACTCGCAACAGCCTAGGATTTGTATTCATCCATACAAAAAGGATTCAGGTAGTTTTTAAGCGAAATATGACTCAATAACATATTATTAACTATATAATACAGGTATTGTCATAAATGTTAGTTCTCCTCCTGTGTATGATTTTAGTTCCAATCCATTGAAAATAATAAAACTATATGCACAGAAGAATGTTGAAAAGCCTGCTTTATGAGCGATCCTATATCTAAGAAAATATATCCTTGTAATATTTGAGGTTTAAGCTTGTACTTGTTATATCTATTCAAGCAGTTGTTATAAATTCATATTATTATGTTTTTTAAAGCAAAGGTAAAAACTTATTTCATATACTTATAATTAAATGTATTTTAAATTTTAAAATACTTAACGTCATACATAAAAGAATTTTTAGTTTTTAAGTATAATTTAACTCTAATTTTCAAAGCAAACAATATCTATCTACTTTTTAACGTATGTATTGTTTAAAATTATCCTTGAGCCAATGTTTATGTTTAAAAATATTTTTCATGGCTTTGTAAGTTTTTTTTATTGTAAGATGTTGTAAAATTATTAAATCTATACTGAATCAGTATACAAAGAATAATTTTAGAATATTTTTAACAACCTACAAAAAAATTCATTTTCGTTTTTTTACGTAAAATGTAAAGTTTTACTTTATTATAAAATGTATACTAAATCCAGATAGAGATCAAAGTGTAATTCTTAAAAAAATGCATTAACTAATAAACAAATATTACAAAATAATTCCTTTCATTGAAAAGTATCATACTTCAGACTCACTACGGAATCCAAACAACTTTAACATGAAAAAATAACATCAGAATCACGATGCAACGTCCGCCTTTTGCATTTTCAATACCAAATAAATACTTCTTTTTTTTTCCACGTTATCCAATCCTTTCATGAAGTTAAGATAAATATATTTTCAACTCGCATAAACACTGAAAAGCAATTCCACCAGGAAGCAGTTTTCGTGTGCTTATTTATTTTCGATTTATCTAAGATCCTATCAAAGTCAATCCGGTCCTCGAATTCAAAAATCTGCATTGCAGAGAACAAAGGGGAGACTCCATCTCCGGAACACAAACACTATCCGGGATAATAGAAATAAAAATCTGGTTCCAATGTACCGATAATAAATGCTAAAATCAATGACACAAATACCGGCCAACGCTTGTGCAAGAGAATCCAATATTTCGACTGTGGAAACCCAAATGGTTTAAGTCGAATTCAGAGTTTGGAAAACAAAGACTTAAAGTTCTTATATTTTAGAATGAAAGATTTTAAGTCGGACCAGTATATTTCCTAATTATTACGTAATCCTTTTTGCCTTGCAACGAAAATTAGTGGACACATTTTTATGGATTTTTAAATTCTTTATATTTATTTCGATTTTCTTTCTTTGTTGCGATCTCCCAAGAAACCTACGGTGGTCTAATGAACATACTTGCAGTAATCCGGATCAGGTTGAAACTCGGCAGATAGATTCCATATCGTTGATAATGCGTTCACTCATGTTTTGGGAGATGTCACTGTCACTAAAAGGTAGCTTTTACACATGCTTATTTGCCGCTTCTTATTATTAATGAACCAGCTTGTCGTCATACAATAGCACTGAAAAATGGCAGATATACTCATTCTCCACAAGTGTGCATTCCATCAAGTTTTGAGGGCTGTCACTGTCACTAAAATGCCACTTTTACAGACGCTTCATTTAAATATTGATATTATTAATAAGCCTACTTTCTATTATCCAATATATCCAAACCTTTAAAACTTGGAAGGTACACTAATTGTCGATGGCAATGTTTTCTATCAAGTTTTGGAACTTTTACAAAAAATGCCTCTTTTACTCACGTTTCTATTTCATTACGTAAGAATTCTGAGATCAAACTCACGTGTTATTATCCAAATAATAAGTTTAATTCAAACATGGCCAAATAAGTGTTAATTAATAGTTGAAACTGTTTCCTTTTAAGGTTGACAAGAAAACATTTTAAGTGGTTAAATAATCCACTTTCCGCCTTTTAATAGAGTTTAACCTTGGCAAATATACTTGTTGTGGATGGCAATGCAGTCAATTAAGTTTCGGGGGTAAAACAAGTATTTTTGGAAATACTGAGAAAGTGTGTAACTCGCTTCACTGGTAAATGATTCGAAATGGATTTTTTATTCGTAGTGATCACTATGAAAACTCGATATGATCTCAATTAGTTGCAATTGCACATAAAAATTGACAATGCATATAAATAATGTCTACTAAAAATTTTGTTTTATGAAATATATTATCTATGCATTTACATAAGTGTTATCGAGATGCCTCACATGCATATAGGACATTTGATAAAACATACAATTTTCAAAACATAGTGCTTTATTTTTTAAGTATTTTTCATTGATTTTTTCGAATAAGTATTTTTTGTTTAATATTAAAAATTGTGAACTTAATTGTTAGGCATAAAATATAATTATTCGAAATATTAATTAATATTTAATAATGTTGCATCAACATTATCACCTCTATCTTTATTTTTCTTAAACATCCACATCAGTTTTATCCACATCAGTGATGATTTAAAATAAATGTTTAGAGTCCTGCACATAACAACATACGCTATTATTTTGTTACATGTTATTTGACGAGTAACATGTAACATATTTCCTTGTAGGGATACCGATAGCATACCGACATACAGAGCAGTATGGTGTCAAACGATATATTAGTAGTCTAATAGTCATCCGTGGGTTTGTATCCCACACATTACCCTACTGTTGCTATTATTATTATTATTATTATTATTATTATTATTATTATTATTATTATTATTATTATTATTATTATTATTATTATTATTATTGTTATTGTTATTGTTATTGTTGTTGTTATTGTTATTATTATTATTATTATTATTATTATTATTATTATTATTATTATTATTATTATTATTATTATTATTATTATTATTATTATTATTATTATTATTATTATTATTATTATTATTATTATTATTATTATTATTATTATTATTATTATTAGTGTTGTTGTTGTTGTTGTTGTTGTTATTGTTATTGTTATTGTTATTGCTATTGTTATTGTTATTATTATTATTATTATTATTATTATTATTATTATTATTATTATTATTATTCAAGTAATAATAGTAATAGTATTAATTGTATTATTACTAATATTAATAGTAGCAGTGGTAGTAGTAATAGTAGTAGTAATGGTAGTAATAGTAGTAGTAATGGTAGTAATAGTAGTAGTAATATTAATAATTGTATCAGTATTAGAATATTAGTAGTAGTAGCAGTATTATTAATATTATTGGTTATTCTGATAATAGTGTTTTGAGTTTTCCTTATCAAAGATGCATAGGCGGATGCAGGGCATATTTCTCTTTTGACCTTCCAAAAGTCACCCATCTTGAGTTCAAAAAATTTCGTTGACTGCCTTGTAATAGAAATAAAAATAAAATACAACAATCAAAAAATTATAATCGAAAAATTCCGCCACCAATAATAGGAAAAATTCGAATTTATGACTTATTCCTTTTCGGCCCTCAACATATAATTTGCTCCGAGTATTACGTCCCAAAGTATGTCGAAACCGGATCATTTTTTAATAGTATTCTTTATCTGGGAGTTTCCAGGGTCTATTGTGTGTCAGAGGACGGACGAAATATATATCATTTCCTTTTGAAATTTCATCGGGTGAGAAATGCGCTTATGTTTTTGTTATTACCAAAGTTGTGGAGATACTAGATTTGGGAATGGTTTTTTGGGATGAGATCTATAGGTCTGCCTGTATAAAGGCGGAAATACTTCCTTTTGAATTGTTCAGTTACATAAAAGGGTTTCTGTTCGTTTCGTAAGTGGCAGCAATGTATTTAAAAAAGGACTACTTACGAGTGAGGCTTTATATCACACGCATATAATAGCCATGATTCGATTGATGTAAATTGGTTCTACGTATGATAAGAAATGGCTTTTTTATGTATGGTAAAAGATAAGTATTTTACGTTTAGAGTAACATGGTTTTATTTTGTGAAATGTATTAGGGAATGGAATAAGAGAGTTGTTTATATAATGGCTTGTTTATATATCATAGGAAAGGATTTCAATGTTTGGTATTGATTAGTTATATTACATGTGATGGCGAAAACTAAATATCGTTTCGTAAAAACGTTTTCTAAATTACATTTTCTAAAGAATGGTTATTATGAATTTAGTGTCATTTATGTTTACTGAGTGCTTCTTTGTAACTTTTCTGCTCTTGATGTAGGATAATATTTTTAGTTTATTATATCACTCATTCAAATACGATATTATTTGGTATATGATACAACATTTGTTTGTGTTTGCATTAGGTATATATATTTAAATGATATGAACATTGTATTTTAAGTATAAAGTAAAATAAGTTATTCAAAGTTTTCGTTGAATCGATAGTTATAGAATGTTCATAAGTTGCATGAATTGGTGTGTCATTGATTTTAATTATGATTATAAAATGTATAGTATAAACATATTAGTGTAAGCATAGGTAGAAGTGGTGAAAAAAAAGTGGGAGGAAAGTGACAAGTGCAACTCCCACTCCCCATGTTCAGCGAAAAATTTTAATATTTCGTAACTCTTAATAAACAATATTAACTAGTAAAAAATAATATATACTTCCTGACTCTCACATTGAACAATTGTACAAATGTATTGTTATTTTAAAGAATATTCTGCGATTTAGTTTTTTACTTATAAGTAAGAGATTGTGAAGTAATATTTCCACCTTACACTGTTTATTTAGATTTATTAAATAGTGCTTATATATGTATATCTTTTCAAGAAATGAAATTAATAGAGAACTCTATTTTTTTTTTTATTTATTATATATTTTTTTTAATAGCTTGTCTTTATATGAAACAAGAATAGAAATTTAACTTAGAAAGTTCCTCCAAAGTTAAAAGTTGACCAAGTTCAATAGTGTTAGAAGAGAGGGGAAACATGGATATTTTTTTGAAATGTGGAGGGAACCGTCGACTCGCGTCTATCCACACTTATAGTGCTGAGTGTAAGTATATTCTGATCTTTTGAAAATATTAGTCTCAAATATAAACCGATAACAAAATCTGTCAAAATTTTGATGGAAATCCCCGTTCTTTAATTTTCAATCGAGCTCTTTAATCAGCAATTACGTTTTACAAATTGACAATCAGCCCTGTTTTTAAAAGTTGTCATGATTTTTATTCAGTAATTAAGTTATTAATGACGTAATAATTCTGCCTACTCGGAATTCATTTAAAAAAAAAAAAAAAAAAAAAAAAAAAAAAAAAAAAAAACTTAAATCAATCAACTATTTTTTTTTTTTTTTTTTTTAAATGTAAGAAACTGCACTTGCCAGAAAGAAAATTTCATCATTCAGACAGTTAAGATAGAAATGACTTCAATTTGTAAATCAACCTGAAGATTCGTTTCCGCGAATATTTAAAATCACATTTGGTTTCACTGAATGTTCACTGAGTCATATATTATTCTGATTTTCTATAGACATGCAATTAAACTAAGAATAAATTTAGGCTATTCTTAGTTTAATTTCATGTTTATAGAAAATCAAAATAATAAATGACTAAGTACCAGAGTATTAGTAAAATATACACCTGTTGTATTTGTAAGATTAGATTTTTTTTTCTTTACAGAAAATTTAACTTACAATTTTAAAAGAAAACATCTTTTAAAATTTTTTGTCTATATTATTATACCCTCTGAAGTATACAATAAATATAACGCTTTTTTTATTATTATTATAATTATTAAAGTTCATAAATAAATGAATATGTTGCATCATTTTGCATAGAAATCTTTATTTTTCTTGATCGAGAATAATAAGAATGGCACCCAAAGTAATTTCGGATGTATCAATAACTTTAGTTTTCTTAATTCACTTTCTTTTAAGTGTATCTAACCTTTCTTTCCACCTTTAATCAATTATTACACTAAAATACCACCAATAACCGTCACATAACTGCCATACCAATAATTGTCGGTTAATATTCATAATTCAGTTATTCACAATTCTTATTATTATTCATAATTCTCATTCTTATGTTTCGAGTGTGTTAGTCACTATATGGCCATTGTTTTGTAGTGAAGTTTTTTGTACATTTAGCTATGGGGTATCAAAACAATTATATCCCCAACTTTCAAAGTTGTTATTTGAATAACATATAAGACTAGGGAAATAAGGTGGGGGGAAGATGTTTTTTAAAATATTTTTTGTAGAACATTTTTTACAAAGCTAGTTTTTTTATATAATTTTTGCTGTATATATATATATATATGTCCGAACTACACATGTTAGAAATCTTCCAAAATGTATGAAGAGTTTTGCATACGAGGTTGCATGTTTTGATAATTTCAAATAGGCATCTTTTGAAAATTTCAAAAGATGTTGAACTTCTACTTATTAAAAAAATGAGGTTTAATCTCCTGTATATGTATACTAGAGTGGAGCGAAAATTTAAAAAGTCGGAAAAATTAATCAGCAGGGGGAGCAAAACATGTAATTTAAGTTTATTAATATACATACTAAATTATTTCAATTTTAGATAATATCTTCCGGTACGCCAAAACACCTGAAAACTCAAAAATTCAAATTCTATGCAAATTTTGCCTCTAAATAAAGAGACCATACAGTGTAAAAAAAGATAACAATATGTGCATTTTATACGTTATGACTTTCCTAAACATAATTTTAATTCCCTGCATGTATATAAAGTGTCCCATGGTGGTACAGCTATAAAAGATATTTCATTTTTTCAAAAACATAATTTTTTATTCTAAACCATTCAAAATGAAATACTATCACCCCTGTTTATCTAAGTAAGACATTCCTATCATTTTACCATGAAAACTGTATCAGAAATATGTACTACATTCAAGAAGGGATTGAAATATTATCCAAGTACAGAAAAAATAAGAGCATTTTTATAATTCTTTAGGAACCAGGCTCACAATATATCTGCCATGTTACTGTGAAAACTGGTGATGCAGAAACTATAAAAGAGTCTTTGGTACAATTTCTGGAAGTAAGTGGAATAGATCTGAATGAACTTAGTGTAATTGGATGTGATGAACAGGAGGAGTAAATCGTTTTCTGGAGCTCGGAAAACCAATACAATGGTGCATTTGCTTGCTCCATGCTAACGAACTGCCCTTACGACACCTATATGTGCATTGGATGGTGCGACATTTGATCCCAAAGCATTTTCCAGGCCCATTGGAAAAGCCATTAAAACCAGCGAGAATATCACTATAAAGTAATTTGTATCAATAAGTTTAGAGAATATGCCGAATATAGATTGTTTGATTCTCAGTAATGAGCAGAAATATTGATTTGATGTATGTCTAGCTGAATCACTTGGTGCATGTTCTTCCGATTTACCATTGAAAATACCTGGTCTTGTTGAACGCTTAAGATGGCTAACAATTGCAAACCATATTATGAGAGTGTATACAGGTACAGAAAATCCATCAGAAAATTTGATTTTGCTTACCACATATATTTTGAAAGTTTATGCACCTTCATAGTTTCATGTGAAAAGAAATTGCTCTCTTACAGAAGGAGCACTTCATATATGGTGACTTATATCATTTTCTCGATGTATGACACCGGATATCCTAGCTATAGTTGATGATGTTATTCAGCGAAACAGTTGTTTTGTGCCATCCTGAAAATGAATTGATAGAAGTCAAAAGAAAGAAACCGTAAACATTAGAATTTTCAAAGTGCTAAAACTTAACGTCAAATTAGGATTACACTGAACTTACTAATTGGAAAACAGTTGGTCCCTATGATCCTCTTATAATGAGTAATATCCCAGCAGTTGAAATTGAGAGAGCAGTGAATAGCTGGAAAGCAGTGTAATAGGCGACATATCCTTGTCACACTCAAGCAGTTGAACGTGATCAGAAAGTGTGTGCGGCGAAATAAAGAGTCATGGTTTCATATTAAATAGACTAAAATCAAGATCCTTAAAAAAAGTTGCAACACTAAGTCAGAATATAAGATTTCAAATGAACTTTAATTTCAATCAACTAGTAATGAATCTTTCATTAATGATGATGGTAATAAGCTAAAGTTGAACCCAAGTAAATGATTAATCACCTTAAAAAGATGTTGGAAATGAAAATATCTTCCACAAGTGGAATATTATATTAAAATCTAGTGAGTTTACTTTTATATGATCTTAGATTTTAATATTATATTCTTCAAACTGGGAAATACTTAAAAAAAAAAAAAAAAGTTTTTTTACTCGATTTCAGTAGGCTTGGGGCACCTCAAAATATGAAGCAAATTTAAAATATTTTTTCTATATTTAAGTGCAACCAAACTATATTATTAAATTATCCTGCCGATTCTATACATATTTTTTTTTTTTTACGAAATGTTTCCTTTAGGGTACTTTTTGCTAAAAATTAACTTTTCAGCAAATTTTCCGGGGTATTGGGGAATCGGAAGATATTAAAGGATTTTGATCAAACTTTTACGATAATATTATCAATCCAAAATACAACTTTTGCACCCCCTGCCAATTGGAATTTCGGAAAAAAAGTTATTTCACTCCACCATAATGTATACCCTTGTATGTACATTTTCGTTGAAAAGCGATGCATAATGTATGGGTCAACCTCACACTACATGGAGCTTTTCTCTTAAAATAGATTTTATGATACTTAATGAAATCGAATAAAGGCTGAATGTTTGAGTTACATTTTTTTCGTATGTACAAGATAGGAAATAAATTATTTTAGTTATATACTAATATTTTTTACATATTATTGATGTAACTTATGACGAATTAAGTTTATGATATTAAAATATTAAGTCTTTATTCTTTGTTAACATGTGTGTGATGTTTGCGTCCTTAATTTCTAATAAAACAGTAAATTTTATTAATTTTCAAATAATAAAACCCAATATTTAAGGAATTAATATTGAAGCTGAAAGCTTGTATGCATCCCCTATTATTCATTGATGATGTGTAAAGATTTTTCGTAGAGATAATCATGAAATTCGACTAAAGTGCTAGTTATAATTAAAATATAAAATACGTTCTTAAAAACATGTGTAATTAATTTTCAAATAGAAAAACAAAATATTCTAGGCTTTAATATGCATGAATATTACGACTACAAACTTGTATGTATCCATTATTGCTCAGTGATAAGTTGTGAGACATTTTCAAAAACTTTTAAATATGCTTATATAGATTTAGCTTTAAAATATAGTTCTGGAACTATTTCTCTCAAATGGAAATTTATATCATTTTGTGTTAATGTTAATTATTCCTTTTTTACCATAGACAAATGGGTATGGACATTTTACGCAAGTATTGAAGATAAACATAACATAACCAATTATGACCAGTAATTTAAGGCCATTACTAAACTCCAACGTTTATCATATTCCGTTTTCCACTAAACATGAAACAAACTCTTAAAATAAATATTCCTGAACGATTAAAATGTTTACAACTAAACATCTAAATATATGAGCTATTTCCTTTGAATCTAATATTGGAGAGAAAAATTCTAAAAATAAACTTTTCCTTCATTTAAATATCATCCATTTTGGTTGGATACCGTCCAAACTACTCAAATACCAAATAGCAGCATCATTAAGATGAAAGTTGTGAGTAGAAACTTTAACCAATATAACTAGATAATTATGTTGGTCATATCTTTAGAAATAGGTACGTATCAGTTTGAGATGCTCATGATTTTCAAGCGAGCCCAATTAAAATAGAAAATCGTGTTTTTTTTTATGAGCTTGAAACTACTTTAGGAAGTCTGTCTGTTAATAATGCTCAAAAAGAAGATATAAATGACTTATATTAGGAAAGTTGGATATTTTTCAAATTGTATTTCGCTTTTAAAGTATTACGTTTCACTAAGTAAATAATCAACTGTGACTTTAAGTGTAGCGAAAAAACTAATCCGTAAATTACCAAGGGCCATAGTATTTAGATAGTTTTAAATATATTCAAAGTAAAATAAACGCTCCTATTTCAGATGTTTTTAAATATTAATTATGAATTTTAATATGCAACTTATTCATTTATGTTTTGTAAATGGTGCTTTAATATAAATAACAAGAAAAAATGCAATGTTTTTCTAATATATGTGTGCATGTTACATGATAACTCTTTTAGTTAATATTTTTAAAGTTAGAGTTTTGCTTTCATGAACTATCTGTAAAAAGATGGCATTGTGTGATAAATAAAATAATTTTCATATATAATTGCTTAGTATAAACAAAAAAAGATAGAAAATCTTCAGTAGTATATCATTTACCTTTTCAATTTCAATATCTTCGCAAACAAATGCAAGTTAAAATTAAATAATGAAGTATATATGTTTAAAATTTTTACTTTAATATTTTACTACATTAATTTAATACTTTATTTAAAATTTTTAGTTTTAGTGTTATATCAGCCTAACATCTTGAAAGTCGTGGAAATTCAGAAGCTCCTATGCTAGTCGTATTAATTTGGCATATTTTGACGTACGCTTTCTTATCTTGCCACTACACATGCAGTTCTGAAATTTTTATCTGTATACAAAACTTAACCTTGTTATTTTTCAGAAATTGGACTATAAAAGAAATTCATTTTAGATATTTTTTAATAGTTTTCCATTTACTAGTCACTCAATATATATATTTTTTTAAATTAACGATTTTCAAAGAAAAACAATTTTTTTTTTAAATGACTATTCTAGTAACTTTAAAAATCTCATCTCAGTGTACAACTTGGCACATATTGAACTTGCATCAGAAAATTTAGATAAAATTCATGGAAGTTTCTGAGACAAAGTAGAAGAGACTTGAATACCAAAGGACACCCCACTTTTATTCAATAATATTTAGTTCAAAGTTTTTTTTACTCACTTTAGTAAGTAGCAACACCCAATTTCTCTTTTGGCAGCCATTTTAAAATCTTGGAGGAAAAAGCTGTGGTAAGTTATACGTGGAAAACGTTTTGTTTTATGGTCTGCAGTAACATTTTGCAGCTCTGTCAATATTTTCTTTGAATTCTAGTAAGTAATTTTGTTTGTAACATTAAATACTAAACGAGATGTTTAAACAAGTCCTTTCTCCATGTGCATATTAGTAGAAGACATTTTATATGAAGACATTTATATAGACATTTTTATTAGGGCCATGGCCCTAAGAAAAATTGCACTCATATCTTTTACGTTTTTATTTTATTTAAAAATTTTATTAATAAAGGGAGGAAAATGGAATTATTATCTAAATCATTTTGATTCTTTCAAAAAATTTTATTGGCTGTTATTTAAATGAGAAGGCTATATATTTTTCTCTGAAATTTTCAATGTTCTTGACTTATAAAATTATGTGTGCTATTATCATTCAGGATTATTAATTTGTTTATATGGAAAATATGAAATTATAAAAAACATACTGTAGTATTTCTTAAAGGTCAAACACACAAAGGCGTGTTTGGATCCTTTAAGAAATACTACATTATGACGTACAATAATTGTATGCTGGCAACGCTGGAAAACCAATTAACATATACTATGTTTCGGAGAATGTTGACAAATCCCATCCTCTGGCCTTAACTCCTGTAAAGGTTCTAGCGGGCTTGCGTGTACCTGGTGTATTGAAAGTGAATCAAAACTTATTCATGAGTTCAAGTGTGACCGACAGAACAGATCCATTCATAAACTGTTAAAATAATGATTTTCCCGAGGAAGAAAGGGATTCAACCTTGATGGAACTGGATGTTTTAGTATTAAATTCAGTTTTATTGCAATATTTCGACATCAAAACCCGTTTCATGTGCTGCTGAATTTTGCTAACTTCCGACATCTAACTCCATTTCATGTTCCATGCTTGAACAGTTACGGACTTTTCCAAAAGCGAAACCTTGTACATCCAAAAGAGACGACCATGAATATATAGAATCTTGATAGACACTCCAGAAAAGAAAGCAATTGAAGAAAACGTGTGATTAGAATGGCAAAAAGAAAATCGTGAAAAAATCTGTGTTTCAAAATGAGACAACTTCATCTGAAAAATTATCAGACATTGCATGTTCTTCTGATTCCGCTGATAATGTAAATTCTACAGTAGCTGATATAAATTATACAACTGAAATACGGATTTGTGCTTTAACAAGATAACAAGGCAAAAATAAAAATATGCAAAATTTTATGTGGCATAAATATTAGATGTTAAAGAGGAGCAATATAGTGTTGAATAATTGAAAAAATTACATGTTCGAATAAGTTTCTCTATAAATATGCTGTTTATGATATTCAGAGAAAAAAATATGTGTTCAAATTGTCAGAACCAAAATCTGTTGATGTTTCAAAGTGACAATGCATGCAGCTAATTTTTTAGAATCAGTTTTTCAAGTTACGAAAATACTTGTAATTCACTACTAATTTTTTAAAAAACATTCTATTTCACAGAGTCTAATATTTTAAGTATTTGTACTAATCCCAATGGGAAGTAATTACTATAACGATGTACGTACATCAGTTTCACATTTTTAAACGGCCCAGTGTCTCTTTTTTTTATGTATTGGAAAAAGGCGGCCCTAGGTACATAGGTCCCCCTACATCAAACATATAGAAAGAAAAATCATTTTCAGAAAAATCATTTTAAAATTAAAAAACGTAGTCTCCGTTAAGCTAACTCAATTAAAAAAATTAATATTTTGTATCGTTTTAATTAGGTTACAAAAAAGACTATTGCATGATTGGAAATTGAATCAATTAGAGATTTAAAATATGTACAATATCTAATTTGGTATTTTTTTAAAAAATCAGTTTCAACTATCTTTGCATTTTAGGTTATTGATCATGCTATATCAAACACTAGGGTGTAAACGTCCATTCAATAAATTTCTAATTTAATTTCAATCGAATGAAAATTTACGTTATTCTTTTGATAACCTTTATAAAATATATTCTTTATAAAAACATTTAAGTATATTTGTACACGTTCTTCAGTAATAAATATTGAAATTATAAATAAAAAAATTTTAATTTATTTTGATAATATGTTATCCAAATATATAAACTATTTAAATATTTTCTCAAGTATTTTCCAAAGGAAAATATATTATTTTTCAAATGAAATATTTTCGAATGAAACGAAATATTTTGTACGTCATCTTATATTACTCTGTTTGCTAATCAGATGAAATTTTTTAAAAAGTAATTCAATATAAGTAGTGTAAAATATGTTCAGTAAATATATTCACAAAAAAATTAGTATCGCAAAAAAATTATAGTTATTTCTAAAACCCCCCACCCTCCCTCTAAAGACATAGTTTACAAAATATGTATAAACAATTTTAGAAGGATCATTTTGATTTTCTGAAAATATTTATAGATTGGAATTAGCAAAATTTCACTCTACACAAACAACCGTGAAATAATACCTGAAGACTGTCCAGGTAAATGTTAATACTAATATTGACAGAAGCACAAAGGAACATTATAATGCAACCCGTTGACGAATTTGTAAATCTAAACAGCCCATCATGCTCATATTGCGGGCGCACATTTACTAATTACGATCTCCTATATTGGATGGTGGAACATATTATGGGACATTTTAGTATGGAACACATACCTGAAATATCCATGGAATTGGATAAACGGAATTCACAATACATTGAAGTGCCAATACTGTATTTTCCTTATTAGGTGACATGTATTCATTTGTTTAGTCAACAATATTCAAATATATTGGAGTTTTATTCTATTTTTGTATTGCCCTTAATAATTACTTTAGTATTGCAATTTTATTGAAAGTAATTTGCAATAGTTACATTGTGTTTTTAATTAGAAACTTTGTGGAAGACCTGGTCAGTATTATTTATAATATTGAATGTAGAAAAACATATTGTTCTTTAAATAATACCTATGTATAGTTGATTAAACTATTGATGCTAAATGATTTTCTTGAAATAAATTGTTGCATTAGTTTCATCGTGTTTTTAATTCGATACATTATGGAAGATCTAGTTAGTATTATTATAATTTGAATGTAGCAAAAGATATATTCTTTAATTTATTACTATTGCTGTTAAATAATGCTGATTAAATATTGGTAAATCATTATTTTCTAATGAATTAAACAAATAAAACAATCCTTAAAAAACTATCCAGTCACAAAATCTGCATTAACATTTTTATATGGTAATTATTCTATGCTAAAACTGAATAATAATTACAAAATATGTAAAGTAAGGATATTTTTGTTGCATTTTAATAACGAAAACAAAATATTAAAAAGCTTTTAAATAGCTATATTTATTATTGCATAATTTATGTACTTTAGTAGTCTTAATTAGTTCCTTTAATATATATAAGTTATGTAAATATGAATTGCAATTATCCAAGTAAACTTTTTCCCTTTTTAAACGAAGCTTGATTAATTATTATTTTAAGCGACATTTAAATAAGAATATAAATTTTGTATTCTTTAAGAACCTATTTTAATTTATAAGAGTTGAGGTTGAAATTTTTGGTAAAAACATTTTCTTCTTTATTAAGAATCTAGCAAGTTTATGTCAAAATAATTTTTATTACTAGGAGGATCCTCTCCCTTGTCACAAATACATTTCTAAGATTGCAACAATCCTGCATCACTGGTAAAAATATTACATCTCAGAAACTTTACTACTTAAAAAGACACTATCATCAGGAGAGTAATAGATAGGAGGAATACAATGAAATGTAAATATCAAAATCGACCGAAATGAGCATCTAAATGAGCAACCGACTAAGCATTCCATATGCTTAGAAGCATATTGTTCGTCTTCATGCGCGTTGTGACAGGACCAGGCCTTTCTGAACCCTGCATACTGTTTTCAATATAAGTAGTCACAAACAAGATTGTGACTAACAATCTAGTTGCTTGTTAGGCTCCCTGTTTGGAGTTTGCCAAGTAGGATAGTTTACACTAAGACCTCTTGGTAGTTGATACCCTTTCGAAAACACAAATTACTCTTATTTGTTCATATCTTGGTCTATGGTTGTTAGGCGTTGTACAGTTCTTGTGTAGAGTTTGCTCCGCCAAATTCAGGCTATAATTATAATCGGAAGTCACAAAGGTATATATGTATTTGGGCAAGAAATATAACTTCAGTCATGATTGTGAAACCAAATGAATATTATTTCGAGCATGAAGTGAAAAAAACTTATTGAAATCACAACATCCTTGGATTGTATCCTTGCAAAAAAATTCTACATATGATAAGGAATATCTAATATTTCGTCGATTGATCGGTACTTTCACATTATCTACATCGATACTTACACATTGTTGCTTATAAAAAGCTGAAGCTTTTTATCAGCAACGATATGATTGTCAAATGGTAAATTTCATTCCTGATGCTAACATGTTTTGTAAATGTGAAAGATAAAAAAAAAAAAAAATATTAAATTTCATATCACAATTCTAAATAAATTTAATTTTATTAGAATAGTCCAGGTAATCATCGAATTTTGTTGAGAATGTATTTCAAAATTACTTAAAATCACATTAATTTAAATTCAAGGAAGAAAGTAGTCCGTCAATCCATTATCTTGCATAGTCGACAACCGACACAAATTTCCACCATGGGATAATAAGTAAGATACCACGGGATCTTCTGAATTATTCCGTCAACCTTTTGGTCTTAGCAAAAAGTTCGCCAAATGTAACAACAAAAATGTGGTCGTTGTTCGTTTAAAAAAAATCATCATGGTCTAAGGAAATAATTGTGATTCGCTATCAAACATACGCAAAACCTTGAATCAAAAAAGTTATTTTCGTTCGAAATTTTTTCTTGATCTTTAAATAAAAGCTATGCAAAAATGCGCATGACATAACAACCTGTTTGAGTGGAAAAGACGTCACGTCTATGAACGTAAGTGCCCTTAAATAAAAATCTTAACACATTCAATCATTCTGCAATACAATCAAACTTTACCTTTGCACAATAAAATCGGCTGACAGTTTTTGCTGCATATGGTAATGGATTTGAAGTATATTGGCATATTAACTTCGTGTCGTAATTAGTGCCATTGCTGACATTCTGCAAATAATATAAATTATTGAACATGCTGACTCATAAGATGGAAATGTTCACTTAAACTTCTACCTGATTCTATAATGTTAAAATAATCTTACAAATGCATTTAATACATTTGCCAAGTTTTTAAGAAATTTTGTTTCATTTTTGAAACATAAATGTTGTTATGAAAGCAGTTAAGTTACACTAGTTTAAAATTAAATTTGTTTACATTTATTGGCTGTCAATTAAACCAGAGTTATTTGTTGATATGGGTTAACATCAAACAAAATTAACAAAAAATTGTCAAATGCACCTGCACCAAGTCATTTCGGAGTAAGACTTTCAATGCCGGTGTGAATTAAGCGCTAAGAATTGTTTATATTAAACCGGCGCCAAGTTACGAGATCCGTAGGCATTTCACTTGTTAGTAAAAACTGGCAGCTGCAGTACCTTGACAAAGAATTCTCACAGGAGTTGTAAGTCCTGTCTTTGATTTTGTCAAAAATGCTCTTAGTTTAGCACATTTACCAAAACAGTACTACAAAAATGTAATTATATAAAGCTTTCTCTAGACAATTTGACTTTAAGAGTGCTCTTCGTGATTTCGCATTTGGTCAAACCTGAAATTTGTATCAGTTACGAAAAATGAAAAAAGGATTATATGAGTTATTATGATCTTGTTTCAGCTTTTCAAATGAAAAGTTTTAGAAAATAATAAGGTTTGAAAGAAACGTTTTCATTGGATGTATGCGCGGTCGACACTAAATTTGTATGTATATGTAGACACATAGTTGTTGAATTCTTCAAAATACCGAGACTTTGATATTAACATATTATTAATAATATCAGGTATCAAAATTGTTAAATTACCATCTTTGAATATTTTACAAAATATATTTTATATTTAATCTCCACACATTGAGTAAGAAATTCGATAGCGACAATTGGAATAATACTATTATGTAATAATTGGTTGGATATAAATAATTTAAATTATTTAAAATGCAATGATAAAAGTTAAAAATTTTCAATATATAACATATTAAGTCAGTTTCCCTATAATACTGTAATTGAAGACCACATTTCTGACTCTCACTCAATTCAAAACATTCATAAATATAACCTAATTTTTTGCAAATTTTATCTGTAACCTATAAATAAATTGAAATAAACTTAACGTTCGAAGTTTTACAACTCAATTAATAGTTTTGTATACAGAATTCTTAAATAAATACATTGAAAATATTAAAGTCATACTCAATCCTTATAACAGAACATTCTACAACTTACATGTAAATAAATTTTATACAACCTGGCTTAAAATATTTCAAGTATTTGAATTCTAACCTAGCATTAAAAAAAATTAAAATAATTTAAATTTAAATTGATGAGAAGGTTCTTTATTTTTATTTTTTTTTATCTCATAACCTATTTAATCCAAATTGTATGCTGATGATTACCCATTTCGAAAATTATAGCAAATAACCTTTATAAGATAAAATCAATCAACCAATTTGAGCCTTAACCAACCGGGTGCCCCCTCTACAAGTAAGTATTGGGTCAGATCAATGGACAGGATGACTAATGATACTCTGATGTGATTCTCCTTTCGCGTCCTTGTCCCATTAACCTTGAAACGGCCCCTTCCCGATAACCCTTCTTGTACCCTATTCACCAAGCAAATTAAAGACCATTCATCTGAGATTTTTTTTTCCCCCAAAGAGCTATTTAATTGCTGATGGACGAGAGAAACTTTTTTTTTTTGTGGTAGCGGAAATCAACTTTCGAAGGGCTACGTGGATTGGATTTGATAATGAATCAAATGAACTTCGAGTTCCCTTCAAATGTGATAAACGAATATATTGATTTAACTTATATTGCTGAAGGTGCAAATCTGAATGAGTTCAAAACTATATTCATGGATTTTTAAGTTTGAAAATACAGCTACAAATTTAAAAGCAAGGTAAAATATCTAAACCTGATGGTAAAGAGGATTTGTTTTGAGGCAGCGGGAATCAAGATTTGAAGGATTGTGTGGATCGGATTCAATAATGAATTTGGAATACCTGTCGAATGTAACAAAATATTAGCGTGCATTAACTAGTATTGAAGGAGGATTATTTAAAAGAGATTAAATATGTATTCTTATAAGCATTATAGTGAGTGATGTAAGTTAATAAATACTGTTAAATTTTGGTAATTAATTTGACCTCTATTTGTTGCTTTCACCAACAAATTAAAGGCAGTGCTGAATAGTTAATTGCTGCATGATAAGATACAGTTTTATGACAGCGGTATATTTTATTTCTATTATAAGGCTTAATTGTGAATTTTCTTAACGAGCTTGCATCTAGATAAGTGACTTCATGGGATACGAGTTCAAATTAACTAAAATAATTAAAATCTGAAATAAAACACAAATTGTTGACTTAAAAATTTCCATTTGAAATTTTTTAAATAATATACACACAACTATGTAGTTAAATGATTTAAAAAATATATAATTTTCAATTTCCCTTAGAAATCTTTAATAGGTTTTATTTAAAAAATGCATAATTGTTAAAAAAAATTTATGAATGAATTAGTATAGCTTTTTTATTTTTTTTAATAATACTTAACTCGTAGTACTTAAGAATGGTAAACTAAACGTTTAAAATTTAAGCTTGAGGGGTAAAAAATACTGCTCTTAAGATACGATCAGAGAAGATATTAAAAAAGAGTATTAACTTGAGGTTCTTCGCTAAGGACATTAGAGTTTTTTGTCACACAGTTTAATATTTATGCAGAATAAATAATTAAATATCCTAAAATCTCAATGTTGGATTTACATTAAAAAAGACATTAAGCAGCACACAAACTTCATTAAGTTATTACATTAAATTAACCTACTTATTCAACTTGGTCCAAAAAACCACCGAACGACTTTAATTAAAGTTTTTTAATTGTAATATTTCTCTCCCCACACCTTCCTTTTTTTACAACCATGCCCTGAAGTTATGAATTATTACAACTCGCAACTGTGTATAACCTTCAATTTACTTCTCCCGTTTATTCACATAATGACCCACCGCCCCTTTCGTAACTTACCCATTTCCATCCTTACTTTTTTTCCCTCGTATCTTTTTTCATCGCTTTCTTCTTCATCCTCTAAAACTCTCAATAGTGGTTTTTTTTTCCTCTTTAGTTCCCCAGGCATTAGGTCTTTTCAGCATCTTCATCAGTTCTCGCTGCCTCTTATAATCCCTTGAGCCCGAAGATGAAGCAAGCATTTTATGCTCCGCGGGATCCAGGAGAAGATTCAAGTTCCACAAAAGAAAAGATGATTCGATTAAATATGAATGATTGAAGACGGAATGCGTGAAAGAGGGTGTTTGAATGAACGAAGAGAAGAAAAAAGTGAATCCTTACGTGGAATGAAATATGAACTACATTTTTTTGTGTACTGGTGTGGTTTTTATTATGATCTTTATTTTATTTCATTAGGAATCTGGAGTTCCGTATTGGTTCTGTGTGATCGCTAAGTGTTTCGTTCATTGATATATAAGTTAATACTTAATGTAGGAACTTTGTGACACTTGTTGTGTTATGTATTTGGTTGATTAATGTAAATAGCCTTTACATGTACTTTTTCTGAATAGGTATTGCATGCCTTTACAAAAAGACTTGATAAACAAATTAACGTATTTTTTTTAATTTTTTTTTTTAATTTTTAAAGTTATTTTCTAATAATAACTTTTCAATAATATAAACAGTTGTACTAAAAGTCTTCATATCTTATCACTTACTTCTTTGTATACGTAAGAATTTATTCCACTCGTATGTGTGAAATAGTAAGCATATTTTGTATCATTTGAGGAAATTTAAAATTATCCTTTCCCGAAGATGAAGTTGAAATTTTATTTGATCATTAAAACATCTTTTCTGCATGAACGAAGATGGGGAAAAAAAAAATTTTAAATCTTTACGAGAAATGTAAAATGAGCTTTGTTTTTTAAAAACTAGTGCGTTTTTCTATTTGTTGGTATTTCAACATGAATGATTAGGGTTTTGGTATTTCGTATTGATTTTAAGCATTTCTTTAATAACATGTTTAACTTTTTAAAAGCACTTCGTTTTGTGTGGTTATTATGAAACTGTATTGCATTAAATATTCATATTTGTTGCATTAGTTTTATCAAACAAACTTTATATAAAATAATTCTACACATTTATCTCTATTCATATTTCATAAAATTAACTCAGTATATAATATTAAAAAAAACATAAAAAAATTATATTTTATGTAAGCGTCTTTGCATTACATAAAATATCTAAAAATATGTTGCGTTTATTTTTTATACATCTCCATACTATGCTATACTATGCAATAGCTACTTTACTCAATTAACAGTTTCCTAATAAGATGGATAGCAAGAAAAAAATATTCTTAAACTATAAAATTGCTTTTACAATTTTTTCGATAAAATGTAAATAATGGGAAAATTTATTTAAATATATTACTTTTATCGATAATCCCATTGCCATAAAAACGTTTTTCGTTGCTCCAAAGTTATGTCTATAAAGATTACTGCAAGTTTAAAAGTATTGCAACTATTGGTAAAAGCAGTAAAAAATTTCATAATTTTCGTAAACGTTTTTCACGAGTAAAAATTCATTTTGAAAAGCTTCAATAGCAAAATAGCAAAAACTACTCAAATCACTAAAAATTGAGTGAAAGCATTTCTCTCCTAGAAGGGAAAAATAAAGTAGGTTATCTCAATTTAAATTTAACATCTCTGTGAGTTTACTACAATGGATTCTTTATTAGTTGAAGCTAATATTATAGTTTGTTAACGAACTTACAATAGCTAAAATTATTTTAAAAAGTATTGTATGCAAGTAATAAAACTGTTATTTTTATACGAAGTAATAATTTTCTAGAAAGAAAATTCTCAATTATATATGAATTGTAATTGATTTAAAAAAATGTTGATACTATATATATATATATACATATATATATATATATATATATATATATATATATATATATATATATATATATATATATATATATATATATATATATATATATATATATATATATATATATATATATATATATATATATATATATATATATATATATATATATATATATATATATATATATATATATATATATATATATATATATATATATATATATATATATATATATATATATATATATATATATATATATATATATATATATATATATATATATATATATATATATATATATATATATATATATATATATATGATCTTGTATATTAGTTTTTAATCCTCCCTTCAAAAAATTTCCAACTGTACTTATAATTCAACTCATTAAAAAAAAATTATTTAGGAAACTATTTAAGAGAGTTAAGTAATGAAAATGTATCAGATTTATTTGTATTAAACAATATAAACATTACATACTTACTCTCAACTGTTTGCTTTATTGAGATTAGTTTCTGAAGTGATTATAAAATCGAATTAATCATGAAATATGAAGCAAAATTGGAACGTTTCACATTCGTGTAATTTTCTGCAAATTTGTGAATTATTTATAATGGTTTTATAATAAAAATTATGCATTACAATAATTCTAACGATTCACCTAAAACAGTGACTTTTTACAAAACTTAAGACACAAAAGGTTATAGTAATATATATATATATATATATATATATATATATATATATATATATATATATATATATATATATATATATATATATATATATATATATATATATATATATATATATATATATATATATATATATATATATATATATATATATATATATATATATATATATATATATATATATATATATATATATATATATATATATATATATATATATATATATATATATATATATATATATATATATATATATATATATATATATATATATATATATATATATATATATATATATATATATATATATATATATATATATATATATATATATATATATATATATATATATATATATATATATATATATATATATATATATATATATATATATATATATATATATATATATATATATATATATATATATATATATATATATGTGTGTGTGTGTGCATAAGTTTGTTTTATCATTCTTCTAAATACAGACTAGAAACATCACATGCTTGTATAACATCAATAATAAGCATTATGTTCATTAAGACTTATCATTCAAAACACTTACAATTTCAAGACTTGTTATTTCAAAAGTAATAAGGTATCCCAACTTGTAGATATTTTATTGAAAAAACCTCTCTACTATAAAGAACACAAAATCTAATTTTTCACATATAATACACTTGGAATGAATGTAGCGTTTTTATGTTTGTTTGAACTCTTAACAACCTATTGTTGTGCACAATAACGGCTAATCAGGCCGGGACCTACAGCTTAACGTGGATTCCGAACCACAACGAACATCCATGCCTAACCCAGGATTCAAACCTGGCACCTTTGGCGTGCGAGGTCAGATCGCTAACCCCACAGCCTTCTGGTTGATCCGTTTTTAAATCTATAACATTTAATATTAGATCTCTTAAATATTTCCTTAGAGCTACTTATTGCATACTTTCGTTGTTCTATTATGTTGTGTACTTAGCTGAAAACTAAGTGTAAGTCTAATCAGATATGTAGAATTATTTTGTAAACTTCCTCAGTTTATTGTCGTTTCACTTGCATACTAAAAATATATCAGTTTTAGAACAAATTTGATCATAATTCGTACATGTTGAATGAAGTGAAATAAATTATGATAAACTATTTCATGTTTAATTTTTCCATGTAAAGGTCATGTTTCATCCCTAAAATTGTCATCAAAGTCATTATTTTTTCTGACAAAACTTCAGTGTTTTTTTTTTTTGTTTTTTTGATATTTCAAATCCAAATATTAATGTTGGTTGTTGTAAACTATTTACAGCAATTACATTGTTTTTTTATTTGTAAATTTAGGTTAGCGGTATTTAGCAAAGAACTTTTATTTAATGAAATTGGTTTAATAATACATTTTTATGAACGGGCTCATATGATTCCATACTTATTTTCATATTAGACACTTTAGGAAGAAGATAAACACTAATTATGATGAATTTGGTAATGAGCATGGATATCACTTTAAAAATATTGATTTTGCAAAGAAAAAGAAAAATCGTTCCTTTTATTCGGCTTTTCAAACAACCATAAAATGTTTTCTTCTTTTTTTCGCTTTTGTAGTGTAAGAATTTATGCAAAAATGTATTATCCTACTTCCAATATTTACACAATCCGATACTTTGACTTCCAATATTTTGCTGTTGATTCTAAGTAAACAAACTTCTTGTATTATTGGTTCCAAATACAAGAACAATTTTTCATGTTTTTTGTAAAATATTTACTGTAGAATTCGACTTAATCTACAAAAAATAAAATTTAGCTAAAGCGTTCCACATGAAATATATATTGCTTTATAAGAATTGTGTTAAAATAACTATGCTATTTTAACTGTTCTTTTTGCAGGGTGAAGTCCTCGATTCTCAATGCATGTAAATTTAAACGTTTTTTTCTTTACACATTTTTGTTCATTATATTGGCACTGGATGTAAAATGGGTTGCATAAGAAGATGCTTATAAAATATGATGGTAATTTTAATGCCATAGACTACAAAGGTATCAAAGTGTCATTCATTAAGGAATTATCAGTAAAATCGAGTTACCTTATCAAATTAAAATGTAATACTTTAACGACAACTAGAGGGCCTCGTCCCCTGCTCCGTAATGCTCGTCCATCTCAAGATTTGTGATTGGATGTTATATTTATAGATACGTAATAAACACATCCATAAAACATTATCATTGATTGGTCAACATTTTTTTATTTTATGTTTGATAGAAAAATAATCAAAGTTCTATTGCTTGCTATGTTATTATACTTTTAAATTACCTGACTTTCACAAATCACTGGAAGCGTACATCAAAACAAACCGTAACACAGTCGATCATCCTCAACTTTTTACTTATTCGTTATCCACGCGTTTATCCAGGAGAAAACATTAACGACATACCATGGCTGATTTTACTATTAAGCAAATTAAAGGAGCCCCTTGATCTCAATTGACAGAACACTCCGGCCATTATAACTCGGTCATTAAGCACATGGGGCCTGGAGGAAACATTCAGCCAAAGCCAGTGGAAAGCAAGCAGCGTAGAAACAACCTGCAGTGTAGGAAACTGGTTGGGTTGGTTTCCCTAGTTGATTCCTGATTTGGCCGTCCAGTTCAGTGACTTGCCATTCTCCTAATTAAAGTCATTCTATCCGTGGGGTTTAATGATTTCATTAGACTTTGCACGCGTTTATGACTGGCCAGGGACTTAATGCTCGCGATGGTAAGCATTTAAAATTTAAAATGCATGTTCTCATTCTATGGTGTTAATATTTGATTTGGTGTCTCGGATTTCATAAATCGATCTTGGGTGTAGAAGAAGGTAACTGTATTGGAAACACAGGATTCTCTGTTTTAATATTACTGGCTAAAAACGGGTAAAATGTGTCCTTGGGTGTAGAAGAAGGTAACTGTATTGGAAACACAGGATTCTCTGTTTTAATATTACTGGCTAAAAACGGGTAAAATGTGTCCTTCCATTTTCACTCTAAGTCATATATTTTTCTTAATTAATGCGTGTAATTACTTTTAAATGCATTGGAATTTTCGTATAAGCGTTGTAGTTTTTAATTGTCGATATTACTTCTACACAGTTAAACTATTAAGACAGTGAAATTAAAATCCCATGATTATTTTTTTTTTTGTATTTCTAAAGATAGCAATTTGATAAAAAATTTTACCTTTGGTAAATACTCAAATACTTACATAAATGCAATGCATTTTCTTATTTTAATTTATTGAATTGATAATTTCTATTCAGAATTGTGTTTACTTTTATTATTATAATAATTTATTATTATTATTATTATTGAAAATGCAATTTTTGTATAGATTTACGTCGTTTCATACAGTTCAAACTAAAACAAATAACTATTGTTAAAAACAATATGGAAACACAAATTGATTCAAACTAATACACTTATTTCTAAATTAAAATTTATAATCAGAAATAAACTGAAAGATTCTTTAAAATATATTTTTAGAGCATTTCTTTATCAAACGTGAAAAAAAAGTTATATAGTGTTTTATGTGCACACAGCACATGCGCATGATATCATTACCGACCCTCATTACTATCCAATATCAAGTTACCTTGGTTTACCTTAACCCTCTTGTACATTTGTAACCTTAGAACTGAAGTCATATGTGCTTATTACAAAGAATTTATAACACACGATTATAAAGGTCATATATAATACTAGCTGTGACCAATGTGAAAAATACTTTTAATTTTCATACAAGCTCTAAAGGTAAAATAATAATTGATGATGTTATAAAAGGATATAGAAATATAAGAAATAATAGATTTGAATGGAAAATAAAAAAAAAATAGATGTGAAGGGAAAACTAAAACATCGGCCAGCCTCACACAATAGGAAAAAGTTTTATAAACAGAACAACGTTCGGCAGTCGCAACCTACAGCTACAATCTTATAAATCAGCAGTAAGATATGCTAAAAAAATAATAAAAGAAACACTTCGAAAAAAACTCACACAAGTGTAAATTACATAAATGTAACAACATAGACTCCATTGCCATTTCCGCCAGTCACAACATAAACCCGCAAACAAGATACAGCCGAATTGTAACAAAGTAACGCCAGAACGGTGAAAATAACGGCATCAACAAAAACTTCTTCACACATGCATAAACTGCACAACGGATGCAGCAGCACCAGACCTGAATAATAACAAGAAACAAAGAAATCTCATTGTAAAGTCCCGAAGTAGGGAAGGGCCATCTTCAAAATAGAAATCGCAAAACAAAGACAAATTCTTGAAGAAAGCATCGTCAAGACTATCTGGTTACGAGATGCAGATTGAAAAGGTCTATGGGAGGAGAGTGATTCAAATCCTGTTCTGGCTTAGAAAGAGATGAAGGTGGGAAAAAAGCAGGATAAGCGAATATATGTTGGCGCTTGTGAGTCACAGGTAGTGGCTGCTGTACTTTCCGTGTCTGTTTTATTATTCATTCACGGATGTTTTTGTCTTCGCGTTATTGAGGGTGGCAGAGTGAAGGATGGAAGGTCTGACTTTCCGACTTGGGAAGCAATTTCGGAAAAATCGCTGTATTGTTTCGTGAAACTTGTGTTTCTTTCTCTGGAATGGATGTATTTGGTTGATGTTTAGGAACGCTTAGTGAAAACAAGGTTGTTGGGATTTTATAAATGTAAATAAAAGTTTAGTTGAATTGTACAATAAAAGGAAGCAGTTGATATTACAATTTGAAAGCACTAAAATTAAAAGGTTTTGCATAGTTATGAGAAAAATTTAAAATAATATTTATACTAAAATAGTAATATATAATTACGCAATGTAAATTATGCTTCTATAAGAAGACAATACATAAAAGAAGCAAAAATCCTTAAAAGTTTAAAATTCACTAAGAATTTTCAAAATATAACTTTGTTGGTTAACTTAATGTTATGTATGTCTGTATGAAACGAAATTGAAATTTAGAATAAAAGCTGTAGAATTGAAATTGAAAGTAAAATGTTTGTCAATAACAAGTGTTGTTTAAATAAAATTTAAATTAAATTATGAAGACGTGTCACATTTGTTGAAAATTTTAAATGTGTAACTATGGTATTTTAATAGGACATTATTGATTGGAACATGTCCGTTGTAAAAACAAAACTTTTAAATAAAAAAATAAAATTCTTGATAGAAGGCACTTAAAAACTCTGCAGCTAAATATTTTTTTAAGTAAGATAAGATGCAACTCTGTTTTATATTCCAAGCAATTAAGAAGGAAGATTTAAATTATTTGACAAAAAGTTTAAAACAAAATGTCCTTTACTTAGATCAGAGTAAAATATCTGTTTATCTCAGACTATTGCCCCAAGAGACACATCCCAACAGTGGCACTATACAAGCTTTCCCATTCAAAAAGTATACTAAAAATTTTAAAGTGATTTTTATCCGTTTATAAACCAATTTTGATTTTCACTATGACTACGAATTTTTTAAAAAAATATTAACAAAACTTTGTTACAATACACATAAAAATAATTCTGAATCAATTCCCTATTGCATTTTATAGTAAAATTCCCCACAATCCCATCACTAGAATTAAAATTACTTTTTTAACGTAAACACCATTTCAAAGTACAAAAGCTGAAATTTGAGATGTTGTTAATACCATTAACAAGCTTGCTCTTTCAAAAGAAAAATGGTTTTTCAATATGATCCGCGCAACAATTTTAAGAAGAAAATGGTAAAATAGTCGATACGAAGTTTGAGCCATCATTCTTGTAGAATTTAGAATAAAATGTTTCACTTGTGTTCCTCTATCGGTTTGAGGCCGCTTTCTCCGATAAACCGCAGATTTATTAAAAATCTATCCAAAATACACCAGAGGCATCTAAACCTATAAATCTTGATTATGGAAAATTCCTGACAAACTTTACTTCAAAGTATCATTAAAGTGCATGCTCTCTATATTATCTTTCCAAATAATAAAAAAATAAAATTTAAAATAAAAAGATCAATAATCAAATGTATATTATATAAAACAAAGGATTCCTTTAAGGAGATCAAATGTTGCTGTTTTGATGATACCACACCATTAATTTTTCAATCTTTCCTAAAATGATATTCTTGTCATCTTCAATTGTATTAAACCTCTTATTTCTCTCTCTAAGCTTACATTTTTTTATTTACATTTGATCAGCCATATATGAAATCTGGCATATTTATAGAATACCTAGCCCTTTTGAAAATGCAGGATGCTTTTAGGTAAAATATGTAACAAATTATATTTCCTAAATTTCTTTGCCATTCCATAGAATGTCTAACGACATGACGGCAAAGTATAAAATAAAATTCCTTCATTTTAAATGTCATGGGGCAAGGTTGTTGCAACTAGGTTACTATGTTGCAAAAATTAGGTTAATTTTAATTTAATTTTTGTATGAATATATTGTTTTCTGTAGGCATGCATTTTGTTTTGTATAATTTTTAGTTTTCTTTATAGTGAATAAAAATTTATAATGGCAAGAATTAATTATCAAGAAAACTTTAGTATTCTTAAAGTAAGTCTAATAGTCTTATTATAACCTTTTTTCAAAGTATGCTTAAATAGAATTATTTAATCAATAAAATGTATATTTATAAAATACAACGACTATGGAAAATATACAATAATTCACATATTTCATTACCTAATAACATCCGCAGTCTATAAAAGGCCCTTGCTGGTGAAATATATATATTTTAATGGAGTATAGTTACAATTTTATAGAAAATAAATTCACTGTGTTTATTAGATACGTTTAATAATATGTGTGTTAAAATACTCTTTGAACTAGTTCTTTTATTTCTGTAAAGAACCACATAAACTTTACATATTTAAACATTTTAATACTTTACAATGGGATTATCGTTACTCAAACATTAACCGTTTCTGTAGAGGGTGATGAATTGCATATGCGTTCGATATATATATATATATATATATATATCACCCATCAGTTTTCTGTTGAACCACGCATTTTTTATCATTTAAATCTTCACGCTAGCCAATCGTCAACACCATCTCCTCCCTCGTCTCTGGCAATAAACTTTTGTTTTTACTCGTCCACGACTTGCTTCTTATGACGATTAACACCCGATGTACCACTATATATATATATATTGCCAGGTTGGTGGGTATATGCAAGTGTAGTGGAAACATTACTCCTCAAATATCCGAGATCTAAACATAAACCCCAATAAATAATATACATGGACATTTCTTTTAAAAATCAAGGCCTTAGACATAACTTTTAAAGTACCTGGAAATGTTTTACTTGAGTTGCTGAACGTCACTTTATGCAGTTAAAAGGAATTGGATTGTAAATATTTGAAAAATGTTCATTCTCTTTTAAAGAATATGTACAATTATCTAAATAACATGAAATAATCTAAATCATGCCTAATGATCTAAATCTCATAAGCACATGCAGTAATATAACTCCCGAAGTTTGATACGAGAAAAAGCTTAGATTGTCATTAAGAAGCTCAATGACGTTCTTTCCTTAGTGAAAAGGAGAACTTCATGTGCTTTATTTCATTATACCATAACAAAAACTTTAAAGGTAGATGTGTAATTTAAATCGTCTATAACATTAAACTGAAAGTAAACTTTAAGAGACTTTGAGATAACTTACAGCCTTGCTCCCACTAGTTGACCGAGAGGAAAGCACTAACTGGTTGGCCCAGTCGCTGACTGTAAAAAAAATTCGGAATCATCATACCCTTATATCGAGCCAACTAGATAGATCCAGCAAAAATGAACAAAATCTTTGTCATTTGGATTTTATTTGGGGGGGACGGGGGAAAAAAAAAAAAAAAAAAAAAAAAAGGAAAAAAAAACAACATATTTTCTCGATTAAAAATAATCTCTGCATTTGGTTAAAGTGTGAGCTAAGAGTAATCATACAAACACCCGCGTATACACACACAAATCACATAAGAGCAACTTGGTGACCATCACCTTTGTTGAAGTCAATTAATAATGAGCTAGTTGGCTCGATGCAATCAATGTAATCACTACCCAAGCTGAAATAACGCAAACTTCGGCTCCGAATTTGAAACATACTATAAGCATTGATGTTTATTTTGCATTGCTTGTAAAATGATTTTGCTGTGTGATATATAATTAGCAGGTTAGGGATGATTGCATTGAAGACACATGAATAATTCATCATTATTTAGAATCAAAGAGGTCAATTTGATGAGTTCCAACAATTTGGTATTTATGGACAAAAATTTGTGTAATCGTTAACATATATATATATTTTTTTTGTATTCTTTTTATTTAACTTCTTTTTTAATTCGTCAGCTTTTTTGATTTAATTACATTTAGAAACACAAAATGTACATTTGAAGTTACAAAACTTAGCTCAATTTAAATAAAGTACATTTAAAAGTTTTCTTTTTTCAAATCCATTAGACCAAATTAAAACAAGAGCAGGTGCTAAAATGGTATACAAAGAAGAAAATTTTCCTTCAGTTCTCGAAATTATTCAGAAACTTCTCTGTATCATTGTTCGTTTGTTTCTATCTCTCTCTCTCTCTCTCTTTCTCTCCACCCCCTTCTCCAATTCTCAACTTTGCAGCCTGCATCATTTACAAAAGGAGGATTCGGACGAAGGATCATCAGACGCAGAGAAGAACCTCCAATGATCCCGAATCATCCACTCCTGCCCTGGAGAGATACGAATCTCTAATGGTTACTTTTCCTTTTTACTTTTTTACAATTGGAAATAACTTTTTTTTTTCCTGATCCAGAAAATAAAGTCGAATCACGCTCAAAAAGTAAAAAAAAGGAAAAAAAAGAGGATAAAAAAATAATATAGAATAAGTAAGATATCCGTCCTTGTTTGGATATATTTAGATACTTTTTACATTTTTTTTTTTTCAATTTGGTCCCTAAAGCTGAATATATTGTCGTGGCAAGGCATTTTTTTCCCCTTTGGTTTTGCTTTACAAAAGGGTTTAGGTTTGCATTTCTTCAGGAATGTATTTTTTTTTTTTTTTTTTTTTTTGTGCTGCATAAAAAGAGAGATTTAACTGCTGTTGATTGTTTGTTTATTTCGATAAGATCAGAAATCCTGAAGTTTGGTGTATTAATAAGACATATATTCTTTCTTCGATTCAGCTGAGACTTACGGCGAAACCATCGATGCTTTGAAATAGATATGATTCAGAGGGAAATTATTTTTGCCTTTAAAATTGAATTTTTCCAGTTTCTATTAAGATTGTGAAGTATGTTTTATGCATTAATGCTAACTTACATGGTTCAACGATTTACAAGATTTTCACAAATTGTGTAAAGTTAATAGGATTTACCTTATAATTTGTTTATAAGTTATTTGTTAGACATTGATTCATTTGTATCATTTTTTACCCTTCAAAGTCTAAATTTAAACTCTTTTAATGCATTATAGGGCATTTTGAAGTAAAGTAAAGTTTGCTTAATATAGATACTTGCATAATAAATGTGCATGATTCAAGTAAGCATAATTTTAATAAAAGCCCAAGCTGTCAAATAATGTTCCTGAGAAAATGAATTGAAATAACTGTTTGTTATTTTTGGTTTAATAATCTTTGCTACATATAATAGTTATTTCATTTCTGATTTAAAACTTCTGTAATATTGAGCAACCTATACTAATTGGACTACATTTACGAAATAAAATAGGCATATTAATCTATATGTGTTAATAAGTATTTCATTACATTCAATAGTTATTTCATTTCTTATTTAATACATCTGTAATCTTAGATACACATATATACTGATAAGCTTATATTCACTAAATTATATAGTCTTGTTATTCTATGTGTACCTAAGATTATAGATGTATTAAATTAAAAATGAAAGGATCATTGATGGAATGACCAAAAATTAAATATTAAAAAAAAAAAAAAATGCTTACCAAGCCAAATATTAAAAAAGTTATTTAAATTCATGTTATTATATATAAGTTAATTACATTTTTAACCTCAAAATTGTAATTATTTTTCACTACGAATAAAGAGTAGCACTAAATCACCACTCATAGTGTAATTTTCCAATCATCGCGTAAATACTTGTATACGAATTAGCATACGAAAGTGTAAATTATTATGCATTTTCTTCAATCACATAAGAATCTGAAATAAAACTTTTATTTTCCCATAAACAAATGTAATAGGTCCAATAGATAAGGTTTACATGAACTTTAAGGAATTCCTCAAAAAGCGATATATAACAATATAAGATTTTTAGGTTACAATAGTTACAGTTGAAACAAGATAGTTAAATTTTCTGACAGCTATTTTCATCTACTTAACAATTTTTGCTACAAACTGTCATATTACACATGTCTCAAGAAATTGTTGCCTGAAGTCATAAAATTTAATGCTAGCGTTGGTATGACTAAAAATGTGATGTGAGCTTTTTTGTGATTGCTTACGCTGTTTTCGGAATTGTAGATATAACGAAGAACAATAACATAATTTTTTTTTAAATCATGTATCATCCTTCCTCTGGCCAAAGGAATTTGTTTTTGAAGTCAAATACCGTAAATGTAAAAGCATTATCTTGTCTCCCTAAT
Source organism: Linyphia triangularis (assembly GCA_963978545.1). Taxonomy (NCBI): domain Eukaryota; kingdom Metazoa; phylum Arthropoda; class Arachnida; order Araneae; family Linyphiidae; genus Linyphia; species Linyphia triangularis. Next base: position 18,829,573 of record OZ021732.1, on the reverse strand, counting down.
ATTGAGTGAATTAGAAAGAGTAAAAAATCGAGTGAATTGAACCTTTACTTAGAAAAATAATATCATATATTGCTCATAGCAATGTTATAAAATATGCTCCGATACAGTCTTCTGTAATCAACATTTTCTGATGATTCAAATGTATATTTTCAAACACGTTTTTTGATTCTAATAGTTCAAAACTTTAGAATAGTTAAAAAATATAAATTAGTATAATATTTTGATTGTATCTCCTTAGTACCTTTTATCGCATAAATCTTCTAGAATTGTCCAATTCAGATTTTTAAATGCCTTAAATAAATTTTAAAAATTGAGTAGAGTCAGTTTCTTTTTAATTAATGTAAATTTACCTTAAGAATATTTTGCAAGGGACCATCTTCAATGAAGTGGATTAAAAAAATATTTATAATTTTAACTTTTAAAATACGTTATCCACAGGTATACTATCATTTAAGCATTCTTACATTTTATTAAAGATTTTCCTATTTTAACTTACACTCTATTCCTCTAATAGTTAAGCAAAATAAATCCAAGAAATCCTTTTTTGGACACCCTTTAAATTTAATTAACCTTATGTTATGAAACGCTGATTTAAAAGTATACATATTTACTTTGAAAATATAACACTGAATAGGCCTTTGATATAAGCTACTTCCCATACATATCATAATAAATTCCCTCTTCCACAATAACGTAAAATGTTCCTATTTAAAATATATTTTACGTATAAAAAATAAACTTTGCAATTTTTCTTTCGAAGTAAGTGGAGAATATTTTTGTTTCATTTGCCGCTAAATGTTACGCCACTATGAAATCATCAAGAGATTATTCTGAACTTCCCTTTGGCTTATGGCATTACCTGCCTCAAAGAAGCCCAACGTTATTACTTCAAGAAGTGTCTCTTCTTGCTTTTGCAAGCGGTTTGCCCAAGATCGGTAAGAGTACACAAGGAAGAACAAGCATTGGTAGGAAGCCAATATTTTCCAAAAGGGTCGTGTTAAAAGATGAAAAAAAAAAACGGAAGAAGTGCCTGCCTTGAGTTTATCTTTTCCGCACACATTTTCTTTGCTTATCGAAAAGTACATGTTTAACCACTTCTGAGAGATTGAAAGATTGCGACTTTGGAAGAATTTTCGGTAACACAACGGTGATTGTTTTGAGTCGTTTTTTATAAAATATCGTGGACATTATTTTGTGGGATATATTTACCTTCTGATCTTACTGTATACTAAAGAGGGTACTCGATTTGATCAAATGTTATGCATGCTGTATTGAAAATGAAAAAAAAAAAGGTTTAAATTAGATTTAATAAGTATCTTAATATTTTTTACAGTGGGAGTTATTTAGTATGTAATATATTTAAATATATTATTATACTGAAATTATATATTAATAGATTAATTTGTGACTCTATACCTATTGAAAATGATAATCAATGCATGTTTTGAAGGTTAAAAAACTATTAACTGTGGGGCATTAAATTGTTGGGATTTTTTAAAAACTTCTTTGGACATTTTACATTATTTCCATTTTAAGGGAACTCAATATATAATCCAGTACACGTATTGTTAAAATGCATACTTTGAATGTTTGTAAAGTTCTTAATAAATGAGTTTGAATATGTTTAATAGATCTTATACAATATATTTAAGCTAAAATTCAATAAAAAGTATTTTCAGATTTTTTTTATATATATATTTTCAATATTACAATTATTTTAAGAAAAACATCTTTTCCTAGAGATTGGTACATTAAAAATGATAGGATTTTTTTAAATCTCAGTTTAATCTGTAAGTTATTTACAACAATTTTAATACAAGAATAAGTTGTATATATTAATTACTTCGTTGGAGAAAGTATAATGATTTATAAAGTATCATTTCAATGCACCTTTTCCAACTAACTATTAGAAAACATAAAATTTAAAGGTAAGTCATATAGTTATAAATTGATAGTTTTCTTTTTAAAAAAAAAAGTATAACATATTTCTAATTTAAGTAGATACTAAAAAAGACTTCAATTTCAAGGGAAAAAACATGAACAAAATAAAATAAAATCCCAAACAACCTAAAATAGTCTTTCATATTAGTTTACATTTATTTCAACAGAGGAGTATTATGAGTTTTAATCAGACTTATTTACCTAAAGGGCAACTAATATGAATCGTAGCTTTAGCAAAAGTCTGCATTCAAAATGATAAAAAAATAAAAAAAAATAATAATAATAATACTATCCAAACTAGTCAATATTAGCCATAAATTTTTCTCCAACATAATCAGATGAGTTTGGACTTAAAATATGTTATATTTATTTCCACATGAATTAATATTTCATACATATAGACATCAAGGAACGCTAGACAAATGTACATATATCCATATATCAGCCAAATAGTACAACGTTAGTAAAACACAAATATTTCTAATTTTGAATGATTCTTTTATGAGTATGAATCTGAATAATTTTGAACCCAAACTCGTTATATATTGAGAAATCTCGTCAAAAGTGTAGCGTCATATAAATGCAAACTAAACGTCTATTGCTTGTGATATTATTTTAGGAAAAATAAAGTATTCTGAGAACAAACTGTGCACAGTTTAATGAAATATCGAATCAAATGTGTAAACAAATAGTGTATTCTTATGCAAACATTTACATTGTAAAACTGCATTAGAAAGCATATCTCCAACTTTAAAATATTCAAACAGCTTCTAAATTTCATTTTGAAACTACCATACAAATTTTAAATATGTATGTTTGTTTAACCATAATAAACTATTATTATTTGTATTTGTACAAAAAATGGATATCTAATACCTATAATTTTATTAATATCTAAATTTTGGCTGGAAAAATAATGTTGGAAGTATTAGATGTATTTTATATTTAACTTTTAAACCTTGAGAATATGGGCAATTCTACCATAATTTTAACTTTTAGATAAGGGAAACTTTGCAAAACAAAACGTAACAAATAAACATAAAATGTTTATGAAAAGCTTATTAATGTTTCAAGATTACTAATAAATAGTCAGCAGTGATCGTTTTTAAAGGAATTTTATTATAATGACTAAATATATTGAGTTTTTGTTTCTAACTTTCCTTTCTGTCTTCATGATATTTAAATTCTATAAAATTTTACATTATGCATAATTTGCACTTATTGCGCTTAATATTGGTAACCATAAAATGTTAAGACGCAGCAAACATATAATAAACAGTATTGTGAAAGGGTATTTTCTGTTAGCTTTGCCGAAATGTCACACTTTTGTATTTTGTGTTCATACTTTTAACATTACACCCATATGCGCTTATGGAAAATGGTCTGAAAGTACAATAATTTTAAATATATATGCTGGGAATTCAGAAAATGTATTGATTATAGCAGCAAACAAATTTGAAGCAATTTACTGAAAGTTTTTACGTCTGAGACGATAATGAAAGCCAAAGGATTGTAAGGACAAAACACAGGGATATGTTACAAGTAATAGGAAAATTATTACTAAATTAGATTTGGTTACGTATTCGGATCTAAATGTATTACAAAAACAAAGTTTCCTTCTTAAAATAGTTGTTGAAATAGTTTGTCATAGTTTTTGACATTGTTTATGCACAAAAATCTGGTTGATATTGGCTGCGGCGGATCCTCAATTCAAGACATTATTTCTGTCACTGGCAGGCTGTGGTAATCTTCTGTTAGTGACTAAAAGAACTTGCTGGTTGAGCGATACATTGACATAACAGTTATTGCATCAGTTTCCAATTTTTCTACAATTTCAAGATACCACACTGTAAATGCTGGTGTCTTAAATTTAGACACAAAATGTCTGAAAAATTCATTTCAGACACATTAAGTGACTTAATTGGAGTAGCATTGATCCATTTCAGACATAACACGTGTCTGATTCTTTCTGAAATCACATTTAGACACACTTGGTGTCTTAAATGTAGACAGAAAACACCATATTAAGACATTTTGGGATTCAGACACCTAACATAATAAGACAAATAACGTCTAAGACACCAAACACGATTTAAGACATCATGTTTGGTGTCGTCGACGTTTTCATCAGGAATTCATGATGGGGGTATTTTTTCCGATTCAATTATACGATTTCAGGCGAAGAAAACACTGTAAATAAACAATGGAATAGATAAACGTGATTGCAATATGCAAAATAATTTATTTTTATTTTAAGAATTTTATTTGTATTTTAAGATTTTTTTATTTGTATTTTAAGATTTTTTTATTTGTATTTTAAGATTTTTTTATTTGTATTTTAAGATTTTTTTATTTGTATTTTAAGATTTTTTTATTTGTATTTTAAGATTTTTTTATTTGTATTTTAAGAATTTATCACCAAAAGCGACTTAAACACTCAAAGGAATGGTCAAAATAAGACATTTGGATTTTAAGACGGGAAGTAATAAAACGTCTGAAATGTACGACTATATAGCGAAACTATATAGTCGTACCAAATAAGATAAGGGAAGGGCTTTTGGATGAGCATTTGGCGCATGCGCTTTGTAAAGAATTCTTGCTTCATTTAAACGTACTAATGCTTGTATATTTCGCGTCTCGTCTCGGTGTCGGCGTTCGTGTAGCGTTCGATTACAAACAAAATGGTTGTAAACTATTCTAAAGTGGTTGCTTTCCTTCTTTTTAAGTGGCAGAAATAGACAGTCGGTAGTTCCAAAAACCAAATACTTTCCTATTTTATCTTTAATGATAATATTCTTTAATCTTGTGCTTTTGTTTAACTGTGCTTAAGAATTATTTTGGAAGCGTTCCTTTATGAAATCGACATGGAGCATTTCTTGAGATGATGCAAGTTGCCTTACAAGAAACTAATGCTAACCTCTTTTTGAACTATTTAGATTGGCTTTATATTTAATAGTCAATGAATTAGTGAAAAATGGGGTACCGTGTTACAGTAAGTGTTATTCAATAATACACTTATTTTCAGTGTTTTTATTATTTTAATTGATCTAGTATTTCTAAATGACACCCACAGAATTCTAAGTTTTCTGTTTTTACATTCAGTTATATTTTTATAGGTTTTGTTGCATATTACAAGTACTAATGGGAATATATTTGGCATGGGATTTGGTATAATCTGAATAACATTTATTCTTGGTTCTCGATGGCAGCAATAAAATTATGAAAATCAATGCTACAAAATAATTTGTGAAACAATTAATATTTGTCAAAATGAAGAATTTTTTTCTACATATGTTGTTCAAACATTTTAAAATAATATTTTAGCAAAAAAGCTCATAATAATAGGCTAATAATTTACTTATAATCACTTATATAAAACTCGGTTAAATAAAATTTTCCGCAGTGAGTTGAATTGTGGTAGCTCATAAAAAATCTTATAATGCAAACAAACTTTATTTTAGTTTTATTTCTAAGAAATGTCTATATACTGCATTAAATATCAGATTTCACAAAATAATAAAAATAAGTTTTTTTATGCGTTAGTTTGTTGAACGTATGAAAATTTGCATTTTTTTAAGTAATAATCTAATTAAAAATTGAATTGCATAGATTTTAATAATATTTTTGTTTTGTATGTACTTTATACGTTATGTAATTGACGTGAAAAATTTCAATTCTACATCTTTAATTGTTTTTTAAACGAAGCATAAAATTTTTTGAACAATCAATGTTTTGAGAAAACTCGAGAAAACTATGGACATTTTAATAACTTGCATGTTTTTCAAATTTAATGTGCTCTACCTCTGTATTTTGAAGCAGCCATCTTTATTCTAATGCCTTTTTTTATATGAAATTTTTTAAAGTTTTTTAAATGCCCTCTCTAGTCTTCTCAGCGATTAACGGGTTGAAATGCGTTGTACGCCCCCCACTTTGGTGACTTTGTAAAATGCCGCCAAGTTGTATTGACACTTCCACTGAATTGAACTTAAGGTTTGTCAAAATGGGTGCCAAGTTGTAATGGAACCATATAGGCACCAGGTTACCATATTTGACGCAAACTCACTAAAAAAAAGGATAGGGGGCTTATAACGCATTTTAACCGATTAACAAAGTGTCGCAGTGACAGGGAAAACTGTTGTAAAAAGGTTCTATCCTCAAAATTACAGGAATTAGAGCATACCAAAATTTGGGAAACCAACTTTTTCAGAAACACAAAAAAAATTATGTGGAACTTGCATACTTTTCAAATTTAATATGCTCCACCTCTATATTTTGAAGTATCTCCTTACATACTTCTAATGCCTTCTGTTTTACTTGTTTATTTTTATGCATCTTTTGAGGTATTTTTTAAATGCCTTATATCTGCTTCAGCTATTCGACAATAATTCAAGCGTCATAGTGTTATAATCACTGCTGTTGTGTAGTGTTATTATAGGGGAATGCTATAACCAGGTAAAATTCCCAAATGGGGAATAATTAGATTACAACTGCTTCATCCATCATTAACATATATTTATGTTGACACATAATGTATCCCAAGCATTTTTAGACTTGCCAGTGCAACGCATAGTACTATAAACCAGGTGCATGCTTACATTACGCTTATTATTTGTCCTTGAAGTTGACATGAAAAAAGCAACTGAAAACTATGATACAATCTTAGAAGCCAAAACTTTTCTATTTGAGATTCAGCCCCAATACAATGTCTACTATACCAATGCATATATTTTACAATAAGTCCCTGTTACTATCTCTTACTTGGATATATTAATAGTTGTTGTTTTACAATCTCATGCTTACATTTACCAGGAAAGTGTAACATAGTCAACAAAAAGTTATGAGCAACATAGTAGTAATACAGTAATTTTTACTTTTTTTTTAAATAAAACTTTTTAATATTAAATTTGAATTGGTTTGTGTAAAAATTTGTCCAACATCTGAAAGGTACCACAGACAACCTATTCAGATACATCAACTGTCTGAAAATATCCCCAATTCAGACACTCCAAATGTCTGAAAATACCCCATTTTAAGACACTTCATGTGTCTTAAAGATTAAGACACCATTTTTCGTCTTAAAACAGTGCCACTTGTTTAAGATACTTTTGTGTCTTATTTTAAGACATTTCAATTTGCTGTGCATGTGTTGTCGTAACATACAGCAACACAGTTTCCTTTCATATATTTATCAGGTTTTCCAGTTTGTTGATTAGTGGAAGTGTTCAGACAATCATTTTGTGGTCCATCATATTTGTGAGAAGGGGCTGTTTTCCTACGAGAAGTTGGGATACTTGTAAAGTTCCATATGCGGGAATGTAATTAAAATGTTTGCATTTAACTCCTTCACAAGCAAAACACAAGAGAGCATAAGCATTTGAAGATGTGGAACTCCATACAACCTGCCTTAGCTACATTGTATTTGATATTGGTTTCAAATTGTGTGTAACTTATACATCAATAGCTTTAATGTATTTAATGAATATATGAAACAATTTAACTTTAAGGTCCGAATTTTCCAAAACTTTGTATAAAGTCTGAGCATCTATAATATATGTGACGTGTGCTATAAACTAGTCTACCTTTGCTAACCCAACTATCAGCAAAACTTTAGAACTCAGTGAAGTTCCATGTGACTTCTTAAAACCCAGTTCTTGAGCAAAATGTGTAAGCAAGTACAAGTTCGTTTTATTTTTGTATTATATTGTTGGGCCATCGCTTTGGAAATGAAAGCTATTAATAAGTGGTCATGTCTTTTGTATTATATCTAAAACTGGCATACGATGTGCCCAAACGCTATTAGAATCATGACGCAGATTTTCTTATATTGTTAAGAATTAAATACATCAACTTCAATAAGTTTTTTCTTCTTTACTCTTTTACATTGGAACTTTTTGTATTATTATTTTTTCCTTATTATCTATTGCCTGCTGCCTTAATGCCATTGATGCTTTGTTTTGTTATTTATGTCTAACTTTTAATAATTTGTTACATTTTTATATCTGTGATGTACCAGGGGTAGTTAAGGCATCTTCTGATTTCAAACTGATCTCCATTGCTTAGTGTTTTTGAAATTTACAATATCCATTAATCATTCATTTCATATTCATAATTTTAAATTGTCCTATGGTGTTTTGAATTATCTACTAGATTAATATTAAAGCAAAACATAGGAAGAAAGTTTGTTATACAAACCAGTAAATAGTTACTATGCGCTAAAGTTTTTTTTTTGTTTTTTTTTCAAGAGTTATTGCAAATTTTGCATAAAAATGTTTGATCTTATCGATAATACCCAAAAATTGTAAAGTAATGAAAGGAAATTAAGTAATTTATATATTTTTTTATTTCAAAAAATTCATTTTAATTATAAAGTCATTTATCCCCCTCCCCACCAATTATATTAATTCATAATTCACTACTGTTCCCAATGTGATCCTTACCTTCCCTTTCAATTGTAAAATGCAACAGGGACGGAAAGGAAAAGTGTCCTGTATTCTAAGCCATCACCATGTTAGGTCTAACTACAACCTCATGGTACATGATTTTTTTTACAAATTTCACCTACATTAAACCATGTAACATAAGAAGTTTCAACTTTCCTATCAAAGTTTCATAATAATCCTTGGGCAAAGCCAAGCAATGAAGCTACCTAGTTGATATACTGTGTTTGAGCTTGTTCTTCTCAAAGCGGTATGATGGAATAAAATGGCTGCTTCTAAATGAAATGTGAGTTTTCTACTGCTCAGTTTTTACTTTCAAACTGGCACTGTAGCTTCTTCTATTGCCTATTTTTATCACTTTAACATGAGGGATGGTAAGGATATCAAAATCCAGAGATAAAGTTTAAAAAGAGAAATTAATAATGAAATTATCAAAAGCCTACACTTTTTTTAAGTATTTATGTTTGAAAATATTGTAAGTTCAATAATAATTATAAGTAGGTCTGATTTTCAAGAAACAAATTTATCCATTTTGGCCCGAAACAAAAAAATTGTCGTTAGGGACAAGGGATGGAAAGGAATTTTGTCTTTCTAAAATTTTTTACTTTAGTTTTTTAAATAAATACTGTTGTGTAGTTTATAACAATTAGATTTATAGTTTAAGAAAAAGACAAGAGAAGTATGCTGTCATGAAGCTATCGAGGCCCCTTGGTTTGAGGCTGCTAGCGCCATCTGCCTTCCTCCCACACATGAATGATGTTGAGATTCATCCCCCATTCTACGCTGGGGACGCCATGTTATGAAGACGTCTAGAGCGTTAGTCTCAGAAGTGATTTTGTTAATATATAATTTGTGTCGTCTTTCCATTAGTTAAAACCTATTAGCCAAGATCTAGAGAGGACTCTTGCCATTCATTTCATTAACTGTTATAAAAGATTTACGAAACGTTACGAACGAACGAACGGGGAAGCCGCTCGCCTCACATATGCATTATTCTAAAAGTTATGACTCAGAGACTTAAAAGTCAAAATTATGTTAGAATTGCCCATATATACAATTGCCACTAATTTTAGATCAATGCAACGAAAGTTTAGGTAATTTCTCAGACTCATTTATTGATTCTGATATCTTTAACATCTGTAAGTTTTGTTAAATTTTAATTTTTATTTACATTTGTTTCAAAAAATTTTGATAATATATATATATATATATATATATATATATATATATATATATATATATATATATATATATATATATATATATATATATATATATATATATATATATATAAATTGAATATATATATATATATATTCAATTTCTTCATTTGAGAATCGCTACACCAAAAGCAACTCTTATTTATCTTATCGTTAAATCTTGAAAACTGCAGCGAAAAAAATAAACAGATTTATACAATTATGTTGATCTTAGTTAATCTCACATATTGCCCATCTATTCTTCAAATTAGTTTTGTAAGATATTAAAATAACGTCATTCGTCCCCATTTGTGAATTTTCATGAATATATTTTAGAATAAAACAATATAACGTGATTATAAAGTAATAATACATTCTAGAGATAATTACATTTCATTGCATACATTACATTATTAATCAAACATATATCATGCAAGGACACATTTTTATTACATTTCAATGCGCCACTCTTACACATCTTGGCACAGAACTCAGCGTTCTACTGTGATCCAGAAATATGGCGCAGCAATGATAGTGTAATTTCCTCATCTATGAATTTCGCTGGCAAATGGTTGGCTGTTATTAGATAATCTGGCGCCGTCAGCAACACGAGGGCTATAATTTGCTGAAACATTCGTCATTTGACAAGCCAACATACATTTATAAACGCCCATGCCTTACACGGGACTCGAACCCGCAACCTCGCAGTCTAGAAGCTAGCTCGCTAACCACTATACCGTTTGGTCTGCCGCTGGCTGATGGAATGGTCGGGACTAGTCAAAAGTGTGAGTTCCACAGTCTTCAGAATTAACCCCAATAGATTTCTTTGTATAAATATTTATAAAATCCAAGTTGTACTAGGTGAAGATGTGCAATATTGAACAGCTTAAACAACGGATTACAGTCGCAATTGATGAAATTACGCAGCTATGTTGTGTATGTTTTTAGGCAAGCTGAGTGGTGCTGGGGTGAGATGTGCAAGGGCGTCACATTGCTACTAAAGGTAAGTCCTGGTACGATATATGTTTGATTAATAATGTAATGTATACAATAAAATGTGACTATCAAAAGAATGTATAGTTGTTTTATAACCATCTTAAATGTAAGCAATTATAAGGAACATACAAAGTATGAACATGATAAGCAATATTCTGAACAATACTTGACTATATTTATGCAGTGAAAATCTGCTATTTTTAAGACATTAAAGCATGTTTGCTGGTACTAAATCTAGCAAAACTCCAATCAAATTTTTTTTTTAAAAATATAAGGTAGGAATGGGATAGGAGAAGAAAGCAAAGCCCAAATCTAAACCATCTCTAAAAATAAGTTTGCGATAAATTTCTTTTGAGCGTAACCCCGTTAATGCAAAATGTCCATTACACTGATGAAAAAAGCGTAGGAAAATTATTCGTCTTCCGCCATTTCGTTATTAGCGCTGGGAGAACTGATGCAATGGCACAATCTGATTTATTCTTGCCATTTAGCCTACCACATTTTTGTTTCTTAAAAAAATAATTTTCTGTTTCCTTATTTCTTAATTTGTTAGATTATATATGAAATATAGCTATAAAAAGAGTTCAAATATTTTGACCTGAAAAAGGACGTAGCATTTATGTTTATAAAACTAATGTATTGAACAGAAAATGTAACGTAGATTTATTTTTATAGAGTGCAAATAAAAATTTCATGAAGTGAATTATTTATTGTAATGTATTATTAATACGGAACTTACATATAAATTGAATGTGTTTTTATTAACTTGAAATATAAATTGTAAAGTAGAGCATTGTATAATTGTTAAGTAGTATCACTAAAGAATTGTAATAAGTAATATTCGAAATTAATGTTATATTGTGAATTTTAAATAAAGTATTACAATTCAGTTAAAAGATTTATATTACAAAAAAACATAATAGTGATATAAAAAATTTAAGCTAACGTTTTTTTTTTTTTTTTTTTTTTTTTTTTTTTCTATGTTGATATTTTCAAATGACTGAAATGAATTTCCATTATTAATGAACAAGGACTACTTATAATAGGTAGTTCAAATATTGATCTAAATCTATAACCCTATTGTTGTAATTAGGTCAGACTCATGCATAATCTCCGTGTGATTACGTCATTCCGAATGTGTAGATTGATTAACATTTGAACTTACTCTCGGCCAACTCTGAAATTTTAAACAAAAGTATTTTCCTCCCTGAATTTTTAAAGATGGAGCCACGCAATATAAAAATTTATGTATTTTTTTTTAATTTGGTTATTCGAATTTTCTATCGAAGTCCCAAATTTCTACAGACAATCACTTTCTAGTTGCTTCTTTGGTGGGTGAGTATGTGCTAGTGAAAGGAAGGTTTGGTTCTTCTATTTCAGTTATAAATTTAATGAGATATCGTTATATTTTGATAAACTAGTAATCCGCAGGATATGTTTTAGCGACATGATAAATTTTAGACTGTTGTTTGATCATTCTTTACGACTGCGATCCATTTCATTGCAGCGGAAACCGTTTGTTGTGCTTCCAGGTAGCAACACTTTGGTTTAGTTCGGTTTGTTAAACTGTATATCTGGGTAAGTTTGTATTTGGATTTTAGCTTTTCGTTAAGTTTTTTTTTTAAATATTATGTCGTTTTTGTTGAAAACATGAGTAGAAATTGAGTCAGTTTTAATTGACTTTCAAAACTTTGGTATGAGAGTTGCTTTCTTTTATTTCAGTTTTATATTTGGTGAGATATCGCTATATTTTGAAGAATTAGTATTTCAGAAAGAGAAATAGTGTCGGTTGTAAAATTATTTTGCTGCAACTGACACCATGATTTATTGTAAGATTTACTGAATATTAACAAAATTTTAATACAATATCCGCTTTCAGTTTAGATCAGCAAATGGTTTTTATTGAATTGCTACTGATAAAAATGATTTGTTCAATTACTGTTTGTTGTTTTTCATGAAAAAATGTAATTTATTTTATTATTTTATTGATAAAAATTATCTGTTTTGGCATTTAGTTGGCAAATCCAAGTTCATTTTCGGTCGGCAAATGCTTTTTATTGAATTGTTTGAGATTGGGCGAATGAATAATTGTTTTTTATTACATATCTTGTTATTGTTCTTTACTGTAAAATGTTTAGATTCAATCTCGGCCATTGCTGTGTTTTAATAAATTTTTATAATTCGTAAATAGTTTTAGATTGTCGAAATTTTCAATTAGTAAATGGTTTTCTAAATTGAGCTCTGAGGGAGGAGAGAAGTGACAATGCAAAATTATCTGGTAACAGTAAAAGACATATAAATGGTAATCGAAATCATCATTAATATTTCAATAACGCAGAAAACTGATGTTTTGCGTATCAATGGATCTTCTCGGGGAAATCCTCTCACTGCCATTACAGAGGATTCGAAAAGCAAAGACTAATTGAACCGCAACAATTTTAGTTTTTCCCTTTTGCAACGGGATTCATCGGCGCTTTATTTGAGATGTCAAAGAATTATTTGTAAATGTGATTTTTGTATCAGTGTTGTAAGGTTTGGAAGTCGTGTATATTCTGTAAATGATTTAAGTATGAACCTACTTACACACAGGCGTTGTATTTTACACATCGTGTTTAATTGGCCAAGGATATCTGGTAAGTTTGTCAGTTTATTGTTTAAAAATAATATAAACGATTTTTTTTTTTTTAATTTTTTTGTGAATACAAAAGTGTTTGAATTTTTGTTGGCGCCCTGAAATGGCAAGGATTTTCTTATTTTCTGAGCTTTAAAATCCTGTATGTAACAATATACTGGCAACAATATTTTAATGTGCATATTTTTGTCCAGCATTTAGAAGAGCTTTTTTATTTGCTGCAGCTTTCAGTTATTTTCAAATCGGCCAATCAAGGACGTGTGCGGCCGTCATTGTTACATACTTTACGATTTATTCTACATTGAGTGTTAGTTAATTAGAGATGGAATTTTATAAACAATGTTGCTTTCAACGATGCGTTTTTATTATTTCCGTTGTATCGCTTCCATTTTTTTTAAATAAAAATTGAAGTCATGCCATTGTTTTATTTGCAATTGATTACTCATAAAAATGATCTGTTCAATGAATGTATGATATTTTTCATGACAAATTTTACTTTTATGTTTTAAATGAGTGTTCGTTAAAATTAATAATTTATTATAATGTTAAATGTGAGTTTGTGTTTCTTCATTTGGGGGTTCGGCACAATTCAAAACAAAATTTAAAAACTCGTGACTGTTTTACAAATGATTAAATTATTGGGGGGGGGGGGCATAATACAAAATTATCTGGTAAAAGGTTAACCGCATATAAATGTTAATCGAAAATGGCAATAATATTTCAATAACATCAACAATCCTTCGGAGAACTCGCAGTAAACCAATGTTTTGTGTATCAATGGTCAATGGACCATCTCGTGGTTTTATATAAATATATTCTGTTTCTGAACAGTATTCCAAGTAATATTCACTCGGAAACATTCAACAGCTTTTTTTATTTGGCAATGTCTTCATGAACATTTATGATTGTACAATAATTTGCAAGTTTCATTATCTGCTTCAGAATTGTAAATTGGAGGTTACATCACAGTTCTTGAGTGTTAGTGACATTAACCAAAATAAAAACCCTATCATTGAATTGACAATATTTAGAAATAAGAGCATCATAAAATTTTAGGGACAATTTTGACAAAAACGTATTCTTTAAACTTTTAAATTACTCTGAATCAACGAAAAACTCTTCCAATCACATTTTAAGAATTTTTTGTTCAATTTTAACTCCTTTCATTCAAATTTCAATTACTTACAATAAAATTTTAAGCAGTTTTCTTTAAATTTCAATTACTTCTAGTTAAATTTTGGGCACTTTCATTCAATTAAATTTAATCTCCCAACATCCTAAAAAATCCTATTAAGACGAAATAAATATAAGTAGTGATTTTTGTTTAGACTTAAGATTTAGAAATTGGTTTGAGTTTGCAGTGAAAGGCTTTATAATTTTGATCTTTGTATTAAAGTAAATATATAAAATAAACGCTTTCACATAAACTTTCAAAATTCTTTATTTGAATATAAGGAAAGATCTTTATATTAACCGAGCATCAAAAGATAGGGCATTATAGAATCTTTCAAGCATACGTATTATCTACTTAAAAGCAAGTATCATAATACTTTCAATTTTGAAAGTGTAATGATTTGTAATGCAGCAGTAAAATATATCTAGTGTCAAAGATTGAACATAAAGAAAATGAACTGAGTATATCTGTAATCCTTTCACCCACGCTTTCGGACAATTTAAGTGCTGGTAATCAGTTTTGGTTCTTTTTCATTGCAATACTTTTTTTTCCATTTCGTGTTTCGATCAAATTGTTTGAAACTATCTCAAACGTTACTTAAATATAGAAAATAACAAGGAAAAATATTTGGTGTGTAGATAGAGATTGTTACGTTAAGGAAGTGGCCTCGTAGGTGTTGCAAAGTTATTCTTTGATTAGGTCTGATATTAATTATTATTATTATTATTATTATTATTATTATTATTATTATTATTATTATTATTATTATTATTATTATTATTATTATTATTATTATTATTATTATTATTATTATTATTATTATTATTATTATTATTATTATTATTATTATTATTATTATTATTATTATTATTATTATTATTATTATTATTATTATTATTATTATTATTATTATTATTATTATTATTATTATTATTATTATTATTATTATTATTATTATTATTATTATTATTATTATTATTATTATTAATATTATTAATAATAATAATAGTAGTATATTATTGTTGTAATAGTTATTATCATTTTTCTATCATTATTACTATAATTATTATGTTCATGTTTATTTCAAATATTCTGGTTATTGTTAAACGGAAGATCATTTGAGTGTTTTACCTGAGAAAATAAGTACTTTAAAGTTCGTAAGTGAAACTCAAGTTTAATGATTACATTACTTTTCAAATTATTGCATAAAAATTCATTGTCTTGATAACTTTTTAAGATTTTCAACAATCAATGCTGAAAACCATTAATTATAACCGTTTAGTTCTTAAATTGTTAGAGAAATTTCATTGAGATAATGTAAAAGTTGTTGCTTTATAAAGTGTTTTTTTCATATTCAAAATCATATGTATTGGATTCAAATTACATATATAACACTGATATTTACATTGAACTACTTATATGACATTTCACGTTGCATATGTTTTTAAAAAATAAATTATTTACTTTATTTTCATAAAATTACATAAGATCACTTACACAGCATAAAAACTCAAAAGTGTTTATGCATAAATTATGCAGCTGTTTTTTTAGTTAACACGCAAACATGCATTTCCTGTTTTTTACCATTTTTTTTTAATGCCCTTCTGGGGATATTAATATTTTTCAGGCATATTTTTAAATATGTTGTCCTTAAATTTACTAGAATTATATAATAGCAAACATACAATAGACAATACTATTTTATTTTTCTAAGTCTATTGTCACTGTAGAGTTTTTAAACATTTAATTTAAACTTTACTTCAGAACTCGGAGAAAAGTTAAATAAAGAAAATGTAACTTTCTATGCTATGCATGCAATATTAATAATATATACCAATCCTGGAAATAAAATGAAACATTTGCTACGAAGTAGGTGAAAGCTAAATTAAATGATGAAATTGCGACATTGATACTAATATTATTACATATAAACATATTTTCTTAACACCTAAATTATGCAAGTTATTATTATTTTTTTTTTACTTCTAATAAGTACATTATTGTAAGTGTCTGATAATGTAACGTTTCTTAAAATAGTTGTAAGCAACGTGTTTAATTTACATATAAAGATTAAATGTTGTGAAATTCCATGAACAACTGATATTTTTACAATTTCGCTAACCAAGGATCTGTTTTAATAAAAACATATGCAATTTGATTATTTAATGAATTTGTTTCTGGTAATGATTTTAACTGTTCTATTTTGATTCAAAAACATTACTTTGTAGCACTTTGTTCATATTGCAAAAACTCCTTTTTGTTAAAACGACCCACAATTTTCCATATGGATGTAGTTGCAATTCGTGTTTTGCCACGTGGAAGTGGTTGTAATTCTGATTATTTTAGTAAGTTGTTATCATGAGTGATTTAATCTATTCTATATCAATCATAATATAACACCTTGTAGAATTTGTTCCATTTAGAAAAGTACTTTAATTCTCTACTATCCATAACTCTCTCTGTTAAAGTGGTTGCAATTAGTGTTTTGCCAGATGAAGGTAGTTGCAATTTCGATTATTCAACTAAATTATTTCAAGGAGCAATTTTGTCTATTCAACTTCAATCACATTAAATGATTTTTTAGATATTTCTTCATTTAAGGGGAGTTGGTACCCTCTATACCGGTAATATTAAATTGGCATATTTTATGTACCTTTTTCTCAGAAAGTAATTGATATAGGAGTATAATTTTTTCTTCAGTGCATTTAGCAGACACTTGTTATTCTACTGAATTTTTTTTTTTTTTTTCTAAATGAATTTTTGTGAAAGTTACTCACATTTGTTTAAAATCACAAGGTTTTTTTTTGCCAAAATAACGCCAAAACAAAAACAATATTTTTAAAATAACAACAAAATCGCACTTTTGTATATACATCTATATAAAAGGAATATGTGGTAAAACTTTAAGGAAGATAGTTAGTGCAGTTTCTGTGAAAAAGGCACATGAATAATGAAAAATGTAGTTTTGAGAAAAACTCATTTTAAAGAAAACATTACCTATACAAACAGTTACCAATTTTGTCTTCAAAAAATTATTAAAAATACGCTTAGTTGTGGTATTATTTCAAAAGAGGTATCCTTTTAAAGAGTAGAATTTAACTTTTGATAAACAATAATAAACTCAAACCCGATTATTTATAAATTTTAGAGTGTCAATTCCCCTTAAAACTACTTTTAGCTAAAACGACCCATAACTATTATCGTGGAGGTGGTTGTAATTTGTGTTTCACTACATGAAGTTGGCTGAAAATGAATGGCCATTGAATATATTTAATGAATGATTTATCTATCCAATTTTGATCCTTATACATAATCTTTGAGGTCTTTGTTATTTTAAAAAACTTATTGTTTCTAAAACGACTCATAACCATCTACGTACCGGTGTTTATAATTCGTGTTTCTCCCATTCTCTACCTATCCATACAAACATTGAGAAAGGGGAACAATTATGTTGGTTTGCCTCTATCAGTCAAGGGTATAATCTTGAAATCATACTTTTAACCGAATTACAGCTGCACAGATCTTGCATACAAAGTTAAACTTATTGGTCATACATTCCACATATTTTCAGGTGGATTATAACATAAGTTTCATGAATTTTTCGTATCTTTGGGTTTTTCAGAGAATGTTTAAAAACTCAAATTTAGACTGAGTTGTATTTTTTAGAAAGTATACTAATATGTCTTGTTATTGTCAGGCTTATCGTGACTGGGGAACATCTTACATTTTGTCCACGCAGTCAGATCACTGTAATCAGTGGTACTAAATGTTTTTGAGGAAAGCAAAGAAGTTCTAACATATTTCTCCTGCAGCAATTGATTTCTTACGCTCTGTTTGCTCCTAAAACCCAACCCTCACATTTGTTATCTCACAACTAATATCTTTACGCGAAACATATTTTCTGTTAAAGCTTTTATATGTTGTTGTTTTTGGAATTTCATACAAAAATTGTTTTTTCCCTTTTATATGACCCTAGCGAAATGATTTGGTCCATATTTTATGAAATAATATCCCTATGGTATGAGCAAACTTGTAAGATAACATACATTACTAATTGTTAAGTATCTTCGGATCATTCAATGGACTCGTTTGGGAATTAAACAATCCTAAAACATGGTTTGCTTATATCAGTTATTGGAAATAATTCATATACTCATGGTATTTTACAGGCATATCTAAAACACTGTAAACAAGCTAGATTATTTTCAAATTGTTAAGACAGTAATGCTGAGTCTTACCAAAGTCATTATTATATCGAATAACGCTAGTCCTATCACATTCGGTCCAAAACACTTAAAGAACTAAATGAAGGGCATATATTGGATGTAAAATTTTTACTGAAAGAAAGAATTTAATGGCCGAAGGGGAAATCCGTTTGAACGTTTGATAATTCTTCTGTACATTTTGGCGTTTAAGGCAACCGTGGACGGTTCGAGTGGGAGAAATGACAAAGTTGCTCTCTTAAAATAATGCAAAGCTTAAAAAC
This sequence comes from Linyphia triangularis, assembly GCA_963978545.1. Taxonomy (NCBI): domain Eukaryota; kingdom Metazoa; phylum Arthropoda; class Arachnida; order Araneae; family Linyphiidae; genus Linyphia; species Linyphia triangularis. The sequence goes on along the minus strand of OZ021732.1, from coordinate 18,810,708 downwards.
ATGATATATTTAGATTTTTGTTCGCAACATAAAACCCTGTAAGAGTTTAAATTTTTAATAAGTTGTTGCCATATCAAAACAGTTGAAACATACGTGACACGCGTTGCAGAGTTCCTTGGAAAATGTGCGTAAAATATAAAATAAGTATTTGCAATATAATAACTGTGCATTCAATAACTTTGAATTCAAAATTCGAACAAAAATGTATCTTATTTACCACGGATTTTATAGTATTATTTGCCGAGTGTTTTGGTAGCGTATGAGGGAAACCCGAATTGCAGCCCCCTCCGTACCGTGAGTTTTACATATCTTCAACGTGATTTTTTTGAATTGGTAAAAAGTTGCAAGATGATGCATTTACATCATATTTAAATACACAAAGTCATTCAAGGAACAAATTAGGAAAAAAAGATATTGTATACATTTGTAATACAACCGTATGTCCATTTGTACAAACCTAAAAATATCCATTTTCTCAAACTTGAAGTTTTTAATGTAAACATAAGATGAAGCAAACAATTATTTAAAATAGTTTTATATAATGCTAGCTAAATTCAAAACTCTATAATAACAAACAAAATTAGGATCTTTTCCATAGTTATAAGACGAAAATCCTCAACGCATGAGTATTAAGTAAATATTTGACGTTATTTTTCAAATTTGGGTAATTTTCACGAACTTTTAAGGGGGTCCGGCACCTCCATAGGAGCCCATGTTGAATTCAACAACTTTGGGAGCATCTCAGTTAATAACTGATCCTTCAATAATTATGAAACTTTCACAGTATAATATTTGGATATTTTTGAATACTTTAACACGAGATTTTTGTTATTTTTTAAAAATTAAAATAATTATGATTTTCTAAAAATATGTTTAAGAAATATTATAAAATTTTAGACTAATTATTTTTTTAAAAAAAAGTATGCTACTTATCAATAATTCCTCGTGTTAAAGTACTTAAATACATTAGAGAAACATGTATAAAAAATTTCAAGCATTTATGTCATATAGATTTTAAGCTATGTGCCCCCAAACATGAAAAAATGGCATTTTGAGAAATTCGGCTTTGAAGTTAAAAAATTTGCATTAAATACCTATATTTTGTTCACTTCAAAAAACTATTAAAAATACTTTGAAATAAGATATAATTACAAATGAGGCATCATTTTTAATACAAAAATTTATATTTTAATAAACAGTAATAAACTCGAAATCAATAATCTGAAAAAATTTCATGTGCCGGACCCCAGCAAAAGAGTTTTTTTTTTATTTTTATATGTTCCATTGATTACGATGTAAATATATAACTTTTATGCTCTTTTAGATCCACAAACTAATTGTTTTGCTACATCCTAATTTATAATGCATTTCTCATCAATTGTCAAGAATATAGTTTCAAGGCATAGCATCTCACTATGAAAAGTTTTACACACACAAAAACTTATCATTATCACTGAAGCATACATATATATATATATATATAAACTTGATATATATATATATATATATATATATATATATATATATATATATATATATATATATATATATATATATATCAAGTTTATTTACTGGCAATATGTTCAGCCGCTTTGAACTGCAAAGTAGAAAAATATCCTTTCACTTCTCATTCATGATCACGTATTTTCAGAATAATAGATTTGCTTTGAAAATGTTATACTTTTATTAAGCAAGTTATTCTTCTTACAAATTTGCAGAAAATTTTTTAGCAAATGTTTAGAAAGTGTAGATCGCTGGAAAGTATTAAATGAATTTGTTATTTTTTCTATCTGAGCAAATATCTCCAAAATACAACTTTTGCGACCCTAGTTTATTAGAATATCGAAAAGATAAAAGTTTTTATCCTACACTCTACTGTTTATAAAGGTGTTTTTATTTTAATGTTCTTCTGTTAAAGCTTTAAAAGTTGGCTAAAGTCACATACTAACGTGTGTGAAATATAACCATATTCAGTTAAATTTAACTGCTTCCTATTGCTATTAAATTCTTGCCAATGGTATTATGTATCGGCGTCACATGACTCAACGTCAACGGGGCTTCATAATATAAGCCTTAAGTTACAAATACCAGAACACTACGCTTTACTATCATGGACATGAGATAGATATGCAATACCTGACAGAGCTGGGAAGCTATTGTTTTAGCAGTCCACAATTCCTCTTTGGAAACAATTGATACAAATACTATACGTCTGAAATGTGGTCACTGAAGGATACTAAGTCTTACGAATGCTGTATATGTTTGACAAGTTCAGAAAAATAAAACTTTTATTGTACCGTATAAAAATGTATGAAAAGTGTAAAGCCTGAATATAGAATTCTTTACGAAACATCTAAATGCAAATACCAAGAGATATCAAATTTATTTTTGTAATTAGAAATAGCTATGGAATATTTGCTTATAGATAAAGGTGTCAAAAAACGTTGGAAAAGAGTTTAATGGTAAATTTGTAGGCATCATACGCCATACGCCTGCTTGGAAAAAAAAATAACTATACCATTACAGTGGCTAAAAGGCTACTGCACAGGACTGAATTACCCTTCTTACTCTTGTTTCTGCATAGTGTTGGTAGCATGGCAGAACATTAGATACAGGTGGTTATCAAAATAATGGAAATACCCTAAATTTACAGGGAATTCTGTACTAATATGACGTAAGACCACCTTTGGCATGTAATACAGTAGGTGGTTCAACAAACTTTTTTTTCAGCTACAGACCAAGACACCCCCTAATTTTTTTACATTTACCTGTAGTATTATTCTCCAAAAATTTTATCTTCCTACTCCATAAGAAGGTGGCGCTCAATGACCATTCATGTTTGTGCTTTTTTGTAATTTCGCATAATTTTCGAGTTTTTTGCTAATAAAAACATTAAAAAAAAAAAAAAAAAAAAAAAAAAAAAACTTTTTATGGGTTTTAAATACATGCAATATAGTTTGGCAACAGTTATTTACTGTATCTGGCAACATCCATATTATCAAAAACACTGTATGTTCGTGATCGTGAAGCACTTTGTTTGACTGTTCCAGTAGACGCAGCTTTGGGGCATGTTCCTCGAGCGTTTCCTCTTTAAAGAGGTGTCAAAAATCAAGAAGAATAAACCAGAAAAGAATACTCTGATTCAAGCAATGGGTAAATTCAAATCTGACTGTCCTTAGCCTTTCATTGGAACGGCAAACTTCTGTTAAAATCTTTTGGATTAAGAAAGATTGACCGTTTGTCTTTATATGTTTCGAGAGGGTATTAAATAACTTCCTAGTGTTTCAAAGTTGAGTGGTCGAAGAACAGCGAAATATATTTCAAAAAACTGTTTTTATGCTAGACAATGGCAAGTTGAGAATTAAATTTGGACAAAGTTTTGATACTACGTGTATAACTATTGGTTGTGTATTAGAGGCATGCATTAATTTGGAGAAAAAAATTGGACATGACCTATTGTGGCTAGTCTGCTGGCACCATGTCATGGAATTAATATTCGCATAGTTATTTAAGTTGTGCTATGGGCCATCATGTTTCACAGAGGTTTCTTTCTTCAACAGACTTAAAGCCGTTTGAAAAAGAATTGCACAAATAAACTTTCAGGATTTAGAACTGAAAAAGACATTAAAAAGTTTAAAGTTTCAACTGTAGCCTTTCTTTCATCTGTGGAAAAAACTATGATAGTTAGAGATGATTATAAAAAAGTAATCGAGTTGACAGTAATAGTTGGGCAATATACCAGAGAAAATCAATTGCAGAGCAGTTTCATCAATTCATCAAGCACAGTGGATAGCAAAACTCCTATACATTTTTAAATGCTTCTAATCAGAGACCAGCAAGAGAGTTTCCATATAACTAATAGAGAGAAGAGTTCCAGCTATTTGTACAATTCAATGCTTTTTTGAAAAAACGTTAAAAAGTATAAGATAATTTATTCTAAAATTGCAATTGCCTCTGGAAAAGTTTTGAAAAAGCTTATATGGTATCTTTCAAATGAATTGGTTGGTTAGGTCATATTTTCACACATAATTACAGAAAAAGAAAAAATTAAAAAGTATTGCAGATATGAATAACTCAAAAGATTCCAGAAATATAAAATGATGCGAGCTATTAAAAATGTTGAAAGATAATGCCAGTTTTAGAGAATTTGTGACAAAAAGAACTCTTAATATGGTAATTTTTCAATAATACGTTATCGAACATGTCTCTAGAATGACAGTGGGTTTCGATAATCTGAATCGTAATATCTACAGGATTTATATTGTTTACAATTTGCATACCTAATCCATATTTTTTAGATGTTATTAACTATTCATTCGATTGATTTCAATTAGATTTTGTTCTATGTAGGAGGTTGAGTGTCGTTTGAAAATGTTCATTAAGTACAGCTGTGCATTTAGAAACTTTGAATAGAGATGAAACTTAGACACTATTTATACTCGCTAGTCCACTCTTTATTGAGTGAGAATTTATGATTTGAAATGATATTTTGGTATTTAGATAATTTCCGATCGACCATTTTCATCTTAGAAAAAATGTAACCAAGTGGTGCTGTAAATCTTGGTAAAATGATGAAATAAACAACACTACTGATCTACATAGCACCACAATAATTATTCATTTCGTATTTAGGTGTAATAATTGCTTATTTTGAATGCTTTTCAGGATTTTATACTGCCTAATTTATAGGGGGTATTTTATCAGAATTTCAAAGATAATGGAGTAGCACAGGGGATTAACGAACGTTTGTGAGCAGGGGTGGAGCCCTCTACTGTTTAACTATTTTATAAACTTTTAGTATCTTTTTCTAACGTTTTTTAATTATGGTATAAATAAAAACTTTCTTTAAGAAAATTGCTTTCAATTATACTTATTACCAAATCCACTGCAAATACCCAAAAAACTCACAAAATGCGAAGGTTTACTGTTCATTGAGCACCATCTTTTAATTGAAGTAGGATTCTGAAATTTTGCTAGAGCATTTGTATGGGTAGATGTAAAAAAATAAGGGGGTGTCCTGGTCTCTAAGTAAAAAAAAAATGTGCCATATATTTTTTAACCACCCTAGTAATACAGCTTGGATTTGCCTGGGAATAGAATCATATAAGTTCTGAATAGTGTTTAGAGGAATACTGTACATTTATTCATTTCTTTTTAGAAATTATAATCCCCTTCAAAAACCATTGGTCTCTTTCACTCAGATTCTCCTACAGTCCACTCTTACGTTCTGCTGAGCTTGTCTTACCTCGCTGTTGTACGACGTCGTGACTTTAGATACCATACCTCTAGAAACGCCTAAAATTTGGAATTCTTCGGTCACAGTCGTTTCAATAAGACGAGCTCCTACAATCTGCGAGACTGTGAGGTCTGATATTTTATACTTTTGAAAAAAATCTTAGACGTAAACAACTTTTCTAAACCTACATCATACTTACCAAATAATATACTTTTTATATTAAAAAATACAAGTAGCTAGGATTATATTTTAATGCTTACGAGCGCATTTTTAAATGTTACATTTATTCACCGGTGTTTCCATCATTTTGAAAACCACCTGTCTCTTCAATAGGGTGGTTCGAAAAAAAATATTTTTTTTATTTTTTGAAACGCATGAGGTGAACAAATTTTATACACATCTTGATAAGAAAAACTTTTTTTTTTTTTTTTTTTTTTTTTTTTTAATAAATAATATCTTCCGATCGCGCATTCACCTCAAAGTTTGGAGAAAATACTAAAAAAACCAGTTTTTCCTAAATTTTTTTAAATTTCTGAACGTTATATATTTGAAAGGCAATTTGAATTTTGCAATGTAGAGTGAAAGGGTGGTAAAACACAGGGAAACACTCTTCTATACATTTTTAAAACATATATTAATGATTAAAAATATTCCTAAATATATTTTTTTTTGTTAAAAAAATGATTTTACATAAAATGGATATTATGGATGGACCCATTGTAAAATCTGAGAATAAAGGAATTATTATTATTATTTTTCGTCATGAGAAAGGCCTCAATCATCCTCTTACAGGAGAGTGCAGCTCAAACAATCACTTTTGAAAAATGTGGAAATTTTACAAGATACCCAGATGGGTTTTCAGTACCTATAAACATCACATTTGTTTGACTTATCCGTCTGAATGAAAATATTCCTTATTGATAAACCATACACAGCTGACATCAAGTTTACATTGCAATTACTATTTGACCTGTATTAAAGAGATCAAATGGCATCTAAAGAGATCATATAGCATCTAATAAGATCATATAGCATCTAAAGAGATGATACGACCTTTTTTCCATGCAGAAAGCAACGAACTCACTCTATTTTATTCAGATATTACAATAATTTGTTGCCACATTAGAATATAGAAACTAATTTTTCAAACTAGTGTAATTAAATTTCCGTACCTGTCAATCCAATACATCACAGTTCTCTTTTTTCTCTGTTTCGCAGTTATATCATGTCATAGTTAGGCAACCCTTTCTGAAAGACGCTTTAACTACTAGTTAACCATTGCCTCAATAATCAATATTCATTTTTCAACCGTTTCCAAAACAACCCTCTTCATAAGTATTAATTGATTTTTAATTATACTATCTTACTGCTTATAAAAACCCACACTATCTAAATCCATACTCACCGCTGAATCTCATCCTCCACATGATAAAATAAAGAAACAAAACTGAAATGAGAACCGTGCGGTGCATCTCTGATTCATTACCACTTCAATGCTATTCCGCAACATGATTAAGACTTGCTTCAACGAACATCGATGCTTATTTTGTTTACCGTAAATAACCCTATTCATTCCCCTCTCAACACAAATACTCAAACTAAACTCCTAATTGCGACTGCTATTCTTAAATATATACCTCTACCTCTCTGAAGCACGTTTCGAGGTAAGACTCCTGACTCCTAATCGCTGCCTCCAAAAAACAAGCCTTCGCAATCACACCCAAACGACTACCGCTTCCATCTTCATTTGAGGCTGCTCACTTTTCAGTAAAAATTATCGATCCTTAAAAGACTGTACCGCGTGAGGTGGGTCGAAAAGAGAGCCTTTTAATGTTTGTTCTCAAACGGTAAATTAAAAGCATTCACTCCAGTCTAATTTTTTTTGCCCGCCTTGTTGGGATAAATACAGCGTCCGAATACCATTTGTCTAGTCCTTAGGCGGTTAATCACTCCTTTGCTCCTATGAGAATGTTGGTCGGATACCGACTCTTAAGGCTTTTTTTGTTTCTTCTTTTATTCTATATTTTTTTTCCTTTTGGTTCATTTCTTTCTGCTACGGAACTGGCAATTAATGACCGGATATGTCCCACTTCAAGCATTGGAATCATGTGATTCCCTGGTAACAGGAAAAAGGGGTTGATCAGGATTTTTTCAGGCACGGGGGAAAATTACCTTCCCGAACTCAGGAAGCGAGCGATATTGTGTATATTTGATTGCAAGTTACGTTTCTTGGGAGACTGGAAAGCTTGATTGAAGATCAGATATTTTACTAATGATTGATTATATGATAATGCAATAAAATAATTTTTGACGATAGTTTAACTTTTGATTTTACTTTGACGCTTTTTATTTTTGGGCTAATTGTATCAATGTACATAATTACCATGATATAAATGCGCATCGTAACTGCTTGATGTTTTACCATTAATCATTTATCATTGATCAATTATCCGAAAATTACTGGATAATTCAAAAAGAAAAATATTGTGATGTTAAATACTCTTTTAATATTATCTTAATACATTTATCTGTAGATTATTTCCAAAATGAATGCATTAAGTATAAACAATAAATATTGTATCAGTGTAAATATTTACAGTTTAAATTGTGTTATCAAAGTTTAATGTTTATTATATCTATAATTAATAATTTCATATACATTTATTTTCGTGCTTTTTGTAGTAGGTTTTCTATGAAAGATTTCATTTAATAAATATTTCCAGAAAAATTAAACGTTTGGTTGAAATTGTTTTCTCCTCTAGCTACCCTTCTGGGAAATATATTGTGTTATTTAGGTTTTTTCGTTAATTTATTTATCACTGGATCAATTTTGTTAAGTGCCAGGAAATTAATCACCTCAGAAAAAAAGTCAACAGTCTCTGAACAAGGCATCGAACATTGCGTTAACATTTTCCTGTAGTATTTTTTCTGGATTGTTGTTAATAGATACTTAATGTACAGTAAGTTAATTTTTGAAGGCATTTAACACGATTTCTGTACGATGTGAGCAATATTATAGATACTTATTTGTAAGACTCTTCTTGAGAGATTGGAAAACAAGGCCACACATGTTTTACGAATGATTGATTGCCTGTTAATGCGAAAGATAAAAATTATGATAATATTTGAACTTTTAATATTAACTTTCTCATTAATTATCCCCAATTATCTTTATTATCGAGTCAATGGAAATATGTACTGTAATTCACTGTAATATTAAATAAAACCACTATTCAGTTTTGTTATTTTCATAATTATTAATTATGTATTTATGAGTTTAAGATTTATTCTTGTAAATGCAATGTAACCTTTATAAAAATAAGTACATCTGAAATGTTCAGCTTTCGTGTTAGTACAGTTAGTTTAATAACTAGTTTTAAAAATGAAAACTTGGTAAGTCAATAACAAGGTTACAACTTTAAGTGAATGTATTTTAGAGTATGAAATGGGTTACTCAGCTCAATGCTGTCATAAAGCATAATAATACTTAATTTTTGACTACATACTAATTGGGAATATTGCAATACAACATATATGACACTTTACATCAGATATAACCACATTAACAAAATGTTATTTATAATATTTTTAATTAAAGTAACTAATGATTTTAATTATTAATTTTCAAAACATTTTTTAAGAAGACGTATACAAATTATTAAAGTGTTATAAAAACATAAGTTTTTCATATGAAAGGAATTCATATGAAATCTTTTTCTAGGTATAATAGCAATAAATATGAGTATTTAGAATAGTTAAAGGTAAAAACTTTCAGCTATTCTAACTATTAATTTTTATTTCGGTTTTATCTAGGAAAAGATTTCATATACTTCCAAACAATATTTTGGCAGATAATGCGGTACAAAAATTAAGCATTTAGTCTATGGGGAAAGAATTGGATGAAGATCTTGCTTAAAGTAAAATAAATGCATTATAATAAAGAATAAATGTAGCTTTTTGTACTGGATGAATAAGTAGAATGCATATAAGTGGACTTTATCTACGTACCTCAATATGTATTTTCAATATTCAGAAAAAAAACATAGATTTTAGCAATTATTGATAATTTCTAAACTGAAAATGTTATGGAAGTAAGGATTAATTAGGTAAAAAGAAACAAAGTAAAAAGAAATACGTGCATATTATTTGTTCATCTGAGAAATTTGTCTTTTAGATTTTGTGTGAAAAGCACATGTTTGTGTTTGAAGAGATATGAAACCAAAAGATATTACATGTTTTCCAATAACGTAGATATTGAAAATATCAAACATATGTTAATTAGTATTTTTTTTATTAAAAATACAAGTTAATAATATATAAATTATTTTTTTCCATCGCTGATTATTTCCCATGTTTTTAAAGTGAAACCAATACCGTGATTCTCGCATATCATTAAGTTACACACTTCCAGTAGGAATGCTCATTACTCCTAAGTCATATCGCTTTGTCAAAACTGTTATCTGAAGTTTCAACAAAATCTCCAACTACACAAAATGTCAATGTTCTATCATCTATAAGAAATAGCGCCATATCTTCTGTTGTCCAAGAAATCACAGCTCATATTTATTTTAAGGTTTTATTCTCAAATAGGTGCATAGGTCCACAATTGTTATCTGTCACCAATGTTTAAAGCTGAGAAAAGTAATTCTGAGAATATAATTCAAAACGCGAAACCTTCACAGGATACTGATTTCCATAATTTGTCTTCAACCAAAATATTAGTATAGCCCTTGCTCTTCCCATTTGCAAGGAGAAGAAAAATTGCTCATGGAACGTGTTTTTCGTTCTTTCCGTGGAGTGAATAAACAAAGAGGTAAACGTGATAAATATTGGGTCTGAATTCTTTGTTTACTCTAACATCTTAGTTATACGTGGTATCTTTGTTTATGTTTTACCAGAAAAGGGTTTTCAATGTATAACAATATAGGTTTTTTTTTTTTTTAAATATGTATTAATTTTCAAGGATACGTATATCATTAAACAAAAAACTATGGTCATGTTCAAAAAATAATAAATAGTTTGTATTTAAGAGATATAGGAGGTGAATGAGATCGTATTTTTTTATTTTGCACATTGTGCACTCACTTTTTAATGAAACTGTGTTCTATAAAATATGTAGTGTTATTCTTTGGTTACTATAACGCCTTAATATTGAGTGATATCTTTGTTTGTGTTTTCTAAGAAATTTTTTTTGAATGTATAACATTGTAGTTTTTTTTTGTCTAAAATATGTATTGGTTTTTACGGATTATTATAAGAAAAAATATGGTCTTGTTAAAAATTACAAATGATAGTTTGTATTTAAGTGAGGGGAAAAATATCATACTTTTTATATTTTAGATATTCTGATATCACTTTTTAATGACGTTGTGTTGAATGAGATATTTAGTCTTATTCTTTGTTTACACTAAAACCTTAGTTAAGAGTGATATGTATAAATATATGTTTTATGTTTTCCTAGAAAAAGATTTTCAGTGCATAAAAATATGGATTTTTTTGTCCAAAATATGTATTGGATTTCAAAGATATTTTGTTATAGCAACAAATAACGGTAATGTTAAAAAAAAAAAAATGGCAAGTTTGTATTGAAGGGATGAAAGTGGAGGAATGAAATCATCAAAATATTTTCTATTTCACATATTTTGCTCTGAGTTTGGAATGAAATTGTGTTATACAAAATATTTAGCATTTTTAAGAGCTAAACAAGAAATGTTAAATACATAAGAGATTTTTAGCTTTTTAATTAATTGTAAATATATTGTCTCAATATTTCGTAATGGGGAAGGATTGTGAGTAATATGTTTAGTAGAAGAAAAGCAAAATGAGAAGAATGTATAACATTTTGACGTTGACCAATGAAAATGAATTTCAAGGAATGATCATTCATTTACTATTTGGAATTCTGTGGATTATTGAGATTCAATTGACTATTTAGGTTTTCCATTTTTAAAATTTCTTTTTTTTTTTCAACCAATTCCAAAATGGAATTCAGTGTTGGTTTTTGATTGTAAAAGTGAGAATTTCTAAACACATATGTGTATTAAATTTTTTAGTTTATGTGAATATGTTATAGGTACTACATAAGTTGAAATAATTTTTATTGTGTTTTGACTAAACTTTTGTGGGATAAGGATTATCGACAAAAGTTAAAACAAATAATTTTTTCACAAAATGGAATTCAATGCATATGAGCTGTTTTAAATGCATTGTAGCATTATAATGTTTTTTTTTAAGTATAACACTAATTGAAATTTATTTTCTACCTGTAATGTGTGCTTTTATTTTATTATTATTATTGTTATTATTATTTTTGCAAGATTTAAAGGTAATGTTTAAAAATTCAGTGGTAATGTTATTGGAATAATATCAAAATCACACGTGTTTGTTATGTCAGCATTAAAGTGGAATAAAATTGTTGAATAAAAATTTTCAAGTATTTCTAAGTACATACATTTTTTTAAAATGCATCACTAGATTAAGTTATGTTTTAATGTATAACACTGTATCAAAAGGTTCTGAAGCTGGAATCTCTCCAAAGTTTCCATTGAAGCAATTTTAATACCTACAGATTAAGGAATTCGTTCTCTCCGTCACTTCATGTTGAATTTATACTATGAAGCGTATTTTTAAAGCAATTGAAATTAAATATTTTTAACTTATATTTTTTTACAAAGTTATTCTCTATTACTTTATTGGGATAAATACAAATGTTTTAAATATTATACGGCTTTATTAACTGAACTATTTACCATTTTCCGTGTTTTTTCTCAAAGCATCCAGTTTTTCAAACTTGATGGAAATATACTGTCAGTTCAAATATTTTGTCAACATTTCACCTCAGAAAAGCCGCAAATCATGATTTAAGAAGAAATTCTTAAGCCAGAGTTATTTTTATGTTTTAGATCACGAGATTCTATTTTGTTTTATTAAGAGCTTTGAAGATGATTCGGAAAAATTATTCTATAATTTGCATGATATATTAAAATAACCTCTATATGTGGGTTCAATTATGTGGGCTTACAAGAGTATATGCTTTTTCTTGAGTATTTTGCTAAAATTCTAAATTTTTCGCTCTATAAAATATTAATAAATGTGTAACAATTTTCAATAATTGTTTATTCATATTAAAGTACTTCTATTGATATAGATATCTGAAAATACATAAACTAAAAAAATAAAAATTAAGACAAAATTATTTATATAGCATTTTAAAGACTTGCTTGAATTTTTAATTGATTACTATGTGTATGTATATATTTGTTTGGCGATTTAATTATCTATGTATTATTTTTCTGCTCACCTTTAATAGCTTCATCATAATGTCAAACAATATGAAATTAAACAAATTTGTGAGCAAGTTTCTTGCAAGTAAAAAGGGAAAAGTTCGTTGGTTATTTTTAAAAAATTAAGTTAGTGTAACTATTGAAATATAAAACATATGCCTATTAAATGTATTTATATAAATTGTAGAGAATATAACATTCGGTATAGAGAACATAGGTATATAGAGAATATTGCATGAAAGCATATAGAGAATATAGCATTTGATGCAATGACCAAAATTATTGAGTAATTGAAAGTTGTGCGATGTTCCATACCCCAAGTTTACCGAATGATTGAGCAAAAAATATGGTTGAAAAAAACTAAAAACAATTAATTGGTATTCGCTTGTTTTTTATAAATGTTTCTAGTCTTATGAAATACTATAATTTGAACTGAAAACTGTGTTTCAACTACATTGTTTAAAATATCAACTTCATACTCAAATAATTTTAAAAGAAAGAGTTTTCAATAATAAAATTTACAATTGAAATGGTTTGTTTACTCAATTGGAGAAAACTTCATTTGAAAAAAAAATAAAAAAAAAAAATTATAATTTATCCTGATTATAATACTCTACTGAGTATTTTAAATCATTGTGTAATTTTCATATTAGTATAAGTCATATTATATAATGATAACAAGCAGAAGAAAAACAAGCAAAATTAAGTTTTTAATTAAAGGGGCCTTCGTTTACGAATCCACAAAACCCATAAAGACTTCCACTAGATATTAAATATCATTGATTCTTTTTTCAACTAAACATTTAATGTTATGTTTGGAAGAAACCTTTTTACGACTGCTTGGTTTTAGTTACATAGTATTTTGAATTTGAATCTATTTAATATAAGGATACTTATTGGTTCAATATGTAAATGGCCAATTGTTACTTGTATAAATGAATGAATTTTGGGATAACATTGCTATTATGTAAGCGCGAGTTTGTTTTTCTCAAATCAAAGTGAGATTTTCTGGATTTTTTAATATATTTGAGATTCTTTTTCAGTATTACCTCATTCAATTATTTCACTTTAATTATCCTGATAAAATATGAAATTAGTTATGTGAGCAAATATATATTCAAGCCAAAGTTTCTGTTTTTTAGTCCTGTCCTTAATCATTGATGTTTCTCCTTATGTGTTTTGCCGACCAAACGGTATAATGCTTAGCGCGCTAGCTTCTAGAAAACGAGGTTACTGGTTCGAGTCCCGTGTAAGGCATGGGTATTTGTAAATGTATGTTGGCTTATCAAATGACGAATGTTTCAGCGCATTATAGCCCTCGAGTTGCTGACGGCGCCAGATAATCTGAAAACAACCAACCTTATTTGTTTGATTCGTTAAGATGTATGTATACCCTAGAACTTTTTTTTTTTAATTCTGAGTTCAAAAACTCAATTCCTTTTTACATTAGTTATATAGTATATGATTAAAATCACTTCATAAAAAAAAATTCAAATTTTGGCAATTACTGATTTGTTAATTGAGCTTTAATTAGATAATTAGTACCTTTTTCAAACAATGATATATCAAATTCTAATTTACTTAGAAACGCACTTCCACTTGGAAATCATTCAAAATATTATTCTTAGTGTTTTGAAATTCATTTAAGTTTCTTACATATAATACGTTTTTTTTTACAATTTATTTTGTGTCAAAACATAACAAAAAATCAATATTTTTAATGAATTCTAAGTTTTGAAAATCACTAAAAAATCAATTTCTCAACCAATTTTATATGACTGAGTTTTAGAACTTCTAGCATATTATGTTGATTGCTATGATATAAAAAAAATTATAATTGAACATTTTGTTGTTGAATTATCATTGTTTGAATAAAGCGTGACACAATCAAAATACAGTTAATCAGAATACAGGTTTAAAGTTTTAGAAGCGTAGTATCTAACAGCGCTAGTACAGACCTATAACTGATAGTAACTTAAAAATATTAAGCATATTTACAAAAGTTTAGTATTGTTTGAAAACGAAAGTATCAGACAATATATTAATATATAATAACAAAGAAATGAATATTCTGATCGATTTTTGTCAATTCTAGGGTACGTACACCTTAAAAAAGAAATGTTTGAACGATGATCTAAAATTAGACTACATATATCGGCTTTAATAAACTCACTTAAAGTATAAAATACAGAAACAAAACCAATTAGTAATTGCTTAAATAAATTAATTTAAATTGGTAGATAAAATTACTTAGTTAAGTGGTGGATTTTCAGAGTGGCCTTGATATTTCAAGTTTAAATTGGTATTTGCAGAATCCAATGAGTTGGTGGAATTTAATATTACCGAATCTCCTTCTAGATTTCTATGTCCTTTGCTTCTTGTTTGTCGATAATATCATGAGTTGTACCCAAGTTTTATTTCCAGTCATTTACTGAACACGGAGACTGAATTGAAATAAATACACAGTTAAAATATAGAATTTTAACATTCTATGTGATAAAAAGTATCTAAGAATTTAACTTTAATTTAAATAACTAGTTTTGCGAACTATTTTGGGCCTGCCTTGAAGTATTTATGCCCACCTGATGGCTATAAGGTTAGAGCTCTGGACTCGCATGCCAAAGGTGTCTGGTTCAAATCCAGGATTAGGCATGGATGTTCGTTGTGATTAAGAATCCATGTTAATCTGTAGATCCCGGCCTGATTAGGCGTCATTGTGCTTATACATACGTTGTCGTGCATACAAACCAACCAACCATCTTTACAACTTTAGAACTATTATTTTTTACGAGTATTAAATCATTAACACTACTATCTTTTCAGTAATATTTATTACGAATGTATGAATTCTACGTTTATCAAGAAATAAAACAATAAAACAAGGTGGGACTAACATTTAGAGTTAAAAAGTTTTTTGTTTTTTTTAAGTTCGAGATAAAACTAAATATTGGTGAAACCCTTAATTTTTAATATTTTCAGGGAAATGACGTTGGTTTTAAATTTGTATGTTGTTTGTTAAAATGTAGTACATCCCCTTTCATGCTTTTTAAGTTGCTTTCCTACTTCGCATAGAAATCATATTGCAACCGATGATTCAAACTTCTAACTTTCCTTCTCCACAAAATTCATTTGTCTAATTTAGCCCTAAATATAGATTCCAATTTGATGCTTGCAATATTTCCATAAATATTTGTCACGGATAAGATGGCTTTAAAATTGCAATTACCTCAAAAGAAAGTAATGATTATAGTTAACTCTATTCTTAGAGTGAAGTCGTAACGACTTTTTAAAGCACGTGAGAGGTTTATGACTTAATTTTCTTGGAGCAAAAACATGCAGAAATGCGAAAAATAACGCCCTTCCAGTAACTGATTCTTCGTAAATGTTTATGTTAACGAACTTCTTTAGCAGCATTTCTCCGATCCTGCATTACTGCTTCATACTTCATCTTTAGCAACTTCAACTTTTAAATTCTACAAGCTATATTGGAAAGTGTAAATTATACATTATAAACCACTTACTTTTTCCTTATTAAGTGTCAGTTCAAACAATGTCATTGCATATATAACAATAGTGTGGGTTTGATATTTGTTATTTACCTCATGAAGTAACCTAACTTTTCTTGAAAAGGAAAACGCCTAGCATATTACCACTATAAGTGAGAACATACACTATATTCGCTCCTAAGAACAGTTCGCTAGACAAAGTGGGCAACGCAATATAGTAAACACTACTAATATAAGTTAAATGTCAATTATAGGATTTATTTACGAGTTATTGAAAATATAAGAAAAAATACATTATGAATTTTAGGGAGGAACTATAATGAATTCAGTATCTGGAACCGCCTTTTTGAAAGTCTATCAAGTGCATTGACTTGATACAACTTTCATTTTTTTGGGTATTAATTCTTGGAATTTAGCACTTTAATAAGTGGAATTTAAAAGTAAAAAACTGTTCGAGGAAACTTTGGCATTTGGATTATATATAAAATTATATCTTAAAGAAATATAGCAGTTGTAAACAATACAATTATAATTGGCTAGTAGCCAATTTTGCACTAAGTAAAAAGTTTCATAAGACAAAATATATGATTCAGTATTATATGGACAAATGTCTGGCTTTAAAATGTGTTAAAGAAATAACGCATAAAATTAAATAAGAGGGAAACGTGATTTTTACAAACTTCTAGTTCTGGCTTAGTATAACAGGTATCGTACTCAATTAAAACTTCATTCAAATTAACACAGATAAAAAGTGACAATTTTAGAAACTTAAAAAAGCAGACTGTACTCTTAGAGAGACAAAGAAAGGTTACTTAATTTTGAAAATTTTACTTTTTACGTCGATGACTAACTTAAGTACTTACATAATTAAGGAATGTAAAGCTATACTAAACTATTTATCCTTTCTTCAGGTACTACACCACTTGCTTCTTTAGTTCATTTAGAGGGAAATACATTGAATTACCATCTTTTATTTTTTTAAATCACAAAGTTAATATTAAAAGATAAAATTTTACGAAGTTCATTCCACAAAAAAAAAATGAAGTCTAAACATGTATTATAAGGCATCTTCTTTATTTTCTTTATTTAAGATCTCATACGAAGTAAATTTAACATCATTAAAGGTATTTTTCATACCGATTTTAAATAGTGTCATTTAGTAACCTAGCTAATTCAAAAATAATTCAAATGATGTTAATTTCAGGTTGCCTAGAATTAATCGCGACGAAATGTCAAAAAGAATATCATATTTTATTTTTAAGGCTTATCTAAATTTTTGTATAAGTTCATTAAGGTATTTACATGACTAGCAATGGTTTATGATTGTTTAAAATGAAAGTCCGACGATTTAGAATTGATTAAGTTTTTTACAATATAGTATTAAAAAATGACACAAGCGTTTTATTTTCACCTAATTAAAAGTTTTACCTTCTACTAGTTTGAGTTGAGGTGGTAGCATCAATCAAAATCAAACTATTGAAAATTTTTGCAAAATAACAAAAAAATCATTTTCTATTACTATTTCAAAAATTATTCAACACAAACTTCAATTAAAGCACTTGAGCAAACAATAGACTATTATGAATAATAATTTATTTCTTACAAGTCCTGTTTTTATGACTTTAAGTTATGGCATCACCATGTACACGAATATGCAATTAGTCTAAAATGTTAAACTTATTTTTTTTACTTAACTTAACTAATAAGTATAACGAAATAATTAACTTTTATAGGTAAAAACCTTCAATTTAGAATCAATCTCTAAATATTATTCAAAGAGTTTGAAATGAAAAGTATAGAAGGTGTCAAGTGAACAAGACACAAGGCTGAAGGATTTTCTGCCTAAAAAGTTTTCAATGTGTAACCAAGGCAACATCAGGCTCTATCCAATATGTGAACTCGAAGAAACAAATTGATGAAGTGAGGATGGTCAGTTGAAAGACAACCTTCTCTTTCAAAGAGAGAGATAAAGTACGAAATTTGTTTGAGTTGGGATCGGAAGTTTAACAAATGATCGTGTGATCTTGTCTAGGTAACATACCCTGACAAATTACCAGAAGAAAAAAAAAAATTAGGAAGTGTTTTGTATAGCTGCAAAATTCTTTTTACTGTTACTTTTTATCATTCCAAATCATATAAATGAATTGAGTTAAGACACTAGGGTAGAAACAAACATGTTATACATTAATTTATAAACATTTTGCAAGAATAATATCATTATATATATTACTAGATGAATAATGTATTTAACCAAATTATATTTTCAATTAAATTCCTTTCCATCTATATATTTTTTTTAACTGACATTTTGATTAGTGAACAAAAAAGTAATCCTTCAATATACTTCAGAATTTTTGGACATTTTACTTAAAAAAAATTTTGAAATTATGTAAGTCAAAATATAATCGAACAAATATTATTTATTATTACAAAATAAATAACATTCAATAATTTCCATATAAAAAAAGGTCTTATTTGTGGGAATTTAAGCATAATAAAGGACTAGATAAAATAAAGCATTTATTGCAACTTTCATTTTAAATTCACTCTTAACAAATTTTTAAAGTTTTATTACTTTATGACTGATTACTTTCTGTCATCATATAAATATCGATTGTTAGAATATGAATAACAAAATAGTATTATAAACATATTTAATGTATACCATTGCTTTAATGAATGGATAATTGTAATTTTAACTCATTAATTAATGAGATAAAATAAAATATATAACGTTGAAATGACAGTTCTAGTTTATATAAAACTAGAAAAAGCAATTATTGATATAGCTTAAATCTTACCAAAGTTTGCACTAAGAAAATGGTGTGTTCCTATTTCAATATTATTAAAAACTTATGTAGTTCTTCAAAAGAACTGTTTTGATTTTATATTTAATGGAATTTTTAAGAAATGAAGTATTCATATTACTTTTTTTTATCAATCGTGTTTTTGTACAAGTTTTAAAGAAAGTTTTGTGTAAAAACTTCAATTTAATAAATATTTCCAGGAAATCCAACTATGCGGTTTTAATTGTTTTCTTTTTTTTTAGCTGTGCTCCTGGGAATTATTTTGCGTGATTCCATTTTTTTAGGGAGTTTATTTATTACTGGATCCATTTTGGTAAGTGCCAAGAAGTTAATCACTTGGCTTAAAGAAATAAACATTTTCTAGATAAGGAGTCTAACATTGTGTAACAAGTTTCCTTTAAACAATTTCATAAGTATAGAACCATAAAAAAAAGTTAGAGTAATTTAATAGATACTAATATAAGTTTCACATTTTTAAAAAAATGTCTTATTTACGATTTTTTTTTTTTTTTTGCATTTATTTTCTCTGCATAAATTGTAAATTGTAATATTGGTATTTTACAATGTAAACGTTTTATGCTAACAATTTAAGAGATCATTAAGTTTAACTAGTCTAAATAAACAAAAAAGCATGCAGCCAATACCATTTGTTGGTTTAAAGTAATGCATTGCAACCGATTATCAATTGATAGCTTAAAGTAACATAATACTTTGTATAGTTTAATTTAGAAATAAGTTTTTGTAAAAATTATTTATTCCAAGGTAGTAGAGCAATAAAAGTTTGAATGATATATGATGCCTTTAAGACAAAATAGTAACACTTATTTAATTTAATTAAAACAATTTTGAATTAAGCAACAATTAATTTAGTTCTGATTTATTACCGCAATCAAATAAATATGAGATTTACTCAAATTTCACATTAAGAGTAATGGGCTAAATTATAAATAATAATTTAGTTAAATACATTCTATTAAAATAACATCTAACTTTTATTTTTAATTCTGCATTTATATATTAAAAAATGTATAATTTCTATCAAAAAATCATGTGTGGAAACTATATTGTAATTTAAAGAGACTAAAGTACTAATTTTTCACAGCTATCAATGTTTTTACTATCGAAATTAATATTCATGTTTTGCTGTAAAATGAATAAGAGAATGTAAAATGGAAGTAAAAATGAAAGTGTAAAATGGAAGAGAACGTAAAGTTAATGTAATACAAAATACTTTTGAAACTCTAAATCATTAATCGTATGCACTATATGTTAATGCTTAAACTGAATTTAAATTTTTAAAATTATTTTACGCTAAAATATTTATATGTGTACACTATACATTTAATATTTACATTATACTTTAAAATCGTTTTATACTATGTGTTAATAATCATTAATCATATTTTCTACACGTTGATTTACGACAAAAAATATGTAGCTGTATACAGTATACATTTAAAATCGTTAATCGTATTCACAATATGCATCATTTTCATGATTTTCTTAACAGTAATATCAAACTTATTAACAGTAAATTTGCATTGGCTAAAACCCTCTTATGTTTGACAACTAATCGTTGAAATAGAAATAAAATATAATCCCTTGAACTATTTACTTGTTTTGTAAAAATCTGAACATTTACTAATGACTTGATACTTATTTGTTTTGCATAACAACTTATTTCTAAAAACAAATAATAAATTTTATTTTTTTAAAAACAATTATTAATATACAAATTTTACGATAGTTGTTAAAACTAATTGCACTTCCAAAGTTTGAAAATAACTTACATTTTGATTTTATGTTTCTTCAAAAAACTGAAACATGTCACTTACAGTAGATTTTAAGCATAATAATCCTTCAAAAATACGAATTTTCTTTAACTTTTATATTATTTAAAAAGTTTGAAAAGTGGATGTTTTCATTGAAGGAAAATAAACTAATGAGATGGAAATATTTCTTTCCGTGCATTTTTTGTCATAAAGTATCAAACTTAAGCATGAATTGAATTAATGGCTTAGTGGTGGGTCTTGCCTTTATTTCATTTCAAATTAATACAGCATGTATTTTGAGAAAAACATTTCAAACTTAATTTTTAATATTTAATTCTTTGTCAAAATATATGTGATTTATTTTTGAAATTAATGAATATTAACTTATATGAATTTAATTATTTATAACTGATTTTTTTCTGTTTACTTATTTGGTATTTTATGCGTGGTTGTTTAAAAAATTGACTTGTTTTGCATATTTTTCGGCTTTGAAAGAAATTTGCAAAATGTAATACTTTCATTCCTTTATCAACTTAAACAACGAATTTACTAAAAATCATATTTAAAATTATGTCCTTTAAATAATCAAAGAAACCTGCAATAAAATTATAAATTATCAAATAAATTGTCGATACAACAAGCAATCATCTACATATAGCATCATCTTTTATAAAGTTATTTAATAAAATGAATTCTGTACTTCATTATGTATAAATGTTTCAACACTCTAAAATACATATTTCTTAAAGTGGAACATATATTTCATAAAGGTTTATTAGTTTTTACTATCCAATTTTGATCGATATATGTTAAGAACTATCTAAAATCCTTTTTTTAAATAGTGTCACTTCTATTAAATCGTCTCAACATATTGGCGGAAGTAAAGTTTTGAGAGATAATTTTTTTTTCTGAATATAAACTATAAGCTATTTTATAGTTTTTAAGCATAAGTGCATTTTTTAATATATATTTAGCTTATAAAGTACGGTTACTTAAATGTATACGAGAAAACAATTTAAAAAAAATAAATTGATGAAAATACTTGCATTTTAACGCAAGTTACTATTGTGTTATATGAATTTGAATATCAATTATTGTTATTGCATCGAAATTAATATAATAAAATACCAGTTAAAAGTAACATATTTGAAAAAAATATCCATGTATGAATTCATGTACAAATCATTACTGGATTTCAAAATATATACATTTAAATAAGAAATTTTAATGCGAAATATCTGTAATATAATAAGCATGTAAAAATAGCAATTAAAAAACTCTAAGGGTATGACCATGTGTGTAATAAATAAATAATTTACAAATATTAAGCTGCATATTTTTGAAAATTCAACATTGATTTATTGACTAATGGTCTTTCAAAACGTGTTTTCTTGATGATTTCTCCTAAAATGCCATTCAGTCTCAATAATTGTTGTTCGGTCAACAAAATGGTCTTTATCGAATTATAGATTCGTAAACGTTTTCCGATTGCGATCAAAGATCCTCTATCTGAATCCAGTAAACGGTTTCATAAACTCACTGTAAACCCAGGATACTTTTATGTTGGTAGTAAAACTGTAAAAATGTATTGACTACTTAGGATGATGTAGTAAAATCATTCAATGAACTTTAAGAGCAAACAATTTAATTTTTTTTTTTTTTAAATCTTATTGTAAAAAAGTAAATATTGTTTGTTTTAATATATTTACTATAAAAGTATTGTAATGAAATCTATTGATATGTCTTTATATCATAATTCTTTGCAAGTGATAATTTTTTGCAATAAAATTGGTTGACTCTCCACGGAATTTGTTAAGATGGTAGTTGTAAGTAAGAATTATTAATCAATATTTAATTAGTCTTTTAACTTTAAAAGTCCATAATAAATAGTAACAAAAAACTTCCACTTTGAAAGTTGAGCCGCTAAAAAATGAATAACTTCTACAAATTATAAAGAAACATATATTTTCTTAAACTAGTATGAGTTTTACTATGAATTAATCTAATCCAGTAAACGGTTTCATAAACTCACTGTAAACTCACTGTTTATTAAATTGTTAATAACTATGAATTATCTATCTTAAATATTTTTCTTTTAATTTTTATTTGTAATATAAAAATTGAATATAATGGATTCACTTAATGACATTTTCCAATTTCATAGATACATTTTTAATAAATATACTATTTAAAACTTTGAAGAACTACTTACCAAAAATCCTTAAGGAAGTTCATCTAACCACAAGTACACAGAAACTGAATCCGTCTTCTCTGATCATATATGTCACAATCCACACGACAAAAAAAAATACACTCTTGGTCAATCCCGGGAGTAAAATTTCCAAATTCCAATTCAAAAAGTTCACAAATCCACTAAATATGCATTTTCCAAACACTTCCTTAAGCGATATATCCAACGCAATTCAATCCTCTGGCAAGAACAAAAACACGAGAAATAGGGGTAAAAGCATGCCCGATATCAATACCCCACTAACTCTCTGCCCTTAGACTGGTGCTATCCACTAGTATACCACTGGCCAGAATGCTGGAATTCCTCGATCAGACCTCTTACCCGTCTTTTGGAAAGTCTATTGATCGCGCAAAGTGTGTCCGGTAGATGGCACTCGCAACGGAGTCGAAGTTTGTCAGTAAAGGAAAAAGACGGTAACCGCGATTTGTGAAGTGGATTTTTCGACAGATAATTGCTGTTAGTAATACAGAGTCTGCCATTTTTATTTCATGTAAAAATGTAACCTTTTATCGTGACTAACTGATGGAGATTTGAGGTGGTGTCTTTTAACCGGTAATTTTTTTCTTCTTTCAGTTCAATCTCAGGTATAGTACTTGGAGTGAAATATGCCAGTATTGGGTCCAGTTTTTTCCTTTGGTAATGATATTTATGATTAGAAACAAACTTTTTTTTAAGAAACAGTTTTTATTTATTACATGATAAAATAAGAATTTCACTTCTCATAATAATTTATAATTTCAGCTGATAGCGATAATAGTGCAGAAATCACATCATGTTCTTCTAATGAAAAATAAATTGGATAAGTTTCATATAACTGTCCCTTTCATCAAGATCAAGAAAGGACTACTTATAGAGTTTTGATGTCTTTATACCTGACTATCTGAAACACACTTGAATAGAGTGGGGACATGTTAGACGAATGATATGAGATTCACCCGGAATCTAGCCCATGTATATACAAATTTAACAAATCAGTAAATCTTAACCATAATTAGAATTTTATATTTAAAGAATAGTATGATGTATTTCTTTTAATAAATTTCTATTAAATAGTGCATGAAATCTATAGTTGAAAACATTTCGAATATAAATGAATTGTGTGGCTTGCTTTCAATTCTTAAGAAAAAATCACAGTATTAAATGAAGAAAAAACAAGTATTTCATTCTACTAATTTTGAAACTTTCAGGGAAAACTTTAAGCAATAAGTAAATTAAATTTTATTGAGGTCAGAAGTAGTCTTAAGAGATTTTATTTTTTGCTACTCAATACATCAAAATACATTGAAAACAATATTGAGAAAAAAAAATAACCATTAGTGGCGTTATTTGATGGTTTATACTTAGAAGATACCTGCTAAATGTATATACATTTAAATAACAACGGAACTGAAATGACCATCCCAGTATATAGCTTGTTTATGTACTGACTGCTAATTTGAGGTTATGCTCTACAAAGTTTATTTGAGAGTGATTAGATGTAGAAAGATAGAGTACGATATGCTCCAGGGGTGAGTACCACATTTTTTGTTTTGTTTTTTAATTTTTAGTTTAGTTTTTAGAGTTAAAAACATCTGTCATATCAAAGTGTATAGTTACAAACTATTTTTGTATTTTTAAATATTATACTATCATGAAAAAAAATTACATTCAACTCCAATTCATTTTAAATCACGTCATTTGGAGATTTTTAATTTTTGCTTTTGAGGTATCGAGCTGTTTTGGACGACTAACTTCCCTCTGTCACATTGAATTAACACATTATTTTGATGTCTAATAATGCTTATAATTTTCTGAAAATATTTTTCATGATACCAAAGTGAAGCCTTAACTATAATTATATTTTACAATCAACCGTTAAAAAGAATTACTATTTTAATCAAGTTCATTTTTATTTTACTCTATTTTATTACATATAAAAATATTTGTTAAATTTTAACTTTTACGTCGTTTTTCTCACAAATATGTTGAATATTAAAAAGTTTTGCACCAAATTCCTTAAAAATTTTCTCTTGTAATTATTAGAACAGTATGCTAACAATATACCACCCTGAAGGAAAATTATTGAAAAATTTCTATGATGAAATTTTAATTTCTGTAATTAAAAGGCTCAAACTTTCTTAAAGGGAACTTGGTACCCTACAAACTTGTTTTATTATATTTTAGCCTTTAAAATTATAATTTTTAGATATTTGGATGTTTTACTAAGTAAAAACTAAATTTTATTAAAAAAAGTTCACATATTGTTCTAAACTTTTAGAATTTAATTTTTTTTTTAAAAATTCATCAAATTTCAAATTCAATCTTCTTTTTCATTTTAGAATATTTTTTCCTGATGTTTTGAAAAAATGTTCCTAGTAATGCACTATAACTTTTTAGGCATCGGATTTAGAAAAAGTAAAATAGTTTTCGAGAAAAACGATAATTACTTTACCTATAGGTAAAAAAAGCGTTAATAATGGGTATATTTTACATTTAAATTTGTAAAAAAAAGTTTATATTTTATTAAAAAATCCATGCCTATTTTTGTCAAATGGATATTAAGAATGACACAAAAAAATTTCAAGTAATTTCATTCATACTTGCTGAATCTTTAGCATTTTGAGTCAGGTGGGAAATTCAAAAATTACGATCTGATAAAAATGTATTCGAAACATCAAAGGTGCTATTAGAGCTAAATTCTTCATAAAAAATATAATTTGTTTGCAATTGTATTTATCGGATCAGCTCAAAAACTTGCCAAAATAAGAAGAAGGTTTCAAAGATTATAAACACGCAAAAAAATAAAAAAATTCGTACCAAGTCCACTTAGTTAAAAAAAAAAAAATATATATATATATATTAAAATATAAAAAATTCCAAATGGATATTGTACATGGATTTTAAATCAAGTTAAGCTGCACGCAACACGTATAAAATTTTAGGATAGATCAAAATGTGTGAACATTACACTTTCGTCGTTAATAATTTTTAAATTTTTTACATTTATTTATAGATCTTTACACTTAATTACATATTTTTGCCTAAAGTATTTCTTTGTAAGAATAAAGTCCTAATTTGTTTAATTCTCTAAAATTAACTTAAAATAATTGATTTTGATAATTTTAATGTTTCTCGCACCCTACGATAATATTTCGTTTGAAAAGTAACTAGACAATTTTTGTTTTTCACGCTTGCAAAACTTATCTTGCTTATATATATTGATTGATTTATAATGACCATCTCTAGAGCTTCATTAAAGATCTTATTCAAGATTAGATTAATTAATCTTGTAAAAATATTATTATAAATACAAAATAAAGTAATAAAATTTGTTGTTTTTTAAATTTAAATGGAATTAAACTCTATTTATGTAACTGCATCTACCATATGAATGGGAAGTTTTCAGAATTTTTTTTTGTCACTGTTTTAAAACAAGCGATTCTAAATGAGATGTCCTTAGTACATAGTGTATGTATGCATTCCATGAACAAATATTTAAATTGTTTTCTTCAGATTTGCAACAACCAAAAATAAGAGATTCAACAATTACCAAATAAAAATTCTTTTTATCGTTATTGTGTTAATTTTGCGTTAATTGGGGCTGTTAATTAACTCTAACTATGGAATGAAAGAATTTATCGAACTAAAAAAAGGGGGCACTTAACCCAGAATTTCATTATATTGTACAAATTTAGTCGAGCCGTAGATTAAAATATATTGTTGTTGAATTGAAAGAACATTTCTCAGTGGTTTAGAAAAGTTTATTGTTTCCGTTTTGAAGAAGTTAATAGATGAATATTTGTAAACCAATAATTTAATAAAAATAAAAATTAAAACTCTAATACATGACATTAAATTATCACAGAAAATTTTGCACAGATACTTAGTGTGTAAAGAATAAGACATTCAGTAAAATTTGGTTTACAGTAGTACTCGCCTAAAACTAAGTTTTAATATGGCTCCTAGTTTAGAAAAATAAGTCATAAACTAATGAAAGTAATCACTTTCTTATAAGGATGGTAATCATCTGGAAAACACAAATAGATTTGAGTAGTTTTCTAAAAAATACTTTTGTTTTCATCTTTTCGAATTTCTAATTTTTGAAGGCTCAATTTGAATTACGTATTTATTTGCTTTCGTTAAAACTTTTAATTTACCTATTAGTGCATATTGTTGCTGTGTTGCATTTTTACAGTCGCCTATCAAGAAAATCTGAGAATTTACTTTTTCAAACTAATCAAACTGAAAGAAAATTTGGAAGCAAAATTTACTATTCAATGTGTGTTGGATATAAGAAGACTATTTGATTCTTTACTTGAATTTGTTACCTGAAACATATATTAACAGAGGGAAACATTTGATAAATTATTATTGTAAAATACTTCTACTCTTTCTTTTTACTCTTTGTTTAATAAGGCTTCCTTTAAAACTATTTGTTAAATACAAGAATAATTAATTGCTCATACTGATACATTTAACAATCACTTATTCTGCAAAGTTTCCAGTAACAAAATAAAAGAGTATGTAATTTTAGTTTTAATAACAATACTTTTGAAGATTTCAAGTCAATTATTTCTCACATCCGTAAAAGATTTGGTTGGTTCTTTTCAGATTATCTGACGCAGTCAGCAACACGAGGGCTATAATGAGCCGAAACATTCGTCATTTGACAAGCCAACATACATTTACAAACATCTATGCCTTTACACGGGACTCGAAACCGCAACCTTGCGATCTAGAAGCTAGCACGCTAACCACTATAGCGTTTGGTCGGCCATCCTTAAAAGAAAGGACGTACAAAGAAAGAACATTTTAATTTATAATATTAAACTGAGTATATAATTAAAAGATTATAATTTAGTATATTTAGCAAAGGCTGTAAAATCCGCATCTTTTTAAAAACTAGTATTTAGATCTGTAGACTTTTGATTTATCGTTTTTCTTGGAAATTCCAATAATTGAAATATAAATTCTGGAACAAACAGCTTATGGAGGATACATTGTTGAAAAAATTATTGTATTCTATAAAAAAAAAAAAAAAAAAAAAAAAAATAATTATCATTGCACTGCATCTTGAATACTTTTCAAACCTCCACCGATCTATAATTCTATCATAGGCAGAATAGAGTTAAATTACAGAATACTGTAAACTTATCTTTTCAAATTAACCAGGACTTATTGACTGGATTTAGTATATGAGCTTCAAATTAAAACATGATTATATTTAAAATTGTATGATGCACGCAAGTTTATATAGTTAATAATTAATTAATTTACTTGACTGATATATAATTACATACTGAATCCAAAAGTCAAATACTTATAAATTGAAAAGTATTTAAAAATCTCTTCAACTCAAGGCAATATTAACATATGTTTGTTCTTCATTTAATCATCATCTTTATAATTCATCCTCAATCTGAATCTTATAATGTTGGAAATATTTGCAATATTTATTTTTGATTTACGTACTAAATGTGCGAATCATTTCAATCTTAATGAATACATCTTTGCAAAATTAATAACTAATTAAACTACTTGATTTCTATAAAATTACAGACTGAACCTAAAGGTAAGTATTCATAAATATTGACAGTATTTATGTACAAATATAACATAAATATTGACAATATTTATGTACAAATATAACATAAAAATTGACACTATTTGACATAAATAATTAAACTATTCTTCAAATAAGGGCAATGCTAACATAAAATATACTTCATGTGATTGATGTATTTCTACCAAATAACAAAAGTAGTTTTATGGCATAATTCAAATAAAGCCTCTGTTGGAAACTATAATATATAATAAACTTTTTTAAGAAAATCTTCACAATACGATGTCGAAGGAGGTTGTTTTTGTTTGTTCTGATTGTTTGGTTTTCGAGAAACTAAAAAAAGAATGATCGATTTCTTATAGAACACCAAATCCTCTTACCCTAAGTTCTAACTTCTATTTTCTAACGTCTACTTTCTTTTATTCTTGAATTTTCTTTTCTTTTCAGCTTCTTCGAACAAGAAATTCCAAAGGATATCCTGATTAAAAGCATCTGATTTTTTGATAGGATGCTTTTAATTCTATTGAACTTCCATAGGTTTATGAATGGTTTTTCTTTGAACATTTAAGAGGTTTTTTGCCGCTAGATTATTAATTTCTTTTTGCAAAATAATACAGAAAATTAATTTTTTGTAAAGCTGTATTTGAATACTTAGTAGTATTTTGAAATGAGGATAACATGTATTTCTCTTTGTTCAGCCTGAATCAATTAAGAAAGCACAGAAAATAAATATGTTTTTGTTGATAATAGCATGCATTCATTTACTGAACTTTTATTTTATTTCTTTTTTAAAGACGAATAACTTAACAGTCACAAATCAAATTATTTTGTTTAATTATGTTCAAAAAGACTGTTTTTGATATATATATATATATATATATATATATATATATATTTATATATATTAATAATAATAATGGTAATAATAATTATTACCATTTTTTTATTTTTATGTATATAAATAAAATGGACAACATTTTACGTATTTTTCTAGACATAAAAGTAAAACTAATCAAATCAGTATGTGTAAAAACTGTTCTTAGTTTTCGCAAATATTTCAAAACCAAATATTGAAACTAAACGTTGCGTAAACACTTTTAAGAAGGGTTCATTAACAAAAATTGTCCTTATTAAATTTCGTAATCATTTTAATTACATTAGAAAAATGCAGCACTTTAAAAATTATAATTATATTTTTATTCATTCTCTTAAAAATCTTGCTATTTCTATAGCTTTAGTTGATGAAATGATAAAAACAAAATGTATACTATTTTTACATATACATTAAATACCTATCGTGAAAGTCAATTTCAAACACAAACAATTATTTCACTTGAACAACTCCAATTACCTTAAGTAATCGATTCAGGACTGCACATTATGATAATTCCACCTATTAACCCGGCAATAATTTTAAATTCCTATAAAAATTACCCATTTGAACCATCTTCAGACTTGAAATATGACCAAATAATAGGGTGGTACTTCAATTTTGGGGACACATGGCTTCGTGATAAATGGGGAAATAAGGCGCTTTATTCTTAGTACGCCAAAGACGTCTGTGAAAAGACCTCAGTCCTTAAGAATTTGACAAAATCGTTCCAGTGACATTTTTCAATTGCAAATGGATCGAATAAGAATAAAGTCATTAATTTTCAACATAATTTTTATTTTTCAGATTTGATTTTTACCTATTTCTGAAAATTGAGTGTAATGTTATATTCTTCCAAATATAAAAAGAAAATCCTATTTTGGAAAATGTTTACCCCGTCTAACATTTTATGTAACATAGCATTTTACCACTTGATTTTTAATTTAAAATAAAAACTGGTATTACTATCACCAATTGTAAAAATAAAATTGTTTTTTGATCTTATTAAATGTTTCAGTATTGTCAAATATTTTACTTATGATATTACATTTATTTTCGATATTCTCTCATTTATGCCAAAAAAAAAAAAAAATCAGATGCGGTTTAAATCAGATTTGGTTTTAGTATCACCAATATAAATAATCAAGGTGGTTCGATAGCTTATTAAATATTTCAATATTGCTACCTTTATTGCTTATGATATCAATTTGTTTTCAATATTCTCAAAATTATGCCGTGAATTAATTAAAAATTATTCTATTATTTTAAATGATGAAAAAAATATTAATTCAGTTATAAATATTAAAATTGTTAGTTATATTTTATTAACATTTCACCTGGTATATTTATACTATATTCATTTAAACCAAATTCTTTACACAGCTCGAAATACACAAATATGCCAGACAGTGAAACCTTCATTAATTGTATCAATTATATTCAATTAAATGTTAATCATTTGACTCAGGGTTTTGGATGGCTATCTTATTGTTAGGTATTTCATAATAAATGCAAAAGAATGCATTGTTGTATAAGAAGACTGAACCTTGTTCATATTAATGAAATTTCAACACTTGGCTATTAATCACAGCATCCAATTAAGGTAGTTTGGCAACTCTTAAGGAAAGTTTGAAATGATACACTCCAATGACTCTTCAGAGTAAACTTGTTAATTAAGTGTTGTGTCAAATCAGATGTGGTATAGAAATAGTTAAGGTTATTAGTGAACTGTCATGTACCGCATAGTAATCATCAATGGAATTTCTAGCTACTTTTTTTTTTAGTTTGCTTCGAGAAATAAATTTATATTGTTAATGTTGAATTGGTCTGGCTTACGAGTTAAGCATCCATGTGTTGACGTTCTGAATATACATATCTTAAACGGAGTATCAATTCCTTCCGAAAAACTATATATTTTAAGTGAATTGGATATTGTTGCATTATTTTAGACCATTTTCACACATAATGCATTTTTGTCTTCATATTTGAAACATATTAAATAAAAAATTGTGCATGTGTAGATATCCTCTAATCGTATACAATGTACACGATTCAAGTTTTTGCAACTATTATAAATTATAAAACCCGTCCAAGTACACTTCTTAATGTTATAATATTTTAATTTATAACAATGCTTTAATGTCATCATTATTTACATATAGTTTTTATTCACAATTTAGGTATAATTATTATTCAAAATTTACTAATAATTTTTATTCACAATTTACACATAATTTTTATTCACAATTTGTATATATATATATATATATATATATATATATATATATATATATATATATATATATATATATATATATATATATATATATATATATATATATATAGTGTATTTACATATAGTTTTCATTCTTAATTTACATATAGTTTACTTAAATATAGTATTTACATATAGTTATAACATATTCAATTACCTAATTCGTGGGACTAGAAATCTTCTAATCGAATACAATGTACACTATTAAAGTTATTGCAATTAATACAAATTATAAAACAGGTCCAAGAACACTTTTTATGTAATAATATTTTTAATTAATATTAAAATAATAATAATTTAATATTAGTGTACAATGTTTTAATTTTTTTCACAATTTACATATAATTCTTATCATGCAGAATGTAATCCAAATTTTACAACATATTTATCATAAACTTTTAAACATATTTTAGTAATAAAAGGTGGTTATGTTATTCAGTTTAACAATTTCATGCAGCATTGGAAGCAAAACTGTTCCTTTTTTTAATTTAAAAATATAAAATAAGTTAAACTAAAGCACATTGTTTAGTTTTTAGAGTTACTGCTTCAAACTTTCATTAATTTTTTTTTTTTTAAATAATTACAAAGTTATCACTTTTTGTAGCTATCCAGCACAATTTCTATATCGTTTGAGGCTAACAACTTCACTAATATATTAAACTGCCAAACATACTAAAGCACATTTCTCAAAGAGGAATCTAAAGCTGATTAATGAAGGATCTTTATTCCCTTGATTTATCTACAGAAACATTTTACGTGTACTCTTAAATCGGCGGTTTACATATTCGGTGTATTCGTAAACCGATGGATTATCTCAAGTGTCAATTACATCTCGTTCAACCACCTCCTAGTGCAAACAGGGGGATTTCGATTCCTTTTATTAATTCTTTGCAAATATTTAGGGATGAGACACAAAGGGTGATCCTTTGTTCAAACGAAGAGTTTGAGGTGCTTTGGGAGATGGTTGATTAATTAAATGATGGTTTGTGTTATTGAGTGTGTGATGTATGTATATTGTAAATACAATATTGTATTGGTAAAATAGGCGTAAGATTAAATTGTTTAAGTTTTCAGTTTCAGCAAAGTTTTTGGTGAAAAGTTATTTGAATGAATGAACAATTTAATACATTTTACCTTCAAAATATTTAAATACACAGCTGAGGTTATGTCTTTTGTGTTTACAACTAGCAATGGTTGAAGTTACAAATATTTGAGTTATGACTGCTATCGTTGGGTTTATGAATAATTGACGGTTTTAACAATGGTTACAAGTATTCCCAAGAAATAGTAATACTTTCTTAGAAAAAAAACTTAAGAAATGATATAGTCATGAACTGAACGTCACTCTGTATGCTTTTTAATTTTAAGTCGTATTTTTTTTCTCATATAGAGTACGGTTCATTTCAGAAATATATCTACAGATAAATAAGGTAACTAATAGATATTGGCCTTACAAAGCATCACAAAGCCAAATTTAGAGCAGTCGTGACTTGTATTGGGAATTAAAGTAGTGGTTATAATTATATACATTTTAATCATTTTAATTTTTAATATATATATATATATATATATATATATATATATATATATATATATATATATATATATATATATATATATATATATATATATATATATATATATATATATATATATATATATATATATATATATATATATATATATATATATATATATATATATATATATATATATATATATATATATATATATATATATATATATATATATATATTATATATATATATATATATCTATATATATCTATATATAGATCTATATATATCTGTATATATCTATATGTATAGATATATATATCTATATATATCTATACATCACATATATATATATATATATATATATATATATATATATATATATATATATATATATATATATATATATATATATATATATATATATATATATATATAATAAATTTTACTGAAGAAGAAATACAATTATACAATTTTGTTCATAAAAAAAAAAAAAATTTAAAATTTTTTGTTTGATTAAATTGTGTAAATTTAAGAGGAAATGTTTACTGAGAAACGAAATAAAATTATTCAATTACTGTTACTGCCCATACTACGTTAAAAAATATATCTGTCTAGTGTCTGATATTCATTTGACTTAGAGGATGACCTAAAGCGGAAAAAAATATTTTTAAATCTTAAAGTGGATGTATCAGAGAAATAACCATGAGTTTTAATTTTTTTCTAATTTTACTCCAACCATCACAATTTTAGTTTGAAATTAAAGTATTCATATTACCACAAGGTATCTTAGTTAATAAAATTAAGATAAACATTTTTAAGACGTTTTGGACACTATTGCGTTGGTTGTCAACATTGAAAACTGAAGATACAAATTTTAAGTAAACTAGTTTTTAAACATTATCAAATAATTCAGGTAATGAATTTTATGCGAAATTAGTTGCTTGAATAAAAACTAAATGTTAATGCTATTAAAAAACTGACAAACAGTAAATTTTTCTAATAGGGTATATGACACCATCCACAACTAATTATCAAATGCGGCATTTATATAGTACTAGCAGAATACACGTGCTTTGCTAAGAAATGTTAACATGTGCCATTTTTTAGCTAGCTACGGGGCTCCGCGCTGAGGAGATTTTGTCATAGGTATATAGATCTCAGATTATGGCACTTCGCTCACAGTAAGGTTCATTACTACGCAAACCCAAGCTCGCTTCCCTCTCTTAAAAGCTCATAATAAGAACAGGCTTACTTCACTCGTTGAAAGGTCCATTTCTATGCAAGCATGGGCTCGCTTAAAGGTTCATTGCTGCGTAAGCATAAGCTCGCTTCACTCACTAAAAAGTAATTGATGATTGAACCCTTAATATTATAAGCCCCTTCCCTGTCAAAAAACAAACAAAAACAAATCCCAATTAATACAATAATACAACACCCCTTTGAAAATATTTTAACACATTTTTGTGAAAAACAAAATTAGAAGGCCAAAAAATACTTGTATTGAAATTTTAGAACTCCAGGCCTATTAGAAGTCGCTGTTCGTAAAAATTTTAATTGAAAAATTCAGTAAAAACTAAAAACAAATTAAAATTTTGACATTCTTTTTGTCAAAAGTCCAATTAGATGGCCAAAACTAATTATGTTGAATACTGCGAACTATAGCCCTATTAGAAATCGTTTTGTAAAATATTTATTAATTAATTAAAAAAATTAATTAAAAAAAAACTAATAAAATTTTAACACTCGGTTTTTTAAAAGTCCAATTAGAATGCTAAAACTACTTATATTGAAAATGTCAGAGCTGTACCTCAATTTGAAGTCAGTTTGTAAAAAAATAAATAATTAACAACATTAATTAAAAAAGAACCAGTTAAAATTTTAACAATCTGTGTACCATAGGTACAATTAGAAGGCCAACGCTACTTATGTTGAAAATTTTAAAGCTCTACTTCAATTTTAAGTAGCTTTCTATAGATCACCAGACAGACAAACAGCTTGTTTTATTATTATAGATTTAACGAAGCTATAATAATGCAAGCACTTTTAACTCGAAATAATTGATATATTTTTAAGAATTGAATTTTAAAAAATGGTTTTCTGAGTGCATAGTAGGGTAGGCCAAAAATGTCCCCCATTTTTTTTTTTTCGAAATCGTTTTGGGAATAATCGGAAAAGTTGCCTAATGGGTCAATTTGAACCCACACAAAATTTCGTCAATTTTACTGAATATCTAGCCGCTCCCCTCTGGCACTGAAAATGTAAAGAGTGACAAAAAATGCACTTTTAAACCATTCTTTGGGAAATTTTGTAATAAAAAATAAAAAAAAACTGCTTTGGTATAGCATGAAATAGTTGACTAATGTATCAGTTGTAACACACATAAAATTTCGTTAATTTTGCTCAATATTTAGTCACGCCCCTCTTGCTTTGAACAAAAATGTGCCTAAATGTCGCAAAATCGTAACAGATTCGAAGTTAGGGGGGATAAAAAAAAATGTTTTTTTCGAAATCGGTCTTGGAATAGCATGAAAGAGTTACCTAATGGGTCAGTTAAAACACACAAAAAATATCGTCAATTTTATTCAATTTATAGCCGCCCCCCTCTGGTATTGGAAATGTCCAAAAACACAAAACAATTCACTTTTATACCATTTTTTTTTTTTTTTTTTTTTTTTTTTTGAAATTTTTGATAATTATTTTTAAAAAATGGCATTGGCATAGCATGGAATAGTTGCTTAATGTGTCAGTTAGAACACACACAAAATGTCGTCCATTTTTATCAATATTTAGCTGAGCCTCTCTGGCTTTGAACAAAAATGTGCCTAAATGTCGCGAAATCATAACAAATTCGACGTTAGTGGAAACAAAAAAGTGTTTTTTCGAAATCGGTCTTGAAATAGCGTGAAAAAATTACCTAATGGGCCAGTTAAAACGCACAAACAATTTCATAAATTTTGTTCGAATTCTAAACCGCCCCTCTGGTATTAAACATGTCCAAAAACACAAAACAAATTTTTTTAAGCCATTTTTTTGAAATTTTTGGGGGCGCCATTAGATTCCGATCAAAATGGATGAAGCATTTTGTGTAATCTAACTGACCCACTGCAACCATTCTATGCTATACAAATGCTGGTGGGGTTTTTTTAATTAAATAATCGCTCAAAAAATGGTTTAAAAGTGCATTTGTTTTATGTTATGGACATTTTTAATGCCAGAGGGACGCGGCTAGATATTCAACAAAATTGACGAAATTTTGTGTGTGTTTCAATTGACCCATTTGGCAACTTTTCCACGCTATCTAAAGACAAATTTCAAAATAATAATAATAATAAATTGATCCACCCTAACGTCCAATCTTGCGATTTTGTGACATTTAGACACTTTTTTGCTTATAGCAAGAGGGGCGCGGCTAAATATTGATCAAAACCGACCAAATTGTGTGTGTGTTCTAACTGACACATTAGGCAACTGTTCCACGCTATTCCAATGTCATTTTTAAAAAATAATTTCCAAAAATTTCAAAAAAAATTGAGTAAAAGTGCATTTTTGTGTGTTTTTGGACATGTTAAATGCCAGAGGGGCGCGGCTAGAAATTGAACAACATTGACGAAATTTTGTGTGCGTTTTAACTGACCCATTAGGTAACTTTTTCAAGCTATTCCAAGACTGATTTCGTATTTTTTGTATCCCCCCTAACATCGAATCTGTTACGATTTTGCGACATTTAGTCACATTTTTGTTACTAAATATTAAGCAAAATGGTGAAATTTTGTGTGTGTCCCAAATGATACATTAGGTAACTATTCCATACTATACATTAGGATAAAATTATTAACAATTAAAATAATCTGTCGAATACTGTAAAACGGTGTGAATCGAAAATCTTTTCAACTTTCAAAGTAGAAATCCGGTGTAATAATATCGTTAACGAACTAATTTTGTCTTTGAAACTTGAACTATACCTTCTTTTATAATGATAAAAACCCAAAATGCTGGTAAAAACATAACAGAAAAGGATGAATCGGAACACACATCGGTTGTAATGTATGTCTGATATCAATTAAACATTTACATGGTGAAAATTAATAATAATAATAAAGCATTTAGGTGAATAGGAATACAAGATTATCATGAAAAGAAATACTATAATAAAATTCGCCATTATTTGGCAAGGTTTTATGTAGACATTCTTGGTTCAGAATCCATACAGTACTTAGAAGTTCTACTCAAGTTACTGTTCAGCTACCTTATTTTAGTTTCGAATTCACAAAAAAAGGCAATGTTTCAACAGTGCAGATGTATCTAAACTTATTATTGTGTAATTAAAACATTTAAAAGAATTAACATATTATTTATAAAGTGATCTTCACTGAAATGAACCGCAGTCTGTGGTGGAAACTTAATTGATTATCTTCTTGCAGATTTAACACTTTTTTCGTATATCTTGCTTTCCTAACCACAAGTATAAACAAATTGTCTGAAGTTTTAATTGAAGTACTTGTACAATACGCAAAAAAAAAATAAAAAAAAAATAAAAAAAAAATCCTAATGATGGCTATATCTTCGGCTCTAATTATTGTAGAATCTTGCAGTTTGCAACAAAATGTTTTGTTTACGATTTTTTGTGTCTGGTGCATTTTGTTTTCTCAAGGGGCTGTATACTAAGTAAATACGAACCCCTATTTTTTATGTTTTCATTCGATTTAGAATACTTCGTTTACCCTAGATACCAAATTTCAGTTCATGGTATTGAGAAACACTTCACTTATGAACGAAAATGTTTTGGCCGATCTTGAGGGCAAATCTCTTTAAAGCATTGAAAGAAGCAAACGTTTTGCGTGCTTCAAGACGTAATCTATTACACGGTCTCTTAAAGTGAGCTTTATTACATTTTTCCTAAAATATTGAGAAACAAAAGTCAAAATGGAATGAAAAAAATTCTGGAAAGGTTTTCAACCATAATAATTCTAATGGAAGCAAAAAAATTACATGTTTCTATTTAAACACAATTTAAAACTTGTTCTATTAATTAATAATTAATTATTAAAAAACTGTTAAATACAAAAAATGGGTGTTATTTATATTTGCCTTTTAATAAACTATCGTTTGAAACAAAAATTGCAAAAATATATTAACTATTTAAGAATTTATGGCTAACAAACAAATTTGATTTTTAACATAAATTTGCCATTTTTTTACATTATTTAAATTGCTAATCACTCATTGGAAATTTATGAAATTTGGTATTTAGTAGGTTTATTCTTTTTATTTTATATTTGTTTATTTATTTATTTTTTTAATTCTAAATCTAAATATGGTATAATATTACAAGGTAGCCTTTGAACCGTTTAAAGCTTGGTTTAGTTTTAACATGTAGGTGACCCCGCAGGATAATAAAAAAATATATACAATTAATAAAGACCTACCACTATTTACAACGGTACTTGTCGTTTTAAATTTCAACAATTAGAATACAAGATAAAGCTTTCGTTCCGATTTTTTTTTTTTTTTTTTTTTTTTTTTTTTTTTTTTTTTTGCTTACTGTACAGTGGGATACAATGGTAAGAGATTTCTTCGAACAAAATCAATTGAAAAGAACACATTACGGTAACACAATCTCGCTTGATACTCGTGGTTGTTTACCATTCGCTATTCTGTTTTCGCACTAGAGACGTCACTCAGTCAGATGTTTTTTTGAGCAGATATTTAGGGGCGGATTTTCTGGTTGCATTTTAAATTGCGATTTTCAGCGCTTAGTGGCATTATTTTACAAAAAAGAAAAATTTAAAAATTGCGTGTCTTTTACTGTGTGCATACGCTTTATTTAAAACATATTTTGAAAATTTGTCAAATACCTTATTGAATTAAAATAGCCTTAGCTGAGTTCTACTGAAAATCTATGATTACAGTATTTAATTAAAATGGGAAAAAAAACCTAATAATAAATATTCATATTCTAAAGATAAAAATGAAAACTGTTTGAGCAATTTTTACAAGAGAGGGAATGTCATCCAACTA
This sequence comes from Linyphia triangularis, assembly GCA_963978545.1. NCBI lineage: Eukaryota > Metazoa > Arthropoda > Arachnida > Araneae > Linyphiidae > Linyphia > Linyphia triangularis. Next base: position 18,771,627 of record OZ021732.1, on the reverse strand, counting down.
TTTGATTAATATGATAAACTACTCGGTTATTTTCCATCAGCTTTCTCTAAATCTATTTTAGCGTGTAAAATTTTTATGTGGCCTATAAAAAGACCTCCCATATTATCCCATAAAATGGATTTCTAAAAAATCGAAGTATTAATTTTTGAAATATGCAGTTTTATGAGTTCCATTCCTCATGGCGGATCCCTATTCTTTATTCATGGCCGCTTTTTCTATGTCTAACTTCTTCGTCTATATTCGTCTTCAGCGTCTATATTCGTCTTCTACCTTTCTTTTTTTAACGGGTTCATAATGCTTGACGCGTAATTTACCGCCCGATGAGACCACTCGTAAATCAAGCGTGATCAGCTTGGGATTTATGGATCCAGAGGTAGAAAAAAAAATCCTGCTTAAAGTACTATTTATCTAGGTATTGTTTATACCTAAAAGCATCTATCATCTTGATATTTTTTACAAAGACTTATTTATTTTAACTAAAGATTCTTTTAAAACATATACAACCTGCGATAAGTTTTTAGCACAAATGAATTAATAATAATTAGTGTTTGTGTTTGTTTATTTTATTCATGTCTTTGTAAAATCAACAATAAAAAAATATTGCAAAGAGTATTTATTGCAGTTTATACATTAAAGTGTAATCTTTTTTAGTTGGGACTGTTGCTAATTTACACAATTTAACCGAATAATTAAATTTTAATGTGCCAAAGACGATTGTGTATGTAAAATTTTGAGGTTTTAATATATAATGAATAATAATTTTAAAAACTAAAAATCACGCTTTAATAGAAGAGTAAACTAAAAAGAAGCAAATAATTTTAAATAAGTTTAGAATAAGAATAGAGTGATTAACAAGAAATATTTATTTTATCGTAAAAAGCGTGGGGGGCTTGATGCCAATTGTTGTAAATATTTAATGACAGATATTGGTTAAAGTAATGAAACTATCTTAAAAAACACTCCTCGCTTTTTTGCGATAAAATAAATATTTTTTGTTAATCACTCTATTCTTATTTCAAACTTATTTAAAATTATTTTCTACTTTTTAGTTCACTTTTCTATTAAAGCGTGTTTTTTAAACTATTATTTATTTTCTACTTTTTAGTTTGGTTTTCTATTAAAGCTTGTTTTATAGTTTTTTAAACTATTAATTATTTTTGTCTTAAACTATAATTTTTTTTTTTTTTTTTTTTTAGTTAAGTGTACAAAACTCTCTAGTTGTTCTTGCCAATAGTGACATGTTTGTTTAAAATTTAAGTCATGTGTATGCCTTAGTACACGCCGTATTACTTGGCACAATACACTACCGTGTCTCTGAATATGAAAAATCACTAATCCTGAAGATCCTGGTAAGGATAAGGCGACTATAAAAATACGCTTTCTATTAAAGCGTGTTTTTTAGTTTTTTAAACAATTAATTATTCAATTGTGAAACGTGAATGAAACTCCCTGTTAGTTGATCTGGCCAGTAGTCATATGTTTGTCTTGATGATTAACTCATACATGTATCAGTACACGTCATATTAATATGAAATCACGAATAACTCTTTAATTCGGTTATGACCCCTTAGATCGTATCCATATTTACATGGAAAACTGTGGTATTTCTAGAGCTAATCCTTCCAATCCAGATTTCCGACCAGATGAAAGGAAGCCTTTAATATTAAATCAAAATCAATTGGTGGCTTGTCCATCATTATTATATGATAAATCTGAATAACTTTTTGCTGATAGTATAACCGAAGTGCCCTCGACAGATCTTTCAAATGTCTGTCTTATCAACTGTCTATGGTAGATTCTGTAACGGGTAACGGGACACCAGGGTTCGATTCCGAGAAGGTTGGTTGATTGGAGTTTAACGGCGCAAAGGCAACACGAGTTAATCCTAGCGATAATACGACAAACTTATTGAATTATTCTATTGTCATCGGTCCTTTATAACTGTGCAAAATTTAAAATTAATCCAACGTTTTGAAGTGGTCTAAAATCTAGTTCAAAGATTACGTTACATAGATACATACAAAGCTAATAAAAAAATGTTAAAAAGAAATTTCTTCAACCAGTGATAAATTATTTTACTTTTAAATAATATTTAAAACTTTAAATGAGTTTAGTGGATACGTTATTGATATTTATTATGTGACTAATGTATAATATATGTTCATCAACAGCTTTCATATCATTACATATAAATTGCTTAAAATTTAGCTAGAAGAAATTTTAACAATAATATAAATTTTCAAAAATATGACTGTAGAAGAGATAATTTTCTGAGTAGGAACTTATTTTTTAAGTTAATAGATATTTATTCAGTTTTGAAGCATTGTTTTTAATCAAAAAATAACAACGCAGTTTAACTTATATGCAATTTATATGTACATTTTTTTAAGAAGTGTTTTCCCAAGTTATGAATCATGATTTTAGAAATACACATTTTCTCCACTGCAATTTTAATGAAGAAAATATTTATTTTGTACTGTTTTTCCAAGTTCAAGATACAATTTTTCCTAGATGCTAATGGTATTGAAACATACAAATGCAAATAAATGGTAAAACTGTTCAATAAAATGTATATATTATCGCGAAAAGGGCTCATTGTCGAGAGAAGAGGGACATGACAAAATTGAATATTTTGTTGACAACTACGGAACAAAAATAAATAAAGTACCCACCTTACCATACATACAAATGTGCCGGCTTCGAATTTAGAATCAAACATTGAATTTTGTTGTGGTTGGAAATCCACGTCCAGGCTCATTTGCCGTTATGGTGCACACAAGTGGGTTGTTGAGCGTATCAACCAACCAACTAAAACAAAAATACTTTGCTTCAACAATATACTAAGTTGTATGATCTTTTTAAGGTGATTTATACAAATATGTAACGAAAATTTTTATTTTTGGAAGTTATAATAATATATAAAATTTATTGATTATTTCGTATCAGTTTTGTACAAATGTGGCTTAATGAGTTTAGTATATTGAGTTTATTTACTTTTATTATATTTATACTCATAAAAAATATACTTATATTTGTTCAAATCAATCGTAATAATTTTTTTAAAAAAAGAAGAAGAAAAAAAAGAATTTGAGATAAAAATTTATAAGGTTTTAGTTGAAAGTAATCTGCTAAAAGTGTATTTGATATGGACAAAGTACGTTTTATACTTCAAAATTAAAAAGCAAAATTTCCTAAAATTGTACACTGATTTTGATACATTATTACATTTTCAAAAAGTATTTTCTTCTACTTTTTGAATTTTACGTGAACCGACAAGTTGAAACAGTACGTTTCGTAAAATGTTTCATAAATTTTAAATGAAATGTTTCTTGAAGTAATAAGTCATTTAACACAAATTTGGATTTAAGTTTTATTTATCAATTTTTATAGTCTTGAATATATTTTTCATAAGCAAACTCAGGAATTGCCTGGGACAAAAAACTATTTAGTAATTTATTAACTTTGGTTGTTCTACTTCAACTTAAAATTTGCATTACTAATTTTCTCGTACGAGTCATTTATATAAAGATCTGATATCATGTATTTAATGGACATGAATTTTATTTTAGAATTTACAAATCTGAAAAGAAAATCATATTTAACAAACTTTGAACGATATTAGCAATTAAATGAACATATATTTTTAGAATTATCTGATTACTAAGAGATTAAATTGTTTTTAATATTTTTTTAATATTTATTTTGAAATAAACACATTTCATTGTATTTCAAATGCAGTATTAAAATGTGAAACATAATATACCTAAGAACCTGTTAACTAATTACTTGTACACGTAAAAAAATAATACGTATTTTATACCTAACTAATTTATTTTGTATTGGTTATTATTTTATTTACATACTAGCTGCGTGGCCCCTCGTTGCAGAGACCCATCAATGATGTATAGGTCCCACCTTTTGATGCTTCGCTCGAAGAAAGGTACATTGCTACACAAAACCAAGCACGCTTCGCTCTCTAAAGATTTCATTAAAATCAACACAGCTCGTTTTGCTCGCTGATAAGTTCTTTGACGCATAAGCGCTAGCTCACTTCACTCGTTGAAAGGTTCATTGCTATGCAAACACAAGTTTGCTTCGCTTGATGGAAGGTTCCTTGTTGGGCAAGCATGTGCTCGCTTCGCTCACTGAAAGGTCCATTTCTGCGTAAGCATAAGCTCGCTTCACTCACTAAAAATTAACTTCTAGGTAAGAATCCCTTCCCCGGTGGAGGAAAAAAAATAAAATCCCATTAATACAATAATACAAAACCCTCACCCCTTTGAGAATATTTTAACATGCGTTTGTGAAAAGAAAAAATAGAATGCCAAAACTACTTTTGATTAAATTTTCAGACCTCTTGTCCTATTAGAAATTGCTTTTTGTAAAAATATTAACTAAAAAAAATTGTAACATCCTGTTTGTCGAAATTCCAATTATAAGGCCAAAACTACTGATGTTGAAAATTTCAGAACAGTTGAATATATGAGCTCTAAGACAATTTTAAGTAGCTTTCTATAGATCCACAGACATACATACAGCTTGTTTCATTATTATAGATACTAAAATGGGATTTCGTATTTAATATATACATAACAGTAATTTTCAACTTTTATATTAGAAAAGTATTCATTTAAAATATTATTGAAATTTTGGGATGTACTTGAATAACTCTGGAATTTCGGGATATACTTGAATATATTGCTTGTTTCTTTATTTAATTCTTATTGACTTGTACCTTTATTATTTTACTTTGCTGAATAATAAATGTATTTTTATTTTGGAACTCATATTCAAAATTTAATTAAATTAGATTTTAGTAATTTGCAATGTATATATTTGTAAGAATATATAATTTTATTACATTTCAAAAATATTTTTTTACTGTTGAAACAATTTTGATTGCAACGTCTTCTACTTACTACCTTTGAAAATAGGAAAACTAAATCTAAGCACTTTGTCGAATTATTTAGATTGGTGAGAATAGTTAAGAGTGCCTAGTTTTCAATGAAACTAATAATTTTTACCTTCTCAGAAATGGTGACACAGAATTACAAAATAACTTCTTTTTTATTCACAAATAGCTCTACAACTTAGCAAATAACCTTCCACCAGAGCTACATTCGTACTGACTCAACAGCTCGCAAAACATAAGCTCCTTGCTATCCTAAGAACTTGAGTCCAGTTTGCACTTCATCTGAAACACAAAATGACTAAATGAATTAAACTCGAGATCTTTCTCATTAATTGCTAGAAAAAATATCATTGACTGTCCAAAAACTTTTCAAAATAAAACACAAAATAAAAAACTAACCTCTTTAACCACTTTAAAAAGTTTTTATTTCCATACAAATCAGAATTTAAAAATGGATATAAAAACTCTAACTACAATTTTTCTTAGGAATAAAATAGAAATACATTTTAAGAATTTTTTGCATTATGCAAATTTGTTAACAAATTATCTTTTGCAAAAATACATACATTAATTATTATCTGATTTACTTTATATGTTATTATATTATTAGCATATTATTTACTCAACAGAAAATAAAATTATGACTGTTGCCCAAATTAAAGCTAACGTTGCATGGAATGGAAGCTTAAACTAAAATTTTAAAGATTTGATTATAGCAACAGCTTCCATTCGTCTTTATATTTCAGCTAAACATACCATATTTTGTATCAAAATTAAAAAAAAATAATAATAATAATAATAATAATAATAATAATTCTTACAGTCATATATTTAAAGCACAAATATAAGAACTCGGAAGAAAACATTATTTTACGTGCTGGACACTTATGAGACTTACGCATTTAATGGATCACAGTCCACTGTTATACGTAAGAAAAATGGAAATACGCATTTGCTTTAAAATAAACGAATAAATTCATATTTAAATTTATTTAAATATACCCCAGGAAGCACAGTGGTATTGGCCAATGTTGGAAATAGGAAAGATTGCTTAGCTTAGACCGAATTTCAACCATTGTTCCAAAATACAGGATTTTTTTTAAATAAGCATGTCAAAACCATCACAAATATTTTTTTAACAGTCTGTCCTTTCTAATAACACTATATTTCAATTTTAAAACACTGCATCATTTCAAAACTTCCAGTATATTTTGCCCAGTACTGGGAGAGATTAGCCAAGATCCATAGCAATGACCAGTCTAAAACGGTCCACATCGGGATTGGCCAGTGTGGAGCTGAGATTAGCCAGTGGATATGGGCTACAAGGGATGTTGGCTTGACTAATAGGAATGGATGTATTAGATGCTTAAAACAATTGCTAATATAAGGACCCTTGTTTTTTCATTCTAATGTGATTCTGGTTTATCATTAGATGCTAATTAGAAGGTATTATTTTTCTTAAATTTATTCTAAAGGTTTTTTTTTTTTTAAATAGAATCGAATATAAAACCACATTTCTAAAAAAGGTGTTTTTTAAAAGAGAAATCAGCTTCAAAAATGTAGTTTTGAGTTTCTTTTATTCAAACATTACAAACATTTACACATTTACAGTTTTACATTAAATATGTATTTACCACACATAATTTAATAATAATTGGCAACGTCAAATCAAATAAGTAGAAACAAATTACTAATGTCATTCTTAAAAATACAATGGTTTGGAAGGACTTTACACTTCGGTGCGGATTCTGCGCCAAAAGTTGTTTACATAAAACCACACAAAGTTATAGTAACCATAGACAGCTCATTTGCTAGTAAGAAACGGAGGCAGAGGGCCATTGACGGTCATGCACGTATATATACGTCTTAGGATCCCCAGTTTTTCCAGCAATACACAACATTTTTAAGTTTATAAATAAAATTTAAAATAAGATATATTTTAGATATTTTTATTAGGGTGATAGTCTATAACCTATCTAAAACAAAATAAATAAAAAATAATTAAAAAAAATTATGTATTTGAATTAGAAATATAATTTAAAAATTATTGCAGGGAAAACAACTGGGGAATTTCGCCCATTCCCATGACCGTCAGTGGGTTAATGCACGATAATTGGGAAAGAAATCTACACCGGGTTTTGGAGTTTAGCAAAGTTTTGCAAAAGCACAGTATTTTTTTTTAGTGTTATGTGTGTTATTTTTAGTGTTATTTTTAGTTATGTTTGTGTTATTTTTAGTGTATGTCCTCGAGTCGAGGTTCTTTTGATGCATAGAAAACCCCTTAACCTATTCCTTTTGTGATGCTATAAATGTCAGGAACTTTTGGAAAAGTAAGTAATTGAACCAACCAAATTTGCGTTTTATTTAGTGTGAGTGAGAAATCGGAGGGTAAGGCAGTGCTTCTATTCACCACAAATATCACTAAATTTTCATAATAATACATTCAAAATAAATTAATCAGTAAATTTACAATAAATTAATACAGAATGGTACTTACGACAAAAAGTTCACCAAAGGGATTCTCTTAGATCAGAGTTCAGCACTAACTTTTAGAAGCGGGCCGTAAGGCGTATGTTGGAGTTTTTCGCGGGCCGGATACACACAAATATGTATCTTTAATTATTATTGATTTAAGAATATAAAGCCTTTTCTAAAAACTGTGAAAAAAATATTATTTTTTTTATTAAAATTACAATTGATTTTTTTTTTTTTTTTTGTTAAACTTAAAATAATAATTTTCTTTATTTGTGAATCAAAGTCTAAAAAGGTGAATCTTTTGTTCCAAAGTGACAATGCAAAACTTTTAATAAAAGTATTTAAACTGTACTTCCAAATTACTCCATTTTAGTAGATATCAAATGTAAAACGAGGATGGTTGAAAGAGGATGGTTGAAATCGTTCAGTTTATTTTATGATAGAGTCGATGCCTTTCGGAGTATTTGTTGAGGTCAATTTTAGTAAATTGTCCAAATGAGACTCAGTTACGTTGCTCTTTTATTTATTCGTGATGAAAACCACCATGCCGAAAGCTTCTTCATATAGTTTCTTCGGGAACGTAGTGGAGAACTGTTCTACGTAGTTAATACATATTATTTCGTATAAATTACAATTATGTAAGAAAAGAAAGAAGAAGCCGTGATTTTTTTTTTATCTTCTGTAGTGCCGGTGGGCCGCAGAAAAATCTGTCGCTGGCCAAATACGGCCCGTGGGCAGCGTAAGGGCTATCGCTGTCTTAGAAAATCGAAATAGTCGGTCTATTTGGATTTCCGGTTCACGATACAACTGAGCATACTTAGACATGGTATTACACTGTAAGGTGAAAGGATCCGATTTGGGTCCAAACTGAACCAGACCTCAAAGGAATTCAAGTGTTTAAACTTTTTAACCCAAACAAAAAGTTCGTCGATGTCAATGGGATAATACGTAATTATAGAAAGAAAAATACTTCGAGTCTAAGATGCGAGAGAATAGTAACTAATCAGGTTTAGCTAAACCAATTTACTGCATAATTCATTTTATTAGTGAGTCTGAGAATCGGTTCATATAAATTAAATCTGGCAACTAAGTTTGTTCAATTTTCAGGCAATGGTGGCAATATGATCTTCATATCAGATCGATTAGATTAGTATTTTTAATAAATTTTATACGTAATAAAAGTAACGTTATTAGATTCAAGAACTTAATTTCGAAAGATGAACACGTATGCACAAGTATGGAAAGTAATAAATTGGCTATCTTAATATGGTAAATTCAAGATTCCATTCTAAATTACAAAATATTTGGTAGTTTGAGAAATGTGTGACTTTGAACTTGATCAAACTAAACTATTGTATTATTTCCCCTTTCCATTGAATAATCAGCATATTCAAATTAAGTAACAAATGCTTGTTAAGCTTTAAGCAATGATAACCATTTTAAAAATATTTGCTGCAAAATAATATAAAGCAGTTAAAACTACTTATTATTAACACATACTTGAACGTAGTAAAAGTTTAGTCGAATGTTTTTGCAGAATTTCTTTGAGAAAATTTGAAGGAGTAATGTGTAAAACTGTGTTTTTTCGATATGAATTCCCAGGACTTAACATAATATATTGTTGCCTGGATGGGTTTGAAAGACTTGAAGCCAAAGTAGATCAAAACTTGCAGAAATTTATTCCGATATAACTCCAAAACTTCGTTCTAGTAGACTCAATACAGTTTTTCACACAACAATAGAGCACAAAACAGCAGTTAAAAACTTGATACACAACTGCTACAAATCGCTGCAAAAGACAATGTAATACAGTTCGCTTTTAGAACTACTCTGAATGCACACTGAGAGACAGCTAACTCAGTAACTCCAGTCAACTAACTAGATAATTCCACTCACAGCCGGCCTTATATAGGAAAGTCAATACTTCGTGAATCTTCTAGAGATAGCAAGAATATTTGGAGGATTTTTCAGATCGTAGTCGAAAAGCCCTATACATGTACATGGGGACCGAAAATGTCGCCAAATGGTCGCAGCGACCTTTTGAGACAATTGGCGACATTTGGCGATTTCTCGCCAAATTTGGCTATAAATATTCGTCGCCAAAACCATCGCCAACTTGGCAAGATTGCCATTAACCATAATGTTAAATGACCTTCTTTGACTAAGCCATGGACCTTCTTTGAAAAGATTCAATGAAAATTTGCGACTGTATTGCAATCAAGTTTCAATTGACTAATTCTTTAAACATATGTTAAAGAACATATAACTTTAAATATATTTTTACTTAGTTAAAATCGTAGGTTTTATTTATTAATGGCTCGTGCCATTAATAATTAAAACATTATAATAAATAAAACAAAGCCATTAATAAATAAATTTATTAATGGCTACGTGCCCCTCGAGTTAACGGAAGGATTTCGTGACGTCACAGCCGATAACTGGTCACCTTTGGCGGGATCATGCTTTGAGAATTTTTTGCTCATTTTCTTTTCTTAGTATTTAAATAACTTATTTTTCAAAAAACTTTCTTTTCAATATTTGGAAACAGAAAAAAGTTCTTCTGAAATATAAATTTATTATATTCGTTTTTTTAAAAATTCGGGAATTGTCCATTACGTCGGAGGAATCCCATTTAGAACCAAAATGTTTTGAAAATATATGGGATATTGTGATGAAGGATTCGAATACTAAATATTTTAAATCGAAAACGAGACTCATGGATTTGCTTAAGAAAAGTGAAAGCACTAGAAGGAAACATTTAATTACAAGAATTGAATTGGGGAATATGAAACCAAATCAATTGTTACAAAAACTGAAATCTGTTGCAACGTCAGGTGTTTCAGAAAATTTAATTAAAACGCTATGATTGGAAAAAATTGCTCTATTCTATTAGAAACATTATTCTTGTGAGTAATGAACAATAACTTAATTTGGCAATCATGGCTGACAAGATTGTAGATATGAATCCACAGAATGATGATGTAACCCGTACTTTTGTACTCCTAAAATGCAAAGAATAACCTCACACAATTTTTTTCTGATTAGTTGTAGAACTTCTGTAAATGTGTTATATGTACTAATATGATAGATGGCATAAACTGAGATGATCTTAGAACATCTTATTAATGTTCAAAAGAAAAAGAAAAAAAAGGAAGAAAGAAAGTGTCTGTAAGTATTCTTAATTTTTATATCTTGGATTATTTAAATATTAAAGTAATTAAAACTGTACTATTGAACACTCGACTTGATTATTAATCTAATGATATTACATTAATATATGTTAGCAATATTAATTTGATATTATATAAAAATTTATTAACATGAATTTACAATATGCATGAATTTACAATATGAATTTACAATGCTATAGTAAATTACATCAAAGAAAAATAAATAAAAGTCAGACTATTCATAGTTGACGTGTAAATATCGACAGGCCAATTTGGCTCCTTTTTATAGACCATTAAGTTCCAAATTTTGCAATGCTTTGTCTTTACTGCGCATGCGCAAGAATAATTTTATAGTAATCCTAATTGGAATGCATAAGAGGAGAGATTTATTTTTGGTGGCCATTTTGAAATTAGCTTTTGGCTAACGGTGTAACGCAGCAACGTTTTGCCTTGTCGCCACTTTTTCCAAAATCGCGCCCCAATCACAAAAACCCATACATCTAAACTAGGAATTTACCTAAATGTCTATTGAATTTTCATTTTGTTAAAACGACCAATTACTGACTATAATTTTGTTTCAAACATGTTTCCCGGCCCTCAATAATATCTGTATGACTTGTCCTTTTATATTTGAACGTACTATACACGAACTTAACCATTTATCCATTTTGCTCTCTGACGTATATAATTTTGTATTCACTGTCCTACTCTTTAAATTGGTGTTCACTTTGCGTTTTAGTCTTTATAACCTAGTTTTATTTTCAAAGTATGGGTATTTCAGAAAATCAATGAATCCAAATGAGACAAAATTACTTCTTTGTAACTTTTTAAGCTTGGTAGAATATAGTTACATGAAAGAAATATGGAGCAATGAACTACTTTCTCTATTTCTATAAAATATCAATCTTCAATTACAATCAAATTACTAATTTAAATAAAGTAGTAACATAAAAACTTGGTAGACCCATTCTTTGCATTAAAGGTGCTAAGGTGATTTATTTTGAAAAAACAAACACATACGGTTTTTAAGAGGAAAATAAAAAAATATTATTGATTGAAGGCGCAACTTTAAGCTGCAATTTTGTGTAAAAATCTGCTATTTTTCACTCACCCCCTGACTTAACGTATTCGAGCAAACGGAACAAACTGAAGTGAAAATAATATGGGAATAAGTAAATATATTCAACAAAAATTTACAAAAAATATTGTTTCTAGGAATGTAAGTTGACATTCTGGTTCTATATTTGTGACAATTCAGCGAAATACAAACAAAAGAGTAAGAAAGAGGGTATAAAGTTTTACGAAAACCGCAGAACGAGCAGAATTTTTTTTTCTCCACTAAAGTATTCACTGGAAGAAAGCGGATGGGTTTGAACACTGATAGATTTTCTTCTCGAATGTAGTAAGAATATAAATTGTAACACTATGATCTCATTTACTTTGAACGTTAAGCATTACATTAACTAGATATTATTATTAACTTATGAAAAATGTACATCCTATATAATTTTAGAAATAGTTAGTCAATATCTGGAACGTATTCAAAAATGGTTCCATTGCTTTCATAAAAGTACAAGTTTCATAAAAGTCAATTTGGAAATTCCAAACTGATTTCCCAATAAAATTAGTGACGCCTATCAACATGGAACTGACATAATATTATTATAGTAAATTTTATACAGTTTCATCTTTGTTCTCTTCGATGCGTTAGGTTTTCCTTGACAAAATAGATACCTTAGCTCCGTTTGGACAAACATGCAGTTACATCACTGTTCAACCATGGTGGCGATATATTATTTCATATTTCAAAACGCATCAATTTAGTGAGAGTTTATTTTAACAGAGAATTAATAAGATTATGAGGTTTTAAATATGCGGTTTTTCAAGGATATAATAGAATTTAACTTAATTATTATTAAATGCCTCTTAGTAAAACAATTAGAGCATTACTGTTAGACATTCTATTTTTTTTTTTTTTAAATCGCACTTTGGTCAACAGATTTATAGAAATATTTCAGTGTTTTATTTAAATTATTATTTTCAAATTAAAAGCTACTATAATATCGACAGAAACAATTATTCACATAAAAAACAAGAATGAAAATACATGTATTTCTCTAGGATGGGCCGAAAATGGCCAAAAAAATATTTGTGTTTTTCGAAATGGATCTAGGCAAAGCGCGGAAATGTTGCCTGATGAATCAATTAAAAACCACATTTTGTTCCGTCAATTGCACTCAATATCTGTAGTCACGCTCCTCTACCAGTGAAAAAGTAAAATATTTATTCTAGAGTCATTTTGGGGGAAATTACTTTCTGGAAATTAGCATAAAAAAACAGCATTATCATGGCATGAAATTGTTTTCTAATAGGTCAGTTCAAGTGCTCCTAATATTTCATCCAATTTGATCAATATCTAGCCTATCAACTATAGAATTAAAAGAATTAAAACAAAAAAAAGTCAATGTATGCCCTTTCAATTAGAATCCATATACAAATGTCTGCTTAATATCACCTGCATCATCTGGCATTTCAATAATTATAAGAACAAAAAAGAAATGCATGTATAAAATACTACGAATAGGCCATTATTCAATTTCAGAAACTATATTTCTGATATTCAAGATTCGCCTTACTACAGATTCCCAAATATGGCTTTGAGAATCCTTAGCTTTGAAATTATTAAAAATCTAATCATAAAACATTTGATTTAAAACTGTAAAGTTTTTATATAATCAGCCGAATAGTACTGAAAAAATCAATTGATTATAATAAAATGTACCACGTATAATTTATTGAACTTGGTATAATTTATAATAAAAGCCTTGTATTAAAGATAAAAGTTAAAACTTGTTAATAAATCGTTATAGTATTTTAAACTACTTTGCAAATTAATTACTATATTGTTAACCATACATAAAAATTGGTTACATGGAAATTATGCTTATAAGGAGACGGGCACAAATTAAAAGTATTTTTGAATTCTTTGACTTAGTTAAACATTAATTTTGTACACTGAAAATGTATTTAATATACTTATAAAACTTTTAAACGAACGCTCATAAATTTATTAAATTAATGAAATCATAAATTAATTATCTTACGGCATCTAGTGTCATATAACATACTGATTTAACTCAATAACATACTGCGGTTATAATAGAGATCCGAAACGTAAAGTCACTTTACATTTTTCTTTTACTCTTACTCATGGTTGTTATTCAATTCGAACTCTTATCTCAACTCATTTCTATGTTTTTCACCTGCATTTTAGCATGAGTATCCAGTGATCCAAGTAATTGACAACAACAGTGCACAACAACATTTCAAATTCATTATGCAATGGACAGATAAGTCAATACAGTTCAGTTGTAAACACAAAATGACACTCGAAATTTACTTTTGGTAAAAGGTTTGGGTAATTGAGTCAGTCATGTATGGAATTTTATCTTAAGGTCGAAGCAAATTTAGTAATCTGATGCTTTTAAGGGTAAAAATGTGCCAAGTACAATTTGCATAATTTGAAAGAATTTATCCTTTTGCACATATGTTTAGGATATTACTCACGCTATTTTATTTAGAGTAAAATATTTATTTATTGTTAAATATTTAAAAAAAATATATGAATTTTGTATTATAGCACAAGCATTTGCTTGTATGAAAGTCACATTAAAGTCCTTAATAACTATTATTTTAAATGTGGGTTTGAAAAATGTGTTTGTCTTATTATGTAAGAATCAAAAATAAAAAGACAATACTTTTGCAAAATTAAACTGCATTAATTAAAATATTTACATTGAATAAAATACACTAGTAAAAATTCAGTTATTTTTACTTATTGTTAAATATAAAAAACGATGCATTTTTTTACTAAACATAATCAATTGCTTGTATGAAAGTTATATTAAATTAAATCTTGATAACTATTATTTAAAATATCAGTGTGTGAACACCTTTATTAGCATTTATTAAAGTTTTTAACACAATAATTATTCATTAAACTTAAAAAAAATACATTTAAAACAATCACTTAAACAAACGTTTATTTTAAAATCAAATTCTTTTCAAATGCAATCAAGGAAAATAGTCATCCAGATGAAGTATCAGGCATTGCCCGGGTATTGCGCAGTATTAAGATGCTCTATTTGTTTATCAAAATATCCGTTCATACAATCACACACTTAGTTAATCCAGTTTAAAAATGGTTCAGCCAATTGAAAGTTTAAATATGACTCCTTATATACACTATCCACGATATCACCAAATTAATCACAAAATGCTGGAATAAAATAGTTTCCGATCATTTGTAACAGTAAAGATATCTATCGAAATGTAAAACCTGGCTCGAATTAGTTCAGTAAATTACAAGTAATGATCATATCTCTTTAAGGGTGAGAAAGGAAAATGGAGAAGTTTTTCGAAATTTGATACAAACAGAGGCCTTTCTTTTATTTTGAGGGTAAATTGTGGAAAATTTCCCCCATATCAATATGAAATCGTATATGTGTTTAATTAGTGTTTGTTTCAAGATAATTCAATTTGCCTTTTATTTAAAAACTTAATAATAAAATTTTTATATAATAACTAATATTAAAATGAACATCTGTGGAAAAATAATTTATTGAACACAGCTCTTTGTAACGACAAAATAATTTATTATAATTAAAATATTATTTAATCAGTACTTACTACAAAGACAGTTTTGTTTCAATAAATGAACTTTTAAATAGTTGCCAATAACATTATTGATTTTTAAGATTCTTAATTAGTTAATTATGATTCTTATTATTAAAGCATAAGAGTTATTGGTAAATTAATAAATAAAATACATTAGTTTTCAACTATATTCCTTTGATATATTATAATTTATGAAACGCAATTAATTATTGATTAATTATGGTTTCATATTAATATATTTTAAATTAATATTTCATAACCAAGTTACATTGAAATAAATAGCCCTTGATACATATGTTTTAAAAATAACTTCACCAAAACTAGTGAAATTTCACGATGAAATTTAAAACCCAGTTTAAAAGTTTCTAAAAAAATTTAATCATCATTTACAATCACTAATAAATAACATTATGAAATAAATAACTTCATTTTAAAATCACTTTCGCCTTTACAATCATTTCCATCAAACTCCATTTTGTAATGTGAATAACATTATTTGCCAAGGTAAGCCAAGAAAATCTGGATCATCCCAGTGTTCCGCAATATCCCGGAGCAAATAGCAAATCCTTAACCACTGTTTTCCCAGACTCCCTGGAATTCTGTCAGGCATTACAACGCACGAAATTCAACGTCCGGTGAATCTGCAGCTTATTGAAAATCTGAAAGCGTGTCAACTGCATGAAAAGCATCCTTTTGCTTAAGGGACCATCCTTATACACAGGTATGGAAGGATTTCGATTGTTGTTAAGGGATACACATATATGTTGCTGACAATGGAATGGAATTTCACTAATGAAATGAAAATATTCTTTGGAAAATGATAGTTAGTGTTATGAGTAATAGATTTTAATAAAATAATTTAATGGATTTGTTACAGGAAGTGAGTGTTGATATATATCTAAAGATAGTATAAATCACCAAATTTTTTTTTAAGAGAAATTTTTCAGAAAATGCTTTGTTAGCAATTGTTCCTTTTTAAAATAATTAAATGAAAAAAATCGTGCAGAGATGCAGCTATATGAGTAAAAGTGTTAATAATAAATAAAAACAATACGAAGTCTAGCAATAAATCATTTAAAAAAGATGGCATATTAATAAATGATCAAAAAAGATAGAAAAGTTGATGATAAACCAAATAAAAGATCAAATAGTTGACAAAAAAATCAAATTAAAAATCAAATGGTTGACAAAAAAAATCAAATTAAAAATATGGAAAAGTTGAAAAAAATCAAATAGAAAGATAAAAAGACTACCAATAAATAAATTAAAAAAAAAAAAAAAAAAAGGATTGCAATAAATCAAATAAAAACAAATGAAAAAGGTGACGATAATCCAACAAAAGATATATTAAAGTTGACAATATATCAAATAAAGAAAACATTTGATAATAAATTCAATAAGAAAGATATTAGGATTTACAATAAATTCACTTAAAATATAAAAATGCTGACAATAAATAAAAGTTTAGAAATTGATTATTAATGTTTTGAAATCGAGATTCGCTCGTTTTTCTTTTTTGTTGCACTTGAAATAATATAGATTATTACCTAAAAATAAAGTATAACTTTAGTCACAATATTAGAGGGTGAAGAGATCGAAAAGTATCATCTTTTATTAATTTTAGATTTGCATGTAATATTAGTTTGATGGGTTTATTGATTTCTTTATATATTTTCTTAAACAAGAAACGCACATAGAATAGTTTATGCTGAGACATTGATGCAACAAGATTTGTGATAAAGGTGGTATGTAATACAATATGTTGTTCTATTTTATGAGGTGAGTGTGAAAAGGAAAACAAAGCTTTACTTATATATATATATATATAATTGAAAACAGTATAAAATAGCAAATAGTAGAAAGTGAATAGTTGATTAACTCTACAATACATACTTTTGAGAGCACAGTAAGAATTTTAATTCAATTTGACAAATACATAAAGTAATAAGTAAAAGAAACATAAACCCTTTAAGTACGACTACTTTATCGTGTTCCTTATTCATAAACTCTCACATTTCTCTTTTCCATTGTAATAGCAGACCCGCATGCTGTTTATGAAAAAAAAAATTATATGTTCAAATTTCACTCCCCAGGCTACTTTGATGTTTCATTTATAAGTAATTACATTGCAAAGAATGAAGAAGGACATTTTTCTTACCAATTTTATTAATTAATAAATGAGTAAAAACTTTAACACATGTATGTTTTGTAATTGATTGTTGAATGTTTAAGAAAACTACATAACCAATGTATTTTCTATTTTATTACCATAACTAACAAGTTGCTTAAAATTTTGTATTTTTAAGAAATTTATAAAATTTAAAATACTAGTACACAAATTAATAATAAGTACAATATAAACACCTTAAATAGTTACAAGAATGATGGAATAATATTGTATATAAATGCAATGATTGGTATAATAAAAGAATTCTAAAATATCTAAAATAGTTTTGAAATCAGATCTTCTCTACGTATAAAATATTGTCCATTTATACTGTACCGTGAATTCTGTGTTCTGATGTCATGGAACTTGTTGAATAATTTCAGACATTTAAACGAAAACCTCATGAATGTAAAGTAACTTTTGGAAAGTTTTAAGCTTCCTTGAAATGTCATTTTAGTTGTCAAAGATTTAAGAGAGTTCTTCAAACAGGATGGTTACTGATGTGTCTAAATTCATATTTTGGGAATACCTGTGTTGTTTTAACCATAAAAGTACAAGTTTTGTTCACAAAGTTAGAAAAATCAATAGCTATATTATTAGTTAGTGTACAAGACAGAGTTCTTTTCCTGTCATTCAATCAGTGTAGCTATATGCATTTACTTTAATAATTAAAAATGTCCTAATTTAAAAAAAAACTAGTGCAGTGAATCAATATATTTAAAAAAAAAATTCACATCAACTTATATTTTTTACACAAGAAAATGAGACCTAAATAAATAATTATGGAGTTGTATAATGTGAGGCGTTTTTAGTTAAAAGAGTTTTCAGATTTTTTTCTTATCTGAGAAAATGAAAAATGTGTTTAATTCTTGGAAAACGAGTTCAAAAATGTGACATTAGACTAAGAATTTCATGGAGTTAAATGTTTTATTTGATAATGCTCAATTTGATCGTAGAAGGGGAAAAATCCAGATAACACACTTTTAATTTAGAATTCTAACAATGATACCAGGTACATATAAAAAAAATGCAATCTAGGTCTTGTTAATGAAAGTAAATTTTATTATAAATCATCATCTGCACGTTTAAAAGTTTAGTTAAACAAACTTATTCACAATATAAAAATACAATTAGAATTTTGTATTTGGTTATAAATACATAACGTAGAAATGAAACAAAATCAGACGATGCCTAGTGTAACAAAATTTAAAATGCTAAAATCCAAATTTGAATATTATTATGTAAATGCAATAAGTGAACTGCTTTCAATAATTATTTCATAATTAGTAGAATAAATATTTATAATAAATAGTTCTGTAACAATACAAGTATTTTACTCAATGTAAACAAATATGTGTAATCTTTAAATTAGTATAGCTAGTATGTATGAAAATTAACATAGAAAGTACATATTACGTAGATTTAGATATAGTTTGGTAATTACTCTCTAAACGTTCATCATAACAATAAAATACTTGAAATATTTTTAATTTTATGGAAACGATTGTGTACGAAAAATTAAGAAATCAAAGCTTTGGCTTAAACGTTTTGTTCACTATTCAGTCTAAAAAAGTGAACTGAACTTATTTCAATGAAACAGATTATATTTGTTAATTTGGTAATAAACTTATCGTGTACATAAAGGTTTACTAGGTCTAAATATTATATAAATATTAAAGTATGTATTCAGTATTCTACTAATAAAATTACTACTGTAAGAATAGAAATATTTAAAAATATTTTTTAACAGTCTTTTGAATGGGATTGGAAGACCATGCATGAAAATAATGCACTTCTGGTAAAGATTGTCGTAAAAATGACTCCTGGACTTTTAAAATTAATTTACTGAAAACCATTAATTGTAAGGGTTTTAAACTGAATTTAAAAATGATTAATACAATTTAAACATTTAATTTAAATTTTATTAGCCGTCCAATAAACGTACACGTAATTTTAACCGTCGTTTTTCAAGATGAGCATTTTTAAAGATCGTGAAACAATGAGAGAATATCATATAATTGCAAACTATACAAGAAATACTCATTTTGCCCAATATAATGATAAACCATATTATGTACCAAAATATTGCTTTGGTATTAGTTGCTGCAATTAATTGTTACAAAAATATCTTTTAACAATAAGAAACACACATTATACTTTTTACGTTGAGCTTGAACTATTCAAAACATACTCTGCATAAAAAATTAAGTTTAAAATAACAAAATGAAAAAAATCGACTTAGAACCTATGCACAGTTTAACCTGTACCTTAAATCTAAGACAATTATAAAGTTTTTAATTTTTTTATTTGAGTTTTATAAAACATCAATACAACTGAACAATATAAGCATACATCTATTTTTATACAAGCAGGTGGAGCAGACGCATTCCACTCAATGCATTTCATGAGCATACCCAAACATTTAGTGGGGACTGACACCGGACCACAATTTTGATCAATTGAAAACAATTCCCTTTGGCTTAAAGTCCAGGGCAATAAATATAATTCTGCTTTCAAAATATTTTCAAACTTCACCGAATTAAATCACAAGTATAATTCCACTATATCGCAATAATATTTAGAGAAAATAACCCCACACTTTGCCGCATTCAATACTTGCATCCCAAGCAAAAACGTTTTATTCAATTCAGGAAATTCGCATCACATTTAACTTATCGTGGATACAAACAAAGAAATATTCTGTCTCTTGAAAGCGGAATTTACAGACAGCTGATCTTATAAATCCCATCCATTATTCAGACATCCTCTGACAAGTGACAGGTGAGTTTCGACTTCAGGTGTGGATATGGAAATGACTTCTCTCTGCCATCTGTCACCGTGTCTGGAAAAGGGAAAACAGGTATTGTGGAACACATCGCTTTAAAGTCTGGGGGAGAAAAATGTGAGAATATCTAGTTGAACTGGATTCATACACTATTAGTATTTTGTACATTTAGTCTGAAAATAAAAAAATATTTTATTTGTATTTTTAAACACAGAAATAAGAGAAATATTTTATTTTTTTCAGTTCAAATGGAAAATTAATTAAAAACATTATGCTAAGACTTCCATTATTTTAAACAAAAGGAAGATATATTTAGAAAATAACACTAAGACAATACGTGTTTTATACTTTATTTTTTTAAATGAAAAGTAATATTTTAATATAATGTATGCTATGTTCTAGTTCATTATATTATTAAGGAATTGTGCTACAGTACAGTATCTCAATGCAGGTTAATTTTGTAACGGTTTGTATCGAGCTAAATGTATTCTGTTTTGCATTTTGTATACGGTTCCATAACTAAAACTTCATACCTAGATATTTAATCGGCCTGATGCTTTCTATAGCTGTCACTACTCATAAACTTCTCAAACCAGTTTTTAAGAGCAAAGATATCACTTGAAAAATAAATAGGCCAAAAGTACAAAAAAGTACTAATTATTTAGTTCAATTCCAACATTTTTCATCAGTGCGATATGGACATGTATACATGCCTCTATCTACAGCAGTCTATTTTTAAAATCTAAGCTAAATAACAACAAATAAGATTTAGGTTTACAATTTTTGGATCGGACCCGAATTTTTTAGATGTTAACACTTATTAATGTATTTCAAATCTGTATGTTTCAATTAATTATTAATCGGATATTGTGAGATTATGGGCAAAACGCAGTTTCTGAAACATTGTTAGTACCATTTTTCATTCTGATGCCATTCGGGAATTGTAAGGTAATTTTAAGTGTATGTTGAAAGTGTTGTTTGAACTGCTTCTGCTAAATTAATAAGGTTTGGGTTTCTAGAAATTGTCAACATTCTTTGATTTTGTATATTGAATACAAGGTAATTAGTTTTGATCTATAAAATATGCACAGTAAACACTTATAATTTCAGGACCATAAAGACAATTTATATCTCAACAAAAACATCTCTGTAAAAAGGCGCCTAGTTCTTCATGCAATGATTATGATAGTGAAAAGTATTGAGATCTAAAGTAGATCTAAGTTTAAAGTTGTTGTCAATTATGGGCAATTAAAATTAGTAAAATTTTCTTCTCAAAGTAAACATTCCTTTGCATATGCCTAAATATATAGCTGTAACAATATTTGTGACACTTGGCCATTACGTATTCTGGTTCACTGGCCAAGTCACACAAGCATTTTTGCAGCTAAATATTTAGACCTATGCAGGGGAATTTTGTCTTTGAGAAGAAGATTTTACTAATTTTCATTACCCTTAATTTACAACTACTTGGCTCGACTTTAGATCTCAATAGTTTTTAAGGCCAGAATCACTGCATGAAGAACTTGTCGCCTTTTTACAGCGATGTTTTTGTTTATATTTAGGTACTAATTTTAAAACTATTACTTATTTGCACAACAATAGCTTGTTTTAAAATGTTTAGTGTTCATAAATTTTAAACTTGCATGAAAACGTCCTGGGATTGAAAGGGTTAAGCATACATGTTGTTGTTTTTTCTCTTTTTTTTTTTGGCTCTTACTTATAACACAGTCGATCGTTGACAAACTATTTGTTGGTGGTCAACTATGAGAACTAAATAACTAGCCGACTCCTTTATTCTTTTAATTATTATTTGGTTTTAGGGAAGTTTTAAAATTTTAAAATACGTTCTCAACAGCTTCCAATTCATAGAGAATTACACGAGATTGTTTTAAGAAAGTTAAATTTATCGAGCAGCAGCCTATGACGTACTTATGCATTCACCACGAATGATGATAACTAAACATTTTTTTAAAAATAAATTGTTTAGTCAGATGTGCAACACAAGTTGGTAAAGGGGAAAAAAAGTAACAATTGACGATCATTTCGTACACGATAAAATATCGCCAATGGTCGATTTTATAATGCCAAGTACACTGTTTTTTATTATTTCTTGATTTTAGAGACTTTTCGGCGTGTGTGTGTTTGTCTTTTATTTATATATGCTAAATGCTACTAATATTCTAAGTTGTATAATTCTAGCCCCAATAGAAGTGAATTAGAATAGAGATTCTAATTTTTCGAACATTGCTCCTTTAGGAGATTCGGAGGATAAAATCTCGTTCTTTAGATTTTTTCCTTTGTATACTTATTAAACCTTACAAGCATGCCAAATTTCATAGTTCTAGCTCTGCTAGAAGTACCTTAGTAATTTGATGATTAGTGAGTTTTGGGTGGATTTCAAATATGTCGTTTTCGTATTTGTTTATCTCAACAGCTAATATAATTGGAGACTTGAAACTTAAGGGTCCTACTAAAGTGGCTAACAGCAACCCGAAAAAAAAATACCACTCTCAGGCATTCTGTAATACGCAGATATGAGAGGTCAAAATACTGCTGAGTGGCTTCCGGTTAAAGATGTCTGGTAGTGAATACTTGGAGGATGCACTGACGTGTACCTAAATACTTGCTATTGAACTTTCTATTGAATATATTTTTTTATAGTTAATATGAGACATAATACATGTATATTTCCAGTTAAACATTTTCGTTTACCAAAAAGTTTCACCAAGTAGAGCTGTAGAATCTGGCAGATGGCAAGAAAAAAAAATACACTGGAAATGCGCAATGCCACCTAAATACGTAGTTAGAAAGTAAACTAATTTTTTACTTTCAGTTAAACTCTTAACATATAATAATTGAAAAATATTGTGTGTATAAAAAGTGATCTAGTAAAAATCTCTTTTTGTGTGTTTGTGTGTACGTGTCCTCATAACTCCAAAAGAATTGACCTATGATCTTAAAATTTAGTGCACACGTTAGTGATGGCCATGGGGCCTACCATTAAGGTTTTCGTCAAAAATTGTTCGAGCGCATAAGGTTGAAATCATGAAAAAGTCATGTTTTTCAGTGATTGTTGCAAAACGGTTCTAACGATTTTATTTAAAATCGCTGAGCTAACGCATCTTAAGATGTTCAGAACATCCTCGCCTCCGAAATTCCCTTAAAAATCATTTAAATGTTTAAAAAGTTGAAAACTAATGTCATCAACACAGAGTTCTTCTCCCTCAAGCACCACTCATCAACAACCGTTTTTCTCCTCTCCTCAGTTTCACTTACAAGAAAAGATAACGTAAGAAATATCGTAAAGTATACAGCCAAATTTATCATTTTGGCAGTGTTCATATATCTTTTTAATTTGTTTTTTTTTTATTTGTTTTGCCCATTTAAGAATTACTGCCAACAGTATCACCAAACTGATCATTTTTTCAAATGTGTAAAAATATGAAAATTGCAATAACACATTGCATATCAAATTTAATGGTTCTAACCAGTATTATAGCGTAATTAAAAGTTGTACGATGTTCCACACCTACAGTTTTTATTATTTTGAATGTATTCAGGAATTCGGGTCACCTTTTAGATCAATATAAGTTTGGAAATATTTCATTTTTGACCGGATAATGAGTAAACACTGAACATTCTTGTAATATTCCAAAAATAGAACTTAATTTTCCTTCGGAGCTTGGTGAGATTTTGAGAGCAGGGGCTTATGGGCCTCGGTTTTATTTATTTTGTATTGATTAATTTTATTCTGATAAAATTGCTCTTTTTATTTTAGTGAAGCCTTGAAATCTACTTTGATGAAAAGAAAACTATTTTTAAATAAATTTATACATGTTGGATATTTCATGTATTTTATCTGGTAATACTGTGGATATTGTAGACGTACACTTTAGGCTTCAGACAATATGAATTTTGATATTCAATAACATATTCAACTTAATAAACATATGTTCTAAAAATGTATTGCTTTCGGAGGAGTAATTACATGCTCCTTAGACTCTAGGGAAATACATTTGATGAAGTACAACTTCGAATATAAAATTGAAATTTTAGTTATTTAGTATCTTATTACATATATCTGCTTTCATAACAGTTGTCTGAAATACGTGTATATTTAAATTGCATGGAAATTAAGAAATGATTACATTAATAGTTTTGTGATAATGTTTCATTCATAGTATTTTTATATCATCAGTTATAATACACATATGAAGTAAAACAACTTTTATGAATGATTTAAGATGTTTGTGTATGTCTTGAATATTCAGATGGTTATCAGACTAATGGAAACACCGATGAATAAAAGTGACATTTAAGAAAACTCTTCATTATCATTAACATATAATCGTAGCTACCAGATTTTCTCAGTAGAAAAGGTATGTATTATGGTAGGTGTGAGATGTATCTTTAGTAATGTTGTATGCGTCTTGTATTTTTTTTTTTTTTTTTTTTTTTCAAAAGCGTAAAATGTCAGACTTCACAGACTTTCAAAGATGTGAAATTGTAGGAGCCCGTCTAGCTGGAGCAACTGTGACCAAAATATTCCAGCTTATAGGCGTTTCTAGAGTTATTGTTTCTACAGTCATAACAGAATACACACAACACGGCAAGACAAGCTCGGCAAAGCAAAATAGTGGACGGTAGGATAAGCAGAGTGAAAGAGAGTGACAGGTTTTGAAGAAGATTGTAATGTGTAAAATGAAATGAAGAATTATGCAATATTTCTCTAAAAAGTATTCAGCGCATTTATGATTTGATTCCCAGGCAAATCCAAAATATACACTATCTACCAATAAATATCTGGACAACCATGCAAATGAGGATATCTTCTCAGAGGAGCAGAATAGACACATGAAATTCACACCAAAGAGACATTTTTATGTAACATATCTATAAGTAAAGCAACTCAGTTGCAAATTGAAATGCAAAGTGTACAGTGCTCGCATATGCAAAATAATGCAGTACCATTAGTTTGTAGTTGTACACTTGCATTTACATTAAACACCACGTAACTCATGGACTTGACTTTTAGTGTGAGATATGAGCTCCCTTGTCATCAGTGTTTACTTTTCACTGTATTCTCATACTTAATATGAATTTCTTGATGAATTCTAGTGACTAATTTTTTCGTCCCCCTTTTGAATTGTTTGCAAGTGATGGAAAGTTCCCAATACCTTAAATCATTACACAATGCATATCGTAGAAGCATCCCACACATATTTGATGAAATTTGGATTAGAGGAGTGATCTGGCTTACTTATAGGTGTGATATTCATATTTTTTAATCGTTTATCCAAAGCAAAAGTGGGATAAAATTTACCATAAGTATCAGTAAAAATGATTTATAAACTGATATTTCACAAATAAAATCTTTTCTAGATCAAGCTAACGTAATTACAGTGAAAAAATGGAATTTTATTTTATTTGGCGCTCTTGGGGAGCTATTAAATAAATTCAACATATTGAACCTACAGACCAAAACTCCCCTTTCTCCACAAATCGTAAACTTGAATTAGCATTTACCAAGAAATATAATTTTCCCACATTTCTACAGATCCTCTGATGTCCAATATTACACATGAGACAGAAAAAATTATTTTTCGTAAACAGTATTTGATTTTAAAAGGATTTGGCCATTGGGTGCAATATGTTGAACTGGTTTATTAAGCTTCCCAAGAGCGCAAAAGATAATTAAATTCGACTCTTTCACAGCAATTATGTTAACTTGATCTAGACAAATCCTTAATGGTGAAATATCAGTTTCTAATCGTGTTTATTGATACTTATGGCAAATTTTATTTCACTTTAGCCTTGGATAGACGATTAAAAAATATGAATATAGCCCCTATAAGTAAGCCAGATCACTCCTCTAATCCAAATTGCATCAAGCACTTGTATGACGCTTCTACGATACGCATTGTGTAAAGATTTAATGTATTGAAAACTTTTCATCATTTGCAAACAGCTCAAAAGGTGGGACGAACAATTTAGCCACTAGAATTCATCAAGAAACTCATGTTGAGTATGATAATACTTTGCCAATTAAACATTGATGACAGGGGAGATCATATCTAACACTAAAAGTCAACTCCATGATTTGCGCGATTTTTAATGTAAATTCATCTGTACAACTGCACACTAATGATACTCCATTCTTTTGCATATGCCCCCACTGTACACTTCACATTTCAATTCGCGATTGAGTTGTTTTACCTGTAGATATGTTACATAAAGATGTCTCTTTGATGTGAATTCCATGTGTCTATGCTGCCTCTCTGAGAAGATATCTTATTTTGCATGGGTGTCTAAGTACTTATTGGTAGACAGTGTATTACATGCTAAAGGCAGTCTTGTGTCATATTAGTAAACCAGATTCCTTATAAATCTAGGGTGTTTCCAACCACCTGTAAATCAAATTAAAATTCATAATAAATATTTGAAATAAATGTTGAAGTAGAACAGAAATTTTTCAATAGTAACAAAAAAGATAATTATAGTAGAAACATTTTAAATTGTATATGTTAAAGTATAAATAATAAAAAAAAATCACTAGGCTATATTGAAGCCACAAGACTTTATTTTAGTAACTCAAGAACATATTATAAGATGAGAGAGAATTTTAGAGAACACCGGGGTACTGTTTGATGGATCGCGCCTGGGATAGTTAAATATAACCTTGTGGTAATATAATAGTGTTTTTAAAGTATAAATGCTATATTATATTACCACAAATTTATATTTAACTTAAATAGACTTTTTAATATAAATATAAATTAAATTAGTATGCTAAGTAATTAATTCGTAATATATTTATAACGAGACACAATTTCATACAAGTAATACACTACAATTATCAACATGTCAAAACATTTCACCCTTATCGCACACAAAAAAAAACTTCACATCACTCATCAATCAAACTATCACATTACACAGACTACATAATACTCTTTTTATTCAAACATACAATCATTCACCAATACTCAAATAACCAACAACCAACTCACGCGTGATTCGAAACATTTGAACCAATCAATAGTCACAAGTTTCCGCCCGAACCAACAAGTAACAAAAAACCAGTTGTAAGCACACACATAATAACGAACGGAACAGAATACCTTCAAGTTCTCGCATGCGTGATCCAGCAAGCAGTACAAGGGGTTTAAGGAGCTTTCTCAAGTTGGCTATGTTCCTTTTTCCTGTAATCTTAGCACGAACTAAATGGATAGCACGCAGTTGCTAGTTACCTAGGCAGACGTATCTGGGGTACATGGTTTGATTTCGTTTTGGACTATCTAAAAAAAGGTTTTCTTACAAGTTCCGTTAATGGAGGTTTAATGGGATGGTTGAGTGAACATTTTTTTATCGTATTGGGTTCTCCGGCTGAGGAAAATTGAGTATTTATTTAGTAACGATCAAGTGTTTTGTTTGTTTTAGAATGTGGAAAGGAAAAGTGTTTGTTGGAAGAATTAATACGGCATTTTTATCGGGTTTAAAACTTTACTAAAGAAGTTGGGAGTAGTTTTGGAACACTAGAGACCGAGTTTAAATTACTGAAAGATAAACATAAAAAACTAGCTTATTTGTGAATTTATAAACACAAAATTTGGTTTAATATACTTTATTCAAATTTTTTGAGATTGCTGTTTCTGTTGAATGATGATAATAGACTCTTTGGATACAAGCTTATTTACAAGCTATTAAAGTACAATGGAATTCGAATGAATACTGAAAACTATTTTCTAAGAAATTTTAACAGGCTTAAAATTCAGATATATTGGCTAACATGCAGAAAGGAAGTTTTAAATAAGAATTTAAGGATATCTCTTAGCTGGTTATGTGTTTTTTTTTTTTTTTTTTTCCTTTTTTTTTTTTTTTTTTTTTTTAATTTGATCCCAGATGCATTTGGTATCAAGCATTTTATACAATACACGTAATGAGGTCAACATTTTTCAGTTTCTATCTTAATAGATGGATAGTGGATAAACTTGTTTTTTGTTTATCAATAATCCTATTCGCTTTAAGATTTTCTGCTTTTTACGCTTTAAGATGTTTCTATATATAGAAGGTTTGAGTTTAAAACTCTTAATAACGGGATAGTGGATAAACTTGTTTTTTGTTTATCTATCATCGAATTCGCTTAAAAATGTTCGGCGTAAATTATAGAATTTATATTTAGAATAGTTGTTCTTTAGCTATAAAATAATTCATGACAAGTGAATTTGCTTAAAATACATCAATTTGTATTCATCCGTCATTCAAACATTAGGAATTTTTAATTAAAATTGAGATTGCTTCTACTTAAACGAGCTTGTTCCTTTTTTACATGATTATCAAAAGATTGAAGTATATTTGAAAAGAAGATGTATTGTAATGGTATTGTATTTTTTGTACCGCTTTACAGTTTTTGCATAACATTGTAATGTATTGTATTGCAATTTGTATATAGCATTGTATTTTATTACATTGCATTGCATACACTATCTTGCCAAAAGTATCCGTACATTCCTTAAAAAAGTGGTTCTGGCGAATGACGCAATTTGATACGTAATTAAAAGCTATAAAAGTGTTGGTAGTGGTTTGTCAGATTGTATTTATGCGTGTGTGAGGCAATGAGTAAGTCAAAGGAGCTTAGTGAGTTTGATCGTGGCAGAATAGTGGGATGCCACCTTTGTAAGAAATCAGTTCCTGAGATTGAGGACATTCTACAGAAGCCTAAATCCACTGTGAGTGATATAATTGTGAAGTGGAAACGTCGAGGCAGTGAAACGGCAGAAAAACGAATCGGTAGGCCGAAAACACTTGGTGAACGCAGCCGCTGAACTCTGAAAAGGATAGTGAAACAAAATCGCAAATCCTCGTTGGTGGAAATTTCTCATTAGTTCCAAAGTTCATCAGGCGTTAGTGTTAGCAGCAGGACTGTCCGTCGAAAGTTAAAAGACTTGGGATTCCATGGTCGTGCAACCGCTCACAAGCTGAGCATCACTCCACAGAATGCGAAGCATCGATTGCAATGGTATAGAGCTCACCGTCATTGGACTGTGGACATGTGGAAAACTGTTCTTTGGAGTGATGAATCTCGCTTTACAGTCTGGCAGTCGGATGGACGCGTCTGGGTTTGGAGGATGCCCGGCGAACGTTTCTATAGTGCCTACATTTGGCCGACTGCTAAGTTTGGTGGTGGAAGCATAATGGTGCGGGGGTGTTTCTCGTGGTTTGGCCTGGGTCCGTTAGTTCCTGTGGTTGGAAACATGAACTCTGAGATGTATGTGGACATTCTGGACAATGCTGCACTCCCAACTCTATGGCAATATTTCGGGGAAGGCTCATTTCTCTTCCAGTAGGATAACTGCTCCATTCACACATCGAGGCTTGCACAGATGTGGTTTGACTAAATGGGCGTTCAAAAACTGGACTGGCCTTCACAGAGTCCCGATCTAAATACCATAGAATACCTTTGGGACGAATTAAAGCGCAGATTACGTAGCCAGCCAAATCAACCATCTTCACTGCAAGCACTCATTTCAACTATGATGGACGCCTGGAAGGCAATTCCCATGGTCACCTATCAAAAATTGGTGGAAAGTCTTCCCAAACGTGTGCAGGCTGTCATCGATGCAAATGGGGGACCAACATCATATTAATATGTGCCTCAGGATGCTCTAAGTCCATAGCACTGGGTGTCCGGATACTTTTGGCCAGATAGTGTATATAATTTTACTTAATTGCATTTTTATATACAAATGTATTGCATTATATATTTTGTATAGCATTGCAATGTATTGAATATTTTTTATAATGCATTTTTTGGATAGCATTGTATTATATTGTAATTTTTGTACAGCATTTCATTACAATTCATTGCACTTTGCGATATTTAGGTTGTGTTGATACAGAAAATATTTTCTTCACATCACCAAGTTCATTAAATTATTCCAGATGTCAATTTGATGATCAATCTGACAAATATATTTACCAATTTCATTATACGTAAAATTTAGAAATCGAACTTTTTCTGTTGCTACTACTACTTGTTATATATAAAACCTTAACTTGGATATTACAAGAATAACGTTTTAAATTCAATACGGTTTAATAATAATCAGTAATTGATTCGTATGCCAATATTTTTCTTTTTCTTTCATCCCCACGTCCCAAACATTCCTACCTTTCACTTACCAGATAAAAGTTAAAAAACCTAATTTTAATTGTTCTTACCTGATATTAAATCTGTGAATAATATAACCTATAAAAACAAAGTTTTTAATATAATTTTTTTATAGTAATGGGCAATTTTTATGTTCATTAACATAACTCCGTTTCTGTTGTCAGCGTGTACTTTGTGTTTGCATCTACTTTTAAGCATTAAAAACATCTCAATCAACAAAATATGCGATAAACTATTTTTCAAAATTCATTCATTACAAATGAACGTGAATTTATGCACTTATATCCATGTATCTTTTATTTATTTTGAATAAAACAATTTTATAATTTATTTATTAAAACAATTTTATAATTTATTTACTAAAAAATTTTTATAATTCATTTATTAAAACAATTTTATAATTTATTTATTAAAACAATTTTATAATTTATTTATTAAAACAATTTTATTATTTATTTTTTAAAACAATTTTGGCAACAGGAAAGAGTATCTTAAATGATCGGTTAAATACTATTTCAGCTCGATTGGATGACGGCTAGTTGGTTTATTAGTATTCCGTAAAAGTGACCTTTTAGTGACAGTGAGAGTCCCAAAAATGTGTTAGAATGCATTGTCATCGACATCGAATCTATGTAGTTTCAGCCTTATTGGATGACGATGACAAGTGAGTTAACTAGGTCTCCACGGATTTGCCTTCCGTAAACATACACAGCCACTCATACACGCACACAAAATCGAAGTAAATATAAAGGATTTAAAAAGATTTGAAAAGCGTTTAAAAATATTATCAAGTAGATAAATTTTTTAATAAAAATCGATTTCTTAAAAAACCATACAGATAAGCGTATTTCTAAGACAAACTGTTATAACTTTATACCTAAAAACATGGATTTCTTTTAAAAATGGCGGTTTCTGAACATGTTTAGGTCTGATGAGGCAGGTCATATCATATTATCCGAAAGAGCTGAAATATTAAAATTCTCAATTTATTGCCAATTGGCAATCTATTAAGAGGTTTTTGCCAAAAAAAAATCGGTAACTGATTTTTAGTGACTACCCTAATAATGAGTGTCAAGATTATCTTACTTGAAACATTTTTCATTCTATTTGATTGCTTAATACTTGAGCCACAAGCCTAGACAAAATATGTCGCAACGTTTAACATATCATAAAATATTGCAATAAATTTGTAATTACGATTTAACGTAATTGACCTTTAATTTCAGTTTAATTATTAATTATCAACATAAGAAAATATATTGTATGCATGGTTAATTATTTTTTTTATAAAGGAACAAAATACTTTTCTTTTATTTAAAACTTAAAATAAATTAGAATCTTAAACAAAAGGCTTTCTAATGAACATTTGTTTCTATATAAATAAAATATTTAGATTCTTAATTGCGAGTCAATTTGTTTCTTAATCTCTCTCAATAATAACTTCTTCTAATTGCAAATTTATTGCGAATTAATTCTAAACTAAAACTTCAACTAAATTACAATTTTACGAGTTAAATTTAGTACTTAAAACTAATATATTATTTGTAGTATTCTATCATTAAAATCTTAAATAAATGATTTGTTATGTTGTTGTTTTTTTAAAAAAGCAAGTTGACTTAAAAGATAAAAAAATAGCTAATTATCATTATAATCCTACTTAGCTTGGTTAAATTAAAAATGCATCTCTGATTAGATCCAATTACACATTACATTAAATATGGAACAAATTAAAATAATTCGAAAGTAAAACAAAATAAAGTTAATTACAAAGTACTTTAAATATCTAATAGAACAATCAAATAATTCAACTACAAAGTTTAGCTTCAAACTTAGATTATCTTTACTTTCAGGTTTGCATTTTAATAATTTTCCCTCAATTTTCGAACTTCTCAATTCCAAATAAATAGATTGTTAGGTATAAGCAATAAAGTAAAATTATATGACATTTATATTTAATATTATAAAAGCAAAGGGATATAAACCCATTACAAAATCTTTTAACTACCTTATATGCATTGAAAATTGACATTTTCTACGAGAAAAAAAATATACTTAAATATTAATCACCAGGTTGAAGGATGCATCTTTCAAATGCTTTTATTGATGAAGTTGTTAACATTTACTTCTTTTGCATTCGCTCCACCCTTTTCGTTTCCTTTTCTTATACTGAGGAAAATAGATTGTACTAAGAATTCTGCCAAATTTCATTTCAAAAGTGAAATAAAGCCATCCTTCTTCTTGGTCGTGCCCCGAGTTTGAATACATTTGTCGAAGGAGACGATATCAGTGCTGTTACTTTGATCTTTTTTGCCAATAAATCATTGCGGTTCATTAATTTTGACTTTTAGTCTTTGATGTACATTTTTGAATGTTTAGAAAGAGGAATTAGCTATTTATCATCAATTCTAATCACACGGAATAAAAAATAAATAAAAAGTAAATAAAAAGAAAATTATACTTTTTATTTAGCGATATATTTAGTTTATCTTTTATATCAAATAAACTAGTTTTGAAAATAACTGTTCCTTGTTTGATGATAGCAAATTTGTTTTCACGAGTTATATCAAATCTGTTACATATCCCCGTTAGTGATCTTAGAAAAAATATAGATGTTACAGGCAACGATAAGTGACTGTAACATATATACTCTTTTATGAGTTTCGAAAAATAAAACTAGTTTCAAATATTTTTTGTAAAAACTTGCTTAACCTTACATTCATAGTGCTAACTCATTTGGCGTAGAGTCAACTTGTTAACTTACACATGCCCGAACGAACTTTTTTTTAAGACGAAAAAAGTTCATCCTAATACACTTAGATTTGTCAATGTCAAAATGGCTTTGGAGTATTATTTTATATTTTTGGTAAGATTTTTAATAACTTACTCCTTTATAGCAACTTCGATTTTTTTATATTTGTTTGTTTGTGTGTGGCTGCAGAGCAAAACTGCCGAAACCTAATTAACACATTAACCGTTATTTGACCAGATTTAAACTGAGCAAATACATTCGATGTCAATGACAATGCATTCTATTAAGTTTTGGGGGCTGTCACTGTCACTAAAATGTCGATTGTAAATAAGTTTCTATAATCATTTTCGTTTACTAATAAATCTCATTTAGCCGATCATTATTGAAATTCTTTCCTGTTGCCACAATTATTGTAATCATAATAAATAATAATAATAAAAAAAAAAATTGGAATAAATTATCATAAATTTATTAGCATAAATTTATCATGGAGCTCTGTCCAGTCAATTTAACGTTGAGTAGTAAATACATTAAGATATTGGGACGTGTGAAAGCATAAATTCAGATTCATTTTTAATAAATAAATGTTGAAACGTAGTTTTCCGCATATTTCGCAGATAGAGATGTTTTTAATATTCAAAACTAAATTCAAACATCAAGCACATCCTGACAACAGAATCTGCGCTATATTAATGAATATAAAAATTGGCAATGCATATAATGGATTTATGTTAAAAAATTGGATTTAATGGTGTTTATTATTAACATTAATAACTCAAATAAATAGGTCTCTAACTGTAACTTTTAAATAGGTCTTAAGTGATTTATGTTCTGTATACAAATGAAGCCAACCGAATTACTGACATAGTGTCTCCCCTATAATACTTTAAACTATGTTGCCATTGGTTAACAAGAAACGAAAACTCTAATTAGTTTTAGGGAGAATTTCTAATATGGATCTCCATGGTGATTACTGCACCTTCTGCAGATTCAAGTTAATAACCAAGCAGCTGTCCAGAAGATACAGTTATTGATCAGTGGAAATGTGTTGAACAATTCAAATGATTCAAATGAACAGTCAAATTAAAATTCAGTTTGAAAATGGAAAAGTCACCATATAAAGCCAACAAACCAACTGTCAAATAGTCTCACATCTTAATAATGTGTTTGCATATGCGGATGACGATAAAGTTTTACATATCCGATGGACTTTAAAAGGAACTATTGCATTTACAACTGTTCACGTAATGCAAAGAAGGAAGTATTATACAATAGGGTGGTGCCATTTTTTTAAATTGTATTTTGGGTTCTTTAGATTATCGATAAAGTTTTATCAAAATCCGTAAATATCTTCCAGTGCTCCAAGCTCCTTGAAAATTTGATAAAAAGCTATTTTTTAGCAAAAACTATCCTAATCGAAACAATTCTTAAATAAGTTTTACACAATCAGCAGCATACTCCAATTATATAATATAGACATACTTAAATGTAGAAAAAGTATTTTAAATTTGCTGTATATTTTACAGTGCCCCAAACCTTCTGAAAATGAACCAAAAATAAATGTTTTTTAAAAGTATTTCGAAGTTCGAAGAATATAATATAAAAATGTAAGGTTATGAAAAAGTAAACTTACTAGATTTTATTATAATTGTACATATGTGAAAGATATTTACATTTACAACATTTAATATGGTGTAAAATCATTTACTTGTGTTCAATTTTAACTTGTCACCATCATTAATGAAATAGATTCACTACTAGCTAGTTGAAATTGAAGTGGATTTGAAATCTTATATTCTGATTTATTAGTGAAAATTTTTATAAAGGATACTGATGTTAGTCCATTTAATATGAAACCATGTCGCTGCACTTTCCCGCATACACTTTCTGAGGCTTCAGAGACAAGTCGGACTCCACGTTCAACTGCTTGAGAGAATTACGGATCCACTGCTTTCTCGCCATTCACTGCACTCTCAGTTTCTTCTGTTGGGATATTACTTATAACAGGAGGATCATAGTGACTAACTGTTTTCTAATTAATAAATTCGAGTGTAATCCTTTGATTTGAAGTTTTGTTTCAGCACTTAGCTTTAAAAATTCGTTAAATTGTTAGAGACCATATATGCTCTCTTTCATCCCTGAGCATAAACATTATCATATTTTTGGGATGACAAAAAACTTTTCTAATGAATAACATCATCCTCTATAGCTCTGATATCCAGTGCCAAATATCGAGAAACTGATATAAGTCTCCCCATATATGACGTGCTTCTTCTGTAAGAGAGCTATTTCTTTTGATATGAGACCATAAAGGAGAAATTACTTTCATGATATACGTGATAAGCGATATTAAATTTTTTGGTAGACTTTATGGAGACACATACAATTTCAAAATACGGTTTGCAATTGTTAATCACCTAGAGTGTAAACCAGACCTGTTTTCTTCATTGATAGGTCGAAGAACATGCACCAAGTAATACTTCTAGACACATATGTAAATATTTCTGATCTTTACTGAGAATTAAAATATTTATATTTGGGATATTCTCAAGTTCTATAGACATAGTGAGACAAATTGCTTTATAAAGAGATTCTCGCAAGTTTTAATATATTTGCTAGTTGGTTATGAAAATACTTTAGGTCCAACTTTGCATCATCCAATGCACATAAGAGATGTCGTAAGTACACCTGTTTAGCATGGAGAAAGCAAATGCATCATTGTAATGGTCTCCCTAATTCCAGCTCCAGAAAAAGAATTCCTCATTCTTTGTGAGCTGTATTGAAATTTGTTTCATCACATATAATTACAGATCGATTCCACTTACTTCGAGAAATGTTACTATGAACTCGTTTACAGTTGTGGCTTCTCCAGTATTCACAGTAACGTGCACTCACAATACATTGTGAGCCTGGCTCCTGAAGATGTGTAAAATGCTCCTCCTTTTTAGTACTTGGATAATATTTCAATCCCTTCTTAACTTGCACTTTCGTGGTATCTTTTCTTCCATCAAAGTACAAAAAGCACATAGTTGAAGATATACTGTCGTTTTATTTCAAGTTCTTTGACGTACTATTCTAGCCCTACTGTGGTCTAATTTGTGTGAAATGTCTTCGTTTCAAATTCCAACATCTTGCAACACAGCAATGGCAATTGTAGCATCACATTGATCACAAATTCCAAATCTCTCGCCTATCTATCGGGCCAGATAAGGTAAACTTGAACGATTTTGAAATGGATCCAAAGACAAACTAAAATTTGCGGTCAAAGATGTTGGTATTTGTTGCCCCTACTTTTGAATTTTATTCTGATGGATGTTAATTTTTTTTTTTTTTTACTTGTCTTAATATTTTGACTTTAAAGGCTTACTTCTTCACTATGTTTTCTTTTCAAACTTTCCACATTGTTTTTTTGTTGCACTTGCACTGATTTCAATAATTATCATTCTTATTTTCAAAGGTTAATCTTGCATGAATGGTTTTCAGCAAAAGGAATTTTCGAACTTTTCACACATTTGCATCATATGTTTGCTAGACACTTGCAAGATGCAAATTCAAAAAGACGAGAAATCATTTAACTTTTTATTGTTTTGATTTTTCTCTGAATGTTTAGTTTTTATATGTGGATTTTAATTAGCTTTGTTACATTTCTACATTTGTAGTGATAGATTCTTATTTTTCCCAAAACTCTCTTATGCGAAATGTGTAGAATGGAAGCTTTGCTCATATTGATTTAAACTTTTGGGGCAGACAAATATTTCAGCTACTGTTAGGTCAAGACACTTTTAGTTTATTTTCATTTCCGTAAACATATATTGTTACCTTTTTCACACTTTATGGTCTCGTTATTTAGAAGCTAAATTTGCATACAATTTTACTTTTGGGCTGTTTTAAAGTGTTTGCGGCACAGGAAGATGTTATTTATAATTGAAATAATTTAACCTGTATACTAGCAAACTTAAATTATATGTTTTTGCATGCTTTGTTAATATTTTGTAATTGTTAGGTGCTTTTTTTTTTTTTTTTTTTTTTTAACTAAAAGGTGCATACAAATTGTCATTTTCTGATTTTTTTTAATTGCCTCGAGGTATCGAAAGATATCAATTAAAATTAAAATAAGTTGGTGCTG
The DNA here is from genome assembly GCA_963978545.1 of Linyphia triangularis. Lineage (NCBI taxonomy): Eukaryota > Metazoa > Arthropoda > Arachnida > Araneae > Linyphiidae > Linyphia > Linyphia triangularis. Next base: position 18,734,395 of record OZ021732.1, on the reverse strand, counting down.
TGTGTATTTAAAATGCAAAATACAACTTTTGCACCCCCTGCCGAATCGTTTTCCCGATTTTTGATTGTTTCGCTCCACTCTATAATACTATGAAGTAAAACACTATACGTCACACGTTGAAGCCCTTGAATATAATTCTCTCAAGGTAGAAGTTTATTGCTTTATATAATTTGATAACATAATCTTTAAGCGTATAATTTTAAGGATAATGGTTTTTAAGATTGATATGTAAAATTGAAGCAACCTACCTTGAAACAAATATTTCACATTTTCAAGGAACCTATATAAGTGATGAAAGTGTTTAGGTATCTACATATTCTCAGTAAACATAGTCCGTTAACTAATGTTCTTTTCAAATACATTATATTTACATGTGGGAGTAAACTAAAAACAAACAATTACGAATAATAAAAATTAAGGCACCGTTTATGATAGTTATCAGATTGTCGCTACACCTAATGCTTTATATTTCTGGTTATGCTGAAATAAAGGAACCTGCTGATAAATGAAATTTTCAACAAGTATAATAGTAGGGAAAAAACATTAACAAAATTTGAAAGAAAAATAGCTAATAATTTGTATTACTATTTTTTAAAGTTTTTATGAGTTGGCTTTTATAATGTTCTAAAGTTTCATAAAAAGTACTCTCAGTTAATTCCATGTCGGTCTTATATGAAAAATATATACCTATCTATAAAGATTAATATAGGAGGTTTATCTGGATCCATAGATAATTTATATAGTTATATCCATTCGACAAATACACATGGACCGCTATAATATTTTTATGAGGGCTCATGTGGGCCTTTATAGAGGCCATGTTCTCCAACCTATATGATATCCCAATGTGCTGAACATCATGGCCCATATTGTTAACCCACTACTAACCCTTGTGGGGCCATATGAGCACCCTACCTGGGATAAATCTTCGTCCTTACTGTTAATAAAGAACATTGACACTGTCTTAGACTTGCCCTTCTTTATAATGCAAGAAACTGAATAAAGTTCCAAAATCTCATGAAGAAGGATACCAACCAAGCATACTTTGCTTTTTCACAAACAGGAAGCTCTTTTCATGGTCCCATTCAAATGCCCAATAAAAGACTAAAAAATGATGAAACAGCCGCTATAGATCTCAAAGCATTTAAAATGCTTTTATCTCGTTTAAGATTTTCTCGTCGAAAAGATTCTGTGGGTCTATGGATGTTTCTGGAAGATCTTTCTACAGAGCTTTTAAAAGCTAGCCAAATTCATATTTTTTTGAAAACGTCCTACAAAATATTTGTAATGCTTTACTTTATACAAATTTAATTCTATGAGACCTTATATTATGATATATGTTGGTATACACTTTTATCAAAGAGACATAGAACTTTTCTAAATTGAATTGGACTTACTGGAAAAATAATGCATCCTTTAGTGTTTCGGATTTTTCAATTGCGAAAGTAGCAGAATGCGATTCGTAAGTTACTTTTTTTCTCTAAATGTTGTTTGTATTTTGAACTCTCTTACAAGGGCAATAGTTTGGTAACTTTCTAGCATTCCTTTTAAAAACAATATAACTTATATATTTTTTAAAAGTACAGATGATTGAAACATTTATATTTTATTATTTTTTTTATTATATAACGAATGTTAAGTGAATGTTTTTGATAAAAAAAATCTATAAATGTACTTATGCATTTTAATGAAAATATCAATTTGAAAAGAATTTAAGAATTTTAATAGAAAATTTGGGAAACACACACACACATATACATATATATATATATATATATATATATATATATATATATATATATATATATATATATATTGTTACGAATTTTTGTATATTTGTAAATATTTCGTAGTGCTAATTTTGTAAATAGATAAATTTCTGTACATTTCGCATAAGGCAATGCAATGGTTTGTTTCTCTGCAGTGAGGATATCAACGCTTGATAACGGGTTTTACAGAGGTAACTCTGGGAAGCGAGTTTCAAGGGGCAGGGCATTTAACATTATGGTAATGGGAATCTCGCCAAATTGGCGAGATAGAGCCAAGTTGGCGATGGTTTTGGCGACTAATTTTTGTCGCCAAATTTGGCGAGAAATCGCCAAATGTCGCCAAACTTGGCGACCATTTGGCGACATTTTCGGTACATGTATCCCATGTATGTACATGTATAGGATTTTTCGACTACTGTCTGGAAAGTTCTCCAAATGTCCATCTCTGGAAGGTTCAAGCAAAGAACTTAAAACTATAAGAAGGCAAGCTTCGCCGATACGTAAGTGCTGCCATCTCGCGGATTTTCATAGTTGAGAGCACAAAACTTTCGCCAAATTGCTCCGATTTCCAGACATGCGCAGAGCTTTGTTCTTACTTTGGCGATCGTGCCTTTCAAACAAACAAATAAGAACATCAGATTTATTTCGTCGAATTCCGTGGGAGATTTAAATAACAGAACAAAAATGGAGGATTCTACTTTGCAAAGTAATATATTATTTATTCAAGTTTGTTCAAATTGTTCGCTTTTGTGCACAATAATTTCTGTAATGTTCTGAAGATTATAGAATTTTCGTAAGAGAATTTTAACAGGACATTTTTTGCAGTGTTGATGGTTGTGATGAAACTTGATGGTTAGTGTTCTTAATCGTTTGTTTTTATTTTTTCGTCTCATTCAGCAGGTTAGTTTATATGTTAAATATAGTTGTTTTTTTCATGTACTTTTCTTTTTTTATTACTTTGACATCGCTTGAAAGAATGTTTATCATTTGTTAGTTACATAAATGCGCGCAATTATTATGTGTTTATTATGATTTTTTGAAATTTGACGCCAATCTCAATTACCATTGCGGTATTTTTATTTTATGAATTAATAAAGCTAAATGATCATTGTCAACTGTTAGTAAATTCTTCTAAACTAGTACATGCTAAATGATATTGGTTTTTGTAGTTGCAAGTCATTTTTAAATTCTTGCACTCAATAACTAGATATTTTTTAGTTTCCTAATGTACTGCTTCGAAGAATACATGGAAACTTTATCGAAATAATTTTCTTCTAGAATGTGTTTCAATAATTTTGTAATTAGTAATTTTGTTAATTCTTGATGTTCATATTTATTACGAAAACTTTCTAAAAGTTCACCAATATTGGAATATGCTGTAAAAACCCCAAATCTAATATTAGGATTCGTATTGCATTACAGGATGGAACTTTTGCTGTAGTGGTTCAATATAATATTAATATTGTTTGAAAAAGTATTAAATTATTTTAGTTAAAAATATAAATTAACAAAAATTTGGTTGGGTGTGTAAATTTTTTAAGTGAAAGTTTAATGAGCTAGGCAGATTTGTTCTTTTTTTGGATAAAAGATTTCTGGGAAACCATAAAATGTAATCGCCAAGTGAAACCAAAAAGAGAGATAAGCTAGCCAATGTAGAAACCCTGCAATGACGTCATGTGCTCTCAACTATTTTACATTATCTCTATGGAAGCTTGCCATCTTTAACCCGAAGGGTTATTATAGTATCTTTGGTTCAAGTATGTTCGCAGCCACTCCTATATAAGCGCGACCTGAGTTGGTTAGTAGTTAGTTGATTTCGAATCACTGAGTTAGTTGTCTCTCAACGTTCATTGTGAGAGCTGTATTCCTTGACTTTTGGAGTTGACTGATTTGAGTCTCGGAGCTAGTTGTTAGCTGAGTCCGATAGTTGACTGAAGTTAGTTCTTGGATTTTGAGTCACTGAATAAGTTGACTGGAGATACTGAACATTTTAAAGCGAACTGTTTTGCATTGTCTTTCGCAGCGATTTTGCAGTTGTTTGTCAAGTTTTTAACTGCTGTTTTGTGCTCTATTGAGGTGAAAAAGAACTGTATTGTGTCTACTAGAACGAGAAGTTCTGGAGCTGTAAGAGAACTGTGAAGATTTATTTTGGAATAAATTTCTGCAAGTTTTGATCTGATTTTGGCTTCAAATCTTTCGAACCCGTACAACGCAACAATATATATATATATATATATATATATATATATATATATATATATATATATATATATATATATATATATATATATATATATATATATATCGAGCACATTACATATTATGAAAGTATGAAAAATATTTAACACATATTATAAAAAAATGTATCAAAATGTATCAAAAACCACTTAAGCTGTTCCTTTAAATTTTTTATATAATTAAAAGTCATCATAATATTTCTTTAATTTGAACAATAACTTTTTATGTATTTCATATATCGCCTATCTCAATCAATTGAATTAATTTCATACATTTTAAAGGCAAATTTTCATTATATAACAGATACCTACTTTATTAATACAACTTAAATATGGATGAATTAGCATTTAGTTTTCCTGAAATAAATTAAATGTATTATATAACATACATATTAAAATAAACTTTTGTCTATAAAAGGAAAATATATTTATATCAACAGTTGAATTTTACATGATTAAATATTTTTTGCGTAATTTTAGCCGACATTTGCATAATTTTAGTAACGTAGATATTTATTATTTACCTAAGCAAATATTTGATCTCAAGACTAGAAATTCGGAAGTAGAATATTCTTTTTTCAGCCTGTCTAGACTATAAAAAATATATTACAGATGCTTGCATCATTAAAGGTTTAATTGTAAGTTCTCTGAGACTTCAACAACGTACCTGAAATATGGCATCTATAATATTACATAAAATTTGGATTAGATGCCACTCGAAGTAAAGAAGTGCTAATATTTTTTAATACAAAAAGGTAATGGTATATTAGAGAGTGGCAAAACACCAGAGATGCCACAATGTTCTTTGCTTTTACCATCACGTATTTTTACCCCTTAATACAAGTATTTTAAAACTTATTTTTAATTTGTACGACACATTAAGATATTTAAGTACACATTAAATATCTTAACACATTAGAATATTTTATGTAGTAAATTAAACATATATATATATATTTTATAAGGAATTTTCTTAATCAAAAACATTTAAAATGTATTTACATATTGCACATTTTTAGGTCAAAATATGAAAACAAATGATCTACGTTTACCTTGTTACCTAGGAACGCAAAAGTGTTCCTCCGCCAAATCCGATGTCAAAGCAGCAGAAGTGTATATTATGTTGACTTATCTTAGGCCTGTTTTCGACCCCTCACAGCTTATCTTCCATTATAGCTAGAATTCTGATTTTTTGCCATCGTGTTGCCCCGTTTGAATAAATAAAAAATAGCAACGTAATTGTTAACATTGAACAAGGGAATATAACAAAAAATTCCTTTGAAAATCACCAAAGTCACTGGAATTTGTCTTTCTTCTGCTTCTGTTTCCTCTTCTTATTCTGGTTGTGACCAAAACTTTAGTCAGGACTACAGTCAAAACTATTTGATGATTTTTAGCCATTTTTTTATTCTTTTCAGTTAGATTAGAGGAAATGATTTTTGTACGAAGATCTGTACCTCCCAGAATTTACAGAAGACATTGTGAATTTTAGCCAGTGGAATAAATGGTTGAAACCGTGTCATCAATTCTGGATACTGTTTCAAGAACTAACTTTGATACTTTAATTTAAACTATTAAAACAGTGTGATTAGAAAAAAGTAAAAATTATTTTTCAATTAGCTTATCAAAATTTTGAAAATACGTATTTCAAATTTGAGTTAGAAAATCACTTTCCTTTTTAAATAAAGTTCAGACAAAGCTTGGCTGGATTTGAACCACTCACCCTCTAATCATTGCCTTGCAACCTTAGCAACTGCTCCACAGAAGATTCCTCAAATTATTCTTAAAATAATGGCAAATCTTTTATTTCAAACTCAAAACTAAAGTTGTTTTGAAACAATTTTTTTTATATATATTCAAATGCAAAGCTGGTAATCCTATGTATCATATTTAAACCAATTTTTTATCTATGACCCACTTTTTATTGTTACTTACTTTTACTTTCATTTACCCATATGTATACATAGGGTAATGAAAGTATAGTATTCGGTCGAATTTTTTTTAATTTTTTTGCATTTTTTAATGTTCTGTAACATCCCGATTTCAAAAATATGATCCAGAAAAAATTTCAATATATGTGTTTATGTGTCTGTGTGTACGTGGTCAGCTTAACTCGAGAACAAATTGACCTACGATGCTCAAATTTAGTGTGCGGGTTGGTGATCTCGCAAGCTCATAAGGTAGCTGACACTGAAAAATCATGTTTTTCAATGATTGCTAAAAAACGACTCCTTTCATGTTGATCAAAATAGCTGTAGTATTGCCTCTTAAGTTGTTCTAAACATATCCACCTCCGAAATATCTCCTTAAAAATGCTTTAATGGCGTAAAAAGTTGAAAAACGAATGCCTTCATCATAAAGTTCTCTTTGCTTAAACATAGCTCATCGACGCTCGTTTTTTTTTTTTTTTTTTTCTTATCTTCTCATTTTCACTTATAAGAAAGGATAATATAAGAATTATCTCCAATCTGGCCATTTTGTCTGTATGAATGGTAAAAATATAAAAATGGTAAATGACACAAATCCTCGTCAGTATAATTTATTGTAATTGAAAGTTGTGGAATGTTCCACACCCCTAGTTTAGATAGTATTCGCATGTTTTTGTACTTTAGTTAAACATAGAATGAACGTATATTTAATTACGGGACGTACGTATAATTAGTACGGAATATTTAATTACGAGTATTTTTTTTTTGGTGTGGAGGATTTCTGCTTGAAAGAAACGAAGAATATTTGCATTGCAAACCCACATCTCTCCTCAATGTAATTTACAGTAAACTCTCTCTATGTAATTTACAGTAAACAGTGTCTCTCTATGTAATTTACAGTAAACTCTCAATACTAGAAGTTGTCTGTAAATCTATCGGTGTCGTAGACTCCATTTTGCTCTTAGAGGGACGATTTGATTATTCATGCTGAAACATCCACCAACCGTTTCTTACTCACATAATAACGCAACAAAAAGACTTCATATTTCCCAAAAAAGACAACTGGACGTTATAAAAAGTCAGACGGTAAAAGTTATCTAATTTTTGCCGCCAATTAGTGGCTTTTTGTTTCTTTAGGGTATTCGTACCAAATGAAAGAAAATTGGAATTATTAAAAGGAATTCCCAATAGCAATCAGTACTTGGCAGGCTAGAGTGTTTATTAATTTAATCACAATTTATTGATAAAGGTACGAAGTAGTTTAAGCAAATGAAATGAGATTTTTCCGAAATAACTCTAGGCTGCAAATTTTGATTTTCATTGAGGATTCCTCAAAGTAATCCCAATTTAGTTCATTGTGTATGTGTACCCCAATGAAACAAAACATTGCCGCCTGGTGGCAAGCATTAAGTTTCATAACTATTTCTGGCTAACTTGGCGGGTTTTTTTACAACGTCTAGTAGGTTTTTTTTTTAGGGAGATTTTTATTACATATAAAATCATACTAGATAAAATAAAGTTCACTAAATCACCAGTGGAGACAACGCAAATCAATCAATTCCATTTTTATCGCTTAGTAACCGTGTGATAACTTTTAAATCAGAAAAATTCTTTCGTCAAATAAAAACCAGCATAAAAATGCCGGATATCAAATTATGCTTCAAACACGCAGATACTCAATTATTCTGAAACACATTGGATTTCAACAATCAAATAATGAAAAGGAAAAAAAAAAAAAAAAAAAAACATAAAAAAAAAATAAATTGTTAAATATAAATCAAATCAAATTTATACAGCATTAGTAAAGGTACTTCGAACACTTTGTATCCTCAGATAAAAGAATGTTGGAAAAAATATAATACTTTGATACATTAAATGTGGATTTAGTTATGTGTATGCTAGTTTCTTTATGTTCCATTTGTATGGTTTCATAAAAAGTTTATCTTTAGATTATTTATTTTAAATACAATGGATGTATTTGCTTATATTGCTATAGTAACTTATAAACAATAACATATTTGACGAAGCATAGAAGTAAAACTTTTATTTTTATTTTTATATCCTAGGATAAAAATAGTTTAAGATTTTGAAAAAATATATTCCATGTAAAAGTTAGATAAATTTACCTATGTTTTTTGTATGCACATTTTTTAAAATGTGCAATAATTAGTGCATTATATTATTTAATAGAGTAATTTTAAAACTAATTGAGAGAGAGAATTTAAAGAACAAAACTCTTTCACACACCACTACTGTGAGTAATCATTAATATTATACAGGATGTACGAATAAAATGTTTCCAATTTCATTAGTTGATTAAAAAATAATCTATTAGCTATAAGTTGGAAGTATCATGCAAAATTAGATGCGAAATTTGTAGATTTTGGCGATTTTTTTTTTCCGGACCACATTAAAAACAGTCCGAGGTTTTAGACATGGAGGCCCAATCGCCTGTCCACCAAGATTTCCAGATATCACTCCAATAGATTTCTTTTTCCTTTTCGGTCTACTTCAAAGACAAAACCTACTCTAGAAACATTCGTAATAATGAATGAAGACCTTCAAGTTTCAATAACCATTGCTATTGCTACTGTGACTTCGAAATTCCTAGAGCAAACATGGCTGGAACTGAACTACTTACTGTATATCCTCAAGACTACTTAGGAAACAACGTGGAATTTTAAATTTTTATTATGTTCTTTAACTTTCTGTTGATAGAGACCTCTCCATATGTTTATAGAGACATTATGTTTATAGAGATCCCTAAGTATAGAGAACTCTCCAAATTAGGTACAGTACCCCCCCCCCAAAAAAAAAAACAGAACGATGGCTATATCTTCGGTTCTAATTATCGTAGAATCTTACGGTTTGCACCAAAATGTTTTGCATACGATTTTCTACATATCTGATGCAATTTCTTTTTCTTGAGGGACCGTTTACTAAGTAAAAGTAACGCTATCTTCGAAAATTTCAATACGAACCCTTATTTTTTATCATTTCATTCGATTCAGAATACATCATTTACTCTAAATACCAAATGTCAATGCATTATGTTGAAAAACACGTCACTTATGAGAGAAAATGTTTCGACCATTTTTTGACCGATCTTCAGGGAGAATTTCCATAAAACGAAAGGTATTTTTAAGATTCTACTTCACAGCGGGAGAAATCGAACAGTCAGTGAGGAGTTTCACAACGTTATAAAATACAAATATTCTAAAATTGCATAGAAACTACTTGGATTTATAGTGACATGTTTAAGATTAATACAAAATAGCAAGTAAACGCAAAAGTAACATAATTTATTTACAACGTTAAAGATGTGCATTCTTCAACACGAAATAAATAAAATATCGAAAACTGATAATTAGAAAATTAATAAATATAAAATGTAGGCATTAGTAAACAGTATTCAGCAAAGTGTGATCATTTTACAGAAACATTTCACTGTAAACACAAATGTAACTTGATCGTTGAAATTATTTATAAAATGAAAAAATCACCTGATTCAGTAAAATTTGTAAAGGATAACTTATTGAAATTGCTTAAAAAATGTGGTTTTAAATAAATGTAATTTAAGGAAGTAAATTTTTTTTTAAAAAAGGACACTGTTGAAAACCACACAAAACATATGTTCCACGATTCCAAATACGTTAGACAGATTAAAAATATACATACAAAAAATAAAACTGCTTTGTTTGTATAAAATAATATATTTTTTTTGTAATCTAAAGAAATTCTGTTCCGATTCACCCCGCTGTTCCTATTCACCCTATTTTACGATAATTGAACGTTGTGTGATTTTCCACACCTCTAGTTTATCTTGAATTAATCTTTGATAGTTTTCAAAATTCATCTACTATACGGTCCCTTAAAGTGAGCGTTTTTTACATTTTTGCTAAAAAATCGAGAACTAAAAGTCAAAATGAAAAGAAAAAAATTGTGGTGGAGTTTCAGACCATGGTGAATCTAATGAAAGCAAAAAAAAAAAAAAAAAAAACATATATATGTTTCTATTCAAAAAAAATTTTAAATTGTTTTATTATTAATAATTAATTATTAAAAAAGAAATTGATGCAAAAGTTGATTGCTGTTTATGTTTGGCCATTTACAAACTATCTTTTGAAAAAAAAATTACTGAAATATATCAATTATTTAAGTATTTATGGCCAAAAAACCAACTTTTTTATTTAACATTAATTTATCATTTTCGTTTTATCATTTAAATTACAAACCATTCATTAGAAAATTACGAACTTTTGTATTTCGCATTCTTTTTTAATGCTGAATCCAAATATGGAATAATATTACGTGGTTGCTATTGAACTTTTTAAAGTTTGGTTCTGTTTTAATATTTAGATGACCCCTCAAGATAAAAAAAAACTACATACAATTATTGAAAACCTTCCACGATTTACAACGGTACCTCTTGTTTGTTATTTCAACAATTAGAACAAAAGATATAGCCATCGTTCTGATTTTTTTTTTTTTTTTTTTGGGGTTCTGTACATATAATTCGGACACCTGGTAACATTAAATTGCAAAATTTAATTAACCAAAAATGTATTAATCATTTGAAACTACATTCTATATCGAAACTTGATCCGAAATTTCATTTCACTTTAAAGTTCTCCTTTTGATTTATAAAGAGTGTGACCTGATTTATGAAGTAATTAGTTTAAAAAAAATCCTGATGCCATCACAGGAAATAACTTTTGCCTAATTAATCCAAATACATTAAAGAATCACTCAACACCTGATTAAATAATGGAAATTCGCTCTTAATAAGGATAATTTAAATAAATAATCAAGTAGGGTCCTTATAAATCTACATATATATCAATATGATGTCATTATACAAAGGGTAAAAAGTTATATATATATGATTTAAAATGAGCTATTGCTACGGCTAACTGTGTAAAGCACTACCAACCTGAAATATTGCCATATCCATGTAAATGTTATCTAAGATATATAACCATAATAACGTAAACTATGTTCCACTTTAATAACAATTGTAAAGATTCCAATATGTATACATTAGGGTGGATAGAAATAAAGAAAAAAAAAAGAATTTCATATCCTCCCTATAGGGACAAGATGTTCTATGGTATATAGATACATAGACAAATAATAATAATACATTAAATTTTAAGTTCAATACCGCCACAAGGAGAATGAAGTTTAGGTATTTGAGCTTTTGTATAGCAAAAAGTCAAAATCAATTGATTTTTTTTCTGCGGAATTTCAAAACCTAGCTATACGGAAAATATGTTCTAAGGTGCATTGATTAAGGGAAAAATAAAATAGAAAAAATAAATTTTATGTTAAGCTCTTCGCAAGGGGGATGAAGTTTTGATATTTAAGCTTTTTAATGGTAAAAAGGCAAAGTAATTTTTGTTTAAGTGACACAAACCTTTGGTACTTTTAAATGTTTATTGGAATAAAAGGACATATACTAAATGGTTACAGGAAAGAAAAAAAAAACGCTTTCGGTACATATAACAGCTTCTTAAGAATTAAATAAAGAAAAATCCAAAAAATCTTCGGAATTTTACAGTGAACGTTAATCACGCTTGGTGTTGAAAACTGGCTTGAGGTTTCGTGATTCCAGTCTATTTCTTATGAACCCATCTCTTCTGTATGATCGGCGTACAACAGCAAATGCTTCTGTGACTATTCGTTCTGTAGCTTGAGTATAACAGGGATACCCCTTGATAGTAGGTAGTATTGCCGTAGAAATGATTGCTGGGTTTATTATTGTTCCTGAAATCATGTCACCACTAAATAGTTCTGTTACATTCTCCCAATTAATCAAGTCCACATAATCTGTCACAGAAGGGTCGAAAGTTGGTATTTTAAGATACGGATATTATTCTTTAAAATGGTTTGGGTTGCATCAGACCGTTTGACTTTGCACAAATTCAAAATTCTTTGGAGGACCGATTCTCTTATGTTATTTTTGTCATCAGCTAGAATTGAAATAAGTATATTTTCAGGGAAGCACAAACCCCCGTTTCAAAAATTACTGGATCAATTACTTTTTTCAAATCAATTGAGAAATAACGCGATAGAAAGATTAATTGATGCAAATGCTGTGCTCCATAGATTACCGATTGTTTGGTTTTGATCTTGATGAACGTAATTAATGTCACTAAATCTTTGGTTGGACTTTTTTTAAGCCAAATAGAACATGAGAATTCTTTTGGCGGTTGTAAACCACCTTGAGTGGCAGAACTTTCCAGAGTTTCTCTTCAACAGCCCTTCGCTGCATTGTCCGAAGTAATGGTTTCACAAATTTCCATTAAGCACACTTGATCAGTACTTAAGTCTTTCTTGTTAGTCAGTTCGCATAGGTTGGGTTTACCTGAATGAAATTACAGGTAGTATCTCGCATACTGTCACTCGTTGGCTTGTAACTGGCACATAAACCATTGTAGTTTACGCTTCAGAATCAGTTCCATATTTCGTATAACACCTTCTTTGATACCTGTGTTGACAGACTACCTATTATAGCGACCAACTTTGTTACATCTATGTCATTGTCGATGCATGACATAAACTTACGAAGTGCTTTCCTTGCGATAGCTTTCATTTTATTTTCTAGCTTTGAAAGCGCGATATTTGCCGTGGTATGAACTTATTTTTCTTAAAATGATGTGGTGATCATTTATTGGTATTGGCTCATTTCCAGGTCTCTTCTAACTTACTTGCAACTTATTGACAGGCGGAGAAAAGTGTATTTATATACACTGTTCTTTGCTTCTCTTTTTGAATGCCAATACACACCTTATTACGTTTTTCGTGCGTAGGAAGCATAAGCGTGGGCATATTACAGCCTGACCCAAATATAGGAAAAATTATGTATTTTCTTAACAACGCCTTAGTACAGTATTAGTCCAAGTCCCCAAACAAACAAATGTCACACAGTAAAATTGTAATTTAATTTACTTTACAAGAACAGCGCTCGCCAATTAGGCGTCCAATTCCATAAGCCACTGACAACTGCACTTCAGGGTTGTAAGGCTGATTCAACTGTGATGTGGTAGGGGGGGGAGGGAGTTGGGTCAAAAAAGGTTGAAATGTACATTGTACTACTAATTATTTATTAATCATCACTTTTTTAGGATTTATATTGTAAAAAACAGTTATTTTTAGTATAAAATCCTCTAACCAAAATTAGGATTTTTTTCATTTTTTTCGAAAATTCAACCCCTTTGTGGCATTGTAAAATTTTAAAACTAATTTTTTTTTATTATTATTTTTCCCCTAACATCCATATCACAGAACATCTTTTCCCCATAGGTAGGTTCTGATTGATAATATTTTTTTTTCTCCATATAAGAATGATACACCTTAGTATACATTAGATCCTAAATTTGTATACATTAAACTCATTATTATAAATAAAAAAAATAAAAAAAAAAATAAAAACTTACTTTACAATATAGATTAATTAATAACTGAACCAAGCCAGTTCATAAAATAAATTGTTAAACAGCAAATAGACAGCTGTCTCTAAATTGGAAGATTGTAACGAGAAGTTAAACTAATTAAACCTAGATGGGCTTTGAGACAGTAGATAGTTGTTTTTTTGTATTTGTAAATATTTCACTATCTGAAATATCTCCTTTGTTTCTATACGCATTCTATTTCTTAGAACATATTAAAAATAATGCTTTTCTGTTGCCCTGAATACTTACTAATTTAAAAAGGGCCTATTTGCAATGCATCCACTATTATCTTGAAACTCTTAAAAGTATAAACCTCATATTGCTTTAAATTCATTGTTTGAAATATCTCTTAGTTTGAATTCCTTTCATTTATATTCACTTCTATTGTGTTTGTTTGTAAATCTGAGGAGGGCTAATTAACCTACTTGCTGCTATGCATTCAAGTTAAAACTTAATAAATTGTTTAATCTTAGATGAAAATGCATTTTATCAAATTTTGAGAACTGTCACTAAAAAGCAGCTTTTACACACGCTTCCTTTAACTTTTCAGATAGCTAATTGTCATACTTACCATCATCCAATCAAACTGAAACTATATTGATAGCCTCGTTGTTGATGACAAGGCATTCTATCAGGTTTTGGGACAAAAAAAATAATGACATAGGATTGATAGCTTTTTTCGTAGTAGTCAAATACTATGAAACCCGGGTCTGAATTCAAAATTGCTTAAGAAAGTTACAGTTGCTTATAAAATTTGGCAATGAATATTTATATATATTAACAGCTTATAGTAAATCCCTTGCTTTTATGGATTGGATTGATTTTTTTCTATTCCTTTTCTAACATCGAACATATTACAAGTTTCACCATTCTCTTACATTGTATATTAATTAATCTTATTAATTAAAATATCTCCTAATTTTCTACGCCTACTCTATAATCCACAATCTATTATTTTGCAAGCCATTTTTGTATTAAAAACTTACTTTTTTATTCTTAGATAAAATACTTGCTCCTATTACATGTGCTACAATTCTTCAAAATAAATTTTAAATATCAAATATGCAATTATCTGTACTTTCATTTTTATTTTTGATAAATGGAGCAACACACATTAAAACATACTTGTGTTTAATTATGTAAGGGTAAGTTTCGCAAGAAACACAATAACCTATATCCTTTCAAATAAACTGTATCACTCATTTATTCTGACATACACAATTAATAAGAAGTGTTTTATTAGAATAAAATTGTTGAAATTTAAGATATCGCTCACGTATTGAGAAATGGCTTCAAACCTTAAAAGGAACAAAACTACAAAAAGATTAAGCATTCATTCAGGTGGCATGATGATTTAGTACGGAATCCATTGGCTTTTTGCCCAAAAACAAAATACAATTTCTCAAATGTAGAAGGCTTGAAAAATAGTGGGAAATGCATTCTTGCCAACTAATAATTTATCTCCTGGATTTCCGTACATAATAATCAGCTGAAACAGGAAAGAAATGTTGGCTTGGCGCAGCTTAACACAAAAACCTTAAAACATTATAAACTATATCTATGAAAATAAAAACAAGAGCTTTATGTATGAGACATCAAGTGTGGTTTGTGTGTATACACTCTTAAAAAAGGGACGTAAATAGTAATTTTTAAAAATTATGATTTTTACTTTTTTAGACCTTTTGAAAAATAAAAATGTTTTACTTAAAATGAATTGCATCAGTCAGACTGGTAAAAGTACTTTGAGTATTTCTTTTAACATTCCTCATCTTGTGTTTCCTCTATGCTATACATAAACTTTTAATAGCGATATATCTCAAAACATATTTTTTCCACTTTGTGTACCTTTCTCAGAAAGTAATGATACTATTTATATAAAATTTTAAGGTATTTTATATGTATATATTGCAGTCACTGAAAAGCGCTTTTGTAAAAAAAAAAAAAAAAAAAAAAAAAAGATTAAATGAATAATTAAGATTGTGGAACATCGCACAACTTTCAATTACACTAAAACACTGACTAGGATTTGTGTCTTTTACCGTTATTATATTTTCATCATTTATTTAGAAAAAATGGCCAATATGGCGATAATTCTTGTATGGGTCTTTATAAAAAAAAGAAAAAGAAAAAAAATCTCCAAAATGGTGATTTTGGTGATGTACTTTTCGATAATCCTTATATTATCCTTCATTATAAGTGAAACTAAGAGGAGAAAAATAAACGATCGTTGATGAGTAAAGAGAGCTCTATGTAGAAGGCATTCGTTTTTCAACTTTATACTCTATCAAAGCATGTTGATGGGAATTTCGGAGATGGGAATGTTAAGAGCACCTTAAGAGGAATTAGCACAGCGATTTTTATCAAAATCGTTTGAGCCGTTTTTTAGCAATAATTTTTTTTAATGGCAGTTACATTATGCGCATGAGCGATTTGACGAAAACCTTAATGGTAGGTCCCATGGCCACCAGCAGCCCGCATACCAAATTTGAACATCGTAGGTCAAATTCTTCGGGAGTTATGCTAACCACAGACACACATACATACATATATACATACATACATACATACCCATATAGCACACATCCTCCCAAGGAAGTCCCTAGGAAGTCCCCATTCCTCCCCGGGACTCCCAATGACACTGTGGGGCAGTCCTAGGGAGGGAGCCAAAAGGAGGTCCTAGGGAGGGAGCCAAAAGGAGGTCCTAGGGAGGGACATCCCAGGGATGTTCATCCTAGGGAATTCCTTCGGTATCATGTCCTAGGGATCAGCATCCCAATTTTCTCCCTGGGTAGTCCCTTGTTTGTGGAAATGATTGTGTTTATTAAGCTCAATTAAAACGATTAATTTAGGATATTTTATGATTTAAAATAACCTAAGACTATATGATATAAATTGACTCCCCGCATTGGTCAACAACTACCCCGTTTATATGAAAAAATTACAAAACTTGGCGAATCTGTGATAAAATTAAATAATTTAGCAAATCTGTGACAAAATTAAATAATTTGTCAATTCTATAGTGTAATGCTTACATTTCTTTGAACATTTCGTAAGTATACTTGTTTGAACATTTTCATTTTGAAAACGGTTCATATTCATTTTAAAAGTGTTTGCAATAAAACATTTTATTTCAAATTTCAGAATGAAAAAAAAAATTGAATATAAAAGATTGTCTAAACGCCAAGTGTGCGTAAGAATGCCAAATGTGACTAGCAATTTGGCGATTTCGACAACGCTCTTTTCTGTGTTTGTTGTAAATATAGCAACCTAATTTGGCAGGTGGTTTTCAAACAACTTCGCCAAATCGCCATTTCGCCAGCCGAAATCCGAAGTTCTTAAAACGTGGTTTGGTTTTGTGATTTTTAGGTGAGTAAATGTTATTTTTCCTTTCCTTAATCTATCTTAATTGCTGCTAGGGTAAGTCATTACTATAATTCAAAAACATAGGCACTGAAGGCGAGAAAAAACATGATTATCAATCATATTTTTCCCCATGTAGCCAGGCCGACCAAACGGTATAGTGGTTAGCGTGCTGGCTTCTAGACCGCGAGGTTGCGGGTTCGAGTCCCGTGTAGGCATGGGTGTTTGTAAATGTATGTTGGATTGTTAAATGACGAAATGTTTCGGCGCATTATAGCCCTCGTGTTGCTGACGGCGCCAGATAATCTGAATACAACCAACCAACCCCATGTAGCCAGTAGTGTTTATATTAAAAACTATGAATTATTTTGTTTGTTACAAATTAGATTATTGCTTTGCTTATCTTTCTCAGCATTAATTTATTTACCTGTTGTATATAGAACTTATTGGCCACTGAGTGAGAAAGAACACAAAAGGCTTACTCGTTAATTATTTTGTTGCATTTTTTTAAGTTGGTAAATATTTCAGTTTTAATTTTTATCGACATTATTATGAATGTTACTTCATGTGTTATAAATATTACTTCATGTATTATGAATGTTTCTTCATGTATTATGAATGTTCATTCATCAAATAAATGAAGCTCATTCTAGGAAAATTCCTAGCAATAATTTTGGTTTGTGAGGGTTATTACTTCCTTTTAATTATGTGATCTATCTATAGGCTATCTGTTGTTTTGTTGAACTAAGTTTAGTTAGATTGCAAAAGGCAAATTTTATGTTATTTTTTATGCAGAAGGCCTATTGATGTCCATATGTGTTTGCTCTACAATTAAGTGCTCAATGGTACATTTTTCATTCATTATTACTTTTTGCCTTGAAACTCCATTTGCTCATATTTCTGTACTTGTATAGAAAATCTTGGATTACTTGATTTTCACCCGTCCTTGTTATTTTTTTAGAAATTTAAGAATGCAATGGTGACAAAAAATGAATAAATAAAGCAACAAGTTCTGAACTTAATAACTGGAAATAATATGCTCATTTTTGTTGCTATGAAAGTGAGAGTATCAAAAGGTTACAATAAAAAATTAGCCACCGATAATCCTTATAAATAGCCAAGTCTCTTTATTGCGGATGTTGTCAAATAAAATGAAATTAAACTATTCTGCTGTGAATTGCAAATATGGTACAGATGTAATATAGGACATTTCTTAAAGGTGATTTTATTTGGTGTTGTTGATTAATGCGGTTTCTAAAAACGCTGAGAATATCTAAGGGTTGAAATAAGAAATTAGCCGCTGAAATTCCTTAAAATAGCCAAGTGTCTTTATTGTAGCTATACTCAAATAAAATGAAATGAAACTATTCAGCGGTGAATTGCAAGTACGGTACAGATATAATATCTGGCATTTCTTAAACGTGATTTTATCTGGCGTTTTTTTTCTCCCGATATTGATAAATGCGGTCTCTGGCAACACTGAGAATATCGAAAAGTTACAATAAGAAATTACCAGCTGAAATTCTTTATAAATAACAAAGTGTCTTTATTGCGGCTGTGGTCAAATAAAATGAAATTGCTGTGGATGTGCCTTATAAGTTTTGACATTTTTTTAAATATTGTATAATGAAAATAAAATCATATTTCTATAGAGTGGTAGTCTGCAATAATAATAAATTGGCAATAAATAGAAGAAAAATTTATTTGGCTGCCTAAAATCCAGATATTTCGGCCAATCTGAATATTCGATTCAGTGGCCAAATACCGAATATTCGGTGCATCCTTAATTTTATTGTTCTACCATAGCTGCATTATAATTTCAATTTTTGTGATTAATATCAATTTTATTCAATTTTCTTTCTTTAGACCAAGGAGCGCAGAAAATAAAAATCCCTTTCTCTCGCCACTATGCTGCACCTAGAAAGACATAACATTGTGTTCAACTGAAAAGGATTTAATCAGATACATCAGCCTCATCTCTCCCACCATGGGGTGAACACCACCAACACTGGAGTAACACCAACACATCTTCCAGCGTGTGCTCTAAATTATACTGTGCTAGGCTGTCAAGTTTGCTGTATCGTGGACTCAACACGTTACTTTGGTGTCCCTTACGAGTGTCCCTGCTTCTGACATCCTGTTTGTGTAGTACTCTCCCACCCCTGCAACGACTTCACAAACAACCAACTCGCACTTTATGGTGCACGCTCTTGCCGGGATCACAGATCCCTCCCTAGACCCTGCTCTATCGGATATGTCGTACGTATTACGTGAATTGCCCAATGTGTGAAGAACTATTAATTTCTGATGCTAAAGAAACACTTCAAAGTCAGATTCATAGACACTGCTTGCGAGGATTTGCATTGATATCTGGTACTCTTCCGTTAGATGAGTGTCAGTTGGCGCCAGGCAGGCCTGTAGTCGGAGGGGGGCGAGGTCGGACAGTGCTCGATCTGGAAAAACCTTCGGTTGTAGCATAGCAACTTGCAAATCTACCTTTTCCACTTTGACGGCCATAAATCGTCCCCAAAGAATGTCAATGGGCCACGAAAGGATGGCAAATCTAGTGTTTTTGGCATTTGAAGTCGAGATAGAGTTTTGAAATTGTTTAATATGTGTAAAGATAGGAAATTGCAATTATACTAACATTTATCATTTTATTTTAGATTTTTTTATGCTATGTATTTTAAAAAGTTTCAAAATGTTTAATATAAGACCAAGAATAGGAAAATGAATTCTTATTATTTTATATTATAATTAATAATATATGCAAAGAAATAGAAAAAGGTTTTTTATATTATAATAGTTTCTGATAAATTTTTCAGAGTATTGAAAATGATAGGAGAAAATAGCAATTCTATTAGTAATGTGTGTGTATATATATATAAGATATAGTTTTTATATAAAAATGTAAATAACTTTTTAATGCTGAAAGAATTTCTTAAATGACAAGTTTGTTAAAGAAGTATGTAGCTGTTCCACAAGACCAATGATAGGAAAATGTAATTTGTTTAACAATATATATTTTTAAATAGAAATGTAAGAACAGAACTTAAAAAAAACTTTGTATGTTAAAATTTTTTTATGTAAAAGTAACTTGTACTAATTTTTTTATTTGTAATTATTTTTAAAGTAGATATTCTTAAGTTGAAATGTGTGAAAAATTAAGAGATGGACAAGCATAGAATATTTTAAAGGAATAGAATTGTATTAAATATACTTTAAAAAAATTTAAATTGAAAGTTTGTTTTTATCAAGAATTTTTCTGGTCTTTAAAAGAACATTACATTAACAATGTTTTTTTTTTGTTGTTTTTTTTAATATTTTTTTGTATATGTACTTCATAAAGTGCTCTGATAAATACTCTTTTATGTGTAATCAATTGTAAAAATTAATTGAAAACCAATTAAATAATTTAGATTTCTGCCCCTCCTAAGAAAATTTTTGTCTGTCCTACAAACTTTGGCTGGCTACGGGCCTGGCGCCAGGCCTAAATGTTTACAGGCTTAAATGTATCACCAACACTACATATTTACGGTTTGTTATAGGTTTACTATAGGAACACTAATTTGTTAATGTAGGAATTATAAATAATTTGAAGAGGTTGTTATATAGTTATGATGAATGATCACTGCAGTTTGGTGATTTTATCTGGTACCCGTCTAACGGAAAAGAACATAGTTTTTGACATATTTAAATACTTGATGTGTTAACAGTTTACAGTCGCTTAATACTTGTGGCCGTCCTAATATGTGAAATTTTAAGTCGAATCTTTTTTTAATTTTATTCATGGAAGATTTTATTGTTTTCTTTTGTAGTAAGAAATGATAAATGTAATCACAAAAAAGTACATATGTATACAAGCAATTTATTTTGTCTTTTTGATTTGTTTCTTTCATTCTCAACTAGCCCAATTAAAATCTTTTGTGACTGCATTATATACTTTTTATTCCTTTATTTATAATTTATTAGTTCAATTTGAAGTATGTTTTAAGTTAACTAAAATTGAAAGCATTCCATACCAAATTTGGCCAAGTTTTATTCATAGTCTGTTATTAGTGTTTATAAGTTGATTGGGGACCTTGAAAATCATATAAATTCTGTTTCGATTTGAGTAATTTGTTTACTACTCTTGGATATTCAATTTAAATAACATAAGAAATTACTCGGAACACTAATATGCACCCAACTTTTTACTGAAGTTAGTATGGATGTTTTTCTACCATAGTTGTGTCTAGAATTATTTCATTTTTAAATTACCTTTTTGTATTGATTTAAAATGTCTTTAATTTATTAGTTCTTGAGCTTGCTTCCTCTTTTAATATTCTTGTTTTAGTTATAGAGATATTTCCACTATAAAACTCCAAGCGAGCTGATAAAATATTTTCAGATGTAGCTCTGTCCCAGAAGAGAAATTTTTATTGTACACGATAAACCTATTTTTATTTACAAATTTTGCTATGGTTTAATTTGCTTAAAGAACATTTTTTGCAGGTAAAACTATGTATTGAATAAATTTTCATACTTCTATTAAAATATTGGAATGGATGTGATTTTCATTAAATAACTTTATTTTTAAATCATTCATTGAATTGGGTTTTAATGTTAAATAGTTCTTTGTAAATGAAAACTATTTCCATAAGGGATTTTCATTTATTTAGATGGTGAAATTGTTTACCAAGTTTCTTCATGAGTATTTTACAAATTTTGTGTTTCAATTCTTACAAATAAAAAAAATGTCAGGTGAAACCATTTAAGATAAAGCAAATTAAGGTGCATTTTTCAAACTCATATTACAATACAATAGTTGATGCAATTTTAAATAAAATCAACTTTAATTTACTGCAGTATCATTGATCATGAAATTCACATAACAAAAAAGTTCAAGGATAAAAGATTAAGTAGATTTTACTTATTGAAAACTTTTCCATAAAAGTGAATTTTATTTAGGTTGTAAAAAGTTGTAGTTTTTTCATTGGTATTTAGCCTACAAATTTTAGATTTGAATTCTTTCAAAGGAAATTTGTTTTCTGGGTAGAACCATGTAATCAAGATGAAATTAATTTAAGTACATTTCTTCAGGCTTAAAATACTGTAGTAGATGTGATTTTAAATGCTAACAACATAGGTTCAATTTAGTATAATTTATTGTTGGATTTAATGTTACAAGTTTTAGTAATTGTTGAATAATAATTTAAGTAACTAAATTCCTTTTTATGAAAATATTTTCATAAAAAGACATTTTAAATATTTAGGTGCCAAAATTATTTATTTTTCTAGGTTATTTTAAGGGGGTATTTAGCAATTGGCTCAAAAGCCATCTATGTGCAGAAAAGCTTTCAGGAAGTGACATTTCTTAGTGTAATTTTGATATTTAAAGATGTCATAGGAAGCAAAAATAACCAATACAATCATCCCAGATATTAAATTGGATTTCTTCACTGAAAATAAATAAAAATTCATGCACGATTAGCCTATACGCTACGGCAGGTTGGTTGACCTTGAAACCTCCCTACTGCTTCCCATATCGTTCCCTAGTAGTTCCCCGTGGTGACCTCCTGGGGAAGAATGAGGGAGCCTTAAAAGCGGACATTTTACGCTCCTGTGGTCCTCCCTAGGCGGGCGGCGGGAAGAATTTGGGCGCTCCTGGGGAGGAAGGCCTTTAGCATGAGGGAGGGCCATGGGACTTCCGTGGGATGTCCGTGTGCTATATGGGTACATACATACGTACATACATGCATACATACATACATACATACATACATACATACACACAGACATTTTTTCTAGATCCCTTTTTTGAAATTAGGGTTTTCCAAAACGTGGAGAAAAGCAAAAAAATCGAATTTTTATTACCCTATGTATAATACATATGGGTAATTGAAAGTAAACTAGGGGTGTGGAGCATCACACAACTTTCAATTACAGACCAGTATGGCGATATTATTTTTTGCGATAATTCTTGTACGTGTCTTTAAAAAAAAAAAAAAAAAAAAAAAAAAAAAAAACACATCGTTGATGAGGTATGCTCAAGGAAAGATAACTCTGTGTTGAAGGTATTCGGTTTTCAACTTTTTACAGTATGAAAGCATTTTTACATGAATTTCGAAGGTGGTCCATTTAACATGACCTAAATTGAGACATATGTCCCAAACCAATTTTGGTATAAAGGTAGTCCCCATCTAGTAATTGTATATAGCCTAGTCATTAATCACTTTAAACATTAATTATTAATTTCCTTTAATATTTATATAAACTGAAATGTTTACAAAAAAACAAAAAAAAACAGGCATTTTTATTTCCATTTGTGATAATCTACACATATTTATTACGTATATATAGAAATTAATCAGGGTATTGAAAAATGCTTTTAATTAGAATTAATTAAATTGCTTTTAAATTTGATTTAATCAAATTTCTTAAAATGAAACAACATATTTGCCGTAATTCTTCTTGTTTTACTATACTTGGAAAACATCTTTAGTTTTAATTGAACTTTAAGTCTAATACAATACAATTTTTTTTTTGTCAAAATCCAAAATGGTATTACTTTAAGTTACTAATGTAAATTTACATATATATTTAAATACATTTTATATGAAAATTTTAAATGTCTATATTGCACTCAAAAACTAGTTTTGTTTATAATTTCATTCAAATCATCCAATCAGTGAATTTAATTTGGGACACCGATAAATTATATTTTTCAAACAGGTATGTTTTACATTTATATCAGGTACATAAATACCTATTTGCCACTTTTTTTTTTTTTTTAATTTAATTTCTTCTTAACACTTAGGAACATATCTGTGTGAGTTAAATGCATAAATATAAGAAAATAGAGTTTACGTCGAAAAACAGAACCAAACCCTAATCATTTAATAATATGAAAACTAAAAAATCAGTGACAAACCAGTCTTCTAGGGAATATAAAAATGAATGTGAGAAAGTTAAACTGTTGTGCTTTCTATTAATTATGACATGAAACAATTTGTATGCTAGGACGTATTCTAAAAACGCATATTCTTTTGACGAGGAAAGCTATCCTGGTTTACAAAGTGAACCAATGAAGGTTGCGTTGAATTCTTCAGAGTTTGCGGGTGTTTGGAGGAAGACATTCTCTACTTACTCTCAACTTTATAATAACTTCTAAATTTATCTGTTTCAAACACCTTATTAAATACGTTTATCAACAAAAGAGCCAAAATGAAAAATTGTGCATCTCAAAAATTGGAAATAAAATAGAGTTTGCTGGAAAAATGTATTTGAAACATAGTTGACGATTACAAAAAGTATTAGCGATTTCGTCTAAAGCAAAATTAAATATGCAAAATATTTCGTACCATGTCCCTTTACAGCATTCTTCAACTTAATTAAATCTAAAAGAATACTCCACTATCCAATTAAAATTAGTTTTGTTCACTGTACTCATCGTAAAACAAGAATTTTGAGCAAAGTTAATTAAAATAGTTGTTTTTAAGACTATTTATGAAATATGATGATACTTCTAGTTAATTAATCTGTTTGGGAATTCGAATGTTCCATTTTTTATCTAATTTAAATTCTTGAATACCATTTTTCCTTAATTTAACAACCATCCTCTTAACTCTTTTTGAAGTATACACTTGGAAATAATATATCAACCTAACTATGCCACGAGAATATTTTCTTTTGGCTAATGCTTACGTCGCATAATAAAATTAGAGGAATTATTTTAAGATGTAGAAAATAGCCGCTAATTACAACATCCATCAGCGTGTGTGACAAGTTTTTTTTTTTTTTTTTTTAAATGTTTTTTATAACAAATTATGAACTCAAAACTGAGATTTTTTCCTCATTTATTTCTTATTTGTTCACAGCTCTTGAAGCCACTGTTAATTTTTCTAGCCTTGATAGATATGAAAAAAGTTTTATGAAAAATAATAAATGGAAGATCGAATATCTGTTAAGTTAATCAGTTTAGTACTGGTAATTAAGGGAGTTATTACTGCCAACTTGCTGAAATCAATTAAATGGTTCACTAATTTATGGCATCAGTTTCAACAGACTTAAGAAAAAACGCTATTTTCGCTAGTGGATATTACGTTATTATAATTGAAAGTTAAATTTTTTAACAAATACGTTGCAATATTATAATGATTACATAACTTTTATTCAACAAAAGTCATGGTGAGAAATGCCCACTTGTGTATGGATGTACGTTAGTAATCACATAAATTGTTTACAATTTCGAAAAAATTTCGAATCAGGGTAAAAGGGTATATAAATGTCAATATTAGTTAAGGAAGGGATAGTGAAAATACATTTTTAAATTGAAATTAATTATTTGTATTCTAATAATCTTTAAATAATTACTTTTCGTTGAGGATACAATAAATAAATAAATGAGTGAGTGAGTGAATGAGTGAATGAATGAATGAATTAATAAATGAATGATTAAATAAATAAATAAAAGTTCTTTCCTTCCTTCGTTCGAGCAAACAAACACACACTAACAAACAAACAAATGGATTGCTGCTTAAAAAATATAATTCTCCGCTTTTAAAAATCCCGCCAATATATATTGATACAATGGACTTGACTGTTACAAAAATTATGTTTAATAATTTATGACGGATATACGGGATACGATTTATCATTAGACCAATCAAGTTTACAAGCCATGACGTGCCATGTTCTACCTTCCAAATTGCATTTATTTACAGTAGAATAAGATATCTAACTCTAATGAACTTCCGAAAAAGTAATTCACTATGCAATGTTAAATAAACAGACTGTGTAAAAGTTCTCTGTAAAAGTTACCGTTTGCCTGCGTTATAAAGTAAATGGATCATTGGAATCTTTCTTATTGAGGGAAAAGATAAACAGAGTACACTATATTCGAATATATTGTCAAATTTCAACATTTAAACTAATTTTGTAAACAGGTATATTTAAAATACCGTACCAGCCAATCCAACATAGAACTTGCATCTTCTTTTTGTCTCTCACTGTTTCGTAGTTATGTAATTTCTGGAAGATCATGTATATAGCATGTTCCTTTCACGGCTCATTTTTCTCCTATGCGTTTGGAATATATCTCTTTAAGTAATATTTTCTAAACCTTTTAAAGCATTAAAATATATATATATATATAGCATAGAAATAATTTGCCATATGGCATAGAAATAATTTGCATATGATGGTAATAAAAAACTTCAGAAGAGAAATTTTTAGAAGTGGAAATGGATTGTAAAAGTTTATCATGGTTCGACAGGTTTCTTAGTATGAGGCTTTCAAGACAATACGATGTTTCACTTAGCAACATGATTTCTTAGAACAATACATGCAACACTAATAACACTATGGAAATCTGAAAACTTATTGTAAAGTTTTATTTCATGTCCATTAGGTTTTATAGAAATACTTAAAGCCCAAAGATTAAAAAAATTGAACAAATCATATTTTGGCAGACTTGAAACAATTTGGGTATTTTGGAAAGTATATAAATAAAAGAATTTATGGTCCACATTAAAGTTCATTCGCATCTGTTTCTATGAACCTTATTTGAAATAACAACCAGCCTCTCCAGAATTTCAAGAGCTCTCCAGCATTACAACACCTTGAACATTTCGACGCAGATATTTGAGAGTAGGGCTTTGTTGTTTGCTGTTCATAATATTAAATCGAAAAAAAAACAACTTAACGTTGTAAAAATCCACCAAGTAAAATGGTCAGCTAGAAAAGTAATGAAATCCAATGTTTGTCTGCAAGCGGCAGCGTTCAGGCAATCAGTACTTGACAGGCTAGAGTAATTTTGTAACAATCTAATTTCATATGATGGAACTACTTTGTACTGATAACTCTGAATTGAGACTAATTTTATAAAAACTTTAGCCAGCGAAGTATTGATTGATTGCCTTTGGAGATTCCTCTCATTAAGCTGAATTTAGTTTTTTATGTTTAAATTCCACAAAAAAAAAAAAAAAATACGAGGCCTCTTTGACGCAAACTTTATAGAACTAAAATGATAGGAATAAAAAAGGAATTGCCAGAATACATCAAAGTGTTTTAAAAGGTAGGCTTGGTTAAAATTCCCAATGGGAAAGATTTATAGGAGGTACAAATACACGTGCGCATTAAATCATACAAAAGGCACTTCCTCCAATCACGCTGAAAAGAATAAAAAAAGGAATGGCCAAAGTTCGTAAGATATTTTTAACTGAAACCCCGGCCAAACTTTTGGTCACAACCAAAAGAATCAGAACTGTAATCAGAGGAAAAGCAACATTTGGGTGAATTTGGCAATTTCCAAATGAGTTTTTTCACATTTATTCAATATTAATAATTACGTTTTTATTTTATGACTATTTACCAGAGACAACACGATGAGAAAAGTTGGAGTCCTAACTATTATACAAGCAGAGCTATGAGGAGTTAAAAACGGATGGACGCTCTTGCAGCATGATAAACTTGGCAGCAGAACACTGTCGAGTTACTAAATAAAGACAATTCGCAAATTTTCATCTTAATTGAAAGTTTGGCATAATAATATAACGTATGATATAAACGAGGTAAATACTTCATGCTGTTTCTGCTGTCAGCTATACACACTAAATGTCCAACCACACAAATATGTAGTTAAGTGTATTGCAGAATTTAGAAATGATTACTGATTCAGAGAAATAACAAATTGCCAAAAGAAACCAAGTGAGTGTTGAACGAAACGATTTAAATAAGTACTGTTATGGTGTTGTTTTTTTTTCTTCTATTTTATATATATACAGAGTACATAGGTTTCTTTTTAAAGCTTGAAAGAAAACTTAAAGCTTCCATTGAAATCATAATCGTTATTTAATTAATTTATTGATTAGCAGCGATACTTCAGGCTGACAACCAATCAATCTTGAGTTGTTTCTAGCACGTGTTGATCGCCAGATGGGTTTCTGTGGATATTTTGCGTAAGTTCGCACGCAAGGATATAAAAACTACTAGGAAATAGAATGTGAGTCAGTTGAAGTTTCAGAGTTGTTTTGTAAGAATCTCTGCGACATTTTCTTGAGCATGAATTGAAGTATATGTATCTGAAGTTGTACTTGCTGAAGCTTTCGTTGAAGATTGATTCACTGTTTTGTTTGAAGCTTGATTCACTGTTGTACTTGTAGCTTGAGTTCACTGTTGAAGCTCAGTGCTTCAATGTTGAGTTTAAGCTTCAATTCATTGTTGTTTAGAGAAGTTTTGTGAGCCTCTGTTGTGCTTGAAGTTTGATTCACTGTTGTGCTTGAAGCTTGATTCACTGTGGTGCTTGTAGCTTGAGTTCACTGTTGAAGCTCAGTGCTTCAATGTTGAGTTTAGCTTCAGTTCAGTGTTGTTTAGAGAAGTTTTGTGAGCCTCTGAGACTATGAATAAAGAATAAGTTATTACTTTATAAAAGCTATGTAGTCATCTATGGAAAAATACAATATTGTTTATGAGCTAGAAGTAAGATAGATAAGAATTTGCTGTAAAAGAATCCTCATCACCAAAGGAAATGGATGGAATGGCACATAAGTTTTATATCCACTAAAACATTGATTAAAATTGTCAAAACTTACAAGGTTCCGTTAAGTTTTAATCATACCATTAGCATTGTATCACTTGTGGAGAATTTCGATGAATATTTATTCCTTTCCCTTTATCTTGAAAATATTTTTTGAACGCCTTTAAAAATTCCTGTTTTATTAAAAACAATTAATTATCTGATGATTTAAATGAAATTTATTGCAGTATTTTTAAAAGGATTTCACAAAGTAACATATGTTTGAATTTTGAAGTTATTGTTTTAAAATAACGTTTTATTTCAATTTCATCTAATTTTAAATCAACAAATGAACTTTCAAAATAAATTTAAAAATTATTAACAATAAGTTGAACTAATTTGATTTAAAATACTTAAATAGGAATTATTTATCTTTTTCTTTTATTTTTGACTCGATATTTTAGTATATATATAAACGTTCCTATATTATCTTCATCTAACTCTCCTTGAATTGGATATATAAAAATCAGTATATATCACTTTGTAAGAAAAGCTATACATATTATCAACTTGAAAATGTATCAAAATATGTAGTAAACTGTATGCAAAATAAATATTATCCTTTACATTTAAATCACTTTATTGCATACTTGAGATACTAAACGGCAATAAAAAGATGTTTCATAAGATTTTTCAAGAAAACTGCTTTTAGTTTAGAAATTGTTAAGAAGTTGAAATAAATGTTAAACTTTTATTTTTCCATAAATCAGATAAAATACCATTAGAATATAAATCCATATATCAAACCACTTGGAACAAGCACACAATGCATTTGCTAAAATATAAATAGCATTTTTAAACAATAGATAGAATTTTCAAAATAATAGATATTCTTTCTTTTAATTTGCATAAAATATGTTTGTAATGAAATACAAGGAATATAATTACTTGCGATGCATAACTTCTTTTTAAATAAAGCTGCAAAGGCAATACGTTTTTGTTATAGATAATAAATTAAGTTTCATCTATTTTAAACCTAGATAGATACAATATTACATTTTAATGTTGCATTACATACAAGCATCGTCTAAAAATGAAAATTGTATAATGCATTTCATCGCATTATTCTTAACTCCAATGGAGAAATTAGAAGGCTTTAATTCAAGTATATGATATAATTTCACGAAGCAAATTCCATTAAGGGATAACATAGTTTGTATTTTAACAAAGAAAAATAAATGTATACATCGCATGATTGGAAACGTCTCCTCTCTCTTATGTAAATAGAATTAAAATAACATTATTTTATTTTAAGAAACTTCAGCTAAAACGATAAGCGATTGCGTTATTCTAACTAAAAGCGGCATGAAATGCTTAAGATATCACGAATGAAGCTATTGAACATGTAAAAGTTCTTTTAAAGGCTTAAAACGAACAATGCGAGCTAAATTATGGTTTTTAAAAAGTAAAGAGTACTTAACAACTAGAAATCTAAAGTTGCTCCAGAAATTACTCTTTTGTTAAAGGCGAAGAGGGTTTGAGATCTGAGCATAGGAAGCATGGAATATTTTGATGTTGTTTTAAGGAAATCGTTTTGTGAAGTAGCGTCTGAGATAAAAATTGTTTTGAAGCTGTAAAAGGTACAGTTGTTATACTAGAGATTATTTTTGACGCGTACAATAAAATATAAAATAACAGCTTAAATGAACTTTTATTTGATGTTGTATGCTTCTACCGAGGATGGTAATCTTTTGTTTTGGGATTTTAATGTGTACCCATGTATAAAATATACTTCTCTTGTCTATATTGTGATATACCTTGTGCAGAAAAATCCCTCACTCATTTCTAACTTTTCCACTCAGAATCTCTATGTATAAAAACTATAGTTTACTCTTCATTAATTCTTTCATTTTTAATCTCTAAATATATAACAAAAGTCCTCAATCATTCACTTACATACTCATGACTGAACCATAAATCTTAGAAGAACTTGAGAAGTATGTGTGATTAAGTAGGTATGAATGGGAAGCGGTATATTTCTCTTGAATTACCGCTTACAACGTGAATTCTAAACAATGCGTCACATACGAATTTTTTTCGGTCTAGTTTAAAAGGACCTAATTCTGTTGACATATATCGGTTTATGTAATATATAGCTATAGTAGGAGAGACCTGTGTATCTAGGGCCACATTTTTGCAAAAAACAAAAACCGAGCCACTGACCCGTTTAAAATTGTGAAACTGGTTTGCACATATCTTTGTACTATTTACTTCCCATTAGAATTAGTATAAATAGTTAAAATAATAGATTCTGTCAAATAGAAGATTTTTTAAGAAACATCACAAACGTCCCTAGGTACAGTACCCAAAACAAACAAAAAACAGAACGATGGCTATATCTTCGGTTCTAATTATCGTAGAATCTTACGGTTTGCACCAAAATGTTTTGCTTACGATTTTTTATATATCTGATTCAATTTATTTTTCTTGAGGGACCTTTTACTAAGTAAAAGTAACGCTATCTTCGAAAATTTCAATACGAACCCGTATTTTTTATCATTTCATTCGATTCAGAATACATCATTTACTCTACATGCCAAATTTCAATGCATTATGTTGAAAAACACGTCGCTTATGAGCAAAAATATTTCGACCATTTTTTGACCGATCTTCAGGGAGAATTTCCATAAAACGAAAGGTATTTTTAAGGTTTACTTCAAGGTGGGAGAAATCGAACGGTCAGCGAGGCGTTTCAAGACGTTATAAAATACAAATATTCTAAACTTGCATAAAAACTACTTGGATTTATAGTGACATGTTTAAGATTAATACAAAAATAGCAAGTAAACGCAAAAGTAACATAATTTATTTACAACATTAAAGACGTGCATTCTTCACACGAAATAAATAAAATATCGAAAACTGTAATTGCAGAAGTATAACGCATACTACTGATAATTAGAAAATTAATAAATATAAAATGTAGGCATTAGTAAACAGTATTCAGCAAAGCGTGATTATTTTACAGAAACATTTCACTGTAAACACAAATGTAACTTGATCGTTGAAATTATTTATAAAATGAAAAAATCACCTGATTCAGTACAATTTTTAAAGGATAACTTATTGAAATTGCTTAAAAAATGTGGTTTTAAATAAATGTAATTTAAGGAAGTAAATTTTTTTTAAAAAAAGGACACTGTTGAAAACCCAACAAAACATATGTTCCACGATTCCAAACAAGTTAGACAGATTAAAAATATACATACAAAAAATAAAACTGCTTTGTTTGTATAATTTTTTTTTTTTTTTTTTTTTTTTTTTTTTTTGTAATCTAAAGAAATTCTGTTCCGATTCACCCTGCGGTTCCTATTCACCCTATTTTACGATAATTGAACGTTGTGCGATTTTCCACACCTCTAGTTTACCTTGAATTAATCTTTGATAGTTTTCAAAAGTCGTCTACTATACGGTTCCTTAAAGTGAGCGTTTTTTTACATTTTCGCTCAAAAATCGAGAACTAAAAGTCAAAATGAAAAGAAAAAATTGTGGTGGGGTTTCAGACCATGGTGAATCTAATGAAAGCAAAAAAAATATGTTTCTATTAAAAAAAGTTTTAAATTGTTTTATTAATTAATAATTAATTATTAAAAAAGAAATTGATGCAAAAGTTGATTGCTATTTATGTTTGGCCATTTACAAACTATCTTTTGAAAAAAAAAATACTGAAATATATCAATTATTTAAGTATTTATGGCCAAAAAAACAACTTTTTTACTTAACATTAATTTATCATTTTTGTTTTATCATTTAAATTACAAACCATTCATTAGAAAATTACGAATTTTTGTATTTCGCATTCTTTTTTAATGTTGAATCCAAATATGGAATAATATTATGAGGTTGCTATTGATTTTTTTAAAGTTTGGTTCTGTTTTAATATGTAGATGACCCCTCATGATAAAAAAAAAAACTACATACAATTATTAAAAACCTTCCACGATTTACAACGGTACCTTTTGTTTGTTATTTCAACAATTAGAACAAAAGATATAGCCATCGTTCTGATTTTTGTTTTTTTTTTTAGGTACTGTACAAGACTTCGTTGTATCTAGGGCCAGTATCTGGTGTACCAAAGGCCATTCCAAAAACGACAGCTTTCACTCCGTAGTTAATCGAACACAAATATACACAGATGAATTTTATAAAAAAGAAACAATATCAGGTAATTGATTTATCACTCATTGGTTTATCATATAGTAGCTATTTAAAATGCAATGTGTAAAAATGTTAGTGAATTGCAAATTTAAAAAAAAAAAAATTCAAATTATAATTTAAAAAACTGATTCTAAAAGTGAGCTACATGCAATGTCGCTTTGAAACACCAATAGATTTTGTTTTTGAGGTTTGAACACAAAATGTTTGTTCTCAATTTCATAAATAACATCTTTATCATAGTGAAACTGATTTGAACATGCAATTTTTTCTCAAGTAATAAACTCCATATTGTTCCACTTTAGCATCTATTATTTCTGCCACATAAAATGTTCAGTTTTTTGCCTTGTAATCTAAAAAATCTCCCTTTTCAATATTATCACTTGCATTATCAGCGGAATCAGAAGAACTTATGTCTGATAATTCTTAGGATGAAGTTGTCTCAATTTGAAACATAGATTTTTTCATGATTAATCTTTTTTCTTTTGGCCATTTTAATCGCACGTTTTCTTCAATTTCGCTCTTTCTGGTGAGTCTGTGTTAATATTCTACATCGCCATGATTTTCATCCCTCCCATTTGGATGTACTAGGTTTCGTTTTTAAAAAAGGCCGTACCTTTTCATGCATTACACATGAAATAGAGTTAAATGTCAAAATCTCAGGAAATTCATCATCTCGTGAAGTTGAGTTTGATGTCGAATGCTTTGCAAATTTTGCAAGACATAAAACTAAATTTGATACAGAAGCGTTCAGTTCCATCGTTTTTAACTCACTTTCTTCCTCAGGAAAATAATTATTTTGAAAATTTATGGATGGATTTGGACTATCGATCACAATTCAATTCAAATATTCATCATCAGTGAATATGTTTTAATTCACTGGACATACACCAAAGACACAAAAGCCTGCTAGAATATTTACAGCAGTAAAATTCAAAGGAGATAGGATTTGCCAACATTCTCCGCAACGCTGTTTATGGGGATTGGATTCAAAGGGTACAATCACACCTCTGTGTGTTTGCACCTTTAAGAAACATAACAGATTTTAATAACTTCTCATATTTATATAAAGAAATTAATAATCCTTAATTATGGTAATAATAACAATAGCAAGCATCATTTTTATAAGTCAATCACATTGGAAGTTCCAGAGCAAAATAAACACTCTTCGTGTTTAAATAACATCCAATAAAAAAACTTGACTGAATAAAAATGGTTCAGATAATTAAGGTCATTTTTCTCCATTTATTAAGAAAACTGTTCAATAAAATAAAATTATAAAAATATTATTCCAGTTATACCTAGGGCCATGGACCGAGGTACAAGGCAACTATGTGGTCCTAGGTACTAGACGTGGTAATTTCATACAAAATGTCTTCTACTGAAAAATGCTCATGGTGAAGGGACTTATTTAAATATCTCATTTAGTACCTAACGTTACAAACAAAATTATAAACTAAAATCCAAAGAAAAGTACTTGACTTCAATTTGTAAAATAATAAAAGAGATGAGTTGCAAAACTTTACTCCATACCATATTAAAACGTTTTCACCTTATAAGTTGCCACAGTTTTCTCCTCTAAGATTTTAAAATGGCTGCCGAAAAATGATTTGAGGTTTCTACTCACCCAACTGAGTAACAAAACTAAGTTTTTCAATAAAAGTGGAGTAACCCTAGGTACACGATGACCCTAGATACACAGGTCTCCTCTAGAGTGTAACATAATTTTACTGTATTTATAAGTATATTGTGTACATATTTCTTTTTAAAGTTCCATTAAATTTATTTTTTTTAAGTAATAATTCAGACTCGACCGTATTGGTAATGACTTGTCAGTGTTAGTAATGTGCGTACTGGTCATTCGATGGATTGTTCTGGGTGAAACTTTCTGATGGGTGTTCTGAACCTTTTGTTAATCCCTAATAGGAGGTTCATTATTGCTTAAAGAAGTTTTGTTTGTCCTTAAAACGGGAAAAAAAAATCAGTTTTATTTTGCAAAAGCTGTGTCATCAATTCATCTGGAGTATTCTCAACAATATAAACATAATATTGGTTTATATAATGTGCATCTATAGCGATATAGGAAGATGCTGAATTATATATGAATCTGCAAGTGAATGATTTAAGACTTAAAGTTTTTTATTCAAAGAAGAAAAGTGGCAGAATTAGTCATGAGTTAGTAAGGTTTAAAGTTTTTAGAATAGTAATATGAGAATAATAATGTGGAGAGGGACAATTAGTCTGATATGCATAGATATTATCCTTTTAGAAAAGGTATATCACATAACTAGTTTTAATTCGATAAAGTTAATTTTGTGAAAATGGGTTAAGGCTTTATTGCATTTATTACAAACAAAGTATTTTACTATATGTCACTTAACGCAACTTTCAGCATCATTTATCACAACTTCTCCACTTTTAAGAATAATGTCAGAAAAAGTTTCAAACAACGGATGAATGATCTCGCATCAGAAATATGACAAGTTTCGAAAGATAGCACCAGCTTAATAAAGAAATCTAAAAAGGGTTCCGAAAGAAAGAGAAATCGGGCAACCGAAAAACTCTTCAAACGAAAGAAATGACGAAAAAAGTCCAAACCAAAAAGCCAAGCTAGAAGCTGAAAATACATTTAGTGAATTACTTGACCATTACCAACGGGTGCACCAGAGTATGAACGGATTTTTCGCTGGAATGAATACATTAGGAATCAACAAAAATATATTAAATAAATCGTTGTATTCGGCTTTGATCGTGTAAACAGCCATGAAAGTTTTGCAATATCATAGTTTCTTCGAGAAAATATCCCAGGTTGAGTAAATAAATTTAATAGGCCATGGAGTTTAAATTTATAATATTAACTGCACAAAAAATTTACTGTTTACTAGCAGTTTTTTTATTTATTTGGATTGGAATTTTCATGTATAACTTAAACTTGAAAACTTGAACTTAAATCTCCGAAAACTTTAACTTTAATGTAGTTTCAATAACGATAGTTTTTGTACCTACCTTTCCATGAATTGAAAAGTAAATCTAAAATTTTATTAGACTGTGCAGTATATGATTTTTTACGGAATGCATAGTGTTTAAATAAATTTTAAACATTAAATTTTGTAAATAAACACTGAAGCTTTATAATATGCAAATACCCACCGCTATTAAATCAAGGTAATGGAGGCATAAATATATATTGTATGTGTGGAATATTTCTGAAATAAAATTACCTGATCAGGTTATAGTGGTTACCTCTATATAGTTTAACCTTAATTTATAACTTTCAAATTGCAGTTAATTTCAATTGTTATTTGTAAAATGTCAGAAAACTGTAAAAATGTATAATTAATTTTAATACACATTTGTCGTTTAATGAAGAAAAGAAAATAAATTTATATATGCTAATTTTGTATTGAAGAATTTTTCTTATTTTATATTATTCGACATAATGGTAGTTTTTATTTTATACCAAATAAATGTTCAGTGAGATAGGTTTAGAGAAAATGCCTTCAAAAAAAAAAAATGAATATTTTTCATCATTTACTGATAAGAAATTTAAATATTTAATTTTATATTACTTTCTTTTATTTAATTTTTTTCTGAAGAGTAATTCAAAATAATATTTTTACTTATATATTTTATTACATAGTACTCAAGCAAGGTATAAGAATTTACTGATATAAGTACATAAAATTTAACAATAATTTATAGTAATGATTTATATATTATTTAAGGGAATTACTAACCCAAATATTTTCGAAATTTTCAAAATAAAATTTTTGCTTAAAAAATAATATGTACAATTACGATAATTTTGATACCTTATTTATAAAGCTACCCTTTACAGTTCGCTTGCAGTTGTCAAATTAATATCTAACAACTGACGTTGACTTAGTTTCTGCATGAACATTAACAGCTTTTTCTAACTCATGATTTTTTTTTATCTTTTTTTCTTTTGCATAACTGGCAATAAATCCAGATATGATTGTTTTTTAATTATGCGTTGTTTTAGAGTAATTGT
The DNA here is from genome assembly GCA_963978545.1 of Linyphia triangularis. NCBI lineage: Eukaryota > Metazoa > Arthropoda > Arachnida > Araneae > Linyphiidae > Linyphia > Linyphia triangularis. The sequence goes on along the minus strand of OZ021732.1, from coordinate 18,697,923 downwards.
AAAATTTTAATAAAAAAAAAAAAATTAAAAAATTTAATCGATTTTATTGACCAGTACACTGTTCTACAATTTCATAAACCAAATTGTGTTGATACAACACGTAATAAAGAAATTAAAATTTTGGGCTCTGGACCACCTTAAAGTTTGTTTTTTTTGTATAAGTTACATGATACCTCAAACATTCTTTAATGAAATTCTATGATTTTTTACAATTATTTTAATGTATTTTAAAATCATTTTTATTCGTATATAAAAAGTACTTAATCTTATTCAATGTTTGTTTGTTTGTTTGTTTGTTCGTTCATTCATTCATTCATTCATTCATTCATTCATTCATTTATTTATTTATTTATTTATTTATTTATTTATTTATAAACTGCTAATTAATTTTTAAAAAACAATGATTGCAGTATTGGCTTTCGAAGAAATATTTCTGTTTATTTTGAAAAACTTAATTACAATTTTTTGCTACATATTTTATTAATTTTAAGTCAGTTTTATTTATTTTACGCATTTAATATTTACAGCATATTCAGTGTGTATTATATAAAATAAATTTTACAACAATTATTAATAACGTTCAAATAACCACAGAAAGAAGTATACAGATTATTTCAGAAAGGAATCCGTAACTTCGAAATAGCATAACTGCGAGTGGTGTGTAGGAGAGACAGGTGTGGAATGTTAAATACACCAATAAACAAAATTGATCAATGGAAATGAATTTAGAGAAGCTGCATATGGTTTACAAATGAGTCTCAGTTTTATTTGGATTAATTAGTCAAAAGACAAAATTAATGAACATGGTGTACTGAAACACGCCTGTGTGTCTTTCGAAATTACTGCATTTTTGCAAAAGTGACTGCCTAATCAAAGGATTATAAGCTCCTTTTTCATGAAGGAAACTCATTACGTTATAATCACACATTACAACAATGTATTGCTATCTTTCAATAAAGAAACTGTCTTTGCAAATCGGTAAATTTAAAATTCCAACTTAACACTTGTCTCTTCTTTCTGAGTCTTCCGGTTTCGTAGTGACTTCATTTGAAAGTTAGAGTGTCCTTCCTAAAAGACCCCTGTATACGTAAAGCATTAATTATGCTGATGAACAACATATATTATAGCAATACAATAATTTATTCAGATATTTTTATTTTTTTTTAATTTAACAATCCCACACACTTAAGTAAGTTTACTAAATCAACTTTCTTACGTCCCACCAACTGCATAAACATCATTTCCACCGACACCAGACGATAAATCAGAATCAATTATGGATTACTTATCAAATCAACACACCTCCTCCGAGTTTGATAACCTCTGTATCAAATCAATAATAAATGACTTTTCCTCCTCCTCTGCCCGTTTTTCGCCTCAAATTGTGACCAGCTGGCCACACTGGTAAAGCCATGTTCTTTCCCCCACCGTATATTTTTTGAAGTAGAATAAAAGTCCTGGTTTATGGTTCCCGAAGGAAGACTAGGGAAAGCTTTCTCAATAATTTACAGGTAAGCTCACACTGACTTCGGCATGGATGCTTACTCTGGACGGAATAATACGAACCAAAGTATGAAATATAGATTGTCTCCTTAAATTGCTGCAATTTCTTTTTTCTTCTGTCTGTATCGTGATTCGGCGGTCGAGGAATTTGGACTGAATGGACTACTTTGTTTTTGTTGATGTCAGTGTGCATAGAATTTATGGGCGGAGCTCCGCAATTTTTGAAATGTCACGGGATTGGGAATGCTTCGTAAGATTTGATTTTTTATAATAATACAAGAGTTCATTTCAAAGTGGATCGTTGGATGCTTGTGTGTTAAAAGCTAGTGAGTGTTACATGCTAGGAAATCGAAATCGAAATCGAAAGATTATAAGTTAGTCTTAGATAAACTTGTCCAGGTCTGATTTCAAAATGAGGTGAATTGTATTGTTCGATTGAAATCTCTTTGTTGCAGTTGTTTTGCTTGGGTTTCCTAGGAATTATTTGTTTTGTACCGTTGAAGTTTTAACGCCATTATTTTGAATTATTCAGTGTTGTTTCATTGAAATTATTTGGTCTCAATTTTGTGTCTCATCTTTCATAAGAAATTTTTTGTGCACTACCATTGAAATTATTCTTCGGTCTCAAGTATGTTACAACTTTTTATTTTTCTTTGTTTACTTTGAATTATTTTTCGAATTACTTGTCTTATCTTTAATTAATAATTTTACTAATCTTTCTCAACTCAACTGAAGCAGAAAAAATATAAATATTTAAATTGAGCATATTTTTTTTTATCAACATAGATAAATAACGAATAGGAAAATTAGTTTAGTAATACATTATTATGCCTCCAATACATTACCTCTGTATCACCATTTAATTAAATTAAGCAATTCGTTCAAATATGATGTCACTGAGAATACGTATGGTATTTCAAAACATCTTCAATGCAGTTTCTTTCCTCTCAATGTTTGTATTGTTACGAATTTCTGTATATTTGTAAATATTCCATAGTATTGATCATGTAAATAGGAAAATGTATGTACATTTCGCATAAGGCAGTGCAAGAGTTCGCTTTCCTGCAATGTGTGTATTAATGCTTGAAAACGAGTTTTAAAAAGAGAAGGCCATTTAACATTATGGTAATGGCAATCTCGCTAAATTGGCGAAATAGAGCCAAGTTGGAGAACCAATTTTTATCGCCAGATTTGGCGAAAAATTGCTAAATGTCGCCAAACTTGGCAACCATTTGTCGACATTTTCGGTCCCCATGTACATGTATAGGGCTTTTCGACTACGATCTGGAAAGTTCTCCAAATTTCTATCTCTGGAAGTTTCGAGAAAATTCGCCTTTCCTATATAAGTCCGGCCAAGAGTTAGTTGAGTGACTGACTAAGTGGAGTTACTGAGTTAGATGTCTATCAGTGAGCATTCAGAGATTTCCGAAAGGGATCTGTATTGCATTGTCTTTTGCAGCGATTTTAGCAATTGTGTTGTCAAATTTTTAACTGTTGTTTTGTGTTCGATTGTTGTGAAAAGAGCTGTGTTGAGTCTACTAGAACGAGAAGTTCTGGAGTTGTAAGATAATCTGCGAAGAGTTATATCGGAATAAATTTCTGCAAGTTTTGATCTGCTCTGGCTTCAAATCTTTCGAACCCATCCACGCAACAGTATGAACACTCACAAATGTATTCAGCCTTTCAAACTTTTTCTTTCAATTAGTTATATGTAAATAATAAAAGTATAGCATTCGGTAAAAAAAATCGATTTTTCACATTTCACCACGTTTTGGAACACCATGATTCAAAAAAGCGTTCTAGAGAAAAATTTCGTCTTGTGTGTCTGTATGTCTGAGTGTCTGTGGTGAACTTAGCTCCCAAACAAATTGACCTGCGATGTTCTGTTCAAATTTGATGTGCAAGTTAGTGGTATCCATGGGACCTACCATTAAAGTTTACGTTAAAATCGCGCTTGCGCATAATGTTGAAATTGAAAAATCTTGTTTTTTATCAATTGCAAACGTTTCTCATGATTTCTTATAAAAATCTCTGTGCTAATGCCTCTTAAGGTGTTTTTATCGTCCTCACCTCCGAAATTCCCGTCTAAATGCGATATAAAGCATAAAAACTAGTGCCTTTAACACAGAACTCTCTACCTTTGAGCATCACCCATCAACGATTGATTTTTTTCTATTTCAAGCACAAAAAAGGAGAATGTGATGTCTATCAAATAATATCTACAATTTTGCTATTTTGGCGGTGTTTTTTTTCCCATGCAAAAAGTATTGCCAAAAATATAGTCGAACGTTCCATTTTTATTCAAATGAAGGAAAATATGAGAACGGTAAATAACACCATATCAAATTTTAATGCAATGACCATTATTAAAGTGCCATTGAAAGTTTACGATGTTCCACACCCGTAGTTTATTTTGATTTAAAGAAGGCTTGCCTTTTTTTATTTAAATCCCTTAAATTAGGTTCGATTTTGTGTGTTTTGTGTATGTGTTTGGGGGGAAATCTTCGGATTAGTACTGAACCTATATCTAAAATCTAATCGTGCTGAAACTTGACAGATGGACTTGATGTTGATAATAAGGCATTATATCATGTTTAAGGGGAAAAAGCAAGATATTAAACGGCCCGGAATCATTAACTTTCTTTGTAGTCAAGCTCTATGAAAACTCGATCAAAGCTCAAAATCTCCTTAAAAGGTGAAATTGTTCATAAAAGTTGGCAATGCATGTAAAAGATTTACATCAAAAACTGTGTTAATTTTTTATACACACTATGCTAGATCACAGTAGCACAAATACGCTGTTCAACATCCTTAACACTGGTAAATCCCGAAGTGGACCCTTGCTACGGATCTTGTTAAATCTCACCCAGTTTTGGATAAATTATACTTGAAGTTTTGCAATGTTGGTACAAAGTTTTAAAATTGAAATATATTTTTATAAGAGAGAATGAAGGGGTAAAATATATGTTTTGAAATGGACTTGGCTTTTTTTTTTTTTTTTTTTTTTTTTTTTTTTTTAACAATTGCATTTGTTCGAATGATACTTGAGTTTCTGTATGGATTGGACTAACTTTATAAAACCCTTGGATTCGACATTAATCAATACCTCTGTGCTTCTTGCGGAGTATTTAGCACTGCTTCGGGAGTGTTTAGCACTGATCTAACCATGCCAAATTTTACAATTTTGGATTTGATTAGATAACACCCTAATTTTACAAATTAAATCAATTCCGATTTCGTAAAATATTCAATGCATTATCAAAATACCAAAAAACAACAAGCAGTACTTGAATTTCTGCGTTTCATACCAAGTGCTGTTTTAAACAAAAGTAACACAAACAATGCAACAATCACCGGGCAAGATTAAAGATACATTTAGTGTAAACACTCCCATCAAACCTCTTATTTGCAATAGTTTCAAACACGCATAACAGAAAGAGAAAAAAATATATATTTCCTGGAATATATCCCGAATAGTTTCTCGCGTTCATATAAGCGACATGTCTCGAGAGGTAGAGAGTAAACACTTCCATTAACAGTAAAGCAATTACTCTCGAGCAAAATTAATGGGATGCCGATGTCAGAACGTTTTCAAAAATCGGGAAATTTCTCCAGAATATATTAAGTTTTTTCTTATATAAAGAATACGCGGGAGAAAAGTAAAGCACACACTCCTTAATAGATATCTGAGAGTTTTTCTTAACAGGATCGGATATCCGAATATTTACTCAAAAAGCGTTCCAGAGAAGTTGATATTTATATGAGTAAATATTGCTAACCCCGGAGGATAGAAACTGAGTAAGGAAAATTAATTACTCTTTCTTCTTAATCGGATGTTTCGTTAATTGCTTATGGATATGCTTAATAGTTAAGCATGATATTAAGGAAAGGTATTTCTTTGGTTGAATTGAATAAGGCATCGCTAGTGCGCAACCGATTCCCGATTGTCTGAGCAGCTGGTAATTTAATATTTATGCCTCACTAAATCCATAGAAAAACACTGAAACTAGTTTATTATCTTATGTAAGCTTATATAACTTTATATGATATAGTCTGAAATCGTCTCTTATCTAAAGCTGTATATTTGTATATGTATTCTAAAGATATCAGTTTACTATATTTTATAAATAACTTTATACTATATCATAGCAGCCATGAATATATATACTATATATATATATATTCACGACTGCTAGTTTACTGGAGCTTATGTTACTATGTTATAAACAATTTTATAAGTATTTTTGTGGAGGTAAATAGTGATGGTTATCACTACAGCAAACTTTAAACTTTATTTGTGTGCTATTTGTTACTTTTAACTTTAAAACTTTCTTCACCAGAAGTAACTTCAGTTTCAATCAACCAATTAAAAAAATAGCTATTCAGTACAAATAGTATAATCCATGCGAAGGAGCTCACTAGAATGACATATATCTGTGTAATAATTGGCTTTTAACTTAATTTTTAAGCTTGTTGTGGTTATAGAAATCAAATTAAAAAAGCTTTAAAAAAAATTTTAGTCTAGTTACAAAATTAAAAAAAAAAATAATAATAACTAACTTTATAGTAGCTACAATGTTTTTCTTATTTATGTCTATAAATGATGCATCTATATTTAATAAAATATAGAAAAATGTGACATTGAGAAATCTTGTTAAATAATAAATAATTTACTCGATAAAAGACGGCGGCAATTTGAGTTTTATCACAATTGTCATAAAGTTTGTACATTGTATACCTTAAATCACCAGATCAAACATCCACCTTGAAATAACAAGGCTCAGCCCCCTATACGTTTTGTATTTTTAACAAAAAACATTAAATTACAATTCATATTTAAATTACGAAATTAAAAATTTTAATTTCGTCAACGACTGTTCTACCAACCAGTTAAAAAAAATTTTACTTAGCCATAATTATTTATTTGAAATTAACTGAAAAATATATTGACATTTTATTTTCTGACTTACCAAATTAAGCAAATAGTAATAACGCTCTTATTATAAATACGAGATAAATAAACAAATCATGCCTCTAATAAACCTCTAAATATATGCAGATTCCTCTAACGCTCTACGGTATTGCCCTAGCTTAATAAACAATATTTTTTCTTCAGTTGAATTTTATTTCCTGGGTAATAAATTTTTAACAAACAAAATCTGGAAATTATTCACCCTCGAATCATATTCCCTGGTTAATTTAAAAAAGAAGCCGCCAGAAATATGTATTTCACAAAATGAAATTAGACCGACTTAAATTTTGCATACTTTTCCTGAGGAATGATGCAAATTTCGAATGAATTATTGCGCTCAGAGGGACCTTACTTTTCTTACTTCTGGAGGTTTATTTTCATAAATTTAGAAGAAAATTAAAAATGCCTGAATTTGGGTAGAGAAGAGTTTTATCTACTCCTGTAGAATAAGTTTCTGCATTTCGTTGTTTTCGCAGAAGCCCCTTCGGGTGAATTCAGTTATTGTAGGATATTCAGAATTCAGACTCAGATCAGAGTATACTGTAGATATTTTTTTAATGGTAAAAGTAGATTCTTAAAATGTCGAAGCAAAGAAAGTGAAATCATTGAGGAGAAGAACTTCTAGTTATGTATTTTATGCAATTTATATACTTTCGATAAATGAATAAAAATAGTTTCAATAAATGACAAAAAAAGAAGTATTCTTCCTAATCTTTTTCTAAATTCTGATTGTTGGTTACTTGAATTTGGAAGTTCAAACATTCAATTGTTTTTAAAAACTATGTGAGCACAATTAAAGGTTTGCATGCCAATATATATTTCACGTGGCACGATCGGGTTCCCAAGAAAGAAAATTTCACAAATTTAAATTGAATTCAATTACATTTCCTTACTTAAGTTACTTTTCACAAGTAATTCGATTACTTAAATACTTCAATTACTTTTCCCATGCTACACATGTTCAAAGTAATGCAATCGTAAAAATTATCTTTATATTTCACTCCTAAATGAGTTTGCAAATTGTGATATTTCGCACGATATCCCATTTGAGAGTAAAAACCAATCAAAACTCTATTTATTGCAATATATGTTATTTTAATTTGTTAAACATACTAAAAGTTGGAAATTTTATTTGCCTTCACAGACACTTTTATATACCATCCTTCATTTAAAAATGCCATGTCCATCACTTTTTTACACCAGCCATTTAAAAAATACTAAGTAGCTTAAAATATTGTAATAAACTAACTAGCTGGAACTAACTAATTGAAAAATTATTTATCAAAACTGAAATAGCTTATTACTTTTAATTACCTATATATTAGCATAGGACACTAAAAGTATTGCTTTCGCTCAAAAAAAGGTTTCGATTTCTTTGCATTTCTTCAGGTTTTGAAACATCCTGATTTCAAAATTTGTTGAGAGAAAATGTCTGTTTGCGTGTCTGTGTGAACATGATCAGAAAATTCCTGAACGAATTGACCTATGATGTTCAAATTTGGGTGTACGGGTTAATGTTGGCCATGGGACCATAACGATTTTCGTTAAAATTGCGCATGCACTTAAGGCTGAAAGTCTTGAAAAATCATGAAAAAATCATGTTTTTTTTAGCAATTACTAAAAAACGAGCCCAACGATTTTGATTAAAATCGCTATGAGCATCCCTACCTCCGAAATTCCCGTAGAGATGTGATAAAAGCATAAAAAGTTGAAAATCAAATGCCTTTAACACAGAGCTTTCTGACCTTGAGCATGACCCCTCAATGATTGATTTTCATCCGTTTTAAGCACAAAGAAGAAGAATGTAACGTTTATCGAATAACATCGCCGATTTCGAGTATTTTTCCCCACTTGTAAAAATGATTGCCAAAAATATATCTAATCTTACCATTTTTATTTAAATGAGGGAAAATATTAAAAAGTTGAATAACGCCATATCAAATTTGAATGCAACGACTAATATTGTAGTGTAATTTGACAAAACACTTTCATTATTCCTCCATTCAATCATACATGCATTCAACCTCGTCAAATAGAGATTTATACTTTTTAAACTAGTTTTATTGACCAATCTTTTGTAAAATAATTTTCAAACTACTATTTCAGCAACAACAACAAAATAAATAAAAAAAACTCTTCTTCCAATAATTGGAAACTCATATAAAAATAGTTAGAAAGTATTCATAGCTATTATAGGTATTTTTAACACTCAACCTTTTCAAATGGTTAAAGCTTAATTATGCTGGGGACATTTTGAAGTAAATGAATGGATTTAGAACAAGTTTCATCGTGACTGTCGCTATCACTTAAAAAACGCACCAACAATTGTTTTATAACCGCATATACCAAGTAAGTACAATTTGGGTCACATGTAGTGATTATAAAACAATAATAACAAAATGTCACCAGACTATCGAGTTTAGCATAGCAGAGGAGAAAAAACATGCCAGTGAAGATTTACGTTCTAGACCGATATATTTCTCCAAGCCAAGATGAGAAATTGCAAAGTTAGTAAACAGTTCTCTCACTACAATTTCTCTGTAGTGAGAGATTTGTAATTAACTTGACGCCGAAGATGGCTCAACCATCATAGAGATCTACTTTAGCAACTTACCCCTAAAAAAGTAAGAATATGGGTAACCATATGCCGCCTATTAAGTTGCATGGATAAGGATAAGTATCAGGACAGCCGTCTCGAACTCGTTTCACCCCGTTGTTTACTCGAGCCTGCTTCTGCAGCTCTAATTGACGGTGTGGCGCCACATGTTAAATTCCTAGCAATAGCACATAGGGGGAATCAGATGCATTTTTTGAACATTTAGCGTACAATTTTGCTATTATATTGCTGAAAAGAGTTCCACAAGTCATCGATCATATTCCCCTTCTTCTATAATGAAATATTCTATTGTATTTGTTCTCTTTTTTTTTTTTTTTTTTTTTTTTTTTTGTATTAGGCTTCTAACTGTTTACACAATCTGGGATAATTACAAAGGCAGCATGTTTTCATATTTTACCTATCCACCACAAATATATACCATAATTCAGACCTTTGAACAAGTATATAAACTTTTTTTTTTTTATTGCTAGTCATCCTTAAATTCAAATACCGAGCGTGTCTTGTAACTCATTTTATATATCAAATTGATTTCTTCATATTATCAATCGTACTCTAGATTGCTTGTCTGCCCCCTTTTTGGTAGTTTTGCTGTGACCTACTAGATATTACCTCAGTGAATATATTCCGTACTGATTCATATTGTTATGAATTTTTCCGCTGAGGCAATGATGGCACAGTTTTCACGGTTTAAAAGTATTTATTCTCTCTTCAGAAAACTCACAAAAATCTATTCACAGGCAACAGTTTAACTACTCTCAAGCTTCAACACAAGCTTCAACAAAAATAACTTCGAATTCAGCGATTATACAAGCGCACTCCAATAGGTCAACAAAGCGATCAGCTTTCAACGAAATCCGAAGTCAATCTGAAAACTTTCAAGTTCTCCAGTCTTTTTATAAGCAAGCGCGTGAGACATTCTCGAAATTTCCAGCCAATTCATCGGAAAGAAATTTCTCGAAACGTCTCGATTACTTCAGGTGTTGCCACCTTTTTCTAACTTGTATAATCGCTATTAATTACTAAATAAAATTGGATAAAAATAAATTACAATAGAATTTTGAAATAATACGTCACTATTTACAATATATACAGACAATTTGTGCAACATTTCCCCCTTCTTAAAGACTGCACGTCCCGGGCAGTGAAGTCCTTAAGAGGAAAGGCAATTCAATCACTTCTACTATAATATGGGGCTAGTCTATTGTTATGTACAACTCTAGGTTTACAGGAGGGTGTCCGTTGAATCCTTACCACGACGTCGTTGATCTTCTTAAGGACCACATACGGCCCTTCCCAGTTCGTCTGGAGCTTAGGGGAGAGTCCTTTCCGACGTTTAGGATTCCATAACCACACCTTGTCACCTTCCTGGAATGAACGTTCCGTGGCCTTGGCATCGTAGCGGACCTTCATGCGCTCCGTCATGATGTTGATTCTTTCTCTGGCGAACCGATGTACGGCTTCCAAACGTGCCTGGAGATCATCTAGATACTGGACAGGCGAGGAAGGAGTGTCCGGTGGTCGTCCAAAGAGGAGGTCGCAGGGTAGTCTAAGGTCTCTTCCAAAAATCATTTGAGATGGTGTATAGCCGGTGGTCTCGTGAGTAGCACTTCTGTAGGCCAAAAGGAACAGTGGAAGTTTCTGATCCCAATCTTGCTGGTTCTTGGAAACAAACAAGGAGAGATGATTCAGAATAGTTCTATTAAAGCGTTCGACCATTCCATCGGATTGTGGGTGCAGGGGAGTTGTACGAGTCTTTTCCATGTCGAGCAAGTCACACAGCCCAGTGAAGACAGCAGAGTTAAAGTTCGTCCCCTGGTCAGAATGTATCAGCAGGGGTACGCCAAATCGGGAGATCCAGTTCTGTACGAGAACTTCTGCTACGGTTGTGGCTTCCTGGTCCGGAATGGCGTATGCTTCTGGCCACTTGCTAAAGTAGTCCATGACAACTAGGATGTATTTGTTGCCATTAGTTGTGTGAGGTAGGGGGCCTAAGACGTCCAAGGCAATTCTTTCGAATGGTGCTCCTACGTTGTAACGTTGCAACTTTCCACGAGTTCGGGTCTTCGGTCCTTTCCGTGAATTGCATGCATCACAGGACTTGCACCACTTCTCCACGTCGGATTTTGCTTTGTCCCAGAAGAATCTCTCCCTGACTTTCTGAAGAGTTTTCGTGACACCAAAATGTCCTCCAGTAGAACTGCTGTGAAGTTCTTCTAGAACGTTGGTAACTCTAGAACTTGGAAGGATTAATTGCCACCGGAAGCTTTTGCCATCATCGGACTCCCATCGACGGTAGAGTACTCCCTTCTTCAAGTGCAAAGAGTCCCACATAGCCCAATATCTCTTCATTGTTGGGCTATAGCGTGCAATTTCCTGCCAACTGGGTTTTCCTGTAGCTGCTTCCATGAATTCAATTAGAGGTTTCAAGTCTTGATCTTCGACCTGACTTTTTCGGACATTCTGGTCACTCCAAGGGTCCAAGTCTGAAGTAGTTGAGTTGGTAGTTATTTTCCGAACGGCCGATGTGTTAACCCCAAACTTAGACTCGGCATTGGAACAAAATCGACAGTTCTCCGGACATGGTCTTCTAGAAAGAGCGTCTGCATTCCCATGGAACGTTCCTTTTCTGTGATGGATATCCATGTCGTATTCCTGCAGGCGCTGAATCCACCTTGCTATTTGTCCCTCTGTATTCTTGAAATTCAGCAACCAAGTCAGAGACGCATGATCAGTTCTTAAAAGGAATTTTCGGCCGTACAAGTAATGATGAAAGTGCTCAACGGCTTTTACTATTGCCAGTAACTCCTTTCTTGTGACGCAGTAGTTCCGCTCGGATCTTGACAGGCTCTTACTAAAATAAGCGATGACTTTCTCCTGTCCTTCAATTTCCTGGGAAAGAACGGCGCCCACTCCCTCATTGCTGGCATCTGTATCCAAAATAAAGTCCTTGTTAACATCGGGAAAAGCCAAAACAGGCGCGGATGTTAAAGCGTTCTTCAGTTGATTGAAGGAGTCGTCACAGTCGGCAGTCCATAGGAACTTCTGCTTGCTCTCTGTTAGTCGATGCAATGGTCTGGCGATCTTGGAGAAACCTTTCACGAATTTACGGTAATACATGCACAGGCCTAGGAAGCTTCGCAATTGATGAACGTCTTGCGGTCGAGACCAAATTTGCACAGCATGGATCTTGGCTGGATCTGTGCTTACTCCATCGGATGAGATGATGTGTCCGAGATAACTGACTTTCCGCCTAAAGAGCTTACATTTTGATGGGCTAAGTTTCAAGTGGGCTTCCCTAAGCTTCAAGAACACGTTCTTCACATTTTGCAAGTGTTGATCAAAACTCCGCCCGGTGATAATGATATCGTCCAAATATACCAGATAGGTCTCGTAGGAAAGTCCTCTAAGCACAGTCTCCATTAGTCGCTCGAACGTAGCCGGTGCATTACACAAGCCAAACGGCATAACTTGAAACTGCCATAATCCTTGGCCGGTAGTGAAGGCAGTCTTCTCACGATCGTCGGGATGTATCTCCACTTGCCAGTATCCACTCTTCAAATCCAAAGTCGAAAACCACTGGTTCCCTGATAGAGTGTCCAAAGTGTCATCAATTCTTGGCAGAGGGTAGCTGTCCTTTTTCGTAATTTCGTTCAGTTTCCTGTAATCCACACAAAACCTGGTGGAACCATCCTTCTTTCGAAAGAGTACGATTGGAGAGGCCCATGGACTTGAGGAGGGTTCGATAACTCCATTATCTTTCATTTCATGTAACAGTTTCCCGACCTCCTCTTGTTTTGCGAAAGGAAGTCTTCGAGGATGTTGTTTAATAGGCAAATGGGTCCCAGTATCGATTCGATGTTGAGTAAGCTCTGCTCTTCCTACATCTTTCGATGACATGGAGAAAATGTCTTGAAATTCTTTTATAAGGTTTCCGACAATCTTCTCTTGCCTTCTTTCCAACCGAGAGTCTTCGAGAAGCTGGTCCACTAAATCCGCGGGTGGTGCGGTCGGAATCTCCTTCGATCCTCGTTCGATGCTTGTAACAGGTGTGCAAGTGGCAATTTCTTCTCCTTTCTTGATAACTCTCTTAGAATCACCGATGTTGGCCATTCTCACATGCACCACCTCTTGAGAGAGATCCACAAGCGTCGCTCCTACTAGCACTCCTCTCGGGACGCTATTCGCTGATGGGAAGTCCGTTACTCCAAATCGGAAGGCCTTCGGGAGCTCTGTTGAACCTTTTACAACCAAATCTGTCATGGAGGGGATGGTGATGTCTTCAAGAGCTACTATTCGATATGCACACGGCTCTTCCGAGTCCAAACCGAACAATGGAACTTCTTCTTTCCCTGTTTGAAGCTCGCCTTTCTCGAAATTCAAAGTAATTCCATTTTTCTTTAAAAAGTCCAATCCCAGAATACATGAGTCAATAATTTCAGCGACGTAAACGGTGTGAGTGTAGGTGTGAAATCCAAAAGAGATGTTGACATTTAATTTCCCATGCACAGAAATTTTGTCACCAGTCACAGTTTGTAGTGAAACTGAAGGCGCCGTGTAAAGAGGTTGGCTGTCCAGGCGCCGGGCTACATCCGTCCGTAAGATGGTTACATTTGCCCCTGAGTCAACTATTAGACGACAGGGAGTTCCATTGATCTTGCCCTCCACGAATAAACCATGGTTTCCTCCTTGAAGGGAGGAGATGTGATAGAGGCTGAGTGGGGCACCACCTGCTCTACACGGCGACCTCCGCCTCGCGAGATAGCCGCTCTTTAGTTTAAATGCTGAGGTTCGGACGAGGGTCTGTCCCCTCTCCTGTCCAATTCAGGGCAATCACGTCTGAAATGTCCTTCCTGGTTGCAGAGCCAACAAACCACTCTAGTTTTTCGATTACTTGAGCCAGGAATATTTCTCATAATTCGCTCCATCTTGTTTTCCAGTTCTTGAAACTTCTTCGTGAAAAGTTCAGAGGAATCGTCTGCCAATGTTCCACGTACGAAACGCCGATCTTTTCTAGAAGCTTGCTGTGCGGCTTCTACTCTCATGGCATAGACGAGGGTGGACTTCAGATCTTTGCTGTCTGACATCCTGGTAGCTTGCTGTATGTCGGGATCTTTGATGGCATCCACGAAATACTGAAGAGACAGGTTATCTCGTACGTCCGAGGGACAGTCTGGGAAAGCGAGGAGCGACAGTCTTTCTATATCCGATGCCAATTCTTGAAGAGTTAAATTGGTCTTCTGCTGTCTCACTTTCAATTGCAGTCTGTTGTAATCCTTTAGATGCTGCTCCCCAAACCTTAACTCCAACGCACTTGTCAGCGCCACGAATTCTCCCCGCTTCTCTTCAGGTAGCGTCTGTAAAATGTCAGCAGCTTCACCTCGAAGAGATGCCGCGAGATGGAATGCTTTCGAAGTATCGTCCCATCCATTTGCAGAAGCAATCATTTCAAACTTGATAACGCGTTTGATAAACGCGCCAAGACGACCTCCCATCAAAAGTTGCCACTTTGATGTTGGAACGTGGCGCAATGAATGGAGTGGAAACATTATCCCAATTAGGCGTTGCAAAGGTTACAGCTTCGCGAGCTTCCATTTTCCGTAGTCTTTCTTCTACAGCGTCATGAAACTTTTCCTGCTCCTCCTTCAAGGTGGAAACTTTGTCTCCTAAGTTGTTTACTTTGCCGTTAAACTCCTCAAACTTTTCATCAACTTCCTTCCTTACTGCATTGAACACTTCTTCTTTCACGGATTGCAGAACATTTGAGGTAGTTTCGATTATGGTTGATTCCACCATTGAGGCTAGCTCTATCTTCATTTCTTCTTTGATTTCATTCACTGCTGCAGATGTTGTTTCACACTTGGCGGCTAAAGATTTAATGTCCGACGATGTTGCTTCTTGGCTGGCGGCGATTGCGGCGGCAAGTTCGGCGTTAGTCGTTTCTTGGCGGGTTTGACCAGCGGCGATTGTAGCGGCGGTTGATTCTTGTCCGGCTTTTATTTCGGCGATTGTAGCGGCGGTTGATTCTTGTCCGGCTTTTATTTCGGCTTTCATTTCAGCGGCCGTGGATTCTTGTCCGGCTTTTATTCCAGCAATCATTTCCATCAACTGCTTCATTTGGTCTTCCATCATTCCTCTAGTCGTCGGCATTCAAAATTACAATACCCCACTTCTGACACCACTGTTATGAATTTTTCCGCTGAGGCAATGATGGCACAGTTTTCACGGTTTAAAAGTATTTATTCTCTCTTCAGAAAACTCACAAAAATCTATTCACAGGCAACAGTTTAACTACTCTCAAGCTTCAACACAAGCTTCAACAAAAATAACTTCGAATTCAGCGATTATACAAGCGCACTCCAATAGGTCAACAAAGCGATCAGCTTTCAACGAAATCCGAAGTCAATCTGAAAACTTTCCCGTTCTCCAGTCTTTTTATAAGCAAGCGCGTGAGACATTCTCGAAATTTCCAGCCAATTCATCGGAAAGAAATTTCTCGAAACGTCTCGATTACTTCAGGTGTTGCCACCTTTTTCTAACTTGTATAATCGCTATTAATTACTAAATAAAATTGGATAAAAATAAATTACAATAGAATTTTGAAATAATACGTCACTATTTACAATATATACAGACAATTTGTGCAACAATATCCTCCTGAGAACGCGTGTACACTTAAATGCACATCGGATTTTGGGCGCATAATTTTTATTTACACGAATAGCCGAATTCAGTCCATCATCTGGTGATATTTCCGCCGATTGTGACGAAGTAGAGCCTGTAAAGAAATGGCAAAGAAACAGTTCCTCTGCCAGTAGAGGCACAACGAAAAGTTGGCGCGAAGCACATGCCATCAATGGACACTAAGACTTTTTCCTCGTGTTGTCAGATGTCTGGAAGTTCAGCGCGAACTTTTTTTTTTTTTTTTTTTTTTTTTTTAGCTTTAACTGTAACGCACTTTTATGTATCACGTCCTCACGAAATTTTATCTTACCCATTATCTTAATAATCGTGTTTTAAACACGTGGAAATTCATTGAAACAGTGACAAAAAAAATTGGATGCAATTTTTGGGAAAATTATTTTAGAATTAAAACATTCATTAACTATTAGATGTTTGACCCTAAATTAAATTGATTGGGAAAGGAAATAACTTTTAACAGATTTTTAAAAGCAAAAGTTTTTTGTAAAAAAAATGCGATTTTTTCTACTTTCAAAGTGAAATAAATTTTATTAAATAACTATATATTCCAGATACTTGCATGGTGGGTTAAAACATGAAGAATGAATAAACGAACAATTTCCAACCATATATTTTTTTAATTGGCCTAATGAAATTTTAATAATCACTGTTCAAAAAATATAATAATCAACAAGTTACATGTCAATTAGCTAATTAATTTTTGAGTAAAATTGAACCTATTTTCATGTAAAAATCATTATAATTATATACTTTAAAGTGGAAAAAAAAAACAGATTTTACCATGATACTTAAAAAAAAAAAAAACATTGAAGTGCATACATACATCTTATTGCAAAGGGACTTTCGGTTACCATTTCTGGTACCTTTGGAATAATTTAGAGATGAAAACTTGCACGATAAGACCTTTGACACATATTTGAAGATCGCCCATGTGTGCAGCCATTGTATATTTATTTGGGATTATTTTGTCTTAGACTGCTACAAAACTTTTGTAAAATCTTTTCTTTGTATTAGTGTAATTCAGAAGCTAAAACAGAGTTGAAAGATAATTTAAGTATATTCAAAACAAAAGTGAATACAAATTTCTAAACAATTATCCAAATAAAAAGCTTTAGAAAATATAACAAAAAAATCAAAATCTCTAGAAAATACATTTGCAAATAATTACTCGTAATAGTTAATTTCTTCAATAAAAAAGTACAATTATTTCTGTAATAGCCTGCATTCATGTAAAAATAAAAATTAAGTTTCCTTAGAGAAACTAAGTCAATAGTCAATAAATAATTTTCTTCTACTACTACTTAGGTAAGAGTCAACTGGAATAAAAACCAATCCGATTACTTATCCGGAAAATAGTTTCATTGTAAGAAATTCCTGAGAAGAAACCCATAGGAATGCGGTTTGCAATTCCTGAGTCGCCTTACAGCACAAATTTTCTTCCAAACTCTGCATTCTATTGAACATTGCTTGCTGATTGAATCAGCTAAATGCAGCATTGAGGGCAGAGTTGAGAAAGAAACCAAGTAAAAGTCTAAAGGAAAAATTGTAGAAAATTCGGTTTCTTGCCAGACGTGACTGGTTTGTAGATCTTTGAAATAACACTCGCCATCTGGTTATTCTCTGAAACGTGCTCCGAAAGTCAGACGTCTAGGCAAGCAATTGTGAATTTATGTAATTCATGAACTACAGTAATTAAGGCAGGTAACATTGAACATTGGAATATTAAAATCCATGTATATCTAAGTGCTGTTTAAATTCAATATAATCAGCAAACATAACAAACATTATATACGTGTTTTTTTATTTTAATAAAATGTGTAAAAGTTATAGATACTCTAAATAGTTTATCTACTTAATACCAAAGGTCAAACACAACGAGATGTTTGGGTATTGCGTACAAATTAGGAAATGATGGTCACATAAAATTAAATCTCATTATTTTTGAATGAATATTAAAGACTATAAAGATTTTTCACTAAAAAACTTTAATATTCATTAAAAGATTATGAGATTTAATCTAATGTAACCGCCATTTCCTCATTTGAGTTCATTTCATAGCTTTTTATTTAATTCTCTATCTGTAGATAATATCGTTAAATTATTGGTATAAAAGTAATGTACACGTGCATGTTTTATCCTCTCAGTTTTAGTGCAAGTTTGCTATCCATAATTGAAATATCATAAAATTGAAATATTGATTTAGGAGTCTTTATAAACATATGGACAAAAATAATGATTTTGGAGAAAAATTATGATGTGTTTGTAATTGTGTTTGGTTTACTTTGCCCTATGTTCTGTTCTGTTTTAGGTTTAGTATAGATAATAACCCTCAATGCTCAAAGTTAAGTATGGAGTCAATGCAAATTGACGTTTATACAATGTTCAAGAATCACTTATGGGTGTATAAAGTCAATAAATTTTGGAAACTGTTTAGAATGGAAGTTTCAAGTTTCTGCTTTTTAAGTATTTGGCTATGTAGTTTCGGGTCGAATTGTTGTGTCATTGTAATGGTATTAGTACACTATTGCCGAGACAAGACGAACCATAAAACAGTCTGAATGTGCGCGTCTAGCAAGTGAGGTGTGGTGTCTACTTTTATGCCACATATGAGAAATGCCACAGATGATATGATTAAATGAACTAAAAGAAAGTTTGAAAGCATGTACAGGGTTAGCAAGCAATAAGTTGCCCACTTTACAGGTCTCTAGAATTCCGTTCTATTGG
Organism: Linyphia triangularis; assembly: GCA_963978545.1. NCBI lineage: Eukaryota > Metazoa > Arthropoda > Arachnida > Araneae > Linyphiidae > Linyphia > Linyphia triangularis. Next base: position 18,679,408 of record OZ021732.1, on the reverse strand, counting down.
TCCAAATGAGATAAAACTTGAGCTGCAGATAAGTCAAATGATGGGCTTCAAATGTATTGATTAGTACCAAAATTTACCAATAGATGTAGCTGTAACACAAGCGGTATTTATGTGTTCATATTAAAATTGTAAAACATCATTTGTGTTACAACGCATGCCCTTTAGCATTGTTCTTAGGATAAAAAGAAGGCAATTTCTGCATATCATGCCTACTTTGCAAGAAAAAGCGCTACTGGTGAAATTGCTCTACCAGAACCAGCAAAACTCCGTTGGAGCTATAAAACAATTCCATCGAATGAAGCAGATACGAAGAGATCCAATGTCTCCATATGCCTCACTAAAGGTAATGCTTAAATTTGAAAAAACTGGGCTATTTGAAATTTTTCGAGGAAGAAGACGAAAGCATATCCAGTCTTCCAGCGTCGAAAATATGGCTACCACTGTCGCAATCAGTCACCGCATGGTAAAGTTGTTTCCCGTGTATTGAATACATCGTATTCTACTGTACAAAAAATCATACGGTGGATTTTGCATTTTTATCCCTACAAAATCTAACCTGAGCACCAATTGCAGGGAGGGGACAGGGGAGTTCGAAAACCTTTGCAGTGCAGTTCCTTGCTCGAGTGGTTTTTGGCGTCACTTGGCCATGGAACATTCTGTGGACTGATGAAATCCACTTTTGTTTCAATGGGCAAGTTAACACTCACTATTGTCCAATTTGGGCAGCGAAAACCCACACGCCATCCAGGAACAACCCTTGCATCCTGAACATTTGACAGTAGGGTGTAGTTTTAAGGATACCTTCAAAATTAGACGGTATTTTTTTTTAAAAGATCATTGCAAAGGAAATTCATACCTGTTCAGTCGCAGAATGGCGTACCTCCTCACATTGATCGTTGTGTAAAGCAATAGCTAAGACATAATTTCACAGATGCAAGAGTGATCAGCCGTCATTTTCTATTAGCATGACCCCCCTCGTTCACTAGATATCATCCCCTGCAACTTTTGATAGTGAGGTTTTCTTAAGAACAATATATACAGTAAAAGGCATGTATCTGTGTCAGATCTGCAGGACAACATTTGGTGCCATAATCTGGATATTTCAGCAGACTCCCCGTGCGGTGGAAAATATGGTTATGTTATTAGAACACATTGCTGAGCATGAAGGGGGACATATTGAGGTGTTTTAATGCAACTTTTTTATATTATTTAACATTTATAAAGAATATTAAATGTTTTTGTGTATATTACAGCGCTATCTATTGGAAACTTTTGGCACTAATTTTGTTGTATATTTAATAAATGCGAAGCGCATCATTTGAATTATTTGTTGTTCAATTTTTATCTCATTTAGACCAATAGAGCGCATTCTAGAGCCAAATACACTAAAGAAACATCTGGAACGCATAACATTAAACGCAACCTCAGATAAAGTTCAGAAAAGATGGCTTTTTAAACCATCCTGAAACGACAGTACCAGTTACTAAGCACCGTACCAGAAACACAAATTCTTACTATCCTTCTCCGAAATTCCAAGTCCAACCATAAACATTTATGCAAACGGGTCCCATATCTAAACTTCAAAGCACCCATATGCCTTTTGACTTGATAAAGCAGCAGACGCTACTAATTCCTAATCATAACTACAATTCACGTGATTTCATTTCCATCTGATAACGACCATTGTACAAACGCGGCTTATATCCCTTCCTTTCCCCCAGAACATGCCGCCCGCATTGGAAAATCTTTTCAGCGATACCGCGCACGTAGCCTTTAGATGTTGGCCACTAGTCACTATGGCCATGACTTCATTCCTGTCGAAGTGAATATCTGCGATCTGCCTACGCGTTATTTGCTATCCATGTATTTCGTTCGCCTGTGGCGTGAATTGAATAATTTAAGTAGAGAGAGCGGCGAAGTTTGTTAGGATTATGTGGATGCATTCATTGTGGTTTGTTTGAGTAAATTTGTAGGGATATGATTCGATTTATGGGGAATGGTGTTGCTTTTGGGGTCAAGGTATTGGTTGGTTTTCGGTTTGTGTAATCATTTAATCGATACCAATAATTGATATCTCGTGAGGAGATAGGGTTTAATGTAAAACCAGTGGACCCGTGTGCAGTTGGCGCATTTAAGATTGCTTACAGGAGTCCTTATTCGAGTTAGATACTGTATAGTATAGTACTGTATACACTTTAATTTATAATTAGAAAAAGCTAAAAGCTACCAAATTATTTCCTGAGGAAACATATTTTGATTCGAACAAATTTTGTGCAATTGGTTAATTTAAAAATGGTATTTATTCTCGGTATGCTTTGTTTTTATACTCTCTTGAGTGCTTCTCGAAAAACATTTTGTGGCTTGAATATCACATAATTGAACGGGTTTAGTTAGGCCACACATCACAGAATTAAACGGGTTTAGTTATGCTATGAAATTATTCTTAAATACTAAAACAATTAATTTGTACTTTCAGTTAATGTTAAAAGAATGTCCCATTTATGAAGTTTAATAGTATTCCATTTGATTCATTTATGTACACAAATTTTTAATTATGAATGCAATAGTGTAAGGAAAAACTACGTTAGTTTACTTTCAATTTGATTTATCATTTGCTGTAAATAATCTAAATTAAAATGTTATATACGATTGAAACTGGGATATTATTATATGGACAAGCTGTATTATATGACTAAGAGATGTAAATTACGTAGGTTACCCCCAAAATTAAATCGCGATTTCCTGATTTTTATATGGTACTTCCATCTACTGCATCTATATCTAACATGTATTACTACACCTATCAAAATAACCCAAAACTTTTAGCTTTTTCTAATTATAACAACGGTTTTCAAGCAAAGTGCAATTGTAAATAAATTATTCAGAAGGTGGATTCTGCCTCTAAATTACTATATCGTCGTTTATCGATTTCGGTTTTAAATGAAGAAAGGAAGAGAGATCGCACCGAAAAGCATCCTCCCAAAATATTATATAGAATAATCTGAATTGGTCCTCATTCAGAAAAGTGTACTTGGATTGTTGTTGTATTTTCTCTAAAGTTATAGTGTCTCATTTTTGGAAACGTTAATCATTGAATGTGTGACGAAAACACAGGATGGCCGTCATTCAACTGACGCTGTTTTCTAAAGTATTTTTCTAAGGAAATAATTTTGCTCATACCATTGACCATGAAAAATGGATCTTCAAAAAATTATTATCGTTTAAAAGTGTTGCCACCAAACAAAAATGTTGCACTTTTTATCTAGTTTAAATTGGTCTTATACAAGATACCGAGGTTAAAATTTGATAAAATAGTATTATCAAGCCTTTTTTGTTAAATTTTCACCAAACTTACAAATTTATTTAGGAAATCCTCTTTTTAACTAAGATTTGGAATATTAAAATATAATTATGAAACTAACATGAAATATTTTAATCTTTAGGTTAGCTATTAAAATTTCATTAAAAAAATAATGGCATACCTCTACTAGTTAAATTTTAAGAGATACATGAAAATTTAAAGTATCACATTTGAAGAAAATCACAATTTAAAGAAAGTCTTGCATAGTTAATAATTTACTGTTTTTTAATTCAAAATCTAACATACTTTTAATCTGAATAGTAACAAAAGCAATACATCAATGGATAAGCAAATAAATATAAAATAAAAATGCTCAGATTGATTTTTTTATTATTTTTTATTTCAAAGGCACTGAGACCCTTTAATTTTTAATTTTGTTATTCTTAGACAACATTTACCCATGATCACAGTAGTATATTTAATTTTTTTTTTAATATCTCTTTATTGATTAAGGCTTTAAACAGTAGACAGTTAATTGCTGATACCCTGTTGTAAAACTAATTATGCACACGTTAATTTTATTTTAAGTTATTAAAAATTATATTTTATTCTCTAAAAAATTTTAAGTTTATTTATATTTCATCTAAAAAATAAAGTGATAATTTCATTAACTGTAAGAAAGTTAATGACTGCAATTGGAAAAATAAGTTGCAACATAAGTTTATTCAGTAAGTGTGTTACATTTTTATCTGTATGCATTAATGAAAGCTGTTTTAAAAATATATGTTGAGGAAATGATCTAATCAAGTAAGTACTTGTTGTTTCTTGATAAATTGATTTGTTGATCTGGACTTTTCATCTACCCTTATGGAGACACAGAAACATTTCAAATAAAAAAAATCAATTTGGGGATTTTTGTTTCATGTTGCTCTATGTTTCTTTGCCTTTCCATTTACGTTTGACTTTTGTTTCCATTCATTACATTTGTTTTAAATATAAAAAATATCAATATTAACTATATACGATTTCTACCTTTAACTTTGATTTTCTTTAAACGTTAGGGAGCGACGTTTAAAGAAAGCAAACGTTTTTTTAGGTAAAAGTCTCCCATAGTTACTAATATATAGTTGTGAACCAAAAGCAGAATGCATGCGTCAGTATCTTAAATAACTTGGGATCGAAACTCAAATTTTCTCGTAACAAATTTGACTTTTTTCAAAGTAAGACAATACGGTAACGATTTTGATAGGTAATCTTGTGACATATATTAGGCCTCCTTCTAGAAAATATCACGTTATATCCTATCCGAAATGAAAATGAGGGACAATTTACCTGCAAAAAGAAAAAATTCCAGGAAAGATTTACCTCATGACACATTGACTACTTTTAGTAGTTTAGATCATGATCTAATTGGGAGAAAGAATATTTTTTAAAGATAAAATAAATTCGAACCATGTCATATCAGAAGAAGTGCAAACTTGAAATAACAGGTTATTCTCTTAAAACTATGTAATAACAACTATCTTTCTTTGTAACTTTTTGCATAACCAGTGCTGAACTGAGTGGTCATGTATGTAGAAGATCGTATTTCAAATATTGTTCAATTCTGTGTGTTATTAGGTATTACATGTAATGTAACAGAACATAGCTACCATCTGTTATTTATCCAAGACATCACAATATAAATTCTAATTGACTTATGGTGTAAAAATCATAGTTTATCACTTGACTTTATCCTAAATATTTTATATTAGACATAACAGATTTAATATGTTTGCTTATAACCCATCCCATAATATGATTACATCATGTACTATTTCATTATAGTTATACAAGGAAGACAAGAACAGAGTTTATGGTGGCATCTTGAAATAAACATGGTACGTCATAAAATTCCCACCTAGAAAATTAAATATACTACGTTTAAACTTCAGTTTGATTCATGTATGGAAAAGCATTACCACGCATATCTGCTTCCTCAAAGTAATATACGTCAAAAGGCATCTGGCCGATCTTCGCACTTGGAATACATTTAAATCTTGAATTCCATGGACTCTTCAAGTAAATTTCAAGCACCACATTACCTTTGGTCGGAAATCATTACATGCAAGATTTCAAATTCCACTATTCAGTTCGCTCTATGTCAAGTTGAGATTGCAGCCTCCGGCATATAATAATATGGATTCTGATACAGATGAGAGAACATTTGTTCAAAGCATCGCTTTTGCATTAAACATTATTGTAGCTTTTTTGCAAATCGTAAATAAAAACTAGCGAAAGAAGTGATATGCGCTTTAGGCTTTGCATTGTATTTTCTTTGTTGTATTTTTTATATTTTCATATCAATAAAGAGAGAGTTGGGAATATGTGTTTTATATGAGTATGTGGGGGAGTTTGTACTTAAAGTGTTTTTTAATACATTAACGAAATACTCCACTCAAAAGCTGTTATGTGTGCAGGAAAGGAAGCTTAAACCATTCAAACTTGATAAAATCTTTAATGAAATGAAAGTACGCTTAAGATAATTTTTAAAAGAAATAAACATAAAATCGAGGATGTCACTTAATTAGCTGTAACAACACTAGACAAAAGGCTATAGGCCAGAAGAGGCAGTAGTAACAGGAAATTGGTAGCTTATGGTACTTATATACTTTGAACATATATTACAAATTAAAATAAAATTGATTAGCATGAAAATGCTGAAATTTACTACGAAAACATTTATTTGAAATAATAAAAGAAAGTTGACCAGTGGTGGTACATTTATGAAAGATGTATTGAAAAGTGAATTTTCGAAGCCCATGTATTTGTACAAAACATGGAATGTTTCAAATATTTTGTACCGTTATAAACCATTACATTTATTTATGTTATGTTACAAAAGATGATATTTGTGATATTATGTAATGTTAAAAGATATTGTATTTCATTATTTACAAATGTGTGGTAAATATTGCTTAAAAAACTATTAATCACATAATGAACAGAATATAAAACAGTCATCACTATTTTTAATATTTGAAAAACTCATTCCATGAGAATAGAATTTAATTTCTCATCTTTCTATGATTTTTATTCTTGAAGGGGAAACAACAGAGGTTATGCTAAAAGTTCTAATTGGAAAACTTGAATAAGCCTTCAACTTTGATTTTTGAATGAGCTAATATGGTGTGTATCGTATTTCAAAATATTTTCAAGTCGAATCGAAACCAAATGGAATCGAATCTAGTCGATTTAAAACCTTTCGGAATGGCTATTTCGAAAGATAAAAAAATAATGCTTAAAGATCCTAAGACGAAGTCCTAGTAAGGATAATTCTCTATACTTGTTATGTTGCAATCTTCTACCCCGTGCGTTTAGAAACTACCTTCTATGAAATTTTGAAATTTAGTGAGTAGATACGAAAAAGATAAATTAAAGAAATGGCATAAATTGTTTTGATTTAATGTCTGCTTATTATGAATGAAATCTAAAATGGCATAAGTGAAAAGCAGATATAGAGCCACTGCATATGTATCGGCATAAAGATTTCAGATATAAAATAAAATATAAAAGACGCTATTTTCGTTTTTAATTTATGGCTTTTTATTAAGTGATCATTTTCGTACCTACACGCTGAATTTCAAGGTTTTATACAAAGTAGTTTCTAAACACACTGGGCAATAAGATTGTAACATAGCGAGTATTGGAAATGATCCTTACTAGGGTCTCTACTTAAGAAATTATGTATGGCAATTTTCAAAGTTCAATCATACAAAACTTTCAATATTTAGAAACTAATGAAAATGCATTATTTTTAAACACCTTCAAACTATTCCAATGTAACATATAATAATAAATCGACAAAGAAAGTTCAGTAATATCCTAATCTTGAATTCAATTATTGATCTTGATCTAGTTCATGCTAACAAAAACAGTTCGTTAATTAAAACTTGTCATCGCAATTAAAATGTCCTTTTGCATGACATAATAAACATTTTATAATCACCAGTACAATTTAGGAGGTTATTTAATGCTTTGTTTACGCCCATGACTTACTACGAACATTACATTCTTTAAATTCAGAGAAAATTTTGAAAACTAAATTATGGAAAACAATCTTCTTCCCAGCGGGATAATATCTGGAATAAAAAAATTAATTACTTCTAAGCCAGAAACGACGAAAGATAAAATGAAACAACAACAAAAAGCATTTTATTATTCGCAAGCGAAACTATCAATAAATGAGATTATGATATAGTTTGCATCATTTTTTCTTGCTTAAGCATCCTTTTTAGTAAAAAAAAAAAAAAAAAAAGAATTTAACGTTATGAACAACATTGTTTCCTTTGCACTTTTTAACACAAAAAGATAACAGCTCTTAATAAAGTGGCTCGCAGCTTTAAAAGCGATAGGATCCCCAAAACTAAAACATCTATGGTCGTTTTATTGCTGATAGCCTAGAAGAGAATGGGATGTATTAAATTAAGTTTTATTTTCATCTGCTGTGTGAATGTATTATTTGTGTTTTCTTTGCTCCCAATGATTTTGTCCTGTTTGAAATTACAAGTCGAATAACATTTTTATCAAATAGTCAATAAACGGTCTAGATGGAAATAATCATTATTTTCACTTTTTTTTTTTTTAGGGGAGTAGGCATATGGATACGATCGTAAGTTGTATGTCTTTTTTCTCCTTTAATAGCACTGCAGTGGAATACATATTACTCATTATTTCTTCTTGCAACATTAAGAAGGGCGGGAGCCTCATTTTCGGGCTTCTTAAGATTGTATAAATGTCTTTTTTGGTATTTTAATAATACTTTTTTTTATTCCTGAAATATTTGCAAAAAAGGTATCGGATATTTCCATGGACAATATTTAAAATGAGTTTTGTCTTATACTTTGAAAAATAACTGTTTTGTGAATAAAAAAAATCAGAGAAATCAAAGGGACATTTTTCGAGAAATCCTAATCTACAGAGGAAAAATTAGTATTTTACTATTAGCTTTAATTTTAAAGAATTAATATATTTTAAGTACTAAATTAAAAGTACTAGAAGTAAATACTAACTTTAAAATTTTGTAAAAAAATCATATTTCTTCTGACACTTTTCCATATGACACTTACCATATGACACTTATCATATGACACTTTTCATATGACACTTTTTCAGTTTATATTATCTTTCATCAACAGTGTTATATTAATATCTAACACTTATATTTAGTTAAACATTGTATGAATCTACCATACTTGTGTAACGAATTAAAACTGTTAAATATCAATGGAGAAGAAATTGATTTTTTTACTAAACTAACTTATCAATTGCAAAAAACTGAAACATAGATAAACGGGAAATATTGTATTTCATAATAATTATTTAAATTAAATATGTTCTTTATCTCAACAGATTATTAATTATTTTGAAATAAAGAAATTTTTGAAAATAAAAAAATGTAACTTTCTGACAAATTTTTAAATATTATGCTTGATTTCACTGCATGCGCAATTGTAAAATATATTTATCTCGGAGAGCAGTGCAGATACCGTTTTTCAGAAAGAAAAAAAAATACGTTACCCTGTTATATCTTACTTTGAATTCTGCTTCAAACTCTAAGAGATATGCAAATAAAAGTTTAGTATTGTACAGAAATACCGATGCCTAACTCACCTTTATTCAATTGGCAGCTTTGGTTATAATAACCTGTTAATAAATACTGGCTTTTAAAATGATTCTTTAGGGAATTAAAAATCCATTAAAACACTTTCTAATAATACTCAAAAGAATTTGCTCATAGATCATACAGCAAGTATGTTCAAAGATTGGTCCATTTTGACACATATGGTCAAGATAAAACTTTGGTTCATTGGTCCATATTAAATGCTCATTCTAATACTTAGTCTATAATTATTGACTGAATTAATATATTCTTTCATAAACATCACAGGAAATGATCACATATAAAGATGCATTACCATACAGAGGCATTGATGCTGATGGGTTTAGAAAAATGAGAAATGAAAATACATCTAATTTTGTTTTTTAATCTAAGTTGAGCTTATGACTTCAGATATCTTACTCACTGTTATACATAACAATGCCAAAATATTGAACTTGGCTTCTGTTTTTCAGTTATGTTTTTAATCATCTGTACATTTTTTTGCATTTTATCTAAATCACTTAAAAACAAATTTTGAACCAATAAATCGTTATATTCTATAATTGCATCTGTAGTCAATAGTTAATGAATCAGTGACTTTTTATACAAAGGAACAATATTTAATCATTTAGAATGCTATTTTTATGTTAATATGAGAAAACGTTTACATAGGTTAGTACAATTACGTACATGTTAAATTATTTAACTTTCGGAAACTGATATTCAGCATTCTTTAGAGAACTGAATTCCTCCCCAAAAAAACACGCTTAACTCCAATTTTACCTAAACTCGATTTGTGTGTATATATATCTATACTGTAAAAACAAATTTAACTTTTATGTAATTTAAACTATATATCAAATAACACTGCGCATTCCTACTTAAAACCACAAAAACTTCCGCTAAAATTTCTCCTGTTGGAAAATCTTTTCTACCGAGCAAAATTCCGAAAACGATTTGAATATTTTACTTTCATCATTTTCCTCAAATCACGTCTTCTTTACCAATAAACTCTCCACCTTCCATTAGCCAAAACCGGAATATATTTTCCGCATTTGGAACTTCAAGAAAAAAGCCGGTTCCCAGCTCAAAAAGGACTCCAGCCCCTAAGATTTTATCGGTAGAATTCTATTTTGGGAAGCATTCATCCATGATTTTCCACACAGAGAAGGCACTTTTTTCTTTTATCTCTTACGGGACTTTTTTTTCCTCTAGCCTTTAGCAAAGCGTAAATGAAAAAAAAATGAAAAAAAAAAGGCTGGAGCGAGCTAAAACCTGCACTAAAACACCGTCATTGCCTCTTAGAAAAATCTGGTCTCAGCAACAAGAAAACGGGGTGAAAATGCCCTTGTTGCTGTTATGTCTTGAGTTATTTTACCCGGGTAGGTCCGGTGTTCGGTGAGTAATGGTGAAGAGGGAGTCACGGGGTTTACCTTGCTTAATCTTTTTTTCATGGGTTTTGTTTTTGATGAAGTGGAAAAGTGTGTATCTTGACTACATCGATGTATAGTATTCTTAAGAGGACCCTCAAGACCACGGCTGTTGACTTTTACGTTAAGAGGACTCTGTACGTCCTCTACCCATAATGTTAAATTGCCTATTTTTGATGCAACTATTCTTGAAAAGTTCTTAACAAATAAGTTGAAATTTTTATGTATGTTGATAGGGTCTTATACAAGATATTGGAGTCAAAGTTTTGTAAAAAAATATTTTCAGATTTTTTTTTTTTTTTTTTTTTTTTGATATTTTAATAGATTAATTTTTGTGAAATACAATTTACAAAGATTTAGCATTTCAAGAAGTAATTGTGAAAATAACGGATTGTATTTTAATTTCAGCTTAATCTGCAGGTTATTTACTATAATTCTATAAAAAAAAAATAATGATATACCTTTAAAACTTAGTTAGAATATTTACTTAAAGTTTGAAATATCACGTTTTGAGAACAACAAACTTGAAGTTAATAATTGATAGTTTGCTTTAGAAAAAACAATTCTATAAAATGCTTCTAATTTAAGTAGAAACTAAAGTAATGCATTAAAAGGTAGGGAAACACACATAAAACGATATGAAATAAAAACCACAAAATATTTTTTATTTTAAAGATACTATGCCCCCCAAACTTTATTTGTATTTACCACAAAATTAATCTTTTTTGAATTTTTAATGGGATTTCTTTCTATCGGTATGTAAGTATAAATAAAATAAACAGAGACACAATACATATATAAATAATGACTAATAAAGTTATTTTATTAGTGTATCAGTGACTCGGACTGCTTATTTCGAAAAAAAATTATAAAATATAATTATAAAAATGTACTGTGAAACTTTGTATAAAGATATTAGTATTTTTACTAACTAATACGGTTATACTTGTTCAACTTATAACTTTGGAGTAACTTTCTTTTAAGTTAAATTTCTATTCTTGTTTCATATAAAGACGAGCTACTTTAAAAAAAAAAAAAAAAAAAAAAAAAAAAAAAATAGAATTCTCTATTAATTTAATTTCATGAAAGTATGCACATTTATAAGTGTTATTTAAATCTAAATAAACAGTTATGTATTTAACATTGAATTATTACTTCACTTTATCTCTTACTACCAAGTAAACAAAAACATAGTCGCCGAATATTCATTAAAATATAATTAATTTTGGACCCTCATAAATTATTTCTTTACTAGTAAATATTTTTATTCTAGTTATGAATTTTCAAAATGTATCGTTGAAGAGGGGAGAAAGTGAGGGAGAGTGTACTTGTCACCAAATTTTGGGCGTTCCCCCCCCCCCCCCACACACTTTTTTTTCACCACTTCTACCAATGCTTGTAATAAGTTCAATACCTCAGAGAGCACCTATCTCTCTAATAACATATAACACCGAGAGGGCCGATATAAATTCAAAATATGTACCAGTCTTGATAAGTCCCGTCTTCTTTTCATAGCAGTGTATAAATTAAAACACTTCGAGACTCATTGGGACTTTGAAATCCCCTTCTATAAAATGTGTTCATCAAATGTTGGATAGGAGCGCTAGCTTATTTCTCTTTACATACAAACACATGTATGATTTCCAATCTTCTAGGTATTCATCATGGCCTTACATCGTCTTATATACATGTATCTAGTAAGCTTACAAAGAGAAAAAAGCTTGTGCTGCTATCCAACAATTGAATAACGAGCTTCATATAAGTGGATTTAAAGTCTTAATGGGTATCAAAGCATTTAAATTAATACAGTACCATGAAAATTGACGAGGTTCTATAATTCCTTTTAGTAAATAAATGATTAAGTATATCGTATAAATCACTACAAACCGTAGTATTTAAAGTCCATGAATAGTTAAAACTTGTATGTTTTAATGTATAGGTAATATATCCATGCTTTCTCAAACATGTATACGCTAGTTATATTAAATATACAGAATCGTTTCCAGACACTGTGATACACACGATACCATTAGTTATTGAAAGGCTAAGTTATAGGAATAACACTAATTATTTTGTAGTTTTTCTCTCTCTATACTTTGAAATAGATCTTCAAAAAAAAAAATTCAGTGCTAATATCTTTTGTCTTTAATAATGAGAACAGTAATACAGTACTGAATGTCACTGGGCTTTAATTTACAGGTCTCTCATTATTACCATAAGTCTTAATTTTTTATTTTCATATAAAGAATTCTAGAATAAACTTCCTTAATAGTCCGAGAGGCGACTGCAATTTTTCGACCCCATCGAACATCATTCTGAATTTTGTATAGAAATTGGAGAAAAGTGAGTAGATTACGAATCCACTGGTCTGCCTTGGCAAAAATGGCCGAAACTGATAAAAAATTGACTTGGAATGAGTTGAAATAAAATCCGATTGCCAAATATGTCATAACTTGAGAAAAAAAAATTTAAAAATTTCGTTTGGTAATCCACTGCATTTTGATATTCTAAGAGAAAAAGCTCAAACGATTTCTGATCTCTGACTCGGAAAACTTGTATCTTTTAAAAGTAAGCCAAATTGACGACATCAGTTACGTTATAGGTGACGTAATGCTTATTACCAATATGGCTCATTTGTGAAAGATGCAAGTAAGCCATAGCCACACATCCGTATCGTCTGCAACCTTCTTAATTGAAAATTAAAGAGTGAGGGTTACCAACTAAAAAAAAAATGCTCATTATTTGGCAAATTATGACGCATTTGGCAAATGGTTTTAGTTCAACTTATTTAAAGTCGATTTTTGACCAGTTTCTGCCATTTTTGCAACTGCAGACCAGTGGACTCGTAATCTACTCACTTTCCTCCAATTTCTATAAAAAATTCAGAATGATGTTCGATGGGGTCCAAAAATTGCAGTGGCCACTCAGTCTATATCAACAACTAAAGTAAATAAATTACGGGGAAAAAATAATAAAATACATTTTCCAGAAGAAAAAAATTAATGAATTTAACAAAAATAAAAAAGCAGTTATTTTATATCAAGAAATCTGGGTTGAGTTGCGGCTTCATTTGATGCACTTTGGAAGAGCGGTCAAACCTCAAATAAATGTATCTTTCTTCAATATTTATTTTCGTTTTCTTTAAAATTTCTTTTAGTTGCGGCTTTTTGTTATAGAACGGGGGATTGCACAAATCGCATTGGTAAGTTGAGAAAATGAAAAAAAAAATAGCCAACAAAATACAGAGCCAAATTGAGAATTCTGAATTAAAAGAAACGAAAATCCTAAAAGAAAGTAATTGAACCCACGGATGAAATTCACTTGGGAAAACAGGATGAAAACTCAAAAGCAAAATATGTTCACGTATCGGGAAAATAAATAATTCTTTTGAAATTGTTTCTGTCTTTACCTTCTATGAACTGTTTAAAAATATTTCGTTAAAAGAAATATATATGTCTCTTGCTTTTAAGTTTAGATATAATATAATTATAATTTTATACAAATAACTTTTATTTTTTATTTTTATAATTCAATCAAGAATAATAACATCAATATTTTTAGTTTGTTTTGTTTAGTTTGGTTTGTACACTCAACGACCTTTTTTAAGTGCACAGTATAAGCTAATCAAATCCGAGATCAACCAATCAATACTTTTTACAGTACCGTAATGCGTGAATAGACACTTATTCAAAGGCTATATATCATTCTGCATGAGGTGAACATTCCTAAAAAAAATTATAAATTTTACAGACATCACTTTACGATATATAAAATGAAAGGTCTCGTCATCCTATAAAGAAATTCAATCCGCCGTTATGACCCGAAATTATCATAAAATTTGACGCATTGAAAATGTGGAGATGTATAAGTTCATATATGCTACAGACTTGTATAGCTTTTTTCAGTTTGTAAGTCGCAGAAATATTAGTATGAGTGATAAAATTTCCCCAGAAGTATCAATCGTTGCTTTAAGATTGATATAAAGAATGCTTACAAAGGTAATTTATAAAAACTTCCATTTAAACTGCAATTAAATGTACCGGATGGGAACATGGATATCCGGCATAAAGTTTGCATATGATCAACAACTCGACATTTTGTTAAAATGCGTTTTAATTGAAATAAATCAGTTAAAACGCTTTTAAACTAAATCGCTTCAGAACGGATATTGAATGAAATAAATCGGTTTAAACGTATTTCAACTAGAATGGCTATAAAGCGTTTTAACTGGAAAAAAACCCACTTAAAATGGGTTTAAACTCGAGCGGGGCTCAGTTAGAACAGGTTTTGACTGAAATAGTTAAAGTGAGTTTTAACTAGAGGGCTCAGTAAGAACGCGTTTTCGATTGTTAATTCGAGTTTTGACTGATTTCGTTTTTTCAATACATATATAATAATATAAACCTTAAAAACTGATCCTTTATATGCATTTTTAATTTTTATATTCATTAACACAGCGCCGATATCAGAAACATATCTATCAGCAAAATGTGCGGCAAACTACGATTAAAAATTTATTTATTAAATATGAATGTGAATTTATTATGCTCTCACATCCAAATATCATTTATTTATTCTGATTTAAGGAATTTTACTATTTATTTATTAAAAAAAAGCAACGGAAAAGAGTTTCAACAATGATCTGTTTTTATTTTAACGCGATGGAATGACGGCAAGTTGGCTTATTAGTATTCCGTAAAAGTGACCTTTTAATGACAGTAACAGCCCCAAAATTTGATAAAATGCATTGTCATCGACATCGAGCATATCTGCTATGTTTCAGCTCGATTGGATGATGGCAAGTGGGTTAATTAGAACTCCGTAAATTTGTCCTCCATCGACACACACACAAAATCAAAGATACTATAAAGAATAAAAAATAAAAAATAAAAAAAAAATAAAAAAAAATAAAAAAATAATAAAAAATTTAAAAAAAAAAAAAAATACAACTTTTTTTTTCTATTAATTTCAAGGCAAAATTTGAAAAGTAGAACTTTAAATATGCTAAGAGCAAAAGCGGAAAAAATGTGAAGCAGGGCATCAGTGCTTAATTTTTAGACGGGGATAGATGGAGTTTTCACTTACGATTACCAAGCTTCACTATCACAACTGCATAGACCTTTTAAATTCATATTCCCGCTTTTCTCTTGTATACTTTAAAATGAAATAATAATAATAAAATGCTTCCGAAGAAGATGTCAAATGCTCTTATGATTTCGCAATTTTAAAGTTGTTAATCTAGAAAGAGTTTTGTGCATGCATGTGCACGGTTTTCCTTCGCGAGGGAATTCGGAGCTACGCTTTGCAGGATATTTTATTTCTGGAATATTTCCATTAAAAATGCGAGAGAGCCAACTTTCTTTAGAAAAGTTTTTTGAGAATTCCTTTTTAATGCGTTCCTCGAAAAGCGAAAGGCATTAGAGTAGAAAGTTCTTTTTTAGAAATTCTCATTTTTGTGATTTCTTCTAATACTCAATTATGACTGGAGCGAAGTCTGTGTGTTAGACGGAAAAGCAAAAATCAAGACTTGGGCTAAAATAGCGCTTATTAAGGTCTAATTTATTGAAATTCAGGTTGGGAATGTAAGACACGTATTTTCCTTTAGTCAAGTTGGACAAAAATGCAAAATCCAAATAATTTTTAATATGTTTACTTGAGAGATGTTTCGGAATAATCACCAAAGTTTTTTCGGAATGTTTTTTCAAGGTAATCTGCATTCCACGTCAAGTATAAATATTTAAAAAAAATGTAAAACGTTCGTAAATTTTTTTAATAGTTCTTTATATAAATATGCTTAAATATATGTTTATTTAAATATGTTAATAACTAAGAGTGTAATTTTTTTTTTATTTGAAGCTTGAGTTAAAGACTTGTACTAATTTATGTTACCTCTTTTTTCTTACTGTGTATGTTAACATTTCTTTAACAAAACGTTTAAATTATAAACAAATATATACCATACAATTATATTAGGCTATATACAAATACATAGCAATTTATACAGTTATTCAGTTAACTACAGATATTCAAATGATGCGCTTCACATTTATTAAATAAAAAAACAGTACCAGAATTCATCAATAGATGGCGCTTCAACACAAATGGTATTTATTTGCATAATTTAAAATTGTGAAACACCATTTGCGTTATAATGCATGCCTTTTAGCATTATACTTTGGATAAAACAAAGACTATTTCTGCACGAGCATTGGTTATATCTTTGCGCATCATGCTATGTTGCAAGAAAAAGTGCTAGTGGTAAAAATTTTCTGCCAGAACCAGCAGAACTCCGTTGCAGTTGTAAAAGAATTATGTAGTATGAAGCAGATACATAGCGGTCCAATGTCTCCATATGCCTTACACAAGATAATGTAGAAATTTGAAGCAACTGGGCATTCTTCCAGGTAAAGGACGAGAGCAAATCCAGGCTTCCAACGTCGAATATGTGGTTACCGTTGTCTTTGAATCCAGCAGTCAGTCACAGCATGGTAGTGGAAATTATATCATATCACAGAATTTTTTTCCTGAAATATCGTGTATTTATTTGATTTATATATGAAACCAGTATAAATTTTGTACATTTTTTTTAAAATTAATTTCACGTTTAATCATTAGTTATAGTTAGCATTAGAATATCAGAATTTTGAACTATTTTATTAAGTGTGCCAAGTTCCTTTTATAATCAAAAAACAACTTCCCCCGGCTGTCTCTTAAAACCTCTTAAATAATGCTGCGAATAATTTTGCTATTACTTGCTTGTGAAATGTGTGGTGATCGAGTTCTTAGGGTAATAGCTACTCGAGAGGCATACAGCATCGATAGAGCTTCATAAAAACTGAGTTTAATAGACTCTGTTTTTTTTTCAAAAAGAGCACCAGAAAAAGTAAGTTAAATGGACATTATTTGTTTCTTCTTGTGTCGAATATAAGGGTGAGCTAGTTTCCATTATAGGAATTAAATTTTAAATTTCCAAACACTTCGACATTTTAAACTTTTTCCAAGTAGAGGTTGTTCAAATACTTCTGTGAACATTTGCACCCAATTAGCCATTCCGCATTAACAATCCAATGCTACCAAAATTACTTTTTAATTTCACCAGATTAGGTAGATTCAACCTTTTCTTCTACAAATTGATCTAAATAAAGTTACGGTTTGCTAAATATGTTATCAAAACATGCAACGTACACTCCACTATTGATAAAATAAATATTCATTATAATTGAGTGAAGTTTGTTCAATTAATAGAATATACCTAATTAATTCACTTATTTTTGATCGTGGGCGGAAAGTTGAAAAACAGAAATACACTGTTTTTGTAACAAAAAAAAAAAAAAAAAAAAAAAAAGATTAGTTATAATATTCTTATTGGCTTCATAAAATAAAGAAATTTACTTCAAATTAGAAATAACAAGCAGTCTATGTGTTCCAATAGATTTGACTTTTTATTTTTATATCGAATTTATTCAAAATATAAAACTTAAAATTTTTTCACAACTTTTATTGTACTCAATGACCTGTTTTTTTTTTAAATTTCACATTACAGTAACTACATAACTATGAGACAACCGTAGCATTAAAAAGTACATTTTATCAATGTAAAAGCCATTAAACTTGAAAATATTTTACCGGAAAATTTAATTTACTGATTCATCGAATATCTTTATACTGTTTACTAAAAAATAAAATGACATTATTTTTTGGGGAGCTAAGCAAACATTTACCAATTACCAACCAAGTTCCGATAAATAAAAAGAAGTTTTATAAAATTAAATTTATTTTTGAATGGGAACAGATTAATAATTGTCAATAATGTTAACTTAAAACAGCCGTTATTCTTTTTTAAAACATAAAAGTTGTGTTGTATTTACTAAAACATACCTTTATGAGATTAAAAAAAAAAAAAATTTGTAATTATTAATAAAGTAAAGTTAAAAAAAAATGAAGAGAGATCTTCTTAAAAGCTCTTATCTCTCAGAGAGCATCAAATAGCATTCTTTTAATTTTACCCAATTTTTAATACTAATGCATTGTTGGAAAATTAAGTTTTTAATCCACTTAGGAAGAATCAATTTACATTGGTAAATAAAATATTAATTTAAAGCCATAGACTATTTATTTGCACAATACGCTTTGTTTTATCTGAAATTGGACTTTTTATTTAAACAGATGTATTTTTATAAGTCTGCAACGTTATAAATAGACAAATTTTTAAACAAAAAATCTAAACATTCATACCAAATAACTGCTGAAATGTATTTAAAATGTTATACTTAATACATAAACATACATGCATGCATACATAAATTAATACACAAGCATTTAAAAATGCTTTAAAACAATGTGTGTGTTTTAATCCACTGACGGTTCAGGGAATGGGCAAAATTTGTCAGTTGTTTTCCATGCAGTAATTTTCAAATTATCTTTCTAATTCAAATATATAATTTTTTTTAATTATTTTTTATTTATTTGTTTTAGATAAGTTATAAACTATCATCCAAATAAAAATATTTAAAAAATATTTTATTTTAAATTTTATTTCTAAATTTAAAAATGCTGTATACTGCTGGAAAAATTGAGGATCAAATGAAGCATATATACGTGCCTGACCGCCAGTGGGTTAAAAAGTTATCATTCTAATGAAAAACCGTATTTTATTAAAAATCCTCTACGTACGCATTATAATTACCCTAAGAAAGTCTTTACGAAATTGACTTACATACGAAATAATACCACGTCCTTTATCCATTAATCAGCGCCAAAGAACTTTTACATTTTAAATTCTGTATAAAATATTCACAAAATGGCCACTCAAATAATCATTTCATTCCTTTCAACGACTTGACAGCAAGTTGTCTTTTTTTGTAAACAGATGCCTTAAAAATGGCTTAAACTAGTTATCCTCATTTAGAAGTAAACAACTTGTACATTATGAAACACCACGCTTATATTAACCCATTGACGGTCATGCACGCATATATACGTCAAAGGATCCCCAGTTTTTCCAGCAATAAGCAAAATTTTTTAATTTATAAATAAAATTGAAAATAAAATATTTTTTAGATATTTTTTTAGGATGATGGTCGATAACCTATCTAAAACAAAATAAACAAAACATAATTTTAAAAAAAAATATGTTTTTGAATTAGAAATATAATTTAAAAAAATATTGCAGGGAAAACAACTGGGGAATTTCGCCCATTCCCTTGACCGTCAGTGGGTTTTAAGATTGGTGACATTTCTATCTTCAGTATATTTAAATACGTTTAAAAATGTGATAACATGAGACACTATTGCAAATTTTATTTGTTATTGTAGGAAAGTAGAGACTTACCTGTGATTTAATTATAATATGTAATCGTAATAGGTAAAAGATTAGGGGACTTGATTTTGTGCAAGAGATAACTTAACAGGTCAAGAGGGTCAACTCAGGATTTACAATCTGATTGTTATTGATCATGATCTAGTTGTTATTGATATATGTGAGAGATAAATTCTCGAGAGAGATATCTTATATTCGATTGAAAATCCTTAAAAATAAGGAAAGTAGATACTTACCTGTGATTTAATTATATGTAACCGTAATAGGTAAAAGATTAGGGGACTTGATTTTGTCCAAGAGATAACTTAACAGGTCAAGAGGGTCAACTCAGGATTTACAATCTGGTTGTTATTGATCATGATCTGGTTGTTATTGATATATGTGAGAGAAAAATTCTCGAGAGAGATATCTTATATTCGATTGAAAATCCTTAAAAATGAGGAACATATCATTGATGTGGTCAAAACGGCTGTTTAAGTTCTCTGATTACTTTTATGATTTTTCATATTAGTATGTGACCCACATGCAAAAGGTCAAGAGGAGATCCTTGTGCATTAATTTATGAGACTTTTAGGTAGTCATCCAGAAGCCTAAAAAAAGTCTAAGGTGACTGTTAGAGTTCCTCAGACAGTGTAAAATGTTTGATGCTCCTCAATTCATACCAGTTCAATGCCGTCAGCCCAATTCATGCCGTCAAAATCTCGAGTCTATTTCACCACTACGTCAGCCTTAGAAAATCAAACTACCAATCAATTTTTTACCTATGCCACAATTTTCCTTTAACATGAAGCACTAAAATTCAAATCTTGCTCTCATTGCACAAAATTTATGAATTGTGTAATAATGGTATTTTGCATATTTAAAGTTTTTCTTCCAAGCTGATTGAATTTCTACGAACCGGGATGTCGCAAACTTTGCCATATTTATTTAATATATTTTTGAACAATGTAATAAACACGCCATGCTAAAAAAAAAAGTAATATCTGCATTTTCATATAAGGTAAGACATCTCTAGATTTCAGGTTTACAATGAAAATTTTCAAAGACATTTGATCATAAAAACATAGGTATTTATTTACAATCGATTCAATATACTTTTATCAAAAAGGGTATGTATAAAATGGAACACACGATAATTAAAAAAAAAAAAAAAAAAAAAAAAAAAAACACTTTAAAATCCTTTTAATACTTTAACTTTATTTTTCTAAGAAAAAACAGATATTTATTGAAACGTAAGAATTCCAACAGTTGGGACACTAATATCTCACGCACAAACTTTCGAAACATTCCAAATGCTATATTGAGTTTAAATAAATAATAAACTGAAGGAGCCTGGAGAATTTTCAAGTTATACCTACTGTAAAAAAGCTAAGAAGAGAATGAATATTTAATCACTTCCTGCTATTTTTTTTTTTTTAGTATTCAGTTATCTCCATTTTAAATCTTTCACACTTCGAATAAGGGGAGAAGGGCTCAGCTGCGACTTGGAAGCACCAGTTTTTAGCAGCACAAAAATATCTTTCAACTTTCGCTCTGTCCATTTTGCTTATATATATTCCTCTATATGCAAGTAATATATTTTTTCACTCCATTATTTCTAGTCACTTTTTTGTTACATCTCTATTCGTCTTTAAAACCAGTAAAAAGAAATAAGCGCAACAGTCAGTAATGCTCTCTCTCTATATATATATTCAAAGGATACAGAGAAATTCATATGAGGAGGCTTTACGTAGATACAGCCTAAAAGAAAAACCGGAACCGTACATTCGTGGAGCTTTTTTTATCTATATTTTTATTTCTGGTTGAAGAGAACCCTCAGCGTTTGGACTGAGGGATTGGAATGGGAAGTATCTCTGTTGGATTTTTGATTCATTTTCTGCTGGTATTCGTGAGATTTTTTTTCTCGAAATATATTTGCTTTGAATTCAGCTCACCGGTGTCTTATCTGGTCAGTGCCCCGACATCTGGATTCCTCACATGTGATATTTGAAGTCTCCAGACCTTCGTGCGAATATTTATTTTTCTGGGTGAAGTAGGTACATGGTATTTCTGATTCATGACAAATAAATGAACCATATGTTTCATACTTAGTTATTTTTCTCATAATTACTCATGTATTGGCTGCTTACATTCAGTAAAAATTTCGTCAATAATCCTATCCAATTTTATGGATTTGGTGAGGCATTCGAGTTTTTGATAGGGAAGGTACAAGGTGTGACTAAAAATTTATGTGAATGCGGGGATATCTAAGAAACAATGTGAGTTAAAAATGTGATAACGGGCGTGCTCAATAATAATATACCTTGGACGAAGCAAGAAGCGCAAGAAACTGAGGCAAATTAGACTGCAACGGGTATTTGAACGGCGAGAGCTAAAACTCACGCTACATTGAAAAGAAGCAGCGAATTTACATGACTTTACTACAATTTGAGAAACACGGCTACAAAAATGCATATAATGGAAAATTCCCAAATTTTCTAAAAATTGTTTTTAATTTTTTTATTTTTTTTATATTTAATTCTAAATGTTTTGAAAAGGCCATAAACACAAAAAATTCTGCTTACTGCGCTTTTTCTTTTTTGTAATTTGTAACCAAAGTTCGTCTTTTAGATTTGGCGGGAAAAACAACAAATTCAAATCGAAGCTAATGTGACATCAAAATATCCGAAATAACTTGACTTGAAATGCAGCAGAGGAAACCAGTTTTGTGTCTCGAAAATCGCAATAACCATGGAATCGAAAGGATCTCTTGATATCACAGCTATAAAGTAGTGTTTTAATAGGAAAGCGGTCAGACAATGTTTTCGGGCATTTTCTTTTCTTAATATTTAAATAACTATATTGTAAAGAACTTTTGTTTAAATATTTGGAATCAGAAAGACATTTTTTATAAATATATGATAATTTCACTCGTTTTTAAAAAATGCGGAATTGTCCATTCCATGTGTTAATCTAGGTGTGCGAAAAAAACGCCGTGAGCAGAAAAAAAAACATTTATGATTGGTTCTAAAGTTGTTGGTTGTCACACTCGTTGAGGGTGTTCCGAACGTGATGCATCATCCATGGTTTCTTTTCCCTCTCGAAAACGTTTGAACCAGCATTAAATGCATTTTTTTCTTATGGCATTTGTTTAGTACAACATCACTGAATAAGTTTCTTTGACCGTTTTACACAATTTATTACAAAACTTCATGTTTATCCGTTGCTATATTTCAATGTAACGTGCGGTTTCGCACTCACTCCCTTTGACTGTCCGTTACAAACTAATCTGATTCGGTTTTATGTGTTCCTTGCTGTGTGACGACTCTTCATAGGTTAGTTCCTTGTGTATCAACGTTTACATATTTTTAACTCGCCTTGTTTTTGCGATATCCATCCATTCACTGAACTGTTTAGACGCAACTTGTATAATAGTATTTAAGAAAATAGTGTCAATTTTTGCTATATAATATATATATATATATATATATATATATATATATATATATATATATATATATATATATATATATATATATATATATATATATATATATATATATATATATATATATATATATATATATATATATATATATATATATATATATATAAGCTATCACTTGATTACTCACCAATATAATTAATTCCTTCACTTCCTATAAAGTCACAGCTTTAAAATTTGACTAGTATAGGAAAGACAAATATAAAAAAGTAAGGTAATAGCAGTCTAAGATAGCTAACTTGCGGGTGTTGAAAAGACGTTAAGCATTCCAAACGTAGGATATCCCAATGTCCCACGGTCGACCAAACGGTAGAGTGGTTAACGGGCTAGCTTCTGGACCAAGATGTTGCGGGTTCCGAGTCCCGTGTTAGGCATTGGTGTTTGTAAATGTATGTTGGTTTGTCTAATGATGAATGTTTCGGCACATTTTAGCCCTCGTGTTGCTGACGGCGCCAGATAATCTGAAAACAACCAACCCAATGTCCCACTTCCAATGTAGTCACAGTCCTGAAATTTGATATCAATGATAACAAGGGCAAATATAGAAGTAAGTTTATACGATCTCAATATATTTTAAGGTGTCATAAAAGATAAAACGTTCAAAAACGAAAAATAATCAAATGTACTATTTCCTTTTTGCAATTAATACTAGAAATTACTTTCGAAACACTGGTGGAATTTCCGAACGTAAACTTTAAATTTCTCTACAGACTGCGGCTCAAGTTTTTCTGTGTGTTTCTGAACAAATCACGTTTACTAAGCGAATCCCCAACATTCTTTCCAATAGCGATAATTCTCAAAATCTAGCCAGACGTTCAAACGCTTTTATTTGTGGTTTACAACATGTTTGAATAACCAGTCTCTTGAATGGATTTATTTCCAAATAAAAAGCTTTAGATATTTGTTTAAGTTATAGATTTAAGAAGCATTCTTAGGGGAAAAGTCAATGGAATAAATTTTATGAACTTCATTTACTTAGAAAGTCAGTTACCGAAAATTATAGATTGTTTTAATGGTATATGAAGTGTTCAGATAAAATATATGCATAATTATTTATGTTTTACGCATTATACCATACTGTCATGTCGACCCTTTAAATCATATAGTGTAGCATATATGCTACACAAATTATCGGGTAGAAATCTTAGAACAAAAATAAAATTCGTTACCACATGCTGTTGCATATATATTACACAATGGTATTAATTAACTATTTAATTAAATAAGAATTTAGGAGGATGTTGCATATTTTTTCAATAGTACATGGTTAAAAAGAAAAAAAATCATTCACTAAAGGGTTAAGGACAAAGCTATAAATGCATAATATTAATTTGAACAATACGTTAAATTTACAAACTAATTATCTTCTCATGTAACCACAACTCTGAAAATTAGTTCAAACGTCAACAAGTTCAATAATGGAAAAATTCAGTTATTCTGATCTTGTTAAGCCAACTTGTAGAGATTGGGACGATATCAGACTTTCAAACTATAGAATACCCAAATGTCCTATACAGCCAAGATTCCGAAAATTGGAACAGTACGCAAAAAAAAATCACTAACGATAGCTATATCTTGTATTCTAATTTTTGAAATTTAAAACGACAAGTAGCGTTGTAAATTGTGGAAGGTCTTTATTAATTGCATATAATTTGTTTTATCATAAGAGGTCATCTACGTATTAAAACTGAACCAAACTTTAAAAAGTTCAATGCAACCCCATAATATTATACCATATTTAGATTTAGAATCCAAAAAAAAACTCTAAATTCCAAATTTCATAATTTTCCGATGAGTGGTTAGCAATTTAAATGATGTCAAAAAAATGGCAAATTATTGTTAAAAAGAAAATTTATTTTGTTGGCCATACATTCTTAAATAGTTAATGTATATTAGCAATTCTTGTTTCAAACGATTAGTTTATTAAAAGCCAAACATAAATAACAAGCAACTTTTGTATTAAACAGTTTTTAATAATTAACGATTAATTAATAAAACAAGTTTTAAATTTTTTTTAAATAGAAACATGTATTTCTTTTGCTTCCATTAGAATTATCATGGTCAAAAAACCTTCGAGATTTTTTTTCATTCCATTTTGACTTTTGGTTTTCAATATTTTAGCAAAAATGTAAAAAAGCTCACTTTAAGGAACTGTATAATAGATTACGTCTTGAAGCACTCAAAACAATTGATTATTCCAATGCTTTAAAGAGATTTGCCCTCAAGATTGGCCAAAACATTTTCGCTCATAAGTGAAGTGTTTCTCAACACAATGAACTGAAATTTGGTATCTAGGGTAAGATAATTATTCTAAATCAAATGAAAACATAAAAAATAAAAGAGATTCGTATGGAAATTTTTAAAGATACAGTTAAGTTTACTTAGTATACAGAAACCGCAAGATTCTGCGATAATTAGAACCGAAAATATAGCCATCGTTTGGATTTTTTTTTTTTTTTTTTTTGCGTATTGTATAAATGATCGCATAGCTAAGTATAATAAATCCAAACTACTACGATTTCAAATCACCAGAAATATCGGAATCAACAGTAGTAAAAGAGTATAACCTTTTTAATGAGGAATATCCTATTTCCTCATTTCCTATTGAGCCAGGACGCTGCCGAATTGATAAACTACATCAAAAAACAACTTAAGCCAAGCTATTACAATTTCTAAAGTACACCTGCATTTATTGCTAATGTGCAAAATCAAGTGTGCATATGTGCTATGTATTCAGTTAGTCTATATATATAGCACATACCTTCCATGGAAGACGTTTCAAAAGTCCCAACTCGTATTTTATATACATCCGCTAAAGTAAATGTTATATTACTCACTTTATGTAATGTGTCACACACTATGTAATAAAATTGACAATATAAAATGTGTTAAATAAAAGGTAAAGTATTACAAAATATTTTAAATTCTACTTTTATTTATTTTGACCTACAAAGATATTTCTTACTGTATAATTTTAAAAGAGCATGTGTGAGAGTATACTTTCAATCCAGAAAAAACTAAACAAACTATCTAGATCAAAATAAACTAATAAAAGTCAAAATGATATCTAATAAATTAAGCTACACGAGATAATATTGCATTTTTTTAAATAAATTAATTTTCATTTTAAAACAAAAGAACACTGTTATTGCAAAAATATAAATGACAATTAAGATTTTGAAGTGCACTTTTATGATTCATTAATTGTGTTAGAATTGTATTTTATTAAATTATAATATTGTTGTTCTTCATTTTCCTTTAATAAAATTCTAAACTATAAACATTCAAAGACAAATATCAAAGAAAGGTTTGGCGAATTCTTAAAAAAAGATGAAAGAATATGTTGTTCTAATTGGAAGTTTTTAATTATTGTATTTTTAATTCAAACTTCAAATGAATGCACATCAGAAGTAATTGAGATTAATTAAACTCTGAAAATGAATCTCAAGTTGTCAATTTTTTTATTTTTTATTTTCAAATAGTACTAGTGAAGTTTTAAGCATTTTTAATGAAGTAAATGTGGCTTTGAAATTTGTGTTGTATGGTAGTTGCCAATTCAATAATTACAAAAGAAATTAAAATTTTGAAATGTATTTATTTTTCCAGTGCGGTAAATCCTTAAAATATTCTTATGATTTAACTTAATTTGAAAGATGGTTTCTTAAAACTTTTCTTATATACTTATACATCAATATTTAACATTATAAAAAACTAAAGGATATTGGTTGTATATTTTGCAAAGTCTGAAGATTTAGATTAGAAAATTTCAAATAAGAATAATAAACTGAAGAATAACGAAAGACAAGTTTAAGTTTACTCACCCCTAATCCTGGAATTCAAAATGTATCAGACGCAATGACAAACACACGAGGGATTTAAATTCAATTCGTTGTTTAGACTTAAAACACAACAAACGCGCCAAAGAGCAGAATATTCTTGATGTGTTATCCCGAGTACAGTTAGAATAAAATTGGTATTTTGCGTGTTTACTAGCACAGAATTAAAATAAGAATATAATTGAGTTCATGATCAAGAATATAGCATGAAAAAGTTATCTGCCATCTGGGTTGTACACAAAATCAAGACGAACATGAATCTACAAAGTCTGACGTATCAAATTTACTAAAAACTAATATTTTTTTTGTATTCAGGAAACTAACGTAATTCAACTCTTCAGATTTTTTACTTCATTCTTCAAATCTTCAGATTTTGAAAACTGAAAGAAAATTACATTAATTGTTGTGCCAGAATTTTTAATATATAAATACAAAAATATGTATGATACCTTTTGTAACTACATTACATGGCTAGAAGGAATGTATATTTTATACTATAATTAAACATATAATTAAACATTATAAATAAATAATAAACTATAATAAACATATAATTAAACATATAATTTAACACATTAGTCTTAAAGTTAAGCTTTCAACTGGATAGTTAAATCACACGATCCATTAATAAACTTCATTAAACTGGTTAATTTTATGTAATGTTTAGAATCCTAAGCACTTATAAAATAATTTTTTATTATTACGTACAATTATATTTATTGATTGAAAAAAATATATAATTTTCTCTTCCAGAAAATTAATTTTGTTTTTAAATTTGTACTTAACATGAAAATATGTTTACAAGTGTACTACTAACAATGAAGAAAATGATTGAATAAAAATATAGAAGCAAATGCATGAAGTAAAGGGGTAATAAAAACATGTAGTATATTCTAATTATCACGCATAGAAATTTATAATGCATTTTTAGAAAATTTATAAACACTCTAATCAAGCCCTAAAATTTGAACAAGTAAAAAAAATTAAAGATGAAAACAATTATTTTTAAATAAAACAATTCAAATTAACATGAAACTAAAATAAATAGAAAATCAAAACCAGCTTTACTTAAAAAAAGTACAACTTTATCGTAATCACCCTAACTTCAGAAAAACGATTTGTTAATTGTTTTCAAGTCATCTTTCAGCTATTCACATCCTGATCTCTCTCACAGAACAAGCAAAGGGGGGGGGGCAATTTCAGATTGGAATCGATTAGAGAAAAGGATGGGGAGGTTGAGGAGCAAAGTCCGAATTGGGATGCGGGCAGATGAATTATCATGGACGTTAAGCTTCTTGCATCTTTTAAGTCCTAATGCGGCGGGGCTTTACAGACATCCACAGACAATATCGCTTCAATGAATTCAATTCTTCGTTTCATCTTGTTCATCTCAGAGATTTATTGGGAAGAGGTGATCATTTGTGATTAGCCTTAAGAGTATTATAGGGATGGCGAAATCGGAATTTAACATTTGGATTTGTATGGTATTTGTGGTGAATACGCTTAACTTTAAATTGTTAATTTCTTAAGCTTAAAATCATTTAAATGTAGCTAAAGCTGTATGGGATTCTATATTGGTGCTTAATGTTTGGAGTGTTATTCGGAATTGATAATGTATTCCGAATGGAATTGATATGAAATTTTATGGTAATCTTAGGGGTTGGGACTAACAAATTTCGATTGAAATTGTCTAATTATTCGCCATGGATTTAAAGTAAGTTTAAGTTACATGCGATAATTGACGCTATAATTAACAACGACAACTTCTTAAGGAATTAAAACATAGTTTACACTTACTTTAAAGGGTTTGAATTTAATATGTTGTTTAAATGTTTAATTAATTTTAAAAGTTAATGGTTGTATATTTATATTAATTAAATTTTCAGTTAATTAAATTTTCAAAATAATTGTTTGTTAATTATAGGAAATTAAAACGTTTTAATTTGTAATTTAATATATATCCCAAGGCATTTTTGTCATTTTGACATGTAAATGCCTTAACTTAAAGACAGTTCTACTCTGATTTGTAAGTGGTAGTTTCTGCATGACCAACATTAGTCTTACATAATGAAAGATATCTTTAAGAATTATCTAAGCGAAACAGGCTACAGCTGTAAATCGCAAGCTGTAGAGAATACAGAAGTTTAACAATAAATAATCTAGACTACAGTTAATGTTTACAGGTAGATGTTTAATTTTCAAAAGTTTACACATACGAACTTTAAAGGAGATGCTTAAAAGGAAATGGTAACAAATGACGCGAAAACATGCAAGAACAATTGCTACAGCAATTTTTTTAATGTCCAATTTTGATTGTTATATATGAAGTGGGGAAGTCAAAACTTATAAAAGCTAAGAAATTTTACTATGTCCTGCTGCGACGCAAGTACAACAACCACAATTTTTTAAAAAGGATCAAATATAATTTTGACACCTTGACACCTAATTGGAGTACAATAAAAATGTAATATTAGATATACTTTATGGCATTGTTTATTGAATAAATATCACATATATTTTTTGAAATATCTCGTTTCGTCACTGTCAAAGTAAATATAGAATTTTCTTCTTTTTTTTTTAATATTTTATGTCAACTACATTCTATTGAAGAAAATTGATTTCTAATCAACGAAAGAAACGTTCATTAACGTTAATTTATTTCAATATCCCATTTTCAAGTTTTTAATAAAAAACTTAGGGTTTGACATCAATTTTTAAAGAAAAAATTGTATAACCAAATTTGAAAGACAATTAGTTATAGGCTTCACCTATACCACGTTAATTTAAAATTTAAAAAAAATAATACACGTTTTACTCTAATACAGTCTGCAGGACTATTAAAAGCAAAAAAAGTACAGCTTTATTGTTCACCAGAAATCGAAAATAGCTGTTGAAAGTTTAATTTCAACACAATTATAAGTGTTCAATGTGAGCCCGTACTCTTTTAATGGGAATATTTAGTTGTGTAAGCGAGATATATGGTTGTTGGTATAATTAGAAGAAGAATATGGTGATTTCATTCAACAGAAATATAGAGTCCACCCTCTATTGGCACTTAAGCTGTAGAAGTGGTGATCAAAATAATGGAAACATCCCAGATTTATAAGGAATACGGTTTACTAATATGACATAGGACCACCTTTGGCATGTAATACCGCTTGGATAAGCCTGGGAATCGAATCATACAAGTGTTAAATAGTGTTTAGATGAATATTGTACCATTCTTCGTTTCTTTTTAGATATTACAATCTTCTTCAAAATCCGTCTCTCTCTTTCACTCAACTTCACCTACTGTTCACCACTTAGCTTTGCCGAGCTAGTCTTACCGCGTTGTGTGTACGCTGTCATGACTTTGGACACAGTACCTATAGAAACGCCTACAATCTGGAATGTTTCGGTCACAGTTGCTTCAGCTAGTCGGGCTCCTACGATTTGGCATTTTTGAAAATCTATGAGATCTGACATTTTAAGTTTTGAAAAAATTCCAAGACGTACACAACTTCACTAAATCTACCTCACATACGTACCATGATATATACTTTTTATAACAAAACAAATCTGGTCACTAAGATTATATTTTATTGCTTATGAAGTGCTTTCTTAAATTACACTTTTACTCAGCTGTGTTTCCATTATTTTGATAACCATCTGTATGTTAGGTTATAGAGGCATATAAAAATTCATGTTACAAAACAATCCCAGAGGCACAAATCCTCTGGAAAATATCGGCTCGACACTGTGTATTCCCTATGTGAACAGTTGTAGACTAGCGGTTGCTACGAATCTTGACCATTCTCGCCCAGTACAGGATAAAATATACTGAGAATTTTAAAATGTTGATGCAAAGTTTTTAAAATTAAGTATATTTTGTAAGAATAAACAAAGGATAAAAAATATGTTTTGTGATGTTTTTGACATGTTTACTTAAAAAATCGTGTATTTTAGAACGATGCTCGAGTTTCGGCAAGGATTGGCCAATCTTCCCAGAACCCTTGTTTCTAACATTGCCCTACAGCACTATGCTACTTTGGAATGTATTAGAATATAGTGAACTGTAAATAAAAAAAAAATATGCCGTACTGCTATGAGGCAGCGACAAGATGACGATTCATTTTGATGAAAAAAATTCTATAAAAATAATAAAATAATTTTAAAACGACTTATTACTAATTTGAATTTTATTTTATCAGATAAAATTTTAATGTATGCAATTTTTTTTAAAAATAAAACATTTCTCTTTGAAATAAATCAGATTTACTTATAAGTAAAAAAAAGGTAAATCATTTAAACTGCTTATATAATTATGTTGAAAAAGATGCGAGGTCAAATTATACTACTTATTCAATCACTATTCTCAATAAACGCAAATTTTTCCTTATACACTCTACAACTATTTACATTAAAATAAATGCCAACTTCAAGATAATTTAATAGTGTAGCCTTACGAAACTCCAACATACTTAACCCTAACCAGTTAGTGTAAGAACTCAGTGGAAGCAAAATAACGAAAACGTAATTACTTTATTTCGGACACGTTTACGAAACTTACGAAATGTCACGTATCTTCCAATAGACGCCCTATCTCTATGAAGTTGGGTCTCCCCTAGGTGTCATTAACTTGTATCGCAAAGTTATCGGTTTTGCAAGGTAGATAACCCGACTTTATTTAAAGAAACTTACGTCACCCTTTTGCTTGATTACTTCTACACTTAGATTGGTTTTAATCAGTCGTGTTTTGTTAAAATAATGGTAAGAAGAATATTCAGAAATTGCGTACTTGAGAAGCATGAGGAAGTTTGGTAATAGTTTGTTATCCAGATGTGTTTCAATTGAAACAATTTAATAATGTAAGGTTTAATATTGCAATGCCAATTATGTATAATTCAACTGAAAAGATTGTATCTATTTCAATTATATATATATATATATATATATATATATATATATATATATATATATATATATATATATATATATATATATATATATATATATATATATATATATATATATATATATATATATATATATATATATATATAAATATATATATATATATATATATTTAAAGTTGTGAATACTCTAATGATCTTAGTCTGATATAATAAGGGACTTTTACAATTATATGTGTATTCCGTATTCAGTTATGCATTTAGATTCATTACATACAATATTGCTGAAATATTTTAAAAAGCCTTTTCCAATTATTTGTGTTAACTTCAATTTTGTGTGTGTGGTGTAGAGGGCAATTTTTTGTAATAACAATAACACAACCACTTGCCATCATTAATTTGAGTTGAAACGGCAGATAGATTTGCTGTCTATTGCAATGTATTCTATCAAATCTTTGGTGGGTCTAAAAATGTTAGTCAATGTAAGTTCGGCACTTAATCGGATGATTTTCTTCGTAGTTGTTAAACACGATGGCAACTTAATCTGATCTTAATCGTGTGTAACTTAACTTAAATACCGATTGTTATAAAAATAATGGAAACATCAGTGAATAAAAATGACATTTAAGAAAGCGATTCATAAGCATTAAAATATAACCCTAGCTACCAGATTTTTTTTATTATAAAAAGTATATATCATGCTACGTATGAGAGGTAACGAAAGTGATGTTGTACACGTTTTAGAATTTTTTCAAAAGATTAAAATGTCAGACTTTGCAGACTTTCCAAGAGGCTAAATTGTAGAAGCCTGACTAGATGAATCAACTGTGATCGAAACATTCCAGCTTTTAGGCGTTTCTAGAGCTATTGTGTCTGTAGGCATGACAGCGTACGCACAACCAAGCAAGCTCGGTAAAGCAAAATAGTGGATGGTAGAAGAAGCTAAGTGAAAAAGTTTTGAAGCGGATTTTAACGTCTGAAAAGATATGAAAAATTGTACAATATTCACTAAACACTATTCAGCACTTACTTTATTACGTGCCAAAGGCGGTCCTGTATCATATTAGTAAACCGGATACCTTATAAATCTAGAGTGTTTCCATTATTTTGATAATCACCTGTAGATACAAATATATTTTTATACGTTCTTTATTTATTTGAAACAAATGAGTGTATCGTAACAGAACAATTATAATACTTTAAATAATAAATAGTAATATGCAAAATTAATTAATTAATTGAGGATAAAGGAATTAGTGCTTTGAGAACATCTGCAATCCACTATACTGGGAGTCTATTAGCATTAGACAATAAGTGAATATTTAGTTATCTAGGGTTAAAGAAGCTACAATTGCAATTAAAAGTTGGCAGTTCATATAAAATTTTTACATGCATTTTAAATCAATAAACGAGATCTAAAAATACTTTTTATGAATGTTTATATAATCTTCAATTGTATGGAACTCATGGATGACGTTTATTATAATGGGACTTCACCTACAAAACTTGCAACCATTCCCAATAAACATTAAAAATTAAGTTTGATTGTTCTGAAATTGTCATGCTAAAGAACTTAGAAAAAGCTCAATTAAATGCATAAGCACTTGATTGAGCTTTTTGTAGCTCAATTAAGTGCTTTAGCATTTTTTTAATATAATCATAATATAAATTTTGATTCTTTTAACAAAGACTTCACACATTTCAGAGAAGAGTAGACACCATGCATTACGTGCATGCAATAATGTAATTTTATTTATATATTTTCTTAAAATATTTTCACAAAACTTCCTTCGCATTTTTATTCAAAAAACTTTTTAAGTTCATTGAAGTAAATAAGAATTAATACAAGTCTTCTATAGCAAATCCTACTTTTAATTTATTAAACATTCGGGTTTTGAGAAATAAAACACGTTTAGTACAAGCTTTCAAACCAAGTATTATGCTTTTTAAGAAAGATGTTGTTTTAAAATTGTTCTTCCTGAGTGTTGGCATAGTAACGTTTTATTTTTCAATTACAGCAATTTCGTGTTGATCTGAAACATTTTCTTTATGTATTACATTAAATATTTCTTACTTAAACTTTTTTATTCAATATAAAGTCAAATTTATTGGTATTTCAAAAATAAACTATTATTTGAAGTACCCTGCGTTGCATTGGTTAAGCATCTGTTGCAGGGTAGAACCTGGTTTAAAGTGGTTTAATCTATTGAAAGTTATGAGCGTGCACCTTTATCAGCTTATCCTCGATATTACAACCTTAGCAAAACATCGAAATGGAATTTCTTCTCACGATTAGTCGAGATATCTATAGAAAAAAAAGCAAGTTCAAATTTATTCAGTTGATCTCAAATTATGATCAGATTCTTCTTCATTTCAATGCTCGATTTCACCGTCTGGACTACAAAACGTGGGAATGAATTCTCGATAATATGGATAAATATTTTAGTTTGCATTTCGACTGAAGTAACAATAAAAGTTTATTTGTTTCGCTATTCTTAAAAATATACCTTGAGTGGTTTATTTCTAAATAAAGTGAATAGATTTCTGTTAACATAAATAATGATTTTGAAACATTCCCAGAAAACTCTTTTAAGAACAAACAAAATAAATTTGTCTAGCTCAATTAGGTTCTTTAGCATTTTGTTAAAAGAATCAAAATAACAATTTCTGTTTCAAGGCTGCAATGTAATCTAAAAATAAGCATCATGTGATGAAGATTGGTTTTATGATTAATTTATATTCATCGAAGAGTGAGAAAAATATTTGTCCAAAGAAACTAATTATTTTCCTAAAATGAAGTCTTTTAAGTAAAATTTTTGTTGCACTGAACAAAATATATATGAAAGAAAAAAACTTTTTGTTTACTATGTGTAAAGAAATAAATCGAAGAAGTTTTATGATTATGAACTCATTTCATAGTTGATGAATTTAAGCCTAACTAAATAAAGAGCCAGTAAAATGGAACTTCAAGAGTAAACACTTTTCGAATGTTTCGGTATTTATTGCTTTTCGTTGGAAGACAAACATTGACTTAAATGCGAACGTTTTTCTATCGGTTAAATATAAACCACCTAGAAAGTTTTGAAAAATTATATTTAATTTTAAAATTCGTTTAGCTAAACCAAAGTTCTTTTTGTATTAAGAAAAAACCTATTTTTTTATTGAATTGAGTTTTAATTGAATCATGTCGTTTAAGATTAATTAGCTAAACAATAAACTTTTTGAAAACATTAAAAAAATAGGATGGATGGTGTATTTAATTTAATGTAAATGAATTTAACTTGATGGAAGTGTATTTAAAGTTCCTTGAAGTAAACTGCTTTTTGTAGACAAAATGTTACTTTACACTAAGTGGATGACCAACTATTAGTCATTTTTGAATAAAATGAATTATTTGCTGAGTTTAGGAATTTAAACTTTAATCAATAATAAAGGAAGTGGCTTTTTCAACTTGACAATATTTCAGTTCAATTTATATATAGGGCACTTGAGATACTTGACCCAATATTTAGTTTTTGGTGTTTAGTTTTTATTTTACATTACTTATGGGTATGTAAATTCTGTTTATTTATACTTCATTAAGTACTACACAATATTTATGAATATCCTTCTGAATTATTTATTGTAAAAGTACTGAATTATGAAAGATAAAAAAAAAACCTTCAACTTGGGTCAAGTATCCCAATGAATAATATATTGACGCATCCCTTAGGGATACTTGATCTATGTCATATATTTGGGAATATAGAATTTAAAACTATAAATGCAACATTTTTACATAGTAACAAAATAACTCCCATTAATATGACCAAGGTTAATATTTATCTATTCTTGTTCAATGAGATAAATACTTTTAATTTTTATTGACTACATAAAGTAAATATGGTGACCACTTTTAACTTTTATTGTAGAAAGCTAAAAGCTAAAAATATTAGCAGCCTGAAAGCCAATTCTGGTCTTATACAAGTTCAAGAAAAGACTAATTAGACTAGTTAAGAAAATAACTAAATATTTAAATGCAAATGTAAACTCACATTAAAACCCGAAATTTGTAACTATATAATTTTCCATTGAAAACTCAGGTGGATGAATAATAGTATGAATTTGATCAGGTTTGTGTATCGTCAAGCAATTTGTCCATTTGACATTATAATATCTTTTGAAAAGAGAGTAAACTAATACACCAAATGGTTGCAGTCTGTGAAAACAATGTGTGGAAGAAATTTTAATAGAATAATTACCATTAGCTCAAGCAACATCGATGGCAGGCAACAAAATACAACTTTAAAAAATAACTATCAGTAACAATACCTTTTTATCAATTAAACACCTTACATACTTAACAAAATGGTTAAGAAAAATATAAAAAAAACTAAAAAAAAACCTGCCAAATGCATTCGAATGGTACCCCTGTCCTAGATCAAGTATTCCTAAATGTACATTTACTACATAACCCTAAAATGCATCCATTTGCAAGTGGATAAACACTATTATCCATGTAATTGTACCTAAGATTGTGTATAAAAGTATAGTTGGTGTGATTTGGACATTTAACTTAAGAATCAAACCTTACTATAAAAATTACATTGTTTATTTAAAAAGACTAACTTAAAATTTGAAAAATAAGAATGAGTGAGTTCTGGGCTAATACATGGTCGGGAGAGAAGTGACCTTTTTCTTCAAAGTTCGTTTTTGTGTTTTTGTTAACTCCGCCCCTCAACCGTCTGCGTCTTCCAGTTCAGGGACTCAATTGGTGAGGGGACATTTCACGAACTAAAACTTTTAGAATCCAAATCTGAAGTGGTTTTGCGAACCAAAACTTTTTAGTTTGGTTCTTGTAGAAAGCTCGATGAACTTGTGAAATGCATGTCACCACAAAAGAATAAACAGTGAAAAAATACTTTTAAACAAAAACCCTATTGACATCGGTGTTTACAACACAAAGATATTACTTTTAGAGCATGAAAATTTAATTTGTCTTACAGTTTAAAAACGGATATAGTTATCAACGGAAAGTTGTCATTTTCACCATGTAATTAGTTTACTAAAGGGGGGATAAGAAGTGATACCACTTCCAACTTATAAAACCTTCACAATTCTGAGAAAAAGGCATTGGGTCAAATTTCCCTGGGGATCAAGTATCTCTAGTTCCCCCTAACGATAAAAACGAAATTCAATCTAAGGGCTTCAGAATAAAGTACATGAATATGTATTTAAATAAGTAATAAAAAGTACTTTTGTTGAAATGTTTGATTTTTTTAGCTAGAGAATAGTGGTATAACATCGAATGACTTATAATTTATAGTCTTGTTAGAGCTACTCTCTTCGACCTAGATCACATCAGATTTAATGAAAAACAAGCAATATCCTTCCTGAAATGTCAATAGTATCCCTACATTCTTAACAGTGATTTTTATCTGAAATAAAAGTTAAATCCTCGGTGTGCATGTTAGCCTTATGGGAAATCAGTAAAATCTAGTTTCTAGGGGATGAGTAGAAGACATTTTTATATTGTATGTTTATTTGAGCTTATTATTTAGAAAACTCTCAAATAAGTAAGTTGTCCTCTTCTCTTGTTTCCTCAGCAGATTTTGTGAATCCAGGCAAAACAATCTCCGAATTTGATTATAATTTGCAAAACACAACAAAAAAATAGTCGCAGCTGAAATAAAAGTGCGTAAGGTTATCATGTACTTAAAAATAGAAAGAAGAGAAAAAAAAAATACTTTTGTCCTATTTTTAAATCTTTTATATTAACGTCGATTTTGTTTGATTGTGTGTGACTTCTGGGAAAATCTGCGGAATCCCAATTAACCCATTAAACGTCAGTCATCCAATCGGATTGAAAATTGGAAAATAAATTCTACGTGGATGTCAATGTTTTATATCAAGTGTTGAGAATGCGTCACTGACTCTAAAAAGTCGCTTTTACACACTCTTTAATTATCACTTTGGAATACGAATAAACCAATTTGCCGTCATCCAATCAAGCTAAAATTTGCCCGATAGTTTCGTTTTCGATTAGATTGTATTCTGTCAAGTTTTGAGACCTGTCACTGTCACTAAAAGGCATCTTTTGCACACACTTATATTATCACTTCAGAATACTAATTAACCAACTTGCCGTCATCCATTCTATCTTTAATTTAACAGACAGAATTGTTGTCCGATAAGGTACCATAATATTAAGTGTTGAGGGGGGGGGGGGGGAGTTGTCACTGACACACTAAAATACCACTTTTACATACGCTTCTATTATCTCTTCTGAATGCAAATAAACCAAATTGCCGTCATTCAATCGAACTGAAACTGGACAGATAGATTCGTTGACAATAAGATTGCATTTTATCAAGTTTTTAGGGGTTTTAACTCTCACTTGAAAGCCGATTTTATACAAGTGGCAATGCATATAAAGGATTTATGCTAACAACTTTGTCTCTATGAGTTATATTATTTTATTTTTTTCTCATTTTTGAACTGCAAAGTTATGATATTCATTCCTGTATATTGAAATTTAATTTTAAATCCATCAATAAAATATTATTTATAATATTAATCTTAGATGTTTAAAAAAAAAAAATTTCACTGCATTTTATTTTGTTCAACACATTGTGGTTCAAACAAAACCTCCACAAAACTAACTATTGTTGAGTGGGCTTTTCAAAAAAATAATTTTTTACAACACGTTGTGATATTTCAAAACGCATTCGATAAAATAAATAAAAGTTAATGAAAATAAAACACCACTAGGTTGCTACACTTCTTGCTCGCTATTGCTCGACAACCCTCTCATTAGCGGTTCCTCTTGCTAATCAAGTTCGTGTCTCTCTCTAAGAGGAATATAGTTCAAAATCTGAATTAGCATTAAAAAAAATGTGTGTAAAATAAAAATATTGATATATTAAGAAACAAATTTTCGAATTTCGGTCCTCTTGTAATCTTTGAAACTTTCTCCTGGTAACTATACATTTTTGAACTGATCCGATGGAAACAATTGCATAAAAATTAAGTTTTTAAGTTATCTTATCTGCCATGCCCCCTTTAAGCTTTACAATAATTTACTTGATTCAAAGCCGCTGTATTTCATATTTTTTTTTTTTTTTTTTTACGATGTTAGTTTTACTTATTAAAAATACGATGTCTAAACATTTGGAGTATATAGCTATGAAATATTTACAAAATCAAGAAAACATATTGAAAAATGGAAAATAAAATAAAATGTGATGTGTTCGATAATTTTTGTTTATTGGAAAATTTAAAACACTGCAAGAACTTTTTTTAAAGAATTTAATTGTAGCCTAGTAATATTTCCAAATATATATATATATAAATATTGTTTTAAAAGCTTAAATTTAAAAAATAAAATTAAGGGTAGCAAATCCTTAAGTAAATAACCCAATTCAGTCTTGAATAAAAAAAAAATTAACTAGTGTTAGAAATGAAAGATAGTATTGATTGCATTAATAAATTTTAATACAAAAACATATTTCTTCATTTAAGTGGTGAATCTAAATTGAAAAAGGGTAATGAGCTTCATGGAATAAAAACACGTTTTGATTTTATCCATCACATACCATCAGATAGTATACCTTTGTAGTTGTAATTTACAGCGATACACGACCATCTTTATAGTAATTCAATGTATTTATAAAATTCAACAATTAAAAAATTACGATTGAAATACAAAGCAGTTAGTTATCCTTAAATTGTTCATTTATATGTATATGAATATTGGAATGTCCGTTGGCACGTTAAGAGTATATATGCATATATTGTACATGAAAAAAAAATTATATTTTTTTCACTTTTTATCTATTTGTATCGATGTACTTTGTAATTTAAATTGAAATATTTATTTTAAATAAATATATTCAACTTTATATTTGATAAATCGATAATAACCGACAATTTAGAGTTGGAAAACGTTATTTTCATAAAAATGCTTGCAAAAAAAAATCGGTTATTATATGCAAAAAAAAAAAAAAAAAATGTCATTGTTAACAGATGGAACTGTAAGAATTTGTGAGAAATTGACCAATGTTATTAGTAAGGGGTTATTGCTTAAGTTTTTGATATAATAAAGTGCAATCTGCTGATATAGAAAATAGTTTTTGATGGAAAACATTCATTGAACCATCCTCCTCTAAAATTTTCATGAGTATATTGTTGCAGCTACTCCATCCTGCATAGGAATACCTGTAAAAAGAGGTCACGTAAAAAATGTTTTATTCTTTTACTTTTTAATGAATTTATGTATTAGAGATACCAGCGGTATGTGTGCAGTTAAAAAGAGTGGAGTCCCGCCTCTAGCGACTGAGGGAAAATGAATGTTAAATGTTAAAAAGTACACAAAATATAAATAGTATTGGCTCATGAATCTTCCTACTAAATAAAAAACCTTGTCTAACACTGAAAATCCCTCAAAGAAAATTTATTCATAGATAAAACTTCCAACAACCAAAGAAAAAATACACCATTTGAACTTTAGTGCACCAACCATTAATTTCTTATACAAAGACACCAAAGAGTAACTCTTTTGTTTCCTATCTAATAAAACAGTTTGAACAATAAGCAAAGCTTAATTCAGTGTGATTTGTTTTTTGGAGATTTCCAAAGATTTTTATTGGGGATCATAAATCTTAATTAAGGGCCTGAGAAGCATAGGTGTCCAAGTGAATTTTCTTAACTTTTGAGAAAATATACTTTAAAGTTTCTTCTTTATATTAAATTTGTATGAAAATTATTTGTTGTTCAAATACTAACCTCTGGAATGAAAACGTCACTAGTTTTCATAGAATTTAATATAAATAAGAAACTTTAAGGTATACATATACGTTGGACAATTTTTTTTTTTTTTTATTTCTTATGCCAGCGTGTCAAATTTTTGTGAGAATTACAAGAGCAAAAAATGTAATGTATTTCCAGTAACAAAAGTAAAAAAATAAAATATTTATTTAATTAATTGAATTTTAATTCACTAATTAAAGCCTAATTGCAACGATGATAAAGCAATACCTAATTAATTTTTAAACAAATTTCTCACTTGAAATTAAAGACAAGGTATTGATACACTGGCCCAAGCAAAATATAATGCATAACTTAAATATTTTTCAAATTTTAACATTTAACATGAAAAGTACTAAAAAAAATAAAAAATTTACAAAAATAAAAATAATCTAAAATACATAAAAAAAATCTATTTCTTACCAAAATTTGTGTAAACAGCTAGGGCCCGTGCTTTGAAATGTTATCTAAATTATACAGTTTCAATTTTAAAAATCAGTTAATTAACTCTTAAGATATCATCGTTGGAGTACATTCACTCAACAATGAAAAGCAGTTCTCCAGAAATTGAGTTAAAAGTTTTCGACATTTTATTTTTTCCAATATGTTTTAAACGTCGAAATGTAATTAAAAAAGTATTTTAACTATAAGAAAGTTATTGGTATCATTTTAAAGGTAATGAATTGGAGAACATTGTAGAATGAAAAAACAAAAATGCCTGTTTGGGTCAATTTTTGCGATTCCCAACGTATATGTATACCTTAAAGTTTATTTTTTCAAAAGTTAAGAAAAGTGACTTAGATCCCTTTGTTTCCCAGGCCTTCAATTAAGGGGCTTCAAATTGTTTAAATTTGAAAAGAGGTTATGTCCATACATGATTTAACTTGATGTGTGGTCCGCAGTGCCGCAAATCCGCTGGGAAATATCAATCGACATAAGCCAATCGCGATGTGAACCATTGTAGACCGCTGATATTGATCTTAGTCAATCTTGCCCTACTATATTGTAAAATATACTGGAAAATTTGAAATGTTGATGCAGAGTGCAGAGATTTAAAATTGAAATATATTTTTATAAGAAAAGAAAGAGGGTATAAAATATGTTTTATGATGGTTTTTACCAGTTTTTTTTTTTTTTTTTTTTTTTTTTTAAATCATGCATTTTTGAACGATGCTCGAGATATGGCATAGACAAAATTATCTTCCCAGAGCGCCTGTTTCTGCCATTGGCCAATACCGCTGTGCTACCTGAGGTATTCAGCAGGTAAAATTATAAATTATTTTCCAAAACTTAATTAAACCTATGCCACAAATACTATAATTAAATATTTCTGAAAAATAGTACTATTGGAATCTCTCTCTCTCTCTTGGAAAAACTTAAGAAACTGTGGCATACCCCCTTCTTACATTTAACAATTCATAAAAATAATAAAATTCTCAACCAATTATTATTTAAATTTGAAACATGCGTATGAAAAGACGAAATATAAATTGAAATAATTTTATGAAATAACTAAACCCACTAAATCTAAAACATATTTAAATAAACGTAATAAATCACTTAACAAAATGTGGCCCATAAGATGAATTCCACCGAAATTCTATTCAAATGTTCTAATTAAATCTAGCAACATTGGAAGAATTCCTCCTCAGCTACAATATTGCCTATTATTCTAGAATAGATTATTTATTCCTGAAATATTTGGGGGGGGGGAGTTTCGATCAGCCTCTATAACTCGCGAAATAAATCTAAGTGAAGCTAATAAGCCGGACTCGAAATCCTAAGATTCCAATATCTGCCTTCGAAAGGATACAAGAGGAAAAGGCAGCGAAACCACGAATAGTAAACTAATTACAATCTCATTTGGGATACTGACATTAAAATATTCAGACAAAGTTCGGTCTCACAGGGAACACTGGAAAACCCATAGGAAATCTTAATGTCGTTTGCGCTGGGATCCCGATTCCATTGAATTACCATGCGCTGGATGCCGAAGACGAAAAGCAATGGACGGAATTGTCTGTGGTTCGATTGGGAATGGTTAAGTAGAGATCTTTATCGTGGCTAATATACGTTTAAGGTGCATTCAGATATTGTATGTTTAATGTGAAGTGTGTGCTAGAATAGGTGTAGTAGTAAAGTGATTGAAGTTAAGAATATCTATCCAGACGATCTGAAGGGATGGCAGGAATTTTCAACCAATATATGATTTATTTATTTATTTATTTATTTATTTATTTATTTATTTATTTATTTATTTATTTATTTATTTATTTATTTATTTATTAGAACCAATCAAAAATGTAATTTAAAAAAACATCAGCTGTTAATAAATTTGAATTTACTCCACAAAAGTTTGAATTTGAATGTTTTTAATTTTAGATTGGAGAAATACGAATAAACTAATAAATTGAGTATTTAAGAACATAAACAAAATAAAACGCTTTGATTATTGCATAATTGCAAAAAACACCCTACTTAAGAACTTAAGGTAATTGGGATAATTTGAAGAAAAAAAAAATAATTGCAATTTTTTATAACATATCCATTTAATAAACCATGCCTTCTAAACGACTTACATTAAATATATATTGACACTATTCTTCTTCTTCTTTTTTAGCACTACAGCCGATTTCCGGCCAAGGCTGTTTCAGTCAGCTTGAACCATCTTACCCTATCCGACGCCACCTTCCTCCATTTATTCACGTCTATATTCTTTAAATTATTTTCCACGCTGTCCATCCACCTTGTGCGTGGTCTACCTCTTTTTCTTTTTCCTTCTGGATTTTCAAATGTTATCTTTTTTGCTGGATTCCCATCTTCATACCTATATACATGGCCGAGCCATCTTATTTGCGATACTTTAATGACTTTTACTATGTTTGGCTCTTTGAATTTAACTTGTAGTTCATGATTATACATTATTCTCTAAATTCCGTTTTCCTTTACCACTCCAAAAATTCTTCTCAGGATTTTTCGTTTAAAAACCACTAATTTTTCTTCATCTGATTTATTCATTGTCCGGCATTCGCTTCCATATAAGACTATTGGTCTAACTAATGTCTTATATATCTGTATCTTTGTATCTTGACCACTATTACTCATTCTAAAATGACAATGGGTCGTAAGTTAGTCAACTTCAAATAAAGGTGTTAATATAAATCCAGCCGTTTCCGATTAAACAAAAGTAATGATATTGTGTTTATAATACAAGATGTATCTATTCAAAATACTTTTCAGGAGAAGATATAACATTCACCATGCTAACATGCATGTGCTAGGCAACGAACGGATTCCGAGAAGGAAAATATATTCTGTTTATTGAAATCCACTCGTCAAACCAATTTTGATACCAATATAGGAAATGATCCATTTTTCTAAAAAGCCCGTCAACAGGGACTAAAACAAATGGATTGTATGGAGGAGCAATATCCTGAGCATAAAACGAAGAGGCATGCATTCCAGGGAAGCAATTCCAGAGTACCGTATTTGATTATGCAA
The DNA here is from genome assembly GCA_963978545.1 of Linyphia triangularis. Lineage (NCBI taxonomy): Eukaryota > Metazoa > Arthropoda > Arachnida > Araneae > Linyphiidae > Linyphia > Linyphia triangularis. Next base: position 18,635,220 of record OZ021732.1, on the reverse strand, counting down.
CGTGGGCAAGCATTACTTGATGATTACTTTAAGCGTACGTTTTATATTTTGTGCATTTTTGTAAAAAGTTTAGTTCAATTTGATTGACTTCTGTTTACAAAAATTACTTATGATTTCCTGTAACGCGAAAGTAACTACACTTTTTGGGTCAAATCAGATAGAGAATATTTTGGTCCATTATTGGGGGACCAATATACTAAGTTTACTTGGACACTCTCTCGTGCTTGAAAGGGACTAATTTCGTTATTGGCACTATTTTTTATCGCACATTTTCAATCCCATAAACAAAACTTTTATTTTTTGTCAGGTTTATCTTCACAAAAATGTTTTTTTTGGCACAAAAAGACTTATTAAATAAGGTTAAACACAATTGTGGTTTGCTCGTTAAAAATTCAACGCGTGATTTTGGAAGATTGTTGTTCAAAGGTAGTCAACTTCATTTATTTAAAAGCAGTACTACTAGAAACATCTATCAAAAAGAAAAAACAGTCACATATATACGACTAATATAAGACTAAGTGTCATATTTAAAATATTAAAAAAGGTCTTTTCAAATAAACACATTACCCAACAACTAGTGTATTTTTAATTTAATAATTAATTTTAAAGTAATTTGAATTTATCATAATTTTTAAGAATAGTTTGGAGATTTAAATAATAAGTACTAGCGATTTAATGTAATGACTGTAGCTGTTTTTTCTAATAACAAATTATTTCTAGTAAGCTGCAACAAACCTATAGCTGGTTAAAATGAGCAAAAATAAGAATATATTAAGAAAGTTTATTATTTTATAAGCACTGTGTTTTACCACACACATTTTCTAAGGATAGTGTGTTTATAATTGAATTAAACAATTACTTTTCCTAAATAAATATTTCATACAATTAAAACTATTTCCTTCAGGAGTAAACGAGTTCAAAATGTAAGAATTTAACTCATTACAGAATGATATAATTGCATTATAAAAGTCTAATTACCATTCGATTTCAAGATAATGAAAAATATTATGTTGTGAGGATTTTAATAAGATTAACACCAGCCGCCGTTCTAATGAAATATGCGCATATGAACTAAGAGAAGTATTTGAAAGTATTTTTAATTTTTTTAATTTAATTAAATGCACTTGTTACTACTGTGTGGAAGAGTGGAAATAAACAGAACAATGTTTATTTCTCTATCTATAATGTACATTAAAAATTGGTTGATTTTTCGTTTGTTTTCCGTATCATTAATGAACTGCGATTAAAGTCCATATGAACATTAAGTTTAATAAAACGTACCTTAAATTTCTCCACTTCCCTTAAGAATCAATAGCGATAAGCTAAGTTTTAAATTTAAAAATAAAATAACATAATAATAAATAATGCAATATTTACTAGTACTCTTGTTTAAATAAAAAGAATTGCACAATTGTTATGATTCTCTCCATTATTAAAGATTCTCATAGACAAATTTCTTATAAACTGTAACAGCTACTTATAGATAACTTATTAGTGGATCTCTACACATACTTAAATTGAGTTTTAATTTCAGTATATATTAAAACTATACAAATGAAAAGGTTTTTACGAATGTATATTTCATCTAAGTGAGGACCATTCAGCCAGGGTTTCATTGCACTAATTTATATTATATAATGTTTTAGAAATATACAGGATTTCTAAAAGAATTTAATAAGCCTTCTTTATTCCATTTCAAGTAGGAAAGTAAGCAAAATCAATTATTCTTTTAAAATCATAGTCTGATAGCATAGAAAACTAAAGTTACCAGCTCTAAGTTATCAGCCGAAAGCTAACAGCTTACTAATGCCTAGTTGGTTTAGTAAAATAAGTGAAATTATAGAAGTTTCAGTTTCTAAAATTGTAAAACAATAAATAACATACCACCAAAAACAATTGTTAATCACAAAATGTTTAATAGTCAAGTTTAATTCCTTGAAGTAGAGTTATATATATATATATATATATATATGACTTTACGTACATATCAAATTTCATTAAAACATCTACTGCCGACATTAAAACTAAATACAATGCAATAGAATGACAAATGTGTATTTACTACTTTTAAATCTTATATTTATTAAGGGGATAGGTGTACACAATGATCGAAAAATAGATTTTTTTTTAATATTTTTGTATGGAATTATTCTGTAGTGTTTAAATTTGTATTATAGCTGCACTAGAAGCATTTGTATTCATGTTTTTAATATTATTCATTTAAATAAGAGTAAGTTTTTACTAAATCCTTGTTTTGTCAAAACATGAGTTTTATTCAAAAAAGGAAAATTTTCTTTAAGTCTTACAGTTTTGTAAAGTTCATCACTTCAACATTTTTACCTGCGTATTTATGCATAAAAAATCCAAAAATAGTTTAGGCATCATATCTTTTAGAATGTAAGTGTTTTTAGAAAAAAGAACATGTATTTATATAAATTATTTTTTTAAATGACAATCAAGTCTTAAAACTTTTAATACATGAGTTAATACAGTTAAAAAAAAGCATAAAAATAATAATAATAATAATTAAGTGTTTAAATTAGATAGTATTTTTTATGTAACTTAAAAACACACATTTTTAAAGTTGTTAAGATAAAGAATCGCCTAAAATTAACCCTTTAAAACTTATATTTATTAAAATCTGTCCTAGCTAGTATGACCCACTAAACAATACATATCTCCATTAGCCATAGGCATGAGGAAGTAATTTTCTGGCAGCAGTCTATTCTAATACACGCTATCTCTCACTAGCGTTACCCCGAATACATTTAAAGAAAAGTTTTGTGCAACTCGAATGGTATTGTCGATTACAGCAACTGCTTTCAATTGTCAGGTGCAATATTTTCCGCTAGTATTGTCCAATGGTTGCATTTGATTACTTCCGTTTCGTTGAAATTTTTCAAAACATTTAGTTATTCTCGATATCTCTAATACAACTTATAACTCATTGTATGTCCCAAATGATGAAAGTTTTTAAACATGAAAGCATCACAAATGAAATGAGATCATAACTGGGGGAATTTATAGATATCATTCTACTGGCTTTGTTATATGCAAAGATACTTGATTGCTTCCATACTTGCATTCTCAAGAGTATTTCGGTAAATATTATTTTTACATAATCAAAATATTGTTGTTTATAATGGTAATTCTGCAGTTTTCCTTAGAGGATAATATTGGGAGGAAATTATTTTTGTTAGGAAAAATGTGAGACAGTACGTTGAGATCCATTTAATGTAAAGTTTAAGTATATCTTTTCGATAACTGATTTCCCATTTTTGTAATCCGTTACTTTTATTTTTTCTAAATGTAATTTCACTGAGTATTTAATTTATTATTGATTGTAGTATATTAAGTGTATTTGGATGACATTTAAAAATTTGTATTCTCTATATCTTTAAAATGTAGTGGTACTATAATGTACATGTTTACCTTTATAAATATAGTTCAAGTATATAAGTACCAATATGCTTTTTATTATTAATACAGCTAATGTAACAAAATTAAAAATCAAGTAAATTGGTTAGTTTTATTAAATTTTCTTTTAGGAAACAATTGTTTTAGGGTTTATCTGCTTTTAAATATCATTAGAACAAGATTTGAGCTACTATTAATAGCACACATTTTAAAGACTATCTTCCAGATGGTCATCCAATGAGAAGAACCTTCATCCGTATATTGAATGGGAAAAAATTATCTACAGCAATTGTTTGCTACCATAGAATTCATTAGCTTTTCATATTTAGCACACTCTATAAATAATTACATTTTCAACACAAGGAGAAGTCATATTTTCTTCTCAAAATTATCGATTATTATTTATATAATTTCCCTTACTATTTTCTTACAGTAGAATTCTTAATTTAAGCTTCCAACATTTTCTTCAGTTTTAAAAGATTTTAAGGAATTTAAAAGGGGAATGTATATTATTATGCAGTATCAAATATTTGGCAAATAATACAAAACTGCATTTATTACTAAAGTCAAACACAATAACAGATTTCCAAACCTATCATAAAACTTTAAACTTACAAGACCCAAGAGACTTACTTCCGTCAATAAAAGAAACATTCAAAGAGGAGATAAGTCCTTAAATGTAGGTTAATGGCAGGTCAAAGTCGCTTTCCCCTACCGTCTAGAAATTCCCTATAAAAATCCCTCCCTTTCTTCTATCGGTATCGTAATTCGCTAACGTAACGCGCCTACGTAATTATCGTAGTGATCTCATGAATTATTAATGAAACCTGATTAGCATGATCGGCGTATGATATTACCGAAGGCAAAAGCACGGGGAATAGTTTAAAAATTCAGCAAAGCGGGGCTTAGGGAACGCCGTGACTTGAATATGATCGGATAAAAATAGAATTAAAAAATAAGTTTAAAAAAATATATATATTATTTTTTTACTTTAACTGAAGGAAATGACTTTGGTTCTCGTCTTTTTTTTTTTTTTTTTTCTTTTTTTTTCCGAGTAGGAGAGTACTTTGTTTCAAACTAAACACCTCTATCACGCAATCGTGGTTTCCTGTAAACGCTTGAGATAAAAGATAAAGAAAGTACGGCACGCACAGACCAGCTGAATAAATAACAAATAGGCTATTAAAGGTGAGTTTATGAAAACGCTTCTTTTTTATTAACTCTAACGGGTAGCTGTCGTTAGGAAAGAGGTATAAAGTAATTACTTAATCGGATAAAATAAGTCTTTTTTGCGTTTAAGGTACTTTAAATGAGTTTTTTTTTTTTTTTTTTAGAAATGAAAGTCATGACTTGTATTGAAAAGTTATGTAAAAAGTGGAACTGATATAAGATGCAGGTATTCTTCCGTTTTCCGGGCGCAAATGTCGCCAAGCGAAGCGAATGGAAGGAAAACACTTTTTTTTTTTAAATGAATTCAAAGAATAGAGCACCAGGACCCAAACGAAATTTCCCCTTATGGTTATAAGAAGAAATTTGGCGAAATTCTACATTATTTGGCGATTTATCGCTTGCGCCCGGAAAACGGAAGAGTACCAAGATGCAATATGCTGATTATTAAAATGTCATAATTTCTCGATCATTTAAATATAAAGAGTGGCTTAAGATTAAAAAGTATACAGAATGGGACTCAAAAAAAGGTTTATATTTGTTTTCAACTACACTAAAATATCACAATGCCTAGTAAATTCGAGCTTATATGTATGAACCCACCATAGTATCTACTGTATGTCTGTCATGGCAACTGCCCCCGCCAGCCTCAGTAGCGTTATCTGTTACCATGGAAACAAGACCTGTCCCATTTTCCACAGGGAATTACTGGGGTATGACATCTATCTCATTTTATGCTATGAACGCCAATTTAGTGCATGCACATCCCTATTCCAAATTGAAGAGTCTTGTTTCCATAGTAACCGCCATCAGACAGACTAACTAGAACTGTTCTCTTGATAGGCAAACAGTATGTTATTGTTAAAACCTTACTAGCGTTAACCACTGCACAAATAAAGTAATCTACATATATGATTTTTTTTTTTTTTTTATAGTTAGAGTGGCTAAGTTAGGTAATGTAATTGTTTAAGCGCAATATTTGCTGGAACTTAATAAATTGGGTATAACAATTTCGGAAGTTGATCAAGTGTATGTGATTTAAATCTGGCATTGACAGAAGGCAGTGAAAGTAGTACTTAGCATATATTTATACTAGCACTAACAGTGTGACCAAAACTAGTCTGGAAGCACGGGACACTTGCAGACAGGTAAAAATATCACAAAGATGAGCATGCAACATTGGACATCAAAATTTATTTCTGGTACTCAACACAAACCCTTTTAAAAACCATGGGTGATCAATCCATAAAATGACTTTTATCAAGTACATATCCATTAGGGTGGTCCATAAATAAAGTCAGAAATACAATTGCATCTTATTTTATCTCTCACATCCTCAACTTTTTCATTTGGCCTACTTTGAAAGTATCCTGAATTTCCTTTCGATAAATTATTATTAACACGGGCCGAAATTAATCTGGAGCTATTAAAATTGTACACAAATTAATTTAAAAAAATAAAATTTAAATATTATCGGATTTGATGTCACTCACTAACATTATTTATTTATTTATTTATTTATTTATTTATTTATTTATTTATTTATTTATTTATTTATTTATTTATTTATTTATTTATTTATTTATTTATTTATTTATTTATTTATTTATTTATTTATTTATTTATTTATTTATTTATTTATTTATTTATTGCTTTTGACCTATTACGATAATATACCAAAATGTCTTCTAATAAATTTATACTTACTCACGCTACATTGAAGTTGAAGATCATAAAAATATATACAGAATTAGCAAACAATTCTGGAAAAATTAATACATTTATCAATATCATACATTTATATTCTCTTAGATTAAAAATATTGATAAAATTAAATAAATAAATGAAACAATCCGTTACGATTTTTAACAAGGTGTGCTCTTCACACTTCTGGACTACAATGCTGGGTATTTGCTATGCAAATGTACAATTTTACTTCAAATGTTCAAGGCTATCCAAATGTTAGGTTATTATTCAACGATTCAGAGGTTAATTAGCACTACCTATTTGTTAAGCCCCCCCATGCTGATGCACTTTCATGTCTAGTGGGATATTTAAAATTGAGTTGACTTCTTACATGTATTTTAAGATATAATGAATGTGTTCCTGAATAGCAGACAATGTCTTTACGTGTGTTCATATTTTATATGTCATAGTTGAATATTATAATTTTTCAGATAATTTTATGATTTATTGCATAATTTTTGTTCATGCCATTTTCGTAGTTTACTTTGAATGCTATATTTACTTATATCTTTCATCTTTTTAGTTTGTGATATTAAAGTTTAGATCAATTGATGAAGTTTTTGTAATATTTATCCTTTGAAAGTTTATTTAATGTGTATTTAAGTGAAATATTTCTTCAGGTGAGTTCAAGTAAGTGTTTTGTCAATAATTAACACCCCTACATTTTTTTTCCCCCGGGGACTGGGGATATTTCTTTTCTCTGTTCTGAGAGATTGAATAGGTTCTCATTAATATTTTATGTTCCTTGTAATTATGTTTAATTCGTAGATTGATTTTATGTATAATTAGTTTTGTACGGTATTTGTGTAATTGTAGAATATATATAGATATTTTTGTTTTATTTTATAGTATCTTTTTGATCAATATGGTATCTTTTTGATCAAACAATACATCACAATCAACATTTTAACTATATATTTTCATAACTATTAGGATGATGAATTTAAAATAATTTGTAATTTGTAAGGTGTTTGTGTAATTAGATTTTTTTTTTTTTTTATGGTAATCTATTTTATCAATATGGTATCTTTTTGATCAAATGATACATTACAATCAACATTTTAACTATATATTGTCATGAGTATTAGGAATGATGAATTGAAAAATATTATAAATACAAAATAACGACATCTTAAAACTCGAAGGTGTTGGTACTGGTTTGGAAAACTACTATTCAATATTTATTAATTGCGAGAACTCGCTGACCCAACTAGTGCATATGAGAACTCATATTTTATCACTTACCTATACTCTTTTTGTGTTTTGAAAGTGAAGAGAATAATTTAAGAGCGTGAGAGGAAATCTAACATTGCAAGTTCTCTCGAGTTAAAGCAAAATTAACATTATTATTTTGTAAGTAGTTACCTTTTCCAAACTCTAATAAAATGGAGACTCCTTAAAAAATCTAATAAACGTTAGAAGGAACGTTCCCAAACATTTTTAACTTTCCCATAATAAATAACGTAAGTTCTCACAGTTCCCAAGATTTTCGGCTCTAAATTTTTTACCATTTGTACTTTAAAACTGCTGCCAATTTCGTCTTTAAAAATTTACAATATACATTGCTTTTTTAAATGCCATAAGTGGTGACAGAAAACATATAGACTGGCTGTGCAATAGTTGTTAAGAAATTAAGTAAGTAGAGTTCAACTAAATTTAATTTACTTTGGATTATGTGGTCAATGAGCATACTCAGCAAAAACAAAATATTTTCCTAATTAAAAAAAAAAAAAAAAAAAAAAAAAAAAAAAACATTTTTCAAATAGTCTTTAGGGTGCTTAATAATTTTACAAAGTTTAATCAGTCTACACACGTTCAAAGTGTGTCTCTTTTATAACTCGAATTATTTAGAATCTGTAATTCAGATTTTACTACATGTTCCTTAACTTTTTCTCTGTACGAGCATAAATCATACTGGTCTTTAAATTTTTTACAATATGATGTTTGCACAATATGAGTTTTTACAAAATGATGTTTACACTATGCACTTTGTATTCGAACTGTGATGGACGTATTAAAATGTAATGTGTGAAACATTTCAAGGAAAATATTGGAAGAACTGGAGAGAGCTGGTGAACTGTGAGAACTGTATTGCCGACATTAGCTATGAAGTACTGCATGTGAAATTTTAAAAGGTAATAGCTATTATTCAAAAACTTAAATAATTCACATATCACTTAAATACACTTTATATCAATAAGTATGATAGTTTTGGTGCAATTATTTTTTTTTTATTGTCTGTCCTTATACTTGGGTTTATAAATAGATCAGGAAACCAAACCTGATTGTAAATCTATCTCAGAATGTTGTATATTTCATGTGGAATTGAATTTTTTTTTATTATAATTCAGTATGTATACAAATACCTATAACACGTACAGAGTGTTCCAAAAAGGACTGACTCATTTGAAAAATTAATTTTAAAATGAAGAATGAAGATAAAAATGTTGTAATAAAATGCTCTAATTTCTTAAGTAGAATACAGCAAATGGTACATTTCTATCGTTTTTCATTCATTTTTCAAATGCCTAAGTTCTTTTTGGAACACCCTATAAATAGTAATTTCTTTCTTAGTTCTAATCACTGTTGACTAACTAATTCGAATAAGCCAACGAACCCAAAAATCAGCTTCACAATTTCAATCGTAACAGTTTCTGCTTCATCTGTTTCTGTTAGTCATTCAACCTTTCGCGTTGCCTTCTATAAATATCAAACGAAACATTTACAAGTATCAACAATTTTGAGTAGAAGTACCACAAAGTCCACCTGGAAATCACTACCAGAAATTACTTTGAAATACTGGTGGATTTTCGTAATGTGAACTTTTAATTTCTCGACTGACTGCTATTCGAGTTCGCTTATGTCGTACTGAGGAAATCTCGTTTGCTAAGCGAAGCCCCACGTTCTTTCCATTAGAGATGAAGCTCAAAATCCATCCAGCCTTTCATACACTTCAGTTTTAGATTTAAAATATGTTTGAGTAAGCTGTCTTTTAAACGAATCTATTTCTGAATAACACATTGTAAATGGTTAGTTTAAGTGAAAGATTGAAAAAAGCATTCTTAGTTGAAAAGCCAATAGGAAACATTTCATTAACTTTATTTACTTAGATAATCAGTAATAGAAAATTGTAGATGATATTCTTAGGTAATGGGAATAAAATGATATAAAGTGTTCACGTGGCGTAATAAATACATACATATTTTTCTTTCACCCATTATGATGCCCTGTCTTGTTAAGGACAAATGCATAATTGCTGAATATCAATTTATACGTTTATCTTTACAGAATATTACAGCTAAATTCTAAAAAATATATATTCTTTAACTGAATATGCACCGGTCTTCCATTAATTTCATCAGAAGCAAAAATTAAGATGAAACCAAATGTTCAGTATATATTATTTTAGATACTTGTGTAAAACTTTATACTTCAAAGCATAAAACATATGAAAAACTCACAACATTCTTTATTATATAATACTTAACTGTTATAAAATAGTTTTATATATTAACAATTAAGTAAAATAATATAAAATATTAGTGATTAAGTAAATAGAAAAACAAAAATGACGACCAACTACAGGCATAAGGTTCATCTCGGTTAGCCCAAGTAAACTTTTCTAAACATCCTACCCCCACCCCCAGTATAGTTCCAGCTAACTTTTAAAACTGTTGACTCCGGTACAATTTACAATGTGTTCCGGAAGATTGTGTCATTCATAAATCATTCTATTGTAAAAGTAATGTTTCCTATTATCCATATTAAAATGAGGTTTAAATAGCTAATATGCATGACCTCTTGTCCTGTATTGTTCCCCGTAGTGAACACTGAACCCTTGAAATCACCCAGTTTAATAAATTTAAACTAAATCAAATACCCTAGACCTCCTTTCTTCCACTGTATACAATATGTAACCAGAGTATATCTTTTATGTATATATTTTATTTATACATTATGTTTATATTCCCAAGTCCCCGTTAAAGTCTAAATTTAATGTTTCCGTTACATGGTTATTCAATCTCTTTTTCCCCACCGTGCCGAGGGAAGAAATCAGTCAAGACTGTGCTACTTAGCAGTGTGTATGAGTGTTAGGATTATCCCCCATAGATCTTAATAAAAGTAAATGTCGATATCTAAAATTTGTCTTATTTATCTAAGAAACATTTACAAATGGCGCCCCAAACGTGGAGCTAAGTGCACTATAAGCGCTTTATATAATATATACTAAAGATTCTAAATCTAGCACCGAAATCCAATGTCGAGTTTCCCAGTATCAGTTATGCTGCTCCACGTTGAACATTTTCCAACAAATCAATCTCCTTCTTGATATAAGGCGATCAGAAATGCACCACATACGCTAGATGTGGTCTAACTAGTTATCGATAAAGTGAAAAATTATATTCCTAGATATAGATGAGATAGTCTTCTTGATGAATTATAACATTCGCTTTTTTATTTGCTATTCCACAATGATGTCCAAATTTAAAAGTTCAATTATTTGACACCTCTAGGTCATTAATAACCTCATCCTCATTGGCTTTAGCTTCTTCTAGAAAAATAGGTAACCATTCATATTTTTTGTAACCATAGTTATTTACAATAGATCAAGTTGACAATTATCTAAATTAAAAGGCATACCCCATTATGAGAACCTAATCTGATAACTTATTTAAATCCCCTTGCAGCTTTGCAAGCAGTTGAAGAATATACATATTTTTATGAGATTCTTCCAATGCCATTGTATTGAACAAAGTATCCGATGAAGCCCATCAAATGAACTGTGGGAATAAATGTGGTCTTTTTAAAAGAAAAGTGTATTTTTTTAGTAGAATTTTACTTTTTTTTTCCAATTAGAATAGAAATGACAATATTTTATTGATATTTTTTTATTTATGAATTTATTTAAACACCACTAAATCCTAATAATATCACTTTAAAATATTATTTTAATTTTATTAAATTTATGTTTTTTCTCTCTCGCTCTCTCTCTCTCTCTGTATATATATATATATATACAAATAATGAACAAAGAAAATTGTTTTGAAAACAAATACAAATTTGAAGACCAACAACTGACTCATGGCTCGATAGAGTTGGTCCAGGAAAAAAAAAAAAAAAAACGCACTTAATATTTGCCCTCAGAAAAAGAACTTCATTCTGTTACATTTTAAAACAAAATTATATTTTCAAATTGAGACATAATTATTATCAATGCAGACGCAAAGTATAAATTACATATTTTTAAATGAGTACATTTTATGATATGAATATTAACAACAGTCCTAATATCGTTATTTGGATACGTTTTCCTAAAACTAATCATTAAGAACACCCCGTAAATATCTGCTCATAAATGACAAATGGAAAAAATCATTTCAGGGAATACTTTTTTCAACTTGCTTAATGTTGTAGAAGAAGACAGGGAAAAGAAGCTGTAAATCAAAACAGGAATGCATTTCAGAGACCCAAAGGCATTTCCGAAAATAACAACAACAGCCCATTCAATAAATCTAGCTTTTTTTTTCCATATACGCACTTAAAAAGCTTTATTTTTTCCCGAAATAATTTTTACAGTCTTGATAACTTTCATAAACGTCAAAAGATTTAAGATCAAAAAAATAAAAACAAAATACTAAAATCTTGCTTACAAGTACCACGAGAAAAAAAATATATATTTTATTTCTAAGCTACTAAACATTGCTGTCAAACGCTTTCTTCTGTTTGATGGCTCGTTTTAAGAAATATAACAATTTACAGAACTAACTGTAAAGGGGAAAAAAAAAAACCTTACCGATCAATTCTCAAAATACATTTTTTACCACTCATTTGAATGTATGTGTTGAACTCTAGAAATATCCTATCTTTAATATGCCATGCTTAAAAAATGCACTTAGTTAATTGCCTAGGATGCCATTTTAAATGAGGGGGAAAAAACTCTAGAATTGGAATGTCATTTTTACTCCATTTTGAAATGCAATTAGATTCGTTTTACAATAAGGTCATCAAAATGTTTCTGTCCAGTGGGTTTTCAATTTAGCACTTTTTTCTTCCCATTAATTTTTCTTTCAAAAAAAAAGTGTTTGTCAAATCAATGTTTCTTTATTCAGTTTGCTTATGAATCGATTTTAAAATCGTAACGTCGTATCCTGAAAATAATTTTTCCGACGTATTTAGCTTTTCTTCTTTTAAGCAGTTAAATTAATGTAAACAGAAAGAGAAGTTTCTTTTTTATGTGTGTATGTGTAAGGGAAATTATCTCTTTTTTTCTCTTTTTTTTTAGTTTGACATGGTATGTTAAACATATTTTGTTTGGGAATCCCACTCGAGCTTGACTTCTTTATTTCGGAAACCAATTTCCCTTGAATTTGTAATCTTGGACTGTAACTAGCTACGGGAACCCAGTAATGGATATCCCTACGCGGATACATAATTTTGAGATAGTGTATAAAATATGTCATTCTTTAATTTATCATTAAATTGTTGAATAACAGTTAAAAACAAGATAAGAAATAATAAAAATAATATGGAAAATGATGATAAAGAGAAATAATAAAGAAATATGTATACTTGCTCATTAAACTTTCAATGAATTCAAATTCAGTATTTGCGTATTATCCCGTCGAGTTTTGGCGAACATTTTTGCTGGCGACAAAAAATTCTAACTTGGGATCCTCGGATATTCAATTTGAATTATCACAGGGAAAGAGGAAATAAATGCCTCAGCAGCACAGCGGACCAGGCATCCGTCTGAACCGACCGTTTTGACTGACTAATTTATTCGGTTTGGCAAACCTTTTGTCTTCCCAACCGTTGACGGGATAATACGTAAGTATTCAAATTCTCAACAACAAATGTACGGATTTATTGAGCGTAAATAGATATGAGCTCTAAAAAACAAATTTATAGTGGTGGTATATATGAGGGATTTGAGATTTGAAGGTCGCAGGTGTCACGTTTTATTTCATTGAATTTACTGAAACTGATTGAATTCAGTAATTTTCCGAAATTTACTTTTCTGGTAAACATCTGCCATGCTCTTTGGGGCATTTGAAAGAGAACCCAAACTCATACCGAAACTCGAATGAGATATTTTGGCGCGTGTTGTGAAGTCGTAATAAAGGGTTTTATCCCACCAGGGTAATGGGATGACATCCACCATATTAAATATCATCCACCATAAAATTATCAGCACACTGATGCATAAATTCATAAACAAACTGAATCAGCATCAGTAAAAACACAACGCTCATGTTATTTGATAATTCTCAAAGCATCCACAGATTAAACTGTTCTGAAGCCTTACTTTTTCTGAAGCCAACTTATTTTAGATTTGTTACATTCTAAATTTTCAATCTAATTTTTCCATAATTGATAACAACCCGAATGTTACGAATATTTTGAGAAAGCATTTCTGCTATGATTCACAAATTTTTACCTAAATGCAAAGAGATTTTGTTTTGTTCATTGTTAAAAATTCAATTTCTTTGGTAGTTTTTCATTCGATTGAGCTCTAAATGTTGATGGCATTTCTTCTTAAATATCCTGATTAATTCGTGTGATTTAAAATTAAAACCATTGCTTTATTAAATTTTTCAATAAAGGAATAATAACTTATATTTCTGATTTCATGAGCTAAATTAAAATTGATAATTCCAAATATTTATGTTTTTTTTAAATTAGATTATTAATTTAAACAATGCCTTTAGTTTAAATGATGCACTAAACATTAATGCTTACAAATGCTTGTGTCAAATTGGTTTGCTAACAATGAATAAACCTCTTGTTGAAAGCGGTGACTTAATAATATATATTTCCCTATACTATTTATATTTTACATTATTCCATACAATTATCAATCACCTTTTTGTTTTAAAATGTATCTTTTATCTCTTAACTGAAGAGCAGAAAATATGCTTTACAATTAACCTTCTTTAACTCATCGATATTACTTTCGAAAATACATTATGCTTTAAAAACAGTCATCTATGGTATGATTCTGCCGATAATTGATAATATTAACAATTGAGGATTTCTATAACACTTCAATTGCATGAATTAGTCGATGTTAATTTGCATGATGAAGCAAATATATATAAAAATTATATTTATAAATTCACTATAGGCTAAAAATCATACTCTAATGCATATTGTGTAAAAAAAATTATTGTAAATATAAAAAGCAAACATTAAAATAAATAACCTTAAAATCAAAACATTAATAAGTTTATGAAACAGTTAACAAAAGTAAGAAATTAAGATAAAATGTAAGAATTTGAAAGACTTTAAGAAATACTGATGCAATCATTTATTATTTTTATACTTATATAATTGGAGATTCACATTATTGGAAAAGTTTTAAGTAAGCAATTTTGATAATGGTTTAATTTTTCTGCCATGTAATAATCGGTTTACTTCCAAAGTTATTTCTTTCATAAAAGTTTCAGCATAGATAATATTTTCTTATTTAACTTACTAACTAAGGAATTTATATTAATTGGTGTACATGGTTCCTCCACAATTTCATAATTTCGGTAATATACCACTTTTTATTTATTATTAAATATTATTATTATTATTTTATTTATTTTTTTTGTAAATTTTTTTTTATATTTTCGAAAACTGACCATTCTAATATTTTCTTTAAAAAATAATAATAATCAGCTACTTACATCAAAGCAAATTTTAAAACAACTTATTAACCGAATATTTTATAATTGCTATTTAGGTTTAATATAAAATAAGATATAATACTTATAAATAAATATTATAATTCAGAAAAATTACAAGTTTGTGACAACTGCACATTTGCAGTAATTATAACATTACAATAATCCATAGTAAAACAAGTTTCATTTGAAATGAATGTTTTTCGTGAGTGAATAAAGTCGTTATAAGTATATAATTATATAACAAAGTTTAAAATAGGTTCTAGAGTCAATATTTTCATTATTTGTATCCAAGTAGAGATTAGTTATTGTTTTAAAAATAATTGTCTATGTATGAGTATAACATGAAAATAATTGTCTATGTATGAGTATAACATGAAAATAATTGTCTATGTATGAGTATAACATGAAAATAATTGACTAATTATATTAATTAACACACTAAAGTATTTAAAAATCATTATTACATAACTCTTTTTATCATACTTTGAAATGAAGTAATTCAGGCTTTTAAGATAATAAAAAAAGTACACTTAAACATAAAACTAGGTACAGACCTTTTAAGTATATGAAATACTCTGGAAGAAATTCCTACGATATAAAATACATAATAGTCTGAAAACTAAAGAAAATACTAGCAACATTATTGGTGCATGAAAGCTGATCTGTTTATATTACATCTAAAGCATATATTTTGCATTGGTCTTTTAAGTATTCACATCACACACTATTCAAATCTTTCAAAAACACTAAATTTCAGTTCTCTCAGAAATTTACCTTAAGATATCAAACTGTATTCCTTGAACGAAAAATATCAATACAATTAAACATGTACACGAATCTATGTCATGTCGTATTTTGCTACTCTTACATAATTACGTGTCTTACCACCAAAAAGATGCCATATGGGATTTAAATTGATAACATGATTTTTATATAAATTCACTTATTCGTTTTATACTACTCACACACGAAGATTACCTATTGAAGATTCGTATTTATAAAAAGTCTTAACGGAATAAGTAATATTTTTACTGGAATAGGGTAGTCATGTTTCTGAAGAGTTGGCATCAAAACTGAATTTGCACAAACTTTGTAACAACCTAGAATATATGCCATGAATTGTACAAATTTGACATAACCCTTCTTTAATAAGCGTTTTGGTATGCTAAATGAATTTTGGCCTAAACTTCATAGTATTTCTTATTTAGTTTTTGCATATCTTTTCGTAAAGCTGCACCTACCTCAAAGGGTAAGAGCATTTAATACAAAGAAAATAGTCCATAAAAGCCTGAGGAAATAAAGTAAAACATTCATGCTCTCTTTCAAAACATGTAAGATGAATAAATAATAAAGTACAAACAAATAAAAATAAATATAGAAAACTAGATCAAAAGACCAGAGTAGTAGCACTTGTTCTCTCCAGAGAAATTGCTAGTTTAGATAATAATGTCTAGAAAGAAGGAGGTTTCAAACTTAACTTCATCACTCTTGTCTACAAGGGACATGCCACAGTTTTTTGTAAAAAACGGTTGCAATAAAACAAACGGTTTCTTAGATTAAAACGTTGTAGATAATTAATTTTCTTAACTATCTCTAAAAATACGTAACGTATTTTTTAACTGAGTTTGAATTATGCTTTAATGAGTTTTTTACAGTTTCGAATCACCTTTCCTCGAGGCTATACCAACCCACTTTATCATTATATTAATTTACAGCTGAAGAACTATTTCGGAAGAAAACTAAATTTTAACACTTCATATAATGCAAAATTAGCTGCTTACGTTACTTAAAGAACTAGACCCCTATCACAATCTCATTTACCTTTTAACTTCTACATCTTACGTTTCATTTATATTTAATTGCTAATTAACGTTATTTCTGAATACATGAATAATACACAAGATAATTATTCTAACATTATTTTAAAAGAGTGCTTAATATCGATGGAATTGTGTTTCACATTTTTAACCAATCTAAAATTTAACTTACTCAATTTTTGAAATTCGCTATATTTTAAATAATTCATATTAAAAGGAAAATACAAATTACAACTAGAATTTTGACGTTTTTGAACAATATGACTTTTGAAAAACAGAATTTTAATAAGATATCATTAAGGAAAAAATCTTATAACACAGAGTAAAGAAACTGGTTATTCTCTGATAAATATGCAACGATATAAAACAGAATATTCTATATTAAATAATCTATTATAAAAAGTAAAAACTATAAACTGTTACATTTTTTTTTTTTTTTTTTTTTTTTTTTACTTTTATCTAGTATTTGAAAATTAATTAAAAATTGTTTAACGGAAAAGTTGTGTTATTTATATAAATAGGATTTATTTAATCAGTTTATAGATTTTTTATTATTTTAAAGTACATTTATAATAATCACTGTTTTGTAACAAAAGGAAAATCAACACCCTTTTATTTAAAAATGTAGTTTCTATTTAACGTCCAATCGCTTTTTAGAAGTTTATTTTCTTTAAAACAAACATTTAAGTTTTTTCAGAAATCTTTGTTTTCAACTCCAACACTACAGTTTTTTCTAAACAACATGCAAAACAAGAATATTGATAAGTTTGCATTTTTTCCAACAAATATCTCATTTAAACTTGTTTTTTATGGTTTAGCTAAAACAGCTTTTTCTTCCTTTGCTATAAATCGATTTTAAAAGCGCCAGGAATCTGGCCTCCAAAACAACTGATGTTATGTCGATTTATCAGCAAAGGAAAAATTAGGAAAATATAAAGGTGAGGAAGCGATTCAGACCATATGTTATCCTTTTAATAGCAATGATCGTAATTAAATATTTCAATGTTAATTTTTTATATCTTAACTAATTAACAATGATTAATAAGAAAATTTGCCAATCGACGCTTGAGTTTTTTTCTGGTGCTAATAAATTGCGCTTGTAGTTCCACTTACTGTTTTTTAAAAACCATAAAATTAATTTTCCAAAAAATCTGAAACATTCAAAATATACTTTTATAAATTTTAATAAGCAAGACATAGGATAAAAGAGTCATTGCTTTTAACTATTTCCAAGTCGTTTTAAATTGGTTAAGGATGTTGCCATGATAGCCTGCCATTTGGTTATAATTACTTTTATTATTATTCTTGTAACCTCACTAAAATGATTTAAAAAATGTCAGACATTTTTAAATTCAGTGTGAATATAACTAAAGTTCAACTTTCAAAAAGCTGTATAGATGGAACAACTGATAATAATGACCTGAAATTTAACCTGAATACACGTGAAAAGGGAATATGGTATGTACATGCCATTTTCCTTATGAATCTCTCATTGAAGAATCACCTCTGCTTGCGAAGCTCTTTTACTTAACAGCCTACTTTTACTACCAGTGACTGTTCGACAGTAGCTCTGAAGACGTTCTGGACAGTAAAAGTTATGAAAAAATACTGTTGTCTGATATCTGCCAACAAGAAAATGATTTTGAAAGTCGAAGCACATATCCATTAAAAGGAAACCTGGCATAGGGTTAGAAACTAATTCCTTCGATATTAATAGAAAATGAAGCCACAGCATTGCAGGTACCAATACGCCATACCATTTCTTCTTTCTTTGCTTATATTCACTTTAAATTTCAGGCCTTCTGATGAGTGTTTCTTTTTTATCGATTTTTGAAAGTTGAACTTTATTTATGACTATGTTGAATAATTATTTAATATGCGGTGATAATATCGATAAGAAACACAAATAATATTATATATTATGATTACATAACGTCAATGGTGGAGTGCTTAAGAACTTAGCTTTATAGATGCTAAACATTTATCGAAATTATTTTTTTTTTTAAATTATTCACCTTATATATTGTTAAACGGAGAATAATGGGACTAAGTACCATTCCATTAATAGAATTAATAATCAATAATTTTCAAATTAAACTTTTTGCTCTGAGTTTAATTTGATGCCTAAAATGTAACCCACACGTAAATGCAATATTTAATAAAAGGTTTAGTAAATCGTATATTGGTTACTTTGATACATCAAATTACGACATAAAAAATTATAAAGCTATTTTGAAAAATATTTCATCACTATAAAAAATTTTATCATTGTTACTTATTATCATTGTTATGAAAAATGTTCTTTTTCGATTTTTGAATGGTATATGCATGTGTTAACCAGAATTGCACATTTAAAAGTTAATTTAAAAGATTAAAATAAATTATTGAATTATTTTATTTCTAACAAGATTATATATTATTTACGAGATTATATTATATTACTAATTTCATTTTAAAATTTTAAGTAAAATGTTAATATTTAATAATAGTAATTACAATGAAAAAGAATCTATACATAATCAATCATTTATTAATTATAATAGTGCATCCTTTATTCAGCAAATACTAATCGAGGCTGTTGATCTCGGAACAAATTACATTTTTCCAAGAACTCCCGAATATTTATCTTCAAAACACAACAAACCATTCCCCGAACTGCCAGTAACCATTCAAAACTTCCAAAATTGCCATCTGACACTTCTAAGACGTGTCCAAACCCCTCAAACTTCCCTCAATAAATAACCACAAGATTTCCATCTCGAAATCCCCTCAAACTATCGAAGACTTTTAATTAAAACAGAGCTAAGCCTCGTTCGTATCTCAGCTGACAGGACCGGGAGAAGTAAAGAAAATCACACAAGCCCCCCACCATATCTATATCATAAATTTCTAAACAGAACAGATTTAATACTCCTTATGAAGGCATTATACTTGAGCGAGCGTAATTACACGGGATTCTTTTTCTCCAACATCTCACACAGTTTTCGAAACCCTAGACGAAATCCTATCTTCGGAGGAATTTTGCATCACAGACTCATTTGTGAGGCATTTAATAATTAACGCGTTTTGCAGCAGGGGATAGGGTTGAGATAATTAGAAGAGAAAACAGAGGAAGTAATTAAATCTCTTAAACTATCTCTTTTAATCTCATAACTTCGACTCGGGGATCTTTTTTTTTTTTTTTATGATTGAAATATATTCTCTGAATGATTTCTGTGCATTTTGGAAACTTTTGTTGCAACGGAATCTATTTCGGAGCTACATGCTACAGCAAGAGAATGCACTCTCAAATTCGTGCACCTTCCATCAAACTTTTGTTATTGTATAGAACCAATGCACTTCAGCCGTCACAAAAGATATAATCTCAGTTTGATTAATTTTGTTTCTGTTCAGTTATAACTAACTTTAGCATTTCCTTTAATAGATTTTCGTAACTATAGAAAACTAAAAACTGCAGTGCAATTTGTTTAATTTCTAGTTTCGTGTCACCAATTTGAATGATCACTCTATTGATTATATTTTGTAACATTTGTTGCAACTTTATATCATCTAAGGGTTACAGTTGTGCACCTACTTTTGTTTCCCAAATAATATCAACGTTCTTCAGACATCAGACTTGATGAGATTCATTGTTCTATTGAATTCCCTTAACTATCGAAAATTTTCGTTGGAGGTTTATTCGTTTCATTTTTAATTTCGTGTCACTAATTTGAATGCTTATACAATCTAACTTACATGTTTATAAAAAAATGTCTTAGCTTTAATTTTTTATATGTCATTCTTTTTTAATGAGAATTGAAAAGTTTCAATGGTTTTTAATTTTGTTAGTATTTCCCTAAAAGTGCAAATTCCTGTTAAGTTTTCATAATTGAGAATATGAACTTAACTATATTTTTAAACAAATAAAATTTTGACGATACGGTGGCAACATTTTGAAATCGCTCATTGAACGAGACAAAAAACGACCACAATGCATGAAATGGGCTATTTTGGTCTTCAGACCTAGCAAATAAAAACAAAATAAAAAAATGAGGTATTAACTGTTAAAATAGAGTATTTTCATTTTGAGTATTGTTTTGAATTATGAAATCATTCATTGAAATAATAAAAAAAATATATATATCAGACAAAAGTGTACACACAAGTAAAATACTATTTTAATTGCATAAACATGCGAGTGTGTCTTTCAAAATATTCTATACTTTACTCTACATTTTAAAAAATCTCAAAAATATTAATTTAAAAACCAATTTCTGAAATTTCTAAAACATTTTAAATTAAGAGAAATTGAACAAAAAAGATAAATTCGTCTCATGATTGAATAGAATCCTATTTCCTTTCAGAAAAAGAAATTTCTCGATAATATGAAATAATTACAAAAGCAAGAGAGCAGGGATGATAAAGAAAAGAAAATAAGATGTTCATTCCATTTCAATTGTTCAGTTTCATTAATTCTGCATTTTTCTTTGCCTTTATTTCAGAAATTGTACATTTTAGAATTAATTTCCTTAGAAGGAAAAATATATGTAACCTACCTCCTCCCTCTACACTGTAAATCTTTTACTAGACAATATTTTAACTATTTAAAATTTATAATCCTGCACAAAAGTTTAGACACATCACAAAATTGGTGTTTTATAAAATAGTATTAATACAGAACATTTAATCTTTTTATCATTTAATACTATGCACATATTGCATTCAAAATAGAAATTTCAAAATGAAAAACAAATCTCTACCGAATTAGTCGCAAAAATAATATTCACCACAAAAATCTGTTGTCTAGACATAAGTTACATTTTTTTAAGCAAGCGAAACTTTTTAGCTATCAATCAAGCTTTTACGATGTTTTATCAAATCAAAACCACGGTTTTCATTAAAAGCACGAGCTTTTGCAAGGTTTCAGGCTTGATTTATGGCTTTTTTAAGTTAAAAAATGGTGGAATACTGCTTTCCAAAGGTATACAACTTTTGTAAGAATTCCTCTTACATTTTCGATTGGATTACAGTCTAGACTATTAGCAGGCCAATCGAGAACTAGACTGTTTTGGATCTAAACCACTTTTTCGTTGACCTGGATGTGTGAATGGAGGCATTGTCTAGTAGAAATTTCCAGTTTGATCCACTTAAAAGCTCATAAAATGATAGTAAGTTAATTTCTAGAGTTCCCTGGTAGGCCTCAGAGTTTTGTTTTCCCTTTAAAAACGTTAGGGAAGTTTGGCCTTTGAATCCAGATCCTCACCAAACCATGACTGAACCTCTACCTTGACGTCAACTAAACTGAGTTACATAATCTTTATGAAGATCATGCCAGTGGTAGAAAAATCTTTCTGGACCATCTAGGCTCCACTATTTTTCATCACTGAAGACCACTTGTACCCTTTCGTCACTATATGACATGTGCTTCTGAGCACCTTTCAGTCTTGCTTCTTTGTGATGAGACTGCTAATGCGTTTAAGTTTAGATTTTTTTTAAAAACCCGCATTCCATAATTCTTCAACGTACTGTTTCCCGTGAAACTTTAATGGTAATTATATATTTGATCTGATTTGCTGGAGTATTGTGGATTTGAAGTCAGTTTCATAATTTGTCTATCATCCCGTTTGCTGGTCTTTCCAGGCCTTCCTCATCGTGATTTTGGTTGATATGTGTTATTATGTGTTAAAACTCAATAATTACCTCTTTTGGAACGATTTAATGCAATTGAAATAACAGAAATGGATTTATCTCTGACCTTTAACTTCCAAATTCTTAAAATCTTTACATAAGAAAATTGCTTAGACTTAGGCATCATTCTAACCAGTGAAAATTACTTCTTCAAACTCGGTAAATTATTTAACTCGTGCTATCGTACTCGTCAAATTAGCGTCTTACCTCGTTTGAAAAAGTATTAATTCCCCACTAGTGGCATAAATAACTGCTGTCAGTTTGACATTATATCCAACAATATCTTCTAAATAATGAATGAAATAAAAATAAAACAAGAAAATTTTCATCATACGATTATACATATCAAGGCTCAATTAGCACAAACAATCATTGAGATTAACAACTTTTTATAGAACGTTCTTGTTGGTCTATTTCTCCCATTAAATTACATATCGGTGCTTGATTTCCAAAATAAGCAGAAACAATCAACTCTCATTAGACACATCAGGTTAATAGAAGCTGTAAATGACTATAATGAGTTGTAATCATTTTTCGTTACGCTTAACGAATGATTTCGTTCATTTAATCTTTAAGGGTTAGAGGGGTCGGAAGGCTCTATCTAGCCATGTTAAAAAGGTCATTTTTTATGTACCTTTTTCTAAGAAACTACTCATAGAATTGGTTTAAAATTTTGTGCAGTCAGTATTAAAACACTTTTACGTAGATAGACATGCTTTTGTAAAAATGAAATTTTGTTTAGGATTTATGATGTTTTGAAATTTTTTTATAAAATTTTCCTAAAAAAGGCGGAAATTAAAAAAAAAAGAAGAAACTAATCAATATTTCTATAAAAACATATGTCTGTTTGTGTAAAAATACAGTATGTACGGGGAAAAAATTTTAAAGCAAAATATTGTGTAGATCTTGAGAAAAAGGTACATGTGTATGAAAAAACAGCATTTTGACAAAACAGCATTTAAAGTACAAAGCAGAAGGATTTTTTCAGAGATATAATTTTTTCGAAAAATATTTTAAAATGCTTCGGATGAGCGTATTTCTCACCAAGTTAAACCATTTTGTAAAGAACGTTTCAAATATTATGATACGCTAAAAATCTCAAATTGGATTTCGAGAAAAAAAAAATTGCCTTCCGCCCCCCGCCTCCTTCCCTTTAATGTAATTTCAAACACACTAATGATGTTTGAACTTTGATTCATATACCTCATTTTGACCCATAATAAATTGGCCACTATCAAATTTGTACTGATATGTTTTATAAAAGAGTTAACACGTTGAGGAGAGCTTTAAATGAGTACAATGCACTGTAGTGGGTTTTCTTTTTGATGGGGTCTTATTTTGATTACTTAATTTTGATACATAATAAATTTGTGATTTAATTCATACTTTTTATATTCTATAAAAGAGTTATTCAGTTACTCAATACAAAAAAAAACAAAAAAACATTATCAAAAACAAAAAAAATATCTCACAAACGACATCGAACACTACAGTTATCTTGATAAAACTTATCCAACTGCTTACTCTCCCCCCCCCCCCCGGCACACACACATTCTCCATTCCCTCCCCCCACGATACGGATACTTTTATTTCCAAGCAGCCGGAGAATTAACAACCCAGTGAATGTAGCACAAAACAGGCTGCCTCAGTCCCCACAGGTAAACCATAAAAAAATCCGTCTTTGTACCAGCAGTAAGTACCACCCCCTCCTACTGTCCATCACAGGCCAACCACCCTTCCAAAAACTTCGCGTTAAAAAGGCTTTCTATGAAATTGAGGCAATCCGAACTGCATTCGTAAGAGACATATATATTTCCGGTCCGTATGTACCGGATAGAGCAATTTGGTAATGGGTCAGGAATAGCCGGATAATGCGTCTCTAAAACCGGATTTATATGATGCGTGATTTGGTACAATGCGGGTTTGAGGTTGTTCTGACGGGGTGGTACATCAATCTGAAATGTCCCTCCCTTGCAGAACGATTTTGGGTTTTGTCGATGGCACCATAAACGATATTCATTTCCAAATCCCCCTCCTTCTAGGAGATTTGAAGAGGTGGTGTTCAAAAAGTGTTTTGTCACACACAGATTCAAAAAAACTTTATTTTAGTCTATTTTATTGTACGATTTTATTTACTTTCGTAAATCTTGTATTTTATGATGAAATACCTAGCTATAATCCTTAATTTGGTCTCAAAAACCAAAAATAATAAAATATTAAAGGAATTAGGAAAAATTTAAAAATTCTTTACAATGTTATTACACTTTTTTACTGTCGTAAACCCATTTATGTATGATTATTTTTTTTTTCAGTTCAGTATGCATTATGATAAATTATTTTATGTTTAAGGCTCAGATCAAGTTATTTGAAACCTGGCGCTAGACTAAATTTAGTTCATTGAATTATAACATGTATTAGTATTTTAACAAAAATGGGTCAATACCTAATAGCACAAATAAGTTGTTTATGTCAAATTCCTCAAAGCTTATACATATATAATCGGCTCTGGCAATTTGGGTTGGTTGGTTGTATTCAGATTATCTGGTGCCGTCAGCAACACGAGGGCTATAATGCGCTGAAACATTCGCCATTAGACAAGCCAACATACATTTACAAACACCTATGCCTAACACGGGACTCGAACCCGCAACCTCGAGGTCTAGAAGCTAGCACGCTAACCACTATACCGTTTGGTCGGCTCTGGCAATTTGTGTGATTTGAGTGTAGGGCTAATCCAACCTTTTTCTACTCACAGCAACTCGTCCAAACCATTCGCCAATGAGACAGAACCAAACAATTCTAAATTTAAATAATATATACACATAGCGAAAAAACATGGAAAAATGAGAATACGAAATAAATAAGGATGTTTTTAACGATTCAAGTTTGTGTGCTTCCATAATTTCTGTGATTAATTTAATCTTATATATAAGTAGCTGAATACATTTACACAGTTTTTAACATATGTCTCATTCTTTATTAACTTCGTTACTTAATTTCTTTAAATAAATTGCGAATAATGAAAAGAAACCTTTCAAACAATAACCTCATTTTTCTAAATATTTATATTAGTTTTCTTGTGATCTATAAAACATTATTTATATTGAAAAAACAAGGAGCTATACTTTACTAATGAAGCATAAATGTTTTATAGTGACATGGAAATGCGAGATATTACATATTTATCTTATAAATACATTCTTGTGGAAAAAGCAGAATATATTAAAATTAAAAGGTTTATGTATGTTAATTTTTTCTTTTGAATAAATGTTCTATGTTTTATCTTATCTTAAAGATTTATTTTCCCATAAAAATGAGCGGATAATTATTAATCTTCAGTTAAAATAACAAATGTGGGTGTGTTTAATTTTGTTTTAAATTTATATTTTAGATATGACATTTTAAGGAGTTTTTTGTCATTTGAAAATAAAAAATAATAATTCATAAAACTATTTAATGCTTTCCAATTTGATTCTAGAGCATTCCATTAAATTTCAAAATAAAAATTTTCGTTCTACAATGTTTTCTAAATTTTTTAGCAATTAAATCGACATAAGAAAATCTATAGCTAATAAATTATAAAACTTCTCCAAACATAGTTACCTTAAAAACTTCCTTAAGCTGATTGAAAACACAAATAAAGATATTTGTTCTTACAAGAAAAGTATAATAATAAAAAGAAAAAGAATTCATTTCTGTAATGAGGTCCATTGTAAAAATTATTTTCTCTGGGCACCACATTTGATTTAGTTTAGAACTATAAAATTGTTGATTTTTGTAAATGAATGTTCTTAATTATTTTAAAAACAATATTTGTAACAAAAATAGTTCTTTGTAAGTATTTAATTATCTAGATTAAAATATTTTATATTATGAAATTGTTTATTTCTAAACATACAATTAGTTTATTGCTAGTAGTGTGTTTCATTTTGATATATTCAAGCGTTTTTTTGCAAATTCAATAATTGGATGATAACTTCCACATCTTTCATTTATTTTTAAAAAAGGAACTAAAATATTTAAAATTAGCAATTTGCTTCACAATAAAGTCAGTTATATTTTAAGTTATTCATAGAAAATTAATCATTATACATTTTATAGTTTACGCAGACATGTAATGGAAAATTGGGGATTTTATTTTCACTAAAAAGGAAGATAATAGCTTATTTTTAATAAGCAACTAGCATTTTCCTATAAAACATAAACAATTAGAGACTATTTAAATTGGTTTTTGTTATATCTAAACAAATAGCGCTACTAATGAAGTATATATTTGAGTAAAAGTTTTTAAAAAAAAAAAAATACTAAAGGTCTTGTTCTTGCTATGTTAGAAAATATCAACCGGAATTGATTTTTATTGCTAACCCATGAACCGAAAGTGCCATGAGACCTATCAAATAAAGTGCATTTGAGTCGACTACACTGTTTAGAAAGTAAGAAAAAGAGGTCAATGTCAATTACACGTAGAGGGTCCAAGTGTGGACAAGGCCTAGAACTTTATGACTCCACACATGTAAGGTCTCGCCGTAAACGCTTTCGAAGGAAATCACATTTTTTCCCTCAAAGTGGACAACTACTTTAAGCGTTTCCTGTGACACACGTTACTTTATAGTGCTGCATTGTAATGAACTTAAGGTTGAAGACATGTCAGGTTTTGATTGCAAAACATTTATCTTTGGGTTAAATTAAACCCAGCGTGTTATGTTAATGTGTTAGGGATTCCAGCAACAATCGATATGTGTTTCTTTTCAAGCTGTTATAAAAGGTTGGGTTGAATAGTCTTTGGAACAGCTAAATATAAAAGCATTAATATATAAGGAACAGCATTAATATATAAGAGGGCTGGCTGAACTGAAACATTGAAGACTGAAAAGAGGAATGATAATACATTTTATTTTTTAAGAGGAAACTAAGTATTTTAGCTCATAAATTTGTTTCGCAATCTTTAAATCAATAAGCTATGTTTTATTTAAGTTGTGTATTGTTACAGCGCCATGTATTGTAGTTTGTAATCCATGTAAACATGTACTGAAATATTAAGAGTTTTTTCACTTAAAAGAAGATCATCGCTCATTATTTAATAAACATATTGTATTTCAATTAAAAGTCATAAATATATTTTAATTTTTGATTATTTTAAATTCATAAAATTACCCTTTTAAAAGTATTCAAGTATAGATTTCTTTGCAAGTTCAAAATGCTATGTATAAATGGCTTGCCACAGTTACAATATAAAAGCAAGAGCTATGGAAAGTTATACGGATTATTATCCATATAACCATGCGATGCTTTTTGCCAGTCTAGGTATAATAGTTATCATTGGTATATATAGACCTGGATAATCTCATAAAAATGAGTCATAATCATAAGCATCGTCCTTCGACATTTTTATGCTCTTTATTTTATAAATTAATGGGAATAGGTACAATAATTGGTAAATTTTACTTCTATACTGTATTTATTTAGTTCGATGATTAAAGACTCTGTCTATCCGTCTTAGAGCAGCATTTGCAGCCAAAAGAAGGAAACATCCTCTAGAGTATATTTCCCTAAATTATCCCTTTATAATTTTTTTATTAGGCTGTATTTGCATAGAAATGTTTATATTTACACATCACTCGTTCATAGGTAAATTATCAAGGTATAACCAAATCATCTCTTGAAATCATCATCTCGAAATCAGGGGTTACAATAAAAAGCCAACAGGATTACAGGATAGTCAATACGGTTACAGTGGTGCTAATTGACAAAAATAAATGTGGCCATTACAAGATGTCCAGTACTGTAAACTTGCTATATATCTTGCAATGCACATATTTATTACTTTCTGTTAAATACAAGATATCTGTACATAAAAAGTTTGTGAATTCAAGATACCCAGTATACGGAAAGCAGACTTATGGTCAATAAAAGTGAAACCATATCATCGATTGAAATCAGCCATTAATACAGTCATCAAAGGCCTACTGAACTTATAAGATTGTCAGTATGATTACAATGGCTGCAATGGACAAGAAAGTAATAAAAATGGGCATTACAAGATATTCAGTACCTAAAAGCATACTAGATTGTTTGACTGCAAACGTATTTAATTTTAAAGGCTTATTCACAAAATAAAAACTGTCAAATATCTTGTAAAATCACAACCAGGGCCAGATTAAACTTTAAACATTCATTCAAACTCAGCACCCTCCCAGATTATGTTACAAGTAGCACCATAGCTCTGAAAATCTATCGGTACAACACGTCAATTTGTCATTTGATACAACTTGCAACAACTACTTTGCATAATCTTTCAACGGCTTTCCCATCACAGATTTACGTATACCCTTGCTGTTAAACGTCGCAGCACCTTCGCACAAAATCTTACCCGGATATATCCGGCAGCATGTCATACGGGCAATTATCTTGCCCGAGCCGGATCATCCCTTGAAATTGGACCATAATTGCGGGCGTCGTCAAAACCTTTATGACTCGACATACCAGTGTCGATGATTAACTCGAGGAAGAGAGTTAATTTCTGGTTAACTGTGTTAGAATCAGGGGTTTAACTCAATTTAGGACCAGTAGGTGGCTCTCTCCTCGATGGCCTAAATTATAATAATCTCGACTGCGGTTACGATATGGTGTGTCCCTAGGGCTGGAAGATTTGAGAGGTAAGGTGTTTAGGTATTCATAATCTGGGAGGCAGTGTCGTCTTTGGATCAGTGGCAGGGATTTTGTGTTAAAAGTTTTATAGTTGGAGGTGAAGTGGGATTTTGTTGTTAGTTAATTTGCTTTATTTTTAAATTTATTATGTGTCTATAAAATCAAATATTGATGAAGATGCTGAAGTATGAGACTATAAACTCAGCACAAGAGACACTACTAATTAGAGGCTCACCAAAAGGAATGTGTGATCGATAAAATGCTTGATAAAGGTTTTTATTGTTTGCATATCTTTGTTCATAAATGTTTCGTTTTATTTTAGAGAAGAAAAAGAAGCGATTTTAATAAATTCAGTTTCGAGAAAAGTACATTAAATAACGTAAGACACAATACAGAAGGTCGTTCCTACTTAATGGAAACGATTTTGAAGTATATTGTTCTCGTATGCAATTCGAAATAAAAATGTGACATTTTCAGAATAATCATCTGCTGCTGTCAGCTTTTGATTGGAAATCAAAGTAAAAGACACTTTCCAATTTGAAATATTCCTATCAACAAATAATAAAGTGGTGTAAGAATCGCGGCTTTTGCATTTGAAAAAAAAAAAAAGGTATTTATAATATGAAAAATTTTAAAGTAAAAAATCGTTTGACTGAAAGTAAAAATCCTAGTCATCCTAAAACTGTTCGAAGCAAATATCAAAAAAGTGAATACTCTGATCCTAAAAAAAGTCGGTCGACTCAAAAGATACATTGCATCGAAACTAGGAATGTCATCTGGCAATGTAAGTAAAATCCTTCATAAAAGTTTGAAGTTAAAAAACATGTCTAAACCTAAAGGTTTTCTGCTTTTTCCAAAGCATATTGTGAAAAAGAAACAAATTGTAAAAAATTATAAGAAAAGCATCTAGTTGTTGAAAAATTAAACTGGTGGTAATATTCGATGAGGTGTTAGTGATTGTAATTAAATAAGATCAATTTCCTATCGCTCAACGGACGGGAATGATCGTGCGGAGTACATCAGTATACGGAAAAGTTCCTAAAAATATTCACGATAGTAGCAGGATTTTGTCACAGTAGCAGGATAAATTTAAAATAAAAAAAATCTCAAGTAAAACCAAAATTAATCCCCTCCACTATCAGCAAAGTATTGCAAACTAATTTCTGAAAAAAAAAATACAGACTTATATGGAATGGACATTGATTAATTTGAGCTTTATATGGACAAAGCCACTAGTTATAAATCTAAATTAACGACGAATGTTTCGGCGCATTATAGCCCTCGTGTTGCTGACAGCGCCAGGTAATCTGAAAACAACCAACCAACCATAAATCTAAATTACCGCTTATTTAGCAATCAAAGAAACATAAACAGGTATAAAGTGTATAGCATTTAATGAAATACCTGTAAAATCCCCTGGCGCTTTCTCCAATGAACTTTTGCACTTTCGGTTTATAAAAACAAGCTTTTGGAAAACGTCATTCCAGAACATTGAACGGACTTTTGAAAACGGTCAAGGAAGATTGTTGTAAAATTGACATGACAGTTCTAAGATAAAGTTTACTTTCATGGAAAATTCGTTACAGAGCTGTCATCAAGAACCATGGTTATTAGGTAGAATTAAATTGCAACAAAAAATACAGCATTTATACTTACAACTTAACTATAAAAATCGTTTCCTTAAATTACGAACTACCTTTTGTAGCGAATAGATTAAGTATATTGTGTAATTCGAATAAAGAGATAAAAGACTCAGAGCAGCTGCTAATTGTGAACAAAGTGATACTTTAGTACTTTTAATTGTTTGTTTTTTTAATCAAATACAAATTTAAGGAACTTATTTATTTTCATAATTGGTTTAATTTCATAGAAAGCAATTTGCCTAGCATTCAAATTGTTAGGCAATCTTTAATTTCAGCTACACCAACAGTCATCATACCATAGAGGCCTGTTGTCGCTAACAAAAAATTCATCGGCAGGAAAAAACGCCAGTACCAAAACATTTTATGCAAAATTATTATCTACAATAATAAAACAAGCTGTGTGTCTGTCTATCTGTCGTTCTGTGTGTCTGTCTATCTGTCTGTCTGTGGCTCTGTGGATCTATAGAAACCTACTTAAAATTGGAGTTAGAGCTCATAAATTTTCAGCATAAGTAGTTTTGGCCATCTAATTTTATGCATCACAAACAGAATGTTAAAATTTTAATTAATTTGTTTAATTAATTAATATTTTATAAAACGATTTCTAATAGGGCTTCAGCTCTAAAATTATCAACATAAGTAGTTTTGGCCTTCTAATTGGACGTTAAAAAAACAATTTAAAATTTTTGTTTAGTTCGTTATTAATTAATTTTTTCATTAATTAATATATATATATTACAAAACGATTTTAAATAGGGCTACAGCTTTGAAATTTTCAACATAAATAATTGTGCCTTCTAATTGGATTTTTAAAAAACAGAATTTTAAATTTTTATTTTGTTCTTTTTAAATTAATTTTTAAACATTTTACAAAACGACTACTAATAGGGCTACAGCTCTAAACTTTTCAACATAAGTAGTTTTGCCTTCTAATTATAGGCATCACAAACATAATGTTAAAATTTTAATTAGTTCTTTTTTAATTAATGTTTTTAATTAATTAATAAATATGTTACAAAACGATATCTCATAGGGCTACAGATCTAAAATTTTCAACATAAGTAGTTTTGGCCTTTTAATTGGACTTTTAAAAAACAGAATTTTAAATTTTTATTTTGCCCTTTTTTAAATAATTTTTTTAATTAATTAATAAGCATCTTACAAAATGACTACTAATAGGGATACAGCTCTGAAATTTTCAACATAAGTAGTTTTAGCCTTCTAATTGGACTTTTGAAAAACAGAATTTAAATTTTTTATTTAGTTTCTTTTTAATTATTATTTTTAATTAATTAATATATACATATTAAAAAACGATTTTAAATAGGGCTACAACTTTGAAATTTTCAACATAAATAGTTGTGGCCTTCTAATTAGATTTTTGAAAAACGATTTTTTTGTTTTTATTATTTAATAAATATGTTACAAAACGATATCTAATAGGCCTAGATCTGTGAAAGTTTCAGCGTAAGTAGTTTTAGCCTCTAATTTTGCTTTCCACAAACACGTGGTAAAATAATCTTAAAGGAGTGTAGTATTATTGTATTAACGGGGATTTTTTTTTCTTGACAAGGGAGAGGCTTCCAATATTAAGTCTTTTCGTAGCAATTAGATTTTAGTGAGTGAAGCGAGTTTATGCTTACGCAGCAAGGAACATGTCAGCGAGTGAAGCGAGCCTATGCTTGCATAGCAATGAACCTTTCAACGAGTGAAGTAAGCCTGTACTTATGTGTCAATGAATTTTTTAGCGAACGAAACGAGCTTGATTTTGCATAGCGATGAATCTTCCTGCGAGCGAAGCGCCAAAAACTGGGTCCTATAAACGAATGACAGATTTCCGCAACGAGAGGCCTCACAGCTAGCTAAAGTATTGCACATGTTGAAATTTCGTAGAGAAGCACGGGTATTTAGCTAGTCCTTAATAATTTAAGAAAGAAAAATACGAAGTCGATTCAACTATTATTCAAGAAAAATGCTCACAATTTTTTCATTTCTATTTAATAATTAAAATACGAAATAGGTCATAAACATAAAGCTGGCGTATTTTCATACAGTTGGACTTCAATAGTGGCTTTATATATAATACTAATTTTGGAAGCCCAATTGATAGAGTATAGTCAAACACTGGAGTTTTTGCCATAACAAATAAAACAATAAATTTGTTTATTAAAAAAAAAAATCTGAAAATTTTTTATTAAAACTTCTGACTTTTTAAACCATATTTATCCATAACTTTGTTAATATTGTTGACATTATAATTGCAATTAGTTTATTTACAAAAATATTAAAACAATTGTACATATTAGTAGTCGAAGTTCAATTGAAAAATTAGGTATATGTACTATAATAAATGCATATATATATATATATATATATATATATATATATATATATATATATATATATATATATATATATATATATATATATATATATATATATATATATAATTACATGTATAAAAAAAAAAAATTTAAAAATAATATCTTCCGATCGTGCATTCACCTCAAAGTTTGGAGAAAATACAAAAAATAACTATTTTTCCTAAATTTTTTAAAATTTATAAAAGTTACATATATTTGAAAGGCAATAGTTCGCAATGAGTAGTGAAAGGGTGGAATGACACAGGAAAACACTCTTCTATACATTTTTAAAACAAATATTAAAAATTAAAAATACTCAAAAATACATAAGTTTGCTAAGAAAATGATTTTTCTATAAAATGGATACTTACGTTATTTTTTACATATTTTTGTTAAAATTGTTTTATTAACTTCAAGCATTCACTACAAATTTTTGAATAAATATAAAAAATACCTTTTTTCCATCAATTTGTAGAATACTCCAATCACTAACGTATCGAGGTACATTAGTTTGTATTGCGTGGAATGATGTAGATATAACTTGGAAAAAAAATCAAATGTGTAATTATTCAATATCAATCATTCACGCATAACCTTTGAAACATTGATAAAAACTATGTTTTGGCGGGTTTCAATCTGGGAGCGCTTTCTCGTGGTGCCTTCTCTTCCTTTGAAGCTCATAAATTTACTTAGATCATAACGCATCATAACTTACTCATTGGATCATAAAGCACGTGGCTGTGATTGGGACTGCCATGAATACTGGCTGGAAATAATCTGACAGATCAAATTGCACGTTTGGAGACCACTGCAGTGTGATATATGCCTTCTATACTCCAATGAACTACCATTCAGACGCTATTGAAATACGTATATAGTACTGCAGCAGGACATCTTTCAGTGAGATAAAAAATTGAAGAACTGTGAAAAATTTCCCTCGACTGACTTTTTACGTGTTGAATGTTCAATTCCTCAAGTTGAGATGAAAGTACTGAGGACAGACCAGATATATCTTCTTGATATTTTTGCAGCGATTTGATCAGGCTAATGACTTGGAAGCTCGCAAACCCAATCCCCTTTCACACTCCAGATGGCTAACAACAGAAAGCAGAGTACTTAGAGTATATGCGAGTGAATGTAAACCATCGGATGAACTCAAGTAAATGGTGTTCTTTATTTTAAATTGTTACATGCCACATTGATTTCGAATTAAAAAAAAAAAGTTCAATTTTCTAAAGGACCTAAAGAAATATATGTGGCAATTCGATTGTCTCGATACCTCCCTGAATATCTACTGGAAGTTTTAAACTCGGTCATTGGATGAAATGCTTCCTTCCCTCACCCAAAAAATTTGGTTTCGGCAATGATTTTGTACGCAAGGAGAGATGTAAGAGAACTGAGGTGTTGAGTTCTCAAATCTCGAGAACTTTCCTATAGAAAGACTATCACGGATTTCAAGACAACTAAACTTAACTTTATTGCCACTGATTAGGTGAACATAAGTAATTGGATTGCTTGTAATAGATCTCCTCCTTTTTTAACAAACGAACATTAGTTAGTAAAGAGTGGTGCATCTGAGGTAGCACAGCTGTATTGGAGCAAACAGGGAAAAACTGGAAGATTGGCTAGTCTGACCGAGCTTAGTTCCAAAATACACAATTTTTCAACAAACCTGTCGAAACCACCACATAGTTGTTGTCATGCTGTATATCCACAGACATTTTACAAATTGTATTAAGGGGTCTGTTTAAAACTGCAACAAGTGCATAGCCCCTTAAGTTTCTGTCCGAAGCTTTTGGGGAATATTTAAACAGGGGTTTGGCCAATTGGTCAAATAAGAGTTGGCGATTCCATAAAGGATTCGAGCCGCTCCAATGGCGTAGAGAGAGAAGTTTTGATGTAATTATGAGGGGGATCGTAAGAGACAGAAGGAAATTGGGGAGATAGCAAGTCGGTCAAGCGGTGATGCCTGAGAGAGAGATGCATTTTTATCGGACGCAATGACGTGCACATGAGTTCGCCATTTTCCTGACCCTGATATGCCAGTAAGTGAAATTTCTTGATTCAAATGCTCAGCCAGTTTTTATACTGTATAGTAATCAAAAGTGTCAATATGATTTATTAGTTGTTCTATGATATCTTTATGATATATTATATTTTGCTTTTAATCTATGGATGTCAGCACTGACTTAACTAAGCGTGCTTTGAGGAAATGTATTGTCTAAATACCTATTGTTCATGAATAAATATCATTTCAAGTTACGAATTTGAGTTATTGCAACGCTTTAACTTATGCACGAATTTAAGTTCCTTTAGATTAATTCTGACGTTTGTTAACTAACCACTATACTCACGGCATATAAATGGTGCCTTGGACTCAGTTTGAAATGCATATTGTTCAGTGAATAAGTGGTATTTGATGGAAAGTAAAATTAGAATGATAGTGATTTGCGAAATTGTTTTTATAATTGAATATGGTTCGTGGAAATAGGACGCTTTCAAATTTCAAAACGAGGTCAACTACAGCTAATATAGTCAGAGCCGAGACAATTAAACAGCGTGCGAGCGGAAGTCAAATTAATAAAAAAATGGCACAGGAAAACATTGAAATGGAGAGCGCCAGCAGAATAAATGGTTTAGCTTTATTAACCGCAAATTATGAGGGTAATAAAGATGAGACGAATTTTTTTTTTTCGACAATTTGACGAAGTGGCTTTACTGGCAAAGTGGAAAGACTCCGAGAAACTCACGATATTGAAATCGAAATTACGGGGGAACGCGCTTCGCTACCTTATGTCAGACAGAGAATTGATGAATTCCCAAAATTATGATCTGGTTAGGGATAAAATCATGGACTTTTTCCGGGACGAATTAGATGTGGGACAGTGCCAATTAGATTTCTCCAACTGTCACATGAGAGAAAATGAATCAGTCAAAATGTTTGCACATAGACTTGTCGTGGCTTCGAATAAATATTTGGGGACCTCGCAAAAGGAAATCTCGCAAGATACGAAAGCGGTAATTGACAAGCTTAGACTCTCAAAATTCGTAGGGGCGCTTCTACCAGAAATTCAACGAGACGTACTAAAATTGAACCCGAAATCATTCGAACAAGCTATTGAAATAGCAAAAAATTCTCAAATGGCGCTTGACACGGTTGCGAGATGTAAAATTAATGCATTAAAGGTGGAAAACTCTTTCTCACAATCAGAAGAGCAGCAGTTACAACAAATCAATCGCATGGAAACAACTACTCAAAACCCTCCTGGGCAAGTACAAGCGATGCAGTGTTATTTATGTGGAGTGTCGGGGGATCATTTTTCAACGGAATGTGAGGCATTTAAGAGTATGATTAACATACCACAACAAAATAGACATAACCAGCAATATCCGAACACCCAAAATGCGAGAGGCGGTTATTCCGGTCAACGGGGTGGTAATAGAGGTAACATATCACAAAACAGGTACTTCAGAAATCCGAATCAGCACGTCAGGGGACAGAACAGACAAAATCGTGGTAATTATTACTACAATAATCAAAGCAGAGGTAGATATAATTCACATGGTAACAATAATTCACAAGCTTCAAATCATTTTTTAGACATAGCACAGGGGGACATGGAGAACACTTAAACAGTTGCTCAGATCAAACCAGAAGTGCAGGTATACCCAGACAATTACAGGTGGGAAATTTGAAAATCGAGAATTTAAACAATTTTAACAGTTACAATGTTTCAAATTTACCTATTATTCAAACGGAAATCGCAGGAATACAATTTAAAGCACTTCTTGATACAGGAGCAAATATCTGCTTATGCTCAAAGGAAGTTTACATGTTAATAAAACAGAAAATCAAAACTAAATGTGTCGCTTCAAATGTGGTAATTACGACCATAACAGGGTCAGTATTAAAATACACAAATTGCATTGAGACGATTTTAAAAGTGGGAAATAAAAGGCTAAAGGTTACGTTTTTCGTCTCAAGCGAAAGGTTTCAAGAGCAATTTCAGATTATTTTAGGCATGCAGTTTCTGAGTGAAAATAGGGTAATTGTAAACTTACGTGAGGGTAAACTGGAGTTTCTAGACAAGACAACAGTCAAATTCTGTGACTCTACCCTTTGCATAAAAGGGGAGTCAAATTCTGTTTTCTTGACACATACAGTCATCTTAGAGCCTGGTGAAGCGAGTTTCATTAAATTGAGAAGCAAGGATTACACAAATAAAAATTTTGAGGGGGACATTTGTTTCACACCTATGCAACTTAATAATCGACTAGAGTGTAGCATGTCCATTAACTACATGAAGAATAATGAATTTTGTACATTGGTTCAAAACAAATCACCAGACACTCTTCACTTAAATAAATCGATGAAAGTTGGGTATTTTGAAAAAGATTTTCAAATTGATGATTCGCAAAAATCAAACACACAAATGATTAACTTGATTACGGCTACTGAGGAAATTAAGCATTTGCGTGAACGGGAATTTAGCATCATCGATTTTGATTTGAGTCACCTCAACGATAACAACAGCAAAATTCTGAGTCAATTATTACAGGAAAACTACATGGTGTTTTCAAAATCCATGAAAACTTTAGGCCATTGTGATGCTATAAAACCTAATATAATCTTAAAACATGATTCTGCAATTGGGTGTAAGCCTTATCCCATCCCCCATCTTCTAAGAGAAGAGGCAAAAATTCAAATTGACACTCTTTTGGAAGCCAACATCATTCGAAAGTCAAACACGAATTTTTTGGCACCTGTGCTTATGGTCAAAAAAAAGGCAGAAAATAATGACGATAAGAAACGCTTTCGATTATGTTTGGATATGCGTCTTTTGAATTCTTTAATTGTTAAAGCACCACAGATCTTACCAAAAATCAAAGATTTGGTCACAGATTTAAGTGGGTACCGATTTTACAGCATTATTGATTTTAATAGTGCATTCTTACAGTTAAGCATGGAGGAACATTCTGAAAAGTTTGGATTTGCCTCAATGTGGGGTACTTATAAATTTGTCCGTCTACCTTATGGTTTTGTCACAGCGTCATCTATATTCCAAAATTTGATACATGAGATATTGGGAGATTTGATAAGTTATGGAATTCGTTTCTTTATTGATGACGTAATAATTCCTTCAAACTGCTTTGAAGAAATGATACATAAGCTGCAGTTAGTATTCGAGAGATTAAGGGCTAACAACTTAACTTTAAGTGCTGAGAAATGCAATTTCTTTAGGGAGAAAATCACATATTTGGGATACGAAATTTCACAAACAGGAATCACTCCAACAGAATATAACACTCAAAAAATCACCTGCTTCCAAACTCCTAAAAACATCAAGGAATTACGTCGATTCAATGGTTTGACTAATTTTTATCGTGATAGTATTAAGAACTATGCTAACTACACAAGTGTTTTGGAGGAATTAACAAAAAAAAAACACACCGTTTGTTTGGACAGAAAGGCATAATGTGGCTTTTCAAAATCTACAAAGGCAATTTTTTACTAAACCCTTTTTAAAACAGGTCAATATTAAAGAGAAATTTTATCTCGCATGTGACGCTTCGAAAATGTCAGTTGGAGCCAGTCTTTTTCAGTATCATGGTGACAAACTTTGTCCTGTTGCGTATTTCTCTAAAAAGAACTCACAATTTGAGGAAAAGCAGCCAGCGATTTATCTTGAGCTTATTGCTTTACATAAATCAATCTTACACTTCTGTGAGTATTTGTATGGGGGCACATTTACTGTTTTTTCTGACCACAGACCACTACAGTATTTCTCCAAACTTCAAAACAAGTCAAATAAAATTACAAGGATTTTAAATTAATTGGCTTATTACTCTTTCGACATACAGTACATCAGAGGTATTGACAACGTTTTACCGGACTATTTGTCACGTATGGTCAATATACCAAATATTGAGGTCACATTGGACACAGATACTACGAGAATTAAAGAAATTCTTTCAGAGGGTTCTAAAAATGTAGATGATACTATACCTAAAACAAACCTTAATTCCGTAAATACCATACTCAGTACACCACAGGCTCAGTATAACCAAAACATTGGAACAGTTTCACAATCCGAAGGTTCCGTTCACATCAACAAAGAAGAGCAGGCTTGGGAGAATTGTGTAGTCAATCAGCTGAAAAGCTCAAACATCATACATCATTTATCTGATAACAAGGGTCATAAATTAGATGATACTAATATTCTTATGGAACAAAATAGGGATCTTAACATTCTGGAAATTAAGGAAGCTTTACACAAAGATAATGGCAAATTGAAGGCAAAATTTCAAAATTATTTTGTGGATGAAGATTCTGGATTACTTATGTTCAAGAGAAAAATTACAGGAAACGATGTAGATAGCTACATGTTTAATGTGGTTCTACCGGACACATTACAAATTCACGCAATTCAAAACGCACATTTTACACATTTTGGCATAGCTAAAACGTTTCAATTTTTAATGCAAAAATTTCACTGGAAAGGGTTATATTCGGATGTCACAAATTACATTAAGAGTTGTGAAACTTGCAATAGAGTGAAGCGAAGCTATCAAAAGTTCAAACCGCAAGGTTTTGCACATATTCCAAATAGAATTGGAGCACAGTTATCTATGGATATTTTGGGACCGCTCAAGTGTGGCGCTTACGTATTAAGTATCATAGAAAATTTTAGTAGATACTTAGATCTATATAAATTAGAATCAATTGGATCACAACAAATAGCTAAGTGTCTCATGCAGTACATTTCTAGATACGGCGTACCAGAAACCATTTTATCAGACAATTGTAGTAACTTCATTTCTAAGGGCTTTATCGAATTAAACAGATTATTAGGGGTACACCTTATACACACACCTGTTTACGCTCCTTGGTGCAACGGTAAAGTCGAGTCCACGAATTTAGAGATTAAGAACACCATCTTAGCTTTAAAAGAGCAAAAAATTGATCTACAATCAGCATTAGATATTCTTAAGGCAATGTATAACAGTTCAATTCACTCTACGACAAGCTTTTCCCCTTCACAGCTATTTTTTGGTCGTAAAATAGAACCTATATTCAGCACAATGAAGGTTTGTAAAAAATCAAATTTAGATTGGTTGGGATATCCTAATTACGTTGAGAAAACAATGCTACAAATAGAAGAATGTAGGAAACAGGCTTTTAAACACATTGAAAATGCACAGTTGACACAGCAAAATTATGCTATCAGTAAATCACACAAGAGACATTTCACAGTTGACAGTATTGTGTACTACAAAACCCCAGGCAAGTTTAAAAAGTATTTCACAGGACCCTACAAGATTACAAAGATACACACAAAAAACCTCTTTGACATTCAATTGTTAACATCCCCCCAAATCGTTAAGACACGCATCCACATCTGTAGTTTAAAACTAGCAGAAAAGAGATACGATAAATTTATCTTGGAAAAGGGAATAGATCACAAAAATAATTCTGACCTTCAGGCATCTTTACCACACCGGTACGATCTTAGAAGTAAAGATCGCGTTCAGCCGATAACTTCTCACGATTCCTAGGACAAGACTTGGATTGACAAACAATAAAAAAAAGCGCTGTCATTCTCTGGCTAGACGAGGGAACTCGTAAATTTAAAAGTCTTAGCTTTTGTCAATCTTTGCTACGGGAGTATTCAGCACGCATGAATTGGTCATAAATATTGTCGCGTAGAGTCTTGTTGACACTAATGGCGAGGGACGCGTCGGCAAATGACTGTCTGCATTTTGGCGGGAAAAAGGGCGAATGTTGGTCACTTTCAGAACAGGTTTTTTTTTTTTTTTTGTGGGGAACATATAGTTCTCCGGTCTCAGAAAGGGTGTGTGACGTCATCAGACGGGGAGAAGTCTGACCTCTTCTGTCACGTGACTTGCCAAGGAGAACGAAGTTTGTGTTTTTGTGTTGTTTTTCTTTTTGGAGAGTTCAGAGGGGCGATTTTTCGTTTTTTTCTCTCCCCACTTTAACAGAGGTAGCGGAAGTCGGTTTTTTTTTTTTTTTAAGGCCAACGAGGGGGTCGTCGAAAATTTTTTTTTGGTAGCGATTTGTTGCACTGGAATTAATGAGACATTGGGTCTCTTTTCGATTAATGTATGGCATTGTTTTTTTTAATGGGTTAGATTAAGGCGTTTTTGAACACTGAAACTGATAGGAATCTGCTGTTAGGCAGGCAAAAGGAGCGGATTTAGTGTCGGGTGTCTTGCTTTTATGTTGCTCTGGATTGATTTGATCAACAGAACGCGTTCACGCTGTTGATTTTGGATCGTAGCTCTGATTATACGAGTGTGTTGTCTACGATATTAGTAATTAATTCATGATTGGAATTGGTGATTAAGGATGTTAATTATATTGGCAATTGGTGGTGTAAATTAATTTTTGGATTGAAACTTAATGCTTTGTTCTGGTTATGTAATAAAAAATCAAGGGAAGTTTAAGAAAAAAATGATATACAAGGGAGATAAGACTAAGTATATTTGTGTTGTTCTACTTTGGTTAATGAAAGTTAAATGGTAATTTTTTTTTTCTTTTTTCTATTTTGATTTTGAGCAGTCTTTCATGTGAGGATTACTAATAATAGTTGATTAGGTTAAAAGTTTAGGACTGGCTGAGTATTTATGAGTCTTGGAATTGTCATTTTTCTGTATCAAAAAATCTAAACAGATCTGCATTTACAATGAAGTAGAATGGCTTGCTGCCTTGCGCAAAGTAGCATTCCTAAATTTTTGCTACAGCTGAATATCACCGCTGGCCAGAGATTTACAGTGAAGCAGAAATAGTTCTTCAGAATGGTCAGATTTCGTCAGAGATACAGTACTCGCTTTCCAGACTACTCAGCGATTTCAATCAGACCACGACAACGCAGCAACAGGTCCAACAGATGTTTCCATACCACACCACCAGATGGCAGTCCTCAACAAGCTACACCGAACGACTGCGAAATTCCAAGCAGCGGAGTCCGAGAGACGTGGACGGTGGACATACAAATTGATGGGAGGACCCAACATGCCCCATTCGACACCTGTGGGACAGGGCGGAGCTACCTTCCGGCATCATCACAGCAGACGACACACAGAGAATGTTCCGATGTTCCGGTTACAGAGATCAGCAAGCTTGATCTGGCCATACAGTAGGAGACCGTCACTCACCCAAGTCCGCGAAGTTGGAGAAAGGAACAGGTAGCAAAGCAGGCCACACCCCTCTCAGTTTTCTTTTGACTCCTCATCACCAATGCAATGGCAACTGAACACATTTTCCCCTGGCCATCCACTTTGATTGAGGGCCACACGACATCCAGGTAAAACTATTCTTTTTTTGCTCCTGGGTAACTCGATCTTCAGGGAACAAGAGAAGACAGACATTCTAGTGACATTGTAAGTGTGAACAATAAACTGTT
Organism: Linyphia triangularis; assembly: GCA_963978545.1. Classification (NCBI taxonomy): domain Eukaryota; kingdom Metazoa; phylum Arthropoda; class Arachnida; order Araneae; family Linyphiidae; genus Linyphia; species Linyphia triangularis. Next base: position 18,592,655 of record OZ021732.1, on the reverse strand, counting down.
TTCTTTCCGATGCACAAACTTTTTGCTAGGAATGTTCAACACCTTTAGGATAACACAGAACAACAATACTGTGTTAGATGGTCACAATAAACTGAACTCTTTGACTATGGAGATTTACAAACTATGAAACTAAAAAAAACTTACACAATGACGATTGAGAACGTTGTTCATGAACCAACTTCTTTTTCTTCCCCTTCTAAATTATACCTTGTGTTTTCCTGGTTACATCTTCATGTTGTTTTTTATTTATTTATTTTTGCTCTTTAACAATGTTACAAAAAATTGTGATTGGTCATATTTCAGTGTGCAACTATCTGCTTGTAATTTCATGCTTTTACACATCATCTTTCATTCTTGTGTATTTTTTTTGCAGTTACTTTATGGAATGCTGTGAGTGTTTTATTTTTTAATTTTTAGCTGGCTGAGTGGAATTTCTTTGAAATTTTTGTTGGTGAAAAGGGTGATAAATGTCATGCTGTATATCCACAGACATTTTACAAATTGTATTAAGGGGTCTGTTTAAAACTGCAACAAGTGCATAGCCCCTTAAGTTTCTGTCCGAAGCTTTTGGGGAATATTTAAACAGGGGTTTGGCCAATTGGTCAAATAAGAGTTGGCGATTCCATAAAGGATTCGAGCCGCTCCAATGGCGTAGAGAGAGAAGTTTTGATGTAATTATGAGGGGGATCGTAAGAGACAGAAGGAAATTGGGGAGATAGCAAGTCGGTCAAGCGGTGATGCCTGAGAGAGAGATGCATTTTTATCGGACGCAATGACGTGCACATGAGTTCGCCATTTTCCTGACCCTGATATGCCAGTAAGTGAAATTTCTTGATTCAAATGCTCAGCCAGTTTTTATACTGTATAGTAATCAAAAGTGTCAATATGATTTATTAGTTGTTCTATGATATCTTTATGATATATTATATTTTGCTTTTAATCTATGGATGTCAGCACTGACTTAACTAAGCGTGCTTTGAGGAAATGTATTGTCTAAATACCTATTGTTCATGAATAAATATCATTTCAAGTTACGAATTTGAGTTATTGCAACGCTTTAACTTATGCACGAATTTAAGTTCCTTTAGATTAATTCTGACGTTTGTTAACTAACCACTATACTCACGGCAGTTGTGTTTCTCATAAATACAATATCATAAGTTTAAAACTGCACATCGGCGTATCAAAGCCTCTTCCATATTTTATCCAGAATTGAGCGAGATAGGCCAATATTGTTTCCAACGTTCCTCATCGGGATTGACCTATGTCTGGCAAAATTGGCCAGCGTATCTGTGCTACAAGGAACATAAAAATCAGACTTCAACTCGTTTCCTTATCACTCATTAGCTGTGGAACGCTTTTGTAGAGAGACAAGACAAAAAGTGAGTGGCGCTGACGCAAAAGACGTTCGGACAACCCCTTTTTTTTAAAGATCCACAATGCCCGACTTTTTTACAAAAGTTTCCTTCAAAGTGCATCACTGGGATAGAAATCTTTAGAAAAAAGTGAACCAAATGAATAATAGCATGTTTCTTTAAAAAAAAATGTGAGAAATAACCCATTTTACAGAAAAATCATTATTTCTTACAAAGAATGATACTTTTGAGTAGTTTTAATTATTAATATATGTTTTAGAAATGCAAAAAATAGAGTTTTCCTGAGTTATACCACCCTATCACTAAACAATGCAAACTATTTCCATTCAAATATATAACGTTTAGAAACTTTAAAAACTTTAGAAATATATTTTTAAAAAAAAATATTTTTTTTCAAACTTTGAGAGATAAAAAGATATTTATTTTCGAACCACCCTAATATATATATATATATATAAATGCAACTTAATTCAAAAATATATGTTCAAAATAAAAACATACTTTTATCTGAATCTTTTCAATAAAAGACCATCTGTTTGTCCCATCAGATGGTCTTTTATTGAAAAACAAGCTTTTAAAAAATTTCACCAAAATGTATTTTATTGAAAGGAAAAAATCTAGGAACTCGGCAGTGTTCCGCCGCCAAGTCCTATTGTCAAAGCGGCAAACATGCAACCGTATATTATGTGGACAGAGCTTAGGCCCGTTTTTGACCCCTCACAGCTTAGCTTCTATTATAGCTAGAAAACTTTGTTTTTTTCCACATCATGTTGCCCCGTGTAAATAGACGAAAAATAACAACATAACTGTTAACATTGAACAAGGGAACGTGGTAAAAAAATTCTATGAAAATTGCCGAAGTCACCGGAATTTTGTTCTTCTTCTGATTCTGTCTCTGAATCTTTTGGTTGTGACCAAAACTTTAGCCAAGGCTACAGCCAAAACTATTTGATGATTTTTTATCATTATTTTTTTATACTTCTCAGCTTGATTAGAGGAAATGCAATTTGTATGATTTGATGAGTAGGAGGGTCTGTACCCCTCCGGAAATTTTCTCGATGCTTGGGAATTTTAGCATGGCCTACAGCTTAAAAGCTTTAATATATTCAGACCATTCTTTTTTCATTCCTCTCAGATTTATTAGAAGAAGTGCCTTTTGTATGAATGAATGCGTAATAGGGTCTTGACCCCCCCCCCCCCCCTTCAGAAATAATTCCAGAAGTTTGGTATTTTAGCCCCGGTAATGACTGAGTAAAACGGGTTAATGGATTTCGGATATTCATCTTTTTCTTAATTTTAAGAAGTGACTTTGATTCATTTTTTGAAACTATTAAAACTGTGTAAATCAAAAAAAAAAAAAAAAAAAAAAAAAAAAAACTTATTCATCAATTAAATTGCATCCTTATCAAATCTCTGAAAACACGCGTTTCAACTTTTTGCTTAGAAGCCCACTTTCAGTTAAAAATAAAGTTTTCTAGGTGTCGGGTCGGATTTGAACGACGCACCTTCTGATCACTAGCCCAATATCTTAAGGGCTCAACGAAGAAAAAGCTAGATGAATTTGCAAGTTGGAGGAATAATAACAAGTTTTGAAAAATAAGGCTTGTTATACTAAGATATTGGGCTAGTGATCATAAGGTATATATATATATATATATATATATATATATATATATATATATATATATATATATATATATATATATTAATATGTAAAAGCTGGTAATCCTCAATTTCGCGCACCGTAAAGGAAATATTTTGTTTGTATGTTTTACTTACTTTGTATAATTACTTATTTTTTAGTATATAATAGCATCTTTTTGTACTCAAGTTTTTAATAGGTACATATTTTTTATTATGAATTTTTTTTCTTTTTGTGGTGGGGAAGATTTTTTCTTACAAGAAACGAAAAGGAATTGGATTGCAAGCCTAAATCTCTCTACGACATTTAATCATGATATTTACTGTCACTCTCAATACAAAGAGTAGTATGTGAATCTATACTTGCTTTTATTTTTTTTATTTTTTTGGGAGGGGAGATATACACTAGCTGTGTGAATATAACAACGTTTGATTATTTCTAATAGTTTCATAGAGTTTAAGTTAAAACTTTTTTGATTTATAAAATTAGCATGTGATAAGATGCCATTGTATATTATAAAGTTTGCTTTAAAATGAGATGTCTTTCGTTCAAAAGTTCAAGAGTATACATTACAATGTTTTGCTTTAAAATATGACCAAATTCACGAATGCCTTATGATATATATATATTTTTTTTTTTTTTTTTTTTTTTTTTTTTTTTAATAACACAATGCAAGGATTGTGTGTTTCAATAAATAGCAAATCGATTCAAAAGAGAAACAAACTGAAATATTTCTTTTTCTTTTAAAATATTCATCTATGTTTATTTTCCAGCGTTCAACTGTAGGAATGGAAACGTTTCTTAGAAAAATAGTAAATTCTCTTTTTTTTATTCCGTTTTGAATGACTATGAAAATTTTATCTCATGGATAAACAATGAATTATTCATTTTCAAAGATCGCAATAAATATATTCTAGTTGTGTCCCATTGCAGCTAAATATGTTACAATATGACACTATATAAAATGGGAAAATCCTAAGAAAGAATTTTGACAAAACAGCCATAATTCCATTACAAATATATCAAATGAAGTTCGACATCAAGAATTAGAGTACAAAATGAATTCAAGAGGACCCAAATTGAAACTGGCAGAGAGATACTTAAAAAAGGAATATGGCTCAGAAACGTTGAAGTATATCTTCAAAGACTGCATGCGTCATTTCCTTTGAAAACTTCTTTACAAGAATATTTGCATACTGCCATGAAACTTGTCAATATAACTCAAAGAACCTGTTCAAAAACACCGTCTTTTCAAATCAATTCAACTATTAGAGTACAAAAATATATCTTTAAATAGTTAGAATTCATAGAGATGCGAGTGAAGAGTTAAGTTTGTTTTCAGTGATGCTGTTGCAATTCACTTCAGTTCTATACGATGCTTTTTAAAATATTTCGTCAAGCAGTTATTGAACTTATTATTGATAAAAGTGTGTCAAAATATAAAACAAAGTTATATACTTCTTTTATTCATGAACGGTAATAATAAAATGGAGTATTTTTCATTTAATATTTACAAAATGAGATCTTTCATGGAGTCACTACTTTTAAAAATCATTAATAATTGACTAACATGATAACACGAAGACCTCTAGTTGTTTTTTAATTATAAACTATTTCGAACGAACTTAAACAATTATTTTTATAACATCGTGCAAAAAATTAAACTTTACTTAATGATTTTAATCAGAAATCGTGGCGAAATAACCACTTTATCACGTGCTAGTGTGAAAAGTACTTTTCGCAAGCCTCGTGCTCAAATTTCATATAGTTTGGTACAGAAATGACATTTTTCGAAGAGTTATGTTAGTTTATATAGGTATTAAATATATTTTTGCACGTGATTATAAAACATATCACTTTTGTAAATAACTTTTTCTAACTCGTCAAATAAATATTTTACTTCGTTTGAAATAGTATTACGTTCCCAACTAGTTCATTAAATAACTATTTTATTCATCAAGTGACCCGAAAATGCATTGCGGGAAGAAAACTTACGCAACTTAACAATCGTGCTTCTTAACAAAAACTCAACAATCGTATCGAAAACTCATGCAACTTAACATTCGGACTAATAGTGAAAAAGTGAACATTTAAATCAATGTTTATATACAATAACTGCAATATTCACAATTTATGCACTTAATTTAATTCCTTTTGTTAATTTTAAACGAAGACAAGTCGGCCGCTACCGGCAGTTTATCCAACAAAATGCCGACCATTGCACATTCGGAATTTCCACTTGATGGCCATTTACACTCAAGATAAAGTGTTGTTATCTCTCTCACAAAAGCATCATGAATTCCGAAGGGTTGCTTTGGGACCCTTTTACCCTCAGCAAGAGGCAATCTCAAATTACGCTTTATAGTGAATTATGCTTTCGTTCAGAAACGACTCGAAATGGAACTGCGAGAAAATTCCTTCCGAATTTCACTTCTCTGCTACCTTAAATTGAGCAGTCTTTTAGGGCAAGGGATTGAAATGAATATAATTTATTTAAGCTATTTATAATTTGTAACTTGGTTAATTACATGAAATATGAGCGTACATTTCATTTTTTTTATTTACTAAATATAATATAAAATTTTCTAAAGTGCTTATTACTTGATTTATAACCTAACTGTGCTGTTTCTAAATCCTTTATATTAACTTCATTTTTGTTTATTTGTGTTAGTTTGAAAATGTGCGGAGGGCTAATTAATCCACTGGCCGTTATCCAATTGACCTGAAACTTGGAAAATATTTTCGTTGTAGATGATAATACATCTTAACAAGTTTTAAATATGAGGCTTTTACACACGCTTCCGTTCACTGTTCGGAGGACTAATGACCTCTGTTAAGGACATCCAATCGATCTGAAACTTGGCAGATAGATTCTTTATCGATGAGAATGCATTCTAGGTTGATTCGATATAAAAGATTTATATTAAAAACTTTTTTTTATGGTTCATTTTATTTTTATTCTAAACATGCTTGTTAAGTTATACATCGTCGCTTTAGATTCAAAAGGTGTTAACTCCCCTCATGTTATGAAATAACTTTTTAAAATATTTGTAAATATGAAAAGACTACCCATCGATTACTAAAAGCTGTGAATTTGTGGTGTGAGTGATACCCAAAAGTAAGCAGTCTGTGTGTCTGTATGTGTATCTGTTTCTCTGTGGACCTATAAAAAGCTACTTAAAAATGGAGTAGAACTCTGAAATTTTCAGCATAAGTAGTTTTGACCTTCTAATGGTACCTATGAAAAAAAATGTTAAAATTTTAATTAGTTATTTTTTAATTAATTTTATTAATTAATTTTAAAAAATTACAAAACGACTTCTAATAGAGCTACAACCCTGAAATTTTCAACATAAGTAGTTTGGGCCTCCTAATTAGACTTTTAACACAAAAAATTTAAATTTTTTTAATTTGTTTTTAATTAATTTCTTTAATTGATACTTTCATAAGTGGCTTTTAATAGGCCTAGAGTTCTGAAATTTCAAGATAAGTAGTTTTGGCCTTCTAATAGTACCTATGAAAAACAGAATGTTAAAATTTTAATTAGTTCATTTTAATTAATTTTTTTATATAAAGTGACTACAAATAGAGGTACAGCTCTGAAATTTTCAATATAAGTAGTTTTAACCTTCTAATTTGACTTTTGACAAACAAAATTTAAAAAATTTTATTAGCTTTTTTTGATTAATTTTTAATTAACTAATAAATTTTTTACAATATGATATCTAATAGGGCTACAGTTCTGAAATAAGTAGTTTTGGTCTTCTAATTATACTTTTGACAAAAAGAACGCTAAAATTTTAGTTTGTTTTTAATTAATTTTTTTAATTCATACTTTCACAAAAAACTACTTCTGATAGGCCTAGAGCTTTGAAAATTTCAATATAAGTAGTTTTGGCCTACTAATTTTACTTTTTACAGGCACGTGTTAAAATATTCTCAAAGGGGTGTTGCATTATTGTATTAACGCGATATTTGTGTTTTGTTTCTCGTCAGGGGAGGGGCGTTAAATATTAAGGTTTACTCAGCAATTAGTGTTTAGTGAGTGAAGCGAGATTATGCTTACGCAGCAAAGAACCTTTCAACGAGTGAAGTAAGCCTGTACTTATTATGAACTTTTCATCGAGGAAAGCGAGCTTGGTCTTGCGTAGCAATGAACCTTCTGGTGAGCGAAGCGCCAAAAGCTGGAACCTATACACCAATGACCGATCTCAGCAACGCGGGGCCAAGCAACTAGTTAAAAAATTGCACATGTTAATATTTCGTAGCGAAGCACGGGTATTTAGCTAGTATATTAATATGAGAATAACAATGAAGTCAACAAAACAACAATAATAATTTTTTAAAAAAACTTAGAAAGTTATGTTAATGTTCTGAAGTCTTTAAAAAAAATTGGAATTGACTACGAGTTGATTAATATCGCAAGTCTCACATTTAGTGCTGCAATATTTATTTTCATATTTTTTAGCGTGAAACTTAACAAATATTCAAGATGTTTGCTTCGGACAATTAATAAAACACAACGGACGAATTAACTGATTGTTTGAAGAATCCTTCTTGTTTCATGTTTAATAAATCTGTATTTGGTACTCTTCCGTCTATCAAAAACGGCAGCACAAGCTTATTACCCTGGGACCTAAGCCCAAGGGTATAGTTTTCGTTTTGGTCAAAAGTGTGTTCTGTCCATAGAGTATGCTGATGTTGTTCAGTTGTATTGATGTATCGATGTTTTATAAAACTCAAGTAAAAAATAAAAAAATAAAAAAAAAGTGTGTTCTGTCCATAGAGTATGCTGATGTTGTTCAGTTGTATTGATGTATCGATGTTTTATAAAACTCAAGTAAAAAATAAAAAAATAAAAAAAAGTGTGTTCTGTCCATAGAGTATGCTGATGTTGTTCAGTTGTATTGATGTATCGATGTTTTATAAAACTCAAGTAAAAAATAAAAAAATAAAAAAACATGATCCTGTAATGGGTTCATATTTAAGGCCCAGGGTAAATTTTACATCGGCCATAAGCTGATTGCAATATTTTTTTCTCTTTGGAATTTTGCATATAACCGATGTAAAACTAATATGGATGACTATTCGATTGAAAATTGTCCATCTATCTATATACGTACATAATTCTTTACGTACCACCCGAATTCGACTCGACTGTGTATCTGTAAATAGGTAGGCAACGACTTTAAAAATTCGATCGCAAATCTTTAGCGAGCCTCAGAGAGCAAGGAGAGTAGCCGCCTAGTAAAGAGAAATAAACGTATGTAGTAATCCAATAATTGATGAACGAACTTCATTTAAAGAGAAACATCCTAATGGATCTCAATTCGTTTAAATTAGTACAGTACCATGAGAAAACTGACGAGACTTTTAAGTTCCATCTGTAGATAAAGGGTTAAAGAGAAAGACTATATTATAATCAATATTTAAGTTCACAATTTAAAGGGGCGCTTCTGAAATTAAGGGGAAATTTCAGTCCCTGTGCTTTTACTGGCTTAATATTTATTCCTTTAGGTGAGGAAATTAATATTAAGTAAGAAAAAGTTTACATTTAATGTTTTCTGTCTTTATTTACATATTCATTAATTATCATTTATTTATTTTTAAATCTAAAGTATGGGAAATGTAACCTCCATGGAATGTCCCCAACCCTGTTTTTTAGTGTTAACTGAAGAAATAAACTTGATTAATAATATACTTGCGGAAAAATCTGGCTTTAACATTTATTTATTATGTGAATAATTAACTACTCACAAAGAAATATAAGTTTTAATTTATTTTATCACTTTATTTTAAGCACATAAGTTGTCCCTGGGGTGCTGAGGTAACCTACATGGAATATCTTTAACTTGATTTAAATTCTACTAGATAGCAGTACAGTCTTCTTTACTAGAGCTGAAGTGAAGCTCAAATCAACTATTTTGTTTGGTGATGTTGTTGGATGTGATTAGTTTTGTATTGTTTGTGAAAAAGCTGTCCAATCATCAAAAATCTGGCGAGTTCTTTTTTTCATATAACCTCTATGTTCAGTAATGTTATTCCTTATAGTGTTAAGCATACTTTTGCAGTTAACTTTTATGAAATAATCAATTTTTTCTTGTCAAAAGTCAAAGCCAGTGTATCCTCAGTCTTTTAGGCTTTTAAGCATGGCAATCTACTTATTTATAACCTCCATGGGTTGTGTTAATCACGGAAGTTACAAAAAAAAATTAGAAAACTGTTGTTGTTTTTTTAGAAAAAGTTATTTTCCTTTACCTTTTTTTGAAGTGATAAATGTATTAGTTTTGTTAATAAAATTCTAAGAGCAAATTTCAATTTTGCTATCTATTTTTTATTTTTATGGTTTTTTTTACCTTCTCAAATTCCTTTAATTTCAGAATCACCTATAGTTATTATAATTAAATATAAATGGTTTGGTTAGTTTTACTTAATTTAAAATATACTTCGAAAGAGCTTGGATTGTGACAATCACTTTGATTTTAAAAAAATCTATACATTTCTACATACGTATTTCTTGTGGTAAATTAGGTGCGCATAATAATAAATAAACTGATTCTATGATAATAAGAACACTAATAAATTGTGAGATTTTCATACACAAAAGATATCACTAAATTAGCAAATTTGTCACCAAACTTTATGAGAAAACTTGTCACCGAATATCCAATTTCGAATAAGACATCTCAACTTAAAGAAAAGATTTGTTATAGCGAATTTTAAAGCCCTTCGAGGTGTAGAATTTTATGTCATTCCTATAATTTTATTGATATTTTCAAACTGAAATACAAACTTATAAACAGCATTTGTAGTTTAAACTCAACGAATTGCAAACTGGTCACCATTTCCTGTTTTACTTCCAGTTAAATGTTTACATCAAAACTGGTCTCGATAGAAATATATACAGGGTGGTTATAAAGAAACTTTGGAGATATATGGATCTCTAGCGGCCGTTCCGATCAACAGATCGAGATGAGATTTCAGTTATAATTATCCTGTGGTATGAGCTCGAGATTCTGGGAATGACAAAAAAATGGTGCTCACGGTTAAGGTTATAGGTACAGAAACTCGACATTTTCGAATAACAACTACTACTTTTTCCTATAGCAAAATTCTCAGTGCATACAAATACCCTAAGGAGCGTTGGAATGGTACGTGTATTACAAAAACTAGACGCGTTATGCAGGCATAATAACTACCTCTGCCGGGGCAAGACACTAATCACAGGACGCCACTCGCCAGATATTCAGTGTAGAAAACCGATAAAATTGCTTGTAATGGCACCCATGTGACCTTTGGCTTTTGTCATATGCAAATTTCCACAGTGCAACCCAATCGTGTGTGTTTTTTTTTTTTTTTTTTTTTTTTTTGACGTTTGAACTGTGTTTTTTGTGTTTGCATAACGCTTCCGTTTTTTGTGATACACGTTCTGTTCTAACATTCTTGAGGGTTTTCGCATGTGCTGAGCATTTTGCGGCAGAAAAAAGTAAATGTTGTCATTAGAAAATTTCGTGTTTCTGTAACTATAAAAATAACCGTGAGCTCCGTTTTGTTATCATTCACAGAACCCCGAGCTCATACCTCTGAATAACTTTACCTGAAATCTCATCTCGATCTGTTGAAGGGAACGGAAGCTAGAATTCCATATATCGGCAAAGTTTCTCTATGATCACCCAGTATTATGTATGTCCCATGTTAGTATCATTTGTTTCCTTACATAGGAATGTTTACTTCTTACTTTATTTGTGTAAAGTAATAGCTAAAAAATGACATATGAAAGGGAGATGCGTACACACATTTTTAGTGAAAGACAAAATGGAACTTACGAATCATCCCGTCGACAGCTTTGTTGCAACAAAAATTTCGCAAATGTTGAATTTCTTTCCTATTGTCAAAATTACAAAAAAAAATTCATTTATAAAGTTCATGATTCGTGTTCAGTTCGGGATTTTCAGAGTTCGTGATTGATCATGTAATTTTTCCCACTCGAAAGATCTAAAGTCACGTCAAATTTTGTGTTAGCGTTCGACTATGAAAACTACTAGAATGGTCGACTACGTTAATTTTTGATTTTAAATTATCATTTGAATGTAAGAAATTTCAAATAAATTCTTAACAATGCAGTGTGAATGCGGTATTTTTAGAACGTTTTATTGTACTCTCATTAAACACACAATGTTCAATTTACCAGATAACAGTCCATACTATATATATGCATTCCATGAACAGTATTTTTTTATTTTCAATTATCCAGATTTGCAAAAAAAAATATTGCTAACTGTCGATTACTTTGTCGCCAGCAAAGGCAGCGATACTTCAGTACCGATTAAACTCACCATGTCGAAACTTAAATCAACAAATAAATCAACAACTCAATGTCACTCAAACTTCGATAAAGCTATAGATTTCATATTGTCAAGTTCCAATTAGTCGGTGCATCAGTTTACAGTTTAAATTACAAACTTGGTACTTTGGCGCAAGCATCACTCTACATCCTGTTAAATAAACTTATCAACCGGACTGCATTGCATGCCAAAGCATCATACAATCCAAAGATTCAAACCAGCTAGCACTCCTGGCACCCACTTCCGCCTAATCACCCCTATCCCAAGAGCAGACCCATGTATCTCCCCGCATGTAGAACCCAACCAATGTCCTATATCTTCACACTCTCCCGATTGGACAATAAATGTCAACCTCTATAGGATGGATACTCGAGGCTATTCAAGACGCTTTATCGTGTCCCTAGATCCCAAGGATATAGGACTCTATCAATCCTATAGACAAGGGGTGGGAGAAAGGGGGGGGGGGGGCGGAAGCCGAGTCTTTTCCACGCCATCCCGGAGCAGACTTATTTAAAGAGTGGCTACTTTGATTTCCTGTTAAAATGATCGAGTTTATGGGCTTAAAGGTTACTGGTAATGCAAGTGGGTATCTCCGATGGGAAGTAGGCAGTAATTACGATGAAGTGATCTGGAAGGATGGTACTAAGTGTAGCTTCAGGCAAAGAATGGGTGCTGCGCTAGGAACTCTTAAAAATGTAAACTAATTGGTAACATAAACTGTGAGCTGGTTGCGATGTGATGGAAGATGTTTGGTGAGTCCATGATTCTCAAGTGATTTGACGGAACATCTTATTATATAAATATTTTCTGGCTTATTAGTGCTAATAAATTGTGTAATTCTGATTGAGGCGAAAGGTATGGCTATTGGACATTCATTGAATCAATAAAATCAGTTATGTTTTGTTTTTGAGTTTGATTTCTGGAGCATAATGCAGCCTAGAATATCTTACCAAATATGAAGATGTTAAGTACGGAAATAGCAAGGTATTAAACATTAAAATATAGCTGCAATTGCTACAGCTTCCTAAATTTCAAATCTCACGTGAGATATATGTATTATAATAAGTATGATGCTATATCTGCTCTACAAATTAATTCTTTTACTTAAAAATTACTTTAGTATTGTTTTGAAATTGATTAATTAAGTGGATAAAGAACGAATTTACATCAACCCCACCAATCAATTTGCAAACCATTGTATTTAAAATTCCATACATAATACCTATTCCGTACCAAGTAACACGTGTCTCTTCTTTCTGCCTCTCACTGCTGTACAGTTAACTCATTTCAAAGTTATGGATTCATTTCTCTAAGTTCATGAATTAACGCATAGATAAAAAGTAAAGCGTAAATAGATGTATTTTTTAAAACCCGTATATATGTACACACATACATATCCTACATCAGATATGTCCTTCTGTAATTCTATAAAACATTTACACGTGTATAACTGCAGCACTTGAACACATGTGCTGTATAGTATAAGAACATACGTAACGAAGTACTAAAACATATCTTTAGCTTTCAAAGGAAAAGGAATATTAAGGACAGTGCTAAATAAATGGTCTACTTTATAGAGACTACCAATCTGAATTCCCATCCTCGTATTCTTCAGACATTTATCTTACGAGTTAAGATGGTAAAAGTCTGTCACTTTTTTGAAGAAAAGTAGAGCATGTTCCATTCATTATTTAATCACCTAAACCAATGCTTATCACTCTGAAACTGAAACCACACTGATATTTTAACACAAAAAAACACTAAAAAAAAGTAAATTTTACAATTTTTTTATAAAACGAAACAGTACGTATTAAAAAAAAAAAAAAATTTACCAAATTTTAAAGTATTAAGATGCTTCTAACAGACGATTTTCGAATGTCAGAAAATTATACTTGGGCAATTCACTGGTGTACTCTCGGGATATTTTGGCTCTATTTTACTCGTAAACATTAGATTAGCATGGCAGAATTATGATGAATCTAATTGTTATGTTTTTGTTTTGTATAATATTAATTGGTAGCAAATTTATGTGGAAAAATAATTACTTTAACTAGATCAAACACGCATTTATAACCCACTAAAGTAAGAGACATGCCCATGTCTTAAAAATGCTATTTTCTCGAAACCGGGTCAACACAATCTTGCAAACGTTTAAAATGCTAAGGCTTTGTAAATTAACTGAGCAAGAAAACTGAATCAGGAATCATTGCTTTAGAATTTTAGGGAGATATTTTTTTTTTTTTTATCTTAAATTAGTTAGAAAATTTTTTGTTAATTTAAAACGTAAAATTGTAGAAAATTTTCTTAGAAATTAATTACTATGTTAGCAATTAGTTTTCGAAATGAAAACTTATAATTAAATTTCCGAAACTCTCTCCCTTGCTCTTGAGCTTTAAGCTAATATTATTGAAAATTATTTATATCAACATTAAAACATTATTGAAAAACTTTAAATTTAATGAAAGATTAAAATTTGACTGAAAAATAGCCTTTCCAAGAAATACGTTTAACGTTTAAAAAAATAAATGTCACAAAGTAAAAAAAAAAAATTAACCGAAATTTTGTTTTGTTATGGATAGTTTCTTGAAATTATGTATTAATGTAATTTAAAAATTGGGGCCTGAGTTTTTTTGTTTTGTTAGGGTCTTAATAATCAAGAAAAATCTTGAAGTGGGATATTGTTCCATGAAACTGAAAAAAGTTGGATTATTAATGATGAGCGGCAATACTTGCAACATCATTATCCTACTGGTTTATGTGAGACGTTTTAAGAAGGAACAGTGTGGCTTGGTTGTATTCAGATTATCTGGCGCCGTCAGCATCACGAGGGCTATAATGCGCCGAAACATTTCGTCATTTAACAAACCAACATACATTTACAAACACCCATGCCAAACACGGGACTCGAACCCGCAACCTCGCGGTCTAGAAGCCAGCATGCTAACCACTATACCGTTTGGTCGGCAGGAACAGTGTGGCAACCTAGTAAAACGTTTTTGGAAAGCAATACAAATAAATAGTTTCATGCACATATTTAAAAAATGTCAGGTATTTCAGTGAACAATGCAAATTTACGGCATGAAGTGCCAAAATAACATCGACATTTCTTAACGCAGCAATAAAAGTAAATAAATGTTTGCACACTCTTTTTTGAGAACAAAAGCAGTATAGGACCCCATTGGTGGCTTTTCCCAGATTGAACTGATCCGATTGAAGATTTTTTACACTTCTGGCTGCCCCTGCTCCCTACACGATGTCCCATGGGTTTCAATTTGGCAACCATTGCAGTTTTAACGGTTATAATTTGTTTTGGACCAACGATTGAGTGTTTGAACGGGTACGGTAAACAACCAAAACTCCATTGGCACTTTTACTTGATGCTTTCTTGTAGTCGCCAAGCAAAAAGTCGCCAATAGGGTCTTATACTGCTTCTACACCCTTTTTTGCGATTCTTTAAAAATAATACAGTAAAAGGTCAATTATCCGGCATTCAATCTACCGGAAAGCGGAATCGACCGTAATTTTTTGAAAATCAAGTTCCAATTTGATAATAATTTTAATTTTATTTTAGATTTCGAAGTTGAGGGTGAGGGGGGGGGGGTATTCTTTATTTTAATAATTTGTAAATAATGTAATTGCGTAATAGCTGAATTTGAATAGCTTTTTGAAAGTTTGTGATTTGGTGCCAAATAGGGCAACCCCTCGACTCGCTTTTCCGGTAACCCTAGTGACCGTTTGAATTTTACAACACACCGTTTTAACGCCAATTTAGATTAGCTTTCAACTTTATTTTCATTTAGACAACTTTTTTAAAAGTCGTCAAAAGGCGCCGTAGGGTAAATCATAACCTGAATGAATATATTATTATAAAAAGTTATTTTTTTTTAAAAACTGTGGTTTATCCGGAATGCTTCTTATTCAATGTACTGTGAATTTTCAGCGTAAAAAACTTAATATTCTCAATGGAAATTCCGTGCTCAGTTTTTATCGGTATATATATTCGGAAAGCGTTCACATATAAATATGGATAAAACTATAAAGTACAGAACAGATTCCACGCCAAGAATTGTTTACATAAATCCTCGCCAAATTATGGCAACCATAAGCATTTTACTTGTTATTAAAAAAAGGACGTCGGCTGACATTTGTTGGTGAAATTCTTGGAGCAAAATCCGTACCCGATTTAGAATTTTAACCGACAATTTTTTCGGAAAAACCAATTTATATAGAATTTTAATCCAAAAGAAGTGTACACATCTTGTATCTATTTATTCCTGCATCAACCTAAATAATAAATCAATACGGTTTAAATAGGTAATAATTTATATTAGTAATAAGAAAACAAAATATAGCGAATTCAAGTTGTTGGCTGCTGCCAGAAGTCGAATTTCAAAAGATAGATTATAATTGATTGGATTGCTGAATTGGAAACTCGTGCATAAAGCACATTTAGAAGATTTGTGATTGGTTGTTTGAAGTCGTTGCCATTCTGCTCACAAAAATACAGCCGAATTTGGGTGGCACGCCAGAGAATTATATGTATAGATGAAAACTATATTTCTGAAACTGAAGTAATAATTTAATAATAGCAATTCTGGTGAGAGTGATAAGAAATTAAATGTATTAGGCTTTTTAAAAAACGTTATGAAAGGAATCTTTGATTGGATGGGCATACTTGTTTTACTGATGGTTAATAGTTGTTCCACAACTGTGCCACAGTTTACTTGTCATCTCTACACTGGACGGGACAACATGTAGTTTTCGCGTGTTCAGAACTCGGATGATTCCATGGATGATTGTTTGGCAATTAAACCAGTTTGTTTTTTATTTATCAGTAGAAACTTTATTTTCATATAGTGAGATTTGTCAATGTCGAATTGGAAAAATGAAACAATAAATGTCTTGTTTTTAATAGAAAGATACCTCAAAATATATTGTAAAAGTTGAGAATTAGTTTAATTCGTAATCGATATGCAAACATTTTACACAAGTTTATTTACACAATTCTAGAGGAATCTTACCAATAAAGAAGACACATATATAAATTACCTTCAGTTCATCAAATGAGCGATCACTAGCTCTCAATCCAATAATGCAAACATCATTATTATCCATTCAAATGCCGAACAATCCCAATTTCAGCCGCATAACACTCCAGCATTCCTGGCACAAATTGCATTTCCAGCACTTAACAGCAACAACCTGGTAACTGGCAGAAAAGCAATTTGCCAAAATGCATTTACCTACTCTTGAAATGTATCCTCCCCCCCCCCCCACGCAAATTAAACAAATCGATCGACGAACGCTGCAATAAACGTCACTTAAGGCAACCGCACGGTCAATAAAAGTCAGCATTATCCTCCAGATATAGCTACATTTCCCAATTTCAGACGTCTACTACGTAAAAGATACACCCGCAAGTTACTTCCCCTTTGGGAAAAGGAGGGGGGATAGCATCATATAAGATGGATGAGGAGGGAAGTGGGTCTTTAAATGGGGGGAAGGACTTAAGGCTAGTATACATAAGATGTGGGGGCGTCGTAATTTCTTCCTTTGCAATTTAAGTCACATGAAGGTTGTCTCAGTATTGGCTGAGCGAGTTAGACGCCATTGAAAGTCAAAGTAGTATCGATGAAACCTGTTGTACCTTGAACATGCATTGACACTTTACCGCGCTTTATTCATTATTTTACAGTCATACTGGAACTATTGATCAACATAGTTCGAGAGAAGTTAGCAATCTCTTACAGTATATTCACCGATCCTGTTTACAATTGTTAAAAAATAAAAAGTGCGAAAAATAATATGACCCTGTAAATGATATACCTCTTAGATATATTAGATTCCATTATTGGAAGGTTTGTCTAAATTTAAGTCACTGAAATTTTTTTTAACCATCGACGAAGTGAGATTAATGACACTAAAAGTCAAAGTAATAATACTAAAACATGTTGTACCTTCATCTTACTGTACTTTGGCCCTATAGCGATTGTTATTTCAACTGCTAAACTAAAATACGAATCTACATTATTCAAGACAAACTAATAATTGCATGCCCACTCTCTGTCCCAGTCAACTATAAGGAATCAAAGCCTAATAGATTCTCCTATTTTAAGGTTTGTCCTTCAAGATGTTGTGATTAAAATATCCATCTTATGTAGTCTATGATGTCCCTAGTGGTTTTAGAAATTGACTGCATAATTTGAATTATTTCCAGACATATTCCCTACCGATTCCATATGCTCTTTTACACAGCTAAAAAACACAACGGAGGGTAGTAATTGTTTGAACTTGTTTTTTTTTTTTTTTTTTTTTTTTTTTTTTTTTTTTTTTAGATGAAATATTCCAAGAGAGGTTTGAGTTCCAAGAGTGAAGTCGTCCCTGTCTGGTTGATCTTCCTATGGACGTCTTCTGCGCTATGTCGTATCTAAGATGGAAAAAAAAATGAAACATTTCTATTGGTCATCTCAATAGTCATATTACATTTCAAATTCGATGGCAATTTTACTCATTTCAAGACATAAAGTCCATCGAACATTGCTCCTGTGGGTAAGAAAATCACACTCTTTTAAAACCGAATATGAACTCTGTGGGACGAGCATACGAGTATTATCTCATGCTTGGTAGATGTTCTACTTCTCAAGTGTCATTTTCATAGCTGAATATAAAAGTCAAACTAAAATCTAACGTATAACAAATTTGTCTGTAACCTGAATACAATAATTCATTTTTGAATAGGTGGATAACAACTGTCTGCCCTAAAACAAGTTTACTAAAAAGCTTTAATATAATTTTAATATAATTTTTAATTTTTTATATAATTTTAATATAATTTTAATTCTTAAATATTTTTTTTTTATCCCAAAAGTACAACTTTCGGTGAAAATTAACAATTGAATCTAAGATCACACGAATAGCAAGCACAAATATTAAAAATTACGAAGAGTTCATTTATACTTAATAATATTTACACCTAGAAATTTCAACGTAATAAAAAGTCTCCTCTACTTCAAATAAAGGGGGATATAAAGTTATGAGTCTGTACATCTCTTGTATCTATGATCCTTGGAGACAAGGGGTGGGAAAAATCACAATATTGTACTCTTGATCTGGAGACAGAGTGCCAATCTATCACTGCGAATTATTTCGGAGAGGGGAAGAGATGAGGTTTTTCTAAGTCCTCCTTCATGGGGGAGGGAGGAATTGGGCCTAATTTGATTTTTCTCACTCCTAGGACTGAAATTGTGGTCATAAATTGTCTCTCGAAACACCTGACAGCAGGTGGATATAGGTCTTTTGTTATAAATTGTGCTTTTGTCATAAATAGGATGATTTTTAGTGTTCCGTTGCTCTAAGTTTCTAAAATGGAACAGTTATAAAATGACTTCAATATCTGTTTGTCCTTTTTTGGTAAAAGAAATGAAAAGTTCAGTAACATTGGAACTAGTTGTAAAATTTGAATAAAATTAGTGCGAATGTAGATCATACACTTCTAAACACAGATAAGCAAAATAATTCATTCTAAAAGGTTTTCTTTAAATTGGACAGTTGTTTTTTAAGTTTAAAAAAAATATATGTTTTTTATTACATAAAAAGTTCCAAAGAAAATGAAGTGTATGTAGTACATAATTTTAAAAAAATATATAACACGTGTGACTTGTTATAATAAAAAATAAAAATTAAATTGTTTTAGTCAAAAATCAAATCAACATTTTGAAAATGCATGCTACCTCTCCCCCTCCTCTTCATTTCAATATTTATAGAGACACATATTTTTTTAAATTATGAAAATAGAGCGTTATGGATGATTTCAGGTATCCAACTACGTTGGGTGCAATTAAAATAAAAAAAAAAAATAAAAAAAAAAAACTTATTAATGAAACATTTCATGGTATTAAAATGTGCATTATATGATAAAAACATGAAATTGACAAAAATATTAACTTTTTTAATTTCATGTTTTCTAAAAAAAGGAGATTTTTAGTCGAAATTGACCAATATTTTGTCAAAACGGCTAATGTTGTAAAAAAAAAAGTGTTTTAATATATTTTGTTTTACTTCTTACTAGATGATTCTATAATATTCATGAGTATAATAAACTTAAAATCTAAGTTATGTTTTCAAAAATAAAAAATGTATAGGCTGTTATATAAGATTACACATAAATTTCAATATTTTCGCAACATATTATTATGTATATAGAGCAATAACTTTGCGAAAAAAATAGATACTCTCAAATCTGGTAGTACATTATACTCAACATAGTACAACGAACAACTGTACAAAAAATTTATAACTCTATCTTGAATACATTTGAGATAGAACAAAAGCCTTATTGCAGTATTAGCGAAAAGTCTATCCTTTAGAGAACACGATTTTGGAATCTTTCTGCATGGAATTTTGACTTCTATTTAAAGTTCAAGAGAAACACAAACTGATTTGAAAAGAGAAATGTTCAATTTATATGAAACCAAATAATAATAAAAAAAAATTCATTGATTTTGTCATTTTAAACGTTAGTCGGACACCTTAAAAAATTATTTTGATTCATCAAAATATTTTGGATTCAAAGATCTAAAATTAGAAGTGTTTAGTATTTTATCCAATTGATGGTATTTAATAGCACCGTATCCAATTGGGGCAGCATGACCTCAGTGAAGCTCTTGCGATATAAAAAACCACACAAACAATCTGCCTTATCCGAGGAAATCTTTGAGGAACTATAGCATCATTCAAATTTTCATTGATTTTTCCAAGAAATCAAAACATTATTCGAGAATAAAACCAAGTGTATCACTATAGACTTTATTTGATGATTCCTTTGCAAGAAAAATCTATCCAAATAGCCCAGGGTAAGAAAAATTAACACTAAAAACAACTTGTTCATGAACTAATGTGAATCTACTATTACGATACAGAACAAATAGTGTTGAGGGGAGTTGGTACTCTCTATACCGGTAACGTTAATGTGGTATGTTTTATGTACATTTTCCTCAGAAAGTAATTGACAAAGAATCCTAATTTATTTTTGTTCAGTGAATTTAGAAGACACTTATTAATTTATTGAAGTTAGCTTTTGATTGTAGTTCATTTACTTTTTTTTTAATGAATTATCGTGAAAGTCCCTTAATTGTGTGTGTGTGTGTGTGTGTGTGTGTGTGTGTGTGTGTGTGTGTGTGTGTGTGTGTGTGTGTGTGTGTGTGTGTGTGTGTGTGTGTGTGTGTGTGTGTGTGTGTGTGTGTGTGTGTGTGTGTGTGTGTGTGTGTGTGTGTGTGTGTGTGTGTGTGTGTGTGTGTGTGTGTGTGTGTGTGTGTGTGTGTGTGTGTGTGTGTGTGTGTGTGTGTGTGTGTGTGTGTGTGTGTGTGTGTGTGTGTGTGTGTGTGTGTGTGTGTGTGTGTGTGTGTGTGTGTGTGTGTGTGTGTGTGTGTGTGTGTGTGTGTGTGTGTGTGTGTGTGTGTGTGTGTGTGTAATAAGCCAAAAACAAAATATATTTTTATAATAACAAAAAATCTCACTTCAGTATGCACAGATACATAAAAGGAATAACGGCTAAAAATTTTAGGAACATAGTTTCTACAGTTTCTGAGAAAGAAGTACATGGATAATGAAAAATGTAGTTTTTTGAAAAACGCATTTTAATGAAAACTTTACTTACACTAATAGTTACCAATTTCATCTTCAAAAAATTATTAAAAATATTTCTAGTTGAGGTATTATAACAAACGAGGTATCATTTTAAAGGTTAGAATTAAAATTTTGATAAACAATAATAAACTCAAAATCGATTATTTATCAATTTTAGGGTACCAACTACCCTTGAATGAGTGCTCACATAGACAGAATCGATTGCGGAACACTCTTCATGTGAATATTATAGTTTCTACAACACACCAACATAGAGACAAGTTTATAAAAGGGCTATATTTGAATGTTCGCCCGTCTATTGAAACCCAAAAGAGATTAATAAATTAATACGATTGTGTGTTTAGAACAACTGTGCGTACAACAATGAGCGTCTAATCTAATTAAATGAGTAACAGGTGATGGAAATCTTTTCAGTGACCGGAATATCGAGATTTGTACAATTATTGCAGGGAGAACAATTCGTTGATTTTCCAATTTGTCCTTAGAATCCCATGAAATATCACGCCTGACAAAATTGAATTGAAAGGAATTATTGAAGCGTAACTCACTAACGTTTAAAGAGATGCGATGGTGGTTGAAAAGGAAAAATGTAGTCATTGATAGGTATTTTAATCAAGAAAACAGTTGTGAATTGCATTTGTTTGATAAAATTATTTTGTACCGCTCTGTATGTGTATAATGCTATGTAATGACTATGAGTGTGTTAGTATATATATATATATATATATATATATATATATATATATATATATATATATATATATATATATATATATATATATATATATATATATATATATATATATATATATATATATATATATATATATATATATATATATATATATATATATATATATATATATATATATATATATATATATATATATATATATATATATATATATATATATATATATATATATGCTAAAACTCAAGGTATTCGTTGAAAAACACTATAACTTTGTATTCCAGTAGTATTTGAAGAGCTTGACTTAACAACACATAGGTAGCATTTACATGTATTAGCAATACTTTTAGGAAAATTTGTCAGATTTTGTGCAACAACATATTCAGACATATATTACCTGGTAAAGTTTTATTAACAAAAAATGTTGATACTTTTGATAGTTTTTTAATATGGATACGGTCCCATCATCAACACATGCTATTTATGCCTATTCGCTCGGATTGGCTTTAAATCTTTTATATAAATTTCGATTTTGTTTACTTGTTTGTGGTAGACAAAATATTCGGAAGGCTAATTAACCCATTTTTCATTATTTAAGATGTAGTTCAGT
Source organism: Linyphia triangularis (assembly GCA_963978545.1). NCBI lineage: Eukaryota > Metazoa > Arthropoda > Arachnida > Araneae > Linyphiidae > Linyphia > Linyphia triangularis. The sequence goes on along the minus strand of OZ021732.1, from coordinate 18,570,346 downwards.
CAATTTAGGGCCAAAAATGGCCGAACCTCAAACAAATTGCAAAAAAAGGTTTTTTCGTGTTTTTTAATTTAAAAAAATGTCCTGAACAATTTATCAAAAGTCTAGAAAAATCCAAGTGACGAAAGGCCACCATATTGGCCGCCATCTTGAATTTCTGTGGTAAATAGTAAAATGTCAATAATTAATGCTACAGAGCTCCGATTTCCTACAAATATGTACCAAATGAAAGGGTTTTCAATGCTTAATCTATCAACTAGAAACACATCCTATTTAAATAACTTTTGATGGTAATAGCATTAAAAATACTTTTATTTGCTTGTTTTGATTGTAGTCCAGTCTTATAGAACTAAAAAAAAAAAAAAAAGCCAAACATTAAACAGATTACAACAAAAGAAGGTTTAGATTCAGAAAAATGCCCTGAGCAACAGACCAAAAGTCTAGAAAAATATAAGTATCGGAAGCCCGCCATATTGGACATTTGCCGCCATCTTGAATTTCTTTCGTAATAGTAAAATGTCTATAATTAATGCTACAGGGCTTCGATTTCCTTCAAATATGTACCAAATGAAAGGGTTTTTAATGCTTAACCTTATCAACTAGAAATACACCCTGTTTAACCAACTATTTCACTGTAATAAAGTTAAAAATTATTTTTTGTTTGTTTTAATTGCTTTTTAAATCATAAATTTAAAGTTTTCTTTTTCTGTTATTTATCATAAATATAAAATTTCTTTTAAAAACAATTTGAATAGAAACACAAAATATATTGTATTTTATAAAAATGTTAATCATGAAAGTCAAAAACTACTCGTGCCACCAACTTTGATATTTAAAAATTGTAGTTTGATGTAATTTATAACCAAAATAGGTAATGGTAACACAAGGAAAATCTATTTTCATTCAACAATTTTGTCGTGCTTACTTCTTTCAATTGACAATTTTTATCACAGTTATTTCAATCGAACCTTAAAGTAGTGCAGTTAATCTTGTATTTGCTTCTAGAAACATCCAAGAGCTGGAATGGTGCTGAATGGATGTCAGTCATTATGGATATAAGTTGATATCTTTGTAATATCTAAACCAGTCATGAAATACAAGTGAATTTTAGGTTTGAAATGAATAAAAAATGTTTTGATATTTAACAATAGCTGTTGTAAGGGGAAGTGACTATTTTTGAGTTACAGTAAAAAGGCATGGCTGTATTTTTGTTAGCCGATATTTCATTAAAGCTTTTGTATCTTAGGTGATCCAATGATGAAGTTGTCTTTCAACCATATTGGACATATACAGTCTTACAGCGTTTAGAAATTTCTTCTTTTCCATTGTAATAGTCTGTGAAATTTGTTTTGATGAATAGAGCGACCAAATATTTTGACCTATTATAAATATAAGAACTATTGTCCAACTGAACAAAGGTGGATCAAGAGTGAAGGAGTTCTCTTTATTAAAAAAGTCAGGATTTTCTTGGCATCTTTTCAGTTCTCTTCTTTATTTGGTGAAAGAAACCTCTTAGTATTTGTTAACGAATGTGACTCATGACACTAGTGAATACATATATGACATTATTATTTGTGCATGTAATCATAGATATGACCCCAACTCGTCGCTGTACTTCTTGTATACCTGTTCTTTTAGTTAATCGTTATGTTCCTGTGATGATTATTATGTCGTTTCATTATAATGGTACAATTCATTAGTGTCGGTTCAATACAACAAAGTCAGTGGCAAGAATTTCCCAATTCTCATTACTATGACGAAAAAAACAAGTAGATCTTTTTGAAAGAATTTGTACACGATTCGATGTGAGAATTATCTACCTATTTCAGGTGTATATGCGATTTTGTTTATGAATTGTATCATGTTTAAAAATTATTTCAGAGTTATTCTGAGTTATTATTCAAAGTTATTTCTGATATATTTCAGAGTTAGTAAATGCAGATTCCATTTCTCAGAACATTCTGTTCCGAAGTACTTCTTTAAACGTCAACCATTTTTAAGCACTTAATCCAGAATCTAATAGTTCAACTAATCAACTCGTTCACAAAGAGTCAATTTTACTACTTACATTAAGTAATATATAATACAAAAATCACAATTCAAAACAATATTTTCTTATGCATATTTTTTCTCTAGTAGTCATCATATCTAATGAAATATTAGGTTAATCACATCTAAGGAATTCTGTTTTTTTTTTTTTTTTTTTTTTTTTTTTTTTTAGCAATTCATTACGTGTCTGCTTGTTTTTAATTGGTGAAAATTCTCTATTGAAGTAGCAGTTATACTTCAGCGCCTCTGTAATTGCTGATGAATTCAATGCAGAACCATCTAAAAATATATATCATCTTCTAATTTATGATACTACCATCTTACTAAGCATATACACCACTGTATGGATGCAAAACTTTCGTTTAAAAATTCCTTTTAAGCCAAATTATGTCATATGATGACCAATGCATCCCAAAAATTTCCCGTCATTATGTAAATCACCAAGTATTGGGACTAAATCATTTAAACAATTTCCTTGGTGTTAAATTGAAATATTTGCTAAAAAGTCAAATGAAAACTAATTTTCTTTTATGTCATATCATTACCTTTTTTCGGTATAAATTGCATCAAACTGCTTCTATTTTTAAATATTAAAATTGGTATAAGTAGTTTTTGACTTCCATGTTTAAAGATTTCATAAAATGCAATAAATTTTGTAATTTCAGTCAAATTATTTGTAAAAATAATATATTTGTGATTCAAAAAGTAATCGAAACAAGCAAATAAAAGTATTTTTAAAACAATTACTATCAAAAAGTTGTTTAAATAGAATGTGTTTCGAGTTGATAAGATTAAGCATTAAAAAACCCTTTCATTTGGTACATATTTAAATTAAATCATAGCCGTGTAGCATTAACTATAGACATTTTACTATTACGAGAGAAATTCAAGATGGCGGCAAATGGCCAATATGGCGGGCTTCAGTTATTAATATTTTTCTAGACTTTTGATACGTTGTTCAGGAAATTTTTCTGAATCTAAAAATTCTTTTGTTGCAATTTATTTGATGTTTGGCTTTTTTTTTTAAATCTAAAACGACTAAACTACAATCAAAACAAACAAATATAAGTATTTTTAATGCTATTACTATCAAAAGTTATTTACATGGGATTTGTTTCTAGTTGATAGATTAAGCACTGAACCCGGTCATTTAGTACATATTTGAAGGTAATCGGAGCCCTGTAGCATTAATTGTAGGCATTGGACTGATTACAAAAAAAAATTCAAGATATCACGTTTTTCCGCCACTTAGATTTTTCTAGACTTTTGATATTGTTCAGGACATTTTTCTGAAATTGAAAATGCAAAAAAAAAAAACTTTTGTTGCACTTTGTTTGATGTTTTTACCAAGTTTGACTGTACTACTGAGCGAGATGAAACTTTGCAGATATTTTCGTAGTCAGAAATGTATTTCCTCAAGATTTGGGGATAAGAAAATTAATAAATGGCATGGATGTGTAAGTGTAGCATTAGGTAAAAAAAATTTTCAATTGTTTTTCTGGATGTTCCACGTTTTGGAACATCCTTGTTTCAAAAGAGCGGTCCAGTTGAAATGTCTGTGTGTACGTGATCAACGTAACTCCCGAACAAATTGGCTTACGAATTTCAATCTTGATATTCGGGTTGACGGTGGCCATGGGACCTGTCATTAATGTTTTCGTCAAAATCACGCATACGCATAAGGTCGAAATCATGAAAAATCATGAAAAAATCATGTTTTTGAGCATTTACTAAAAAAACGACTTTGACGATTTTGATTAAAATGTACGCGCTAATGTGTTTTAATCACCCCACCTTCAAAATTCCAGTAGAAATGCGGTAAAAGTGCGAAAAGTTTATAAAGGAATGCCTTTAACACTTAGCTCTCTGACCTTGAGCGTCGCCTATCAAAGATTAATTTTTTTCTGTTTCATGCACAAGAAAAGACTATGTAATGTATAACGAATAACATCGACAATTTCGCTTTTTTTTTTTTTTTTTTTTTTTTTTCATCAGTTTTTTTTTTTTTTTTTTTTTTTTTTTTGACCAGGTAAAAATTATTGCCAAAAATATCGCCAAACTGTTCATTTTTATATAAATAAGTGAAAATAAGATATGGTAAGTAACAAAACAAATTTTAATGCAATGGTAATTATTATAGGGCAATTGAAAGTTGTGCGATGTTCCACACCCCCAGATTTTTATCTATATTATGAATATCCCTCTTTCATAGTTGCAACATAAATACAACAAAAAAAAACTATGTAAGTATTTTTCCCATGCTAGTGTACATAATCCATACCCTCATTTTCTCCTAAGACTTCCCTCCCTATTCAGATGACCCATACCACCGCCCCTCATTCCGTATTACAAGCAACAACAAAAACAAAATAGGACTACACTTCCCACATACCTCCCACCGGTTGATGTTTCCCCCGCCAAACACTGGTCAGTTTCACATCCCACCGTCCAATATTCTCCAGGGTCGTATAAGTATCCGGCCTGGCCACCGTCACTTCAAGACCAGGGCTAATATCCGACGTATAACCCAACACCGCTAACACAGTAATTGATGACCCAAGGGTTGTACACTGTGTTATTCTGACCACACCGGGATCTCGGATTAAATGAAGAAGTATTTGGTATTGGGTTTCTTGATTGCCTATATCTCATGGCTTAGTCAGAGAGGTATGAGATGGTGTACTCTAAAGACCGCTTTTTTATGCAATGATTGGAGATATCCGGAAAGCGGTAAACATACATGTCACTGGAGGCTGAATTTATCAAGTTTATAGTAAGATGACATGAGGTAAACCAAAAGTGGAAGGTTTTTGGTACAAAAAGAAGGGATACACCTTTGGGGTACAATTTGTAGTTTAGTTTTATTTGTGTTGTTCTCGTTTTTGTATTGTTTATTTGTATATTTTACCCAGATTTTTTAACCGATATTTTTTGCCAATTAGCTTAATTCGGATGAAAGTGGTAAATAGAAACTTGATTGGTTTCAATGGCAAACTATATATCTATTTCTAGTAGAATCGGGATGTGCAATTATAGTGAAAGGTTTTTTTTTTTACTAAATAGCTAATTAAAATGAATGACATTTTGATCTAAGTGTATCAATTTATAATATTTTATAATCCTTTATATTAACTTTGATATAACTTGAGGCGGGTGGACGAGATATTTGGAGAGCTAATTAACCTCCTTTCCTTCATCTGACCGAGCTGTAACTTGGCAAATAGACTCTTTATAAAGGACAATGCATTCTACCAAATTACGTGCAAAAATGAGACGTTGAGCGTCAAACAGATACATCCCACAATATTTATTTATCTAGGTGAAACCTGTTTCTAAAAAAAATTATTCTTATAGATTAATATTTTTTTTATTTTTTTTTCATTTGCATTAAAGCCCAAGGTAAATATTTTTAGTTGTGATTTATTATTACAGATTTCAAAATTGACGAAGAAGCCAGATACAAGATTCTAAAGCTTGAAGGTTATTCCGAGTTTTATGGCACAAGACTCTGCCTTAAAACTCTGTTTTCAAAAATAGGTAGCCACGAAGGTTATTAATAATTGATCGTAGACGTTTATTTTAATGAGTAAACCATAACAACTTATCAGGGTCATTAGTAATGTTTTGAGGTTTTCTCAAAAGAAACGTATTCGGAATCCCAATGATCGTCAGAAAGATGTGTTACAATTTGGTATGAGATACACGAATTTATGCCGGCTCTACTATATATAAAAGACGTTTAGAACTATATAAATAAATACCCATTTTATAGACGTTTTGTGAGACAAGGAAAAGTATTTTTAAAAAAAAAAACATTTAAATTTTCTTTATTTGTTTCTCTTACCCTTCTTCAAAAAATGTTTCTTACAAAAGGTTTTGCCCATATAAATCAAAAAATGCTTTTATTTAACATGGTATCGAAATATTATCTCTAGAGACATTATGCCACTGCTTCATTTTTAAAAAATACCGACAGAAAATTTCACTAGCTGTCTCAGTTGACATTACAAAAAAAAAAAAAAAAAAAAAAAAAAAATGTAAACGTCAAATCTGTTCGTGTCAAATCTAAAAAAAAAAAAATACTAACCGACACACCAAGCAGCAAGAGCCAATTTCATTCGCCTCAAAAGAATAATCCCTCTCAAAATGAAAAACGAAGCATGAAAATAGAACTTCCACATATATTCTCCCCTGAGTGGCTGGAAAATAAGCTCGTAACAGTCGCAGAAAATAGTCCCAAAAAAATAAGATTAGAGCTGTTACAGAAATCATTTGGACTTGTTCACCTTGGCCCCAAGGAATCAAAAAAAAAAAAAAAAAATACCCCTTCAAGAAATACTGCGCATAAAAAAAAAAAATTATGCATATGGCAACAAGTCTGAAATTGTGACCAACTGCAAACGAACAGAAAGAAAGAATGGATTTTTCCACGGCATTGATTACTTGAACAAGATTCGTCTTTTGGTGAAGAAGTGAAGCGAAAATGGCATTTTGGATACCTTCGTGTGAATGAGAGCTGATGCAAAAGAAGTGTGACAATGACACGGAAAAGAAGTTTCTCAGCTTGATAGCAAACCGTGGATGATTCCATTGCAGACACATCACTGTGTTAGGTTTGTGAAGATGGGGGTGCGGGTATTGTTGTTTTGTTGACGTAAGTGTGAGAAAAAGGTTTGGGAAAAAAGGTGCTATTTTTTGGAGATTTTGCAATCGAAACCAGATGCTTTGTAGATTTGCATGCGGCATGAAGATTGAAGTGCAACGAAGGCGTTTGAGAAGACCTATCACGTGGTTGTTGATGTCGCCATCCAGTTTGAATAGGCAGTTGAGTTTTGGTACGTCGTTTTCCATTTGAAAATAACTGTTGGAATTGTACTGTTAGTTTTTTTTGCGTTTTGCACGCGAATGAAACATTCGGATTTATTTTATGCAGCATATTTTAGTATAACTGAAGGTGTGGAACACCGTACAACTATCATAAACCCTATGTTACTGGTCACTGCATTTAAATACATTTTATATAGATTGGTGTAATTTACCATTTTTTTATGTTTTCAATAATTTAAAAAACAAGAAGCAAGTTTAGCGATATATATGTATTGATAATTATTATATTGGCCGAAAAGAACATAAAATTGGTGAAGTTTTGGATATCTTTCTCGATAATTATTACATTATCCTTTCGGTAAATAAACTGAGGAGAGTTAGTCATTGATGGGACAATCTCGAAGGAAGAGAATTATGTGTTCAATACAATCATTTTTCAACTTTTTACTCATTAATTTAATTTTCAATGAGAACTTGGAAAGTGGGCATGTTTAGAACACCTTAAAAGGCATTGCTGCAGCGATTTTGATCAAAATTCTTAGAGTCATTATTTGGAAATTTTTGAAAAACAAAGATTTCAATGACAGCACCCTTATGCGCATTAGGGTGGTTCGAATGAATTTTTTTTTTTTTTTTTTTTTTTTTTTTAAACGCATTAGGTGAAAAAAGTTGTTGCATATTTTTGATAAGAAAAAATTGAAAAAAAAAAAAAAAAATTGAAAAAAAAAAAAATTATATCTTCCAATTGCGCATTCTCCTCAATATTTGGTAAGAATACAAAAAATAACTATTTTTCCTAATTTTTTTTTAAATTTCTAAACGTTATGCATTTGAAAGGCAATAGTTTGCAATGTGTAGTGAAAGGGTGGCATAACACAGGAAAACAGTATTCTATCCATTTTTAAAAACATATATTGATAATTAAATATACTCAAAAGTAACATTCTTGTTAAAAATAATGATTTTTCTGTAAAATGGGTACTAACGTTATTTCTTAAATTTTTTTTAAAAAAAACATGCTTTTATTCATTTGATTCACATTTTCCCCGAGCTTTCTATTCCAGTGATGCACTTTGAATTAAACTTTTGTAGAAAAGTCGCACATTATTGATCTTAAAAAAAAAAAAAAGGCGCCACCCATTTTTATGTTGTATCTACACAAGCGTTCCACAGCTTGTGAGTAACAAGAAAACGAGTTGAAGTCTGGTTTCAGTGGTCCCTAGTTGCACAGAAACGCCATTTTCGTCAGACATAGGCCAATCCCTATGTGGAACGTTGTGAATCTGTCGTTTGAAACAATATTGGCCAATTCTGGATAAAATATCGAAGATGTTTTGAAATGTCGAAGAACACTTTTAATATTGGGGTATTAAGTTTATGAGAAAGGTCGAAAAACAAATATATATGCTGGTTTTGACATGTTTGTTAAAAAAGACCGAGTACCGTTTGGACTATGCTCGGCTAGAATTGGCCAGTTTTACCCTATTTCCCCCAATACAGATGTGCTATCTCTTGTGCACCCGTCTTTACTAATGCATGTTCGTTTTTTACTTTCCTTAGCAAAGGAGTAGTCCTATTACAAGCATTCATATTAATTATGTCCACGTAATCAGTGGCAATAAAGTTAAGTTTGATTGCCTTGAAATGCCTGATTGTCTTTCTCTAGGAAAGTTCTCGAGATTTCAGAACCCGACGCCCCAGTTATCTTACATTTTTCCTTGCATACAAAATCATTGCCGAAACCAAATTTTTTGGGTGAGGGAATGAAGCATTTCGTCCAATAACTGAGTTTAAAACTTCCAGTAAATATTCACGGTGGTATCAAGACAATCGAATTGCCTCATATATGATCGTAGGTCCTTCAGAAAATTCACTTTTTTTAATTCAAAATCAATGTGGCATGTAACAATTTAAAATAAAGAATACCATTTGCTTGAGTTCTTCGACGGTTTCCATTCACTAAGATATAGTCGAAGTACTCTGTTTTCTATCGTTAGCCATCTGGCGTGTGAAAGGGGATTAGATTTGAGAGATGCCAAGTCAATGGCCTGATCTAATCGTTACAAATATATCAAAAAGATATGACTCAACTGGGCTCAGTAGTTTCATCTCAACTTGAGGAATTGTACAAAAATCCCGTAAAAAATCAGCCACATTAAATTTTTTACAATTCTTCAATTTTTTACCTATGTTCCCATTGAAAAATGTTGGTCCTGTTGTAGTACTTTCTACGTGGTTAAATATGCGTCTGAATTGTAGTTCATTGAAGTATAGGCATATATGGATCTCCCAACGTGCAATTTGAGTTGTCAGATTATTTCCAGCCAGTATTAATAGCAATCTCAATCACAGCCATGTGCGCTATGATCCAATAAATAAGCAAGTAAATTTATGAGCTTCAAAGGAAGAGAAGGCGCCACGAGAAAGGCCATGCAGATTGAAACCCGCAAAACACAGTTTTTTATCAATGTTTCAAAGGTTATGCGTGAACGATTATTATTGAACAATTACTAATTTGATTTTTTTTTTCCAAGTTCTATCTACTTCATCCTACACAATGCAAACTAATGTACCTCGATAATTTTGTTACTGGTTTATTCTGCAAATAAAGAGCAAAATTGTATTTTTTTTATTTTTTTCAAAACTTTGAATTGAATGCTTGTTGTAAATAAGACAATTTTAACAAAAATATGTAAGAAATAACGTAGCACCAATTTTATAGAAAAATATTTTTTTTTAACAAAAAAGTTTATTTTTTAATATTTTTAATTATTAATATATATTTTAAAAATGCATAGAATAGTGTTTTTCATTGTTATACCACCCTTTCAGTACACATTGTAAACTATTGCCTTTGAAATATATAATATTTTGAAATATAAAATAAAAAAATAAAAAAATTAAAAAAAAAAAAAAAAAAAAAAAAAAAATAGGAAAATTACTTATTTTTGTATTTTCTCTATTGTGCTCTTGGAAGGTATTTTTTTTTTTTTTTCAGAATTATTTTTTGCAGTTTTTCTTATCAAGGTATGTTACAGCTTTTTTCACTTAATGCGTTTAAAAAAAAAATTCGAACCAACCTAATGCGCTTTTGTAGTTTTGATAAACACCTTAGTAATGGGTCCCAAGGCTCCCACTACCCCAAAAACAAAAGTTGAACATCGTAGAACAATCCGTTTAGAAGGTATGCTGACCACATAGACTCTGAAAGACATTTTTTTTACCACTTTTTGTACCGAGGATGTTCCAAAACGTCTAGAAATGCAAGATATTTTTTTTTACAGTATATAATAATTATTCTCTCTTTTACGTATAAGATCAATGAGAGTAAATACAGTCAAACCCCATTATTGCGGAATCGCTGAATATGAAATCTCGTTTAACGCAAAGTAATAGTAGTTCTCCGTACTTAAAACATAACATTAATTTTTTTCGTTTAAGGGTACAGTGGACTTTCAAATTTTTGTTTTTTAATTTTTAAGGTAGAATTCTGAAATTTTTTACCATGAGTTTATAGTACAAATTCATTATTGTAAAACAAATTTGGTAAGAATTGCTTGAAAACTTTTTGATTTATTGAAAAAAATATAGTTTAAATATATAAATACTAAAAATGTTCCATGCGCATTAAAAATACACATACAATAATTTACTTTGCATTTTACAATGCATATAATGAACCTATATAAAACTGAGCATGTCTAATATTACTTCTAAACCTATATCTTATCTCTAACAGGATTTATGTGTGTTCCAGTGATTTCCCCTCTCAAAATATGTACAATTTCAATTTCAAAATTTTGTAATAAAAATATTTATTAAGTTAGACATTGGAATCATGCCAACTTTCATTAAAATAGTCGTTAAGAATATTAAAAAAAAGTTTCAATAAGCTAACTTAAAAATTGATGCACATGGAGCAATTCGAAACATGATCAACATCGAAAAACTATCGTTTTGAGAAATATAAACTTTTATGTTTTTAAAGCAAATAACTTTTTTTTTATCAAACCAAGGTTTTTAAAAATTACAAGGAAGATGAAATATACACTTTTAATTTATAAAATATAAATATTTAGTGAATTCTTAGTTGAATGTGTCTTTGGCGAGAAGTAGCAAAACAGCCAAAATGATGAATTTCCTGTTTGTCAATAATGTCAGATGCTATGTCAACTCTAAGACAAAAATAGTGACTGATCCAAAGTTATCACTTTAAAAATAACATCAAACAAAACATAAATACACAATTGATAATAAAAAACTCTACATAATATGACATAAATAAGTAAAAAAAAAAACTTATTTTATATGGCAAAAATTGTGCTTGTATGTGTAGTGAGTCTATTCTTTGATAAGAAGGGTCGTTCCCTACAGAAAGTGCTATAGTAGGTCGACCCTTGATGAGAGCAGAATATATTCCAGACTCAAGTCATTGTTTGTAAGTGTAAAGGACCATATAAAATAAGAAGAAAGTTAATTGTTTACATTCATTAGTTAAAATCCACCTGGCGCATAAGTAGTTCCTTCTAACTTGTTCTCTTTATTTACAGCCGATTTCTTTTTATATTTCTTTACGTTTATTTCTCGTTTGTAACCTTCAGAAGAATTTCCTCTTATGATGGGTGGTTCTCAAATGCTGTTTTCTCCAAGCAATAATGGTGCTCAAAACATTGTCGTTCTCACCATCTTTGCCCACTGAAAGTGCTGCTACATAGCCAAGATTATGCTCCTTTACAGCTGATGCGACTCCCAACTCCAATCTTTGCTTCGACACAAATACATCTTTGGGATATTTTCTCCAAATGCAACTGTGCAGACTCTCATTGCTGCTTTGTGTTCTGGACACAATTTCATCTGAAGCAAGACGCTGATACACTGGCATAATCTTTTCCACAACTTCAAGCGACAGGGTAGTTTTCATCCTTTTGTGGAACTGGGGCTTTTTACCCTCAGCAACAGCTCTTTGAAAAAACACCACGAATCTTTACCTTACGGACATTTATTGTGCAGAGGTTTAGAATCTGTAGACATGCAGTGATGAAGTGTAGCAAAAATTGAAGCCTTCATTTTAACTACATCAATGGCATTATCTTTTACTGCCTTTCGGTAGTAATTCTGCAGTTTCAGGATTGTTGACTCTTTCAAGCTGCCAGCTTTTTTCCCACCTAAAGTTAATTTCTTCACTTTCCATTCTTTAGCAGTTTTCTGTAAAGCAGTGCCGAGTCTTTTAGCAACGTGGTTGATGCACTCCTCCTTTGAAATGACCGTAGAGGAACCATACACTTTAATTTCGTTTAAGTGTTGAAATGCCTTGGAGTCGCCATCAGACGCCATGGTTGTATAACGGAATTTGAATTCTTCGGATCTTGTCCACATGACAACTGATGCATGTACTTCCATACTGCCAGAAGATACCTGGTAACTTTGCTCACAATCCTCTTTGTGGCTATTGAACCAAATTTCATATTCAGCCGAGTTTAAACCAAGATCATTAGCAGAAATCACGCACTCCTGACAGTATTTGGAGAGTACTTCAAAATCTATGACAAGAGAGGAGCGGATGTCAATGACGCAAAATACTCCAAGGTTGGAAGTATGGCCACGTTCCTGCCAGGTGCCATCATATGTCACGCTTATATCCAAAACATCTTCAGATTCGAGTGCAGGGTTGGCAAGAAAGTGGGCATTTCGAACCGCCTTATGCGATACTTTAAGCATTTCAAATTTCAGCGATTTGTTTTCAGTACAAATGCTATGCATACATTTGTTGAAAGTATTTTTGTCCATTGATGGGGTACCGAGCATCATTGAAAATGTCTCCAATGCAGCATTTCCTCTTCCAATGGCCATAACGCACTCTACTACTTTATTATTACTAATTTATTATCGACCCCATCGATTACGCTTTAACGGGCTTGACTGTATTGCGCATCTCAAGCATACTCAGAATTTCATTAAGTATCTAATTATCTTTTATAAATATATCCTTTCGTCCAATATAATTTCCAAATTCTAATTTTTTGAGTGAAGGAAAGGAAACATTTCGTTCAATTAACGAGTTTAAAAATTCCAGTAAATAACCTAAAACTTTATATATATATATATATATATATATATATATATATATATATATATATATATATATATATATATATATATATATATATATATATATATATATATATATATATATGTAGAGAGAGAGACAGACAGATAGATAGATATAAAAATTTTATTTTGTAAATGTATACTTGCTTTTGTACTAATGCATAATAATTATACGGATTATAAAAAACAATTATAAAAACTGTACGAACCCTTAGAATATACTACTACGCTACATTTTTTTTATATTTCACTATTATATTACAATTTAACACTATTTCAATGCAAATATAAGTAAAAATACATACCATTCCTACACTTCAATTATCCAATACAAATCCCTTTTAATCTAATTATCTGTGTACAAAAGTTTCTAATTTCGAGCACAAAAACAAACCATTTCCTTTTCAGAGTTTATTTGTTTTCGCATCTGGTTGAAACAAAAGAAAGCGGGATTTCTTTACCTAAAACCCTTAATCACGCCTTCCACCTGAATAAAGTGAGAATCGAAAGATAAAAAAAATAAGAACAGATAAGATCTCAAATCAAGGGATTGAAGATAAAAGGTACCGAACATTCCAAATTCACCGCCGTTATGAATGCAGTTACAAATTGAGAAAACTCCAAACTCTCACCTCCCACAGAAATAGAAGCACAAAAAGAAAGTAACCAGAATGAAAAATACTTCCCAGCAATAGGGCCTACTCAGTTGCTAGCCTTCGGTGAACTTTTATAATTGAATTTTCGGTCTGTTGAATTCTTCCCTCTTTCTGTAGACGAGCTTCAAAGGAGATTCCTCGATTGACTTGCACCAACAATGAAGAAGAAAGAAAGAAACTGTGTGATTCCCAGCTGAGGATATCTAAAAAACTAGAGAGATTTGTTACGGAATATTTTTATTTTTAAATGTATATATATATATATATATATATTTTATTTGAACTAAATTAAGTCAGAATAAAATAAAAACGATTAAAAAGTTAATATTTATAATGTTAATTAATATTTTAGTTTAATTCAATTTTGAAGCGTTAATCGATTGAATAGATAAGTTTGAAAATAACAAATAAAATTGAGGAGAAGGGGAACGAAAAGACTTGTCCTCAAATTAATTTCTTACAGTAGAGATTAGAATGAATATTATTCTTTTTATGTTGCACGTGTAATGCGTTACGAATACAATTATTTTGAGCTGCTTAGAGCGGTTTTAATTGAAAATATTTTGGACGTAAATAAAGGTGAGTTTTAGGAAGTCAATTTTTTTTTTTTTTTTTTTCTCTTTGGAGAAGTTTAGTTTTGCTCGCCTCCTTCTCAATTATGCGAAAAGCGAAATGCATGATTAAGAACATGTTAAGTCAAACTTATCACTATAATTACCCTTCATGGAGACAGAGCTTTCAAGCTTTCGTTTTTACTTCACTATTATCAAATTCACAAGAAGTTTAAGAAATATGTGTATTGTTGCGTGGGTGGGTTCGAAAGATTTGAAGCCAAAGCAGATTAACACTTGCAGAAATTTATTCCGATATACTCTTCACAGATTCTTTTACAAAACCTGAACTTCTCGTTCTAGAAGATTCAATACAGCACTCTAGAACTACTCTGAATGCTCACTGAGAGACAGCTAACTCAGTATCGCAACTCAGTAATTTCAGTCCGTCAGTAACTCAACTCATGGCCGGGTTTATATAGGAAAGTCAATCCTTCGTGAATCTTCTAAAGATAGAAATTTGGAGGACTTTCCAGATCGTAGTCGAAAAGCCCTATACATGTACATGGGGACCGAAAATGTCGCCAAATGGTCGCCAAGTTTGGCGACAAAAATTAGTCCCCAAAACCGTCGCCAATTTGGCGAGATTGCCATTACCATAATGTTAAATGGCCTTCTCTTTGTAAAACTCGCTTCCCAGCATTATCTCTGAAAAACTCGTTTTCAAGCATTAAGACACATATTGCAGAAAAGCGAACTCTTGCACTGCCTTATGCGAAATGTACATAAATTGTCCTTTTTACATAATTAATGCTATTAAATATTTACAAATATACAGAAATTCGTAACAGTATTAAATCATCATCTATACAAATATATTTACATGAAGTTTCTTGTGGTATTTGGATCAACTTCTTGTGAGGCGATTAATTATATGGTTTCGATGGGATTAGTGATTAAAAATGCATCCTGACATAATAATGGACAATTCCCTCATTTTTTAAAAACGAGTGAAATTAGTTTATATTAATGAAGAATTTCTTTCTGATTCCAAATATTTAAACAAAAGTTCTTTAAAAAAAAAAAAAAAAAGTTATTTAAATATTAAGATAAGAAAATGCCCCAAACCGAGCCAAAAACAGTCAACAAAATCAGTGGAGTAAAGATACACTATCGTTTCTATGGTTATCGTGAAGTTTCTGCCAAATAGTTGGCGTTAAAATAGTTTGCGCTGGTAGACCATTGCCATATCACGAACAGGTTGGCACGATTTGCGAGAAACTTGCAAAACTGGTTTCCGCTGCCGCATTTCAAGCCAAGATGTATGGGAAGCCTTGACGTCACATTCAATTCGAGCCGAATAAATCATTTTCTCACCAACGTCTAACAAGAGAACTTTGATTGCAAATTAAAAAAAAAGAAAAAACTCATTGAGCAGAAATGTGTGTGTGTATAGCCTTTTCGAAATATTTAGAATTAAATAAAAAAAAATATTTAAAAATACCGGAATCATTCATTGCACTAGGGCAATTCCATGAAGATTATTGTTAAAGTACATGCGTCATTAGTAGAGAGATCCTTCTGGAAGTCTGTCAAGTAAATACTTCTAGAATTTTTAATCGTATGAAAGAAACAGCACAAAAAAAAATACCCTGCAGAACAAAAACATCCATAAAGAGGCATTTGTCTCTATCTTTGACTAGTATTGTGCTTCATTGTCAAAGCAGTAACATTTTTCCATGAAACTATTATAAAATGCTTTCTTAAAAATAAAACTCCTTCAGATTATTTTCAATGTGTATCCCCATTAAATTTTGCCGATTTAAAGATTCTTAATTCATTAAATTTAAAGATTCTTCAGGACCCCAGTGCTTTTTTGCTTTTATTTTTAACCTGTTACATTTTATTGTATTTTTTCTTGCTTGTATGTAATTCTCTTTCTGTTTGTTTGGTTTTTTTTAATAAAAATTGTTTAACAAATTTATATGTTGTTTGGATGTGCATGTGCTTTTTGACAGCCAATAGGCAATAATATTTAGTAAAGTTACTGTTCTTATTTCTTCCATATAATGTGAGATAATATTCGTGATTTAGAAAGTTATTGAAATTTTTTTCAACGATATTCTAATTCATGTCGAAAATAAATGTATGCCTTAAAGTATTATAGTTAAAAAAAAAATTTTTGTTTAATATTGATTATTAAATGTTATAATGAAAAAGTACTTTTCAATTAACCGTATTTATATAAAGCAACAAAGTAAATCTTAACACATTGCTTGACAAACCTAAAAACAAGCAGACTTCCGATCACAAGTTACTTAGAAATCCCGAGTTATCTCATGGATGGAAATTGCCTGTTATCTCATAGTTGGAACTCAAAATGTTTGCCACTTTGCAAAATATTGGCCCTATTGTGAACAAAACACCCGCTTCCTAAAACACAACCATGTAAGTGAAAATCAATATCTACAAGACTATATAGAAGTTAAGCAAGAAAGTAAAGAGCAGATTATTTATCCTCTATATCTTCACCTTTAGAAGAGCGGCTAGAGGGAAAAAAACTGCACTTCGTGAAACAAGTCTGTAATTTTGCACATTGATAGATAATGTCATTCTAATCATTTTCAGAAGTGGGGTCACTTGGATTTCACTTCTGGTCGAGGTTTTATACTACTTCAAAGTTGAGCCTAAAATATAGCTTTATTTTCAATATAAACAGTAAATTGTATGTTCACGGTCGGAAATATGAACTCTATTAACACGTATAATATGTTACATAGTTAGGCTTGCATTAAAGAATAAAAAAAAAAACTTAAATTTCAACCGGAAGTCGTTAAGATTTCGACCGGAAGTCTATCCCTAATCGACACCAACAGCTTGAAATACACACATAAAACACATTCTGTATATAAAAGGGTTGATTTCGATAACGTACCAAATGGAAATATTCCACTCGGATATTACTTTCGGTTGAGGTTTTAAACTTATTTTCAGAGTTTGGCTT
Source organism: Linyphia triangularis (assembly GCA_963978545.1). Taxonomy (NCBI): domain Eukaryota; kingdom Metazoa; phylum Arthropoda; class Arachnida; order Araneae; family Linyphiidae; genus Linyphia; species Linyphia triangularis. The sequence goes on along the minus strand of OZ021732.1, from coordinate 18,553,154 downwards.
AATAATGGCCATTTTTAATACTCCCCCTTCATATAAAGGGTCACTTTTAAAAACTAATATACTTCTTTCATGTTCTATATATCAAATTGTACGAATGAATATGGTAAATTTAAAATGAAAAATTTCAACCGGAAGTGACTGAAATTCTGACCGAAAATCAACACATAAGCAAATTTCAGAGCTTACACCGATTTTTTTTTTCTTATAGTAGAGCGGCTAGAGATAAAACTGCATTTCATGAAACAACTCTGTAATTTTGGAACATTGATAGAATATATCATTCTAATCATTTTACGAAGTGGAGCCACTCGGATTTCACTTTCGGTCCAGTTTTTATACTTGTTCAAAGTTAGCCATAAAATATTCGTTTTTATCAATAAAAATAGTTATATGTGGGGTCATAACCAAAATCATGATATTTATAGACATGTGGAATATATTAAATGTAGATAAAAGGTTAAAAAAAATATAGTAAAAATTTTTCAACCGGAAGTGATATGCATTTTGACCGGAAGTCTATCTTTAACAGCTAAAACTGCATCTAATAGCTTAAACTACATGTATGAAACATATGCTATCAATAAAAAGGGAATTCTGGTGATGTTTTATGATAAACTAAATTTAAAAAGTTACTTCTGGTCGAGGTTTTAGATTTTTTAAGTTAAGATTTTAAAATGTGTTTCTCTATATTTTACCATCTTCTTATAAAGGGTCACTGTTAAAAACACTTAATACTTCATGTTGTTACATCTAATTATAAGTATGGATATGCTGAACATGAAATGGAAAACTCCAACTGGAAATTACTGAAATTCTGACCGGAAATCTACTTATAAGGAAGTGATACTGCCCTTATACCAATACCTTTATGTATCACGGTGATATCGTCTCAGATAGCCGGAAGATTTCATTTGATGTTTCAGAAAAGGAATGATGATTATGTTAAGTATAAAATGGTAAATTTCAACCAAAATGACTGGAATTCCGACCGGAAGTTCGCTTGTACGAATTTTTTTCAATACAAATAAAATATATCCAAAATATAAATCTCACTAGTTGCAATCCTTTCAAATATGGACTAAAACGGGAGATTATTTTTTAAGGGATGTGCATCGCACTCTCCTTTTTTTTTGGGGGGGGGGGGGATGGGGACACGAAAGTTGAAAATTTTATTTTTTTCATTGATCATATTTTCAGATATTTAATTGTATTTTAGACTCAGACCTGGCTATCTAAGACGATATTACTGTGATACTTACATGTATTGGTATATGGGAAGTATCAGTTCCTTATAAATAGACACTCACTTCAGATTGAAAATTTTCATTTTACATCCAGCTATTCATCCTTATAATTTGATGTAACAACATGTAATATCAATAAGTTTTAATTGTGATCCTTTCTATGGAGGTGGTAAAATTTAAAGAAGTGCATTTTTTAAGTCTAACTTTAAAGAAGTCTAAAACTTCGACCAGAAGTCGTTTTTTAATTTTAGTTTATCATAAAACATCACTAAAATTCTCTTTTTAATGATAACATATGTTTCATAGATGAAATTTGAGAAGTTGGATGCAGTTTTAGTTGTTATAGATATACTTCCGGTCGAATGCAAATCACTTCCGGTTGAATTTTTTACTACTTTTTTAATCTTTTTTTCTATACCTAGAAATTTGAAAATTACAAATTTAGAAAACACATGTCTATAAAACTCATGATTTGGCTACAACCCCACATATATTTATTTTTATTGATAAAAACGAACATTTTACGCCTAACTTTGCACTAGTATAAAAACTCGACCGGAAGTGAAATTCGAGTGTCTCCACTTCTTAAAATTATCAGAATGGCATATTCTATTAGTGTGCAAAATTACAGACTTGTTTCACGAAGTGCAGTATTCGGCTATTTTTTGGTATTCGGCTATTTTTTCGCTCTACTACTTAGCAACATAACATTGGGATGAAATTGAGTGCTTGACATTCTGGATTAGTCAAGATGCCTTTATTAAAAAAACGAGTTCAAATTGGTTCAGTAGATCACAAGCTATTATTATACCCCATTGGGTTGGATAGAGGAAATCTGGGTTTCTTTTTCTAAATATCACGTATCCAGTAATTTTCTCATTTTGAAGTTCAAATATGCAAATTTTCACCAAGATCGGGGTAAAACTGTAATTTCAAGCTGTGATCGTACTTCTAAAAATGTGACAGAAGGGGAGAGGAGGGGTTTCAAAATTTCATTAACCTGCATGGACCATCATTTTGTTTCGAATATCAGGTGCAAATTTCATTAGTATTAAAATAAAACTGAAGCTTCCAATAACAAAAAAAAGCTATTTTATCTATTTATTTCTAGAAAGGAAATCCACCCCTTGCTCGTTGACACTCGTCAACCCTAGAACACTAGGGCTTCGCACCTAACATACGACTCGCTGAGCTCGTCAACTATTTGATTCGTACTCTTATCAGATTCAACTAAAACCATTTATTTATGTATCACATATCTTTCTACAAAGCACAGAACCACTGGTTTATCATAAGAAATGTGAAAAAAAAAATTATTGGCTTGAGATTTACTCAATATCCATTACTCCGATCAGCTCATTAGTTATCTAATAGGATACTATACATACCTATAAGAAACTTTTTTCTCACATCGACGCCTCTAATTACAACAAATATTTACAACTTCAAAAATATTGGAATTTTCGCAAAATTCCCTTCATTTCAAAATAGTGTTTAGGGGATTTTATTTTAATAAAATTTCAATCTACAGATTGGTAAAGCTACATAAATTAATAAATAGAACAGTTTTTTCGAATCATTATCATTCTGAATTATTCTGTGTGTACTTAGATGTGATGAGGAAAGCCGTTACTTTCCAGTTGGAGTGAAAGCTGTCATCACTAATCATAAATATTAAATTTAGATAAGGTTGATTTTGTATGCCCTACGACTTATTTTTGGGTACAATAGGATCAAATCACGCAGGAATCTACAACTTAACGTGGATTCCTAACATGAATATCCATGCCTCACCAACAATCGGGAAAAACGTGAAACACTGGCCAAGACTTATTTTGTGCTGAGGAAACCAAAAATAGTGTTATGTAAAGTTCCCCATAAAAAATTTCCTCAAATTTAAATCTTCCTATAAATATTTACAATGTTACTTTACCAGAAATTGTTTCCTTAACAAACCTTTAAAATCCAAATACGCAATTTGAGAATGAGGATTGTCAGTGTTTTATAGAAACTGCATTTCAAAGATTTGCCAGCGACGTTATTGGCAAGAATATAAGACCTGCATTGAAACAAATTGAATCTTCCAGTAGAAACAATTGTTTTAAAAAGCAAACTTGAAACCATTAATTTTAAATAAATGAGTTTTTAATCTCATCCAAAAATTGTTTTGTTTACCAAAAATTTGCAAATGCAAACAATACACTGTTGCCCGTCATTATTGAAATTCATTACTTTAGTAGAGAAATGATGAACCACACAATGATATAAATATTATAATTTAACTTATTATTAATTTCTTTTTTTTTGTAAACTTGGCACATTATAGTAAATATGCTGTTCAATCTCTTTGAAAAGACTCCTTGATCATAAAATTTGGTTGAGAAGTTTAGCAAAATTAGTTTGCCTCAAAAAAACGTCTTGCCTATTAAATATATATAAATAGTTATTGAAATATAATATGTTTGTGCTTTCTGAAATAATAAAATATTATTTTTTAAATAACGCAATACTAAATATCAAGACTCATACTTGCTTGAATATTTTATCAAAGATGTATGTATGGTTTTAAATATTTAAAAAAATAATATACAGACGAAAAAAATAAATAGTATAGTAAAAGAAATAAAATATAGACTAAACATTTTTTCATTTTAAATAACCTTTTCTAGACTAATTTTTTTTAGAATATGCATATTAATTATCCTAAATATTCTAATTCTCTATTTCTTTATATATAACAACAAGTAGCAGTTTAAAACCGATCCTACCTGAAATATCATAGAATTAGAGATATATTCCTTAAACACATAAATATTTATATCATTCTTATATAATATTCAATATTTTATTCATAGGAGACAAACTTTTAAAAATTAATTTAAAAACTTTGAAAATGGCATTTTTATCATTGAAAACTTAAGCTTCTTTAACATTCTTGAAAAAGAGATCAATCCCCTAAAAGTAAAGTTGAGTTGAGCTGTCCCCGTTTTCTTTTCAAAACTTAATCTAGTTTGGAAAGGTTTTATATAAACATATAGGTACTCTTTTTGATCAATACAATCGTTTGTAATACCTCAAAGGTCTTAATGTATACTTAAACAGCTTTACATTAAGCCTAGAAAATAATATGCCATATTTTATCATTCACATCGTATTAATAACTTTAATTAACTTGATCATACGCATTGGTTACCAATAAAACGTTAAATAGAAATAGATAAAAATAACTTCAAAATTAAATTTGTTCATATCATCAGATCATTTCGTAAGCAGGGTAAATCTTGGAATAGGGTAAATATGCTTCATGAAAAAATAATAAAATTTCCAAACAGTGTTATTTTACATTTACGTACACTACATGAAAAATCCATTAATTTGGTTTTATGAATTATACAAAATTTTAATTTACCTGCTATCCATGATTCATTTTGACACTTAGATTAAATATAGTGTTATATACATGTGTTGCTTAATCAGAAAAACTGCCATATATGTTAAATTTGAAACTGGAGCAACACTTAAAATGTTGTTTAGTGAATTTTCAGTCACGCTAAACGATGTAAATATATTCCACCTAGAACGAAAGTGACTAGTTAACTCATATAATATAATTATATGAATTGAATTCAATAAAATTGTTTAATAATAAATATGAGGTACTGTTTAATACAATACATATTTTTAAACCTTTTTCAAAAGCTGTAAAAATTGCTCTAACAAAAAAAAAATCAGTTGCCTAATATTTGAAGAATAGGTTTAATGTTTAATCATACTTCTTAGAACCGTGTTTAAACTGAAATTCCAATAAAACATTCTTTTTAACGGTACTTACTCTGCAGAATTCACTTTAGTAAAGATTATAAACTGCATCATTGGGCAAAAAAATATTCCTAGTAACAAAAACCGAAAGCGATATGTTTTCCAGGAAATTAAGCAAATTACCTCTACGGTACGTACAAATAATAAACTAAATCCTTAAAATGTGTAATGCAAAATACCTTCGAAAAAATAACACCCCTGTCTAAGAAATGAACAATCACGCAGCCGTTAGCCCTTCCAGTTAATTAACGGAAATTCCTTTTTCGTCGTCTCTATAATTTCTTTTCTGGGAAAACGGGAAAAAAGTATCAGTGTGACGGTAGCGAATTATTTGCTTTAATGTAAGAGTAAATACATACTGGCTAAAGTTATAGTAAATTGCAATGTTATTTTTCCACTAACGTTTTTTTTTTTTCTCTGCTTCCCAAATAATTTTTTTCTCAGAATGTTTGTTTTTTCTGTTGAAAACCCCTTTATAAATCTTTTTCGCTTTTTCATTTACTCGAGAATTTGGTATCATTTCCAATTTAGTGAAGAAGAAAGAGAGAGTAAAAACATTAAATAAGTTCGGGTTGTATAAAAACATACCGAAATGGTCCATTGGTACCCGATGAATTGGAGTTCCAATCTTGTAATTTTTTACCAGCGTTTTCAATGTTGATAAAAAAAAAATGGTTATCTTCCTAACATTTCTAGTTTCATTACATGGTATTTCATATATTTAATTCGCTAGGCGCAAGTTTTTTTTTAGCAATTCCTTTGTGGTTGAATATGGTTTAATTAGAGTATTTTTTGAAAGCAAGTATTGAAGCATTTTACAATTTTCTGACTATCCAAATTTGGTTCAAAGTAACTGAACGAAGTACACTCTAATTTAATCGTTAAATTTGAAAAAATAACATGTCAATAGGTTTTAAATTGGACATGTTCCCTTTTTACAATTAGGGATTAAGTTATTGTGAATCTAACAAAGAGGATGAAAATGTTTCCATGAATAAAATTTTATATAATATTTTCATGAATAATATTTTAAGCAATCATTCTAATAGCACATCAGACAATGTATTGTTTTAAAATAAATCAGTGATTGTATTTCATATGATATTTGTAACAAAAGAAGAGTTTATTTGAAGAATTTTTGAGAAGTACCATATTTGATGTTTTAACGATAAGCATACATGTTTTTTTTTTACTGAAATATGTAGTATATTTCAATTCCTTCATAACTATTATTACCATAGTATCTATATCACACTGAAATAAATGATAAAAATATTTCGAGTACATAAATAGAACCTAGTGAACCTATGTAGAAAGAAAAAAAACAATATTATTCTTACATGCAATTCTAATACACCAATTAAAGTACAAAATGTTACTACCGAACTAAATTAAATACAAAAATCATTAATATGCAATTATATATTAAACATTGGAAAATATGCATGTATTTTACAGAATATTATTCCAATTTCTGTGCAAAAACTAGTTTATCCTTTGTCTACAATACATACATTCAATAAATATTATTTGATAACAAAATAATTTTAAAACGAACGTTGTTATTTCACCTCAATTAAAAACGTAATTATAAAATGTATTCAGTCTTTATGTAAATTCAGATTAGAGCTACTTGAATTTTCTGCAAAACAAAGTCCTAGACTATTTTATATTTACATAATGCATTAATATTTCGATGATATAATAAAAAATCAAACTTTAATGTAAATAAACTTTGAATAAAACTTCATATCAAAGTATAAAGTAACGTTTCAAAATATGTGTACTTGTATAAACAATTTAAAGATAAATTTATAAAACACAAGTTTAAAAAGAGAAAGAAAAAAGTAAAATTATTTTTTTATTCGTAGATGATTATATCATATGTTGATTACTGTATCATATAAATATAAAGGAATAAAGGCAGAATTACATTTTGGGAAAAAAAAGTTTCAAATTAGATAATAAAGACATCAATATTCATTTTAAAGAGACTTTGCTTATTTTTTATTTATGCGTAAATTTTATTATTTAAAATTCATGAAGTGGACTTATTTGTATAGTAAGTGTATTTTTAGCAAATATTTGGTGTTGACCACATCTAGTTGTTTCAAATTTTTTAATTTAATAACGTGCATTCTGATATGTTTAGGATTTTTGTTTCTTCTATTCTTGTCTCAAAAACTATCATTATGTAAGATAACTCCTAAGGGTACAACTCTTGTAGGTTAGCAATCGAGTGAGTTACCTTAGGGGAAAATATAATTAGAAAGTTAGTTTTTTTTTTTTGCTTTTATGCTTTTTATTTTTATTTTTATTATTTTACTGAATTGAAACAAACCATATGTATATATATATAGGGTTACTATTAAATTGACATGGTTTAGAGAAGTCAGAAGCTTTTTACAATTAATACATCACAAAAAATTTTATACGTAATACTGACAACATGTGGGAATAAATTAAAAATTTTACAGAAGATAAAACATATCATTTAATATAGTTCACAGTTTAGTAAACAATACTTATAGGTTAGCAATTAAATGAGAGATTTTGACACTTTAAATAGTTTTTGCTAACATTTTTATCAGAAATTGCATATAAAAATCACTCATTTCTAAATATGCCCTTAAAATGACAGATTATACATAGTGAAAAAAATTCATTTAATTTACATTAATTTAATTATAATTTTTTACAGTCTAAAATTGTATGTACATAATATTGTGAAAAGAAAGTTTCAGTAGATGAGGTTCTAAATAGCTCAAAATAGGAGCTCAATTGTGGCCACCTAGTATTATGTAATTAATTTGAAGTAAATACTATATATTACAACTATATTCAAGTTTCTACTAAATTAAAATACAATAGAGTAATAATCCATTGTATATGATATTTTAAAAAATTAAAAGGATTAAACATTAAAAAAATATTAAATATTAACATATGAATACACATAACAAAAATTCTTATCATTTGAGATCTTATAATTTATTCACAAAAGGATTGTCTTTATTCAAAAGGAAAAAACAACACCAAATCCTCTAAAGATAAATTCCTTGATCCTTTGGTATTTTCTTAAGTCAACAAGAGGGCCAACATTTACTTTAGTACAGAATTTTTTTTTTTTTGTCTTTTGTCATCTTACAGAAAGCCAGACAACGTAAATGGTCGAAATTAGATAATGGACGGGCAAGTGTTAATCAAAGAAGGTGCAATTACAAATAGTAATTAAAGGAGCCAAGTAATTAGGAGTTTGTATCGAAAGAACAGGAAAAAAAAAACTGCTACAAAAAGGAAAACGGTCTCCTTACATGCCCAACAATAATTGAAATTCAAATGCACTGAACACTAATTGAAGCTCCGTCTAGAAGTTGATCACAAATGAGTTAGAAACATTCACTCGCAGCTGCAGGAAGTTAATGAAAGCCGTTAATCAGTTTTTATAGGGCATCTTACTGACTAAGACAGAGACATTTGAAGCCAACGTGGCATCGGAATTCCGTACTAATGAGAATAGTTCTTTATAGTTAGTTGTTAATTTACTATGTATCCTATATATTTGCTAGTATAGTTCCTTTAAAGTCTATTCAACAACTTTATATCATGATTTGTTATTTTTCTATCTTTTAATTTTTAAGAGAAATTGAAAGATTTTTTCTTTTTTCATAGACATAAAGCTTAAGAGTAAAGTTATGTCACCGTATGTTTAAAAGTGATTGCTAATCACTTTTGGCTTATAAACAAAGTGAAATACTATTTTAACACAATTTCATAGAGTGAATTTAATTTTTCTTCTACCCTATGTGTACATGTGATCAATAGTTTTTTTTTTTTACCTATAAACAAAATAAATTAATATCCAAAACACAATGCCAGCTATCGAATCGTTATTTCTCTTTCCCTTTATGTACAAGGGTCACTAGTGTTTTTTTACTTTAAAATGTTTTTTGACTAGAAAATTCAATTACATTCAAAGCACAATGCCTAAGAGTGAAATGTTATTGCTCTAACATTTTAATTTTTAAAGTAGATCACTAGTATTACTTAACTTGACCTATCAATAAAGTAAAGTAACATTCCAAGTACAATATCTGAGATGCATTATTAATGTTCTATAGCTCGTTTTTAAAGGAAGATCACAAGTCTTTTTTGAACTATAAACAAACTAAAATAACAATCAAAGCATGCCTGATAGTGAATTGCTATTTTTCTATCGCTTTATTTTTAAGGTCCGTCACTTGTCTTTTGTTTCCCTTTGAACCTAAAAAAAATTCAAATCAAAAAGTATTTCTTGGGACTTACCCCTTTCGATATCCCCTTTTTATGGTACGTAGGCGATATGAAATGCTATGGTCACCCGTCACGTCATTGGAAATGTCCAATTAAAAGTTCTTACACACATTACTGTATTATAGAAGAGAACTCATGTTTTTGTTATTCTAATTGGATTGAAACTTTAGAGGAGAAAGGGGCAGTAATTCAGGCGTCCTTTTCAAAACAAAAAGTTAGCTTTTAAGTAAATGTGTAAAACTAAAGTGAGCATATTCTTCGTTGATATTTTTAAAGTATAGTCATAATCAGCCACTTGCAGTTATCAGTGGATCTGTTGTTTAACAAACAACTTACTCAAAACCAACAATCTTCGAAACTTAGGGCATTTGGTAACATATCTAAGAACAAAAGTAAAAAAAAAAAAGGATTAATGAAATTTTTAGTCATACCGTGAAACTCTTTTACTATAGTAGTACATATATCAGTATTTAGTTCTTGATTTTCTTTCTTTTTAAGTAACTTCATCTTTGTGCATGTGTTAAACGAATTAAACTATTTATTTAAATTTAAAATTAAAATAGTGATATTAAGTTTGTATTAAATCCCATTTTTATGTCAGAATATATGGAAAATATGGGAATGCTGGAATAAAGTACAGTACGCCCATAAAGAATGTCCCAGTTATAAATTTTAATAGTATTTAATTTTTGTAATTTATGATCACAATTGTTAAATTATGAATTCAATAGTGTTAGAAAACTATGTTAGTTTACCTTCAATTTGATTTATGATTTATTGTAAACTGTCTAAATTTAACTGTTATAATATACCATTAAAACTGTGACTTTCTTTTCTGAACACCTTTTTTATACAAAATTTTAAAATATATGTTTCTTTTTCACAGTTTAAAGCATAATAACTATAACACATACTTTTCCAATTATTGTTATTTAATGTTGTTAAACCTTTTTTTTTTTTTTTTTTTTTTTTTTTTCTTTAATTAAGTATCATACAATAAATAATGACTATTTTACTTCAAATACTTATTATATTTCAATTTGCCATTTCATAACCTTCTTTTAAATGAACCCATGAACACTTAGACATATAGATTCGCAAGAGCAGTATTCCAATCACAAAAGATTATGTAAAATTTTTTTACGATCGTTTGCATGTAACTATTTCAGTGTATTTTTTAATCTCTATTCTTTAAGTAATTATCTTTTATTCATTGAACTTACCATTTTTTATTACCTTTGATAAAAAAAATATTAAAAAAAAAAAAAAACCACGATCAAATATAATTCATACAATAAAGGGATTAAACACTTTGAAAAAAATATGGCATGTTTTCATGCTAAATATTTTTTTCATTAATTGTCTTTATAAAAAGGGAAAGATTTTAATCTCTTAAAAAGAGTTGACTGGGGAAATCTTAGAATAATTAATTTTTTTTCATGAAAAGACACATGTTATTTTATTAAAACTATGCTATACATTTACAAAAAATTTAAATCAAAGACTCTGCGATTTTTAAAAAGCTCAATATCATTCTTTTTTTATGTTATTCATATTTTTGATTAAATTAATTTACATTTAAAAAAAATAAGTGAAGGACGGGTGGTTATTTTTTTCATGTACATTTTAATGTAAAAATTCTAATTAAAACAAATGTATATATTATTGCACAGAATACTTTAAATTTATTTTAAAGATTTAATTAAAGATAAAAAAAAAATTCAATCCTAAAGGATCACTATGATTTGCAGGGAAAGATATTAGATCTCTTAGACAGAATTTTTTTTTTTGTATTTCTGTTAAAAAATTCGTTTGATAAGAATGTCTTATGGCAACATAGGAAATATGTTATTGTATGTAAATTAAAATCGGTAGAGTCCATCGATATTTTTTAAAATGCATGAAAAGTAGAGATATAACTGGCAAATAGGAAGCTAACATTAAAATTTGGTTTGGGAAGAGGTATACAACAAATGAAGCGTCGTGAATACGAAGGGAGAACTGAATAAAAGTTGGTTCTAAGAAAAACACGTTTGAAAAGTTTTCCATTGGGCAGTTTCTATTCAACTTAGTAGCATTCTCTGCGTATTTTGTGACGGGAAGAAGGACGGACTCAACATGAAAAATATACCTGCAGAATCTGTGAATCTGTATAGAGTCTAAATTCGGGTGGTGAAATTTTTTTTGACCCATTGTTGATGACAATAAACTAACTTCCTGAGCATTATTATTATTATATTTTTTTTGACAAAGTGAACAAAAATTTCATCTATACTGTTTTAAATCTTTTATATAATTATAACTTCCATTATGTGTGTTTGTTTGGAGAAAATCTGTAGAGGATTAACTAATCCGTTTGTCCTAATTCAATCAATCTGAAACTTGCTAGATAGTCTCGTTGCCAATGAAAATGTATTATATGATTTGGGGGCAAAAAAAAAAATGGTTAGTCCATGGCAAGGAATCGATGTTTTTCATTGAAGTGGTCAAACACTATTAAAAGCCGATCTGAGTTCAATATCACTTAAATTAGTTGGGATTGCACATAAATGTTGACAGAGCATAATAAATAGTCTCTTTAAGAAGTTTGTTTTGATGTGTTAGTGATTTTTATTTCTTTAATCAATACTAACTGCAAATTTATTTAATTATAAAGGCCTATTTTTTCAGTTTTTTACTTTTGAATGCTATAAAACGCTTCACATTTGTTGCTGTTAACGTTGAGAATTAAATTGGTTATTATGTACCTACAAACACTTATAATTTCAAATCTATTAAAATTACTTCAAAGATAAAGCTACTGATTTAACTTACTAGATTTCAAAGTTCATAAGATACTATAAATTGAAATTTCATATAGCATGATAAATATTTATTTAATACGTGTCTGTAGGTTGTGATTGGTGATGTACCTACAAACAAATTTTTGGTCATAAAATTACTTCATTTCTACATTACAACTGAAAAACGAGAAAAAAAATTTAATTAACCTAGCCAGGGCATGAAATATTGTGCAACTTTCAATTACCTAATCATGTCAACCAATGTATTATTATTTCAAATGAATCTGCATAACATACAATATACTTTTGCATATTTTAATTTTAGTTTTAAAGCAATTTGTCGGGTTTGGCGACATCTTTTGGTGACATAAGTATTCAAGTTTCAAGGTTCGGCTGAAAAAAATTGACAACCAATAAACGAATCTAATACAAAAACTAAAATTATATATTTTTCCTTTAACAGCAAAACTTAAGATCTTTAAGATTAGTGGACTTATTTTCTTTTATTTTGTTTCTTTCGACCTGAAAACTTCATTGCTAGAAAATGATGATGACCAGGAAGCCGGGTTTTATTAAGAAAAAAAAATGTTCTTGAACTCTTTACGACTTTACTTAATTTTGATAGTGAAGTTACTTAGAATACCAGAAAAGGAATTACCAAAACAATTTTTACCAATGTCGGTAGGCCCATTTTCTTGTAATTACTGAAAAACCTACATTTTTCAATCGAAGGTGACTCCGTGTTTAGGTGGTTGCAGTCTAAAATCTTACTTGCACGACTTGTGAGCTCATCTACCAAAAAGGAATGATCCATTATTGAGTTATTCTGGCCACATGCATACGGACTTTATTCCAAAATACAATTTTTGGAATTCATGACCTTCCACAAAGAAAATATATTTAAAGACTAAAGTTATACTTTTGTTACCCCATGTTATGTATAGAGTAATCTAAAGTGAAATGTAAAATTATAATTGATATATATTTAGCTACGAAAAAAAAATGCACCAGTTTATGAAAATCTACAATATGGGCATATTCTTGTTAAATGAGTTTTTGAACTAAATGAAATAATTATTTAAAATAAGAAATTAAATTAAAATTAATTAACAAATTATTAATGCTTCATAACAATAATAATATTTTTGCTCCTAAAATGCACCTCGCTTGCCAGTCATTTGCTATACATATCTTACTCAGAGCAATGCCTAAACAAAAATAAAAATAGTATTCATAAATGCATGCCAAGAAAACTGAGTGCACATTTACAGTGTAATATTTGAGACAAAACTTTCATTTGCCTTACTTTTACTTATTTCCAAATTTACTATATAAATATAATTTCAGTCTGACTTATTTTTAATTACCCTCAGACCACCACGAGCCTATGTTAACACACAAGGACCTATGCTTATTTTGTGACTAATTATTCAGAGGGAAGATATTATTGTTCTCCCGTATACAAAAGATGGCATCATACCATGTTTCTATTTAAACAATGGTGTTCCTACTGCGTTTCTAAAGAGAATAAATCTTTTATTTTCAATGCAAATGAACATTGGACCCCCGCTGTAAGGAAACGGATATTATCTTAAATAGCAATTATTTTTGCTGCGGCGTGGTACCATTTAGATGTAATTACAAATATATTACGTGCGCCTTCAAGAGAAGATAATTTGCAGACTGGGTAAAGACTTGGTTGCTTATTATGGAAAATGTGTACATGGCTCTTTGGTGTTATTATAAGGTTTCAATTAGGAATGTGTACTCTACTTTTAATATGCATTTGGATTAATATCCAAACTATTATTTCAGCGAATTTTAAAATACTAAGAGGAATATAAATATGTACATGTCTTTTGAAGTACATTACTATTCTTGCCCATGCCATCATACAGTTATGATTGTATTCATGCCATTATATTGATAACTATTCTATTTGTTATCGTTTTAAGATAGATTAATATTCTTCATGTCAACAACACTAGAGATAATAGTATTAACTTTTATTTCTTTTTATATTACTATTTGTATTCATGTGATAATGTAGATAACTGCAGTCAATCTATCAGGATTATAGCTCCCACAAAATAGGCTGTAGTCGCTAAAGAATATTACTCATCGATTAAGAATAAGAGTAATGCATGTAGATTAGCCTCTAAAAAGGTTACAAAGCTGCAGATATAGATTTATTTGACCTGTAACCCTCGACGCAAATTTAACAGGTCGTCTTGTTTTCCACAGAAACGAAAGTGGTATGGCAGACTGGCAGTATTCCATATGTTTGTTGTTTAAGATGGATTTATATTCTTTACATTTAAGTAATAAGATAAAATAAAAATATCAATTTTCTCAACCTCTGATATAGTTTAGTGTTCGTGTTATAATATGAATAGCTATTCTTCTCATACATATAATATTAATACTCCTCAAGATGTATTAATATTCATGTCCTTTTCATGACATAGAAAATAATATCGATATTTTTGTAGTGATATGCATGATATAGATAACTTTTCATGTCCGCTTGATTATATTGAATACCACTGCTGTCATGAATTAAATAATTATTCACGTCAATTGCTGGTATATATTTATTACAATTCACAGTAAACAAAAATTCTACAATAAATGCATTTATAATTTAGAGTGTTTTATTAAAATAAAAAAATTCTGCCTAGTAGTACTCGGAACTTTTACCTGCAAAGGGATGCTGATAATCAGGCATACATTATCTGCATGATTCTGGATATCATGGTAGGCCAAAAAAACGTTAAAAAATGAACAGTAATTATTTTTAAAATTATACAAAACTATAGCTCTATTTATACAATATCCACTAAACTGATATTATTAGGTTATACTAAACGTAATATTGCCATTTGGGAATTGAGGTTTAAAAAAACAATAACCAATAGTTTTTTTTTTTTTTTTTTTTTTTTTTTTTTTTTTTAGAAAATAACCTACAGATTTTGAAATTCTATTAAATTGTAAACTTTTTGTTTAGTTTTGATAATTAGGAGCAATATATACTGTCGTATATATGTTTATATGCAAATATAAATGGAAATATAAAATACAGACACATGTCTAGTTTAACTGCTCTTAATAATCTAGATTCAGATGACTTTTTACACTAGTTACTCCATTTCAATTTAGGATTAGGTCTTCCATTTTCCTTTTTTTTTTTTTTTTGTATACACTTACTTAATTCTAGACTGTATTTTCTTTAGGATGTTTTCCAGCAAGATTCATAGACGTATAACATTTAGCAGGTTTTCAAATGGGTTAAAAGTTAAAGGTACAATTTTATTAAATTCATTCAACTATCTTAAAACAAATGAAATTCACCCAACAATTTCTTCAATTTATTCAAAAAACCATGAGCCCAAGATTTTATTTCATTTATCACGTTTAACAATAATTTCAATAAAATATTCCACAATTCATGCATTGAAAAAAAATTACTTTGATGAAGAGAAGTTAATAACAGTTTAAAACTAATATTACTAATAATGTAAAGGGAAAAATCGTGGAGAAAAATGTAAGGCTCACCTAATATCCACCTTTAAAATTACGCAATGTATCTCGATGCATTTTCTTAAAATCAGTCAGTAAATTATTTTATTTATGAGCTCCAATTATTCATGGAAGTTTAGAAAGTAATAATTTTAAAAGACGAATAGTTTCCGTTCTTTGCGCATCTCTATCTTTAAACAAATGAACGCTGCAAATAGAGATTTATTTTGCTCTCGCTTTATGATCTCTCAAATTCAAGGTTTCCGTTCAATTGATGAATGAGCCATCTCAAAGACTTCTTCGATGTAATTTAAAGGAATGTATTCAGTTGAAAACACCATTTGTTTTCCTTACCGAGAAAACTTTAACCTTTCTTCCTTGTGAAATATTAATACCATATCAAGAAAAGCAGCAATAGAATAACGGAAATGTTATTCATAGCACCTCAGTTAAATAATATGTAATTTAAAATAGACAACAGATAATGTACTTTGAGTTGCAATACAATGAATTTTTTTTTTTTTTCAACCTTTTTGTGTTCCTAAAAGAAAAATAATTCATTTGATATTTCCATTTTACATCTTACTATCACTACTATGATGCATTAAAGATTCTTTTAAAAAGGACTCCTTAACTTTGAAATGACATAATTGCGAAACAATGAGAGATATAAAGAAGAGACAAGTTGTACGTTGGATAGACCGGTATAGTATTTTAATGATGAAATTAATTAATCATTTTATTAATGAAAAAAGAGCCTATGATCCCTTTATTGGAAAGAAGAGACAAGTACTAAGTTGGATAGACAGGTATAGAATTTTAATGATGGAATTAGTTCATCCTTTTACTTATGAAAAAGAAGCCTATGATCCCTTTATTGTATAATGCAAGACACTTGATGGGTTTTCAGTACCTCATACTCAGCAGTTTTGTTCAACAATAAATCCGTCCAAATTAAAATGTGCCTTATTGTTAAACCATATGCAATTACTCACATTTATCAATTTTGCATACTGGTGTATTTAAACGTCCACCCTTGTCTGACATTTCACTCTTCTTTCTTTTTCTCTTCTTTCTTTCTTCTTCTTATGTATGTAATTGCGAAACAATGAGAGATAGAAAGAAGAGACAAGTAGTACGTTAGATAGACAGGTATAGAATTTTAATGATGGAATTAGTTCATCATTTTACTTATAAAAGAGGAGCCTATGATCGATCTCTTTATTGGATAATGCAAGATACTTGATGAGTTTTCGGTACCTCATACTCAGCAGTTTTGTTCAACAATAAATCCTTCCAAATTAAAATGTGCCTAGTCTTTAAACCATATGCAGTTACTCCAATTTATCAATTTTGCAAACTGATGTATTTAAACGTCCATTCTTTCTTTCTCTCATTGTTTATGTCATTTCAAAGTTAGGAAATCCTTTCTAGTTGACACTGTATGATAACTTATAGTCACTACTATCACATGACTTGCTGCTCACTTCGAAGATGTGACACACAAAACCACGTGTTTGTCGCAACCATCCTTATCTTGTCAACAGTTGCTTCCCTGGCAAGTTCTCAGCTTGGCCATCATCAGTTCGCTTTCTTTGATCCATTGTAATCCATCAGAGTTATTTTATTAAATTTTAGCACAGATTTTATTTCCAATCTGAAAAATTTTGTAATAACAAAGATAAAACTAAACATACAGAGTTACGAATTCAGTAAAAAATTCAACGATGATACAATAGAATACTTTATTAAAACAAATATATTAAAATTAAAATTTACCACAGAAATAGTACAATTAGTAGCACGTAAAAAATTAAATTTCGGAGCACCGTAACATTCACTGATTAAATTATCTTGAAAAAAAGTCGGCTTCGATCCTAAAAAAGTTTTTAGACAGGTTTTCAGCCTTAAACCAATGCTTTAATATTTTAAAAAGGTATTAATAACTATATGTTGTAGCACATATACATAAGTATGCCCTACAAATAAACTGCCCCATTCTTAAATCGTAATCAATTTTTATTAAGAGTCATACCCCCAAAAAGACAAACCATATCATCTAACTGACTCGGAGTTTGTATAACCCCCAATTTTTCCTCCAACATTTACTGATAAAATTATCTTAGAATAAAAGTCAGCTTCAATCACACAAAAAAAATTATATAGGACATTCCACATAAAAACAATGCTTTTATTTATATAAAAAAAAATCAATTACTACAAATTGTAATAAATACACAGAAGTATGCCCCACAAATAAACTGTCCATTTATTTAATCGCAATAAATTTTCTTCATGAGTCAATCTCAAAAAAGGGCAAACCTCATCATTTAACTGACCCAGTGTTATTATAACCCCCAATTTCTTCTCCGATAATCTTTGTTTTTGGCTTTTCCAAGCGACTGATTCTCAATCACTCTAACCTCGACTCTTGTTTGAGATAGGACAGGAATGAAAAGGACTCATCAGAAAATAGAAGCTTCATCTCTCGATAAAAAATAATCTTCAGTGGCAGAGCTCTCTGATTAGTATGGGATGTGGATGATGCTGGATCGATTGCGATACACAGCTCTCGGTGAGATGACCTGTCAATCGCATTAAGGCCAAATGAGGTCAAGCAAGAAGTTGGTTTGGTGATAGATAAGAATTTATGAGTTCTATTGTTTGTAATAAGGCATTTTCTCCAATTGGAGAATTTGTAAAAATTTAAACTGTTTTAATTTGAGCAATCATTGGGTAAAATGAATCAGAATGTAGGTTAAGTAGATTAAGCAAGAAGTTAGTTTGATTATCGATAATAATTTATGGGTTGTATTGTTTGTTTGTAATAAGGAAGTCTCCCCAATTATAGAATTTGCTAATCTTCAAACTGTGATTTTATTTAAATAACCATTGGGAAAGAGGTACTGGGGGTCCAGTACTGATCTAATCAGACGAAACGGTCGTTTCGCCGCCAACCTTAAAAAGGGCAGAAACGACAGTAAGTATCTATTCTCTGCACAACTTCCAGCGAAAAAGCCGAAATTGACTATTTTCTAGCGCGCTTACGAAACTTCACATAATTATACAAAAAATACCATAGATTTGTCTCGGTGATATCTTTTAAAGAAAAAAAAATGAGTACCTAGGATAAAAGACAACGAAGAAAAAAAATATTGAAATTTCCAAAACGAAATAAAAAAACGAGTTCTAGCCCGATTTTGATGTAAAAATTTAGACAAACGTCCAGACCTAACTAAGCAATAGATCTTTAATCGGATTGAATTATAGGATGGGGAATGTTTCAACTTAAAATCCTACGCTGGTTTGAACTTCATTAAATAATTCTTTCTATTTTTAATTAATTTAAAACCACTTTTTTTCATTTCATAATTTGGCGACAGATAAAGGCGATTAGCTTGTAATTGAGGTTCAGATATATATGCCAAAAGTTGCCAAACAGGTTTGCTATCATTTCGAAGTTAGTTTTTCCGACATGTTAGGCTAAAGTGAGAATGGACGTAATGTTAAAGTATAGGAAAACGAATTGGACTATAACTAAATGGCTTATAACATCTTTAAAATTGAAATAATTTAATTTTTGAAGAGACAGAATTAAAGAGAAATATTTATTCTTCAAGTTGCATGTGTTATTTGAACTGTATGACAATTTAGAGAGAGTTAACTTTCAAAAACATTTTAATTTCGGGAAATCTCCATTGAAAAACGAAAACAATCACATTTTGTTGCAAGATACTATGGGCTGAATACAAAGTATAAATGTGGAGGTTATGCGAGCTGACGTCACAGTCAATTCATTACAGAGGACTAAATAAACCATACATTGCGATTGGCTAATGGAATATGCAAAAATGTCATTCGTTTTTAAAAATGTGTAGATTTCGTTTACTCTCCGTTGTAAAATGAAATCGTAGAATTAAATATCATCAAAACTGTAATTTCATAGTGAATTTTAAAATTGTTGTTAAGAAAATATTTTAAATTTTGTCAAACATCAATGGGTTATTATGTGAACCAAAATAATGCTTGGTATAATAAAAATAATTTATACCGCAATATTTAGGCTGTAAAAAACTTGTAATATTTATTTGTAACAATTTATTAGAATAAATCTTCAGTGGGATGTATGTTAAAAACGCCGGATTTGATTCCTGGATTAGGTGTGGATGTTCGTTGTGATTCGGAATCCAAGTTAAGCTGTGGGTTTCGAACTGATTAGTCGTTATTTATGTACTAAAATATGTCGTTGTGCGTGCAAACTAACCAATCGAGCTGAAACTTGGCAGACAGGCTCTTTGTCGATGGCAACGTATTTCTTTAAGTTTTGGGAGTTGAGTTGCCGTACACAAGTTTCTATTACTTGTTCGTGATCGATTTTGATGGTTACTGCCGTCCGCATTCAAACAATTTGTCAATTTTCAAGTAGATTTGGCATGTAAGATATCATTGAACTCAACTTAAAAAATTAGGAATATTCATGGTACCAGGTGTACCATAGGTGGTACTACTTCTGGTTTATCAATTTTGAAGATAAATATGGCATGTTGGGTGTCGTTGGGCTTGTCTTGAAAAACTATGAATGTTTAAGGTATCATGTATAGCATAGGTAGTACCGCTTTCGGTTTATCAATTTCCAAGATAAATATGGCATGTTGGACTTTTGTTTTGATGAATTATGAATGTTTAAAGTACCAGGTATGCTATTGGTACCACTTCCGGTTTATCAATTTTAAAGATAATTATTGCATGTAAGGTATCGTCGAATTCAGTTTGAAGAATTATGAATATCCCTGGTACCAGTTGTACCATAGGTGATAAATAGAAAAACGATGAAACGGACAAATTCAAAAAAGAGAAGTCGCCAGTGTTTAAAAAAAAGTTATGATATCCCCCAAAAAAACACTTTTGAAAAGTAGAAGAACCACCAACCTCAAAAACACAAAAAACTTTCTTGCAATAAAAAAATCATAAACATGATGAAAATTTTCAGCCACAAACACAGTGATATAAAAATGGCCAACCTCTGATTACAACTCTCGGTTGTGACTCGCTTAAGAATCTATGCTTACTTAGTTTATTTTTAAAATTTAAGTTCCGCTCCCATAAAAATTTACGCTGCTTGAGGTTGGTGTCCGTCTTAATAACTAACCTTTAAAACCCCCCACACAATAAAAACTTTCCAAAATGTATGTATCAACCAAACAAAAGCTTACCACAAGCACTTCAGTTTCCTACTTAAAAAATTCTTAATAACGATTCAAATGCAAGCGTTTGAGCACAGTTTCTCTATGATATTTTGAAAATTACATGAACATGAAGATTTACATCACTTTGTATTTCCTACCCATCCAAATGAAATCGTAAACTCGAATATTCGTGCAAACAGCCATAAATTAGTTTAAACGCAAGCATTGTTAATATTCCTATGACGGGCACCAACCTCAAGCAGCGTAAATTTTTATGGGAGCGGAACTTAAATTTTAAAAATAAACTAAGTAAGCATACATTCTTAAGCGAGTCACAACCGAGAGTTGTAATCATAGGTTGGCCATTTTTTATATAACTGTGTTTGTGGCTGAAAATTTTTATCATGTTTATGATTTTTTTATTGCAAGAAAGTTTTTTGTGTTTTTGAGGTTGGTGGTTCTTCTACTTTTCAAAAGTGTTTTTTGGGGGGATATGAATAATTCTCTAATGCATATAGTTATAAATGGTAAATCAAAATAGTATATATACCATAAGAATTTTGAAGTTTACATAGTTTGTTTCTAATAAGGCAGTGCTATCAATTACAGAATTTGTGAATATTGAAACATTGTTTACAGTCATTAGATTATAAGCATAATAAAGTAGAAAACTATCATCAAAATGTATTAAGTCAAACAAGAAGTTGGTTTCATAATGCTAAATAAGTGGTTTCAATCGTTTATTTGAAATAAGGAGTGTTCCTAAAATCCCGTTTCAAGAATTATTAATTTTGCATTTATGTATGCAAAAAAAAATTAATTACAATAATCAGGTTATCAGAATCCAAGTTTTCTAAGACTATTCAGGACAAATAAGTAGTCTGTTGCACAGTAAATAATAATTTGTGCGTTTCGAACTTGTTTGGAATTAGCCAATGTTGCCAAATATATACATATACAAAGGGGGACTACTAATTTCCAGTACTGATCTAATAACTCTGGAAAATATTATACAAATTAGATTCCGATTTCATATGCTTCGTAATAGTTTTTATCTGCCGTAAAGTACAAGTGTGATTAGTTGTAAAAGTTTCGAAAAACTCTTCTTCAAAATCTTCTTTCGGAATATTCCTCGATTAAGATGTAATGTTTTTATTGATGTCTTCGACTTCCTCCAACCTTGTTCTTTTCAGTAAATTTTTCATTTTCGGAAACAAGAAAAGTATAGGTGCTATGTCTGGAGAGTATGTAAGATGATTCATCTCTACGGCAACTTCTATGCAAACACATTCTTCCAATGCAATGCAATGTAGTTCCGGAAATTTTCTTGCAAGAAATGCCAACTCCATATCTCTCAAAAGCAAAGTCTTACTCCGCGAACTCTTTGAAGAAGTCAAGCAAGAACTTTTGCGTGAAGCTTCCCTTTGACAGTTTTACCAGATGTACCAATTCACGGTGAATTAACAAGGTTTAAGGATGTCGAAGACATCAATAAAACCCTTATTTTAAAATGAAGAACATTCCGAAAAAGTATTTTAAAAGTTGTTTCCGAAACTTTTACAACCGAGCTCATAAGTGCGGCTTTAAAGAAAATGCAGATTACTTCTAAACCTATTAAACAGACACGTAGGGGAGAGTGGAGCACGCTGAACAGGTTTTTGATATTATTTCATGTACATTCAAAGCTATTGTAAAATATGAAAAATGTTATGTCTTGAAAGAAACTTTATTTATCAATAAATGAAAACTAGAAATACAATTCATTACTCCATCAAGAATATAGAGAAAAATATGTTTTATAACATTATGCGAAATTGATTAATGTACCCATTTGGGTGGGATTGTTTGAATCTCCAGGACGAGAAAGTTGAACCCATGTGGAATAGCAATGCAAATTAGCATATGTGATAAATGTCTTTTTATTGAACACTTAGGATTAACAATGAACCCTTAGGACGAACACTTTCACTGAACAGTGGACACTTAAGAACAAATATACTGACAATTATAAATATTAATGTCAAGGCTCTTAGGGGAAGCAGTTGTCGTTGTTTTCAAAAGACACCTCCTAATGTTATTTCTGCTGTAATTTTTATCTTCAAAAAAAAACTTACAGTCAGTTTATATTTTCTATAAAAATCCACACCATGTAACTGTTCACCATCTTGTCTTACTAAAATAATTATTATATTTCTAACATATTAAAGGATTTTCTGTATAAAATGCAATGATGTTAAAGCAATTAAAGCAAAATCACCAATTTCTGGCTCTTTGGATTTCACGTTGACAAGGTCTGTTGTATCAACTTCAAATTCAAAGTTTTCATCAAAACATAAGTGTTTTCTGTCTTATCTTCAGAACTGTCTGTTCGGATTTGCATATTAAAGTTGTTTTTGCATTCCCAAGTTCATTTATTATTGATTAATTAATATAAAAGTCCCTTGTATCAATACAAGAGAAGGTAAGGACGAAAAAGAAATGTTATTATTCCAACTGTAACTGTATTCTTACACATTTAATAACTAATAATTAATAACAATTTTAAACTTAGTGAGAACATTAAATTTGTTATAAATAAAATGGTATTTTGAGCAATTGTTTCCTTTTTTTGACTAAGCGATTGTTTTTTGGTTTGATATTTAACTTACAAAACTGAATTAAAACTTAACGTTTTTATATTTAAACTCATTAAATTATTTTTTATTTGATATTTAAATCAAATAGATTATTCATACGTCCATCTTTAAATGTAAAATCCATAAATCAAATAAATAAGCAAACTCTTATTCTCTAGCGTACATTAAACAAAACATATATTTAATGATGGTACATGTTAAAAATAGGTTCTAACTGTGCCTCATTGACCACCATTTTAAAATATTTACTTTGACACTGTTATGGAGTAGCATTTAAATTTAAAACTTTCACACAAATATCTAGAATATTACATAATTTAATTCATACGTCCATCTTTAAATGTAAAATCCATAAATCAAATAAATAAGCAAACTCTTATTCTCTAGCGTACATTAAACAAAACATATTTTTAATGATGGTACATGTTAAAAATATGTTCTAACTGTGCCTCATTGACCACCATTTTAAGATATTTACTTTGACACTGTTATGGAGTAGCATTTAAATTTAAAACTTTCACACAAATATCTAGAATATTACAATATGTTTAGTGAAGATATTAATTAAAAACACATTTATCAAAGTGAAAATACACTGCTTACTTATCTGTAAAATTTTATTTTCATAAATGTATTTTAAACAGAACCCTTCTAAAATATCATCAAGCAAAGGAAATAAACAATACTGTGCATGTATCACATATTTTTTTTCTAATTTATAATATTGTGGTGATATCTAATGTGAGAAAATAAAACTAAAAGAATAAATGTCAATAGTACAAGGTGCCCCTATGTTTAAGATGCTCCACTCTACCCTAATTATATAATATTTTCCGGAGTTCTTAAATCAGTCTTGGAAATTAATAGCCGTGATTTATATTTAGCGAGCTTTCAAAATACATGAATTAGATATGAAGAATTAGAACATAAGTAGTAATAGGGAGCGTACAGACTTTATACATTTTCAAACTAAAACTTATAAGAACTGAAAAATCAAATTGTAAATAGTTGTCTGAAAGGTAATCAAGTCAAACAATAAGTTTGTAAAATTGAATGATAATTAGTTGAAACATGACAATTTTCACAATTAAAAGCTTTATAAATCTATGAAACAATCATAATTTAATTTATACAGCCATTGGATTATTGAAATCCCAATGAAAATATATTTAATAAATAATAATATCAAACAAAAAATTTGGTTTCTTAAATGATTGCAAATAATGAATTAGCTTGTTTGTTAAAAAATATTCGCTACTATATAGAGAATTTGGCAATATTTAAATTACAATCATTGTATTCAAAGAATTAGAAAGCAAATCGTTTTTTACATTATTTAGGGCAAACAAAGTTTAATTTCATAAAAAAAAAAAATGTATCGTTTGTTTACAATAAGGTATTATTCAAATGCTTGAATATGTAAATCTTCAAAATAACAGTTTTTATAAATGTAGCAATTGTATAAAGAGGAACTCATATGTAAATACTTATCATTAATATTGGGATATGCTTTTCAGTTTTCAAGGATACTTCAGAGAAAAATATAGCAATTGATGCTTGTTTAGCTTACTAATTTCCAAAATTTAAATGCTCAATGGAAAGTTCATGATGATAATTTTACCGTTAACTTTTCATTGTTTCAAACCTAAATAAATTAAATTCATATTGTATAGACTTAAATATGTATAAAGATAGTATTAAAACAATTAATTAAATTGTCAATTGTTCATAACAAAAAAGAAAACGCTTTACTCCGATTATGTTTATTTATTTATTTATTTATTTATTTATTTATTTATTTATTTATTTATTTATTTATTTATTTATTTATTTATTTATTTATTTATTTATTTATTTATTTATTTATTTATTTATTTATTTATTTATTTATTTATTTATTTATTTATTTATTTATTTATTTATTTATTTATTTATTTATTTATTTATTTATTTATTTATTTCCTACTGCATATGAGTATGTGACACATTTAGTCAGTAGTTACTGAATTTAATTTTATTCTAATAATTAACTTTGCAGTCTTCTAAACAAATTAGATACAAACTCTCACTCTTAACGTTGAAATATCGCTTTTTTACACTATTTCTGGGTCATGTGCAAAGAAAATTTTAAGAGCGTAAGTACGGCGCATAAACGCTTATTGGATTCATTGAAAGACTTATTAAATTATCTAGTGAGTGTACTTCTAAATTCTCTCTATCATTTAAAATGTTTCATAAAAATTTAATCTGTGTCAGCTTTATTACCTAAGTAGTGAAGTAATGTCCCATAAATGCATAAATGTATTGGGTTTTTAAAAATAAATACACTAATGAATTGTAATGAACAAATTTAGCTATATAATGATAAAAATTATTTTGTTTAGATTTGCCAATGCAACCTCATGATTGGTGTGTTAACACTCAATTTCTTACACTGGCATATAAAAATAGTTTCTTGATCGAAAATGTTTATTTTAACGGTATTAAAGTGCCTAATTTTCAATTTGTGAAATGAAACATTTCTGAAAAAATTAATTTAATTCATACATTAACAGTAATTGGAAGAATTTGGGAAATAATTTGTTGCCAGTAAGATGTCTCCGTAATCGTGTTATGGGGGAACTAGATGAAGGAGGTATCTCCCGCCTGTCAACTTTTCAAGATATTGTGCCTTATTAGAGACAATGTGAAATATTTGGAAAACTCCAATTGCACTGCTTATGTATATAAATCCAATACAATGTGTACTTGACAGTACTTTTACAAAAAGTTAAGATATGCAAGTCAGTTTTAAATAAGTGCAACGTATTTTTTTATCTAAAACATAAAGGCGAGTTTTATTAAAATATAACAGTGTAATTTATTTCTGAAATTTGTCAAGTTTAATTAAGACATTGAATAAGTTTACATATTCGTAGTCGTTTATAAAATCTAAAAATAAGCATTTACCTCTGAGGAATACCGTTTAATGAATTTCTATAAAGTGAAATAATAAACTAAAAATATTCAATTTAAATAAAATCACCAGCATCACTTATCAGTAATAAAAATATAGTTCCTTTAAAAACAATGTTATTTTGTTAAGAGTATCTTAAATGATCATGCATAAAAAAAAAATTTAAATAATATAAATAAAAACCTATATTTTTTAAATGCAATAAATTATTCAGTTCCCTCAAAATTAGCAATACGTTGTAATTTTTTTAAAGCAATCTTAAAGACATCACTATAGCTCTTTACCAAAGAACATATTTTCTCTATTCATTACTATATAACTAAAAGATCATGCTACAAAATGCTATCCAATAACTTTATTATCATCCTTGTGCTTACCTGAACGATAAGGGCACTAAGTTTTCTTTTCTTCCCTGTATGAAATATAATATCCTATATATAGTGTAATGCACATTATGTAGTTGCAACATTTGACGCAGTTAAGAGTAACCTACAAACACTCACCCGAAATCGCAACTACAAAAAAAAAAAAAAAAAAAAAAAAAAGAATCCAGCAACGCAACTCCAGCTCTTCAGCAAAGCCAGACTTTTCTCCTTCATTAATCCATACTTTTTACTCAAAGATGTGTAGCTTCACAAGTTCAGATTACTACCCAAATAGCTACTTTATATCCTTGCACATACTTGACTGATATTAGTCCATCCATACATGTACAGAAATACAGTGTAAATCAATAGAATGATTAATAAAAAGTAAATATTTAGCAATACTTTCAATTCACTGAATCACATGTTACAAACAGTCACCACGAATTTATATTACAACTACAGTTATTTCACTGCAGCTCTGAAAAAAATTGCGAATTGTCTGTTTCATTTATTGATACTTTATAATTCGAAAATTTGAAGCATCTCACACAGGAGACACTATTCAACAGTAAATCATTCTTATGGATACCTTTGCAATAACAGGTTTGAACTATTTTATCTGCATCATAAGTTGATTCATACACATAACTAAAAATAATTTTAAAGCAGTCAACAGTATCATACCAACACATACCAAGAGATCACAATGATAGTAAAAACTGTACAAAGCCACTCTATATTTTCAACAAAGTCCAAAATTTCTCCTTTACCTATCAATTCTTTAGAAATCAAAGATCTGAATCTCAAAAACACACTCCAATAGTTACTGAATCTAGTACACATCCTGACCAACATTTGTTCTGTCTTAACTTTTATGTAGAAAAATGCAATTAAGATAAATGGAACGATCGATAAATGTCAATAATGTACCAATATGTTCAATTCCCTCAATCTCAACACACAAACACTCAACGGAAATGGGTAAAACAACAGAGATCAAGCGATAACATTCCAACTTATCTAAACAGGAATTTTTCCTTTCATTTCTCCATACTTCATTAGTCGAAAATGCGAAGCATATCACATCAATAACAATATTAAAAATCATTTTAATATCAAACTTGTGCGCTTTTGAATGATGTAGGCACTAAATTATTTTATCTGTTTTAATACAGTAGAAACCACATTAGAAAATTATAATTTTAATCCAGTCAATGGCACCATACACTAACAGCGAGATCTCAAAAACAACAAAAATAGAAAAGCATCACTCCAGATCTTTAACAAGGAACGAATTTCCACCTTCATTTATCGATACTTCATACCTCAAAAATGTGAAGCTTCTTGTTTTGAGAACTTACTGTTAAGGGGTCTAAATTATCTCATCTGCCATTTATTTAATGTAATGAAAATTTGAAATATATAAGTTTTATTGCAGTCAATGATACCATACAAACACTCACAGTGCGATATCAATAACAATACACATGAAACAAAACCACTGCAGCTCTTCAACAATATAACACAGAGAAAAATTCCCCCTACATTTATTGATGCTTTGTAACTCAAAGATGTGAAGCTTCTAGTATCAAGAACAATCTCCAATTGATACTTCAAAGGCATCCTTGAAGATACTAGAGCAATGTCAGTACTATTTCCTTTGTAGAAAAATGCACATAATATAATTTAAATGGCTAATAAAGTGTATATTCAATTAACGCAGTAGTACCACGCAAACACCCATTGTAAGTTCACGAAGAAAAAACAAACAAATGACATCACTCCAGATTTGCAACAAAGAACAAATTTCCTCCATCATTTACCATTACTTTGCATCTCAAAGATGTGAAGCTTCTTGTATCGAGAACACTTTTCAATAGTTACTTTTATGGCACCCTTGTACATACCTGATGAATATAAGTATTGTTTCATTTGCAGAAAAATGTACTCACTTTAAATAAAAATTGTAAGGAATGAGTAATTAAGTTTAACTTAATCTCGCACTAGATTACCACTCACTAGAAATACACGAATCAACAAAAATCAAGGGACATCATTCCAGCCCTTCAACAAAATATGAATTGCCCGCATCATTCCATGGTTATAGTACAGCGATGTTTAAGCTTCTTGTACCAAGAACACTCCCCAATTGCTACTTTAAAGCAATCCTTGTACTTACCTAACCAATATAAGCCATAATCCGTTTGTAAAAGGGGGGGGAAAAACGTCCATTATATAAATCAAATGATTAGTAAAAAATTAAGTCGGCTCAAATTACTCACTCACACTACACAAACACTCATCGCAACTGCACCAAGCATCAAAAATCGAGCGACACCACTCCAGCCCGTCAACAAAACACGAATTGTCCGCTTCATTTCACGATACTTTATAACTCAAAAGATGTGAAGCGGCCTTCATCGAGAACACTCTCCAACAGTTACTTTAAGGACACCCTTGTACACTCCTGACCGATAAAGGTCCTTAATTATCTTATCTGCCTTCCTCATTAGCACTTTTAATTAACAGGATAGTTGCGTCCCTGGCAAGCCACCAAAGTTATTCCACTAATCAATTATGCGATTCGTGTCCATCGAAAGCGGAAGTTTTGGAAGTCTGGTGGCTCGGTGGCCCCTGCTTTCGTGTGTAATTGGCGGCGGGTAATTTGTGGCACACTTTTGAATTCCAGTGGAGTCTTTTATGGCACTGATAACTTTGGGTTTGAAGTCATCCGGTAATTTGAATGAATGCCGCTTTTGCATGGAATATTTTATTGCGACGAGTTATGGGTAAGTGCGATTGTTTGAGGTTCGTGGAATTGTCTTCCGCGAGGAATTTTCGTTTATAATAATAGAGAATCAGTAATTTAGATTATTCCACTGTGGAATTGTATGATAAATGACTAAGTGAAAGACGTAGTTATTTCAGTTTTAAATTACATTTTAAAACTTTTCCAACTCCATTGGAGTTAATTTTTTGAACTAATTGGATTTAATTTGACATCTTCAGTAAAGAAGTTCATGACGAAATTTGTAATTGAAATAATAAATGTTTAGTCCAATTCTGATAAAATCATTGAGGATTCTGATGCAAATGAAAAAGCCGTAATAATCAATGAAAATTATATTTTTAAATTTTAAAGATATAATTTAAGAAAAAGAATTAAACAAATTATGCTAAAAAGTTAATATTAGATTAATTTACAATATTACGAAAATGTATGGTACAAATTTAAAAAAGAAGATAGAAGACATTTTTTCAAAAAGGTAAATCAAAGTTTTTAAAATATATTTAAGAATAATGCATTTCATGTGAAAATGTCATATGGTTAACCTGTGTTACATTATGTTTAATTAATTTTTCTTCTGAAGTAAAAAAATCACAAGTAAAAGTAAAGGAATAATTTCATAAAGAAAAAAAAAAAGGCTTTTTTTTTTCGTAAATGTACATCAAAGCTTGTAAAAGGTATTTAAGAATAAAGCTTTTTACCTGAAAATGTGGTACGGTTAACCTGTGTTACATTATATTTAATTAATTTTTCTCCTGAAATAAAAGGAGTACAGGCCAAAAAGGTAATGTTAAATGAATCAGAATATTTTGGAGTTTGTATTTATGCAAAAATTACCTAATTAATATTTTTGAAATGTGTAGCTAACAGTATAGCCCTTAACGTTATGGATTCAATTAAGATATTTATAGCACTAATAATTTCAATTTATATCAACCATTATATTACCCAACTGATTGCATTGATTTATTTAAAGAATTTTAAAGGGTAGAAAACAATTATGAAAAGGTTGAAAATTATATGTTTATTAAAAAGAAAGAAATGGATCACTTTTAAATAAAAACAATAAAAGTAATTATTTAAATAGATTGCATTAGCTTCGAATGATAGTTGAACAAAACTTCAAAGTATAATATAAATGAAATGTTTCATATTTCCCTACAAGTAGCTCTTCAAAGGAAATTTTAAAGTAAACAAAACATCCTAAACAATGTAGTTTTAATAAATAATTCCTTCTTTGATGACAAAAAGATGCACATAATTACTTTATACGTGAAGGAAATATACTCATTTTTAACTTAAAAAAAAAAAAAAAACTAAAAGTATTATCTAAAATACAAATATTTTATCTCATCATCATTAAAAAACACTTTGAAAAGGGGTTTTCTTCACAATGTTTCAAATCTAGTGTGTAATTTATCTTTATGTGTATACTGAAGCATCCTGGTATTAATATTTGTTTTTTAAAAATGAAAATTATAAAAAAAAATGTTCTGGATAATTTAACTATCTTCTTCAAACACAAAACATAAAGTAAACTTGGTAGCTTAGTTTTTGTCGGAGTATTTAGATATGTTTAAAAAATTATTTGTTTTAATTGCATTGGATTAATTGGTTTTTGAAGCTCAAAATATCTTATCTACATGAAAAAATACTTTTGCATAACCTTAAGTAATTATTTGAAAAAATTGATGCTCTTATGAAATCAATTATATTAATAATACACAGTACAATTTTAGTTTTCAAGTAGTTTTTATAAAATAATTGGTAATTTACAATAAATTTTAAATTCTTTAAATAATTTATTTTACACTTATTTTTTATTATGATTTTTTTCAAATTTGCTTGTTCAATAAGAGTGTACAATTAAGTATGATTTTTTCATAGTATTATAAAATCGATGGAATAAATTTATCGCAATTTATTTTAACACCACTTCACAGTTGCACTTTATCTTATTAGTCTATTAAACAATTATTCATCCAAATGGTATATCGTGGATATCGTTATAATACAAAGTATATAATATTACTTGCATGACTATTAGGTGCATGACAGTGCAAGTTCCCCGCCAGATATATTTTACTAGAAACAACTTAACAGTGTTTTGACCGACGCATTACAGTATACCTGAGAGCTATTTTATTTTTATTTTTTACGGGAAGCTGTTAGCCTCTCAGTAAAACGCTTATGTTTCAAATCTTTAATTATATTGGTTGTCAATATAATCACATTCGAAAACGACATATTTTGAGAACCACTCACTCACTCATTACCTGATCATCAAATTACTAAGGTACTTCTAGTAGAGCTGAACTATGACATTTGGTATACTAGTAAGGTTTAACATGTATACAAAGGAAAAAATCTAAAAATCGATATTTTCCCTCATAATCTTCTGAAGGGGGCAATGTTCGAAAAATTTGATTATCAATTCTAATATATTTCTATTGAAGCTAAAACTATAAGACATAGAATACTTGTATCTCTTAGCATATATAAAAAGAGGAAAAACCCACCAAACGCTGTAAAGCCTCTAAAATCAAGAAATAATAATAAAAAAAGTACACTTGGTATTATAAAATCGACCATTGCCGATATTTTATCGTCTACGAAATGATCATCAGTTGTTATTTTTTTTCCCTAATACCAACTTTGTTTACATATCTGAATAAAATACTTATTTTAAAACAATATATTATCATCATTCATATTGAATGCATAAATATGTCATTGACTGCTGTCCTATAAATTCAACTTTCTTATGAAAATCTCGTGTAATTCTCTGCTAACTGGTTTTTTGAGAACGTTTTTTAAAGTTTCCTTAAACGAAACAATGATTAAAAGAATAAAGGAGTCAGCTAATTATATGGTTCGCCACATAGTTCACCGCCTTCAAAAAGTTTGTCAACGGTCGACTGTACAATAAGTAAGTACCCCCCCCCCCCCCAAAAAAAAAAAAAAAAAAACATATGCTTAACCCTTTCAATCTCAGGAAGTTATCTTGCAAGTTTAAAAATTATGAACACTAAATATTTTAAAACTAGTTATTGTTGTACAAATAAGTAATAAATTAAAAGTTTGTACCTTGAAAAAAGAAGTGAAATTCCTACAAAAACATCTTTGTAAAAAGACGCTTCATACAATGATTATGGCTGTGAAAAATATTGGTATTTAAAGTAGAGCCAAGTTTATCGTAGTAAATTACGGGAAATGAAAATTAGTAAAATTTTCCTCTCAAAGTTGAAATTTCTCTGCATAAGCCATATATCTAGCTACAAAAATCTTCTATGACTTGGCTATTACGCTTCAATAAACCAGAATACGTAATGGCCAAATGTCACAAATATTTTTGGCAACTAGATTTGAAGCAGAAAAGCACTCATATTATTTTGATTATAAAAAACGTTATTTTCGATTTTGTGGCACTTAGATCACTAGGTCTACGGATCCTCATATCGGAAGGGGGTACAATTTAGTTAACCGAATGATGAAGGAAAACATAACCAATATCGCCTTTTCTTTATAAAACAAAAAATGCATTTCGTAAAAGTGTAACTTTTGTATAATTTTCGTAATAATTTATTTAGATTTAAATAAAATTGCACAAATTAAAGTTTTATGGAGAATAGTGAACAAATAGAAAACCTAAAAGACCTAAAACACTAAGTATATTTCTTTATAAGTTTATCTCATCCAGGAACTACTGATACAATTTTGATCGAATACGCAATTTTATGGCAGACATATAGAATTCTATTTGAAAGCGGTAACAACATAATTCAAAGGAGTTCAAGCGTCAATTTTGTGTAAAAAAAGTGGATAGTAAATTTTGCTGATTTGAGAAATAAAAATTATATTATAAGGTCAATAACATTTAAATGCAAGAAAAGAAATGGCAATAATACAACTCGTGTTTTTACAAGAGCCAAAGAATAATTTGTTTTAAGCAGAGGGTACTTGGTTGAGTAAAATAAAAATTGCATTGTTTTTATTATGTCTAATATTAATTTCAAAGCAATTGGACTTTTTAAAATAGTGAATACTTAGAAGCGCCAGGATTTTCAGCTGTTGAAAAAATATTTAACACTTTTACTGCCACTTAACCTTTAATTGCTGTATGTTGTCTGACAGACCACGATTTATTTTTTGTGGAATGCTTCCACCCACTAAAATATTTCAACTTTGACTTTTATATTAATTTTTCCGATACTTTGTTTCTTAAATTTTAAATTGATGTTCACTAATTTCTTTGGCGCAGTATGAACCACGTGTTGCCCTTGGGCAAAAATTATCAAACCACCCAACCACAGCACTCGTCGACGCGTTGATTGGGGAAGAGATTGAACCAGTGGTGTGAGTTAAATGCATCTCATATGGTAGTCAACATGTTAAGAGCTTGATGCTGCTCTCTAAAAACTGTTTTCTTAGATAAAAGTATTGAAAATTATACATCTTAGTTATAGGGGGGGGGGGGGGCACTTATCAAAGAAAATCTGCATGAATGTGTAAAATAACTATTACTAGAGTGTCTACAATCAGGAAGCAGCAGTCTGTATAATATGTATAATATGACCATTTTTAGCTTAATATTAATGAAAATATTAACTTAAATATTAAAATCGTAAATTAAATTCTGTTCCTTCTGTAAAAGTTGTCGAAATACTTTTTGAGAGTATGCTTAAACATTAAACATTTTCTTTCGAGGCAGCATCGATCAAAATCAAAGCTTCAAAAAACCAAACCACATTCTTTTGAATCTTTTCATCGGAATACATTTATTTTCAAATTCTTCTCTTACACTGAAACTTTTTCTAAAAAAAAGTTCAGTTCCGTTCTGTTCGCCTATTCCTTCTCTTCTCCACATTGTCTATTAAATTGGGCGTTAAATGGTCCCCGAAACATGTAGTCTCGTCCTGAATATTTCCAGCTGCATTGTTATCTTACTCGCGATTATACAGCAGAAACACAGAAATAGAGACGGGAAAAAAGAGTAAGTGGGGTCGCATCCAAAAGCAGCAACAAAAGAAAAGAAAAACGCAGAAAAGAGAACCAAAATATAAAAGTCCAACATTTTCCTCCAAAAAGAAATATGTAGAAACGATAATTAAAACTAGTTAGAAAAATTACTTCTCCATTTTATGGTTACTGCCAACTCGTGGAAAAGTACAAAAGAATCCAGTCGCAACTTTTTTGCCACTTTTCGCTTGACTTAATGCATAAAAAGGGGATGTAAATGCCTTCATTAAAAGCGAAGTTGTCCAAATGAACGGGCAAATGACTGCGTCAAATCGGTGTGTGCAGGCCAGCGGAGAAGATTTTAATATATTCTTTTAAGGGAAGCACCACCGTAACAATAGTTGCTCTCTCGAAAAATTTTCATGAGGGTTTCTTGCTTATATTTTCTTTGCTACCATTCCCTATTTCGTCTTTAGGAGTATCCTTAGTGTCTTTGTTATTAGGAGTTGTATCGTTCTTGTTACTTTTATTGCTTAAACTGAAAATGGCGCGCTTCGCTGATGTTACTTTTAGATAATTTTTAAAAATAATTTCTAAGATTATGTCCAATTATATTTGGAAGGGGATATTTTCTCTTTTATAAATTGTACTTACTTGTATGCTCAAGAAGTCTCAACTTAGATATTTCATTAATGTTTGGATATCCTCAAGAGATTTTTAAAAGAATTCCTTAGTAATTATGCTTTTTTTTAACGTATAACGGATTACATGCTAATCTTGTACGGTTTATTTTCTTTTCTTTTTCATATTGTAGGAAGTTTATTTTTATCAGTATTTATATAAAATACGTTTAGGTTTAATTTTAGCCACACTGCATTTATATGTTTATAGTTTTATTTATTTGTTTCTATTTTCATTTTTTATTTTTATTTGTATTGCATGGAATTTCCTTTGATGATCGCAATTATCATCCATTTATGACATAATTACTGATATTTACTTTAAAGCACATAGGATTTTTTATTTTAGAAGTGTTTACTTTATTTTAGTTGATATAAGTATGACTTCAAGAGATTCAGTAATGATTTGTAATTACCGATGTTCGATAATCATAAATGAGTGCGTGCTAGGAAGAGGTGTTTTGCTAACAATTTACTTTAAATTCCTATTTAATTTAATTTAAGCAATTCATTTAAATATCAAATTATATAATATCAAGTTATATTATTAGAAATTATTTTAATATTATTTACATATAAGTATGTAAGAATCCATTATATCTACAGTTTCTGGCCGATATCTGTAAAATAGTTTATACAAGGTTAACAAGAAGTAAGTTGTCCACTTTAGACGACTCTAGAAAGTCCAAATGAGAAAAAATTTAAACTGCAGATATGTCAAATAATGCGCTTCAACTTTATTAAATTTTTAAAAAAAATGGTACCAAACCTTAGCAAGAGATGGCGCTGTACCACAAGCGGTATTTATTTATATATATTAAAATGGTGAAACATCATTTGCGTTCCAGCGCATGCCCCTTATCATTGTTCTTTGGATAAAAAGAATGCGATTTCTACACATCATGCCTACTTTTCAAGAAAAAGGGCTACTGTTGAAATTGTTCTACCACTTCAGTTAGTGGCACTTCATAAGGATTTTCTGTAGAGCCTACTTTAATATTTGCAGATAATTTTTTCATAATTTCTAATAGTGATTAAAATCAATAATATTTAATAGGTTTCCAATAATTAAACAATAATTTAGATACTAAAAATGTGTCGAAAATTTCATAAATAGATCAGCACACAGGCTACCTTTGTTGAAAGTCGAAAAATCACCAAAAGAGGTAGGGTAAATTTTATTGATGCATGCATAAATATGATTATATCTCGCTATACTACCCCAGTAGAACAACAATGTTGATCAATTTCGCTTGACATTGGCCAAAACCAACCTTTGTTCTTGATGTTGTCTTATCTCGCCCCAATGCTCGATAAAATATACTAGAAATTATTACATCTTGATAAACTTTTTAAAATTGAAATAGTTTTATAAGAAAAAAAATGTTTTGGGCTTGCTTATTTTCTAAAAATCGTGCATTTCGGTATGATGCCGAGTTTTGGCCAGAATTGGTCAATTTGCCGGAATTCCGATTTTCGGCATTGGTCAATACTGCTATGCTACTTTGGTAGGCAAGTACACTAGGAATGTAAACACAAAAGTATGTACTTCAAAAACTAGATTTTAAGTGTCAGAAAACTTTTACTATTTATGAAATTGTTTTGAAAAATGACTTTTGTAAAAAATGGTTGTAGTCAATACGAAATGACATATTTGATTATGTGCATAAATTGTTGCACACTTAGATCATTGGATATCTTCAATAGTTTTCTACTTCTATAGATACATTAAAAATTACACCAAGAGAATACTTGATTATCAAATATATCTTACCAAAACAGTGGGCGATTAATGGATTCAATAAAGTACATGGCTAGATTTGGGATACTTATTAAGTATTATCCTGGTTAAGAAAATAGTACATCACCATTAGACCAACAACCTTGGCCAATATTGGCTGACATAAGCAAATCTCGATATGGAACTTGGTAAATTGGCCGTTGGATATTGGCTAATAATGCTGAATTAAATATACTGAAAGTTTTGAAATATTGTTACACCAGTTTTAATACTTAAATATGTTATTTATAAGAAAGAACGAATGGAAGAATTACGTTTTGTGATGTTTTTATAACGTTTATTTAAAATAAATCGGGTGTATTTGTAACAATACTCGCGTTTTGGCCAGAATCAGCCAAACTTTCAGAACTCCTGTTTTCGACATTGGCCAATACCTACGTGCTACCTGAGATGTTATTTATTTTAATTACAATCAGTTGAACTGTTCAATACAATCTTGCTCCATAACCATTAAGTTTAATCTACTATTATTCATAGTCTTTATCCGTATTACCATTAATCTTTCAATTATCTTTCAATTCTGATTAACCTTTAATCCAGACACTGGACTTGTGAATATTGTAAAACTATTAATTTTATGCAGCATTCCATGTGGCACAGACTTGATGGCTTATGTCGAAAACAGGGATTCTGTGAAGGTTGTAAGGCATATTTTTTACTCATCCGTTGTTTCTTATAACACTCTATTTCAATTTTAAAACACCACATCAATATTTCAAATCTTTCAGTATATTTAACCCAACACTGGGAGAGTTTAGCCAAGATCCGTAGCAGATGCCAGTCTACAATGGTCCACATAGGGATTGGCCATGGCCAGTATCGAGCCGATATTGGCCAGCGGATTTGTACTACTGTAGATAATTCATGGCATTTACCCAGATTAACATTAATCAATGGATTTATTTTTAGTCAGGACATTGGACGTGTGCATATAATAAAACTATAAGTTTTAGGTAATATTTTACAGCTCTTGTAAAATGTAATATAGGAAGTTTTTACCTCATACATGTTTTTTGCTGTTATTGTTTTTAAGATATCCTTTAAATACCCTTTTATTCTCTACGTAACCTATCGATAAACTTCCTCCGTTTGGGTTCTTGACTCACCACCTTTCCAGAAAGAAAGCAAATCTCTTCCAGTTGAAACAATTCGTTTTATTGCTACTGCTGACCACTTCTTTCACCAGCGAAACAAACCGCGGGCAACCTGGTGCCCTCACTGCAAATATTGACTCTCCTTTTTTTTTCCAGTCCAAAATACGACAGGTGTTATCCTATTGTGTCCCCGAAAAGGTCCGTGGTCAAAGAACACCGAATAAACCCACTCATTGCTACCTCGCTCTAACTCTGAAGAGAGTGCTATTTTATTTTGCTTTCCTGAGGCTATATGCTTTGGTTAGAGGTTTTGTAAGCTATATCAATAATATTATTTTTAACTTTATCCGAAGCTTACGGCAATGAGAGTCTCAATCTTTTTATAAACTTTTAACAACACATATAAAACAAAAAACAATATTTTTTAAATTTCATAAATAAGCGAATTAGCAAATCCTAATTGAAGAAAAAATCTTCTAGTAGAATTAGTCAAGAACAAACATTAGCTGTCTATTAACATATATAAAGTGTTTATAATGTGTTATAACTATAAAGTGTTTATAATACTTTTGATTTTTTTTTTTGTGCGATAAAAATATATAAAAGCATATTAGAATCTTTTCAACTTATTTCTCCTTCTTCCTGTGCCATGTGGTTAATATCACCTCTAAAAGTACGAAGACCACACATTTACAATATTTCTATATTCAAAGAGCTAAAAAATGCATATGATTAAACAATACAATTGGTGGTTTTTTAGCTGTCACTTTTCTATGTTGATATTCCATAACTATAGGTTTTTTTTTTTTTAAATAATAGGACAATTAATTTTTGATATTAAAATTAACAAAAGAACATATGTTTTTTATTACATATCTGAATAGTGTCAATCCTCATTTAAATACGTTGAATATTAAATCTGATAAGTTCATTCAATATTTTAGTTTAGTTAGCAAAAATTTTAAAAATTTTACATTCTGTACTATTTTCCTTCTCGGTTTAAAGCCGACCAAACGGTATAGTGGTTAGCGTGCTAGCTTCTGGACCGCGAGGTTGCGGGTTCGAGTCCCGTGTTGGCATGGGTGTTTGTAAATGTATGTTGGCTTGTCT
Organism: Linyphia triangularis; assembly: GCA_963978545.1. Classification (NCBI taxonomy): domain Eukaryota; kingdom Metazoa; phylum Arthropoda; class Arachnida; order Araneae; family Linyphiidae; genus Linyphia; species Linyphia triangularis. The sequence continues at coordinate 18,513,918 of OZ021732.1, read as the reverse complement.
AATGACGAAATGTTTCGGCGCATTATAGCCCTCGTGTTGCTGACGGCGCCAGATAATCTGAATACAACCAACCAACAACCTTCTCGGTTTAAATATATCTTGCATTTGAATAGCAACGGTCATTTCGTTATTTTTTTTTTCTAATTTGCTGGTCCTTTTCTTCTTTTTAGCTTTTGGATAACAGTGGCGATGCTAAATAACTATAAATATAATTGTAAAACATTATCATTGAATTCCAGTATCGAATCTGATTTCAGTTTTAAACGTGGCTCACTGTGTACAATTTGGTTCTAACATGCATAAGTTTTTTAAATAAAAAGTAAAAAAAAAAATATATCATTCTTAAAAAATGAAAATAGGTTGCTTTCCCAACCAATATTATTTTATTTCAAATAACAAATACTGGAATGGTAATTCCTTAAAAAAATCGAATGACTCTGTCAAGTCTTAAAGAATATGTATAAGTTTTGAAAAGGGTATTTAATTTTTAAACTTTATTTCTATGTAAAACCGTATTATTGTGATTTGTAAAATACATTACACACCATTAGACTGATTTATGTTCACAAACTTATTGAAAATCTAAGCATCATTTCAATAGATAAGTGACATAAATTGAATATAATTATGCATACTCACGGATGTCCCTTTCATTAGTGTAAAATATCGCCCAGTAATCCAACCAACTCACTCATACTAACGACTTACAATTCACGCCACTGAAAATAGAAACCCCAAATCGCATCAAGTCATTTCACGCCAACATAACACTCGAATGATGCATTCCAATCACCTCACTGCCATTCATTTATTTCCATTAACAACAACAACCTGACATTCTAGCAGGAAATCCAGTTCATTAAGATAAAATAAACGCCAACTCTACAACAAAGATCTTGATGACTGAATAAACGTTCGCCAGTTGGCCACACTGTTGAACTTTTACCACTCACGCACAGTCCCTTCAAGAAGGTGGCCCTTCCGTTAGCAGTGTAATTATGGGTAACAGAACATCCTCCCCCTTCAGTCTGACAATGGCCGAAACATAGCCTGAAATTAATGGATCTTTCAGCCAGCCGATTGATGCGACCCACGTTAATAATTAACTCTCCTTGGCAACAGCTACTTGCGATTGTAGCGTAGACAAGTTATCGTTACGGTCTTGACTAGCAAAAGTGAGTGCTTATTGTAATTTGGGAAGCTTGTTCGTTTTGAGGATTTCATTTTAGGTCTCATTGATAGCTCTGGTTTGTGAGGATCATCTTACGCATGGTGTTTCAATAAAGGACTGACACATTTGAAAAGCAAATTTAAAAAAATCGGAACACGATAGTAATATAATATTGATGCATTCTACTTGAGAAACTGGAGACTTTATTCCATCAATTTTCACATATAGTCTTATAATTCCCCAATAGATGGCGCTGTTAACGGAAAAGGCATTAAAACAAAATGGTAATATTACACAATTTGAAAAATGATGTTTCCAAAATAATCAAGATTTATATCAACAAAATTGTGCAATTAAAATATTATTTTGAAGTTTTTGGAACATATGTTCAAACAGAATTTTTTTTTTAATTTTTTTACTCAACAACCCCATCTGCTGTTGAACTTTGTAACTATTTCTGAAAATTAGCGGATAAATTGATAGTTCCGTATTTGTCCATTAAATGGAACATTTCCATCAAAGTCCGTATTTTTTCTGATTCATTTTTCAAATGTATCAATTCTTTTAAAGACAATTTGTTAACTCAGAGACTTAATGTTCAAGAAAACTCGAACTGGTATACAATATTCAGAACATTTCTAAATTTTGATTTCAAAAGAATGTTAGATAAGGTGATGATTTTCACTATTTGATTTTGTCTTATTTGATTATTATTGGGGAGTTTTCTATTGGTTATTTTATCAATTTTATTTTTTTCAGCGTTAATTCACGAATATTTGTCTTCAAAGAACACCCGAAGTGTGTCCTTCAAAAATGAAGCAAACTCTGGGTTATAAGAGTTTATTAAAGAGTATCAAATTTATTTTTGAAGAGTTTGACAATTTTTGACAGTCAAAGTGGGTAGTTTTCTTTAAAAATTTTGTAGCGTGAGAACTAAATTAGGTCATTATTTCTTAGATGCATAGGTTGTAAGAAATACATTTAAAAATGTATAAAAGAGTTATAAAACTGAGACATCTAAAATGCAAAGGTTTACTTTCATGGCTATGGAATGATTTCTGTTAGCTTAATATTGCTGACAGTTGATTTAAAATAATCAATACACAGTAATTCAACTTATACATTGTAGTTAAATGGTAAAACACACTATTTCAATAAAAATATTTGGTGAGCAAGTAATCCAAATAAAAGTGACAATAAATTCAATTAACTAAATTAAACCTACATTAAGCGTTTCCTGTTTTAAGTCCTTTAAAGTAATTACTGTCGTGATGTTTTTTATATTGCTATATTTTATATTGTTTAAACATTTTTTTTTTTTTTTTAAGTTTATATATACACATCTGATGCAACACTATTTCGAAAAATTTAAGTTCTAACTCTAAAACTCAAATACAATCTAAACTGTAAGAATTCCAATGCTTACCTGAACTTGGTCCACATTATATACACTAACAGAATCTGTCACTTGGATATGGGAACTTGGATATTGCGCGCAACACTTCTGTGTTAATAGAAATGTCACATTTTGAAATTCTATTTATTGCCACAGATACTTGACAACTCCAAAATGAAGAAGTAAATTTAGTTATGAGTACTTAATATTTAACTTTATAGCGAGAAAAGTACTCTTTAAAAATGAATATTAAAATTAAATTAAATAAATATTATCATATCACTTTATTGAATGCTTATAATTTAGACATTAATTAGTGAGGATACTAACTAAATAATTAGTAACGATGTATTAAAATATAATTAAACTTTAATCATAAAATAATTAGAGATACTTTGAATAGTATTAGTGATATATTAATTACCCATTCATGAAAATACTTCGTAAAATATTTGATCATTTAGAAATATATTACAGACAAATTTGTGTTTCGACATTTATTCTCCAAATATTAAACAAGTTCAACATAGTATTTTTAAACTTTGATTTCTCATTACGATGTCTGCAAAGCTAATTTAATAGAATAGTATCTAGTTACAATACCAGACAAATTTCATTTAACATTAATTAGGCAAGACTTCTTTAAAAAGCAATCAACAAAGTAAATAGTTTCAGCGATATTGCATATCACTAAAGTAACTAAAAAGAATGAATATTTAATAACTCAGTAAACTAGCCCAAAGCAACATATTGCAAAACATTTGCAATCGAAATGATAGTTTTTCTCAAAACCATCATTAGTTTTCTCAAAACTGAAGATAGCCTCCAAACATTTAACCATAGTTGGATAAATTTCAGCGATGATAAAACATACCTAATATTAAAAAGATGTGTTATAGTTTCCAGTACTGAAGTACTATAATAATTGCTGAATAATATTTCTCTTTAGTGAAATAAGCACAACAAAGTGGAAAGATAAAAAATCCATTTTCAAATTGTTGGTTTAGTGTGTGAAATACAGAAAAAAATTGAAAAATAATGTTTAGAAAATGGAATAACATTTTATTACCTGTGAGACTTTTTTTAGATGCTATGAAGAGTATATGCTTTGTTAGTTTAATAAATATTTTTTTTTTAATTAAGTGAGGTGCTCTAAGTAAATTCATCGATAAGTTAATAAATTAGATGTTGAAACTAAATTAATTTCATATAAATACTAAAATAAGCAAAATCTTCAAAGTGTAAGTTTCTCAAAAAATGAATGGAACAGTCATCAATACTTGAAGGACGCTTAAACACACGTTTCAATTCCTTTACATCAGGTCTAGATACCAGGAATGTAAAATTTGACATCACATAATGACACCAATCGCCCCGTAATACTATTAACAATATAAGGTAACGAAATAGACTGAGAGGCGACTGCAATTTTTGGACCCCATCGAACATCATTCTGAATTTTTTATAGAAATTAAAGAAAAGTGAGTAGATTACGAATCCACTGGTCTGCCGTGGCAAAAAGGGCCGAAACTGGTCAAAAATCGACTTTTAATAAGTTGAACTAAATTCAATTGCCAAATGCGCCATAACTTGCCAAATAATGAGCATTTTTTTTATTTGGTAACCCTCACTCTTTAATTTTCAATTAAGAAGGTTGCAGACGATTCAGACATCTGGCAACGGTCTACTTGCATCTATTAAAAAGGAGCCAAGTTGGCAAAAAATATTACGTCACTTATGATGTAACTGATGTCACCAATTTGGCTTACTTCTAAAAGATATAAGTTTTCGGAGCCAAAGATCAGAAATCATTTGCGCTTTTTCTCATTGAAAATCAAAATGAAGTGGGTTGCCAGACGAATAAGTTTGTTCTATTTTTGGCAAGTTATGACATATTTGGCAATCGGATTTTATTTCAACTCATTCCAAGTCGATTATTGATCAGTTTCGGCCATTGTTCTTGCAGACCAGTGGATTCCTAATCTACTCACTTTTCTCCAATTTCTATAAAAAATTCAGAATGATGTTCGATGGGGTCCAAAAATTGCAGTCGCCTCTCGGACTATAAGCCCTGCCTATTTGGAGGGTTTTATCAAAAACAAAAATTTCGTCCATTTAGCAAGTTTGGTGACAAACTTGGATAAAAAATTAGTCATACTCATCGCCTAGTACGAATCTGCCAAAATTACTCACTTAGCCAAATTTTAAAAAAATGTGTAGAGTTATTGTTGGAACTTCCAGTTGAATTTTAGTTAATACTACTAATTTTATCAAAACTTTCAAACTGATGACACATACCTGTAACATATATAGTTTAGGCAGTGGGAAATTCAAATTTATTTCTGGTACTTTCGTAAGTAACTTCTAGTTCAATTTTAGTATGAAAACATGTCTTGATGATATCTTCTTCATTTACAAACCATAAATACAGATCAGCATTATAAGTTCAATCTTATAATGCTGATCTCAAACTGCCTGACAAATTGATGAATGGAAAAGCTTTCCAGGAAGAAACAGTATTGGACAGTGTCCAAAGCAGGGGTCCTGCAAGATTGGCCAGTTATGGTCGAAACTCAAGCATCGTTCCAAAATATACGATTTTTTTTTCAGCAAAAACAAGTCACCCCCCCCCCCCCCAAACATATTTTTGAACCTGTATTTCTTCTTATAAATAAAATTTTCCTGTTTTAAAATTGAGCATGGACATTCACAACCTACAGTATATTTTACCCAGAATTGGGCGATATCAGCCAATATCGGTACATAACGGCCAATTTACAAGGCTCAACCTGGATTGGCCAATGTGAGCCGATATTGGGCAAAGTTGTTGTGTTAATTGAGTCTACCTACATTAGTGTATTGTAAAAGCTAAAATACACATAAACTTTGTTTAATCTAATATAGTAACCAATACAAGCTTAGATACATTATATTGTAAAAGCTAAAAGCTTCAGACTCATTAGTAACACAATAAATACTCTGTATACTAAGACAACTTACTGCAGCTGCGCTTTAAAGGAAGGTTATTGTAATATTAAAAAAAAAAAAAAAAAAAAAAAAAACATCTTCAATTTGTCTATTTTATTTAATTTACCTTCAAGTAAACATACATAAACTTTTTATTTAATTCGCTAAATCCTAATCATACAATGACAGTAATGTTAAAAAAAAAGAAGAAAAAAAAAAAAAACACAGCTCACAAAAGTGAAAAATTGCCTTATAAAATCACTTGGTTCTACATTTCAAAAATAAATATATGGAAGTAAATGCATTATGTCAAAACTTTTCCTCTTTATATCAAGTTCACTTTGTTCTAACTTTAAATAAACAAAAATAAACTAGTTATTACAGTTTTGAATATTTAGATAGCTCATACAATGACGAGGATGCAATAAATAAGTTTCTAAACGAACGTACGCATCAAAATGCTTTTCAAAAGTATTGTTACAAATTTTTCTCAAGGGAAATGATGACGCAGTTTTTTCTAAATAAAAACTAAAACTTATTATTCTTTCTAAGGCGCACAAAACTTCTCCGAACAACATAAAAATTTCTACCAAGCTTCCATACAAGCTTCGGTACAGACACACTTAGAACTTTACGATAATGCAGACCCAGAGAAAGTAAACAAAAGATCCGATGATTTTCAAACAGCATTTAAAATTCAACTGATTTCATGATTCTATCCATCGTGCTTTTATAGTCTCAAGGCAGAAATTTCTAGCAAAATCCAGGCAACCAATCAAGTGATGGAAACACCTCGAAATTTTCCGATCGATTTAGATGTTGCCACTTTTTTTTCTAATCTCGTTGTATTATCGCTGTTAACAAAAAAAGTAAAGTAAAATAAAACTTTCAAATAAATGCGTCACTATTACACACAGAAATTATGTGTAACATTTTATGCGCAAAAATTTTGTATAATAATATGCAGCTTACAAAAGTGAAAAGAATTTCCATAATATCCAGTTCACTTGGTTTTACATTTCAAATAACTAGTTACTGTAGTATATGAAACAGTTTCTTCAATTATCAAGTTCATATTATAGTATATTTAAATAAAATATGGAAACTACTTGTAACATTTTCAAATTTTTAAATCCAGCTCATGCAAAGGCAGATATAGAGCACAAGAAAAACTTAATAAATATTGTTTCTTAAATAATTGAGCAAAAGAATTTCATTTCTTGAATATTCGCATACTGTGATAAGTGAAAAAATCGTCGATTATCCAATTTATTTAGATCTGCATTCAGGGGTGTAGTGGAGCGGGAACGCGTGGGAACGACGATCCTTTACCTTTTTAGAAGGAGGAACGGCGTTCCCTCACCTACATTTTTTTTAAATTTGTATATTTTTTTTTCTTTATGTGACACTCAACGTAAAGTTCATTAAGAAAACGAAAAGTTCTTTCGTGTAAACTATACTTTCGTTCTCAATCCGCAACTTCATAGTTGAGTAGGCAAATTCAAGTATTTGCAAAACCCTTTCAAGAGGAGCGGCAACTTACACATGGCCATTCCATCAACAATCCGACATATCTATTAAACTGCCCTCAACCCCCCCCCCTCACCTCTCCTACATGGTGTTGAAATTTAGAAGGTAGTATCTTCTTCAACGAATGATCTGTATTTGTGGATGAATTCCAGTGGTCAAATGTATATGGCTTGTTATGAATACGGATTAAAACTTCCCTACACAAGTTCACGCCAACTATTTCCATTTTTAAAGAACAAAACTGTGGTCTGACACATACAATTCCTTGTGCAATTTCCTTGAAGAATGTTTCTCCTCCTCAAATTTTAACGGGAACGCTCACCGATTTATCAACAAAAGTGATATAATGTGTTTTAGATTATTTTTTTTTTTTTTTATTTTTTTTTTTTCTAATTTTTATATCACCCACTTAATAATATATTGGTAAACCTTGCGCCGTAACTAAAAAATGAACTCTTTCAAGAGGAAAAAACAAATGACTATAAAAGATGCATTTTTTTGGACAATCCAAAAAAGTGAAAAAACCTGGGGTTCTGATGGAATAAACTGGTTGGTGCTAAGAATCTAGATGAAAGGTTGATATTTCGTATTAGCTTTTAGGGTGTTTTGAGATCACGGAATTATACATTTATATTGGCCTGCCTGATGAAAGGAGAATCAAACTGATACGTTATTTGAACAAGACAAAATATATTCAAAACTGTATTGATTTTTTACTCTTACTTAATTCAACTCAATACGTAAAAATAATGGAAATGGGTGGCGCCAATACGTTGCATGGGAGGACTCTCCTTGTTGCTTAAATTTTTATAAAATTGGAGGAAAGTCCAAAATTCACTGGAAAAAATAAATTGTGTGCCATTTAATAACAGATTTTATATTTATCATTGTGAGAAGGAAAATAGTTTTGAAAATCAAAGTTTGAGCAAGCAAAGAATTTTTTTCCCTTGCAACTTTCTACAAATAATGCTGCCAGCACCCATGCTAATGAATCAGTCCTTTTTCAAAAAGTGAAGGTATTCACATTTGTTGATGTTATATATTTAATTTTGCTTAATATAAAACTTCTAATGGTTTTGTAAATGGGTATAATACATCGAAATTGGGCTGTGAAATAGTAGGAAAGCAATTCAAATATATTTTAAAATGCAAAAGTAAATTGCTTTTCGGTTTGAGAATGAAAACGCTTACATTTACAGTTATTTCTGAGTTTATTCCAAAAATGTAGCATCAGTATGCAAAAAGAAGAAGAAAAAAAAATCTTTATCCCCAAGTTTAAAAAAAACAAAACATCTACACTAAATACAGTGTCGGCGATAAGGGAAAGAAATTACCTCGATCTTTCTTAAAATCTAGTGATTTTGATGGCAATATCATGTAAATTTTGCAGTTTGCTTTCTCTCCCGATTCATACCCACTTTTGACGATTGTCAACACTGTCGAAATGACAAACTTAACTGGATAAAATTAATAAAACAGGAATGTCCTAAGCAAATCTATACGTTTGGCAAGTGAGTCTACTGGTGGATATCCCTCTTAAAATAAGAGATAGTTACACAAATTAATATTTTATCAAGAAATTTAAACTTTTCAATTGATATTCTTGTAGTTTTTAATTTCATTTTATTAATGAAAGAAATTTTGAAAAGAAAAGGAAGGGTCTATCAAGCACCAGGAACTTCTTCACCTAGAGATGGAGAAAAACCATAAAACTCTCAATTGACATCTTCAACAATCGCAATCTTTTTAATTTATTTCGAAAACTTATTTCGAGGCGCTACAGAATCTGGAAATTTATCCGAACCCATTGCTTGTAAGTCATCTCTGAAATTCTGGACGTCAGATGATTATATTATATTTAGGCTTCGAAAACCCAGACCAGCTGATGACCCTATTAGGGTGCGTTCTAAGTCAAACATGTCTGTCTTAATGGAAACTCGATCTCTCATTGAAATTTGTCTGAATGAAAATTGTTGAAAAAATCTTGTAAGAAATCTGTTTAAAATTGTTGTAAAAAATCTGTTTAAAAATTGTAAAAAATATGTTTAAAAATTTAAGTCAATATATGTTTGAAAATGTCTTATAATATATTTATAAAGTGTCAAACAATTTTTTAAAATGGGTTGTGCAAAGCAAATTTCGTTTAAAATTCCATGTAACTTAATAGTTCAAAAAAAGTGATTTAAATAAAAAAACTGTTTGAACACAATTTTTTTTTTCTTTTTAATTTTTGATGTGTTCATTATCCATTATCTGTTTTGATATTATTAGAGTAATATTAAAAAAGTTACTTATTCTTAGTTGTCCACTCCCCCCCCCCCTCCCCTCCCCCCTTCCCTAACACGCAAAAAAATATATACGTTTGTAACGACGCAATATAAGCGTTCCCACACCTTTTCATTTTACACTACACCACTGTCTGCATTTCAGAAATATGTAGGTAAATAAAATAAGCCAAACAATTTCTTCCATTATCTAGTTCATTTAGTTCTACCTTGAAATAAACAAATATAAACTACTTATTATATTTTAAAATCCTTAAACTCATCTAAGACATTAGCAGAGATGTCGTAATTAATACGTTGTTAAAAAGATGTGAGCATAGCAACGTAAAGTAAAGATAAATTACTCCCTTCAAGTTCAGATCTCAATACGAAGATACTTACTGATACGAGACTGTAAAATTAATGGAGTTTTTGAGGTGCTTTAAAATCTCATTCTGAAAGAGATGATAAACAGCGGGATATTCATATATATATTTATCTTTTTTTTTTTTTTTTTTTTTTTTTTTTTTAAATTTTAATGATTCCTATCTAACTGTTTTCGCTGTTTTTGTCGTGGTATTATTTATTGTGCAAAGTGAACAGCAAATCGATTTTGCATTTTAGAAAGTAATTATTATAAATGTTTATAAGAGGCTTATGAATGCAGTGTTTTGTGTCGTTTCGTTTTGCTATCACAATAAGAAAGGGTTGAAATGTAATTCAAACAATCGAAGGAAATGACATGTTTTAATTCAGAAATATTTTTAGTCATTTGTTTTCCATTTCAGTTGGTATCGAAATTTAATATAAAAATAATGTTAAACATCTGTTGTCATTTGTGTTTGTTATCATCTGTGTATAAAGTGTTTCGTTGCAATTTATATCTGTATTAAATGTTAATAGTAATAATTGTTTAAAAAAGTGTTGTTCATTTCAATCTTTTGAAGAACATATTAGTTTTAGGGTTTTAACACTATGTCATCACTAAAAATCTGTAGGTATTTTGTATATTTGTGAAATAAATGATTAGATATCAAAATTTGAGTATTTAATTATAATTCATTTTATGTATTATTATTAATTAAAGGAAGATGATTAGTTATTCAAATTATAATTTTTTACATAAACAAGTATACCACAAAAAGTAATCAGTTGATTTGTTGATAGATATAGGTTACTTTTTTAATTTCAGCTGTATGCATGTTGACGCCTCAGGCAGATATGATGCCTCAGGTGATGAAAAAAATAAAATATCGGTATGTAATTGGCTCGAATTTCCAAAATTGTTTCTACAGCTGTCTTGCGATTGGGCAACATTCTTTAACAGATGCTGTAGATATGTTTTAATAGACGACCCAATCCAAATATTACTGTACATCAATACACTGAAACTAAAAAATTTTAGTGCGAGGGAGTGGGGGGGGGGGAGAGAGTTTAAACTTATTTTTCTTGAGCATATATAAGCTAGTGGGTCACCTTAAAATTCTCATGGTTGATCTATTTAACGAATTTACTGTTACTTTTTAAAGTACGTATATAGAATACAGTGATTTTCTTAGAAAATTGTTTTTAAACTTATTTACAGCTAGCCATTTGACGCATTATTATCAACAATTCAGAATCATACTTCAACCATACATTCATTGCCGAAACCTAGAAAAATGGAACCAATCTCCCTAGAAAACCACAATGTTTTTATTTACCCCTTACTGATTACTACCGTTAACCATAAGTTGATCATTTCCTTCTTTCAACCATAAGTTGATCTTTTCGTAATCCATAGAATCTCAAAAACTAATACTTAACGCCCTGTCATCACCCGGTTCACCACTCCTTAAAAGTGAGCAATCTCTCTGTGAAAATTAACAGGATGATTCGCAATCCATAAATTGCAACAAACTGACCATTGAAACACTTCACTAACAGCTAAGCAACGCACTATTGTATATAGTTGTGAAAATTTCGCAGAGAAAATGTGGACACAGTTTTTAGCAAATCCAAACAATAATTTATTCTTCTGTCGAAGGCTTACAAAACTTTTCTGAACAACAGTAACTTCACTATCCAGCTCCAACACAAGCACCCTCAGTTACAGCAATAATGCAAGCACAACGAAAGTAAACAATAACTACGATCCTTTCAAAACAGCGTCCAAAACTCGACTGATCCACCATTCCCCTCCGTGGTTGTATTTATAGTACCTTTGTCGAAAAATCCAATCAATCAATCACGTGACGGAAATCCTCGAAATTTTTCAATTGATTAAGATGTTGAAACTTTTTTTCTAACCTGCATTATCGCTCTTAACAAATAAAATGAAGTAGAATTTCAAAAAAGAAATACATCACTATTTACACTTATATTAAAAAAAAATTATCGTAACAATGTACTCCGAAAATGGTTTTACAGTTATCCCCGCTGACCAGAAACCTTTTAAATATTCAGTTATATTACAAATACCTTTCTCCTCATATATTTCCCGGACCATTTCAAATGGTCTTCAGACGGTCTTGACTTACTGTGCCCCCGAAGAATCACTTTTCAGCTGAACACCTTCACGCCAGCATCACTAAGCAATCAACATTTCGCCAGTTTCCTTAATTGACGCCAACACGAAGAGATGGAAAAGAGAATTAAATTTTAAAGTAGTCTAGAGAAAGGAGTGGCGGAGGAGTAATAATGATATGCTTCTGTGTCCGTCTTTCACGCCGAGGGTGTTTTATTGCTTGTGAAATTTTAGAGGAAAATTGTTCTTTAACTGGTATAGAAGAGAATGGCTTTGGTTAAAATTTGAGGCGTTATCAATTCTCGCCAATTGAAACCTACACGAGGTAATTTGTAGCCAACTAATTGTGCATTGTTAGGGTTAGCAATTGGAAAGAGGTGTGGTTCACCCCACCTTAAACCTGACAAATATTTTTTTTAAATTTAATGTAGGTCTTACTGTATATTTATGTAATTATAATCTCTAAAATGAACGGATGTATCTTTTTTTTCCTTCTGGTGTAGGTAACACTTTTCTATTGCTTTCGTAAGATATGCAATTTTCGTAAGATTCATTTTAAGTTGGATGATATCATTAGAATTCAGTTTAGTATTGTTAATAGATAATTATAGATTGCGGATACATTTTCGATCACTTTTTTACTGTCTTTTAAATTAACAAATGTGTTAAAAATGCAATTGCTGGGTCGTGGACTTTCAAAGATAAGAGCACCAGGCTCACATACGATCACTGATAGAATACTACAATGCTAAAAGAGGAGGAAAATTGACAACCAAGTGATATCACTTGTCGACATTTTAGTGACAACGTAATAAATTGCTGATACTTCTATTCGCAATTGCCAGAGGAATTGTTTAATATGAACTTCTGTTAATGATTGCCACATCAGAACTGAAAAGAATGATCTCTACAAATATCAGAATAGTAGAGAAACATACAAAATAACAATTACTTTGAGAGCAAGTGGGAATCACTTGGCCAGATTCCTATATTTTGAGCCCACTTGATGGTTGTGGGGTTAGCGCTCTGGCTTCTCATGCCAAAGGATCCGAGTTAGGCATGGATGTTCGTTGTGGTTTGGAATCCATGTTAAGCTGTAGGTAACGACCTGATTAGCCCTTACTGTGCATAAAAACCTGTCGTTGAGCCTACAAACTCACCATTCAATCCTATATCAGGGTGTGCTATGCAAAAATTTAAAGATACTCATCTGTAATTTAGAACTTAACTACTTATACTATAATATAACTTGGAACTAAACAATTTATACCATGCATAACCTAATAGAACTTAAAATAATCATTCAATTGCCAAAAAGTTTCAATAAAAAGCAATTGAGGTGGATTTCCACGCCAAAAAAAAAGGTTTTAGTTGAAGCAAGCAAATTGCGGATCATTATAAAAAAGTTACAAGGCTGGAAGATAATTCTAAATTTGCCTTTTTTTTTTCTTTTTTTTTTTTGTTATTTTGGTTATTTCAAATTTTTTTCGAATTTTTTTACAAAACTTGATTTTGCATGTGATGATTATGAATTTTGAAGTAATGATTTTTAGCAAAATACTTAACTTGTAATCCTCCTTGTAATTATTATTATTATTATTATTATTTGACGAATTCTTACTTTACATCAATCAGGGTGGATGGAAATGTTCTAAAGTTTTGTCGTTTGCATTACATAAGCGAACCACCAGACTTCAGTATAATATGTAATTAAAAATATAAATTGTATTACACTTTACCTTTATTTTAAATAATTGCTCTATATTTCATTCATAAAGGCAAAGCAATACTTTAATTTAGGTGAATTTTTTAGGCAAGAAAACTACTTTTTATAAATTGAGGCATTAAAACAAAAGTCAGAGATTTAAATATAGTTACCCACAATTCTAAAATTATACATTGGAAAGTAACTTTTTTGATAAGTGTTAAGCAAAGTTAAGATACTGAGTCATCCATTACATTAAGATATATGTATTTAAAATCAAATAACTTGACCTACACTAACAAAAGATGGTCAAATCAAATTCTCCATCTCTTTAGTTGAAAATTTTACAACATTTATTACAACGCAAGTTATTTTGAATGAGTGATAAACAAACTTTCGATGCTGGCCTAGACATTTTTATAGCTTAAAAAATGTTGTGCCCCTTTTAAGACAAAATACTGTCAGCCAATTTATCTTTGTTGAAAAAAACATTAATAAATTCCAATTACCCTAGTAGTGCAAAAACACTGGTCAATATTACTCGACATTGGCTATTCCTGATGAGAAACGTTGCAAACTAGCCGTGGTCTCCGATATTGGTCAATCTCACAATGATTGTTAAACAGTTTAAAATTGAAGTATTTTACTTATGAAAATAAAGACGGCAAAAAAATGTTTTTGTGTTGTTTTTGATATAGTTATTTTTAAAAAAATCTCGTATTTTAGATGGATGCTCAAGTTTTGGTCAAAATTGATCAATCTTCAAGAACCCCGGTTTACGACATTGGCCAATACTGTTATGCTACCTGGGAAAATGAAAATATAAAAGCACTTTGGTTGACTAAGTAGAATTTTTTAACCATTATGCAATGTGTAAGACATTACTTATGACATATTAGTTGAATATCATTTTCCAAATAATAAATAAAACTTAACGTTTTACCTTGCGGTAACGTTTACTTTTAAAATCTCGCATTTTTCCAATATGGGAAAGGAAAATTATCTAGCAATAAATCAGTAATAAATAGATAATTTTTTATAGAAAACCTGCTTTTAAAAATCCCCATTAAAATGTTTCTTTCGGTCGAAAAACAATATTTCACACTTACACTCCAGTTACATTATTCTTTGTTAGTACCACATTAAGTACCACCATCAAAACGATAATTCAACATTTATAGAATGCTTCTAAACCCGAGCAACGTTTACGAAAACTATTGATCATTTCAACTCATTTGCCTAAATAACCATGGACATAAACACACCAAATACTTAAAACTGCCTACTTAAATTGCAAACCACCTCAAAATTATCCTTTTAAAGATAAAAACTTCACCTCGTAAAATAAACGAGAATCGTACGAGCTGACAGGAAACGATCCCCTAGGGCTGCATCAACTTCGACTGAAAACTAATTATCCAAGAGTCTACTAAGGCTATCTTCTTTCCTACGTATCTCTTAATAGCGCAATGAGGAAGCGGAATGCGGGTCGCGTTCAATAGATGGCGTTACTGTCAACCACTAAAGAAGAAGAAAAAAGTTTATTTTTTTATTTTAGTTAACGTAAAATGAACTGTGAGATGGTTGACACGTAATTCGTTTTATCTGTAAATAATTTTCTTAGGAAGTGTTCAGTTTCTGACTATGTATAAACAACATTGTTGCACGTGCATCTTAACATTTCGCTTTTATGGCAAAGTTCACAATTCTGAGCTAGACATTTCGTCCATACTTTTACTGTTCATAAAAGTATGGACGAAATATTATTTCAAATGGATCTTCCTCATATTGTTTTCATAAAACAAGTTTTCATACTGTTGAACTTAAGAGAAAATTGCATATGAAAAAAGTACATCAGTTCAAATTTTAATCCATAGATGGGAATGTGACGCTTTAAAGCCTTAAGGAGTTATCTTATAGACTTAGACTATCGACATAGAAAATCTTGACTAAAGATTTAGACCAAAACAATCTAAGTATATAACATATGTTCAATAATAGTCGTCCTTGAAGTACCATTGGAAATAATACGATTCTAATATTACTTTTAAATTGTCTTTCAATATCATCATAGTAGTACATCTATGCTAATGGCTTGACTGCAACTTGTTCAGATTTATAATTAGAGCAAGATCACGAAGACTCTAACCTTATACTGTTTATTTATAGCTACAACAAGATTTCCTTTTATTACTTCGAATGTATTAGCGGAAATTTCGGAGCAACGAACCAAATGAAACAACTTTTTTATATACCATCATAAACATCATACAGAAAAATCCAAAAGTAGATATTTGAAAAACAGTTGATCCAAGAAAGATTCGAAGAAGGACGCTTTATATCAAAGTTCTTATTAGAAACCTACAACTTGCTTAAAGAAAAAATCAGTGTGAAGTTGCTCAAATACACCTAGAGAAAGGAATAATCTATATTTCAAATGGCTAATTACTTAAGAATTTCCCTGTAGCTTTTCTACCAAGTTACGTCATCCGACCACAACAAAAAACACTTTTCACAGATAAAAATCATTAAAAAAAAAACTTCCACAAACTAAATATTTTCAGACACATATCCATTATAACAATCTCACATCTTTCCACTAGACTGACCATCCACAGTGGACAGCTCAGCTCTCCCAAAACACCACCTCTCCCATTAGTCCAAAGGGATGGGTGACCCCCCTCCCCGTAATATGCTTGACTACACATTTCCATTCAACAAGAAGGTCTATTCTTGGGGAGCCAGCGCTTATTCCTTAGAAGTTGCCACTAATAGGGCCTCACAGACCCAAAGAGGAAAATACGATCGTTAGAGGCAGTAGATGGTGTATGTGTTTTGCCAGAGTTTGATGAGTGCCAATGGGTTTTGTATGGCTTGGGTACTGAGAGTAAAGTTTTTAAACTACATAACTAAGGGTATAAAATCAAAGTTAACGTTAACTTAAGTAATAAGTTTAAATATATATGTTGAATAAAATAACATGCGTGTTAAAATGAGCTTATAAGTTATAAAAATAAAAAAGTAAATGGTAGCTTATATTGTAAACATTCATCTCAATGAGTATATTGTGACCTGTGTTCTTGCCTATATAATGAAGCGACTTATCTTAAATAAATAATGAATTATTATTATTTTTTTAAAGTTAATTCAAGAGGAATTTTACTTTATTGAATATATTTGAGGAAAATAGTAGTAAATAAATCATATTTGTGGCGATAGAAGCAGTGAATACATTAATTCCTAATCTATTAAAAGTAAGTTTCTAAATATTTTTTAATGTGTTTAAGCTTAAAAAATAAATGCAGTTTTTGTAATTTTAAACATTATATCAACCACAAAACCAACATTAGAATTTGGAAAACCGTAACAGGCATTTCGTCTCTTCACTACTTTTAAGATTTGAAGGCCAAAGTATTATACGTGACGTACTCTTCAGATTTTTTTTCTTTTTATGAAAATGGTTGTAACTCAATTATAAAGCTACCTTTGAATTGTATGTATCTAGTACTCTGTATGACACAAGGGACATTTTGCCATCTCTTTCCAATTCGTAAGCATATTAGAATTACAAAACTATCATGAATCTAGTAGCTAAGTTTGTTTTTATATAATATTAGTTAACTTTAAATTAATGTAGAAAAATAATCATTTTAAGTATGTCAAATATAAATTTACAAAACTTAGACTCATGGGACACGAGCGTACCACACGCATCAAAAGTCTTACATGTATATTTGATCTAACTAAAATAATTATTTTTCAATATAACTTTGCCAAAAACTAATATTATACAAAGCAAGAAAGTAACAACTAGATTCTAAGAGACAGAGATGAGAGGTAAATTGTATGTTGGATAGATTAATTACATCGGTTTGTAAAATTGAATGATGAGAGTAATTTTAATGCCAGCTGCATAAAGTTTATCAATGAGACTTATTTTAATTTTGAAGGGTTAGGAAATGAACAAAACGGGTGTATATGACGTACTGAAAACCCACCTGTGTCTTGTAAAGCCTCTACATTCTGCAAAAGTTACAGATTGCGCAGCACTATCCAGTAAATGGTTCAGATAGCTCATTTTCTTGAGAAAAAAAAAAGATAAACTTATTCCTCTATATATATTACAACAATTTATTGCCACATTTCAAAATAGTAACTAATTTGGCAATCCAGCGTATTTAAAATTTCATACCGGTCAATCCAATATGCCACTTTTCTCTATTCTATTATACATGGTGTCAATAAATTAGTTAGGCAATGGAATTCAAATAGATCTGTATAACTCTGAATAACTAGGCATTATAGACTGAGAGGCGACTGCAATTTTTGGACAACATCGAACATCATTCTGAATTTTTTTATAGAAATTGGAGAAAAGTGTGTAGATAAGGAATCCACTGGTCTGCCGTGGCAAAAAGGGCCGAAACTGGTCAAAATCGACTTTTAAGAAATTGAACTAAATCCAATTGCCAAATGTGCCATAATTTGCCAAATAATTAGCATTTTTTTTTAATTTGGTAACCCTCACTCTTTAGTTTTCAATTAAGAAGGTTTCAGACGATTCGGATGTGTGGCTATGGCTTACTTGCCTCTTTCACAAATGAGCCAAATTGGCAATAAATATTACGTCACTGATGTCGCCAGTTTGGCTTACTTTTAAAAGATACAAGTTTTCCGAGCCAGAGATCAGAAATTGTTTGGGCTTTTTCTCAATGAAAATCAAAATGTGGTAGGTTGCCAGACGAAAAAGTTTGTTCTCTTTTTGGCAAGTTATGACATATTTGGCAATCGGATTTTAGTTCAACTCCTTCTAAGTCGATTTTTGATCAGTTTCGCCTATTTTTGCCACGGCAGACCAATGGATTCGTAATATACTCACTTTACTCCAATGTCTATAAAAAATTCAGAATGATGTTCGATGGGGTTCAAAAATTGCAGTCGCCTCTCAGACTATTATTAACCATTCTTTTTCCCCAACTAATTTATGCTAACAATGTTACTCTTTATGAAAAAAAAAATTTCATTATGCCTAGTTGTTATGAGTTATACAGATCTATTTGAGCTCCATTGCCCAGCTAATTTATAGACACCTTATATATTACAACAATTTATTGCCACATTTCAAATTGGTAACTAATTTAGCAGTCCGGTGTATTTAAAATTCCATATATGTCTGTCCAACATGCCCCTGGCCTCTTCTTTCTGTCTCTCACTGTTCCCTTTATTATGTCATTTCCAAGTTAACTTTTAAAATACCCTTTGCATACTAAAATGGAACTGGGTCGTACGACATGCGAAATTAAAGGTCTGATTTGTTTATATAACTTCCCATAACCAAATTTAATCAGACAATTCATCAGAGCCAGAAGTTCACTTACAACTCAAAAACCTAAAACTATGAATTCTTTAGATTTCTGCCATATATCATTTAAACCATCGCGGCAATATTAATATGCTAACACTAGCTGTGTGGCCCCGCGCTGATGGGGACCCGTTAAAGGAGATCTATCAGTTATGTGTTGCATAGACGAGGAATTTCTTCAGGTTGATTGTTGTTGGTGATCAGCTTCCAATGTACTATAACAGATCCATGTGTTTGTTCATGTTGTAATAACGCGCTCGGTCATTCTCCAGTCGATGCTGTTTTTGCAGTGGTGATGCCCTAGCTCTCTTTGCGGCAGATGCTCTATACCTAGCATCTATGTTCATTTTTCTCTTGCCGACCAAACGGTATAGTGGTTAGAGTGCTAGCTTCTAGACTACGAGGTTGCTGGTTCGAGTCCCGTGTTAGACATGGGTGTTTATAAATGTATGTTGGCTTGTCTAATGACGAATGTTTTGGCGCATTATACCCCTCGTGTTGCTGACTGTTCCAGATAATCTGAAAACAACCAACCATTCTTCTCTTTGACGGCGTATTAGCAAATGTCGAAATGATTTGAAAGTCTTTAGTGAATTTCAATAATCTTCGGCGAATCTACAATTGAGGCTGCAAGTGATGAAGTCAAATTAGGTCTAAATAATCCATTTCTATGCTAATTTCTATGTATATTTTGACTCACTCTCTTTAAATAAAGTTAGATTCATAATTTCAATTAATCCAGCTAGAAAAATTCAACCATTTAAAATTTTGTAAACATAGAAATAATTTCAAAATATTCCAGGTGTCTATCGTGCAGCTCTATCCTCTGTTTCAAAAATAATCATGAAAATATATTGTACCAAGTTCTTAATTTTTGTTTTAAAATAAAACAAAATCTGAATTAAGAGAAAAATTAATAGGCATTGAAACGATAGTTTTTTCTACCAAATTGTTCACCAACTGAAAAATTATCGTCAAGTGGCATGGATCGCAATGGTATCAATATTGGGCAACGCGGTGCCACACAACACACCTAATGATGTACGTAGGTGTTTCACATTAGATGGACTTCTTACATTTGATCTTGTAATGAACACATCCTGAAAAAAAAAAAGATATAATAGACTTATTAAATTGACCAAAATCCGAATGTAAACATCCCATAACGACACCAACGTATTACCGTTGAATTATGTTGGTAAATGAACTTTTAGATGTTAGATATTTATGACAACTCTAATGTAGAAGATATCCGCTAATAAAATACAAAGAAATTTAACGAATTTATTTTGCTTAAATGTTATTAATACTCATTAAATAAAATAAATGTCAATACCCGCTGAGCACAATACATCTTTGACGACAACACAAAATGCAAACAAAATCAGGATGAATTTAAAACCTAGAAAAACACAACGAATGCATAAAAAAATAATGCTTTAAAACCGCATATGTTTAAGCTCTTCTGTTTTTAGTATATGAAAAATACAAAGTAGGCTTAACTATAATTAGAGAATTTATTTTTTGTGGCTTGTAAAGTGTAGCTCTAAACCGAAGTATTTATAGTTTAATTTAAATTTATCTGGGAACAATTTAAATTATAGCATGGTATTTATCTATAATAATAAAACAAGCTGTGTGTCGGTCTGTCTGTCTGTGGATCTATAGAAACCTACTTAAAATTGGAGCAGAACTCTGAAAGTTTCAGCATAAATAGTTTTGGCCTTTTAATTGTATTCATGTCAAACAGAATATTAAAATAATTTTAATTAGTTTTTTTTTAATTAAGTTTTTTTACAAAGCGACTTCAAACAGAGTTGCAGCTCCGAAATTTTCCACATAAGTAGTTTTAGCCTTCTAATTGTAGTTTTGAAAAACAGAATTAAAATATTTGATTAATGTTTTTTTAATTAATTTTCTTAATTAATCAACACATTAATTACGAAACGACTTCTAATAGTGCTACAGCTCTGAAATATTCAACATAAATAGTTTTGGCTTTCTGATTGGACTTTTGAAAAACAGAATTTAAAATTTTTATTGTTTAATTAATTAATAAAAATTTTACAAAACGACTATTAATAGGGATACAGCTCTGAAATTTTCAACATAAGTAGTTTTGGCCTTCTAATTGGACTTCTGATAAACAAAGTTTTGAAATATTATTTAGTTTATTTTTAATTATTTTTTTTTAATTAATTAATGAATATTTTACAAAACAATTTCTAATAGAGCTACAGCTCTAAAACGTTTAACATAAGTAGTTTCGGTCTTCTAATTGGACTTAAGAAAAACAGAATTTTAAATTTTTGTTCAGTTCGTTATTAATTAGTTTTTTTAATTAATTAATATTTATTTTACAAAACGATTTCAAATGGGGCTACAGAGCTTTGAAATTTTCAACATTAGTGGTTTTAGCCTTTTAATTGAACTTTTGAATAACAGAATTTTTAAATTTTATTTGTTTTTTAATTTTCTTTATTTTAATTAATTAACAAATATTTTACAAAACTATTTCTAATTTGGCTACAGTTCTGAAATTTTCAACACAAATAGTTTTGACCTTCTAATTGGACTGATAAAAAGAATGTTAACATTTTAATTTGTTTTTGTTTTTTTAAATTAATTTTTTCACAAAAAGCGACTTCTAATAGGCCTAGAGCTCTGAAAGTTTCAACATAAGTAGTTTTGGCCACTAATTTTGCTTTAATTATTTCAACATACACGTGTTAAAATAATCTTAAAGGAGTGTTGTATTATTGTATTAAAGGGGATTTTTTTTTTTCGACAAGGGACAGGCTTCCAATATTAAGGCTTTACGTAACAATTATATTTTAGTGAGTAAAGCGAGTTTATGCTTACTCAGCAAGGAACCTGTCAGCGAGCGAAGCGAGCCTATGCTTGCATAGCAATGAACCTTCCAACGAGTGAAGTAAGCGTGTACTTATGTGTCAATGAACTTTTTAGCGAACGAAACGAGCTCGATTTTGCGTGGTGATGAACCTTCCTGCGAGAAAAGCGCCAAAAACTGGGACCTATACAAGAATAACAGATTTCAGCAAAGCGAGGCCTCACCGCTAGCTAAAATATTGAACATGTTAACATTTCGTAGCGAAGCACGGGTATTCAGCTAGTATTAAATATTTGAAAAACAATGCATTGCAATTATGGCTAAGCCACTCTGTATAATAAGGAATTGTCTACGGTAAAGGAATATTTTGCCGTCCATATAAACTAACTGTAAACTAAGTAAGAATGGCCTATGCTATACCCATATACAAAGAGCAAACTAAACTCTGGAAGCCCTAATTTTTTTTTTTTTTTAAATATGGATCTAGAGTTGTGAAACAGTGCCTTGAGTTCATCTCAAAAACTGTGAAAAACAAAAATTTAAAAATACGGCTAAGTATACTCATTCTACGATACTTGTTTCACAATCCTAACCTTACCCTTTTTAAAGTTATTTATTTTATGACACATATAGTACAGTACCTAATTATATCAGTTTTTTTATAAAATTCTTTCAATTTTAAGGTTAAATTTAGCATTAAAATAGCTGTAAAATTCTAAATAAAAGTCAATCAAGATCAATCTATATCAGTCTAGTCCATTTTCAATTCTACATGTATTAGGTTTTATAATATCTCGCTAAACACTTGTACAACAGCAACACTTTCTAAATATCACTCAAATGTGTTCCTGCCTATAATTAATTGTCACAAAACAAGTTTTTTTTTTTTCATAAGTAATGTTAATAATACCAAACTTCTCTAAAAATAATTAATTAAAAATTTAACATTAAATGATAAGTTTAATATTGAAGATATTCAGGTATGCATTGTTCTTTAAATAAAAAAGGTTCTGACTTTAAATAAGGGTTCGAGAAATAAAGCGAATGTTTTATATAAAATAATATAACCTAAAATTTCGGATAGTTGCATTTTTTTTAATACTAATATCCCGTTAAAATACTCTACAAGTCGTTTCTGACTAAATACTGGTCGTTCCAAATACGTTAGATTTGGCATCGTTCCCCATCTACCAATTTAAGAACTGAAATCAACAAAGTAACCCAAATGGTGATCCATTTCCTACTATAAGGTAGTACACGGTTTTCTTCCTATCTTACCCACTCTCACACACAAGCAGTTCTTATGGTCTAATTAATAGACCGTTTGGTATTATTGTGAGCTGGGGAGCTACTTAGAGACGCAGAGGATAAGGCTATCAAGAAATAGAAGACGCTCTCATAAGAACTTCATACCGCTCAACGAAAGCAAGCAAATTATAAAGAGAAGTTGAACTAACTTGGGTAGACACTTCGAAAACTAGCATTGTCTTGCAAGTCAACACTAGGGATATGATTGGTCGAAATATATTTTATCTAATATAAAAACTTGGTATTACCATGAAAATTTTTGTTCTTAATATATACTCTTGCAAAAAATATAATAATATTGTTAATATAACTGTTATTAAATATAAAAATAAATAAGTCGTTTTTTTTTTTTTTTTTTTTTTTTGTGAAAGACATATATTGGCCATGATGAATTTGTTGAAGCTTATTTTATTCGATGACGAAAGCATATATTTTAAAAAATTAAATACCTTAAAACATTCAATATATCACCAAGTTTTGTGGATCAGATAACCAATGCTTTGTCATTTAATATTTGATACTTTGGCATAAAAATCTGACATCTTCTGAAAAATACTTTTTCTTATTGCACAATATTCTAAATTTTTTTAAAATTCAACATTTATTACGTTACATTTTTGTAAGAATTATTTTATAAGAATTCAGAACGCGTAATATTTTATAAGAATTTACTAAATTTGCAAAAGAAAAATTATTTGTTTATATTTGTATCCCAAATTGCCTCAAAGCGTTTCCAAGTTTATAATATATGGCTATAAATTTTGCTGTTAATCACCTTCATATTGTAATAAATATATTATTCCCATGATATTTTAAGTATTTGAAAGAAAAAAAGAAGAAAAAAATATTCCTGCAGAACTATTTTATCAAACTAGTACATTACATTTTTGAGATCACAATAAAATTTACATTTTCGAACAAATTATTATGTGAATTACATGGAATCTTTGAAATATAAATTAGAAAAAATTTGGAAATTCATCCAAAATTACTAATATCTTCCATATTTTGCTAATTAAAAAAATATTTAAATGGGGGATGAGCTTCAACTCACGTCGTAAATAAACTCAATAGGATGCTAAATGTACATCCCCAAAATGGTGGTTGAAAGATATGAGACATCCAATCTCTTCCTTTAAATAGCCTTTTCCTAGTGGGAGTAAAAATGTGAGTTTTGGGTCGAACGTGATTGGGATCGAGAGTATGTTAGATGGGTATTCTGACGTGTTTTGTTGGGAAATGTTTTGAAAAGGCACATCATCAAGTGGATAGGGCTTATTTGTGGATAAGAGTTATGAAGTGTGGTAATGATTATGAGTTCGTAACTCGTGATGTTTTGATGATGAAGCTTCATTCAATATCTTCATAGTTGAGCATGGGTTGATGCAGAATTGTAATTAGAAATAAGTCAGTTAATTTTGGCAGTTTTTGTTTAATTATTGCTAAGAAGAGAAATATTGGGTAATCGTCCTATGCATACTAGTACAATTTTATGGCAAAAGATATTAGTAAAAGTTTACGGAAAATAAAGTACAATGTGACCATTGGCAAATTGTGTCTATTTGAACCTTCTCTAAGTAACATACATTTCTAATATTAAATTTATACACTATCAAACGGGCTGACAATTATCTACATTTCGGATTCCAGTTCATACTATTATGAATTTTTCCACTGAGGCAATGATGGCACAGTTTTTCCAGTATAAAAATATTTATTCTTTCTTCAAGAGCTCACAAAAGTTATTCGAAGAACAGTCACTATCAAGCTTCCATACAAGCTTCAATAAAAACAACTTCGAATAAAGCGATTATACAAGCTCACTCCAATAGGCAAACAAAGCGTTCAGCTTTCATCGGGATCCGAAGTCACACTGAAAAACTTTCTCGATCTCCGGTCTTTTTTATACCTGGTGCGTGAGAACATTCTCGAAATATCCAGCCAATTCGTCAAAAAAGAAACTTCTCGAAAATTCTCGATTGCTTTAGGTGTTACCACCTTTTTCTAACCTGTATTATCGCTGTTAATAAATAAAATAAGATAAAATAAATTACAATAGAATTTTAAATAATAAGTCACTATTTACACTATATACAGACCATTTGTGCAACAATACATTCGAAAATAGTATTATTTGTTCATAATATGAAGAGTGTAATTTCTGATGATCATAATCTATTCGATAGGGTGAATTAGTACCAATCCTGTTTTCTTCTTCAAAATCCTTAAAAGTCTTCTTACGGCACACTTCAATTCCTTAGCAACCCCGTAACATTCTATACAATTCATTTTATCAGAAATTGTGAAGCAAAATAGTCTCTGATAACTAAGCTCCTTAAGTACACGCAGATTTCTGACATCATAAAAGCTTTTTGCATGGTTCAATTTGTGCTTAATTGCAGCAAGGAAGTTGATTTTCGATTTATAGTTCATTGACATTTATAATGCACAAAAAAATCTGTTCATAACTTGAGATAAAGACAAAAACTTCGAAAACTCAAATTTACTCTTCAAAGTGTAATTAGTAAACATAATCCGTCAAAGTAATAATAAACGAAAAAATTTAAATGTTCCTTGCCAAAAAAAAGTGAATTTTTTTAGACATTTTTATGTAAAATCTTTTCCTGAGGTCTCACAGTGATACCTAGTCAAAGTTTTGCAAAATTCTATTGATTTCGACAGGATTCAGACTGCTCTAACTAGTGTAGGTTTAACTATAACTTGCCGAAGTACATATGCGATAAAGGTTATAATAGAGCAGTTGGTTAAAACATTATATTTAAAGTGTAGAATGAATATAATATATATAATGAATATAATAAATATAATGAATATAATTCATTCCTACTATCATTCTGTATCCTTGCTAGAAGGAGTTTTGAAGAATAAGAGTTTTCACATCTTGATAGAATGGATGATAGAAGTGGAATGTTTCTGTCATAAAGAAGAAAGTTATTACAACAAAGTAAGGGAGAGGTTTAGCCATATTCTAATTTTGATGAAAATTTTACTGGATATTTTTATAAGTAATGGCTTTACTGTTGTTTAAAAGTTCGTAGCTAAACATTTATGCAGATTTCAGCTGGATGTTTGTTTTAATTGATACGAGTATTGTATGGGAACAGATTCCATTTCTCATAAAGAAGATATCACTAAACAAAGACAATTTAATACTACTCTTGATATGGTGGGTAATAATATCAATACATACATAAATACTTTGAGCTATACATTTTGGACTTAAGTTTTTATATAGACTTTGTAAAATATAGGATTCGCTTGAATGAAATTTATGATCTTGGGTTTTAGTAGATGCATAAAATTGTTCGCAGTTTTCAGTGGCTAATTATGAAAGTGCATTTTTACAAAAAAAGTTTGTATGAATAAAGTTACATATTATAAATAGCATATCAAACAAATACTTTGCACAAAGATAATGGTCAGGTATCAATTAGTGATTTTTCATAATAGGCTCAAAATCAATTTCTTAATAAAAAAAAAGTATTCAACTCAACCAGTTCACTTGTAGATAACAATGGTTTATTTAAAAATATACCTATTGCTTTAAATTAAATTGACTCTTTCAGCTATTGCATAAAAATAGTGTTAATTCATAGTTGATGATAAAACAATACACACATTATACCCACAGGATATCTCATGACTAGATTGTATTATCGAATATTATTGAAAATGTCTTGATTTGTCGATGTAAATCTGATTTCATTTAATTATTATTATTATTTTTTATTTATTTTTTTATAAAATGACACTTAGTAGTTCTATTTTTTAACTATTTTCTTATATAATTTTACCCCTGCGCCACGCACAGTACTTGTAGTACCAAACGTAAATCACGTATTTTAATTAAAGATTTCGAAAATATTATAATTGGTAGGAAATAATTAGATATGACAAGCGATTTTGGAGAACAACAACAAAAGAGTCTAGCTATAACTTTCAGTTCCAAAGTACATCATTGCTTAATTATTCAAATTGATCCTATCTTTTCTGACTTCTAATGCTTGCATAACGCACTATTTTAAACATTTCATTTAATGTATAAAGTGTTTTGTAGGTGTTCAAATGTAACGGTAAAACTAACGATATGTTGTCTGTCAATCACAAGATTAACTTCCGCCACAGTCAGATGAACAAGGTTTGTGAGAAACTAGACTAATCCCGTTTTTACAAAGAATCCCAACATAAATACACCACGATTGGCCTACTCAACACTCGCTCGATTTCCGTATTGGCGATATTTCATCGATAATTAAAATAGGTTTATTTTAGCGAATGATATTCTCTTCTAAAAAACGAATGTCTTATGCATGCATCTCTACTTTTCAAAATTAATTAATTTTGTTTCTATAGCAGCATACACAATCTAGACAATCTGGCCTGAGCTATTCCCTTGATAGGCATACAGTACTTGGAATGTTGGCAATATCTGAAGTATATCATAACAAGATATTGAAGTTTATCATTACGAAGTGTAAAAAAATATTTTAAATTATAAATTCAATATCTGAAGTTTTTGTGACGTTCCTACAGATATGCATTACATAGGATCACAAGTAATACAATATATTTTTAGTAAACATGGCAATATACATCGGCGATGTCTGAGTTATGTCTCTAGAAGGTATCTAGATAGATTGTTACGAAGTATAAAATTATTTCAAATATTAGATTTTACATGTGAAATTTTTGTGACGCTGGTACAGATGAACATTATATAGCATATTATTAATAAACCACACAATATAATCGGTGGAATATTCCCGTTGCTTCACTCAGTTGACTGACAATATACTATACTCCTATTAATAATTAATTTTTTCATTGTCAGTTGTTTGCAGTTTCAATACCTAACTGAGAATGACAAACCAAAACTCGGAAGCCATTTCCCAAAAACTCAAATTAACAAAATAACACTCTCACCTAGTCAAATAAACCTTTAAATCTAAACATTTGTCATCTTACTCATTTGTTAAATCCAGATGATATTGACTAAACCCGAAACTTCATTCTTCACATGCCTCCAAGTGAAATAATACACAATGAAATCAATTCCCCAGATGGTAATGATGTCGATTCTCTTATCGGACATGCCTAACATACCTTACCACTCTTAATTTAACTTATTAAGAGCCTCTTCCCGTTCAAAGATCTGTCATCTCGCAAACATCGGTAACAAACTTTAGAAGTTTCGCGTGTACTAGACTTTACCAATAAAATGTCCTCTTGGGGCAATTTTAATCTCTGACCCTAGTACTCCGAATTCGGCGTGTAGTATTGATTGGAAGATCTCATTATTAAGGAGATACGAACATGTTCCTGTGTTAAATCAATTTATCAGATTTCGGAAACTCGTATCTTTATTACGAGTAGAATATGTAATTCATAAGGATTGGCTGCATAAATCCGATGAGAAGCTTCTAGTAATTTCTGCTGAACCTAAACACATGTTGGTTTTCAAGGGTTGTGTATCCGAATCCGGTGCTGAATGGAAGTAGTATAATGATTTGCTTTTTGTTAAGCAATTGCAAAGGGTTTCCCTGTTATGCTTTTGTTAGGCAAAGAATTCATTTGGGACGCTGTATGTAGAATTGTCCTCATAAATACGATGAAGTATGTAGCCTGTTTATAATCCCCTTATCTTCAAAGAGACCATGGGAAAATGATCTCTAGAAAAATGTGTCGGAAAAAAAGAATTAAAAGTTCGTTTTTATACAAATAGCGCTTCAAAGCCAGCATATCGTCGCTGTAAAGGCTCACTTACATGATACCAGAAGGCTTCCCAGTTTAGGTTGCCAGTTATGTGACGTCACCGGAGTGACTTCTGCACTGCTAATCGGTGGTCACCATAGACTAAAAATACAGTAGACTGTAGTACAGTAAACAACAAGAATAAAGCCAAGATTAAACAAGTGAAATGAGAGGAATGGATATCAAGGGTTGTATATTGGCACTGTTCTCCTCACTTTGGCTATTCTCACTTTGGCAAACTGGCAATGCATACTATTAGGTATCTTATACTTTTAAATATGGTTGATCGTTTCAAAAATACATCTCAAGCTTCAGAAAAGTGGCCTTGTTTTAGCAGACATACCTCAGTGGAACGTCTGTTTAACAATTCTTTGTCTCCCTACTTAAGAGTGCTGATTTGCAAAGTTTTTTTTTTTTTTTTTTTAATCTCCTGTATTGTTACTTTTCCTCGGTTACGTGTATTAAAACTACATCAATGATATAACAGATATTCAATACTTTGTTGGTTGTTTTTCTTTTTGTCTGACAACTTCATTCCAAACTATTTCGATAAGGCTCAGCCTGTTAAGTTAACTTTCATACCAATTGCACAATTTCCAAATTTTGTCGAAAATGTGCACTACTGTTTATTTTTTCGTCAAATATAAATTGTTCAGAGTCTAAGTAGTATTTATATCTAAGTTTTTGAATATCTATATTTAATAAAGCAAATTCTAGATGGTTCTAAACAGACGTAGAATAATTGTGGTCACCCTGCACTACAAACATAAGGCCCAACAAATAAGCTCAATCGAACTTAGTTTAAAATGAAGATACCAACATACCTTTAATTATTTATATTATTTAGTATTCAATATTCTCAAGGAAATAACCTAAACATTAATAATTTTCTGGTACTTACGCCTTAACCTGTTAACATTTTGTTGGCAACAAAAAGTTCAAAACACATCTAGAGGAATGCTTCAGTTGTGTTTCACATCAATTGTATCGCCAGAATGAAAAAATACATTTGGTGAATTTTGATCAACTGGATAATGTGTAAGTATCGGATCGTAATACAAAAGTTTCTCTTCATGTATGTAAACCCACCTGCAGTTTTGTACACTGATTGAAATTGATTAAAATTCATTGTAAGTGTATCAGCACTCCTCAACACACTGGCGCGCAAACAACCAAAATTTAAAACAATTATTATTATTTTTGTTATACAATGTTTACTTTTCAAAGTTGCTTTTAAAAATTTTACTGTACATGAGATTACGAAATCACAGTAAATTTGAAGAATGAAGCACATACAATTTATTGTGCTGTTTGGATAAACTCCAAAAGTAAGGTAAGTTGAATGAATAAGAATAAAACCATATGTAATTGGGTACTTACGTATTATCGCAACCAGGTTGGCGCGATTTGACGGCATTCAATCTAACCAGTAAGCAAAATAATTTCTTTACGAAAAACCACGTAGGGTTGCCGTAAGTAGGGTCGCCAAATTTGGCGATTTTTACGAATTTTGGTTGCCGTAAGTAGGGTTGCCAAATTTGGCGATTTATGGGAATTTGGGCCTGGTTGCGTTAATACGTAAGTACCTGTAATTGTCATAGGCAAATATATATAGATACCAATTAGTGATTTAAACTATATAAATATAATAACAAACTAATTTTTTTCTGAAACCATGTATCGTGCAAACAAAACCTATAAAATATAAAAATATAAACCAAAGCATTTAAATCTTACAATTGATAAACATTTTAATTTTCAAAAAAATCCTTGTGAAAAGTGTGAAAGAAATTATCAATGAAATAGCTTAAGAATTTTGAAAAACAAAACATATGGTGTTTATTAAGAAACTCAAATGGTCATTTAAAAATAATTATTGTTTCATAGCAATGAATTTCAATTTTTTAGAGTGTACATTTTTAATCTACTCAACCGTTAAAGGTAAGTTTAAAACTTAGAAAACAATAATGAATACAAAGAATCTAAGATAGTAAATAGAATAGGGAAGTAGTAATAATAAATGTATTAGTTGAATAAAACGATGTATAATAAATAAAATTTAGGATGAGGGATGCAATTATTCATTGAATTTTCTAAAAATCACGTAATTTACTATTTTCTACGAAACTATTAACATTTAACGTAAACTATTACCTTTTTACAATGAATCCTGCAAATGCAGCTCGTTTTTGGGTCACCAGGTGGTCATTTAAGATTTAATTAATTCTGGAATTCACAAAATAAAAGCAAAGTAAATTTTCCCTCTGCGCTCATTACGCAAATTTATTCAAATTAGTTACATTACAAGTAGTCCATTAGTTATTTCGTTGAAACAGAAAGGTTCATTATAAAATGTTATTCAAGGACACTTAGTTTCAAAAGTTTTCACGTGATATTTGAAATTCCTTAGGGCAGAACTCTTAATAGTTTACTTGGTAAAGTGATAATCTTGGTTGTTTCTTCATCTTAACATCGAAACACAGTAATTGCTTTAAATCTTAATAGTTTTCATTTCATTGATGTTTTTAGAACAATCAGCAATTGAATCCTAATTATTTAACTAAATGCACATCCCTCTTGCTAGAGTTTACCAAAACTAAACACAAATTATCATCCGGTTAGCTCAGTCTTTTCCAAAAACAAGGTGGTTTTTGTAGCAAAGAGGTGAGGGTATCAGATGAATCAGAGTTTTAAGAAATATAAATTTTTAATAGAAAGACGTTTCTTTTAGTCTTTAGTACACTATCGAAGCTCTGTGACAAATATCTCATAAAATGATTATCTGAATACCAGGGCTTTCGCTACGAAATTTGAATATTTTAACAATCAAATGACATTCATGGGTTTATGGGAAATTGTGATACTCCACATACGTTTTACCTCTTTTCGACCCCTTAAATTAATTAATAGAGATTAGAATGTTGGTCTTTGTTCACATCCCGAATTTCAAATTTCAAAGTTGTGACTTTACTAGAAGTAGGAACATGAGAATGTTTCACATTTGAAGTTTTAACCCATTTTCAACCTCTTAGAATGAATTTATTAAGATCGGAATATCTTACTTTTATATTTGTCCTGTTGAACATTTGTACTATATTCCAGATTTGTGGCTATACTTATGGAAGTAAAAAAACTAGTGATGAGTCAGTGTAAGAGGGATTTGGCCTTTGCACAGGGCGATTCCTAATATACTTCTAAGTCCTTTAATAAAATGGTGAGGTTTTTTTGTATAGCCTGGGAAGTAACGTATACCTACAGTGAGGTGACTATGCTAAATATTTTTATACAGCTTACAGTGCCCCTACCTGCGATTCATAGAAGTTACAAAAAAGAACTAAAAAACTAAAGGAGATAAAACACCAATTAGAAAAATGTTCACAATAATATGACAAAATCAAAGGGAAAAGTTTCACAAAGTTATCTGTAAAATTAGTGGCGATATTCGTGGTTGAAAATATGGAATTTTCAGGACTTGAAAGAGCGGCCTCCCTTAAATTAAGAAACGTGTTTTCCAGTTTTGTCATACAACTGTTCTATTTAAAAAAAAATTAGAAGTGCAGAAAAACGTCCCATTTCCATTAAGATCTGTTTTTTTATGTTTTTTAATTATGTATTGAGAGAACAGACAGTCTTTGATTGTTTCAAAGTTAACTTTACAGCTTCTATAATTTTAAATGCTGTGAAATTTAAGTATAAATTTTTTATGGAGCTGGTTTTGAAGCAAAACAAGTGATGAACAACCTTTAGCAATGCTGTAAGTAACAGTTGTAAAGTAACCTACTGCAAGAAACCTTCGTAAAACATGAACTACAGTTACTAGAAAGTTGAATAATATTTTGAAAACAAGAAAAAAAGTTTAAAAATAATTGTGAATGATATAAATTAAACGAATCAGAAAAATATGGATATTATTCAACGAAAAACATTAAAAAACATATAAATATTTGCAAAAATATAAATGCAAAAATACAAATGCAAAGTATTTTTTCCCACAAACAAATACAAAGTATTTTTTATGATCAAATAATTTTTCATGCAAGGAAACTTCAATTAAGATTGTTTTGAAACAAACCCATAACTTTTAATGTAATTTTCACATTGAAGGAGTTGGGTTTGAATCTAATTGCTTGGCAGTGTAATCAAACTTGTAGAAATTTGGAGAACTTGTAAAAAATAAATAACTTTGGACAAAAAAGATAGATGGATTGCTTTTGATGCAATAAACCCCATTTATGAATTATTGATGTACTAAAACTTGCAGCCACTTCTTGGGCTAATAAAATCCACGCATGGTTGCAATGCATTTAATTAAAACAAACAAAAATGACAATAAAATATTGGACTCAAAATACCAGGACGAAATACCTAGCCTATTTCAGCAGCAGAAACTGGTATAAAAATTCCCCTCCGTCAAATATACCGTTGACTAGGAACTCAGCAATAAATGTTCATCCACGATTTATTCCCGTCACATTGTATGAAGGATCGTACATTTCTTCTATTCCACGATAATCCCCGGCTCCAGTGACATCCAATCCGATGAGCGGCGACGACAGTTCATTTTCATTAGTGAGAGATAAGCCAAAATGAAGTCTGGTTTCACACCCTCTTGCAGACAGTGGTAATCCTCATCGGCTATGATCACTGCGGGTGATGGTAATCCGAACGAACACGTGTACTTCTCTTGTTTCCTTTCTTCCGTGTAACCACTACTTTTATTCCGTTTGCGACGACGATAGAACTCTAGATGTTAGGTAATAAAAGTCAATGGTCCTTACTTTTGCCCTTTGTGAAATGATGCATTATATTATAAGGACCACTAATTTTATTCCAATGCTAAATATTAATTTATGATTAATCAATTCATTGTTTAAGATATTTTCAGATAATTACCGCTGGCAAATACCGCCTCAAATTGGTCAATCCCAATGTGGACAGTTATAGACTGGCCGTTGCTACGGATTTTGGCCAATATCGTGCTTATTAAAATAACCCGGAAGTTTTGAAATGATGATGCAGAGTTTTAAAATATAAATACAGGGTTATTCAGAACTCCCTCCCGGGTTTCGAAGAAAGGACTGTACTTTTTGGCAGGAACTGGACTATTGCATTGATGTATGCCGCGTGAGCAGGTGCTCATACATAGAACAATTGTAAGCTAGGTAAGAAAAAAAAAACTTAAATTGTTTCTGTATTCTTTCAATTGTTCTTATTTGCTGTATTAGTCTTAAGTTTTTTTTTTTTTTTTTTTTTTTTTTTTTACTTTAGCGTTTCAAAACCCGGGAGGGAATTCTGAATAACCCTGTATAGTGTTATAAGAAAATAGGAGAGACTTAAAATGTATGTTGTGCTATGCTTTTGACACGTTTATTTAAAAAGTCGCGTATTTTGAAATTATGCTTGAGATTCGGCATGGATTGACACCAATCTTTCCAAAACCCATTGTTTCAGACATTGGCCAACATCGCTGTGCTACCTAGACCATAATTTGCCTATAATGTAATTTTAACTTGTAAACTTTTTACTTTTATACTTTAAAGAATTATTCACCAATTATTAAGTCTTTACCCATATTTGCAGTTTATGTAAATCATGATTTATCCACACACAAAAATTACAAATTTATATCTAATTATACATACATTTGTTCTTAAACGCTTTCTAGAAAAATCCTTTCTGTTACTCATATTAAGTAAGGTTTCACGACGTCATGACGTATTAAATATAGAAACAATCTGCAAAGTAAATATCAGGGATACCTGTTAAAGATAACCTTTTGTTTGATTTCAATTTTAGCTTTAGTTCATGAATAAGTTCAAAGAAGCAATGGATATGAAACGAAGATAACCGGGCTTCCCTATACGATTTTCTTCCATGTCGTAATAAAAAAACAAATATTCGTTATTAAAAAGAATTTATCATTTTATATTCACCATTGGAACTCTTTTAATGTATCATTTGATACATAAAGATGTATATTTCGTATAAATGTTATGTATTAGCATTTCGCTTTTTATAAGTTTTTCTGTAGACTCTCTTCTTCTTTCAATTTTAAATCCACAGCATAGTTGGAATTTGTTCTTGAGTCACTACGGATGTATATTTTTTATGTATGTCCTTCGTTTCAATATCACTATGGAGGTCTTGCCTCCAGCTCTCTAACGCTAGCCATCATCCAAGGATGGCTTGATGAACCTTCCTTACTTCGCTCTCAAAACTGTTAAATGTAAATCTTTCATGTTAATAATATAAACTATAAAACAAAGTTTTTAATATAAATCTTTTATGCGCATTGTCAATTTTTACTTTCGTTAAGGGAGACCCCTAAGCAAAAACCTAAAATTTGTATTAATGAATTTAGTGGCATCAAGTTTTTTATAAAAGTAAAAGATGTATTTTTAAACAATTATTGAAAAAAAAATTGTTTTTTAAATTTAATATTTTTATATTTGTGTTTTTAGTGTTTTTTTATCGAAATACAAGCCTTTTTAAAAAGACTACTCCTCCTACAATGTTTAATATTTTTATAAATTTCAAAACTAATTAACTATTAAACTATTACTAATATTTTTTTTAATTTATTTAACAGGCAGTTTTAAAAAAAATATTTTGTATTTCTCAC
Organism: Linyphia triangularis; assembly: GCA_963978545.1. Taxonomy (NCBI): domain Eukaryota; kingdom Metazoa; phylum Arthropoda; class Arachnida; order Araneae; family Linyphiidae; genus Linyphia; species Linyphia triangularis. Next base: position 18,478,464 of record OZ021732.1, on the reverse strand, counting down.
AAGAAATTTCTAAATGTTCACAAAAAATTCCTATTTTCTTAATTCTTAAAAAAATTCGTACAATTTAGCAAAAAAACTCTCCCAACATTTACTAAAAAGATATTCAAGATTTCAAAAATATAAGCATTTTTAGTTAAAAATAAATTTTTCTTAAAGAATCAGCATTTTAAACACAGTCAAAACTGACAAATACAGATTTCGAGAACAACGAAGTTACAAATAAATACTTGCATACAACTTCATAGTAGATCTGTATATGAAAATTTAAAAATCGGATGTTTGCAGTTCTCCATTACTCTGAAATTTATTCCATGTCTTCTTGAATATGTATAGCTCAATTTCATGCAATGAAATAAAAAACATTTTTTTAATCAAATTTTGTTTATATCTGAGGTACGGGTCTCCCTTAACATATCGCTGTTTCTGTTTTCAGCGTGTGCTTGGTGTTTGCATCTAATTTTAAATATTAAAAACATCTATATCAGCAAAATACGCTGTAAACTATGCTTCAAAATTTATTCATTAAAAATGAATGTCAAGTTAGTCACAGTGACAGCTCCCAAAATTTGATAGAATGCATTGTCATCGAAATCGAATCGATCTGTCAAGTTTCAGATCGTTTGGATGACGGCCAAGGGGTTAATTAGGCCTCCGCAGATTTTCACGCCATCGACATACACTGACACACACATAGAAAATGGAAGTTAATATAAAGTATTTAAAAATACTCTTACTTCAGGTGAATAATGGAAATGAGGAAAGCGGTTAAATGTAAACATCAAAATTCAATCAGAAAAAAATGGCACACTCACTGACCAGCAGCAGTATCTTGCATGCGAGTTGTTTCAGTATCGGACCCAGAAATGAGCTGCAATTTGTTTTTAATTCAAGTAGACACGTTAGTGATTGTGACTGATAGTCTGGTGGTTGCGAAGCTGCCTGATGGAAGTTTTTCAGATTTTTCTACATTTAAAGAAGCAAATCTAGGGTGGTTTACCTTCCTGGAAATCCCCATGACATACAAATTGTTCTTAGTTGTAATCATGCAGATCTTAGTCTAACGATGTTTGGGACATTCTGTAGGTTTTGCTCCCTAAAAGTTCCTGATAACTTACTAATATAAATAACAAAGATATCAAGGGAATAGGGTCCAAAATCAAGTTTCGTTCCTAATAACATCAAGACCAAAATTAAGCTAATTGTTTCAAAATTTATAAAAAATTAAAACGTCCTAAAATATTTCCATTAAAAAAAAAAAATTTAAAAAATAAAAAAAACGATACAGAAAATGACAAATGAAAATGGCAGAGAACGTTTAAATTAAACTTTTAACTTTCAATCATGGCGTAACATATTTAAACTTACATCTTGCGCAATAAAATGCAAGTCAATCAAAAACAGATGAAATTTTTTATTGACTACTTTCAATGATTGAAAGTCGTATGGTTCAATCAATTCTTCGAAAGTAAGTAGTAACGTTATTTACATTTTATATAACGTGATATCACTGACATTATGGAACATGCTAACTCACAAGATGAAATTTTTCACTAAAACCTGTTTATATCAACATTTTCAGAAATAAAATTTTTAACTGTGCATTTTGGCACTATGCGATATATTAAAAATTTTATTTTATTTTCCAAAGGTAAATATTATCATAGTTGTCATTCTGCTACACCTGTTTGAAAATTGTTATTCTTCGCATCCATTAAAACAATAGTTCATTTACTAGTTTTTATTTTTAATGGTTAGTAAAAAAAAACTTACCAAAAATGTCAAGTTCAGATTTATCATACATCTACATAAAATCATTTCAAAGCAAGACTCCCAACTCTGGTTGGAAATCTGCGATTAGCATTGTTTAAATAAAACCAAAGTCAAGTTATGGCAATCATAGGTATTTTCTGTTAGTAAAAAATAGCAGCTGCTAACATTAGTTGGCATAAATTACCTAGGCACAAAATCTGCATAGATCCAAGTATTCGTCAATGTAATTTTCATCGTCACTCATCAAAAATCAATATCTCTCAATAGCATCAAAAGGCTCTTAATTCTGAATATTTGAGTGGCGGGGAAACATCATGATTGTGCTTCAACTTTTTAAATAATTGTTTCCTTAGTCAAAAAACCATAATATATAAAAGAGGAGTTTTCATTGACTGTGCGTTTCTTGAGTATTAGATTGTTATGTAGAGTTAGACTTAAAAGACATTTCGGTTTTAGTAAACTTTTCTCTAGGCAATTAAACTCTTTTAACTATGCACCCACTGATTTCACTTCTTTCTACTAAAAGATTACTGAGACTTATCTTGACTTAATTAGCTTCTGGTTCCATATTTCCATACTCTAATAAGTCATACCCTCTTTTGTAAACTGAAGATCATATCTGCTAATATCACGCTTTTAATACAAGCACTTAAGAAAAAGTAACTACCCATGAATCATATTACGTAAGCTCTTCTCTAGTAATAAGTAAACATTGATGCATCTGATATGCGCTGTTACTATTAAGATATCTTACTAAACTCGATCTTATATTCCATGTCCAATCTGAACAAATGAATAACGCCGGTTAGTCTGGAGGTTGTGATCATTGCTCAGATGAAAAGAAGATGGAACAAGTAATCCGATCTTCTGGTTCTTTCCTGATTCCCAGGTAATCCCCGTTCTATTACCTAGGTCTTCAGTCACGTGATTCATTTTCTCCTGGAACAATTCATTACTCGGAATAATAAGATTTATGGTTTTCTTCTTTTCTTTAAGGCTTGATTCTCTGATTGAGGTTTCGAAACGAACTGATTGCATGTCGGATAAAATTAGGGTAATGATGCGAAATGGGATTTTTTGATGTTGCACATTTTAGAAAAAAAATTTTAAGATTTTGTGAAATGAAGGAATTGTAAAATAGATTTAGATGTAATTTGACTCAAATATAAAAAAGTGAAACCAGTTGTCAATTTTGAGAATTTTTTTTTTTTATCTCATACTTTAACATTAAATGTAATAATTTTGGGAAAATCGTACATGATTACTTTTATGAGAAAAATATAAAATGGCGCATTGGCAACATGCCTTGTAATATTAAACTGCTTAATAAGTATCTATTTCTAAAACTATTTAATAAATATATATTTTCTTTAAAAAATCTCAATAATTTAACAAATATACTTTAATTTTATCTAATGATCATTGCAGAGTTTTTTATAGAGTATTTTATAGACAATTTTTATTCGTAACTTCTAAAATGATAAGCACTTTATTCCAAACAAATCACACTACATTGCGTACTAATGAAAAAGATAGCTGTAACTATAAACAGACCAGATCTAAATGTGTGCTGGTGGGGGTTATTTTAGATATTCTAGAATTAAATTTGACTAGCAACCATGCATATATACAATAACATAAATAGTTTGATCTAATTATAGAAATAAGATAATGAATGAAGTTCCATAATATAGTGAACTCAAAACTTTTAGGCTATGTTTGAAACGTATACCAAATTTTCATTGGTCAGTTTTTATTATCATCTTTCCAAATTATTCGCAATTACTCAAGCCAATTTACGTCAGAATTAGTACTAACATTAATTTAAAGGCTAAAAATCCTTACAGGCCATTTCCATATTTGTGGGAATTTTATAGATATTCTACAACGCAGATTGAGGAGCATATGCATAATAACAAATATATTTGACCTAATTATCGCAAGAAGACGTTAGATTAAGTACCACATCAGAGGGCAGTAGAAACCTTTTAAATATTTTCTGAATAACAAGCATGGTGGTCATTGGTCTGTGTTCTGTAATTTACCAGTGATTTAGTATTACTATTTGTGACATTACTAATTGGTAGTGAAGCAATTAACACTGTCCATAAGGTTCCGGTACCATATGTCTCGTATAACAATATATATATATATATATATATATATATATATATATATATATATATATATATATATATATATATATATATATATATATATATATATATATATATATATATATATATATATATATATATATATATATATATATATATATATATATATATATTATATACGAGTGAAGCAGTTAACACTCTCTGTAAAATTCCTGTATTCCATGTCTTAGTGAAAATTTTCGATATAACTAATTATGAATGAAACAATTAAAAAAATTTATAAGGTTCCTATATCCAACGTCTCGCACATATCAGTATATTCAGATATAGATATACTAAATGCGAGTGAAGCAATTGTCACCTTCTAAAGATTCTTACATAATGCTCTTCTAGCCTGCATAATCATTATTTAAATGCATGTTCTTTCCATTACAGTTTTGGATTTTTAACCTTGTTGCTATTGAAGTTTTTAAAATCAGTAAAAAGTTTTCTATCAAGCTAAGTTCAAAGACACATCTCTGCTCAGCGAAAACTATAGCGTGACACAGGGGAAATTATTTTCCTGCATGGGTTGAATATTTTTAGGAGAAAATCACATTTTATATTCATGAGCTACACACTTTTATCCTTTATGAGATTCCAACGTAAAATCTTTGAGGATACTCAATAAAAGTACACGGATCGACAATTTCCTAGGATATTTTTATTATCTATTTTCTTTTCGATTAATATTGCTCTTAGGGAATTAAAAATGCTTTCAATGTGAATTTTTGGAGTTTATGTTGTGTTTATATTCCTATTAAATTAAACTTCCGGATTCTCTGATGAAATGCGATAGATTTTAATGAACTCTCTACAATTATTTTTGGGTCGAAATATGTTTGGTTCTCTTGTGACTGGCCTTTTGAATGGATTTTATTTTAAACAATTTTATTACATGATAATATTGCAAGACAAGTTACTCAAATGAAATGTGGCTCAAAATATTTAAATTATTTTAATTGTTTTTAGAAAAATCTATAATTCATAAACATTGCAGAGGAAAAAGAGGAAATTTTCAAAAGATAATTTTTTTTTAAAAATCAATTGTATTTTTTTGTTTTTTTTATACAAAGTAATAAATAGTTAATGTTTATTATAAACATATGGTTCTTTACATAAAATAACTTAACGATTATCATACCGCAATATAATAAAACCTTATGCCTCATTTTTCTGGCCACAATATCTGCCGTGATGTTGCTTTAAAACATTTGGTTTTTATAAGTGGCATAACCACATCAATAAAAGATCATGAAGAAAATGTTAAGGAAAAAAAAATTATTAATACCTACAAGGCTCTATAAACTAGATTATAAAAATTATTACAAAAATAATAACAATACAAGCCACTAAAAGCTTTCCTTCACATTTTGCTAATGCCATTTTATTACTGACATTATAATAAAAAATGCATGTGTCTTAAAGAAAAACTTTAACAGAAACTGTGAACAAAAATGATGCATGAGACCTAAGTTACAGGAACATGGAGATAATTTATTTTAAAAAAAATTAAATAGTAAAACCTCTTGAGAACTTAATAGTAAGAAAGTCAAGCTCATGTATTATTTATCTTTTTCTTTTTGAATTTCAGAATATGGCTTAACCTTTAACTTATACACCAATACAACTTCGTTTAAAAAATCAACTGTATCCCTTGTATGACTTGCTAGATTGCAAATAATATGTGCAAAATTAAAACAAAAATGTGATGGAGATAGTTTTACGTGTATTCTGTTCAAAAATAAATTCAATATAATTTCTAAATGCAATTAAAAGGAAACTTTAATACCTCAAGCATATATTTTAGAAAATGTTTGAATATGAATGAAAGGAAAATGGAATAGAATACACTAACAAATTAAACTAAAATAGGTAAAAAGTTTTATTGATTAGATATTTAAATTATTATTAAAAAAGAATAGTATTTATTAAAAACAACATTGCAAAATATATTATAAAAACAGGATGTATATGGCAGTAAATTTTATGCAGTATCAACATTTGTATTTAATTGTTTTAAATGGATGCAAAAATACATTACTGATAATTGTCTTAGCAATTTAAATTGCTTATTTTCAGTCAATAAATATGGAACAAAATGATTAAATAGTAAAGACACTTGAAGCTGAGAGAGGTGAGAAGGACTATGACGAATCAGAATATAATGATTATTATTATACTTAAACGTAAAATATAGTAATGAGATTTTAAATTAGTTCACAATTGTAAGTGTACACTATCATTAAAATAGTTTTAATAACTGTAACGTTTTATTATAGCATTAAAATCTATAGTATAATCAATCAAAAGCATGTTTCATATATTGCTAGTAAAGCATACTAAAAACATATTTTTACTATCGATACATACATTCAGAAATTATCGTCCTTATTTGTAGTATATGGCTTTCTGAAAGCTACAAAGAGAAAAATGGACTCTAAAAGTCAAATAAATAACAACAACAAAATGTTAGTGTCTGTTTACTTCAAAAATTCAAGTAAATAGTTGTTCCATGAATTTTCCCAATACATTGATTGTTAATAGCTACTATTTCCTGTAATACGAAATGTATTATAAAAATGGAATTCTAAGGAATGTTTTCAAAACTTAAAAGCAATATTCTCTTTCCTGCAGTGAGAACTTCCGCATACCGGTCTATTTTTAGTTTTCAATGTTTAGGAATGTTTTTATTGTTATTTTATAGTGTTTGAAAGATGATTGGTTGATTTCAATGATGTTGAAATATTTTAGTTATTGTTACAGTTTATTTATATTTTTTTTTCTAAGAAGAACTTGGAAATGGCAAGTAATTTAAAATCAAATTTTCAACGTTTTGATTAAAAAAAAAAACTTTTCTTAAAGTATTGCTTTCTTTTACCAATATTTTATTAAATTCTTTATATTAATTTCGATTTTGAATGTGTGTGGGTATGTGTGTGCCTGCCTAGCAAATCTGCGTAGGTTTAATTAGCCCACTTGCAGTCATACAATCGATTTAAAACTTGGCAAATAAATTCGATGTTGATGACAATGCATTCTATCAAGTTTTGTGGCTATCACTCTCATTAAAAAGTCACTTTTACACACGCTTCTAAGTTCAGAATACTAATAGACCAATTGTCGGCATCCAATCTGGAATTTGACAGAATCATTGTAGATAAAGTTACATTACAAGTTTTGGGAAATGTCACTGCCACAAAAGGCTGCTTTTACATACACTTTTATTATCGCTACTGAATATGAATAAACCAACATACCGTCATCCAATCAAACTGAAACTTGGGTGGTACATTCGTTATCGATAATAATGCTTTCAATCAAGCTTTGGGACTGTCAAGCTAAACCGCTTTTACACATGTTTACATTGCCTTACATTAGACTTATCAGCTTTTACCCACGTTTTATGTACACACGTTCTATACTTTTACACACGTTCTATACTAAGCTCAATTAAAAAAATGTCAATTTGGCCATATTTAATGACTGAAACATTTCCCGATTAATGTTGATGAGGCAAAATCTTCGGGAGGCTACTTGACCCTTTATCCGTTATCTAATTGTGTTTAGTATTGGCAAATAAACTCGTTATGGATGACAATGTATTCAATCAAGTTTTGGGGCAAAAAAGAAGATGATACAAGGTCATGGTGTTGGTAGGGTTGTGTGACATAAGATATAGAAAAATTATGTATATAGTTTTACACATTCACGCCTTTTTACGATTGATGCATGCTTTGATTGGCTAGTTAATGTTTTATGGCGCAAGGGCTTAGCAAGACCATGCTGCGCCGACATGCATGGGGGAACTCGTATTTTAAACTCTTAAAAAAAATCAACTTTAAAGGTTTAAAAGACACTAAACTTAGCACATTTTTTTTTTTTTTTTTTTTTTTTTTTTATTTAATTTTTTTTTTTTTTTTTTTAAATAATAATTATTGATTTGAATTGAAATTAATCAAATGTTTAACTCGATCCGAATTAAAAAATTTAATAATAAATAATTAGCACTATGGCAGATGCTGCAACCATGATATTTCAAAACTTAAAGTCTAGTTTTCTTGGTTATGATATACTCACCATTTTTCGAAATTTAAATTGATATAACTCTAAAACCATATATTATTAAAAAAAAAAAAATTTGGATTTTTTACATGTATTTTTTTAAATATATTTATTTAAATTGTCCTTTTATTGAAAAATGAATTCTACAAATAAATTCTACAAATTTTTATAAAAAAAATTACTAAAATATTATTTGGAATTTCGTATGAAAACATTTTAACACTACTGATAATTATGAAAAAACAAAAAGAGAGTTTATTTTATAAATCTTTGCAAGCTATTAGGCATGAAAAAAAAGTAAATTAAACAATAGGTTTTGAATTTATATAAAAAATTCAAATTATCAAAATTTTTTAAAAAATCAAAAAATATATGAAAAATGCATCTACTTATAATATTCAAAGTACATCAAACAAAAATTTAAGAATAATACCTTTAAAATTAAAAGTTTTATATTTGTGTTGACGTTGAAATTTCGAGAAAGTACGCATTTTTATAATAATTAGAGTACAAATAATAAGTTATGTGTAATAAGAAGTTGTAAAATAAATTATCGTTACAAATTCCTAAATTTCTACGCAGAACATACTGGTAGAAAAATGGACCATATTAACTCTTGGTTATAACCACTTAAACAACATTTTTAAAATATCTTAGTAAAAAAGTTCCTTTTAATAATGATTCCTAAGATTTATGTATTTCTCTAGATTATAATTCAATGTATCTCTACATTATAGTTCCTAATAAACTCCATTAGAACGCTTTTATTAGCTTCGTATGTATCTACGTAACGGAATCTTTGGACTCGATTTTAGACCACTTCAAAACTTTGGATTAATTTGAAATTTTGCACAGTTATCTAGGACAGCGTTTCTCAACCTTTCAGTATTCGTGGCTTAGTTTTAATCATAATTTTCATCGCGCCCCGGCTTACAATAAAACGTATGCAACAATAATGTATATTGAGTATTTTGGATTCTGTTTTTAAATTATTTTTAACTAACTGCCAAAACAAGAGAAAAAGCAAGCCAACGTTGGCGAGAAACCACATCTGACATTTTGTCAAGTGGGTAGTGAACACAACCGATGCCGTCTCGAGCATGCGCAGAGCAAATGTTTTCTCATAGGAAAAAGGAAAACGTTCGATATCACAAGTTTCAATTCCAGCCAGCCTCATTCGAGTAGATCCTTCTATCGGTATCGAATCTATCGTGAATGTGTATGTTATATAAATTTTCGTTTTAATTGCAATTCACCATATTAAATATTCACGCCAGCAGATTTATGCAGACTCATGGATACATTTTTAGCATTAGACGTTAAAACGTTAGACGTTAAGCGAGCATTAGACGTTAGTCAAGCATCCACAAGTACACAGACGAGCGTGGTTCCAAAAATAAAATCAAGAAAATATTCTCAAGAATATTAAATTTTGGGTTTACCAGTACTGAAGTAAATGAAGAAGAAAGGCCCCTGTGTATCATTTGTTCAAAAAAATTGGCCGCAGACAGCATGAAACCTAATAAACTTATACGACATTTGGAAACGCTTTGAGTACGTCAACAAACCCAGAGAATTCTTCGAATTAAACTTTGTATATGAATATAAAGCTTTAATTACATCTTACAAAGTTTCATATAATATAGCCAGATGTAAAAAAACCTCACACCATTGGTGAAGAGCTTATTTTGCCAGCAGCTATTGAGATTGTAGAAACTATGTTTGGAAATAATTTTTCAAAACAATTGCAGTCCATACCTCTTTCAAACGATACTGTTGCTCGTCGAATTGGTGATATAGCTGAAGATGTATAGTGTCAGCTTTTCTCAAAGTTGCGTGACAAATTGTTTTCAATACAGCTTGATGAAGCAACAGATAGTAATAAAGATGCTCATTTAATTGCCTATGTTCGATTTTGTGATAATATGTCAGTAGTAGAAGAACTACTTTTCTTCAATCCAATAGAACGCCAAACAACAGCGCTTGCATTATTTGCTATTTTAAATGATTTTATGAACAAGGCAAACATAGAATTGAAAAATTGCTTCGGAATGTGCACCGATGGTGCTCGTTCAATGTCCGGAAGATTCCAAGGTATACAATCACTTGTAAAACAAAAATCGCCTCAGTGCGTCAGGACACATTGCATGATCCACAGAGAAGCTTTGGCTTCGAAAGAAATGAGTCCTAGTCTGAATATTGTGTTAACTATGGTTGTAACCGTAGTAAATTATATAAAAATGAGACCCCTGAAATCGATAATCTTTTCCGCACTTTGTAAAAGCATGGGTTCAATACATTCAGCTTTACTATTTTATTGCGATGCAAGAGAGTTATCACGTGGGAAACTTTTGCAAAGTGTTTATGAATTAAGAGAAGAAATCGCCATTTTCCTAGAAGAAGAAAACAGACCGGAAGCCGTACTTAGTCGACATATTCGAAAAATTAGATAACTTGAATCTTCAACTCTAAGGAGCAAATACACATATGTTGGATACGAGTGATAAAGTTAATGCTTTTTGTAGGAAATTGGAATTGTGGAGCAGAAATTTAAAGCAAAAAAACTTAACAATGTTTGAAAATGTGGATGATTGTACTAAAACTTACAAGGCTGAAGAAGAACATGTAAAAGTTGTTTTTGTAACCACTGAAAATCATTTAGCCATGCTGGCAAAGAATTTTAAAAAGTATTTTCTTGCAGACGACAATCTGATAGCAAGTTACGAGTGGGTTAGGGGTCCATTTCATAAGACTCCTGAAGGAATCTCAATTGATGAGGAAGAAAAATACATTGACTTCAAGACAAGTGGCGAAACCAAAAGACAATTTAGTAATAAATCACTATTTGAATTTCGGGCAGGAGTAGAGGATGATTTTTCTGCATTAAAAACAAGGGCATTTCACATTCTATTACCATTTTCAACATCCTACCTTTGTGAAACTGGATTTTCTGCTGTGGCTTCTTTGAAGACAAAATATAGATCTCGGCTAAATATAGAAACAGAACTGAGAGTGGCTATTTCTAATATTAACCCTTCCTTCGAAAACCTTTACTCTGCAAGACAGGCCCAAGGAAGTCACTGATAATAATTAAATTTGTTTTTAATTTAGTATGTTTTGATTAAGTAAGCTTTGATTTACTTTACTTGTTAAATATGTCGAAATGTATTTTGTTTTCTATGTGTATGTGTGTTTTCCTTTTAGTTAGTTAATCCATTTTTTTAAATAATATTTTTTTCTTTGATATTCTCGCGCCTCCCCACTAGTGTGCTCGCGCCCCCCTAGGGGGGCGAGCCCCACAGGTTGAGAATTGCTAATCTAGGACCGATGACAGTACATTAATTCAATAAGTTTGTCGCATTATCGCAAGGATTAGCTCGTGTTGCCCTTGTGCCGTTACACTCCAACCAAACAACCTTCTCCGGAATCGAACCCAGGTGTCCCGTTACCCGTTACAACCCTAGTAGTCATAGAACCTACCATCGACAGTTGATAAGGCAGACATTTGAAAGATCTGTCTTGGGCACTAAGGTTATACTATCAGCAAAAAGTTATTCAGATTAATTATGTAATAATTATGGACGAGCCACCGATTGGTTTTAATCTAATATTAAAGCGTTCCTTTCATCTGGTTAGAACACTAGATTGAAAGGATTAGCTCTAGAAATACCAAAGTTTTCAATGTAAATGTGGACATGATCTAAGGGAGACATGCATGAGTTAATCATTGACTACTGGCCAAGCATATGACTACTGGCCGGATCAACTAATAGGGAGTTTCATTCACATTTCACAATTGAATAATTAGCAATTTAAAAAACTAAAAAACACGCTTTAATAGAAAGCGTGTTATTTTTTTATTTTTTTTCGTCGCATTGTCCTTACCAGGATCTTCACAATTAGCGATTTTTCATATTCAGATACACGGTAGTGTTTTGTGCCAAGTAATAAGGCGTGTATTAAGGCATACACATGACTTAAATTTGAGACAAGCATATGACTATTGGCAAGAGAAACTGGAGAATTTTTTACACTTAACTAAAAAAATTTACTGAAAAAAATTATTGTTTATAACAAAAATAATTAATAGTTTAAAAAACTAAAAAACAAGCTTTAATAGAAAACCAAACTGAAAAGTAAAAAATAAATAAAAGTTTAAAAAACTAAAAAGCACGCTTAGTAGAAAACTGATTTAAAAAGTAGAAATTTATTTTAAATAAGTTTGAAATAAGAATAGAGTGATTAACAAGAAATATTTATTTTATAGTAAAAAAGCGTGGGATGCTTTTTAAAGTATTTTCATAATGGTTCTACTTTAATGAATATATGTCATTAAATATTTACAACAATTGACATTAAGCACCCCATGCTTTTTTATGATAAAATAAATATTTATTGTTAATCACTCTATTCTTATTCCAAACTTATTTCAATTATTTTCTACTTTTTCGTTCACTTTTCTATCAAAGCATATTTTTTAGTTTTCTAAACTATTATTTAAGAAAATACTTAGAAATCGTGTAAGAAATAAGTTGTTGACGAGTGAGAAGAAAATAAGGAAAAATGGGCCAGAAAAAAATAAAATAAACTTTTGTTTATATAAAGTTTTTTTTCTTTTTTTTTTCTTATAAAAGAAGTAACAAATCATGATTCAAAACTTTATTCACTTCACTTCAAGTGAAAAGACGTTTAAATATAACACAGAAAGAAAAGTTTTGTTGAAAATAGAACGATTTGAAAAATCTGGAGTGGCAAAAACTTTGGATTTCAATTCATAGGAAAAAAAAAGAGGTATCCAGATTACATTCCTTTCTTTTTAAATTCCGCTTAAAGATTTATGGAAGTATATTTTAAACTGAATTCCATTTCCTAGATTTATAGTTTTGTGAAATTGTATAAAATTTCTCATATTTCTTATTTACATTCACTGTAAAGTAACATAATAAACAAAATTATGTGTATTAAAAAGAATTGAAGCATGTTGGTAATAGGATCACGATGACCTCCATTTTAGAGCTTGTTCTTACAGCTTTCAAAATTACTATATTTTTGTTTCATTTTTCTATAGATCTTTGTTTTTGAGTTATTTAATTTTAAAATCAGGTAGTCCTTCGCTGGACACCTTGTATTAATGTACACATTTGTTAAACATTAAACTTTTGTGTTATTCTTTTATCACAATAGTTTTAATTTAACCAGTTCCAGTATTCCCATATCTGAAGATGTGGTTAACTTTGCTCACTGCTGTATGACAAATTTTCTTATACAAAGGCCTGACTGATCTACATTCTCTGGTCAATATTCCTTTTGACAATTATCTGGATGACGTAAGGGACATTTTCTCTTTACTTTCTTCTCCTAAATGGATTTGAATTGCAAAACTAAGACGAATCTAGATATGTATTATTTTGTGAAAAAGTTACATGGATAAATAATTAATTTAAATAGTTCAAATACACACGCTGACGTGTCCCATGCGTTAGTGCTATAAGATAAGTTTAGTTAAGCTAAGAGATAATATAAGTTTTTTGCCAACTTAGTTAAAACTTAACAACTATATATTTTTGTAATAAAAAAATCTCTTAATCACAAGTAATATTAATAAATAATATCTGACTAGTTTCTTTAAATAAGTTTCATTCTTGATAAGTGTTAATGAAAAACATTGCGATGCCTAATATTGTAGAACTTTTTTTTTTTTTTTTTTTTTTTTTTTTTTTTTTTTTAAATATGACGATATGTTTTAAGAATTATGAGTATAATATTGTAAAATAAACATATATTATTATTACAGTTTTGTTTGTTCAACAAACGTATGCCTTGGGAATTATTTACCTAAATGAGTTATTAAATTTAAAAATTTCGTTTATAACTAGTGATAATAATAACATAGAAGAATTATTTTTGCTATTATTAAAATAATATTGAAGTGGGTGTCAATTTTTCTATGTACTTTTAGAGAAATAGTTTAAATTTATGCGGTTAAATCGATTATGATGCTTCCTTTTAAAACCATACTTATGAAACATTTAGTTTTAAGAAAATGATATACAATCTTTGGAATGTCAACGAAAATAATTTTAATGATTACTGTATTAGTTAAAGAAATAAATACGTTATCTTATGTTTGCATAGAATTTAAATACTTAAACACTCATAAAAGGGATATGTACAATTCAGATAAATATTATTCCAAAATTGTATTCACATCCCTTGTATCCACATTGTATTGTCATCTTCGACTATTCTACTTGCTAAGATGCTTAAATATTTCTTTAAATTAATAAATAATTTACAATGAGTGTTTATATTCAATGAGTATTTTGAGGTAACTAATTTTACCCATTAAAGACGACTTTGAAATGGATAAACTGTCATTGTTTTTAAATTCTATCTTATTTATTTAAATCATTTAAGCTATATTTTTATTTTTTCAGATTTTTTGGAAAATTATTTTTAAGATTGTTAAAAAACATTAAGTGGAACCGCAATCGCAGTTTATTACCAAAGAAAGAAAACAAAAATGTCGATTGACAAGTTTTCTTGCCAACCGTCTTTGATGGATTAATTGAAACAGAATAAACAGAAAAACTTCCAAATTCTACAAACTTTAAGATGTCTGGTGGTTATTTGAAAAAAAAATATACATGATTGCGTTATACTCATAACTTTTCATTAACACTTTACTTTTCAATTAAAATGTTTTGATATTAACTTAAAACTCCTTCTACTATTGATAATAATATAAATTCTAGTGTCATTTATAGAAATTACAATCACACTATAATTGGATAGACCTTCCAGTAAAATATTTGTAGACGGTACACTTTGTAGTTAATTTCAATAAAAAGTAAATAGTTAAATATATTTTATAGATTGATTTTTTAACCAAGCATGTTTTCACAAAACCTGGATGAAATAAATTGATAGAAGTATATAAGAAGTGAAGCTTCGCATAATGCGTCAAGTTGTTAACTAAAAAAGTATTAAAGCATTCATAGATAACAACTAATATAAAAATAAGAAAATAAATGACCAAATTAAGATAAATAACAAATGTTTAAATTTTTGAGAAATTATTTTCATTAGCTCTATTTATTATAGCTGCTTTTTCCCGTTCATTATCTGGGATATAATACCTATAAAATATTAATTAAATATATAAAAACCGAGCTCATTACTTTCGTTGCCATATTAATCCAGAAACAAACTTTGCAATTTTATTTTTTCATAGAAATAATTTATCGTTTAACCTCTTTTAAATCTAGACCAGCATAGATAATTTACAACTAAAAATGCTAAATATATGCATAGAGAAATGTTGACAAAGATAAATTGCAGACTGGTGATGGCTATGCATGACATTTCGGCCCATTAATTGCAATATTTCATCCCCACAACAAATCCATCAACATTAAAATTTTATATCTCTCACAGCTGTCATCCTATTATGGTAATTGAGTAATTTGCTTCTCCAAAAAAAAAAAACTATCGGTGTGATAAGTATAAAGACGATGAACAAAGTAAGAAAATAATTTGAAAAGTAAATGACTACTTTTAAAAGTAACTATGACGCGATGAAAACTTATATTTTTTAAGTTAAAAGTGATTTAAATCAGACCATTAAGGATTAAAATAAGTACCCTTTTAAAAAATAAGTACTCTTATAAAAGTCATAACAGCATTAGATATTTAAGTCTTGATCAGTGTCCATTCTAATATTAGAAAGGTTTTCTAATTCTAAACACGATATTTCACACCATGGCGGAGTGCTATGAGCCGGGCACATCGTTATATTTTGTCGAAAGGTAGAACAGATTCCTTAGCTTCTAATTTCTTCGTTTTCGTATTCTTCAAGACTTGAAGGAGCTCTTTAATCATTTATTGACCCGCGTGAATTAGAAAAATATCTGCATGTCTGTGGTCAACATAACTCCCAGAAACGGAATGGCCTACAATTATATAATTTTATTTTACGGGTAAGTAATAACTATGAGACTTGTTATTAACGTTTGAATATTTGGCCTTTAAAATTTGTTTTGAGTTCTTGGGGGGGGGGGGGAATATTTCATTCTCAACAAACAATTTCAAACAATTTCAATCAAAATGAATTACAATCGCTAGCTTTTAAATATTTAATAATTTTTTAATTAGACATTTAATCCGCTTTTAAACATTTAATTTAAAACCTTCCACCACCAATTTTCCCGTAAAATTTCGATAAAGCCGTAAAAGTTGAAAAAGGAATATATTTAGTATAGTTGTCTTCCCTTGACCATTTCCTATCAACTATTTCTCCTCCTTTATTTCTCTTACTCGAAAGGAATATTATTTATCGCCAAACGTTACGTTTTTTTTTTTTTTTTTTTTTTTTTGTTAAAAATAATAATTTACAATTAAAAATATTCACTAACTCAAAAGTGGGTAAATGTGGTAGAAACTGGTAAATTACACCATTTCATGCCAAGTTTGAATGTAATAACTACTTCATATAGCAATTGAATGTCATGCGATGTACCATTACCCTAGTTTTCCTGCATTACTTAATATTGCCAAGAGATCAAGCAACTATTTTCTTATTTATATTTGTATTTTCATTTATGTTGCCTTTCGTTAAATATTGTTTCAAGTCAAAATTTCTATTATGATTCTCAGAGATGGATTATCAAAGCGTATAGGGTCTTACATATACTACCACCAGTATATCAAGCACTAAACTATTTACTAAACAAAACAAAAAATGCATTTTTAGATTCAGGATCGAATATTTCAGTGATAAAAATAAATTTTAATCGGGTAATAAAACCCTGACCAATAAGAGGGTAATTAGAAATTTCATGATGAAAAGATACAATGGAGTTTTTAACGCG
Organism: Linyphia triangularis; assembly: GCA_963978545.1. Lineage (NCBI taxonomy): Eukaryota > Metazoa > Arthropoda > Arachnida > Araneae > Linyphiidae > Linyphia > Linyphia triangularis. The sequence continues at coordinate 18,461,603 of OZ021732.1, read as the reverse complement.
TAATCTTGAATCAATTGTTGATTCCCCTGTAGATAGTTTCCTGTGATTCTTTCTGTAAGAGACATTAATGTGGATAGTGTTTCATTGTAAAATATCCCCGAAGTATCTATCTCAAGGGGACTTGATAACCTTAAAACTAGTTTTTTAACTGAAGTCTTTAAAATAATTCTAATTTTTATATATTTTAAAGTATTACTAGTCAAAAACAACATTTTATTTATAAAAAAGCTCACAAAGTGCTCTAAATTTTCAAAGTTTCAATTTTTTTTTTTTAATTCATTAAATTTCAAATTCTACCTTCTTTTTCATTTTTTAATATTTTTTCCTGATATTTTAAAAATTCCTAGCAATATACACTCAACTTTTAGTAATCGGATCCTGAATAAGTAAAATAGTTTTGGAGAAGAACCATAAATACAGTACCATAGGTCAAAAAATTCTAAAAAAAAAGATAATATTTTTTAACATTTAGTTTATTCTTGTTGAATAGATCTTTAGAATGACACAAAAAAAATGTCAAGTCATTTCATTTATATTTGCTGAAGTTTTAGCACTTTGATTAAGGTGTAAATTCCAAAAAACACGAAGTTAGAAAAATGTATCTGAAACATAGAAGGAGATATTGCAGCTATGTTAATTTCTCTACCAAATATAATTTTTATGCAATTGCAGTTATCGGAACAGCTCAAAGTTTTGCAAGAATCAGGAGAAGGTTTCAAAGATTATAAACATGCGAAAAATAGAAAATCGATATTTTTAAAAAAAAATATGAAAACAAGGAGCACCAAGTTCCTTTAAAAGTGTGACATTTTCCAGTATTTTTTATACTGCTGAAACGATGATTCAGTGCACTTATACAACAAGCAAGTCCAGTCCAATACAATCAACCACTAGCAAAGTATAATGTATCAGTATATATATAATGTATACCTATCAACTGTAAAGTTTCCCACTAAACAAAACAGCTTTACATTTAGTTATACAGAATGATTACAATTCAAGTTAAAGTTTCAAAACACTCTAAAAAAAGAACCACTGGTCAGAATGATTTAAAATTTGAATGGAATATTATCGCAGAAGGGGGAAAACATATTGTCAGAAAAAATATAGTTCAAAATTTTATCAAGTGATAGCACTGTAAGCATCATAACTTAAAAGGATTCGACTACAAATGGCAAATGAATCGTAAAACAAAGGCTAAGGTGTAAATTACACGTTAAACAAAATGTACTGTTCAGTGTGCATGACTGTACAAGTGTAATACTGTTAGTTATGTAAGCCCATCCGCCACGGCAAGTTCGTATCAAATGGGATGGAAAAAATCGGTTTTCAACTGTCCTGAAGCCAAAAACCAAATAAAAAGTATTATTCAAATCGGTTTTTAAGTATCCCGAGGCCAAAAACCGAATAAAAAGCATCAACCAAATTGGCTTTTAATTTTCATGAGACTGGCACAAAACATGTTCAATATGCTCTCCACCGTTTTGTGCAACAAGTTGAAATTGGAAAACAGCATGTTCCACAACTGATAGAAGTATCTACGGGGTCACGTTCAGAATACGTTGCGCAATGCGTGCCTTCAACTCATCTAAGTTTGCAATCGGAGCACTGAACGCAACATCTTTCAGATAGCCCCAGAGCCAGAAGTCACACGGATTGAGACAGCCAGGCTGTAGGGAAATGATGGCTGATAATTCTAGCACTTCCGAAATTCCACTCCAGCGACTGCTTCACTGGATTTGCAATATGCGGAGGAGCACCATCTTGCATAAAAATGATCCCATCGACACCCCGCTGTTGAAGAGCTAGAATGACGTGGTTGCGCTGAACACAATCATAGCGTTTGCCAGTGACGATACAGGTAACAGAACTATCAAAGCACCCATCTCCTCGAAAAAATATGGACCAATGATAAAGAATACCGTAAACTCGCACCACACAGTGACCTTTGCAGAATTAAATGGTACTGATTAAATTGCGAGTGGATTTTCTGGCTTTGTCTGTCCTCAAAATCTTCCATGGCCATTCATTATCCACTTCCATCCGAGCAAGAAATTGTAAAGCAAAAGTCTCTCTTGTTGGCGGGTCAGCAGGAAGCAACTCCTGCACATAGGTTAATTTTGTATGGATAGCAATGCAGGATGTTTCATAAATTTTACGCACCGTGCTCACAGGCATGTCCAATGTTCGTGCAATTTTCCGAGCACTGCACAGCAGCACACCACCACTCGACTCCTCCTGCACTGTTGTGATCACTTCCTCAACTCAAAAAATCAAATTCAATCAATTCAATCAAAGTCAAATCAATTCTTTTCCTCCCTCTACCAGATTGCACATCAAAAGAACCTGTCTTTTCGAATTTCATAATCATTTTCTCTAAACCCAAAAACGGTCATCGGGTCTACGCCTTTTTTCATACCCTTGAGTGTCCGGAATATCTGAAGAACATCTGATGCACAGTCATCGTTCTTGTAAAAAAGCTTTATAAGCAGAACGCGATCCTCCATTGAGACAGTCATGGTGAACTTCTCAGAAGCGAAATTAGGCAAAGCCGTGTACCCAGCATTTTTACAAAAACTGCAACGAGATCGTGTGCATAACAGGTATTTTTATTTCCATATTCTGATGCTTACAGCAGCATCAATTTTGACAAGATTCGATAATTATTCCATCTTCGATAATATTCCTTTCAAATTTGACGTCATTCTGATCAGTGGCTCTTTTTTTACAGCGTTTTGAAACTTAAACTTCGCTGTTCAACTTCTTGTAGATCACCGCTGTCTACAAGAACGATGACTATGCATCAGTTGTTTGCTGTTTCTCGATTTCAACTTGTTGCAGAAAGCGGTGGGCAGCATATTGAACATGTTTTGAGCCAGTCTCATGAAACATAAAAACCAATTTGAATGATGCTTTTTATGCGGTTTTGGCCTCAGGACAGTTAAAAACTGATGCTTCCCATCCCATGTGATACGACCTTGCCGTGGTGGATGGGCTTAAGTAACTAACAGTATCACACTTGTAAAGTCATGCACACTGAACAGTTTAGTTCTTTTAACGTGTAACTTACACATTAGCCGTTGCTTTACGATTCATTTGTCATTTGTAGTCGAACTCTTTTAAGTTATGATGCTTACAGCGCCATCTCTTGCTAAAATTTTGAACTATTTTTTTTTTCTTCTACCATACGTTTCCCCTTTTTTCGATAATATTTCTTTCAAATTTGACGTCATTCTAACAATTGGTTCTTTTTACAGCGTTTTGAAACTTTAACCTTAATTGTAATCACAAAGTATATAACAAAAATAACTACATTTTATCACCAAAACTGAAAAATATACCTTAAATTTTATACTATATTGAAAATAGCTTGTTTGCAGTTGTAAATTTATTTATAAATTAATATTCTGTCCTTAAAAGATATTTTTACGACTCCCTACAATCATGATATTTCTTTAAATTATACAAAAGAAAATAGTTTGAAGATTTTTCTCAAGCTAAACCTAAAAGCACAATTTCATTAAAACTTCAGAGACTGCAAATTAAAATATCGTCCTTAGTGTATAAGTATTTTTAATAATTAAGCTTCGACAACATTGCATTTCTTTCACATCAACTGATTGCGAACATTTCATGGTTTGTATGATAATAAATCATTTATAATACTTTCCCTAAAGATATTGGAAAACTCGAAAAATATAATTGTTGGTTTCATAAATTTTTCTCTTTCAATAATATCTTAATGAAAACATTCGGAATGCCCTGAAGGAACGCATATTTTAATTAATTGATTTTTCTCAGTTTCCTCTTAATTAATCTCTCAATCATGTGTTTACTTTTTAAATGGTAAAATCCTTTTGTTTATTGATGATTAACTTAGTGCAATAAAATTTGTACAGGTTACTTGTTTCATTTAAAAAAGTGTTTTTTTCTCCTTCTCTACAGCTGTTTGATCATTTTATGTTTATTCGCATCCTTGAATTGTTGTAATTATCAGTGCTCACACTATTAATAAGAATATATTTTATATTTATTTAATTTAGTTTGAAAGCTATTTTTTTATTTAAATAAGTAAAATATTTTTCTACTGCAAAAATTTGAAATCATTCAGAGAATTAAGTAGTTCACTAAGGTACCTCATATTTAATTGCTATTGAATTAAATTTCTTACATTTATATCCATACTAACTACAATATTTCATAAAAAAAGGTTTTTAAACACTATTGCGTGTATCTTCCTGTCAAAAGTTTAAATTACTGATAATTAAAGTAAAATATTTTTATCTGAATAGTAGGTTTTAGTATATTTCTGTAATATGATGTGATGTAATGTAATACAATATAATATAATATAATATAATATAATATAATATAATATAATATAATATAATATAATATAATATAATATAATACAATAAAATAGAGTATAATACAATACAATACAATACAATACAATACAATACAATATAATATAATATAATACAATACAATACAATACAATTCATTAGGTTTTTCAAATGAACTGTTTCTATTAAATAACATATAGAAATAATAGAAAGGATTTTAAATTCTATGTAAAAATTGTATTTTTACTTATATATACATTATATCTACTTAATATATACTTAATATAATTTATATACATTATATCTACTTAATATAATTTACTTATATATACTTAATACATTACAATACATTACAATACAATACAATATAGTATAATATAATATAATAAAACACAATACAATACAATATTAATACAATACAATACTAATACAATACAATACAATGCAATACAATACAATGCAATACAATACAATACAATACAATATAATATAATGTAATATAATATACCATATTATATTATAAGATTTCATTTTTAATATAAAGTGGAAAAAAAATATTTTAAATATGTGTTAAATTCTAAACGAAAAATAAATAATAATAAACGTCAATGTGTGTTATCATAATATGCACTCGTCTTTAATGTGTATAGTTGTAAATTCTAGGTTTAATAATTGTCAATGATGGAAGTCTTAATAATCTAAATTGAGAAAATTGCTTATTACAGAACCTAAATTTATCAAGATTGCAAACTGATAACTTTAATTTAAATCAGCCAGATACACACTTCAAAATGTACCTACATATACAATTGATACCAAGATTAATTTTTTAGTATTTATATTACATTTACAAGAAATTACTTAGCTGTAGGATTATTGAAAGAACTATTGTAGTCAATATAAGATAGCATTATTCAAATAAAAACTAATTTTCCAATCACTCCCTAATGCTTATAATATGAGTGAAATATCCACATTTAAATCAACATCATCATCAAGATAATATCATTTGTTCATTCATGCTATTGGTAATATTACAGTGTGTAACTTATTTATTTAGTAAATCTCACAATTTTGTGCTTAATATTTAACTGTTTACTGTCAATTTCTAAAATCAATTGCAGTAAACGTTAAAAACATTCAGTATGTTACACAGAAATACTATTAATATAAATATATAAGTAAAAATACAATTTTTACATGGAATTTAAATCCTTTCTCTTATTTCTATATGTTGTTTAATAGAAACAGTTCAATTTGAGAAACCTAATGCAAGTAATTAAATAAATATTTAAACAGAAAATAAATATAATTTTTTAGAAGGTATATAAAAGAAGATTTAGAAGAATTTTAGAAGATATATTTTATAGAAGGCCATTGAAAGCCTAGGATTTATGTCTGCAACACATAAAAATTCATTCTACAATTCAAAATTTAATCATCCATAAAACCTCAATGATTAATCATTCTACTGAGTGTGATCTCGAAACAAAATTAAATAGTATTCAGAATAATACATCGCGTAGAATATTACAAATTAAAAGAAAAAGTGTAATGCATTTATTAAATAGCTACTGAGAAAAAGTTTTAAACAAAACTTTTCTTTTAATAAGTAATATTAAAACCCAATCTGTATTTAAAATGTATTTCTACACCTATATTTGGCAAATAATCGTAGTTGATTAGCATTTATTTTTGTCTTTAAAATCGTCCAAATGTTACCAAAATTGATTTCAACTATGTTTCCAAACCAAAATCGTCGAAACTTGCACCCAACAAATTAAATTTGAAAATATATGGGAAAGTAGGGAGAGATAGGACACCTGAAATAACTTCTAAATAAAACTTTGTTTTTTATTTCAGATTCTTCCACCCGGTGAAGTAACCATAGCTTTATATTTCTAGCTAGGAATAATTTTAGTTACAGGTTTTATGAGGTTAGTAACAAAAAAGCTATTTTGAAACACTAAAAGTAAGTACTTTTCTATATTTTAAATATAAGTGTTTAATATCTTTCATTATTGCTAACAATAGTTTTTAATGTTTTGTAAACCTAGTAATATAACTGTTATGAATTAGCAGTTAGGTTAAGCCTAAAACCAGCATATTTTTAATAGTAAGTTATTTTATTGAAATGCTGCGCTTAGGAAGGAATTTGACATGTCCCATCCCTTCCTATGAGATCTCAAGCCAAATAAGTATGCTTACCATGCAAATTTTATAGTTTGTACAGTCAGCATAATTATTTATCAGGAGATATCATAGAGAAAAACTTTTTTAATTGTGCAACAAATATTTATTTTTTCAACAATATAATTTATTTTTATTATTTGAAATGATGTTAAAGAAAATAATGGTTTAAAATCACACAATAAACCTCAGGTACAAATGGTAAAACTGTTTTTGTCCTTTTTTCATAGTATTTTTGAAAATTATGCATTGTCCCATCCCTCCCTCACATGAGGGAGAGATGGGACATCTGTCTTACTCGTTTAATTTAATTTTTAAACTAATATAAAAATAATTACCATCATATGCATATTTCTTAAGTGTGTCAAAATGTTTCAATATGTTGTTCTAAAAATTTCAATGTTGCATCAACAGAAAATAATTTATTAGAAATATTGTCGTAAAAAGTATCCCATCCCTCCAGCCTTTCCCGTGCAGTGAATTTAGTTCTGTTATATTTTAGACGATATTTTATCTAATTAAACTCTCACTCTCACTGACATCTCAGCACTATCACTCAAATGCAATTTGAAGAAACCCCTTACATAAAATTATTCATATTTATATTTCCAAATATGTACGCATTTAAAAATTTTAACTCATATATAATGCCAAAGTTTGAAATATAGTTTTGTTTTTTATCTTTCCACCTTACACGAAACTTACCAGAAAAATAAAAATATAGGGTACCAAGAAAATGATAATTATTAAATTGAGAAAAACAATATAAAATAAACAATAAAAATACATATTAAAAATCTAACTGATCGATTCTAAATACTATTTCAAATAATATCATTGATGTTAATGTAAGGGTTGATAAAATTTTGAGAAATCATGAAAAAAGTTTTGTTTTGAAATACAAATATTTAAACTCTTATTGAACTTTTTAGATTAAAGATAGAGATAAGAATTTGTTATTAAAAGTACACATATTTCATAGATGGAGGTAGGTGAATAGAAATAGATAAAAATATTACTTGTCAATATAATTTAGAACTGTTTTTATGATTTTATAAGAAATATGTGTGTATATCTTGACATTGAAAATATTATTATTGTGAGTAGTTTTTATTTATTTTTTTATTTCATCATTTGAGTGCATTTTCAAAGTGATATTACTTTTTGTTACGATATCAATCTTTAAAAGAATGTTGTGAAGAAATATAAAATAAATACTCTTCTATGAAAATTAATCAATAAAAATTTTATCTACTAAATATGCAATTTATGCTATTTGAAAATATACTGTTTTTAAGAAATTATTAGAAAGATTACGAAAGATACTACAGTGTGTAAAAAATTTTTATTGAAAACTGAATCAGAACAATTTATGCCATTAAGTTTTTCTGCTAATATAGTAATTGTGTCACCAACTCAATTATGAAACTACAGTGTCTCTTAACTATCTATTAATAACACTTTAAGATATAAAAGTATTTTAATTTATAATTACCATCGATTAATGATTTATCACAATTTGTAAAAGTTTGGGTGGGTAGTGCTGTATTTGAAGAAACAATTAACTTTAAATGGTTTATTCATTTGGTTAGGTAAACTTATTTTTTAATTAAAAGTAAAATCTTAATCTAATGCCAATGTATCAGATATATATGTGATATATTTATGAAACTACATTCCTCGATATGATTCACAAGCAACTTAGAAATGATACGTAAATAAGATGGTTTTATCAACACAAAAAATATATACCTGTAGAACTTTATTAACTAAACAAATTAAAACAAAAAAATCTCCCAGATGTTAATCGGGTAAATGTGATTCATTTTAGTTATTTAAATTTAAGAAAACCTCCAATAAGTGAAACAGAGGGGGAATAATCGTTGAAGGACAATATTCATAGTAAAATATCTTTCAATTAATGACGTAAGTTTTTCAACTTTTTATACCTTCATCAAACTATTACGAGAATTTCTGAGTCGGAAACGTTTAGAACACATTAAAAGGAAGATTTTCAAATCTTTGTGGGTAGAACACCCACAAAGATTTTGATCAAAATCATTAGACACGTTTTTTGAAAATTGCTGAAAAACTTAAATATTTCACAACATTATGAGCATGTACTTTTTGGAAGAAAATCTTAATAACAGACCTCGTGGCCACCACTAACACATATACAAAAATTTAACATTTTAATCCGTTCGAGAGGGATTCTGACCACAGACAAGCAGACTTGGAAGCCTTTTTTTCTAGACCACCTTTTTTAATTTTACATTTTAGTCCGTTCGAAAGTAACACTGACCACAGACAAGCAGACTTTTAGAAACCTTTTTTCTGAACCACAGTTTTTAACTTAGGACGTTCCAAAGCAAGTAAGAATCAAAAGGGATCTAATTCATTTTATTGAACAGCATGGAACACTTTTATTACACGGCATTACATAAGGTAATTGAAAGTAGAATATTTATGGTTAATGCAACGTAACAAACATACTCTCATATCCAAAATTATCTTTGCATGCATAAATTCATGGATTTCTCAAAAACTGTGATCTATATATATATATATACAATATAAAATTGTAGTATGAAACAATAAAAATTGTAATAAAATGTAAAAATGAGAGTTAAAAAAAAAAGGGGGGGGGGGGGACTCAGAAAAAAAATTAATCCTTACAAATTTAATGTGGAATGTGATCTCCCATGACTTGTACAGATATCTCTCAACGCGTTTTGATGTTGGTAATAGCGTTGTTAACCTCAGTTTGGGAAATTAAGTTCCACACTTCCAGAAATGCCGTCTCCAGAGCATTTACATCTGTCGGAGGAGGAGGATGTCTAAGTGCAATTTATCTTAAAATATAGCCCCATAAGTTTTCTATCACATTTGCTGTCCATTGTATTCGCTCAATGTCTTCACTTTCAAGGAATTCATCACTAGGTTTGCTCGATGTGGACGAGTATTATCGTCAATAAATAAAAAGTCATATACATATACACCTCTGATACCTAACATACGGCTCTAAGACTTCATCCCGATATCTATAGTCAGGTTATTGAAAAAGTGCAGGGGCACACGTCCATAAATCATTATTCCTCCCCATATCATCACATCTCCAATACCAAATGGTTTCATACAATGTTTGAGGGATAATTCTGTGTTCCTGACTCCCTCCAGATATAAACACGTTTAGAATTACTAGTAAAACTAAACCTCGACCTATCAGTAAAGAGAACTTGGGACCATTGGTGCTCACTCCAGTTCTGATGAACATTGTACCAATTAAAGCGATCCCTCTTTTTTGTGAAGACAGTGAAACACATACCCTAGACTTTCAACCATAAAGACTTTTTTCAATGAGCTTTCTAAATACCGTTTGCCGGGATACAGCAGTACCAGTGGCGACTGCAAGTTCTGAACTGGCGAGCACTAGTTTTCCTGTTACGACGGGCAGTTATTGCCAGACATCGATCTTCAGAAGCAGTTTCCATTCGTTTAAGACCTTGTCCAGGCTTTCTTACAACAGTTCCATGGTTTTGAAATTGTTTCCATAACGTAGAGACTGTCTGTCTTAAAATATTCAGCTTCCGTGATTGGCTGCCTTACTCTTAAACGACCGATGAGTCGCCACTTCACGGATTCATCCAAAGGATACTTCGAAGAGCCATTACTCACTGAAGTGATTCATTACACGATTTGAGTCATTACACGATTTGAGTCATTACACACTGAAATCAAACGCTCAGAAGTAACTCAGGTATTCACTTTGCGCAAAGCGCTTGATTCAACAACGGATGACGCAAGCCTAGGTTTGCATATCAGAAACTATTGTATTGCTTTTGATTGAACGATGCTTATTAGGCTTGCTTTTCACACATTCCCTACAAATTGCCGCAATACCAAATGAATATCATTATTTTTGGGTAGGCAAAGATAAATTTGGGCATGAGTGTAGATTCTTACAAAGAAAATTAATTTATTGTGTATGACTTAACACCATGCTGAGGCGAAATATTGGGTAAGCAAAAATCATGCATCTATGTCCACATTTTACTCATCCTTGAGTAGTAATTTATTATAATGCTCATTTGACCTCTTTCTATGACTTAATTCAATATTCGCATACGGCTGTATAGAGCATCTTATATGTAAGTAGAAAAATCCAGCTTGGGTAGAATAAAGATGCATGTATTCAAATTTCTCCGTACATACCTAATTGCGATATCTCTGAATATATAAAGCAAAGCCTTCACCACTCACTCGACACTAATTTCCCCACTTCCCACTTGGTCTCAACTCTGAAAATTGATCCAAATATCAACAATGACAAACATAGAAAAAGTAGGACATTCCGAACTCGATTAACTCACTTTAAGATGTCGAAAAGGGGTTAAACGTAACAAAAGAGACATATTCGAATGTCCCACTTCCTACTTGGTCACAACTCTAAAAATTGGTGCAAATGTCAACAATGACAAACATAGAAAAAGTAGGACATTCCGAACTCGATTAACTCACTTTAGAGGTCGAAAAGGGGTTAAACGTTCCAAATGAGACATATTCGAATGTCCCACTTCCCACTTGGTCACAACTCTAAAATTTAGTGCAAATGTCAACAATGACAAACATAGAAAAAGTAGGACATTCCGAACTCGATTAACTCACATTAAGAGGACGAAAAGGGGTTAAACGTTCCAAATTAGACATATTCGAATGTTCCACTTCCCACTTGGTCACAACTCTGAAAATTAGTGCAAATGTCAACAACCTCTATTAACCCACTTTAAAAGGCGGAAAAGGGGTTAAATGGTCCAAACGAGGGACACTCGAATGTCCCACATTCAATATAGTCACAACTCTGAAATTCGGTGGAACAGTTAAGAAGGGCAAATACAGAAAAAAATAAGTTATTCCAATATCGATTAACGAATTTTTCGGGGATAAAAAGTCGACGCAACATTTCAACTATACAAGGAGTATCTTAATGTTTCACTTCCATTGCAGTTACAACTTTGAAAATTAGAGCTGACAGCAATCACGATTAACTAATTAAAAAGGGTCAAAAGGGAGTTAAACGTTCTAAACGTGTGGGATATTCAAACGTCTCCTTTCCAATATATTCACAATTATAAATTTTAGAGCAAATGTCAATTCAAAGGCAAACATAGATAAAGTAAGGTTTTCTTATCTTGATAAATTAATTTTTTCGGGATCGAATGTCTGAAATGTGGAATACATAAATGTATTTTGATTACTAAAATACATATGGTAAAATATCGTAGTGAAGTTAGTCAGCTATTATTATATAAATTAGACACAAACATTACATTTGCTTGATACTCTAAAATATCAAGCTTTCAGTTTTATGCAATCTGTACAGGACAATGCAGCAGATACAATACAAAATGAATAATGCGATTTCAAGAGTTTAAGTACCATACCGTGAACATAATGAGAGATAAGTATTTTATATTTTCAAATTTAAAAAACATGTTCTTATAAAATTAAAAAACGTGAAAATTTGACGTTGCAATAATTTTGCATAGCTCATATTGAATTAATATTAAATAATATCAATTTAATCATTCATTTTATAAATTGTTTCCATGATTTTCCAATAAAATATTTATAAAAAATTAACAATATACTTATATTTTGTTCGAACCAAATACAAAACATACAATATGATAAACTCTAAAAACTGCAAAAACTGCACACAAAAAAAATTAAATCAAAATATACCATTCCCGAACACAAACTAAAGAAATATATATATATATATATATATATATATATATATATATATATATATATATATATATATATATATATATATATATATATATATATATATATATATATATATATATATATATATATATATATATATATATATATATATATATATATATATATATATATATATATATATATATATATATATATATATATATATATATATATATATATATATATATATATATATATATATATATATATATATATATATATATATATATCTATATATATATATCTATATATATATCTATATATATATATATATATATATATATATATATATATATATATATATATATATACATATATATATATATATATATATACTAGCTGAATACCCGTGCTGCGCTACGAAATTTTACCATTAGCATTTTAGCGATCAAAAGACATTCATGTATTCTACACTTCAGACGTTTGCTCCCTTTTCGATCCCGACAAATTGATTTATCAAAATAGGAACTTTCCTTTGTTGACATTTTAAACGATATTTATAATTGTGAATAGTAAACTGGAATAGTTTATTGTGTTGATGTTTGCTCTTAGTTCTAAATTTCAAAGTAGTAGCTGTATTGGAATTAAGTTAATTAGACATTAAGTTAATCCTCTTATAGTTTCAATGTTGCGTCGTCTTTTCATCCCTTAAAAATATCGATATTGGAATGACTTATTTTTTAACATTTGCAAAAAAATATCAGAAAAATGACTACATTGGAAGAGGAACATTCGGATATCCCTCGTTTGGAACATTTAACCCCTTTTCGACCCCTTAAAGTTGGTTAATCGAGAACAGAATAGCTTACTTTTTCTATGTTTAATCTTTTTTGACATTTGTACCAAATTTCCGAGTTGTGACCATATGGGAAGTGGTACATTCGAATATTCCTCGTTTGGAACGTTTAACCCCTTTTCCACCCCTTGATCCACCGGAGATCGGAATAGTTTACTTTTTCTGCGTTTGTCTTTATTGATATTCACACCAGTTTTCAGAATTATGAAAATATGAGAAGTAGGACATTCGAATATATCGCTCGTTTGGAACGTTTAACCCCTTTTTGACCTCTTAAAGTGGGTTAATCGAGATCGGAATAGCTTACTTTTTCTATGTTTACCATTGTTGATATTTGTGCCGATTTTCAGAGTTGTGACTATGTGGGAAGTAGGATTTTCGAATGTCCCCCGTTTGTAACGTTTAACCCCTTTTCGACCCCTTAAAGTGGGTTAATCGAGATCGGAATAGTTTACTTTTTCTATTTTTACCATTGTTGATATTTGTGCCGATTTTCAGAGTTGTGACTATGTGGGAAGTAGGATTTTCGAATGTCCCCCGTTTGGAACGTTTAACCCCTTTTCGACCCCTTAAAGTGTGTTAATCGAGATCGGAATAGTTTACTTTTTCTATTTTTACCATTGTTGATATTTGTGCCGATTTTCAGAGTTGTGACTATGTGGGAAGTAAGATTTTCGAATGTCCCTCGTTTGGAACGTTTAACCCCTTTTCGACCCCTTAAAGTGGGTTAATCGAGATCGGAATAGTTTACTTTTTCTATTTTTACCATTGTTGATATTTGTGCCGATTTTCAGAGTTGTGACTATGTGGGAAGTAGGATTTTCGAATGTCCCCCGTTTGGAACGTTTAACCCCTTTTCGACCCCTTAAAGTGTGTTAATCGAGATCGGAATAGTTTACTTTTTCTATGTTTACCATTGTTGATATTTGTGCCGATTTTCAGAGTTGTGACTATGTGGGAAGTAGGATTTTCGAATGTCCCCCGTTTGGAACGTTTGACCCCTTTTCGATCCCTTAAAGTGGGTTAATCGAGATCGGAATAGTTTACTTTTTCTATTTTTACCATTGTTGATATTTGTGCCGATTTTCAGAGTTGTGACTATGTGGGAAGTAGGATTTTCGAATGTCCCCCGTTTGGAACGTTTGACCCCTTTTCGACCCCTTAAAGTGTGTTAATCGAGATCGGAATAGTTTACTTTTTCTATTTTTACCATTGTTGATATTTGTGCCGATTTTCAGAGTTGTGACTATGTGGGAAGTAGGATTTTCGAATGTCCCCCGTTTGGAACATTTGACCCCTTTTCGACCCCTTAAAGTGTGTTAATCGAGATCGGAATAGTTTACTTTTTCTATTTTTACCATTGTTGATATTTGTGCCGATTTTCAGAGTTGTGACTATGTGGGAAGTAGGATTTTCGAATGTCCCCCGTTTGGAACGTTTGATCCCTTTTCGACCCCTTAAAGTGTGTTAATCGAGATCGGAATAGTTTACTTTTTCTATTTTTACCATTGTTGATATTTGTGCCGATTTTCAGAGTTGTGACTATGTGGGAAGTAGGATTTTCGAATGTCCCCCGTTTGGAACGTTTGACCCCTTTTCGACCCCTTAAAGTGTGTTAATCGAGATCGGAATAGTTTACTTTTTCTATGTTTACCATTGTTGATATTTGTGCCGATTTTCAGAGTTGTGACTATGTGGGAAGTGGGAGAATTAGTGATGAGTGAGTCAGTGAGTGAGTGAGTGAGTGAGTGAGTCAGTGAGTGAGGGCTTTGCCTTATATATATAGAGATATATATACATACATAAACTAGGGGTGTGGAACATCGCACAACTTTCAATTTCAGGCCAGTATAGCGATAATTCTTGTATGTGTCTTTTTTTTTTTTTTTTTTTTTTTAAAAAAAGGTCGCCAATACTGCGATATTTTGGCGATGTATTTTTGGATAATCCTTATATTATCCTTTATTATAAATAAAACTGAAGGGAGAAGAATGATGACGTATACTCAAGGAAAGAGAACTCTGTGTTGAAGGTATTCGTTTTTCAACTTTGTACTCCATTAAAGCATTTTTACCGGAATTTCGGAGGTGGGGATGTTTAGAACACCTTAAGAGGCATTAGCACAGCGATTTTTATCAAAATCGTTAGAGCCGTTTTTAAGCAATCATTGAAAAACATGATTTTTTCAATGGCAGCTACCTAATGAGCATGCGCGATTTTGACGAAAACCTCAATGGTAGGTCAAATGGCCACCAGCAACCCGCATATCAAATTTGAGGGGTCAATTGTCGGGGAGTTATGCTGACCACAGACACACATACAGACAGACATTTTTTTCTAGATAACTTTTATGAAATCAGGGTATTCCAAAACGTGGAAAAATGCTAAAAAAAATGATTTTTTTTTTTTTTTTTTTTTAACCGAATGCTATACTTTTATTATCCTAAGAGTGGGTAATACATATGGGTAATTGAAAGTAAAAATATTACTGAGAGTTTTATATTTTATAACAAGTATTTTTCAAGTTATATTCATTAAAAAAAAAAAAAAGGCCGGGAAAAAACTGCAGAATTTCAAAATAGTTTATCTGTGATACAGTTGTCATATAACAATAACTCGAATATTTAAAGTTCTTCTAATGATAGAAATGAACTTTTTGTATAAATTTATTTAGAAATATCACTATTATTCTTTACAATAATAAAATAAATTATGTGATATTTTCCAATTTTGAATTATAAACCTTCCACCCAGCTGGAAATGTGCTCTTGAACAGTTCAGTACAAGGCAAACCTACAAGGGCCGTGTGTATGTAATTGTTTGTCATTTTTGTATTTGTTTTCGATAAACTCTTAGTGAAATCATAATGAATGAGCACTATTGGTAGAAAACCACGAGAGAATTCATCTTTATTTAAAACTTAATATTTTTGTCTATAATACGAAACATTGAATTATTTGTGTAGTTCCTAATTAATCTTTTTAATATTCATGTTAGTGTTCATTTTAATCATGGCATGCATGGTTTAGTTTCTATTATTATTTTTTCTATTTCAGTTCATCTCTTCTTTTAACAAATTTACAAGCATTATTAATAATTAAAAATCGGCTTAAAATAATGAAACATTGGGATAAACTATTTTTTATTTATTATAATATTATAAGTATTACATATTTTCTGAAGAAACAGTGAGAATTCTGATAGCAATAAACTTATAGTTAAAAAAATCAATAAACTTAGAGTAAAAAATATAAATAATTCACGTTAATCCAATTCACTATTCCTGTTATTTTGTATGTATATGTATAAATTTAAAAAAATACTTTTAAAAATTCATTATAACAATTTTCTTTTTTAATTTTGCTTCGAGTCAAAGCTTTTTAGAACTTCAGCAATACGCTTTTTATTTTTTTTCCCGTGTTAAATTTTAATTAAATTACTTTTAAGATAAAGTTAATTAATTTCAATTTAAAATATAATAATTATTTACCCTTCCTAAAAAAATTGAGCTTGTGAAATAAAATGATATCAAGATCAAAAATAAAATAAATTTTTCTTTAAAGGTTTCAAATAAATAAAAAAAGAAATAAAATTAAATTTTAATTTAAAAATACTCTAAATCTTATTTTAAGAATTACAAAACCTTTTTAAATAACCTTGCATGATAAAAAAAAATTACATGTGAAAATAATATAATCAATGTATTCTTGCATTTTATATACAAAATTATTTCTGTGGCATCCTGATGAAAATCATGATTTCAAAAATTGAATGAATTTAGATTAGAATTAATAAAATAAAAAAAACACTGAAATATAGAAAACTTACAAATTCCATTTCTGATATTTAAAACAGTTTTTGAAGTTAAAGAATGAAATATTTAAAAAAAAAAAAAGCTTTATACATTTCATACTCAAAAGATTTTATGTTGTTTTCCTCATATACTCTATATTTAGAGACGATATAAAAAGTAAAGTATAAAGCGATGGGCATTTAGAAATAAGTGAAAAGTTCAAACTCAGCGAAATCAAATAAACTTCTCAGTTGAGTGTACAGTTTTACTTGCTAGAGAAAAGGCGCAAATCACGATTTCAATGTTTTATTTGCTTCTTTTTTTGAGAGGAAAGAAGTTGAGATGTAGAAAGTTTGGTGAAAATGGGAACGTTTTAAGAATTTGTGATTATTAAATTTTCGTTTTTAAAGTATAAAACAGGAAAATTGTTTAAAAAATTCACCTTTCACCTCAAATATTTCTAGGCAAAATGTCAGAATAAAATGATTAAATTTATATTTAAAATAGTTGCTTCACAAGCAACTTCTTCCTAATGAGAAATAATTCTTTATTGTTCGACTAATAATTAAAAAAGAATAAAAAGCATATAAAATATGTATATTAATTTCATATGACTCTCTAGTCTTTCTAATGCCACAAATATATGCAGGTTAACACATATTTTACATTTAAAAATTCAAAATAAAACAAACTATATAAATTTTAAAAAATAAAAATTGAAATTCTTTATAGTTAAGTGTTATAGAGTTCAGTAATGAAAACTATGTCTAATTGTAAAATTTGCAATTTCAATAAAATTATTTAGGTAATTTCAAAGGAACTTTCATCCAGAGTAAAGTACTACACGAATTATCTACGGTGAAATACATGTACTTTCAAAAAGTGCCAAAATTTTATTGCAAAGAGAATTTCCACTGAAACATATGGTTTCACGGTATTTATCTGATGTTTTGTTTCTTATAAAACTAAATGGTGTTCTACCACGTCCGGTTCACCAATTCTGAGGTGGTATACATAGCAGTGTAACTGTTTTCAATAAAAACGATTGTTAAACTTTTCATACTTTATTGCAAAAACCTGTTAACGATATTAAGAACTAAAATAAATCTTTATAAGGAAATAGAACAAGGTGAACGTTGCCATATAAAGCTTGATAAAAAATACTTATGTATGAAACAAATAAATCTAGTTTCCAACCAAATAAATTTAAGCAGTAGATTTCTTCACAACTTACATGCAAATGCGTTTCAGGAAAAGACGAAATCACAGTTAAATTTGAATCACTTTGCTGCACGTTTTCCTGTTAGTATTTTAAAACATTTTCTGATGATTTATTATGAATCTTTAACTAAATGTAACAATTTCTTTGGAAAATGGGAGCATTGCTTTACCTCTTGATATAAACATTTTAATTTTACAAGAAGACTAAATACAAAGTGAAAATACGAAATGTTCACATATGATTATCCTCAAGCCCTTAAAATTTGTATTGCCATGGTTAATGAAAGTTTATAGTCGTGGCAGAACTCCTACGAAAGAAAAACTATTGTGTTCATCAATACCAAAAATATCTAAACTCATTTATATCTATGAAAAATCAATACTAAAATATGTAAAATTATGTATTTATATATATATAAATTTTATACTAAATTATATAAACTCATTGTTCATTTTTAGAATTTGCGCAATAGCGATTTAAAACGTTTCTAGATAGTCTTACTTTCTTTTTACTTTTAGTCTTACTTTTTTTTTTTAGATACTTTCTTCAATAGAAATTTGAAAGAAAAAAAATTCAAAGACTGCTGTTCATTTGGATCTTAAATAACAAAATTCAGTATCAAATATTAGGTTTGTATTTGTGACTCTACTTGTTTGTAGAAATTTTTAAAAAAGGAAAGAACATATCCTTTTTTTCCCCTAAAAATACCTTTCATTGACAGAATTTCAATATTTGTTCTTCATTCAGAAACATTAGAAAGGAATTCAAGAAAGTAATAACTGTATTTGATCACAAAACGTGATCATTAGATAGAACGAAAAACCATTAAATGTTCCCAATCGCACCGACTCGGTGTAAATAGTGGCTTAAAAATGATCTTGCCCTCTCTGTTAAGAAAAAAAAATTAACTTTTAACGATGAGGTATTCAAGAATAGACCGTTGTCACCGAAATCTTAAAGTATTAACCATAATTTTAAGTGCACATTAAAAAGGCTTAATATTCCCAATAATAATATTGCTAAAAAAACTGATTCTATTCACATGGTAACACGAAAGTAAAATTTTCATGGGACCTTAATTTAATAGCCGCAGTCATTATAATTTTCATTTTGATAAATTATTTGAATAATAAATTTTGTAAGTAAACCATAAAAATAATTTAAATTCTTTGCTGTTTTATTATTTTACCACAGTACAGAAAAAAATGTGTATGCATATTCTAGTACTAGTAATAATAATATAAAAAAATTAATTTAATATAATAACTATCATAATAAAGAGATAGAAAACAAATTAGAATCAAATTAATTATTTTTTTGAAAATTTGAGTTAATAACTATTCACTAGCGTAATAGTTAAAAATATCACAAATGTTAAAATTACTCATATTTTAAAGAGTACATTGATTTAACACTTTTAAAATATTTAAAAGATATGTAATGTTTAATAATTATTAAATATTTAAATAAATACAATTAGACTTTTAATTCATTCCATGATTAACTTTTAGTGTCAATACAGCTTTCATAATATTCAAGTCTTTATAAGAATTCACAATACAACCATCGTAAAACCCTTTTGAGAGGAATATACGGTCATTTAATAGCAATTTCATGACACTTATCTCTGAAATAATTTGCTTAACAAAGCATGTAAATATGTTTTCAGTACTTCCTTAGAACACAGAACATATTATTATCATATTAAATATTAATATAATGCAGTTGACGTTCTATCATATATCATTTAAAGTATTTGTCATTTGACATGTTTATGTATTTAAAATTCGGAATTTTCAGTGGACACCAAAATAGGCATCTATTATCAAATATAATAAATGAAGACATACTCACAGAACGAAACAATGAAATATCATTTATTCAGCTATAACAATTCTCTATAATGCATTCATGAAACTTTATTCCATCGTTTAACTACGATTAGTTAATATCTGTTAATTCTATTAATCGTTCCATGTATATATACACGAGAAACAAACACATTTCAATAATGAATTAAACGAATGATATGCGAAATCATGTAATTTTATGAAACTGGAAACGTTTTCCGTCGTTGCCCGTCGACTTCTTTTTATCAGTGACGAAATGCGAATATGTAAAAACCAATTGTTGAATTTAATTCATATTGTAATTTTTTTTTTAGTGCAAATCTGAACACGTTTTTGATTTTATTTCACCCCTTCAATCTTTCTGTTCTGATAGTAACGTTACAATATATTTATATTTTTACTCTTACTATATTAACGCTGTCATGATGCAATCTGACATTTCCTACTATTTGGCATGAGGGGTTAAAGCACAGCAATTATTTCACATCCCCCCCCCCACCCCCAAGTAAAGCTGAGTCAACCAATTAAAAAGATGGGACGGATGTCTGAAGATCTGGAGGAATCTGAGATAGGAGAAAAGGGGGAGACGTTTTTCCGAGGGTGAAGAGATAAGACTGTGGTTTTAAAACTACGAGAGTTCTTAAGGGAAAGATGATGACCCGCTGAGGATTGCTTCCCCAGAAATTCTTGTAAGTTGATTTGCCTTTCTTCCTCTATCCTCAGCCAGTTTCAATTTAAGTAACTTTAACAATGCCTGAATTTAATAGCAAATTGTAGTAATAATTGAATTTTATCTATTTGGAGAACGTTTCTTTTTATCTTATTTTTATTTTTAATACTTGGATGCATGACAGTAAGCTAATGTTACTGACATTTGAGGAATATATCTGTGCATTTATAGTGTATGTGAATAAACAGGTAGATTGATTTGCCGGACTGGTTATTTGGTTTGAATATTTAAAATATTAAGTAATTTATAACTTTGGTTTATCTGGTGTTGGTAATTAGTATACTAACATCTTACGGCTCAACGCTTTGTACCAAATTACGCTAAAGATCACATCAAACTCTTCCTTAATTTCTTTCAGAGTCCTATGTACACTTGGTGCTTGGAAAAATCCTTCGTTGCTGAGATCTATGGGGTCTTCAATGCGTCGCACCTCTGTCAATCTTTCTTCGTTCTTTCTTTTCATACACATTATCATTAATATAGTTTTTGGCCTAAATATGATACCTAAGTATGGTCACGTCGAATATTTTTTATTAACGGCGAAATGCGAATATATAATAAACCAATTGTTGAATTTATTTGATGTTGCAAATTTTTTTGAAGTCACAAATAACCTATTCACAATAACTGAGTAAACTACTTATACAAACTGAAAATAATTTTATATTATCATCATCATTCTCATTGAATGAATGGAGTGTGTTCTGATTAACTGAGCTTTGTTACAATCTTGGTAATTCTCCGGTAATTAAACTTGGTTGAGATTGTGTTAAACTTTTTAAACTTTCTTATATTTAAATAATAATTAAAATTTGAAGAATTAAGTTGTCAGCCATTCTAATAGTTTACGCAGTTGACCAACAACAAAAAGTTTGCGCAGATTGATGGAATAATAGGTATGATTTCAAGGGTTCTTAGTTAATACCTCGTGACCATTATGAATGTTTTTAATTGGAAATGTGCTTGTTTGTTTGTTTTTTTGCGAATTGAAACACTTTCCACCATCCAAAATTTTGGGATTGTCACTAAAATGTCGCTTTTTCACAAGCTCTTATTTTCGCTTCGCATCTATTTGCCGTCATCCAAATGAGTTGATACTCAGTAGATTGACTCATTATAGAGCATTACATTTTTATGTTTTAGGAGCAAATGAGTTAGCCCATGGAATCGATGGATTTTTTCGTAGTGGTTACCTCGAAAACTCAATCTGAAGTAAAAATAATTTAAGTAAATTGCAATTACTATTTAAAGTTAGCAGTTCGTAATCTTTCTTTTTATGGATTAATTTCTTATTTATACGTTTTCGTCATGAAAAAAGATTACGTTATAAATATCCATGTACATTTAAAAATCATTTGCATTTATTATTTTCTAAATATTTTTAAACAGAAATAAATTGTTTGATAAAATTTTAAAACAATCTTTTGTAACAATAAACTTCAACATGTTAGAAAAAGATAAATTTCGACAATGGTCATTGAAAAGTCTTTCGATTTGTTTAGAGTTCCCGATTCAACGATGTTGCAATGTTCGCTTGTTTTTTCTCAGAAACTGCTATATACACATGCCATTTATTTTTCCAGGAAAAATATTTTTCCTAAGTTTTAAGTTTCTAGCTTAAGTACTTAACAATATATAAAGGTTTTGAGGTACCGTAGAGAAAAGATTCAATACCCGCTTCTCCCAGTAAATAGATGAATACCTAAAATTCGCGAAAAAGAGTATTTACTATTTCGATGAAGAAGAATTTTTAAGCCGATTTTTCAGAGCTACGGGGCTTGAAAAAGAGCAATTGATTCGAAAATATCTAATACCCTTATAATTCAAATATGGCCAAATCCCGTCTTAGAGAAATTCTTGTAGTCTACCTTCCTGCAAATTTCCACCTTTATCCTTCCAGCGGTTATAAATATACAGGTTGGTCATAAAGAAACTATGCCGATAAATGGATCTCTAGCGGAATACAGATCGAAATGAGATTTCAGGTGTAGTTATTCAAAGGTATGAGCTAGAGATTCTGTGAACGGCCACAAAATGGTTCTCACGGGTAGTGTTAAAGGTACAGAAACTCGAAATTTTCGAATGGAAACACCCATGTCTTCCCATCGCAAATTTCTCAGCGCATGCGAAAACAATAGAGAGCGTTGGAACGGTACGTGTATCACAAAAAACAAACGTGTTATGCACGCACAAAAGAAGGGTGAGAGCAGCATTCTGTGATTGGTGTCTTGCCACTCTCCCGTGCAAATTTCCTACGAGAGCTTCGATAACGTTTTTGTTGACCTTTCGCAGAGCAGTTTTTTGTGCATGCATAACTCGTCCGTTTTTTGTGATACGCGTACCGTTTTGACGCTCTTTATGGTTTTCGCATGAGCGAGCATTTTGCGAAGAAAAAAAGTGGGCGTTGCCATTCGAAAATTTTAAATTACCGTGATCGCCATTTTGTAGCTGTTCCCAGAATCTCGAGCTCATACCTCTGAATAACTATACTTGAAATTTCATCTCGATCTGTTGAACGGAATGACCACTATATAGTCTATAGGTCCATATATCAGCAAAGTTTCTTTATGATTACCCTGTACTTTGGTCCAATCAACACTGACTTGATTTTTATAAATATAGGTTAAATCTAAATTATTTCACAAGTAGTCGCATTGGTGATTACTTACTATTTAGTCTCTATCTCTTAGGTTTTAAACTGCATTATAACATTGCAACGGTATGTTCTTTCTTTTTCCATCTACTAAAGATCAACAATCCCAAATAAAACTGCATTTAATCTAGACATGCGGTATGCATCAAATAAAATGTCTCGTTGAAACAAGACTTCATTCGATAACTGAACTGGAATTTATAACCAATGACCAAAAACCACCCATTAGAAAACTCAAACTAATTTGAAATAATTTAGAAAACAAATTCAATTCTACAGATATGTGACAAGTGGCATATATAAGTTTGTTGATCTTGATAATATTTTCGCATTAAAAATAGTTCAAGCAGAAGCTCCAACTTTAAATACTTTAAAATTGTAAAGGAAAAGTAATTCCATATTGACTTCATAAAAAACACATATTCAATGTAAATACAATATCGGATTGTAAGTTATTTATCCATTGAAAAATTTTCTTGCCCCAGTTTGCTGTCAAACTCGTCTGTTTGGCATCATTATTTAAATAAAAAAAATTAAATTGGCAAGGTTTTCACAATCAAATATTGTTGACATATCCTCAGTATAACACAGATACACTGGCCAATATCGGGCTTAACACTGGCCAATATCGGGCTTAACACTGGCCAATATCGGGCTTAACACTGGCCATTCCCAATATGAACCTTTATAGATTGACCGTTTCTACGGATCTTGGTCAATATCTCCCAGTGCTGGGGAAATATAATGAAAGTTTCAAAATGTTGATGCAGAGTTTAAAAATAGAAATATAGAGCAATAAGAAAGGGCGTAGGAGTAAAAATATGTTTTGTGACGGTTTTGACACGTTTATTTTTAAAAAATATGTCTAATTTAGAACGATTCTCGAGATTCGGTATGGACTGGACAATCTTCCCAGAACTCCTATTTTCAACGTTAGCCAATACCTCTGTGCTACTTGAAATTGAACGCGTTTGTTATCCGGACATGATCGACCATAATAGAAGCATCTTAAGAAATGGATTCTTTAGCTTCAGTATATACTACAATCCAACTTGTTTGAGTTTTTTTGCAGTTTTTATACTTTACTGTTTTTCATGGACACCTAGATAACTGTCAAATCCATCCAATTTGTAAAATAGATATAAAAAATTTCTAGTGCAGGGTGTTTCTAAAAGATCTGGTAAAAATTTAAAGGTATATAGATAGATACGAAATAAGCAGATTTTGTGATGGAAAGTGTGTGAGCAAGAGACGCATTGTTAGAGGCGTGTTAAACGAGTGTTAGAGGGCAAGTTTGGATTGTAGTTGAAAGCGGTGTGCTCCATCTCTTCACCCTCATCACTGTGAAAAAGATAAAGGCGTACCTGTCAATCATGTGTCAATCAACTATCTCTCTTGCCATGCGCTCTTACCACGCCCTTTTGCGCCATGCACCTCAACATGCTGCAAAACTCTCCGTTTTTTACTACTTAAGATGTGTCATTTCCCTTCACAGATTCCCTTACAAAATATTGTTATGAAATTTTCACCGAGGAAATGGCGAAGCAGTTTTTGCTAAATAAAAACTATAGTTTTCTCTTCCTTCAAAGGCTCATAAAACTTCTCCGAACAACAGAACAATAATGAACAACAAAGCTATAATGTAGGCACAGCGAAAGTAAACAAAAGATCCGATTCTTTCCATATAGCGTCCAATACTCGTCTGCTCTCTCGAATCCATTTTTCACCTTCTTTATTAGAATCGCGGCAGAAATTTCTAGCAAAGTCCTGTCAACCAATCACGAGATGAAAACGACTCGAAATTTCCCGATTGATTTAGATGTTGCCAATTTTTTTCTAACCTGTATTATTGCTGTTGACAAATGAAATAAAATAAAATAAAACAGAACTTTAAACGAAATCCATCACTATTTACAATTATATACAGAAAATCTGTGCAACAATATGCTGATTTTTGGTCTTCTTAAAATTGTTGCCAAATATTTTAGAAACACCCTGGACACCTGTGAAATGTCAAAAATCATATCAGTATCACCTAAACGAGGTTCGGAAATTATACTTTAGGTGTTTCATTCTACACTTTTTCTAACAAAACATTGATAAAAGCTTGTATAATAATTATATATATTTTATTCATAATAATTATAAATGATTTAGGGGAAAACAATATTAGTCAATGGAAATTAATTTCAAGGAAAACGCAAAGGAAAATTTAACTTCTGGCTAACTTAATGTGAAAAGATAATGTACAAAGATTATTATATAACAGTATAAATTTACGAAAGATGAATTAAAACTATTTTCCCCCTGAAGTATTTTAATTTTTACGTTAAAAGGGCTTAGTATTGTACTCTTCCGTAAAACAGGTACCAGTGGGTACAGTTGTCGCCAAGCCTGAAAGTTTTACTATTTGTTACATGAATTATATATGATTTTAAGGTTGTTAGAATATAGGAGTTATGTCTGCAATTAGGTGGTTTTTATCTGGTACCATGCTAACAAAATGATACTCATAATTATTTTTATAATTAGATAATTATCAATAATAAAATGACAACATTTTTCCTAAAGGCCACGTATTATAGTTAAACCTATCAGACCAACCTTCAGTTTTCATAAAAATCAATCTGTACGTTTAAAAATTATAGGAGTAATTATTTTGATGGATTTAATTTATTTAGACTCCAACGATGAGATTACTACTATAAACAAATCCTTTAGATTGTCAGATATTATTAGCAACAGTAATGAAAAGCACTTTAGCTTCATTTGAAAAGAGCTAATACGCAGGAAGAACTTCATCATTGGATTCTCCAATATACAAGAGCATCAAATTAGCCACAATTCCAAATCAGAATTAGGGATCTAAAATAGTTTGAAAAGCGAGTAATGAGCTTTAAGTCAGTGTTTTACTCCTCTACTTTGTGGGAAGGTTTAATTGGATGAGATAATTTAAAGTGGAAAGATTGATTTAATTCGAGGATAAGATATTTTGTGCTGGATCTAAAAGGGGATGAAACTTTTCCGGTTAGGGGTAATGTGGCTGCTAGGTCTTAATTAAATGTCTTTGCCAAATACTTAATTTGTCCTATTTTATACCAATAAATACACTTCAATATTGGTTGATTAAGTTTGTAATTAGATTTCATTAACAATTTTTTGAGACACAAACTAATACTATCCCTTTAATATAAAGTATTGTTGCACAAATTGTTTGTATATAGTGTAAATAGTGACGTATTATTTTAAAATTCTATTGTAATTTATTTTTATCTTATTTTATTTATTAACAGCGATTATACTGGTTAGAAAAAGGTGGCAACACCTAAAGCAATCGAGAAATTTCGAGATGTTTCTTTTCCAACGAATTGGCTGGAAATTTCGCGAATGTACTCTCGCGCCAATTATAAATAAGACTGGAGATCGGGAAAGGATTCAGATTGACTTAGGACTTCTATGAAAGCTGATTGCTTTGTTTACCTACTAGAGTGGACTTGTATAATCGCTGTTTACGAAGTTGTTCTTGATGAAGCTTGTGAACGATTACACTGTTGTCTACGAATAAATTTTGTGAATGTGAAGAGTGAATAAATAGTAGTTTTCATCTTAAAAGCTGTGCCATCATTGCCTCAGTGGAAAAATTCATAACAGTATTATTATTATTTCTGTCTCTAATAGGATTATTTAGACTATTTATAAGATACCTTTAACTTAAGAAGAGCAAGAACATTTCGAAGGTGAAATATATTTTGCAACAATTTCGAAATTGTTTAAAATTTAGATTTTTAAATAGTTTAAAACTAAAATTGTAAGCAGAAATTAAATGCATAGTTTTACGGTTTTTAATTAATATTTTCAAAAACTAGTTGCTCGAAAAATACAAGATGTTGTTTACGTTTTTCAAGGTTGCTTATTCATGAAACCTACTAGTAGAAATCTTAAGGTAATCCAATTTTCTTTTAATCGCTGCATGTTTAAATTTAGTCAGATTTTGAAGAGGTTTGTTTTAAATTTATCCTATTAAATTATATAATTTTTTAAAAACACATTTATAAAATCTATTTTTTCTTCCCTTAACTAACAACCATGATATATAACTAAATTAGAAATTAAATGCTAATAAAATCGATTTCATTGGATTGCAAATAAATTTCAAATCTAAAAAAAAAAATCCTATAATACAAAAGCATGCCTGAAGATTTTAACAGAAAGCTATTTCAATTCATAGATAAAACTTCGCTGTTGATGCAACAATAGAATTAACTACCTAACTTATTATATTTAATTAGTTCTTACCAACAACCAAACAACATATATTTCAACAATAGCTTGGCACAACAATATCAGAATGGAAAAGGGAAATTTTAGAACCCATTTCATTTACACTAAATTATATTTAAAAAAAAAAATTGTACTACATTTTTAGAAATCATGCATCAAAATTGAATATTGAAAATATATCACGGATACATTCTTTAATTCGTCAGTTTCGCCTATTTACAACGAACATTTCTCAACATAAGATTTTTAATCCAAAATGGATGTGCTTCTTGATTTATCAGCAGTTGTACATTCAATATTTAACACAAAGCTACCTTACGAGTGGATTTTATGTAATCCGGAAAGCAAAGATGATTTCTATGTGCTAGTGAACAGTACTTCGTACTTGATCATCTATTTTGTATTCATTGCTTGGCTCGTTCGAACAGCTTTGGAGAGAATGCAACGTATTGCGGATATTAGACTGGCGCGTAAGGATATGTTCATAGCAACGGTGAAATTTAAATTTTATTCCTCAGAATTATTGGTCATACTAGGCCACTTTTAATAGCATTCGGTTAAAATTCCAATTACGGTACGGATTCTGCGCCAATGTGATTTTCGACAAAAAAATGGCACCCATGCCATTTTTTAAATAACAAGTTAAATGGCAATGGTTGCCATAATTTGGTGCCGTTTAATGTAAACTGTTCTTGGGGCAGCATCCGTACCACACTTGGAGGTTTTACTTAGCATTCTTACTAACAATTTGAGTTTTATGTTTTAAAATGTATGTCAGAGTATATTTTTATTGTGCATATTTTAACCAACAATCATTACGCAAAACGTATTCTTTTGTTGTCTGAGGAAATTGAGAGACATGTTGCTTGCTATTTCGACATGGCGTTGAACAATAATTTTGTAGATTTGTATTTTAAATATGTATTAAAACGAAACTCAACTGAAATTAAAACCTTCTTTTCATGATTAGAATATCAATGTTCAGTACATACTTATCATCCAACTGACTGTTGGAAAGGAACAAATTCACCAAATCGATTCCCTTAGTTAGTCGAAACGGCCACGAAGCTGTGGCATTACACTGGAAAGCTCTGATACTGGTTTGAGATGAACCGGGCCTTCGAGGAGACCAGGCAGTTTGAGTTTTTTGCCAATAAAAACAGCTCTAACAATCGTTGAATAATACATTTGTACCCATTGTTCTTATTGATTCTAACAAACAGTTGTTATAAGAGGTACAGTACGCAAAAAAAAAAATCCGAACGATGGCTATATCTTGTATACTTATTGATGAAATAACAAAATTCAAGTACCGTTCTAAATTGTAGAAAGACTTTATTAATTATATATAATTTTTCTATCATGAGGGGTCATCAACATATTGTTACACAAATTTTCTGTATATAGTTGTAAATAGTGAAGTATTCATTTTAAGTTCTATTGTATTTTATTTTATCTTATTTTATTTATTAACAGCGATAATACAGGTTAGAAAAAGGTGGCAACACCTAAAGCAATCGGGAAATTTCGAGATGTTTCTTTTATTTGACGAGTTGGCTGGATGTTTCGAGAAGGTTCTCACTCGCCTTTCTATATTAGACCACAGCTAAAATCGATTGACAGTTTGACTTTGGAACTCTATGACAGCTGAATGCTTTGAGTGTGCCTGACCTGAATTATCACTGAATTCAAAGTTGTTCTTATCGGAGCTTGTGTTGAAGCTTGATAGTGATTGCACTGTTCTTCGATTAAATTTTGTGTGCCTTTGAAGAGCGAATAAATAAATATTTTTATCTAGTAAAAACTGCGCCATCATTGCCTCTGTGGAAAATTCATAACAACATTAAAACTAAACCAAACTTTTAAAAGTTCAATGGCAACCCCATAATATTATACCATATTTAGATTTAGAATCCAAAAAAAGCCGTCTAATTTCACAATTATCCAATGAGTGGTTAGTAATTTAAATGACGTCAAAACAATAATAGATTAATGTTAAAAAGAAAATTTGTTTTTTTAGCGAGAAATTTTTATATAGTTAATACATTTTAGCAATTTTTATTTCAAAAGATAGTTTGTTTAAGGTCAAACATAAATAATATTCAACTTTTGTATTAAACAGTTTTTTAATAATTAATTATTAATTAATTAATCAATAAAACAAGTTTTTTTTTTTTTTTTTTTTTTTTTTTTTTTTTTTTTTTTTAAATAGAAACAGATGATTTTTTTTTTGCTTCCATTAGAATTATCATGGTCAAAAACACCACCAGAATTTTTTTCATTTCATTTTGACTTTTGGTTTTCGATATTTTAGCAAAAATGTTTTTAAAAAAAAAACTCACTTTAAAGGAACCGCGTAGTAGATTATTCCTTGAAGCATGCAAAACGTTCGATTCTTCCCCGTGATAAAGAAATTTACCCTCAAAATCTTCCTAAACATTTTCACTTATAAGTGACGTGTTTCTCAACATGACGAACTGAAATGTGGTATCTACGGTAACCGAGTTATTCTAAATCGAATTAAAACATAAAAATAGAGATTCGTATTGAAATTTTTAAATATGAAGTTAAATTTACTTAGTATACAGCCCCCCTAAGAAAAAAAATTTAATCAGATACAGAAAATCGTAGACAAAACATTTTAGCGCAAATCGCAAGATTCTACTATAGTTAGAACCGAAAATGTAGTCATCGTTCGGATTTTTTTTTTTTTTTTTTTTTTTTTTTTTTGCGTACTGTACAAAACTTTCACCTGAAAAAAATATATTTAGCAACTGTTTAAAATATCACGTAATCAATCATTAAAACACGTCAAATTATGTATAGAGGCGTCAACTATCTTTTTTCTATTTTAAAGCACCTGTAGTTTCTTGGCCCTTATACAATCACAGATGTATGACATATATTTACTTGACTGACAATAGAATTACACCATTTTTTCCATTGCTTTAAATCAATTTTAAATATTCTAAAATCATGAAAAGAATATTTTACACTCGAGTATTATTTATATTTTAATTTAAAAGTTGGAAAACTGTAGTTTCAGAATTGAGTTGAAACTGGAAGTCATGTGACTAACGAAGTAGTGACCTTACTGTTACACAGAGCTCTGTTCTGTGACAATGTCACCAGTTGAATCCGTTAGCTATGTAGGAATTGCTTAGATTTGAAGCCTGATTACAGTTTTATATTTAACTTAAGCTGCTAAAAAAGAATCAATAGTAATTAAGCATATAACCCTTAAAAAGAAATTTATATGAATGAAAAGCGGCATTCAAAGTTCGACAAATTCAATCTAAATTAGTTTGCCTTAAATTCAAAAGGCAAGTTTGCAATAACTACGTAATACATATAGTTATACACTTAATTTAATAACAAGTTAATAGTATATACAAATGATCTTGTGCAGTTTAACTTTCAATAACGTAAATTGACAAAACTTCTAATAGCACCCCATTTAGATATTTCTCACGAGGCATGTGTTTCCTTTATATACATAAGCAACGTTCTGTTAATTTGTTAACTATGGAAATAAACATCGTAAATAAACATCGTAAATACACGTCAGAAATGACTTTTAACCCTCTTTCTGCGCAGCCTGCGATTTCCGCGGGCAACGTAGAAGTAACCAAATTTGCGCATCTCGTGATCCCCGCGGGAATGCATTTTTGCCGTCTATTTAACTGTGAGCAGCGAGAGGGTTAAGAAAAATGATGTTTTCGAAAACAGTTTTTTTGTAAGTCAACAAAAGAAAGCATGCTCTAGACTTATTCGATGACTAACTAATAAATACATTAAGTATTAAGTAGTGTAGATAGTGTAGTGATTAAGCCACTTAGTTAGCAACATGTTCTCAGTTCAATTCTTGTGGATTATTTTATTCAAAGTAGAGTTTGTTTATTGTATTTTAAAATTATTATTATGCTTTATATTTGAATTTAAATTGTTTTACTCTAATATACATTGAAACGTGTGCTATTAGTTAACTATATATTTTAGTTGCTATTTAATTTTTAACAAATAATTCTTTTACATTTAAATAATCATACATTAAATTATATATTAATATATAATCCATTAAATAATTATTTTACATTAATTCATCAATTTAAAGAGATTTTCATTTCACATAAACTTCAAACTTTTTCTTAATATATTCACATCCTAAAAATTATTCAATTAGATAATAAACATTTTTAAGCTTCCTAAACTTTTTATGGTTTTCTTTTTTTTTTAACATTTTTTTTTCTATTTAAATAACATAAAGCACTAAAAGTATCAAAGCCTAGGGAAGCAGTGGTAGCGCATTTCGCTGCCACGCCACAAGTCCACGGTTTAATCCTCGGACTGGGCCAGATTGACTCAACCTTCCATCTCTTAAGTGGGTCAATTAAATGAGAATCAAGCATGCTTGGGAACTAAATACTAGGGGTTCCGCGTCAGATTGACCATCTGACCGAAATAGTGCTGAATGGCACCCCTGGGACGTGGTCAAGAAGATGAATTGGGTACAGCAGGCCAAGGCTCCCTCTCGGTGCTATTAGGTATATAAATCTGATTTCGGATTATAATCAATTCGTAGATGTTTAACTTTTGCATGATAAGTTTTTAGTAGTTCACTGTATCCCTATGAACATAGTAAACCAATTTTTTTACGGTGGAAATTATGGAATGAAAACCATGTTTAAACCAGCTATATATATAAAAAAAAAAAAAAAAAAAAAAAAAAAAACACGGCAAAGACTTGCAAATGATATAAGGCAAACGGTTGTTAACACTCGTATGACGTCACTGCCAATATGAATACGTTCTCGTTTACTTAACATTTTTGGCTATTTTACAGTTTTTAAAGCTTTTGTAAAAGAAACTAAATTATAAACAAAAACATTATTCGCATTTTCAAAATCATGAGGTTGTTTTTTGTTAATGTAACCTAGTTAAATAAAAATTTAAAAGATGCTGTAATTCCTATTAAATATACAGTGTGTCCCCGTATAACCTAGCCGACCTTTATTTTCGACACCGTTGGTGCTAGATGCAAAGTCCCAATTTAAGAAATACTTTAAATCGTTAAAATATTTTAACTGAATAATTTTTACATTAGCAAAGGGATTGGTATAAAAATTACGGATTATAAATTTTTATACGGTCCCCAGTTCTCCCAACTCATATTTAGAAAAATGTTGCCCATGAAAAAACATTTCAAATAAAAAAAAATGAAATTTTTTCGACCAATAGCAACGGTGTTATTAGAGTTTAAAGTTTTAACGCTATTTGGGGGACCCGTACATAAATTGAAATTAGAAAATATCGTCTTATCGGAATAAGAGCAAGCTTCTAGACTAGGTTTGATTCAAGCAAACAAGTTGTTGTTCATCGCCTAAATGCTCGAAATGTTTTCCTTCGACTAAAATACCTAAGCGCACACGTGATTCAAATTCATCTTCAAAAAATTTCAGCATTACAGGCGTAATATACCTGCATATTGTCTTGCAGCCAATCGCCTATTTCGATTACATAGTAATATTAGAGAATAATTTTCCAAACGCAATTGTTCATTCCCTGTATTTCATTTTGTGTACATGCCCTTAAAATATGTTAATGACCACGGGTGTAAAGTGGTATAAGTCACTAAATTCAATTTTTCGTATCTCCATGAATATTGGTCGTACAAATTTTGATTCTTTTTTGTTTGAAATGTTTTTTCATGGGCAACATTTTTCTAAATATGAGTTGAGGGAACTGGGGACCATATAAAAATTTACAATCCGTAATTTTTATACCAACCCCTTTCCGAACTTAAAAACTATTCAGTAAAAATATTTTAATGATTTAAAACATTTCTTCAATTGGAACTATGCACCTAGGACCAACGGTATCGAAAATAAAGGTAGGCCAGGTTATACGGGGACACGCTGTATATTGATAGTGTTATTATTGAAAGAAATAGTTAGAAAATTCTTAAGAAAAAACTTATTGAATAATTATGTATTTGAAATTTTTTATTTCATTTTGTGTTTTCATAATTTATAGATGCATTCCATCTTAAAATTACACTTTTAAAAAAAACTGTACATTATTTTCTACTCCTTAAAATATATGTAATATGTGTTATTTCAAACGGAAATTATTATTTAATTATAATGATATTGAAATTTTTATCATAAGAGAAAAATATAATAAAATTCCAGATTTCGTATTTGTTTTAGATGGTATTCCTCTTACCTGGTAGCCAGCTTTTATGGCAGTTATTTTTGCTGATAAATTACTTCTTGACATGCAAATATTATCCTTGGACGACAGCCGCAATCGTTTTGGGCATGTACGCCAGACTTATCCCTCCATTCGTTGTTTCTTACTTTCATTCTGAAGATAAAAAAAGTACTCAGGCAACCTATCGACAATTCGAGTCAGAAATCGTTACTCCAAACGTATGTGAGAATCTATGGGAAAGAGTCTCCAGCGAACATTTCAGAGACGATGAAACAACATCTGTCATTCATTCAAGGGGTTCAGCTCTGGAAGCCATACGCAGAGTTAGTGGTAGACAAGGAGTACCCATTACTTTCATCCATTCTCTGGACTCGGTTGCTGTGGAAGGAGACACTAAAGAAAATCGTGATGACATTGAATATGTTGTGACAGAGGTGAATGGGAGAAGATCGGAAATGACAGATATTCCTAGGGAGGTAAGCAGTTCCGAAGTTGTGACATCAGCTGCAACAGCCGACAAGGAAAGTGATGGAAAAGCTGCAGACTCAAAACCTGTGTCTAAAAGAATTTCGAAATTGTTGAAACGGATTATTGGAATTCCTGGTAAAAAAGAAAGGCCAGAAGTTGAAACGGAAAAGAGTGTAAAATCTAGTGCAGAAAATGGCACAGACAGATCGTCCACTGTTGGCTCTGGTACTTTGGAAAAGTCAAAATCTGCAATGAGACGAGTTTTCGATTACCTTTCAGGAAAAGGCTCGGAAGAAGTAGATTCATCAAGTGAAATATCCAGTACTGATTATGACGCAGACACAAGTGCTTCGGATGCAACTTTTGACTCTCAAAGCAAAACTGACCTGTCAAGGGACTCTGGTGTAACTTCAGGAATAGAGGGTTCTTCGATGGAAAGTGAGATCTCCGACGAAATGCTACGTTCAAAAAGCGTTTGGCAAAAATTTAAAAATGTGATGGGTGTTGAAGAAGACACTGATGCAGAATCTTCAGATGCAAAAAACAATTTGGACAAGAAAACTAAAGAGATTTTAGAAAAGAGATTCAGCGAGATTGATTCAGAAAATAAAGCTCGTACTTCAGGCAAAAGTGATAATTTGGAAACTTCCGGTCGAAGGCCTACTCAAACAATGTATTTTACTGAAAATGGTGATGTGAAGGACTCAGTTGAGAAACTCGATTCACGAAACAAGACTGAATTGGTGACAAAGAACAGTGAAACTGAATTGGTAACAGATCCTGGCATTTCCATCAAAGAATCCACAGAATCAAAGACTAGTAAGGAGAAATCTGAAGGGATCTGGCAGAGGATTCAAGAATTTGGGCCCACTTTTCACAGAAGAATTTCGAAAAAAAATAAAGATAAAGGTGTTGCTGAGGAAAAATCAAATTCAGAGAAAGAAAATGCAAGACTTGTAAATATATCCTCTGAGAGGTATGGCATAAGTATTTCTCTTCTTTTCAATTTTTCATTCCAACTACTTTTTAATGCGTGTTGAATCTTTTTATAGAACTCTTTTTAGAATAATTAGATTTGTTTTAAATTTAACATTTGTCTGGCGACACATCCTTGTTAGTTTTCTGGTCAATCATTAAAATTATTTAGGTAAAAAGGTTATTAGTTCATTTGACAAAACTTAGTAAACAGCAAAAATCATTTTCCAAAAATAAATTTTTTCGTTTTTGTAATTGGTGATTTAGCACAAAAATTTTCATTAAATTGTATCACATTGAAAAAAAAAGCGTCTTCTAACAAAAGTATTTGTTTTAAAATACTTTTTCAAACAATCAAAAATGTTTTAAAATGTCCAAAAAATATTTAGTCAAATAATTCCTCAAAAAATTCAAAATATTAGATGAAGTATGATGTCTCAAATATATCCTTAAAAAAACTAGTTAAATATATATAATCTAATAAAGTCATGATAAGATAAATAAATATTATAAATGAAAATATTCTTTCCTATATTATAGATCCTACCATGTAAAAAAATAACTGAGAATAGTTTCCCATACCCTTGCGAAAATATTTTAGCCATGAAATTGAACGCCTCGAATTTTAAAGGTTAAACAGAAGACATTCTTTCAAAACTATGCTGTGGTATCAATTCTGTAAAGCAACGGTTTTATTCTGAATTTATAATCAAAATTTTAAAATGTGTTTCAGACATTATCTCGATAATCATCACGAGGGTTTCACACTACCCTTGCAAAAGTGAAAGTACAACTCATGTTACGGAAACAAATTAAAATTCCTTCTTACACATAAAATATTCAAAACCATCGGTTGCATAAATATTCATTTAACACAAACCAGAACAAAGTAGCTCATCTTTTTAAAAGACAAATTCAAAACATTTTGTATTTAGCGTAATGGATTAGAGTTCTGCTATTAGCGCTACTTCGAACTCTGTGGCATAATTCAGCCTCTCAAGGAAAGTTTGAGCGAGTTTATCGAATATATTTTTTAGAACTGGGTAATTATACAACTGTGATGAGTTTTACTAATGACTCGTATTGCGATTTGAGGATCTTATTCCAGAAAACTAAATAGACGGATCTTCAATTAGTGCTGGGATTCAAACATTTTAGGTTGAATTTTCTTGTTTTGAATACAGAAGTTGAGTTTAACTTCAAAATTACAGTTTAACTTCGATTTGAAATAGGAATGAAAATGTACAATAATTTTGGCTCCTACGTTTTATGCTAAGTAGTGTAGAAATTAGTTGAAATTGTTTATTGTATGCGTTAAATTGTGTTTGTGTTTCCGTGCGCACATGTGTGGGGTGTGTGTTAATATGCTTATTTACGTGTGTTAAATGTGTGCGTGAGTAACGTGCATGCGTGAGTGAGAAATGATTTGTGAAAGTCATTTTTGTAGGATATACAGTGTAAACCAAAAGCAACAGGGTTTTTGAACAATCTATAACTCGTGAATATTTCAGAGTAAGACGATGTAGTTAAATCAGAATTATTTAGGAGAAAAAGTTTTTTCCACGTAAAGTGTATTTTTAAAATAAAATTAAGTTTCTTTTCCACACAAAGTTCTACATTCAAAATAAAACCAGGTTTTTTGTAATCTGTTCAGCATAAAATTAGCTTTCTCATCGGCATTTCATATAAAAAATTATAAAAATTGTAATATATAAAAATATATATCGTATAATATAAAAAAATTCATATAAAAATCTTAATGATTAGCAGACCAGCTATATTAAAATAAAATAGATAAGATATTCAGATACCACTGCCCTATTTGTTTATTTAGAAAAAAATAGTTAATTTCTAGGCTTCTTAGGGTAAAACTCCTCATAATCTTCTCAAATATCCGTGAAATATATATATATATATATATATATATATATATATATATATATATATATTTATTTTTTTTACAAATACAATTCTACTTTTCTGAAATTATAGGCAAATTTCCGTCCCTGTACTTTTACTGGTTTAATATTTATTCCTTTAAAATTGGTATTAGGTATAAAAAAGTTTACATTTATTATTGTCAGTCTTTATTTTACATATTTATATATATATATATATATATATATATATATATTCCATGGAGGTCACATTTCCCCTACTTCGGAAATATATATATATATATATATATATATATATATATATATATATTTCCGAAGTAGGGGAAATGTGACCTCCATGGAATGTCCCTACCCCCGTTTTTTTTTAGTGTTAACTGAAGAAATAAACCTAATTAATAATGTATTTGCGGAAAAATCTGGGAAAGACATTTATTATTTTATAAATAATTAACTAATCACAAAGAAATATAAATTTTAATTTATTTTACAACTTTATTTTAAACACATAAATTGTTCCTGGGGCGCTGAGGTAACCTCCATGGAATACCTTTAACTTGATTAAAATTCTACTATATAGCAGTACAGGGTTTTTTTTACCAGAGCTGAGGTGAAATTCAAATCAACCATTTTGTTTTGTGATGTTTTTGGGTGTGTATAGTTTTATGTTGTTTGTGAAAAAGCTGTCCAGTCCTCTAAAATCTGATGAGTTCTTTTGCTCTTGTAACTTCCATGTTCCGTAATGTTATTCCTTATAATGTTGAGCATACTTTTGCCGTTAACTTTTACCAAATAGCCAATTTTTTCTCTAAAAGCAAAGCTAGTGTATCCTCAGTCTCTTAAGTTTTAAGCATGGTAATCTACTTATTTATAACCTCCATGGGTTGTATTAAATTTCTTCTTACAGTCTTTCATTCTTACATTCAGAAGAAATCAATATTATTATTATTATTATTATTTTATTTATTTATTTTGTCATTTTTAAAAGCATCGTGATTTTTAAAAAGCCTTGATCAACGATTTGCAAAATTTTCAGAGGAAACTTTTAGTTTTAACTTAAGATTTGCCTCAGGTCTAAAAAGACTTTACTGAACAATCTTTGTTTAGAAAAAGAAGCCTCCCAACTCAAAATGTTTCTCGGCACAATCAACATTAATTAAGAAAAAGAACAAGATGTCTTATTCAATATATCTTCCTTCTAAACTTCCAACTATTGTTAACTTAAGAGGAATTTTAAGGTCCTTAGAGACCCAATACTAAATTTCCCTTCACACATTGTATGTCGAATTACTATTTTGGAACGTACAAAAATTTGCCACAAAAATAAAGGATTAGGTTTCGTTAACAAAATATTTACAAAGAAAATATTTTATGTATTTATTAATATTGAAATTCAAGAATTTATCTCTGAATCTAAAATTGTGGCAGCACCTGTTAGGGATAAACTTCGAGATTGACTTTTTATTTCTTATCCAATTGATATCACTCTTGATCATGTTTGAGCTAAACTTCTAAATATAAGTTTACAATTAAGACATCTTGATTAAGAATTTCCCCCTTGATATTCATACACCGTCATCATTCGCCAAAGAAAAAATAACAATCTATACAATAACATATAATAACTAAACAATAACCTAATGACTTATACAATAACATACAATAACCAAATAATAACCTACACAATAAATATACAGTAACCAAACAATAAACCTAACAGAGCCGTAGATAGGGAGCATAACGGGACACCCCTCCCTTCCCCTCGAAATCGTGTGAAATCTTGTTTGACTACTTCCCCTTCTTTTTTTGTGTAATTTGTTATATGTAATTAATCAAATCTTCCACCATATACCCCCCCCCCCCCTTCCAGAAAAAAAATCCTGGCTACGGGCTTAAAACCTAATAATTTATACAGAATCATATATAATATATCAAACAATAATCTTATAACATATACAATAACTATTGACTTATAATCGCTACTTATTGACTATCCATTGTTTATCCGCTACTTATTGACTAACATGTTTGAATCAAAATTCCCAAACTCAAGATGACAGTTAACTCGTGTTTATTAATACGTCCAAAATTTAAGATTTGCATCCACCGAAATAAGAACCTTACAAATAGCCTACACGACTTTGTATTAATAACAGCCTTTAACACTTTGGTACCCGTAGGCATAAAACAGAAAGTACTTTCCATTTTATGTTACCAATCCAAACATCTCCGAAAAGGAAGCAAACTCTTGGGGCTATTCTCTAAGCTCTTCAACCCAAAAGCCAAAGAGGATCTTCTGTGGTCTTATCTGTTCTCTTGATGATAGCCGAAGGCAAACCTAGCGAATGAGGAATGTCCCTTAACACGGGGGATCTCGGAATGGAAGAGTTGGTAAAGGAAATCAATTGTCTGTGACATGTCACTACCCTTCTACCCTTTTGTTCCTAGATGAACGAGTGATTACTTTGATATGGATTGATCCAATTTGCGAGTCTTCTTCAAGAGCTAAGACGTATTATAGAAGAAGATTCTTCTTAAGCCTTGGAGAGGCAGACAAACGATCTTTTCTAAACTGTTTGCTGATTGCTGTATTGGTTGTTGTAACACTCGAGTTGAAAGTAATAACATTTTTAACTTTGAGTGTTAGCAATTATTGTAGTTTAAGCAGATGGAAGGGGAAGGGGGTGCAGTTAGCTTTGAGCTTAATTGGGTTTTGTTGAGTAGATTGTTTCGTCGATGCCGAAATTATTTAATTTAAGATTGAGTGTTGCTATTGGTATTGGGAAATTATTATCGACACTTTTTGGAGCATCACTTATCATCAAATCAGCACATTACTTGAAAAAGTAATTCAAATAATCAAATAATTTGAATTTTTTTTTTTTTTTTTTTAAATTAAAGCTGAATTATGAATTATTTACTTACGTTTCATATTTATACATATGTTAGTTTTCCTTTTAAACTTAAACGAATTTCTAGTACAAATTTAATTAGTTCTAGTAATTAAAATAGATGAATATTTCTGTATCTAAAATTTAAACCACTATTCAGCATATTCAAAATATTTTGAGAAGCAGTTGTAAAGTAAAAAGAAATATATTATTTTTTTTTTAATCACTCAATACAGTAGAACGTGAAACAGCTTTTCATTTTTATCACTGTTTCTCATCATGACTTGAAGTTCAAATTCCCCTGTCTTAAAAAATTATTTATCTATATAAAGGGAGTCATAAAAAAATTACTAATAGCATATTTTTTTTATTTAAATTTAATAAATTTAACTTTTTGAAACTTATATATAAATTTAAATATAGATAAATTTAAGTTAAAAATACTAAAAGTAAGTTAACTTATTCATGAAAAAGCTCTAATTATTGAACTATGCGTGATACCGCCCACTTTATGTTTAAAAGTTTTAAATTTACAGGGTTCTCCATTAAATACCTCTGTCACGAAGTATTTTCTCTTATGTTTAGCTGAGAAATTTTAGTTTATAACCTTTCACACACCCCAAATTAAAATTACCTTTTACAGTTAAATTTCCAAGAGTATTCCTTATTGTCTTTTTTTTTTCTCTCTCCCTCTCTTTATTATATCAACTTGCCATATAAATAGGTCTTTTTCTTCCTTACAAATTTTTCAAGTATTAAATCATTTATTTGGATACTATCGAATTAAGGTTACATTTGCTATGACTCTCCAAATAAAGTACTTGTAAATTGATCACGGTATATTCATATGCATAATTCTTTTATTTATCAAATAAATAAATGTCGTTTTTTTCTATACACATCACGTATAAAAAATTGAATATTAAAAAAAAAAGAAAGAAAAAAAA
The DNA here is from genome assembly GCA_963978545.1 of Linyphia triangularis. NCBI lineage: Eukaryota > Metazoa > Arthropoda > Arachnida > Araneae > Linyphiidae > Linyphia > Linyphia triangularis. The sequence goes on along the minus strand of OZ021732.1, from coordinate 18,420,563 downwards.
AAGTTTTTACTTTGGAGGACAATAAATGGAATTAATTGTGAAACAAAATGTGTGACGAAAGGTAGACAAACATTACTTCCATTTCACCGATTTTCAAAATGCATTTTAACTGTAGCGATGTTTTGCTATGAGTACTTTATTAAATTAATTAATGTTATTGCTTCAAAATAAATAATTTTTACTTTCTTTCATAGTATTAAAACTGAAAGCTCGCAAATTCACCAATTACAAAGTGAAAAATTACAAGTGAAAAAACAAAAGTAGACTATGCGCCCAACTAGTTATCTATAGCACCCCTTTCTTACAAATCGAATAATAACGTTATTTATCAAGTTTTTTAAAACAGATGCAGGAGGGACACAAATTAGTAACACAATTTAGTCCACTGTACATCCCTATACAACTACGATTAATAAAACATTCTTTTTTCCTAACTAAATTATGCCCACAAGTCTATTATTTATGTGTGTACAGATTGTCGAGAGAAAGACTCTCTGATTATAAAATTAAATAACTCATAAACAAAGATCGATAGAATAATGGAGAAAAAAATATATACTTATTTTGAAAGCAGTAAAAATCTTATACTATATTTTAAAAATTAGTTACAAATGTTGCCAGCAGGTGGTATTGTACACAGTTGTTCTTAACTCAACTTAAGCTCAGAGCAATCAGTCTTCGGACAGTTCCACTATTTAAACATGGATGGAAGTTAGCGTAATTGCAACGACTGATTGCAGAGAACAAATTTATAACATATTTCTAGAATTTTGCAACTACAGCGACATCTGTTGGCAATATTTATAACTAATTCTAAAATTTCTGTTTTAGATTTTTACAGATTTCAAAATAACTATGCTTTATTGTTTTATTCTTCTATCGATTTTTATTTATGAGTTATTTAATTTTAAAGTCAGAGAGTCCTTTGCTTAACACACTATATAAAATTATGGTTTAATATGCTTAGCTGTATAGCGTTGTTGAGATCCCATTAAAACTAGATTGTTTAACTAATTTGTGTCCCACCCTGTATTGTTGAGTATCAAACAATAGGAGGGCTTTTAGCAGGAAACTTAATAAAAAAAAATGTTTCAGGTTACCAGGAACAGCATCGAGAATAGCATGCACCAAGAGTAGACATCACAAGAAGGGTTACTGTGGTCGTTGTTGGAGGGTGGACAACTTGCCTTTTAAGCCAGGTTTCAGCACTCTGAGAGAACCACGAATGACGAGGGCTGGAACAGTGTACGGTCCACCAAGATACTTCCTCACAACAGAAGAGTTCTTTGATCAGTATGCGATAGGACGAAACGATCGCATTTAAGATCCAACAAAACTGGATAATAGTCAGCGTTAGCAAATTAAAACTCAATTTAGATTTAGATAAGACAACCTGAATAAAATGGGCATTATTTTCATTCCTGATTCAAGCTATTTTTTTCTTCATATAATCTTAAAATTTAGCAGCGAACATCGCGGAATGCTTTCTTAAATTAATGATTAGATCACTAAACTAAGATATTTCCACCAAGTTCCTTGAACCGTATTCCTTTAAAAGTACGCAATAGGTTGAAACAAGCAAAGGATTAGAGTATTGCAACTGGAATTAATAAGAATGATGACAAAAATGTATTGAAGTAGTAGAATCATAGAGATTTGAATCTCGTATCACAAGCGTTCACTGTATAGAGTGCTCTTTCCAATAGTACAGAAAGAAACGGGCAATTACGATCGATGCGCTGATCTCCAACCACAATTTCTAGATAGATCGTAAGAGATCTCTGCTCAGCAAGTACATGAAACCAATTGAATACTGCCTCCTATTCATTCTACGTAATAGGTTATCGATAGTTACCAGCATATTCTAACTAGTTTAGGAGGAAGAGTTTCTATGTAATATGTAACTCTACGGTGTTCGACTTCAAGTCAATATGCAAGCATGCACTATCCAAAAGTTGTCGACACAGATCAAGGGATCGACCCTAAATCTCTATGATAATTAGAATATTGCGTTGCGGATATGTAGGATACAAAATTCCCTGTATGATTAATTTTTCTATAATTTTTGCATTAAAACTTGATTCGTTTTTATTTTTTTTTTTTTATTCCCATAATTAAAAATAATAACATATTATTTTTACCACACGAATGATTCTTAATTGAAAAGAGCGAGCCAATAAATGCATCATTTGCTAAACAATTGCTTTTTAATTAACATTTTATTGCTTGAGGGCTATGAAGAAGAGCGTAAATATGATAATATTGTTATGAATTTTTCCACTGAGGCAATGATGGCACAGTTTTCACGGTTTAAAAGTATTTATTCTCTCTTCAGAAAACTCACAAAAATTTATTCACAGGCAACAGTTTAATTACTCTCAAGCTTCAACACAAGCTTCAACAAAAATAACTTCGAATTCAGCGATTATTCAAGCTCACTCCAATAGGTAAACAAAGCGATCCGCTTTCAACGAACTCCGAAGTCAATCTGAAAACTTTCCCGTTCTCCAGTCCTTTATATACAAGCGCGTGAGACATTCTCGAAATTTCCAGCCAATTTATCGGAAACGAAATATCTCGAAACTTCTCGATTACTTTAGGTGTTGCCACCTTTTTCTAACTTGTATAATCGCTATTAATTACTAAATAAAATAGGATAAAAATAAATTACAATAGAATTTTGAAATAATACGTCACTATTTACAATATATACAGACAATTTGAACAACAATATATTGAAATGAAGATTTTGCTATTTGTAGAAAGGTTTATTTTTCATTTGATATTTTAACTGTATTGTATTGCATTTTTTTTTTCTGTGAATATTTTATTTGATTAATTTGTGTTAATCCGTTAAAATAAATAAATTTAAAAAAAAAAAAAAAGCCTTTGAAAAATTGTAATATTAACATACAATTATCTTCAGTTTCATCTCATATTAGTTGTGCAACTGAATATACAACGCTATTCAATTTACATAAGTAATCACATCTTGGACATAAACTAAGAAAATAAAGGATTATTATGCGTATAAATAAAACAAAAAGTATAGGTGAAAGAAAATAAAGTATTATTATGCATAGTTATAAATCACAATACAGCTTTATTTTGCTTAAAACTTTAAATTTAAAATTGCGTGTCCACCTTGTGCAATTCGGTAAGTCTAATTAACGAACGGATTTCAGCATGATTTCTTTAAAACTAAGATATTTTTTTCCAGTTTAATCCCTCTTAGCAAAAATGAAGATAAGAAAGAGCTAAATCCTGAAACAAACTTTCTCTTCAAATAAACCTTCCTCTCTATGTTACTCCTCCATAGGCTGACAGGACCAAAAGGTATTCCCCAAGGGGGAAAACAAATGCAAATTCACGCCATTTAATTCAATAAGCACTTCGCGTTTCGCACTTTCAACAATTGAGTCACAAACGCACCATCGATATAGAGACTAAAAAATAAATTTACTTCCACCCCACCTCCCTGTTCGATACATCTCAAAAAGATAATGCGATAAATAAAACAGAAACCTTCTGTCCCCAGCGGGGAGGCTAAGACCTCATCTCTTCACTTCACTTTGAAGCATCCACGAAGATGATCAGATTGTCCCTGGTCACAACGTCTAAAGGCACCTCCCCCTCACCCCCTCTCCCACGGGAGCTTATCGAAAAAGGGACACCAACTTTAGACACAATCGTTGGACGGTTTTTCAAGAGAAGATAAAATCGGATCGGTTTGAAGGGGAGTCGCTCAAGTGGGCAAAAGCTTGCTTTTCTTATTTTTGGAGCATGTTCGGGGAAAAGGTGTGAGTTGTAAGATGGTTGAGTTTGGGAGGTTTTTATTGTTTGGTATTGTGAAAGAGCTTTAATCAATTTAGGATTTAGGTTTCCGTTTGTGTATCAGATGTTAATGTCTCTGTTTGAGGTTGGTTTGGAATTATATGACCCATGAAGTAAATGTGGGTTGGTTGTCTGTAGTTGTGAGTGAAGTTATGATCCATTTATGATCCCGTGTTTCTTTGGTTATACCTAATGTTTATGACTGTATGGGACACTAATGATTTTGATAGCATGCCTTTATAAATCACTTTCTCAAGTAAAAAAGCTCAATTTTTTATTCTAGAGTGAAAGTGGGGAAAACTTATGAATTTCAAATGCTTAAATTATTTATTTATTTATTTATTTATTTATTTATTTATTTATTTATTTATTTATTTATTTATTTATTTATTTGTTTGTTTGTTTGTTTATTTATTTATTTATTTATTTATTTATTTATTTATTTATTTATTTATTTATTTATTTATTTATTTATTTATTTATTTATTTATTTATTTATTTATTTATTTATTTATTTATTTATTTATTTATATTCATTCATTCATTTATTTATTTATTTATTTATTTATTTATTTATTTATTTATTTATTTATTTATTTATTTATTTATTTATTTATTTATTTATTTATTTATTTATTTATATTCATTCATTCATTCATTTATTTATTTATTTATTTATTTATTTATTTATTTATTTATTTATTTATTTATTTATTTATTTATTTATTTATTTATTTATTTATTTATTTATTTATTTATTTATTTATTTATTTATTCGTTCTTGGGAAATCATAATTTCAAACATAAAAAAATCAATTCTGTAAAAACTATTTAAATTCATCCGAGAAAATAGAAAACTGTCACTAATATAGAACAACTAAGATTTAGCATAAATTGTCACTAGAAGATTGCTTTTAAATACGTTTTATTGAGAATTTCAGGCACAGAAATTCACATTTTCACACACTTTCCCAGATAAGGTTGAAGATATGTAATAAAATCTCTGCGAATTTTATAAATAAAAATTTCACCAAGTTGGTGAGTTTGGCGAAAAAACTTATCAGTGTTTATCCAAGTTCAAACGCAATGTCTTTATGTATTAACAAGAAGAGAATTTCCCCTAGAAATAATATGGAAACACTATTCCGGACAAATTTTGAAACACTACCGTTAATAATTTCTGATTGGATTTTAAGTAATCCAACTTACCTTTTTAAATTGTGAGACTATAGTAATTTTATAGGTAGATATCTAATCGACTTTCTTCGTGTAAGCTTTTAACTACATTAGTCTAGCATAGAACTTAAATAAATACAACTGAAAACAAAAAAATTTTGCAAATGAATCTTCAAGGAAAACACATATGATATTCAATTTGATTGGATATTGTTCGTTATAAAATAGTGAACGAGTGTGAATGTTTGTCTTTGAAATAACGACGGACCGTAGATGTCTTTTCTGCTGGTTTATTAAACTTGAATAAACATTAACTTGAGTAAAGACTATTGCTGTATTAGAGAATGAGAAGATGGGGCCGTAAGCCCGCTCACAAGGTACGCTATCCAAGCTGAGAATGGTCTCGAAGGATCGAGTTAGTTAACTCTTTCCTCTGTTGGCGAAGTTGGCCGGTCGCCAATTGGATTTGGCGATACAATGGCGCTTGCGCGCTAACATCCCGCCCGGCCTTGCACAGAGTGCTAAATTAATACATGAAATACATTTGACATAACACAATTTAGAAAAGTGACAATTTAGAAAAGCACACAAAAAAACTACATTGAAATTAACAAGTTACAACATTAATTAACATGGAATTTAGAAAGGAACTAAAATGAATACAATATGCAATAATAATAAAATATTACAGAAAATAATTACAGTTCCAATGGCAATACACACAATTTTGAGATAGCTCTCCTCAATATCCCCGACTTTGTTTTTACATCGCACACACGTACAATGTTGTCCTTCCTTGGGTACATTTCAATGATACAACCTAGTAGCCATTTGCATGGAGGTAAATTGTCCTCTTTAATTATCATCATGTCACCTACTTTGACATTGTCCTTTTTGAAAAACCATTTATTTTTTTGTTGCAAATTATTCAGGTAATTTGTACTCCACTGCTTCCAAATAGTTTGAACCCTTTTCGTGATAAATTGCCATTTGCTTAACCTATTATCTACAATATCAGTTACATAAGGTTCCACAACTGCAGTCATTGGTCTTCCAATGAGAAAGTGGGCAGGGGTTAATACCTCAAAGTTTTCTACATCAGAAGAGAGTGGAGTAAGGGGACGCGAATTTAATATCATCTCAATTTGATTCATGATAGTCAAAAATTCCTCATATGTAAGGTTTGTATTACCCACGACTCTCCGGAAGTAGTACTTGAAGGATTTTACACCTCCCTCCCACAGCCCCCCTTGATTTGGAGCACGGAGAGGAATATGAACCCATTCAATATTTTCTTCTGAAGGGAATTTTTCAATTTCCTTTCCATGTTTGAGAACCGAGTTGAAAAATTGTTTCAATTCTCGGTTCGCACCAACCAGGTTAGTTGCATTGTCAGAAAAAATCTTCCTACATTTCCCCCTGCGAGCGATAAAACGTTTCAGTGTAGCAATAAATGATTCCGACGTCAAATCGGATACAATTTCCAAATGTATTGCCTTAGTGGCCATGCAAACAAAAATACATACATATATTTTTAAGAACGGACCCTTTCTCTGCAATTTGTTCTTTATGAAAAATGGACCACATAGGTCAATACCAACGTTATTAAATACAAAATCAGGATTAACCCTTTCCTTGAGCAAATCACCCATTTTTTGAAAGCCTTCTTTAGGATTGACTCTGAAACATTTTATACAGTTATGAGTGACCTTTCGACAGAGGTCTCTACCACTTAATATCCAATACTTTTGTCGGATTTGATACAACAAGGCTTGAGGGCCTAAATGAAAGTATTTAACATGACAATTTTGAATAATCATTTCAGAAATTTTAGATTTGTTGGGTAATATGATTGGATGTTTCTGACCATAGGAAATGTTTGCATTAGTTAGACGGCCACCCACTCTTAAAACACCCCTAGAATCAAGAAATGGTGATAAGGATTTAATTTTACTTGAGGGTGATACCATACCATCTCTTTCAAGATGCTGAATATCAGAGGAAAAATGTTGTTTTTGAATCCCCTTAATTATAAAAGTTTCTGCGATGGTTCTTTCTAAAGCAGAAATATAATCCTTTTGAATCAAAACCCCTCTGCATGCATTAATAAATCTGAAAACATAACTCAATACATTCAAGTTAGTTACAAAATTGTTACTAAAACTCAATAACTTATCAATTAAAGCATTATCATTAACACTTAATAAAGCAATATCATTAGAAACGTAGGATTTTTTAAGCTCAGTAACATATTCTTCTTCAGGCACACAAATAGATTCTGAAAGTGGAAGGGATTCCAGTGTGTGAAGGAATTCAGGGCCATTCAGCCACATTGAATCTGGTCGAATGAGTGTTTCGACCGACATTCCTCTGGACAACAGATCGGCCGGATTTTCCTTACCTGGACAATGGAACCAGTTATTGGGATCAGTTAGGGATTTTATCTCGTTTACACGGTTGGCAACAAACTGTTTCCACCTTTTAGAGGACCCCCTTATCCAGTATAGCACTATTTGAGAATCAGTCCAGAATTTTAGTGAAATAGGTTTCTTGGATTCGATAATTTTCTGGACCTTGCAGGTAAGTCGAGCAGCCACTAGAGCTCCAAGCAGCTCCATACGTGGTAAAGTTATTGCTTTTAGAGGGGCAACACGAGTTTTTGAAGCGACGAGATTCACTGTACCACACTCTTTTTTTGATCACTCGTAAATACACTGAAGCACCGAATGCCTTTTTGCTAGCGTCGCAAAAACAGTGAATTTCCACGATGTCGTCTTCTTCAGTAGTTGAATTCAGAACCAATCTCGGAACCCTGAATTCGTTTAGAAGTGGCAACTCGGAACACCATTGATGCCATTCCTGTTGGTTGTCTTGGGGCAAAGTAGTATCCCAAGGAATTGTCCTTTGCCATAGCTTTTGCAGAAGACACTTCACACGTATAGTGAATGGAGTGAGTAGACCAAGAGGATCGAAGATTTTTCCAACAGCTTGTAGGAGAAACCTTTTGGTGTTTTTGTTGAGTGAAAGGAACTGAAGTAGACCCTTGATCTGGATCGTGAAGCAGTCTTCTTTAGTACTCCAAGACAGCCCTAGAACCTTGGTAAGATTTGATCCCAGGCTGACCGAAGAGTCCACTGGATACAAGTCAAGGCCTTCTCTCTTCCATTGATCCATCAAATTGACATCATTAGTAATCCATTTTCGGAGAGTCATGTTGGCCTCTTGCATAATGTTTTTCGCGTTGCGAGAAATTTGAAGAGCTTCTTGAAAATTGTCTGCACCCGAGATAAAATCATTAACATAAAAACACTTATCCAAGAGCTTAACTGTAGTAGGAAATTCCTCACTGTATTTCTGGATGTGGTGTTTGATGGTAGCAGACAAGAGAAATGGCGAAGCGTTGACTCCAAAAAGAACTCTCTGAAATCTGAAGACTTGAAAATTGTCCTTTGACAGTTGGTTGTTAGGCCACAAGAAACGCACTGCATCTCTTTGGTTCTCTGCCAGAACCAGTTGGAGGAACGCCTTTGAAATATCAGAACAAATTGCTATCTTGTTTAACCTGAAATTTACCAAAATATCAAAAATGAAAGGGTTTAGGTTCTGACCAGTCCATAAACAGTCGTTCAAGGATAGTTGTCCACTTTCATGTAAACTGGCGTCGAAGACTAGTCTCTTAGAGGTAGTAACACTGTCCTTCATAACCGCATGATAAGGCAAGTAATAAACAGGATTATTGCACACCGAACTAGGATTCTCAACCTTCTCTATAATTCCCTGAGAGAGATAGTCCTGAATGATTTCTTGATACTTAAACCTCATCTCGGTATTTTGTTGAAGTCGTTTCACAGTACTCTGAAAACGTTGCTTGGCGACAGAAAAATTGTTGCCAAGTTCATTGTAGTCACGCTTCCATGGAAAACTCACAACATAACGACCATTACTGAATTTAACAGTTTCATTGAAAATGTTCATGGCCTGGTCTTCTTCGAAAAGTTTGGGATCGTCTCTGATTCCAAGAGATTCCAGCTCGAAGAAACGATTCAAATTTTCCTCGACTGGCTCAGTGTCATGAATTAAGTAGCAATGTTTTTTGGCAGAAAAATCGGGTTTGGATACTGACCCGGAAACTATGTATCCAAAAACAGAGTCCCTTAAGAAGAGGTCATTTATTTTTAATGTGTCGTTTTTAAATACTTGTAAAGCCCAATCGCACCCTATTAAGGCATCAACACGACCTGGCTTGTAGAATGTCTTGTCAGCCAACTGGACAAAGTCCGGAAGCCTTAAATCCGAAATTTGCAACTCGGAAGAAGGCGTGAAATCAACGATATTATTCACTACAAAGAATTCAATGTTCTCCTTGAAACTTGAATCGGCGTTAGAGAAGAAAGTACTGGTTTTAAATCGCAGTGTTTGAGAGCAATTGTTTAATCCAGTAACTGCTGAATTAACTCTTTCTTTTCGCAATTGCAACCTTTCTGCTACGCTGGCATTTAAAACTGAAATTGTTGACGCTGTATCGAGAATGCAAAGCACAGGAAATCTTTCCCCAAATCTGTGTTCCAGAAAAACAGTGCTAGTACACAACAGCGATGTTCTACGCTCCGCAGAAATCGTAGCGAGAGATAGGTTACGCCCTTCTTCAATAGAGGAAACAGGAGAGGTTATGTGTGGCGCCGAGCTCATTTGATTGACAGTTTCAGAGTCCAGAGGAGAGCATTTAGTTGAATCATCAAAATGCAATAAGGAATGATTACGCATGCCGCATCGTCGACAGCAAAATTTCGAGAAGCATGTTTTATGTTTCCCTTGTAAACAATTTTTGCAAAGGTTATTTTTCTTTGTATATTCAAATCTCTGTTTCGTATCCATTCTCAGAAAGAGAGGGCATAAATTTAACGAATGATAGTTAGTCGATGAAGAATCATTTTTATTCTCGGCGCAAAGTGAGCAGATCTTTTTATTTTTTGAGTTGGAATTAATCATAAACGTTTTTGCATGCGCCTTAGGGTTGCTATAATGTTTAGCAGCCGGCTTCGTCGCCAATTCTGAAAATGGATCGCGACTAATTGAATTCAAGATTGAACTTCGCTTTTCAAGAAACGATAGTAAATTTTCCAATTCAGGGATTTGGTTAGATTTTAAAGTTAACTCGAATTGTTTTATAGATTCCTTATCTAGTTTCTGAAAGAGAATGTTAATTAAAACAACATCTAAAAAATTATTTTGCTCGTAGCCGAGAAGTTTTAATGCTCTTAAGTTTCTTTTCACACAGTCAATTAAACTTCTTATATCCTTACTGGAGTCCTGAATTTTTGCATGATTAATAATTGATAGTACGTGAGAATCAACTAACAATCTTTTGTTTTCAAAACGTTCTGTTAACGCATTTAGTAACGAATCGAAAGTATCGTCAGCAGACTCCAAGTGTTTAGCTTCACCTTTAAGTGATGCACGCAAATAAAAGAGTTTCTGAGAGTCACTTAATACAGGGTTTTGAGATATTAAAGAAGTAAACTGAGTAATAAAGTTTCCCCAATCCTCATAAGCTCCTGAAAAGGTAGGCAGAGGATTTTCTGGAAGGCGTATGTTAGGTTTCGATTCAATGATCAATTAACCTTTGATTTAACAATATTGCAATTATTGAAAGATTTTAAATAATCATTCAAACTAACCTCTAGTTTTTCGAGGCGTTCTTCAGTATCGTCAATATCTGTCTCGATGCTCCGTAAATCTTCCTTTGCTGCACTGGCGAAATAGCATTCACGGAGCTCATCCAGTTTTTGTTGATGACACGTAATTCGCTTTAACTTCGCTTCAATTTCACTGGCCGAAGTAAATTTCGTAGATTCGTCTTCGATAGACTTTTCTAGCTTCGTAATGTAGCCTTTAATGGCTCCTTTCGATCTGTTTAGTTTTTCAAGTTGATTAGAGGCGTCAATGCTTACACTCGATTCACCAGGCAACGATTGATTTTGAAGCTGTTTATTGGATTCCGTCATGACTGTATCCAAAGGGTCTCCGGCTCGACGGACCAAACAATGTTCGTTATAAAATAGTGAACGAGTGTGAATGTTTGTCTTTGAAATAACGACCGACCGTAGATGTCTTTTCTGCTGGTTTATTAAACTTGAATAAACATTAACTTGAGTAAAGACTATTGCAGTATTAGAGAATGAGAAGATGGGGCCGTAAGCCCGCTCACAAGGTACGCTATCCAAGCTGAGAATGGTCTCGAAGGATCGAGTTAGTTAACTCTTTCCTCTGTTGGCGAAGTTGGCTGGTCGCCAATTGGATTTGGCGATACAATGGCGCTTGCGCGCTAACAGATATGGTACCTTTTTTTTTTTTCTTTTTTTTTTCTAGAGTTAAACTTTATTAACCACTACAGCTATATCATTCGATCTTTAAAGTAAGCTTCCATATAGTCCTTTAAATACTATATTTCCATCTGAGGAAGAAAATTTCATTTAACCTGTACTTTTTTTTTTCTCTTCAAAATTAATTTTTTCATGGTTTAAATAGTACATGTGACATAATTTAAGAAAATATTGTTATGAAATTTTCGCTGATAAATGATTACGCAGTTTTATTAGATAAAAACTATAATTTATTCTTCCTTCGAAAGCTCATAAAAATGTCTTCAAATAACAATAAAATCATTATCATGCTTCAACACAAGCTTCAGTAAAAACTACTTCGAATGCAACGATAATTCAGGCACACAAAAAGTAAACAAAGCGCTCAGCTTCTTTCAAATCGACATCCGAAGTTAAACTGATATCGCTATATCCACGGCTAAACTGGATTTTACGCGGCTATGACAGTGCGGTAAAGATCAAAGGATTTCAAATACCACCTTAGTTTGACCGTTTACCACTAGATGGCATTGGTCTAGTAGGATAGTTTTTGAATCATTTCGCCTTGACTAGCCTTCTGTAATGTGGTGTGCTACCGTTTCGTAAGTGATTTTTGTAATTATTTACTCTTTTAATTCCCAAAACAATACAGCATGCATATCTATTGCTGTGTACCTTTATGTAAGTCAAATAGTAATCTCGATAAAATATCTTTTCACGAATTCCCAGCTGATTCAGAACTGAAACGTGTTTGGCTGAAAGCCATTTCGCGTAAGAATTTTTCGCCTAACGATATTTCTAACTCATCTAAAGTATGTGCGTATCACTTTAAGGATTCAGATTTTTTGCAGTTCCCTACAAGGAGATGTTTAAAAAAAAGGATCGATCCCAACCGTGTTTAATGGATATCCTACTTACAAATTGATTCCCCAGAAGAGCGAACGTAGAGTTCTAAAACGTAAACAAAAAGGGAATCTAAGTCTCCGAAGTAAAAAATTGAAAGCATCTTCTCCCTTTTCAGATAATGAAGCTGCAAATGTGTTATTAAATTTAGCTAGTTCTTCATATGATGATAAATTTAACTGGTATAATATTTTCTCTTTAAATACTTACTGTGTTAAGTTGCTACTATCTCCATTTATTATGTATTTGGAATTGTTGTAATCTATGAGTCGAGTACTTTTTTTGGAGAGACCGCTGTATGCGTCTGATAAATTGTATTCCAACTTGTGACAGCTCAAATCCATTTATCTCTAATTACTGGCCTAGGACTTAAGTTGTGATAAAGAAACATTAGACGGGTTGCATCTGTGTATGTGAAAGATAACGCTCTATAGACGGGTGTATCTGTATGAATGTAGATCTACCCTATAAACGGGTATCTGTATGAATGTAGATCTACCCTATAAACGGGAATCTATGAATGGAAGATCGCCTCCTTATGTATCTGTGTGGGGTCTCCCATATGCGGGTTGTACCCATTTCTTTGTCCCTCGACAGGCTATTTGTAATTTTAGTACATTAACAAAAATGGACATCATGTTTTTATTGTTTTTAGCAAATTTGCTTGCATACGGGCTACAATGAGTTCCGTGGCTGGAATGATACCCTCACTCTTTTGTGATAATAAGTGGGTCAGAGTAGGCAAATTAAAATTAATGAAAAATGACCCACTGGGGACTCGTAGCTGCATATTAACTTATATTATCAGTATTGCTTAGAAATTTGCTTTAGATATCTTTGCATTATAACACTAATACTATAAATGCTTTTTACATATATAGAGTAATTCTCCAGTAATTGACCACATGCTAGTAGTTGACGAAAATAACACAAAAAGGAAGTAAACAAGGATTGTTGTGATGGTATTCTAATTTTTATTGGTTAAAATATATCCAATAACTAATGAAAGCCACTGCCAAGTTATAGGGGTAGCCAAGCTTCCAATTGGATGATAAAAATTAACAAACACAAAGGTATATCACAGGGTCTCGTAAGAGTGACTGACACCATTAGTAAAGGGTGGTTTAGCTTCTCTGTGATTTTTTAGCATCAACACGAATAATTTCTAAATGATTTAATACAAATAATGTATGTAGATCATTTATGTTTGTTTTATATTAATATACAAGTAATTTTTCTTTAAACCAATAAACAAATTATGAATAACAGATGGTTAATTACTGATCAGGCTAATTGTTATACTTTTAGTAAATGACCAAAATGGTCAACTACTAAATTGTTTTATTTCCTGAAAAATTCAAAAAATCAGATCAAATGGTCTGTTAAAAGAGAAAAGCATTGGTCTGGTCCAAGTTAAGCCGGAAAATTTCCAGATCACTAACATCCTTGTAAATATCAAAATTACTTTTCACACTGAATTGAATAAAATATATGTTTAGTAAAATTTTTTATTATGAACAAGAAAAAATTAAAGTAGAAAACTAACTTAAATATTAATAAGAAATTGAGTTAAATAAATCATTAGGGAAGATTTTTTTCTAGGTGTAAGCATATACCTAGACTATAAGAATTCTGAAATCATTAAAATTAAACACTCATGGAAGGGAAGAAATCCTTTTTCAAGTACACCGAAGAGGTTTGTTTTGGTTGATGGTTACGATTTTCGCCACTACCCCGGATTGGCGCTGTCCAAGTAGAAAATTTATCTCGTAGGTTGGTTGTCGCGAAATCAGCCATTGTCACAGCCTTATTCCCCCTTCAATCGAGTTAAGCCTTGCTATATCACGCCGCGGTCTTATATTTATAAGAGTGCGTGAGAACTTTCTTGAAAAATCCAGTCAACCGGTCTCGTGATAGAAACATCTCGATATTTCCCGATTGCTTTAGATGTTGCCACCTTTTTCTAACCTGTATTATCACTGTTAACGAATAAAATATGATAAAACAGAACTTTAAATTAAGTACGTCACTTTTTACAATTATAAACAGAACATTTGTTTAACAATATATTCATTATAACTGTCTCCAAAATTATCTGAAGAGGTGAACTTTAAATATGATAATCTAGACGATATATCTCTCTATATATAGAATATACAGTGTGGATTTTAATGTCAAGCAAGTCAAAGTTTAATGGGCTGTAATTCCATGAAAACGCATCGAATTTCGATTTCCTCCTTGTAGATAGGCAGTTCAGATTATTTCCAATGAATTTTAATCTGTATCAGTGACATCGTTCTCAGAGACATCATAAGTGAAGCGTATGTTGTTCAAAATGGCAGCTTGGTGTTTTGCCAGAAACACCTAATATTCATGTCTTAGTGTTATTTTGCTGTAAAGTCATATTCTCACTTCATTGAAGAGTTTCGCAAGAAATATCCTGATGAAGCAGTATCCAATAATTGAACGGTGACATGATTAGTTCATCCTTTCAAGACAACTGGATCAAGAGCTAACATGAAAAGAGCTGGTAGGTCCTCCAATTTGGACAATGAAAAACTGAGGGAATTGAAAAGAAGTTTCGGCGATTGCCGAATAGTCCACACACGATTGTTGACCTGAAAACGATGATCACAATCTAGCCATTTTTAAAGTCAAATTTTTCCCTGCTCCGCATAGTCTCACTAAATCTGGTAAAACGAACACGCTTTTGTAATCACGAAAGGAGACGTCTTTTCGAACATTTATTTCAATACCTAAAGTTGGTCTGCTAAAAATAGAAGCCAAGTCTTTAACTAATCTTACTTTACTTTACCGTATTAATTTACTTTAATTTAAATGTGTGACTTACTTAAATGTGTGAATGATAAACTTACGTGAAACCAACTTCAAACTCAGTATGTACCTGGATCTCTTTGCATTATAGAATTCTGGGTATGTAATGTAAACTATATTTTATCTCTAAACTAGAATACCAAGATTTTTAATATTATATTTAACTGATATCTATATCAAATAACTCCACTATCATACTGTTGATCAATATTTGGGGAGAAATATGGTTATTGACTAACCCTACACATCAAAATATCATCTCGAAGGGAAGCCATTTTAAAGGTGATAAAAACGCGTGAAATACTGAAAAAAATACTTTTCACTGTAATTGCAACGGATTGGGGAAGACACCTGAGTAGAAATCGATGGCAATGATTTTTGAATTTTTGCTTCTTTCATAACTTTCGGCGCCAGAACGAAAATTGAAGTATTCAATCGACAACTGGGAGTGCGATGAGAGATAGAGGCGGCAGTTCAAAAAGCCGAGCCTTGAAGGTGGGTCGAAATTTTATCGTCTGTTTGGAACATTAGGTGAAAATTTTATGGACGAACACATGGCTGACGTAATCGAAATTTGATTGCATACCGAATACGTTGCGAGGTTTTTATCGGTCTTATAACCTGAGGAGGTATTTTTCAATGTTATATCATATAAGTATTGTTTTTTCTAGTACTTTGTGGAATATATCAAAGGGTATGCTTAATATTAAAAATAAATGAATTTTTATTTTTAACCGAGATTTTAACGAATCAGACTTTTTTTTTTTTTTTTTAAATTTTATTTTACAATGTGTTTGTTAGAATTCCTTTCTTGAAGATTAAAAGGTTAATAGATCATTGAAGTATTATTTACTGCAAGTTACTTAATGCACTTGTTGAGTACCCGTAATTCTCTCCCAAATCACACCGGTTTTCAGAGTTCTGGCTATATAAAAAGTAGGTCACAGGAATATTCCACATTTTTAACGTTTACGTACTTTCCGACCAGTTAAGGATAGTTCGTCGAAAGCGTAATAGCTCATTCTTATTGTAAACTCATTGGTTGTATGTATGTATGCATATCCATCTGCATCACCCAATATAACTAATACAACTCTGTGTTGTTCTTTATTTGGAACAATTTACCTATTTCATACACCTAATGATGGTTAGTTGAAGCTCAGTTACATCTTAGAGAAAATATCTAATCCTTTTCAGTTATATAACTTCATGGGACAATGAACTGTAGGAACGTTTCATCCCTTTTCGAACCCAAAACGTTGAATAGCCAAAATTGTGATAGCTTAGTATCACTAAGTACAGCTATGGGAATGTATTATCTATCTTTCACAAGAATAACTCCCGCCAAGTTGCCTAGCGTTGTTTGTTGCTATGGAAACAGTACTAGTCTCCTTTTATAAGGGGGATCCCAAAAGAAGGACATCATTGCTGAATGCCCTGAGAGCGTATTGGGAATATTTTCACAGGTTATCAAAATAGATTTATTCAAGTAAGAGATTCCTCATCACTAAGACGAATGCAGTATTGTAACCTTTAGCCTAACAGCCGGATTAAAAATGAATGAATCTTGTTTTTATAGCGACCGCCATTCCCTAGGGTTTCTGGAAGAAGTTTTTGGGGAAATAAGACAATGGAATATTCCACATTTGGAATATTTTACCTATTTCAGATCCCTTAAAGGTGGTTAGTTTAAATTTGTATAGCTCCGTTTTGCTATGTGCAGTTTTGAGAATAAGTGTTCGCATTTGGCTTTAGAACGATTTGAACTATTCTACATTTGGATAGTGTTACCTCTTCTAGAAACCTTAATTTTGGTCACCCGAAATCGCAATAGCTTATAAATGATAAGCAAAGCATTGGGACAATGTGTAACAATTTTCACAGGCCTGGCTCAAATATATATATATAGGGATTAAAGATATTCCACATTTAGAACGTTCTGAAACCTTTTTGCCTATCGATTGAGGAGGTAAAAATCATATATTTCAATTTACTTTTCATAAATTTCGGCAAATGCAGCAATCAGAATCTTGACAATTTGGAAAGAACGCCATTGGAATATTCCACATTCGTAAAGCTAACCTTATTTCGATTCATTAGTGGTGGCAATTCAAAATCTTGATTTCTTTGTTTTACAATGTGTAGTTTTGGATAAGGTATACACATACTTAAATATATAATATATATTTTGACGTGGTACCAATCAAGTCGTTATGTGATCACCTCATCTGAATTAATCTATCAGGTAAAAGATCTCGGCTGTAAAATCTGAATTAAATAATCAATCAAACAAAATAAAACGATGAAAATGCAAGTAAAACTAAATTACAAACTGTACCTCAACCGTACATCCTTCTTTTTTTACTTCAAAATGTTTCGAACATTTAGTTTTCAATAAGTATGGCATCCGAGATAAAAAAAAAAAAAAAAACGCTGCGTACTGTATATATTTTCCTTAAGACTATTGTTGACAAAGTTCTCATAAATAATGGAGTGATCTCTTCTGGCCTTCCGGTACTAGTTTATATTCAGTTTAACCAGATGATGATCAATAGCATTTCTTGGATATATGGGCAATGGGTTATTTAACATTTGGAACGTTTAACATTTTTTTGATCTACAAAAGTTGGTTCGTTGAGATTTGAATATCTATCTCTTATGTATTCGTCTTTATTAACATATGTATCAAATTTCAGGGTAATTACCATAATTCAGGGACGAAATAGAATTATTGCCGAGTCAGTCTGCCAGAGAATGAGTGAATCAGCGAGGGATTTGGCATTTATGTATGGATCATTTATTTGATATTTGTATTTAATTGATACGTACATCCTTCTTAAGTATTTTTGTATTGTATTCTTATGTATTGTTCTTATGTATTGTATTTTTTTAATTTGATATCTGTATTTTTTATATTCCTACAAACTTTCCTAGCGAACTACAAAAATAACTCAATTAATATGGAAAAAGTGGTCGAAAGATTACCTGTGCCATCTACAGCAAAGATCAAAGTGGTATTTTGTAAAAGACAATGTTTCAGTTGGAACAGTGGTCATAGTCAAGGAAGACAACATGCCCATGAATTCATGGCTTATGGGAAGAATTATAAAGGTTTTTTGAGGGAAAGGATAAATGTGTTAGAGTTTGTCTAATAAAAACAAAGAGTGGTATTTTAAAACACCCCATTTCAAAGCTAGCTGTTCTACCTGTCCCAACTGACTCAAATGTCTAATATTTTTTATATGTATAACAATTGATATTGTAATTGTTTAATTTGCCTAACTTTTTTTAATTCAATGTTATTTTAAGTAATATTCTGTTTACTGTTTCTCATTCTAATTCTGTATACTTTTCGTTACAATTGTATAATTATTAATTTTGAAATTTATTAATTTCAACGCCGGGAGTATGTTCCAGCAGGCTGAACATGTTCGTAAAGAATAATGCAAAACCAACGCCCTCTGTGGGTGACTTGTAAAACACTTCTAAAAAACTGAGATAAGGATGTTTAGCCAAGATAGGAACAAGACGTTCCGAGTGCAATAAACCAGAACCGAAAGACAATTAGTCTTGTATTCTTCCAACTCACTCAAAATAACCATAAAACTTACAGTCCACTCAAGAAGAATAAACAGTAATTAAAGTATTGTATTCAGTAACAAAAATATTTTTTTTTTGCATTACTACCCGTTTTGGAACGTGGCTGAGTTTTAAAAAGTGTTATAGAAAAATGGTCTGTATACGTCTTAGATCAGCATAACTCACGAACGGATTGACCTATAATATTCAAATTTTGTGTAGAGGTTAGTGGTGGCCATTGAAACATTTATGTTTTTCAACAATCGCCAAACAAACTGCTCGAACGATTTTAATCAAAATCGCTTGGGTAAAACTTGTTAAGGAGCTCTAATCAACCCCACCACCGAAAGTTCCATAAAAATGCGATTAAGACGTGAAAGTTGAAAAACGAATGTCTTTAACACAGAGTATTCTTCCCTTGAGAACCGCCAATCAACGAATGTTTTTTTCTTTTGTTTCACTTACAAGAAAGGATAATGTAATATTTATTGAAAAATATATCGCTAATTTCGCTGTTTTAGTTAGGTATTGAATGGAAGGGGTATTTCCAATATAATAACAATCACCAAACATATCCCCAAACTAGCATTTTTTTTTAAATCATGAAAACATGAAAACAATAACTGAAAAATTATATCAATCCGTGACAAATTTAAATGCATTGACCAATTATAAAAATAATAAATGTAACTGAGAATTTTGCATGTTCTATACCCTTAGTTTGTTTTGTGTCGCTTAAAACAATATGCAAGATGTCGTTTGAGCATATTAAATTGTGTGTATGCTTAGTCCTATGGTTTAATTCGAGTTATTTTATTTACTTGTTTCATCAAAATACATTAAAATATGTTAATGTCACAAGCCTATATAAATATTTAAGATTAAGAGTACCATGAATTGTGACTGCTTTTATGAAATTGAACATGCACATTGAACAAAGTTGAAGTTAAAAAAAAAGTTAACAATAAAGGAATCAATTATTAGTATCAATAAAAAAGTCACATCAATAATTAACTGATTGATTGAATTAAGTAGCTTATATGCAATGCATTCAAACAAATATAGATAAAACTTAATATTGAACAATGAGGCTCAGTTAAGCAAAGGAGAAATGGTTATTTAACGATTTATGGAATTCTGCTATTATGATGAAGATAATATTTTTATGAAGTACACTATAAAGAAAAGAATATAATAGGTTAGTTATATTTATGTAGTGTAATATCTATAGTAATAAATTGAATACAATATGCAGAACATGAATACTATTAGGATAATAAAAATGGATCTTCCCAAAAAACAACTAGACGCAGGGCCTGATTTAGAAATTTTTTTACTGTAGGCCCAACATTCAGAGAGGGGCCCCAATCGTAGTTTACTTTCACACGATTTTTTTTGTTATAATTAGTATGATCTTGATTTGCTCAAAACTTTTGAATTAATCAAGACCCCCCATGAACACTAATTTTAAAGTACACTTTCCTGTATTTTAAACTTACATTTTACCACAGGGTCCACAAATTATATAATAATAAAGATTACTTAATTTTATAACAATAATTGTTAATCATACAGAGTAACCTTTCCACTGTTTCCACGATCTCACCAAAAAGGAGGTCCAAAAAAGTCCACGGAAGAGCCTGCAAACCAACCAATCACAAAGACTTTCATTTCATAATATAATAAGTTGTATGTGGTTGGTTGGTTAACATCTCTTTACAAGAGGCGAGAGAAGAACAGAGGCGTAAAGCCTTTGTCTCGGTGTACATATGAAGAAGTTGTATAAGATTGGCTGAGCCGGAAAGATTTGCTTAATTAGGTTTTATTAGATTAATCTATCTAATTTTACTCTCTGTGACTATAAAAAATATGGAATTTGCGGATGTGTAACTAAAAATTTATTATTATTTTTGTTCAGAACTTCCCATAAAAAGACCATTATATTTAAAATTTTCAGAAAACTTTCGAAATTTGGGGGCCCCCAAATTTTGGGGCCCCTAGGCCCGGGCCTAGTGGGCCTAATGGTAAATCAGGCCCTGACTAGACGTTGTAAAAAAAAAAAAATTGCGATATGTTTTTCGGTAATAACCAATAAGTAATTTTTACTTTTTTCTAATTACACTGTTTAAATAATTCAACTTAAAGTGTCAAAGTCACTTCTTGAAATTGAGCAAAAGATGAATATCCGAAATCCATTGACCTGTTTTAATCAATCATTATCCGTGCTGAAATTCGCAACTTCCGGGAGCATTTCTGGGGGGTACAGACACTCTTACGCATTAATTCATACAAAAGCCATTTTCTCTAATCAGTTTAAGAGGAATAAAAAAAGAATGATCTGAATATATTAAAGCGTTTAATCTGTGGGCCAGGCTAAAATTCCCAAGCATCGGGACCAGTTCCGAGGGGTACAGACCCTCCTACCCATCAAAACATACAAAAGGCACTTCCTCTAATCAATCTGAGAAGAATAAAAATAAGTAGTCAAAATTGATCGCATAGTTTTGGCTGTAGCTCTGGCCAAAGTTTTGGTTAGAACCAGAAAGATCAGAAAAATCAAAAGAACAAAATTCCGGTGTGACTTCGGTGATTTTCATAGAATTTTTTTACACTGTTCCCTTTTTCAATGTTAACAGTTATGTACATATTTTCCGTCTACTCACCCAGGGCAACACAATGGCAAAAAAATCAGGGTTCTAGCTATAATAGGAGCTGAGCTCTGAGGGGTTAAACACGGGCCTAAGCTCTGTCAACATAATATACACTTGCATGTCTGCCGCTTTGTTATCGGACTTGGCAGCGGAACACTGCAGTGTTCCTAGATTTATAAATAGAAGGAAGTATGAAATTGAATAGCAATTTACTACAAACAAAGGATTAATTTTTGCATCCATCGAGATCTCTTAATCATAACGAAAAAAGAATCAGTTAACTAAGACTGAAAAGTTTAAGAAAACCAAGCTTTAGCATGTGTTATTCAGGTTGAAATAAACCAGAAACACAGCAATATATCTAAAATACACATATTTTATAAAGTATCCAATAAATGCATACTATTTTTGTATTTAATATTAGAGATATACATTTATATAGAAACTAGCTGAATAGCCCGGTGTCGGCCTGTATGAAAGTCATATTTTTTTTATAGGTGAGGATTATACTTTATTTATCTTCGTTTTGAAAATTAGTATAAGAGCTTCGTGCATGCTATAATTTGCATCAAGGTATCACAATTTGAATTCATTGAGTGTAAAAATTGTTATTACGAAGAATGCAAAAAAAATTGTCGTGGAAAGCTAAAACCAAGAAAAACATTCTTGGCAAGGAATTGTTGATGATACATTGTTATAATTTTAAGTTTTTAAACATTATACATTCAGCTGGAAAAAAAAAATTACATTAAAAGTTAAGAATACTGTAATGATATATGGTTTATTTAATCAGCTAACTTTCTTTTTGCAAATATAACACTTTTAAAGTAATATATTTGTGATAATATGGATGAATTCACAAAAAAAGCATTTTCTCATGAATAAAGAAAATGTTCATTACATTTACTTTATTTATTTTTTTTTTTTTTTTTTTTTTTTTAAAGGGATTTAAAATAAAAATTTAAGAGCAAATAAGCTATCCTTCTTCCTGGAACAAAAATTATAACAAATAAAAATTGTAAAACTTAATTAATCAGAAAAAGCAAATTCAATTATACCATAAATTATTAATGGTTACCAGATTTTAAGTACCATTAAATTAAAAAGGGGAAATATTAAACATTAAAAAGTCATACACTTTTAACAATGAAAACATATAATGCAACATACTTGAAAAACTCTCATAAATATAAAAAAACCATACTACATTTATAAAATAACAAAGAATGAAAAATTTAAGTGTAATAAATACCACATTTTAATGTTTTTATATAACCAACATTTATAACACTTTTCGCTACATTTAATCCAGGAGTAAGAAGATAATTATTAATTTCATTTTAAGATAAGATTCTTGGTTTTTACTCTAATTTTTCTTACGACACCTGAAGTAATAAACATCACCTAAATCTCTCACCTCCAAAAACCAAAAAAAGTTCCTTAGACACTTCTTTCACGTAGGTGAATAATAATAAAAAAAATATCTTAACTTCACCTTAAGGCAATCGACCGTACACTTTTAATATATCACGCTTAATCTCTAGAAAACAATAACGAAAAGAAAGTTTACCTGAGAAAAAAAATCATAATAAAGGACAAATTTCCTCAAAAAATTAACTTAGAGCTGGTAAAAACAACATTAAAAAAAAAAAAAAGATGGCGTAAAATTAATCTTTGAAGCACCGGAGCATATGAAGTGTAAA